>OY982540.1:15537258-16971905 GCA_963859965.1 Ceramica pisi | reverse complement strand
TGTTTTGTTTTAATATTTTTGTCTAGAGAATTAGCGCATCGGCCCACTGTGCCGCCGTACCTCCTGTTACCTGGCACGGGCAACCACGGCGCCCCCCACTCCGGCGCACGTTTACGATTCAAATTTTTAACTCCACGAGCCGGTACTACTCTACCGTCTACGGCTCTATGGTTTCAAAAACATTGCACAAATAGCTTTTCTTAATCACTGTGCATTTTATGCTTCAGATCAAACGAAATTGTCAATTACTTAGCAAGTTTGAAGAGTTTCGCAAACTTTGTAGAGCCACGCCGATTTCTGAATGCAACAGGTTGCATCGGCTCACTATTAGAAGGTATTAAAGAAAGCAAAACATGAACAAAGGGATACTATCCCATGTCTGATTGAAAAACGGACACCACTCAAAATCTACTGGACCGCATCAGTTGAATGTCGAGTTTAGCATATTTGCATTTATTTTCATTGGATCCCAGTTTTGAATACCAATTTAATATTTTTGGCGTTGGATCCCACAAAAAAATATTATGTCATCCTCCACATTTTAAAATTGCAAGTTAATAACGCTTTATTGTTTTTGGATCCCAAAAACAAATTCCATTGGATCCCAAATGCTTAAAAAAATAGTAATGTGGCTGAGTACTTTCAACAGCAAAATTTGTTTTTAATAATATGATTGACCACTTATAAAATTGCTGTCCTCTTTGTCATAGCGTCTATCTATTTGCACGCGTCACATGACAATCTGAATTGGCCTATAGTCATATCATTCGAAAATGGATGAGCTTAAAATTACATGGTTGAGTTTTGGTTATAAAATTAATCATTTGTAGATGTATCGTAACGTCGAAGGTTGGAATAATCAACTAAACAAATAAATATTAATTCATGTTTCTTCTGTTTTTCATTCATTCAATCAATAAACGTCGGTGGGTCGAACACACGCTGCTTTTGAAATGTTTGTTATAAGTAAATAACTTTTCTTCTGAAAAGTGCACATATTGTTTTAACATGGGATTCAGTGGAAATTGAAAATAGGACCCATCGTTAATCCCTAGAAAATGTGATTTAAAACTGAGATCCAACGAAAACAAATGGGACCTTTTTTAATGGGAAAAAAAAAAACAAAAAATTGGTTACGTTTGGGAGACTCGTTACTTTTGAGAAATTATAAAAAAGTTTGTAAACTGTGCCGTGTGATATATGAAATAAGAATAATCTTAAATTAGTTAAAGAAAATTATTCAAAATTAACCATTCCTTTTTCTCCGAAAGTACAGAGCCTTAAATTTGGAAAAAATATACAGAAAATTGTGGTATGCTTAGGTTTAAGTGGAAAACCTACAAGAAGTCTGTGATTTTGAAATAACAAGTTATATAAATACATGAGATTTGTTGGACACCCATCAGTATGTCTCGCATTGGCCGATGTTTCTTGCACAATGATATCTAGCACCTATGTCATTGTTTGTCGTTTGATATGTCTGATTGTTCGGCGAAAGCGGGATTAACATTCATTATAACTATATCTTGCATTAGTTGCATTACAATTCTCTCTGTATAAGGCATTTCCTGGGTTCGATTCTCTTTCAGAAAATAGATATGTGCAGCTATGAGTTTAGCTTATTTTTCTTTGTCATGCGGACTGCCCAAGACCGGGACACTTTGCGCTCTCTGGTCACGTTCAGCAGTGGACAGTAATTGACTGATATGATGATGATGACATTTGTTTTTCAGGCTTATCATAATCTGTGCCTTCAAAGAACATCGAATGCTTTCAACTCGGTTCGTCTAAATCAGTGGTTCCCAATCTTATTTTGATCTAGGACCATTTTTGTTTTTTAATTGTTAGCCGGGACTACAAATCCTGAAGAAAATATTTATTTTTAATCTAAAAAGAACTTATTAAGGTAAACTTATTCTTTAAACTCAAAAGTAACGAGCATAAACATAGAAAATACACTATTCCTGATAGAATCTAAACATCAGTTCGCTTTAATGTTAGTTTCCAATTGGTAACTTTGATATTAATAAATCCGCGGACCATATTTAAGCTCATGTGGACCACCAGTGGTCCGCGGACCACTGGTTGGGAACCAATGGTGTAAATAATGCAAAAGTGCTTATCACCGCATCCAGTCAACTACGTCTTTAAAGATGCTATTCAGGCAGTCGTAAGAGGAGGAAGTATACACAGTGTTCTTCAACCCATAAACTTTAGCAAACGCGTCTATAGCTATAACAAATCAAATCAAACAAAAGAAGTACGTAGTAAAAAGACTTCGTTAGAAAGATATTTGTAATTTCATTTAATTGAGCTATGCAGTATGAAAGGGTCCTAGTGCAATTAAAATGAAAAATCTATGAAATGTTATTTGCTATTTGAAATGCTATTTTTTTCGTTGCCAATTCGGATTAAGAGTCATGCATATCGGGTAATTTACATCGAGGTATTTAGTTAGTATGGAAATTGACAAAAATATAAAATAAGAATTGAATAATATGCCCATAATGAAAATGCTTATTTCAATGTACTGGTCGAAGATTATGTATGTCGTCCGGAACACGGTGTATATAGTTATTGGGGGAAACTTTCACAAGGACCGGACCGGACTTTGTAGATAAGAAGGCAGTGTGGGATCCCTACTTCATTAAAACACATCGGTGGTAATCATCACAACACCGGAATCCTCTTCTGTGCAAGTTTGTAGTGGAATTTTATTTACCCACTCAAATATATTTGGTAAGATTAACTAAATTAGTCATATGACATCCTAAACTCTGTAAAAATAGCTTGCTTAAATTACAGTTTAAATCTACTTGAAACGTCTTGACGCCAATTATTGTGAAATGGAAAAGGGACCTGTTTTCATAATTATGTTCAAACTCGACGATGTGGCCGAATATAGATCCTTCTGCTATGTTGTCCAAATATTCCCCAAAATCATAATGTATCACTATCACTACATATTATAAAACAAATTCCTCCGCCGCGTTTGTCTGTCTGTCTATTCGCGAAAAACTCAAAAACGACTGCACTTTTTCGTGCTGTTTTCACCAATGGATAGAGTGGTTCTCGAGGATGGTTTTAGTATACTATCGACATCCACGCGGGCGAATAATATCGAGTTTCAGAGTGCTTATTCTACTATTTTTCACATTCGCAACGCATTCGCATTTCAATCGCAACCTGTCAAAAATGTATGAAAATAAAGGCTTTTTTGACAGTTTGAGATTGACATGCGACTGCGAAAGTTGTTTGAAGATTAGTAGAATTGGCTCTCGGTTCTGATTTCAGCTGCGATTGTGATGTTGGTGCTGACGCCTTATTCTGAAAAAATCAAATGTCAGTCAGTTATATAAAGCAAGAACTGAGCATGCATACTACCATGCGGGACATGGCCAAATGCAATGGAAAACATTTTCAGGTGTTGCCTATTTTTCTGTTTCCTTCTTATCTTCTTATTAAATGTGTGTACATACATTGTTTAATAAATAAATAATAAGAATAAAATGCATAAATTTATTTTTGATCAACACAATAAACAGTACAGAATAGAGTTATTTAGGTTTGGTCTGGTTTTCGTTTTCTTTTTCGTACTTATAATTATTTGGGTTTTCTGTTGATTTATTTTAATTTTATGTTTCGTACAGCCAAACAGACGTGTTCACTTTTATTGGCTGGCTTACAAGAATATAAGAAATATATGGATTCTGATAAAATAAGCGGGTTTTACAGGTAACATTTTGAATGAACATAGATAACGAGTTAATAAAAATCAAATATTTCAACAAGATGGAATGGATGCATAACATGGGCGGAAAAATAAACGCAGTTAACAATACAAACATTAAAGTATGTAGGCACTTTACCTAGAGACCTGCAAATATGGTTGCAAGCGAGGAAAAATATAAATATAATTTAACACATTATAAAGTAAAAATTGCAAGAAGAATTTAAAGAATGCACTTTGGAAGTACCTAATGGAATAACACTAGAGATTTACAGAAACAAGTGCTAACAAATAATACACAGACAAAGCACGTACAGCACGAGTAAGAAAGTAACAGTTTTTTTCAGGCGTTTTACTGGTAAAGCTGAACAAATTAGCAGAAGAAAAACTGAAGCTGCTACTACAGCTTGTGAATAAATTAAAAACATAATAATTAGAATGAAGAGATTTCAACAACTTATCTCAACGAAAGTGGCGCTGAAGTGTTCACGTTTGAGGATCCAAACGGGTCTGACGAACTGTCCGATGGAACAGTACACAAATGAATGGTATATTATTACTGTTTGGCAAAAAGCTACGACAATTTATAACCCTGCGAAGACTCTCTAGTGATGCTACTCATAGGCAGCCTCTTGCTATTCTTCGTTACATTCCTGATAATATGTTTTTACTTTCATTAGACATCGCCGTTTAGCGACGTCAACCGACTTCAAAAAAGAGTCGCGGTCAAAAAACACTGACTTCCAAAATTGAAGCTATTTTTTAATTATTGTTTTTTTTTTTAATCGGTTACTCTTAATGTTTTTCTTTTTATTGTGAAGTTGTATAAATGTTAAGATATCGTTTCAAATAAAACTAGCTTTTCGGAATGAGTTTTTCGTTTATTTCTCTTTGAGTGCATTTTCCAACATTTTGTTCACTTCATTATCATACAATTTTTCTTTCTTTCTTTAAAAACTTATTCAGGTATCCTATTAACCCCTGTCAGCAAACCGAGGTTACGAAACTCAGGACACTTCTGTCTGATGTCAAAATCAAATTTAAAAATATGGAGACAAAAAGATTTTCTCGCTTCATCTCTTAAAATGTTTTCCTGTCCTTTGTTCTCAGCCAAGTCACAGGAAAGAATATTCTATATTTAGAAAAAAAGTTATTTTTAAATCCATTAACTAAAACATCTTTATAACTCAGAATCGTTCTCTGTAATCAGCACAGTTTTTGTATAGTTATTGGTTTTGTAATTCAGACGTGCCTTATCAAAAAATGTACCCACCACAGTTTTTTTAACCGACTTCCCAAAAAGGAGGAGGTTATCAATTCGGTTGTATGTTATTTTTTTAAAATTTTTTTTAATGTTTTATACCTCATAACTCCGACAATTATGAACCGATTTGAAAAATTCTTGTTTTATCTGAAAGGATATACTTGCAGATTGGTCCCATTTAAATCATATCAAAATCGGTTACGAACTTTGGATTTCTTATAACTTTAATTTTTAAATCGAAATACCTGGAGTTTGACTATTTAGATGATTCTTTGATAATCGAAATTGCGTATTTTGCTTTTCTGCGATTTTGCAGTGGTGTTGTTAGGTGTGGGGGCACCACTAAAAAGTGAAAAATAAAAAACTTTTTACAAAAAAATACAACCGACTTCCGAAATTAAAGTTATTTTTTACATTGTAGTGTTTTTTTTTGGAAGTCGGTTGTATTTTTTTGTAAAAAGTTTTTTAAAAATATACCCACACAAATTGTGGCTTAATAATGGTTTTCGTCCATCCGTGGTTGAAAACGAAAACAGAAAAAATAGGTTTTGGTGTTTCTTAAATAGACCTCACCTCGGTAAGTTTTTCAGCTAAGATTTTCTAACCACACTCTTCTTCTTCCGGCCTTGTCCCAATTCTAATTAGGGTCGGCTCTCCTAACCGTTTTTCTCCAGAGATGTTGTTTCTGAGTCATCAGTGGGTCTATATTGTCAGTGGCAAGCTCTTTCTTTATAACTGACAATGACATCCATATTAGTCGGGGTCTGCCGCGGCCTTTTTGTCCTTAGTCAAGCTGAAGCACATGTTTTGACATGTGTTCGTCGGGTCTTTTCATGACGTGGCCATACCAACGGAGGCGTGACTCCATGCACTTGTCTGGTATTGGTCAGATTTTGCACTTTTTCAAGCATAGTGATACCTGCGTACCACCTGAGCATCCTCATTTCCGCGGCATGTATTTTATTGGCCTGCTGTTTCTTAATTGGCCAACACTCCGCGCCGTAGATCATAGCGGGTCTTACTGTCGTTTTATAAACTTTGCCCTTAAGGCGGGGTTGCAGTACTTTTTAAGATTTCTGAACGTCTGAAAATCTAATTAATTATGAGTTTTTTAATAAATAAAAATCATTACATACAAATTGAACATACTCTCAAGTAAATCGTAAAGATAGAAACGCGATTTAGAATGATTGGCTCGATACTTTTTTTATCAAACATGACACTAAATTACAATTTTAAACGTGTACTGCTATATCAATAGATAGAGCTTCAAATTTTGAAGTAAATGTTGAAACCATATTGTATTATTTCTTTATCAGTTTTCGCCAAGAAGAAAAAATAATCAAAATTTAGGCATTATTTCGCTCGCCGGACAGTCGCTGTTGTTCGTCAAAACACACAGAGGTATTTAAAGTGGTCCACGGTTTTAGGGTGAAGCCTTGTACGTTTATTGTGCAGATATCTGCGGTTGAGTTGGAGAAGTAACAGTGCAGATTAAGAACTGCGTTTTCCAATGATGATCTCCACTTTTCCAAGGTTGCTTGCAATGTGAGCGGATCTTCATCAATGAGGACGACGTCGTCTGTATACAAAATGCTCCAGGGAGCAGATTGCTGAATTTCAGCTGTCAGATAGTTCATCACGAGGTTCAAAAGTAGCGGGCTGAGTGCCGATCCTAAATGAACTCCAACCTTTACCTGAAATTTCTCGTTGGTTCCTGCAGGGCATAGTACCTTTGTAGATACTGTCATACATGTTCACGATCAATCTTACATAGCATTCTGGGATTAGTTGGTATCGCAGGGTTTGCCAATGCCCTCTGCATTGGGACACGATCAAATACTTTCTCAAGATCTATAAATACCATGTGTAGGACTTTCTTCCTGGTTGAAGAAAGGGTCAAGTCTGATGGTATGGATAAAATCGGTCACCGCCGCGACTTCCCCGGGACAAGTTCACACTGGTTTTCCGTGATTTTTGTGAGATGACACAGATGAAAACTGTGGTTTTCTGACTGCCACAAGATCTTTAAAATTTTTGTACTGTTCAAGTGAATAAGACTTCGATTTGATAGTTTCTCAGTCACTCATATCTATTCAGATTTTCTAAAAACATTTAATTCCTTGCGTTGTAAGAATAGCAATACGAGGAGGTGGGTATGCTGCGTACCTACACATCTTCAGAACGCAGGCGTTTCGTTCCAACTTCCACAGGGTACCATTTTAGAACCAATACCATAATGATGGTTACGTGTTGTTTTATTGAGTTCTAGTGTTTCTGTCTAATTGACATTTAAAAATATTCGGTGTATCCAATATAATAAGATTTTTGAATCTCTGAACGTATTGGACTTATTATTCAAGCGTCGAACATTTAATATGATCTTTTCTCAAAGACTTTAGGAAATCAACAAGTGTCACTTAAAGTTCCTTCAGCAAAGCAGATAGATTGAAATCACATCGTTTATTCCGCCAAATTATTAGCTATATCAATAGTTAAATTATATTATAAGTACATATGTGTAGAATTAATCAAAAATGAAATATTGCTTCAAATCTACACCGGTATATAATCTCTCGTCGCCGCCGGCCGGTATCGTGGAAGCATTACAAATTATAATAAACATCAAATAAATAAAGATAAATTAAAGGTAATGTCATCACAAACTCCGATATTAATAGCTTTACAAAAATCAAAGGTAATGTCATCACAAACTCCGATATTAATAGCTTTACAAAAATTTGCTGTACCTTCCTATTTCACACGTCGAACTTCTTGTCCTAGTTTAATGATTTTGCAAATGGCAGCCCTACCCTGGACCGTGCTAATGCCGATGCTACACTAACTGAGGTTCGGCGATTTTTGTGTTTTCACAAGATCCTGCACCTTTTTTACCATAAAAAATGTTAAGCTAAAGAGTGGGACATATACGAGCAATAGCTGCGGGAGGGTTCTGGTGATTTGTAATACAGGTTTTTATAGAAACCTACTTCAGGCCCCAGTCTCTCACAATAAAAACAATGATTATGATTATTATTTCCCCAGACACATTGGTCAGTCTATGCCCTAAACATTAATTGAAGGTCTTTTAGTCTGGCAGGTCTTATGACATTAAATAGCTGATGTTTTTATGTGTTTACTGGGTCATAGTTTATTCTTCTATCCACACTAATATAATTACACAACTTAATCCGTCTTATTCTCCAGTACATTTCTGTTAGCCGTTACTTCTTTAACTATTCGATTTTTATCATGTTTTATACAATCCATCGTTGTTTTTGGCCGGTTGATTTGACATTCACGTTATACTTACCACAGTAGAGAAAACAGAATTATCCGCTAACGCCTACAGATGTGACCTCAGCATTTTCAGTTATACAGATGTACCCCTACATGCGCAGTAGAGAGGTTTTGTTGCGCGCGCAAATGTTCGAGACAGCTGACTGCCGAGAGTTCCCGTCACTCTCCAGACTACCTCTAACCCGGGTGCAGGTTTGCAGTGCAATATCTTGCGTAATCGTAGAAAAGTTTTGATACGGAAGTCGTCTGTTAGTCGATATAAGTTATTATAAGTGGTAACACTCAATTCGTCGTCGAATGGACGTAAAATACGTCTGTCATACCGTAGTGATATTGATATAGTTGGAAATAGGATGAGCAGCGGCAAAGGGACTTCCACACGAGGTGAGAAGCGAGAAAATTCGGCGAAATGTGCATGACCTGTAATTATTGCATGTTCTTATGTTTTATGTAGCGATTATGTCATATAAATCTCGTAGGGTGTTTATTTCGATCTGGAAAAACAGTATTACGTCATTTTGGTGTATTTTCATGAGAAACAGTCTCTACCGCTCTGCGAAAGAATATTGTTGATCAACATTTCGGTGATGCCACTTCATGAACAGTAAAAACAATTCGTGCTAGCCCCGCTTACCGGTCAACTCAACATAGGGTCAGATTTGTAGTGTTAAAGAAGGAGTGAATTTTCAACGAACACGATGTTTCCCATTTAATTATTCCATTGAAGTCAATTGTCAGTTGTGCGAGGGGACAGTTCAGTTTGAATAACAGCCGATACTAGTCGCCTGCGCACGATAGCACGACGTCAAGTGTTTCTCAGCATTTAAATACCGGATTTACTGATAGTGGAATACAATTACTCGTTTTTGTTATTAAGTAGTGGAGCAAGGGCACACTTGCAAGCTTCTTGGAGTTACTGTAAGTGACTGTTATTTTCATCATTAATCTTATTCCTAAAAAAACATGATATGTTATTCAAATTCTCTTGAAAGAATTTAAATTAATGCTCATCTACTCTTATCAAATTATTAATTTTACTTTATACCATTATATTTTAGAATTACATTGATATCTTCCTTATTTCGATGTTAAAGTAAATGTTGTTTAGCTGTTGATGAGGAAAATCTTTCATCCATTCAAGTTATGCTAATAAATTTCAATGGAATTTTTGTTTCGACTCCCTATTTAATAATATTGATATTACAAATAGGTTTTGATCACTGGATACAAATAAGTTTTCTCACTTCTGAACAACTCGTCCTTGCCCCAATCTTAGTCCATCGTTTCCCATAGCAACGAGTACAATCTTGATAAATTATAGTTATATTTGCTTCAATCTTGCCATTACTTTACTGCTATCGATAACAGCAAAGTTTAATATACTCCGTGTATACCTAATGTTTCTTTTCGGTTGACAGCATTTAAGTATGCGAGACTTTGATAACTAGAAATTGATAGGTACCAGCGAGTGAAGCAAAACGAATAATAATATATGTATGCCTATGTGTATTTAAAAATTATATAGGTACGTCAGCTTATGCGATAACCTGCTAAGTCCTGACGATCCAGACTTTTTAGGCAAGTAGTAAGTATAATCAGACTGAAAACGTCATAAGAAATGCCGAAAACTTACTCCTCAAATAATAGCAAATCTACCTACATTGTATAAAAACTGCTAAACCTTATAGAACCCAACGAGATTTTCAGAAAGTTGGTAGGTAGCTAGTATTATGTTATGATTCCGTCGTTTTCGTCCTCCTGTAAAATATGCAAAAATGGACTTAGCAGGTTTAGGAAATAGAGCGACGTAGGTATAGCTCCATCAGCGCTGTCGCTCTTCGGTCGGTCTTTGCATTAATTGCGTGAATTGCAGTGTTTATTTGACTTTGCAGAATGTAGGCTGGTATTTTTGATCAACGCTCAGACAAATCTCGATTTCATCTGAATTAGTGTAGAGGCGACGACGTCTGTAAATGAGATCTGCCAATTTGACATTTACGAGATACGATTGTTTAATGTTTTCGAGATTTCTATATCATTTTGTTTTTTGACATTGGACACAAGGTTCGCGTAAATGTTATCTTGTCAATTTAACACTTATAGACGTTTTATAGTCTTGAGTTTGTCACAGTTATTTTTATCTAAAGACAGGTTTATTGTTTTAAACATAAGTTTAAATCAAACTCTACCTACTAGACTACACGAGTATGGAAGAAAGAGACGTGCCTATAGACTTGACTCCTAATAAATTGAAATCATTATTAAATCCGTAAGAAAAGCTACAAAATTAGGGCCAACAGCATCCTACAACAAATACCCAATGGTATGGAAGACCTCGAAGACCAAGAATTAAATTAAATTAATTTAACCCCTCGTCATAATTAATTGCAATAAATTCTTGGTATGACGTACTAAGCAGATGAAACTAACTGTGCGTTCAAAAGCATAGCTTTCTATGCGTAAGTAGGTGCAAGAAACACCATGGACACTCTTATGAATAATAAAACAAAAAAATGATTAATTTAGATACATAGTATGGAGACATCGTTATCTATACTTTAAGGCCATAAAATAGCAAAATTACAAATGGGTTTACTGTTGCGTTGAAGTTATACTCGTACATGGGTTCCTATCTGCTACGTAACGATATGTGTGTAGTATGACTATCATACAATGCACGCGCTTGTGATAATTAGTTCAGGTTGAAATGGTAATGATTCGGAGGTCAATGATGATAGCTACGTTTAGTCGTATATGATAAAATGTTTCACTCATTTTGGAGTTACAATTGTTAAAATGAAGAAACAGATATAGGGGTGTTAATACTTAACGTAGGTAGGTATAGATACGTATGAAACAACATGACGTGGTCTGTTTAAGAATTTGAATTCTTATTTACCAAAAATCTAATCAATTACATTTTTCATATGGCACTCTTGTATGTTTTGGCAACGTTAAAACTATTTTTTTTTAATTGTATGATTTGCTGAAAATCGTATGTTGCATTTATGTTGCTTGACTTGGTTGATTATTTTTGTGAGTTTTTTTTAACACAACTTGCAACGGTAAATGGTTGACTCGTTGAGAATGAAACCGTAGCATTAAAATCGTGGCATCCGCCTGTGATTTTAAAACAAATAAACATGCACATAGAAAAAGAAACTGACACGTTAATTACAAGTTCCTCTATTCCCACCAGGCAAGACCTCGCGTCACCTCCGAGGCGAACATGCTGAGCTCGTTCAGGCGCATGTTCCAGCAGTCGCTGAAAAAGCGGCCGCTGGTCACCAACGTGACGGTGTACGCCACATTCTACACGGCCGCAGAGTTCACGCAGCAGACCTTCAACAAGATGTATCTGGTGAGTGAACCCTGTCTCATAATGTACTTAGTCGATGAAGAAGCGGCCGGTGGTCACCAACGTGACGACGTACGCCACATTCTACACGGCCGCAGAGTTCACGCAGCAGACCTTCAACAAGATGTATCTGGTGAGTGAACCCTGTCTCATAATGTACTTAGTCGATGAAGAAGCGGCCGGTGGTCACCAACGTGACGACGTACGCCACAATCTACACGGCCGCAGAGTTCACGCAGCAGACCTTCAACAAGATGTATCTGGTGAGTGAACCCTGTCTCATAATGTACTTAGTCGATGAAGAAGCGGCCGGTGGTCACCAACGTGACGACGTACGCCACATTCTACACGGCTGCAGAGTTCACGCAGCAGACCTTCAACAAGATGTATCTGGTGAGTGAACCCTGTCTCATAATGTACTTAGTCGATGAAGAAGCGGCCGGTGGTCACCAACGTGACAACGTACGCCACATTCTACACGGCCGCAGAGTTCACGCAGCAGACCTTCAACAAGATGTATCTGGTGAGTGAACCCTGTCTCATAATGTACTTAGTCGATGAAGAAGCGGCCGGTGGTCACCAACGTGACGACGTACGCCACATTCTACACGGCCGCAGAGTTCACGCAGCAGACCTTCAACAAGATGTATCTGGTGAGTGAACCCTGTCTCATAATGTACTTAGTCGATGAAGAAGCGGCCGGTGGTCACCAACGTGACGACGTACGCCACATTCTACACGGCCGCAGAGTTCACGCAGCAGACCTTCAACAAGATGTATCTGGTGAGTGAACCCTGTCTCATAATGTACTTAGTCGATGAAGAAGCGGCCGGTGGTCACCAACGTAGCATACTGCATACACCGTCGTATTTGCTACATCTACGTTGTAGTAGGCTCAACTCAGTTTTTTTTTAATGTTTGTAACCTCATAACTCCGCCATTTATGAATTTATGAACCGATTTGAAAAAATCTTTTTATCTGAACGGATATGATTCTCAATAGGGAATATGCATGAAAATATATTTATTATCTATACATTTTATCTAAAAATAAACATAAATATAATACTAACAGTGCAAATAGAATCAAAATTAGGTACTCGAAAAAGAAACGACATATAAATTATTTTAAATAAATATATCTGTCCCTCTCACGAAAACGCTGTTTTCTATGGCAGCTATAAAGACGTTATGGACTTTGACGTCAAAGTCCATATCGGACTTCTCTTTCTTATTGTAATCTTTGAAGCTTTATAACTTCATTGCTGATGTAGGTACCTATTTCAAAAATATTTTCATGATTGTTTACTAGAGCTAATAAGTATTTCATTTTGCAAATAAAAAAATCGCATGCATATTCCCTATTGGTCCCATTTAAATTTTATCAAAATTGGTTAGGAAGTTTGGACTTTAAATCGAAATAGGTGGAATTCGTTAACTTGGATGATGGTTTATTGTCATCCAAGTAAACAAAATTGCGTATTTTGCCTTCCTGTTCTTAGTTTTGGGGTACCACTAAAAAGTGAAAAATAAAAAACTTTTTTTACTCGACCGACACCGACTTTCGAAATTATAGTTATTTTTTACTTTGTAGTGATTTATTTTATTTCGAAGTCGGTTGTTATCACTCTTGATCTTTGGCACATGGCACATGGTTAATACTGTGAGTAAGAAGAGATAATTATGTTCTTTGACATGCTTTGTATGGAGAGAAATATTACTAGGATCCGGTGATAGTGCATTAAAACATAAAAAGTATCTTATCTAATCTTCTACACGAACTAATGTTTTATTCCGTCATATTTGTATGATAGCTTAGTAGGCGATATGAAATGGGTGAAAACCTTCTACATCAACCAAAATTTTAATGACCCAGTAAATACCAGTGTCATTTACACTAACTGTAACTTTAGGAAATAATATGTAAAAAATGCGACGGAAAGGATAGTACTATGTATCCTGTTCCCATTATTTGCTAGCAAATGTTAAATCAAAATCACAATACATAATCAAAATATCCATTTTAAAATAAAAAAAATATTTAAAAAGCACAAAAAGATTTTGGCAGCGGTGGGATTCGAACCCACGCCTCCGAAGAGACTGGTGCCTTAAACCAGCGCCTTAGACCGCTCGGCCACGCTACCACTGATTCAGAAGAGCGAAACTATGGCTCCGTATCTGTGCGTGATGACGTTATAGCGCCTTATGTTTACAGTACGTCGGTATCATACCAACGTAACAAGAAGTAAGCAAATATATTATTTGTTATTATTCTATATCTTACAAATAGGTGTCTGTTTATAATCATAAACACATAATTTAGCTCGGTGTCGTGTTCTATAAATAGGTAAGTAGGTACTTACACAAAGTTATGAACTCGCTTCCCGATCAATCGGCACTGGACTCGCGCGATTGATTTCAGATTCAGGCCCCACTCCATCTCACACAGGGAGGTGGGGGGCCTGATTCCCTGCAGTGAACTTAAGGCATGATTATTACCTATGGTAAAGAAATGTATGGTTTTCTTCTGTTTCAGCCCGATAAGCCAGACTACAAAGTTGCATCTGGAGCGCGTGTTGTCGCTGTTGGCAGCACTCTTTATGCTCCTACTCTTTATTATTGGTGAGTTAGTGCTCAGAATGCTACTTCTAAGTACTAATTTTCACATTCACATCGCATTCGCATCTACTTAATTGTAATCTGTCAAAAATGTATGAAAATTGGCTTTTCTGACAGTTTGAGATTGACATGCGAAATTTGTTAATATTAGTAGAATAAAATTGTCCCTCTGATCTCGTTACCGACGCTGCGACGACGACGGCCCAAGCATGTTGTTATTGAGAACTTTTCAATTTAAAAAAAAAATAGCGTTTAAAAAACCGGTGCATATATTATGAATAAAAAAAAAACTAAAAAGCAAAAAATAACTCAATAAGGATTTAATCCGAAACTACCTATAATATTACTAAAAAAACTATTCTTTCGTACGTGCTACCAGTACTAAAGAATAGTTTTTTAGTCGGATTAAATCCTTATTGAGTTATTTTTTGCTTTTTAGTTTTTTTTTATTCATAATTATAAGCACCTACTTCATGCGGTTTCTGAAGTCGGTTTTTTTAATCAGCTCCGAAAAAATGCTCAGAAAATTAAAACTGCTAAGTCAAACTGAATGAAACTTTTATAGGACCAAATGGTAAGTACCTACGCGGCATCGAACTAAAAAGTATTAAGTAACATAAATCGGACCAGAAACCTCAGAGTAATCGGCGAAAGACGTACGTAAAACATCATCCATGTCAGCGACAAAAAAAAGAAAAATGCTCATAAAATAAAAACTGCTGAGCCAAACTGAATATTTTTTTTTATGGGACCAAATGGCAACTATATCGCATCGAATGAAAAAAGAATCATATAAATCGGATCAAAAACCTCGGAGTAATCGGTGTACATACATAAAATAAAAAAATATACCGTCCGCATTTTGAACCTCCTCCTTTTTGAAGTCGTTTAAAAATTCAATAATACTTTATCAATTTCCGCGCCAGCACCTTCCGAGTTCTACACGATGTTCCATGTCCTAGTATTTGATAAAGACCAACTTCGGTTACTGGTGAAAATTATCGAGCACTCATATTTATTAAACACAGGTCAAGTGGTGCCAAACAATCACAACTTGATTAGGTAGTCTAGATTCACAAATTTTGTGTTTAATTCGTTCAAAAAAACCAAGTTAGAGTAAAATAAATAGGAATATAACAATTTTGTTTTACAGGTACAAATTCCTGGATAAGAAATTCGTCGGGACGTCTGTCAAAACGGTGCTGACGAAAGTGGCGTGTGACCAGTTTATGATGACACCCACGCTGCTGGCTTTGTTCTTTGTTGGTAGGTCTATCTTTTTTGTTACTATTTCAACCTGTTTGACTCATAATCACAAAACCCCATTGTCCTTATTTTCTACATCTGCGCGTCTTAAAAGGCAATTGTAGTAGAATCACATTAGGATCATAATTTTATCATGCAATAATCTGTAAAATTCCATGTCATCTTTATCGCTGAAGCATTAGGTTAAAGGTTAATTGGGCAAATGAGACAGTTTTAGTTAGCTTGAATTGCTGGCTGATTCAACTAAAGTGGCCATTTTTACATCTGAAATAGCTAAACAGTTATGAAATCTATACTAATATTATAAAGCAGAAGAGTTTGTTTGTTTGTTGTTTGTTTGTTTGGTTGAACGCGCTAATCTCAGGAACTACTGGTCCGATTTGAAAAATTATTTCAGTGTGCGATAGCCCATTTATTGAGGAAGGCTATAGGCTATATATCATCAAGCTAAGACCAATAGGAGCGGAGCAGTAACGAAAAATGTTACGCAGACGACGTTGCACGGGTCAGCTAGTTCTAGATAAAACTAATTTTAGGCAAATCTCCAGTTGCAATGAAAGATAAAGTAAAGACTCTTTCCACTTACAGCATAACCTATGTAAGCTGAGAAAAGGTCATACATTTTAATTTGCGATTACGTCATTGAACGGCAGGAAGTAGGGAATGGCTAAAGAAAGAGCAGAAATAGCTACCTACATTTGTAGAAGTACCTAATAAAAAAGATGCCAATCGAACATTTCTCGTTTTACGGTTTTCTAGGTACCTACCAACTTATGTAAGAGAATGTAGGTGAAACACAACGGCCCTTTGTATGAGATAACGACCTATTACAGACTAAATTTAATTCAAAGTTCATTGCTCTCTCTCATAATAAATTAGTGATTCGTAACATTACATTGTTTTAATACTGATAATGAAATAAAAGTTTTACAATTAGGGTGAACTCCTAATCTATACTATATAATATTATAAAGCAGAAGAGTTTGTTTGTTTGTTTGGTTGAACGCGCTAATCTCAGGAACTACTTGTCCGATTTGAAGAATTGAGGAAGGCTATAGGTTATATATCATCACGCTAAGACAAATAGGAGCGGAGCAGTAATGGAAAATGTGACGCAGACGAAGTTGCGCGGGTCAGCTAGTAATTTAAATATAAGTAGTGTACGAGTAGAGTATTTTCTACACAAACTGCAATCATAATAACTGTTTTTCATGACCAAAAAAAGGATAACTTAGTTAAAATTCTTTTTTTAAAAAGGACACCGCCTTCAAAAAACCAACCCACTGAAAAGCCCAAAATAATGTTAAAATACCCCACCCCTATCCTCATCCGGTCCCTATCCTGCCCCTATTCCTATCCCGAAAAGCAAATTTCTTTAAATATATATGTATTCTAAAGTTAGTAAATCATTATTGTCATCTTTCTCTAAATCTTACCTCAATTTCTCTTTAATTATTCTTTTGTTTCTTCTTCCATTCCATAGTTTTCCCTGAGACTAGGCATGAATTAGTATGTTTTTTTTTTTCAATTTCGTTTAATTTACCTACCTGCATTCACTCGATATTCCATACGAAAATATTGATAAACCATCTTTTACTTTGCAGTTCTAAGTGTTCTGGAGCGAAAAGAAAACGTGTTCGAGGAGCTCCAACAGAAGTACAAGACGGCTTTCATAGCAAATCAAACCTTCTGGATCCCGATACAGACGGTCAACTTCTTCTTCATTGCCTCTCACTTGAGGGTGACGTACGTGGCCTCTGCGTCCTTCCTCTGGATCAACGTGTTGTGCTACATCAAAAGGCAGCAGCTTGCCAGCGATGACAAAGACCCCAAAGCTTTAACGTTGGATAGCTATATAGATTAGATTTTAGTATAGACTTCCAAACGGGTATTTTCGTGATAAAATCAAATTAATCAGTCAGAGATCAAAATTCGTGTGACATCACTCGTCGGTATACTTTTTACCAACAAGCAAACGATCACTATCGAACGTTATCACTACCAAACTCCTGAACTTTAATGCAAGGCGCGTTAAGGTTCAGGAGTTTTATCGATTTTTAAAGGCAAAAATATTTACCCAAAATCTTTTTACACAAAATGGATGGACTAAATAGAATTAAGTTTTTCCGCTAAAAAAATCCCCAATAGGGGGAACCTTCACTGATTCGGACACCTGCACCGGATCGAATGGGTGTCTAGTGCGGAAAACAGAGTCCCTCTTCTGCCCTCACTCATTAAGTACCTACCTTAGAAGAGGGAGTAACCAGTGGATGATGCTGTCCCTACCTACCATAAAGTTGTTGTAATCGCTATTGTTAAGTAATAAATTTCAAATATTTTAATGGGTGATCACAGTTCGAATGAATTATGTAAACTTTTATTCTGCCGGGCTAGCGACAGCTACCAATATTTTAACAACAGAGCTAAGTATTAAACAATGATCAGCGCAAGGAGCTAATTATAGATTAATATTTAAATTGTTTTGTAATCAATTGACCTTACTGCAGCTTAAATCGCTAACAACGCAATCGGTGACAGAATAATAATTGGAAAAAAAAACAGAATTTTATGAATTTGGACCGAGTACCTACATACCGTTTTGATATAAATTAATTTAGCACATCTGTAATATCGCAAACATTTTTTCAGATTTGTTGCCAAAGCAAACGTTTTTCATATTCATAACAATCCATATAATCGCTCTTCAAAATATTGTACACAGTACTAAAGCAATAGTATTACTTAGTAAAAATTTGCAGACGTGATGGTACATTAATTTAATGATTGTAAGAATCTATATGTTCGAGACTCTAGAAGTATGCAGAACAGGGTGTCAAGGCCTTCATTGAAAAGGGAGAATCCGAGTCTAAAAAGACCACTTTAGTAAAATCGGCTAGCAATACAAACTACTCGAAACTGACAAATTTTCCCAATCAACCTTGAACCTAATGCTTTAGCGATAAAGATGAAAATGAATTAACAAATTGTTTTATGATTAACTAGCTTCTGCCAGCGGCTTCGCCCGCGTGGTCCCTAGGGAAGATATTTCCGGGATGAAAAGTAGCTTATGTGCTATTCCAGACTATAATCTATCTTTGTTCTAAATTTCATTAAGATCCGTTAAGCCGTTCTGGCGTGATTGAGTAACAAACAACCAAACTTTCACATTTATAATATTACTCATTTGGTGTAAAGCGATATTATAACCATCTTCCCCTCGACATTATAATTACTAAAGGATATTGCAAACTGTCGTAAGCCGTTTTCCGAAGCTAGGTACTCGCTAGCCTCCAGGCGCCAAGCTAGCTGCCTGCCTGTGCGTTCGTGACCACAAAAATAATCCTTATAGCATGATTCTGTATTCACGCGCGATGGCTTATTATTAGCGTTTTTCATGTATAACTTTGGTGTTTCTATACCGATTTCTATGATTCTTTTTTTATGGAATAGATAATAATGTTAACTTTTATTAATGTTAATTAGGGACGACTGAGAGTTTTATAAACGTAAGATTAGACAAATACAATCAGAAAGCTTCGAACTGCTAAGCTATCGGGAGTTACACGTGTTATTGTTCGTCAATCATAAAATATAGACATATGCTGTCGTTGGATATTTTTTATATAATTTAAGGAGAACATTTCCATCATACATGATTTCTGTTTAGCTTTCACCATTAAGGTTGCACGCGCGACACAAGCTTAAAAAATGGAGTAACTTCTCCCGTTTTCCCAACATTTCCCTTCACTGTTCTGCTCCTATTGGTACTGCTCTGCTCCTATTGATTGTAGCGTGATGAAAAGTATACTATAACCTGCTCAGGAGTATGAATAATAATTGTACCAAGTTTCATTAAAATCCGTCGAGTAGTTTTTGTTTCTATAACGGTTATACAGACAGACAGACAGACAGACAGACAGACCGACAGACAGACAGACAAAAATTGTACTGATTGCATTTTTGGCATCAGTATCGATCCCTAATCACCCCCTGATAGTTATTTTGGAAATATATTTCATGTACAGAATTGACCTCTCTACAGATTTATTATAAGTACCTATAGATAGATATAGATATTGACCCTGATATGGTTCTACTAAAGTGACCTTTTTAGACCCGCAGACAGGTGTTGTATCTGGCTGTCTGGTGAGCAACTGATCGATGGTTGCTTTCGGTACTTGTGTGGATTTCTGTAATGTCAATCTTTTGTAGTTCGTATCCGGCGGTATAGATGCTGCTACTCATGTAGTGGCATCTATTATGGGGTACAACTACTTGACATTACGTTCTGCGGACTATCGATAGTTAATTTAGTTTGATCCTGTATAAAGTAAGATAGACCTAAGCAGTAGATAGACCTAGTACCTACGTAATGTTCTTCCAGGCATTTGTATCAGTAGCTGCATTCTCTCTAACTGATTAAATAATTCAAGATAATTTAATCTATCGCGACCAACTCAACATAGACTTTAGGGTTCTGTATTTTAAGTTGATTTTAAAGTGGGGACCATTTCACCAAATTGAATTTTAAATTTAATTTGTTTGTTGTAGTAGTAAGGGTATAACGCCTTGTTGCATTAAGTTCACCCATGTACATAAAGTTTAAATAAATAAATACCATTTGCATTGAAAAGGCATTAAACAAAGGAAGAGTTGCAATAGAATTTGATTTTTTTCTTACAAAATATAGAGTTGGTTGTTGCATATTTGAAAATTATCTAGAATTCAAAATTCATGTTTAGATAGAGCAATCTAATGCGACCGTGCGGTGCCCTCCCCCGAGCTTACGATTTAAATAGGCTGCCCAAAATATGGTTAATCAATCTTTCTAAAAGATTTAGGTGGGTTAAAGGACTATCAACAAGTTTATGTAATAATTATATGATAAGTAATATTTTTATAAGCGTTATGTAATTTTTATGTTTGTTATTTCGAACAAAATCAAATCGATGATAGAACGAGACGATTGTTTTTTATATATTAACTATAAAATGATTAGTATTTTAAAGTAATTATATAAAATGTGAAAATCAAAAGCGCGCAAGCAATATTTGAGCTAGGTTTGCTGGTATATGTTTACCTACTATTTTTAATCAAGTTTCCTTTTTATTTAAGCGCAACAAATAAAAGTTTTATTCAAACGTTATGTTCGTTTAATATCTAGCTAAATAAGTAATTGTAAGTCAAAAGCTTAAATATAAAATATATCACGGTTTCCATTTCAGCTGTCCCGGAATTAAATCTTCAATGAGAGTCTTCAGTTGCATGTTTTCGAGAAACAGGAGGTTGCATTTACGTATCTGAAAACGTTGCCACTGGAATTAATTTTCGATCTTTACGAACGAATCCTCCATTGAACTTTTAACTTCTCTTAGCTTTGCCTTTTTATAATTTTTGGTGTGATAATATGACAACTTTACCAATTAATACAATCAAGCTTGAAAACGGGCGCAGAAGTAGTTACAGAAAGACAGAACGCAATATGCTACAGTTAAATACGAGCTGATTTACTACACGCTACGCGCTAAAAGCTACAAGCTATACTCTACGCGCTACGGCTACGGCCTACACGCTACGCGCTACGGCTACGGCCTACACGCTACGCGCTACGGCTATGACTATGAGTTACATTCTACGCGCTACGGATACGGGCAATTAACCTACGCTCTACGGCTACGAGCTACGCGCTACGGCTATGGGCTACACGCAACGCGCTACGGTGAGGTCACGGGCTACACGTTATGTGCTACGGCTACGAGCTACACGCTGCCGCTACGGGCTACACGCTACGGCTACGAGTTACACGCTATGCGCTACGGCTGCCAGTTATGTTTTACGCCTAGTGCTACAATGCACTGTTGTCAAAAATATCTACGATCAGAGTGCCAATTCTACTAATTTTCACATTCGCATCGCATTCGCATCTCAAGCACAAACTGTCAAAAATGTATGAAAATCAAGGCTTTTTTCACATTTTTTCGACTGGCGGCTTCGAATGAAGTTGTTTAAAAATTAGTAGAATTGGCCCTCAGAACGATCTAATTTTAGAAGTAACTGGTTAGATTTTAATAAAAAAATTAATTGTTACTGTTTTTTAACTATTGTTGGTTCCCAAAATGTAAAATTTTATGTTGGTTGTAAAATTTTATATTTCCTTATACATCATTAGTGTTAATTTGTGAAGTCTATGTGTGTAGAATTTGAAATTAACTGATATCAAACTTGATCAATGAGTAACAACAGTTCCTAAATTTACCAAACTAGAATCGAGCATTATTGCCCATTTATATTATTATTTCTAAAACGCCAGTTTACCATGGCTACTCGAGCCATTTAGGTAGATATATTAAAGGGTTATTTAATTTGTCGTGGCTTATTCGATCGGTAACACAGGACCAACTTACTTCATAAAGCAGGAGCGCAGCATCCGAGTCACCCTCGCTGGCCATACACTTCTCGAGGCGGGCGTCGAACTTCATGCGCGCCCGAGTCATGGAGTCCATCATATCCTGCAGCGACTGCCTCATGCCCACCAACTGCTCTTCGTACCATTTCTTCTGGTTTTCATTCATAAGTACACTCAATTAAAGTATCGGTAAGTACCAACAAGTAGGTCTACACGAACTTTACGCGAACAAAATATGGCAATTCAAATTATAGAAAAAGTTTGTAAAGCGTCGTCTGTTTTTTAAAGCTCGACTTGCCACTTTTGCCCCTGGTAACCAATTGCCCGTCAATTGGTGCCTGGATATTGGGGATAAGGGGATAATAAAATTACTATCTCACGTAAATCACTCCGGTAATCGCCATCAGCACATGGAAGGCGCCTGACTGCCGCAAAGTCAAAACAACTATGTAAGTCTAGAAAGGTGACATTTGGAATATACCCAGGTTTATTTTAAAACGTAAGCATCCGCTAAGAAAATAATAACTTTAAGGGAGATGAGATATTGATTGCAGTTTTCAGTAACGGAAATAGCGATAAACGAGAGAGATTTGTATAGGTACCTACATTTGCAGTTGTGCAAAGCTAGGGCGCTATTTGCCGCGCCACGTAAAATACTGGTACTCAGCTGAATCCAGTTTGACTGGAAGCCTACCCCAATGTAGTTGGGAAAAGGCTAGGCAGATGATGCAAAGCCAGGGCGGGTCGGTCAGTCTTATAACCTACCTAATCAATCATCTAATTAGCACATACTTGCACTTTCCTCTTATGTTTGAGAGCTAGATACTTTTCTCCAACTGAAAGCAGCGCTGTGTGCGCAATAGTGAGATGCGCATGCGCCGCATTGACACGTTTCCTCCATTTCTCTAGACGTTTGTCGCGCACGCCGACAGCATAGCATTGCTCGTCGTACGCTTGTATCAGAGCTCGGTAGCGCTTCGCTAACTCTTCGTATCTAGAAGATTCAATTTTTTTTTATGAACTCCGCTTTGTTCTCATGGACGTAACCTACAAAGCCTCAAAGCTTAGTGGGATTGGGCCGGTCATATCTGCCACATTTCAAATAAGAAATGGGGAAAAGAGCCAGCGAATGGGTCCCATTAAATGCTAGAAGATATCACGGCAGCCCAAGGTGAAGATGGTGGGACGACCTCGACTTTAGCCGAAAAGACGGCCCCGCATTAGCAAAATATAGAGTTGTACGGAAAAAGGAAACCTTTGCCCAGCAGTGGGACAAAATTGGCTACATCGATAGATAGCCTCGCGTCGCTTAATAGCTTTCACCGTAAGCGATTATGTGGTCGACGATGGTGCATGCTTGCCTAGAAGTAACCTATTGACTCCTGACTTGAAGAACCCCCTTTAAAGGTAGCTGCCCAACTAACATTTTGGTATCAGTAACAGGCTTTTTTATGAGTTTAAGTGATATTAAAGAGTTACAATTATCTCAGTTCTAACTAAATGAGATAAAGAGAAGGCAACAAACAATTTTTAACTCCAATTGCGGCACTAGATCTTTAATGAACCACGTAATATAGGTTTGAGAGTTAAAATGGTGCTAGTGACAGCAGATATACTTAAAACGTTACAGCTTTAACCTATATTTAACTACCATGTCTATATAACAGTTTTCGCTGATTCCTGTTAAGTATTATTGTTGCTTAGTTATTGCAATGAAGTGTCTTATAAACCTTGAGGTAGTATATTGACTATTATTGCAGACATATGTTATAAAATAGAGATCTTCGAGAGTTTAGTAACACGAATACAAAAAGTGTCAAACAAACTGCTCTATCTAGGTTTAACCTGTAATACAGGATTTAACTAAAGCTTATTATGTTAGGCGGTACTCCTTTAATGATGTTCTAAAGGCATTGGTAACAAATAACGCATGTATGGGTCGTTATTAACACTAACCTCACTTTTGTTCGACGTAAACAATTATGTGAAAGTTGCTTTTTTCATAATTGATTATTACCTACATGTGGAGAACTGCATTGCTGTGAGTTTTAAAGGGGGCCAATTTTTCATTATTTTTGTGATAGGACACGCCGTTTTCGAGATACAAGTACATATAGAAAAAAAATAAAAAAAGTACAGTTATTGCAGTCCCAGTCAAAGAGTTGGTAGTTTAGGCACTCCCAGGCCACTTGACCATGACCTCCAAGGTCACTCAACCTTGACTTCCAAGGTCACCCGACCTTCACATCCAAGCTATCATGACTTCCAGGATCACTTGGCCTCGAGTTCTAAGTCACTTGTCTTTGACCTAAAGGTCACTTTGATCTTGACCTCAAGTTCACTAACCATGAATATTGACCTGGTACCGTTCCTTAGAATTGCGAGACCTGAGTTCAAGGTCAATATTTTTGAGGTGTTCTATGGTGTTCCCCTACTGCCACGCCCACGTCCCAACGGGTCTAACTAGATTGTATAAAATGGCTATATAATTTAATACATTCTTTGATCAAAGTTATAATCACTTTTTCCAAATTGAGTTGATATTATATATAGCGGCTGTATAATATATATATTTTATCGAATAATCACTCACTGTAACATATATAAATACATAAACGGATTACGTCATGTCGTAGCAGCTTTTCATTATTTCGATGAAGAACCCTAATCGAGTCGGTTTGTAAAATTTTAAGGCGGCTGTATTGTCTTCACTGCGGCAAATGTATTTAGCTAAGTCTATTATGACAATGTTAAGTCACCAATGGCAGCACCATACTCGTGACTAACGATGTTGTAGCTCAAAGAGTGGTACAAATGATTTAAGTGAAGACTTAATATTTAAAGAAAGTTCGCCATTGTTTTGGTAACCTAACAATAAAAATATTATTTCGAGTTATTCAACATTTGACAACAAAATACTAAATTTCTTATATCATTTGAAGCGTTCCTTGAATACCACTTAATTTTACATGCCACTGCTCAGGAAGAAGAAATAAATAATAATATTTGCTTGTGGTGTCTATTTTAATGTTATAACTTTTCTTGTAAATCTTTAATAAATCCTAGGCGCGTTAAAATTGAGATGAGAAACATGGTATAAATATACCATGAAATCACAAGGGCAGTCATTTTTCACTTCACAGACTCAAATAACGTAAATACTTAAAATGGCTCCCGTTTTATTCCATATTATTCTGCTATGTTGAAAGATGGTTGACATTATACGCTTCCACTACGAACAGATTTAATTTTTTAAGGTTACAGGCTTTTTAAATCATAACGTGGGCTAAAAGTTATACAGTTGTTTTAAAATGAAGTCAAGAAGCTACAATACACTTACCTGAGTCCATTTTAGATAGCTAATATGAGTCACAGTATCAATATTCTATACTTAATAGGTCTTATAAAGGTTTTATCGGCAAAGCATTCTTATCCGATGCTTTCCTACTACCTGTTGTGTATACCATCCCGATATTATAACAGTAATACCGGTTAAAGTAATAGCTGTCAGTTATTTAACGCTCTTGTGCAATTGCTTTGACACATTTGTATCGCCGTACTATAAGTTTTCTATAATACTTACCTGTAAAACTGTGGGCCTCTTTCGTGGTTATAAGTGAGTTAGAACATGCTCTAACTCTGTTATAGAGGTATGCGTTAACAATTTTATACTCAAATGTAACTGATATACGATTCTTTTATAGGTTATTTTACCGCTTTGGTGTTAGTTGGGTGGTTATAGACATCAGGAAACAGATTTCGGTAAACTCTGAAAACCAGACTAACAGAGCGGTATCGTGTAACCCAGAAGGCAACTGAAGTAAGGACGTCAGGTAGGCAGCCACTCCATGTATAATACTAGTATTCATGAGTCAGCTGCAACCTGCAGTATGACTGGAGCTGACCCTAACAATTGAGACTGATGATACTAGCCTAGGTACTAACATATATTTTTTGGTAGATACTCTGATATACGTACTGGTATTGTAAACAAACAATGCTCATGGAGGACCACGTGTCAGTGCAATCTTGACTCATTGACGACTTTGTGTAAGTTGTGCCTGTTAATAAAAAGCCAGAACTCAAGTTTAACAGGGTATTTGAAATATTTAGGTAATTACATTTTTCAAAATCTAGGTGAAAGACAAAACACTGGAAAAAAGATTGTTTTAAAATCTCAAAACATGACGGAGTTGTGACGCACGAAAACATCCTATTATTTTTATAGTCCGATGAGATGGCATTCCGACACGACCGAGGAGAATCAGGCTCAGGACCAAAATGTTCTCTGAGGTCGGAGGTGTCTCACAATCTTATGGAAAAACTCCAATAACCGAGACCTGGGAATCGCACCTAGGACAGCGTGCGACAGTCGGTCTTGCGACAAAAAGCCAATGGCACGCAACACTGTGGTGGTGGCAGAAAGAGGCGGCTTTACCTATAGTGCAGGGTGTGTGGTGCACACGGGCGTAGGAGTGTAGGGGGCGCCGAGCGCGTGTGTTCCTCTGTGGCCGGACCACAGTTTAGTACTCAGATGTTATAGTTCGAAATAATACCTACCTAAAGTCTACTTTCATCGGAATATATGTATATTTTTAGTACCTCAAGAGATATCTTTTTAATTAACAATTTATGTGGTCCGGCCGCCAGGCAGTGCTCTCTGGCCGCGCCACCTCAAATTAAATAGAGTATAATGAACTATTAATAAATCAATATCCCGAAAAAAAACTACCTAAAGAGTACCTTGCATACGAAAAATATGGTCCCATAAAACCTTTTAGTTAAGGAGTTATTGGTCGTAGGGTGTGGTCCGGCTAGAAGGTATACTCTGCAGCAAGTCAATTTTGCAATATTTAATATTAACTATCCATAAATCAATTTATGTAATAGTACCTTTTCTCTACTCTTCGTTGATACTTTTTTCTCTCAAGAAACTATTAATTTTGATTAATTAATCTTTAAAGTATGTGGCGCGGCTAGGGAGAATTAATTTCGGCAAATATAATGAAATATGCTTTATTTCTATAGGCCAACGAAAACTGCATAATAAGTACTTTATAAAAAGACCTGGACTTCATCTATAAACTTTGATTTTTATTACCAACAATGATTTTGAAAAAGGTGCACTTTTTGGTTTTTGTTTACCTATCTACCTAAGAATAGGTAGTTAATTTGAGGAAGTAAGTGAAAATGTTGGTTTAAAATAAACAATAAGTATACGAATACCAAATATATTTTCATAATCAAATATTATCAACTAGCTGACCCGCGCAACTTCGTCTGCGTCATATTTTCCATTATTGCTCCACTCCTATTTGTCTTAGCGTTATGATATATCCTCGATAATAAATGGGCTATCTAACACTGAAAGAATTTTTCAAATCGGACCAGCACTTTAAACAAGAAATAAAAATGGAAAGAAGAGTGTACCAAAACCGCGTATTAAAAATATAGTCAATCAGTATCACTACATATTATAAAACAAAGTCGCGCCGCCGCGTCTGTTTGTGTGTCTGTTCGCGATAAACTCAAAACCTATTGCACCGATTTTCATGCTGTTTTCACCAATGGATAGAGTGGTTCTCGAGGAAGGTTTTAGTACATAATTTGTTAGGCGGGCGAAGCCGCGGGCATCAGCTAGTTACAAATAAAGGAGTTTTGAAGTTATTTTCCAACTTTAAAATGCAAGGCCTAAATTAAAAATAAACATTTTGATAAAAATAAGTTATAATTTACAATTTTACGTATAAAATACAATGAACATTCATTTGCTGGTTTTTAGTCCTTGCAACTTTAGTACTTAAATCATCATTAAGTTTCCCAAGTATCATCCAGACGCTTGCAGTGAGCGACGTAATGGCGAATATTTGGTAAATACTCAATCACTGACAACAGTGTAAATAATTTTCCTTGAAAAGTCATAGTGTCTGGAATGTCATTTAAATCAACGCTTAAATCAATTTCAAATATTAATAAATCATTCAATGTGTAGTTAAGAGCGTGTATTCCATCCACTAGCGCCGCCAATCGTTTTTTATTATTTGTGGTAAATTTAAGACACGTAGATAAAAAACCGCTCTGCAGTGCACTGAAGAAATGTATTTGTTATGTTTTGAGAGTTATGTTTTGTACTTTAGAACATAAATAGTTGCCAAAGTCGATATTTTTGCTAAAAGTGGCCACTTTTAGCAATAATTGCCGTTTTGGCTATTTAGCCATGAGTTATACGTATTAAAATAGGTGTCAAAAAATAATAGATACATTTCTTCAGTGCACTACAGAGCGGTTTTTTATCTACGTGTCTTAAATTTACCACAATTAATAAGAAACGATTGGCGGCGCTAGTGGACGGAATACACACTCTTAATCATTTGTTTACCGGTACATTTTACACCGTCATTACTTTTAACACATAGCACACCTGAATCAATCTCTAACATTGTTTGAGCCGATTCTTCAAGGGCTGAAATGCCTTTATCAGACAAAATTAGTTCATTCAGTGGCATGTTCGAACATATTCGTTGAGATGTGGAGTTGTTCTGACTGCATTGTGTATTTGTGCATCGTTTTTCCGATATAACTATAGGAATATCTTTTAATAAAATTTTGTCTAAAACAAAAGTAATATTCGACATACAATTTATGATCGTCAAGGCATTTGTGATTGTTTTGTCAAAATAATATTTGTTTATAATATTGGCTCGTATGCTGTATAAATTTATGGGATCTTTATTAGCAAGAGACTTAATAAGCGTCATAAAACCGGATGTTTTTGTTTCTATTAGTTTGCGGATGTTCCTTCTATCTATATAAGCAACTGCTAAAGATTGCACCAGACAATCGAAGGGGCAAGTATTTTCTACAACTACGCCTTTAATACCAGTTGAACTACTACTTCCATTTACCAAAAAATCGACCGACTTATTTTTGGACCGCAACTCTCGCTTTTGTTTTTCCTGTTTTTCTATAGTCAGGCCTCGCCAGTTCTCTAGAAGGATGGGTTCATCAGACATGATAGATTCTTGCGAAAATTCACTAGACTCAACTTTAGCTTTTTCAGTAGCCTTTGTTTTCTGTTCACTAATAGCATCACTGAATTTGTTCTTTAAATCCCCCGATATATATTCATGGTGCTTCATTAGGAATTCGTCCACCCGTAGTCTGTTGTTTTGACTTTTCAAAAGTGTTTTAATATTTTTGAAATAACTTTCCACGTCTGAACTGGTTGATGTCACATTTTCTGTATAAACAAATGACAACATCACATTTGACCAAATTGGCAATCTTGACATTAGCCTCTTGAAAGTACTAATAAAATCAGGTAAGTAATATAAATTTTCATATATCGTTTTTATCTCAGATAATTGCAATTCAAGTGAAACTTTGTCAACTTTCATGGTAAATTCTTTCATAAAGTCTGAGTTAACATTTTCAATTTCTTCTGAGTTGAGTAGGTCGTTAATAATTGTATTCATGTCCTCATTCACCCTGACCTCATCATCATCTTCGTCTTCTCTATTTGTAGTATCTGTGTATGTCTGTAGCAACTCCTGTAAGCTTTGGTTACATAAAGTAGGATGGCCGTTAGAATCTTTTCCTGTGTATCTATTAAGTGCAATAACAATAAGATTTTCCATTATCAATTTGATTTCGCCAAACGATGAAGAATCTTTGATTTTGCAAATATATTTTATATAAAATTTCATAACCCTTTCGTCAACGTATTTGAAACATTGGTAATTATAAAGTGTTTTCACAAAATGCGATGTGTCCAAGCGAATAAGGCAATGATTTGACAATTTACTATAAATATTTTACGAACTCAGTTTGCAAGAAAATATGTCGGCGATGGAACTTTGACGTTCAAATTCATATTGTTACAATCAATTCTTTTAAAGCTGAAATTACTAAAAGGAGTTGAATGTTTTACTTGTTTATTGGAGTTCTAGAATTTCTTTAAATTCCTTGAGTTTTCACGGAAAAAAAACGTAAAGAAAACCTAATTTAAGCCAGAAATGTCTTGATTCAGCGTCCATTATATTCCAAATAAAACAATTTTATCAAATAAATTAATATAATATAAAATTTCAATCTACAATGAATACGTTTCATTAGTTTTCGTTTGTCAATAAAATAAAACAAAATTACAATAAATAAAATTAAAGTACTATATATTCTGCGTCAATTCAGCGCGCGCGCTCCTTAGTCTCGCGCGAGCGCCCAAATTAACTATAATCCTATTCAGACTAGTAAGTATCAAAATTGTTTCGCGGACTGTAGATGTACTCCCAACGCAGACCAACGTAACTTCGTCTATTGCAAACGAGCATTTACGATTCGTAATAGGACTCTTAACTAAGTTACGCAATTTATAAAACCTATTGTATTAACAATTTATTATTGTTTATATTTGATATGAAAATATATTTGGTATTCGTATACTTATTGTTTATTTTAAAACCAACATTTTCACTTACTTCCTCAAATTAACTACCTATTCTTAGGTAGATAGGTAAACAAAAACCAAAAAGTGCACCTTTTTCAAAATCATTGTTGGTAATAAAAATAAAAGTTTATAGATGAAGTCCAGGTCTTTTTATAAAGTACTTATTATGCAGTTTTCGTTGGCCTATAGAAATAAAGCATGTTTCATTATATTTGCCGAAATTAATTCTCCCTAGCCGCGCCACATACTTTAAAGATTAATTAATCAAAATGAATAGTTTCTTGAGAGAAAAAAGTATCAACGAAGAGTAGAGAAAAGGTACTATTACATAAATTGATTTATGGATAGTTAATATTAAATATTGCAAAATTGACTTGCTGCAGATTATACCTTCTAGCCGGACCACACCCTACGACCAATAACTCCTTAACTAAAAGGTTTTATGGGACCATATTTTTCGTATGCAAGGTACTCTTTAGGTAGTCTTTTTTCGGGATATTGATTTATTAATAGTTCATTATACTCTATTTAATTTGAGGTGGCGCGGCCAGAGAGCACTGCCTGGCGGCCGGACCACATAAATTGTTAATTAAAAAGATATCTCTTGAGGTACTAAAAATATACATATATTCCGATGAAAGTAGACTTTAGGTAGGTATTATTTCGAACTATAACATCTGAGTACTAAACTGTGGTCCGGCCACAGAGGAACACACGCCGAGCGCGATACGTTCAAACAACACCCGTGTTAGGCGCAACGCAAACAGAAGGCGGCGAGAGGAAGGTAAGGTACAGATACGGTGCAGGCGCGATATCTGCGCAAACAGGCGCGGCAACGGTACGGCAAGATAAGTCATTATAGAGCTTGATATTGACGAGATACAACATGTACCTATTCCTCTTGAGACGAAGATTTTTTTGCTATTTCTTGCCATATTTGTCTTGCACATTTCTGTTACAGTAGTCTTAGTGAGTCATAGATATTTGGGTATTGCTCAATTAATTCGAAAAACTCAATATTAAATTCAATATCGTCACGCATCCTTTATACAAAGCGACGTACGTGCGTCTTGCGAAACTATCTGTTCGTGACTGAAGGCGGCAAGCGGATTAGCGGACGGCGCAGGTATGCCGCTTCTCGCTCCCCGCCACGTCGCCAGCAGATGTGATACCGGTGAGGCGCAAGCGGCGTATCGCATTAGATACAGTATGAACAAAGATACGTAGCGATATACAAAACTGTTCAAACTTTAGTCCATGGGTATTTAACTGTTCGTGACTGAAGGCGGCAAGCGGATTAGCGGACGGCGCAGGTATGCCGCTTCTCGCTCCCCGCCACGTCGCCAGCCAGATGTGATACCGGTAAGGCGCAAGCGGCGTATCGCATTAGATACAGTATGAATAAAGTTACGTAGCGATATACAAAACTGTTCAAACTTTAGTCCATATGGGTATTTAATCCATGGTTTTAATGAAAATCAGATGTAATTTAACTTGTTTTTATATTTTAAAGCACTTAAAGCGCAAACATAGCGCAATCATAGGTACATAGCGGTCTTGCCAGCGAACGAACGAGAGAGCGAGCAAGGGAACCCTGTCCATCCTAATTAGTACTCGATAAACTGAGAAACAACCGAAAAGATGTGCAATAAGTGTTATTTCCACTAAATAGCACCTTTTATTATAATACTTTGTGCCGTATCGTCCCCGCGTCTGTTTGCGCCAGTTTGCGCTGATATCGCGCCTGTACCGTATCTGTACCTTACCTTCGTCTCGCCGCCTTCTGTTTGCGTTGCGCTTTAGGCATATTATCTGAAATTTTCTATCAGAAATTTCTGACGTCCACCGCTAACGCACTGGTTTACATACATTTTGTTTTCGACCCCGAACACTATCAGACACGTCAAAATTCTCACCGTAAACGTAGAATGTGTAGAACAAAATGTTCAACAATTTTCATCGGATTTTGAACGGCCCATCGTGTACCTCGACGAGGTGCTGGGCAAGCTCTTTCTAAGATTACCTAATTGCAAACCACCTTGTCGGGCACCTGGTGGGGTTGGGTCCGTGTCTGGTGGAGACAATACAGTTTCCGCAAGAGGCACTCGACGGTGGACGCCAGCCAGCGTAGTCTGCTACGCTGGTCCTGGCGCTGGGCATAGCACGAAACGGTGGCCGATGTAATGACATGCGGGGTTACGTCAGTCATTGAGAGAATCTGGCAATTGGGTCTCGAGGTGGCCAAGGCACAAGTTCGAAGTTCTTTCATGGCTCTCGGAACGCACCACCATTGGGATCTTAAAAAACGGTAACTCCTCACACCCCACCCGCCGCAACAAAAGAAGACGCCCCGAGCGTCGGCGATTTACTGCGCGGGGCCGCGGACGGCGAGCGATGCGTGGCTCGCTGTCCGATCAGAACCAGGCTCAGAGGCCTTAGTGTGAGTTTTTTCGACTCACGGTCGACGGCACGTTGTGGTCCACGCGCGCCTCAACGAGATGACAGTAGGTATATTAAACGGGGGACGCGGCCCTTGAACGCAAACGGGATTTGGAGGAACACGGATGGGTTTTAGTAAGTAAGAGTCTGACACTCCCTTCAACACGGCCCTGCGCAGGAGCCATTTCATGACTAACAACAAACTTTGACCGCGCGCCTACTAGAGAGCGCTAGCTGGGCACTGATTGCGCACGGGCGCTCTATAGGCTAGAGCCGCCTCTGGTGGCAGGTTAGATGTATGTACTTATTGCTTGCTTTTCGAAGCCTACCAACAAAATACCTACAATACGCTTGTATTGTTTGAAACTTACTGGTGGTATTAGAGCACTTAAAAGTTTTCTCATCTGAATGGTCACTCTCCCACCAATCTTCGACACCATGGGAGTGTCTATGTGACCCTCTACAATGCAACAGCCTCTGCTCATACTCGTTCGACTTGTTGATGCTACGCTCCAGACATCCCAGAGTATGTCGAACGTTCTGAACACTGTTCATGAAGCTCTTTTGGTGGCTGTTCGACTACAGAGAAATTAAATTAATAAATGTTAACTAATAATGTATTACACTACAAATGAGTTTGTGTTACACTTTCACGCCTGAATAGCTGAACAGATTTGATACGATTACGGAGATACATTGGACTGTGGAGACGGTCTTAGGCAACTTGAATTTCAAAAATAAAACACGGGGGAAGACGCGTAGGTAGGTAGTAGTTCATGTTAAATGGTTAAGTGAATGGTTGTTAATATACCTACTCCCTGAAGGCATAACATTGAAACAGCTGTTTGTTTTTGGTTTCGAAACAGTTAATTTTTCTGGCGTGTGCTAAGCACTGCCTTTCATGTACAAACGATTTGGGACGTATCAGATATGAACCTAAGTTTAAATCTGTGTATTTGTAATAAAATTGAATTAACATGTATAAACTTACAGCATAACTGTTAACTGTAAAACACTTAACGTTGCCAGGAGAAAACAGATCATTGCGTATCTTTACACCTTGCATGCTAATTGTTTTCGATATAAAATCCTGTAAAATACCTCGAAACCAATGCAGACTTTCATTGATAAATGACAGATTTAGTAACGTCAGTAAGTATAAAAAAGTATTTTGTTTTAAAAAAAAGTATTCAGTTAAAAAGTTTCTTGTACAAAAGTTAGCCTATGCGTGTAGGTACTGGTGACTTTTTTCGTGCTTTTTTCACGATGACAATACATTTCTCTCTTTCGCAATTTATTATTATGAAGTGCAACAGATAGATATATGAGGAGCTCGTTGCTAAATAATACCTAACAGCCGCACGGGTCGATCTTTAAGGTTAAGCAATGCTTGCCAAGGTTGTTCTGCGGGTGGGTGACCATAACATACCGAGTTTTCTCCGTACAGTACGAATAATCTAAGTTTACCCATGCGAAATACGTCGCAATCGATTGCGCAGGATGTCAATTTGACAAGAAACATAGAAAAGCGCATGCGCGGGTACGTCGCGTATGCCGTCTCAGTCACTCGTATACGTATGATGCATACTTGTGCCTCGCTTCCTCAATGCAATACGACTGTTGGTGCGAGAAGTGTTAAACATTGTTATTGTTTTAATTAATTATTCTGGTTTTTTCGTACTGTTTGACTTGTATTTTGTGTTTTCTTGTAGTGTATGTGTTTGTTGTGTTACTTTGTGATCGTGTTATTGTTATTGCATGCATTTTTTCAAAATTCAAATATAACACGTAGGTACACAAAAAAAACATAATCTACGAACGTAACACTTTTCTACACGATGGGACCTGCGCGGTCGTCACTAACAGCCAACTTCGCATGGGTAAAGTTAGAATATTCGTACCTACTGTACCTCGGAAAGCACGTTAAGCCGTTGGTCCCGGCTGTCATTTGTAGATCTTTGCCAGTCGTTACGGATTGTCAGAAGCCAGTAAATCTGATTAGTCTTACCAAGAAGTTCCTACCGTCTTACCCAGTTAATGGGTTGTGGAGGCCTGGTAGGCAGCCGCTCCACGTAAAACACTGGTATTTTACGTAGTTATGCTGAATCCGGTTTGACTGGAAGCCGACCCCAGTATACCGCGTGTATCTGACATCGACGCACAAACGATTTCCATGGGTCCAGGGCATGATCCTGGACACCCCAGTGTTGGAATTTTTCATCGGTTCTTTTCTCATTTTTTTCAAGAGTACCTACCACAAATAGGTGCAGCTCAGCTGAGCTGATATCTATTTGTGGTCTTATTCAGATTGCTCTTTTTATTGAAAATAGTTAATTAATTATTTTTTTTTTTAAATCTCATTGAGTTAGTCCGAATAACGATTATGAGCAGTCTAAAGTAAAAAAACCCTTGAAAAAAATGAGAAAAAAGCCGACGAAAAATTCTAAGTCTAGGGTGTCCAGAATCATGCCCTGGACCCATGGAAATCGTTTGTGCGTCGATATCAGATACACGCGGTAGTTGGGAAAAGGCTAGGCAGATGCTGCAATATATTTATTATTAAACTAGCTGACCCGCGCAACTTCGTCTGCGTCACATTATTCATTATTGCTCCGCTCCTATTGGTCGTCGCAAAATGGTATATATCAGTTACCTAGCCTTCTTCGGTAAATGGGCTATCCAACACTAAACGATTTTTTCAATTCAAACCAGTAACTCCTGAGAATAGCGCGCTTAACCAAACAAACTCTTCAGCTTTATAATATTAGTATAGATAAATTCTATGCTAGCTTATTTATCTTCTTCTATTTTTTATTAATATAATATACGAAAGTTTCGATGACTGGACTGGTTTTGTTACTCACGCTACTACGGCTGAAAGGATCTGGATGAAATTCAGCACAGAGGTAGATTATAGTCTGAAATATAGCCCACATAAGGCGATTTATTTCGTGAGAATGTATGTAGTGCCTATCTTATTCTTGGGATATTTCCAAGATTCAAAGTACTTGAATATATTTCTCAATACTCAATATTCAATATATTTATTGCATTCCACAATGTGAGCTTAGGGTGGTAGGTACTTATAATATATTACAATACATTGCTTTGGATCATTGTGGACCCTGACGGGCACAGCAAAATTGGATAGTGGAAGAGGGCTATTTTATTTATTACATTTATGAATTTTTTAAACATGATTATATTATTTACCTATTTCACATTTTCACTTAGATACTCGTTTAACAGTATAGTAACATTTTAAAATTAGAAGATGTTTCAATTTATTGACAAATGTTGTATATTTTTTTTCATTTGTAATAATTGTTTCAGGTAATTTATTGTAAATTTTTATTGACATTACTAAAGCGCTTGTTGAATGTATTTTCAGCTTAGAACCAGGTAGGTTTAACCTATTTTAGTGTCGTAGTGTAAATTTAGTTTGTATGTCTTCTCGTGTAGTGTATAATTGTTGGTTGTTTCTTACGAATTTGCACATTTCCAAGATATATAGAGGGAAGGGTCAAAAGTTTATGTTCTTGGAAATGTGGTTTGCAGCTGTCTGTCTTCTACGTTAGCTAGTATTCTAATCTGTCGTTTTTGCAGCGTGAAGAGTGTAGGTGCGTGTGTACTGTTTCCCCATAGTATAACGCCATTCAAACATTTATTTCAAGTAAATCGTCAATCGCGGAGGCTTACTAAGTAGGGTCCCGTCTGCACCTTTATTACGGAACCCTACAGGCCTGATCCGCAAGTTGACCGTCCAAGGCTTCGCAACAACCAAATAAGTTCATGACTGAACTACGAATCTATGATAACGCCATAACGGACCACAATAAATCAGTTTTGAGAAATTCGACCCTAGCAGAGACTGCTAAAACCTTTTCAGTACCGAACCTAGACCACTATCTAACCCTTACGTTGTCCAAAAATCGTGTGAGGGTCATTCCCCAGTGGAAGATCTTAACACCGCGATTCAGAAAAACGCGTCACATGAGCAACGCCATCTATCGCCCTTGTCGTAAAGTAAACTGACAAAATATTTGGCTGCGGAAAACGTTAAGATGTAACGATAAATAATGTAAGGTATTAAAACGTTCACTTTTATTTTGTCACGTAGGTATTAAAAGTTTCATAAATAACTCATCAACGTTATTTTCATGGTTTCGTGCATTTTATTTTAGTCAATAGATAGTGCTGTGATTTATCAGAATATAGTAGGCAGTTTCCAACTAAACTAAAAAATTCAATATCTTTTGATTATGTGGATCGATTTTGATCAAACCTACCTACCTTGAATCAAAAGCAACAAAAACGACTATCGAACGAATTATAATCTGTTTTAACATTTTATAACAACGTAAAACTGAACTATCAAAATGTACTCGGTCAGTTCGAATTTAGAAGCTCATAGGTACGTTACGATAAATGATAAGATAATAACATGTTCACTTTACTTTTGCTTTTAATTAAAAGATAACTCAAAAATACATTGCTTTGATTCTTCACAAATTGTTCACACACTAAAACTTTTCTCAACAGATGGCATTGCAAGTATTTGAAGTTACAATGAAAACGACAAACAACCTCTTTTAGCGCTCGATTTGTAACTACAACTTTTCTCAATAGATGGCATTGCAAGTGTCTGGAGTCTCAATGAAAACTACCTATTTTAGCGCTCGATGAAGTTTCTTCATAAACTTTAAAATTCGATATCTTTTGATTTTGTGGGTCGATTTTGATGAAATAAACACTAAATGTTACTCCGTTTATCACTTAATATTTTAAAGTACCTACATTTTGAATCCAATCCGTGGTTTATGCGTGATGCTCCTCCAAACGCACAGACAAACAGAATTACAGACAAACAGACAAACAGAAAAGAATTTCAGAAACTGCTTTTTTGTGTTCTATGTCATTTTTCTGACATTTCTATGTATTTTTTATTCGAAAATATTAAATGTACAGACACGGCAACTCTACGATTTTATTATATGTATAGAAAGACTACCCACAATGATTCCATAAAACGCGATTTAATTTTTCTGACATAACAAATTGCATTTACCAGTAAAAGGGTTAAATAGGTACTGTAACGGTGACAAGTCACCAGTGCGCGCCTAGCCTAACTGAAAACCCTGAGGGCAATAATTCTACTTTTCAACATTCGCGTCTAGGGTTGCCAGGACTTCAAACCGCAAAGACCAGCAAGTTTTGCCGGATATTCGGGTAAAAGACATCCTTTATTTTTAGTATGTATAAAACGAAAATATAATAAAAAAGTAAAACAAGGTTTTTTTCCTTTAAAGTCTAATGAAACAACAAAACAGTTGAATGAATCAGTGTTCTTATAAATATTCATTACTTTACTAATTTCTTTAATTGAAATAGTATTAGTAGGTACCTAGGTAGCGATACAAGGTGAGGTAGGCGGAGAGGAAGTCACGAAAGCTAAATGTAAAAAAATGCTTCAATTAAAAAAGACTAACGAAAGAAAGCCGGACACTGTCTAATTTGGCCAGACACACATTCAAAAAGTCTGACTGGGTCTAGTTTTATCCGGAATTCCGGACGCCTGGCAACGCTATTCCGCATCTCAGTCGCAATCTGTCAAAAATGTAAGAGGCTTTTTGGCATTTTAACGAATGCGAACCAGCACTCTGCCCTGCGCATTGTTTCGAAAAAGTAATAAATAAAATGAATAAGTAATTCGTCAGATGGTTTATTCAACTACAACAAAAAGCATAACGTTTAATAACTAAATCAGTCTAAAAATATTCTCCTGCGTTACAACTACGACTCAAATATTTCATCTAAAAGGTTAAAAATTATACTACGATTCGTGCATTTACTACTTATTGCATAAATCAACTTCGGCTGGCTTTACACATCAACTCGTTTTGTACTTAATTGCGCAATTGCAGTTATAACAATATATTCTTTTCACACCAGCAAATATAAATAATTAATTTTTGAAATAATAGGTAAATATCAATTTTTGTAGTAAAACTTTCAATTCTCATTACTGCACTAAAATATACAAAACAAGTAAATAGTAAAGTATCTTTACTTTCGATAGTTATTGAATTTATATGTCAAATAAACATTCTTGTAATTTTCTTATGTACAAAGGAAATAAAACCAATATTCCAAAGATTTGTACATGATATATAACATGATTAAAATAATGTAAGGCACCTGGTCTGGCCACAGTGCTCGATTTGACTAATAAAAAATAATGTGTTAACATAAATGTTAGTGCAATATTATTGCAAGTAAAATAAATTCATTTTACATAATTTTTATGTATTTTTAAATAATTTACTTTGAAACTGTATTATTTCTGCCCATAATACAATATTTGGGTATACATAAATGTAATGCTTAACTGTAGATACATATGTGGCCAGACTAGGTTGCCAATATTGTTCTGGAAGACATTGTTCAGCCTCTTGCATGAAGCTTTGCATAACACAAATAAACATTGAAAACAAGTGTTTAACATTACACAACAATAACAGTAACATTTTTAGTAAAAAGCTATTTTTCACAAGAATTTCGAGTATACAATATATTCACAGGAACTTTCGATAAGTTTATATCAACATAATCTTTTGAACTTGAGTCGACAAAATTTTGTGATGGAAAAAGTTGTGAGCAAGCCACATACATTGTAATAATTTGTATTTTGGGTAATGATAGGCCATATACATGAGACATAACACCGGTTTCTGGAAAACAAACTGTCACAAATTAAAGTCAACTTCAGTGATGCAATCGGTTGTTGAACACAAATTCAACAGACCACACTAGGAAAGGCGTGTTTGACATTGTGTCACAATTCGTTCGATAAACTCGGCCATAGGGTGTTAGAGGTAATAATCACAACTATATTTTTAGTTCAAACAAGACAAGTGCAATGAAATACTAAACAAAAGTAAAATAAAGTATAAAGGTGCATAGCAATGCGCTTTTACCTGTCTGTAGGTAGGTACAAAAAACAATCCCAATGGACCCCTTGGATTAGATACCTAATACTTGCTTGATGAAGACTAAAGTATGTGAAGCAAACATAGCAAATGTATGACAGTAATACTCAAAGTACATGATTTGGTTATGAGGACCTTTTCATATTTACAATTTTTCAAATGTTGCATAACAATTTATGAAATTGTTTATACTATTGCTGTATTTAGGCACTTGAAAGTATGGTTGCAATTCATATAGATTGCAAAAAGGCATTTAGGATAAATATAATGTAAAGTAGCTGCAAAACAGTAATATTAACATGAGACTAAAAATTGTGATGGTAACCTTGCATAATATAACGACGGTAGAACAATGCTACTCACTATAAAGTAATTATATAAACTTCAATAAACAATTTGGCTCATATAGATTTGGCAAAAATATTCTAAGTGTGTCTTAACATGGTCACGTAACATGATATTCTTTGGTATATAGTTGCTCCGAATTCGAAATATATCATTTTTATCTACAATAAACTCATAACATTCACACAAATCAACAATCTTAAAGAATATTGGTTCACAGAATCAATGCAAAGAAATTGAGCTTTTGGAAAATTTACTTATGATATGACATAACTACTGAGATCCACAATCAACTGTAGATTACTTAACTTTTTTTAGAAATTCATCCTTTTCTCTTAAGAATAACAGTCATTCGTAAAAATCTATGTATAAAATTATCATTAATTACGGCCTATGATGGAGAGCCTCAATATACAATAACTTGACAAGGCTCTCGATAGATGGTTGGGTTAAGGGTCTCATGCATAAAATGGTATATTTGGACATGGCTTGCATTAGGAGATTCCTCCAAAGAGCTCTGACCACTAGTAGCTAAGACCCTTTCCCAAATGTCAAGTTAATTGAATAAGAGATGCATATGAAAAATGTTATAATAATGACATTGACCTAAGTTTTAAATTAAAACCAGAACTAACAGGTTAGGCAGAGATTCATCTCATTTGTCATCTCAAAACTAGTGCCTAATTCAGTTGAATGGACAAAACATCTGCTTCCTGCTTTTAGTATAGACCGATTTAGTTCAATGTGGTACAGATTAAATAAAAATTTAGTAAACTACAGATGATTGTGACTTATGCTACCGCCAACTTTTTTTTTTCAACATCTTGTTAATATAATCTTCTAACTCAGAGGGAGTTGGTGATGTTTTGGAACAGTCTTTTGCCCCACCATGTCTCGAGGTCAAACGGCTTGAAGTCCCGCAGCACCGGGCTGGGGGCATCATCCTGGTAGTACAGAGTTGATAGAGGCGTGGGTGATGAGCTGCCAGATTCTAGAAAAGTATTTTTGAACTGTTAGTAACAGTAATTTATACTTAAACTAGCTGATGCCTGTGGCTTCACCCACTTGACAAATCTATACTAATATTATAAAGCAGAAGAGTTTGTTGGTTTGTATGTTTGTTTGAACGTGCTAATCTCAGGAACTTCTGGTCCGATTTGAAAAATTCTTTCAGTGTTAGATAGCCCATTTATCGAGGAAGGCTATAGGCTATATATCATCACGCTAAGACCAATAGGAGCGGAGCAGTAATTAAAAATGTAAGGCAGACGACGTTACACGGGTCAGCTAGTTATATACTAAAACTTTCCTCGAGATTCACTCTATCCATTGGTAAAAACAAAATGAAAATCAGTACATTCCGTTTTGAGTTTATCACAAACAGACAGACAGACAGACAGACATGGCGGAGGACTTTGTTTTATAATAATTATGTTGTGGTCTGCTTAGTCTTTTTTTAAGTATGTTGGGAGTGGCTGTCAGTTTGAACGGATGCATCTGAATACCAGAAATTTTAACATGGAGAGACTGCCTATTTGAGGTCAACTCATTAGTTGTTTATCTTTATTAGCAGTAGTATCATTTGTAGCCTGTGAAAGATTTAAAAATTTCTGTATAACCAGCTGAGCTGCAAAAACGTAACAAATTCTTCAATTTTAAAGTGAGGTTGTTAGAGCAATTAAAAGAAGTACCTACTTATCTATTTTATGTAAACATCACTTGACAATAGTTTACAGACAAAATCTTGGTTTGTCACTGAGAACCAATAATTGCATAATAATAGTGGTATCAATTGCAGAGGCAGTTAAAAGGAACAACTGCTACTTGAAGACTTGCACTATGAGTGACCTTAATTGATTCAAATAGAAACATGCATTCATAGATATTATAGATAAGTATGCTACCATACAGCATGCTGATTTCATGACAATTGTCTGTGTATTCAGAGAAGGTTCCCTCACTAGTTATCATTTAACTTGAAGGTCTTACAAATTGTATGAAAATCTTATTTACACATTATGTTAGTTTCTTTACTCTATTTTTGTGTTTATTAAATTATAATTTTATCTCAAAGTGAGTAAATGGGCCAGTTTTAGTCACATTTGCCAAAATTCACCACATCTTCATTTATGAAACACATGGCTTAGACAGAATTAATAAAATAGGTTGTGGTGTTGTTATGGTTAAGTTTATGTTTTTTCAATTGTGATTTGAAGTTGTTTGTTAACCGGTTCCCAGTCCCATGAACCACATGTGGTTCATGCTGATTGGTTAACTATTATGTCTGCTTTGCGGACAGTGAATGTGTTAAGTACCTAATAAAGATAAATAATTTGTCAATAGTAGGGAATTTATTTTTGATAGCTGGTATGGCCTTCATAATAATGGTTACCAGCTAAGCGCCATAGTTTATAAGTAAATAAATACCTACTTACCATTTGTACTTGTTGGTGTTGAGGGCTCACTCTCGCCATAAGCTGACTGTGTCCAAGCTAAAGAAGGCACAGATATGATATGAAATTAGAAACTTGGTTTTCAATTTACAAAATTATGATGAAAGATACTAAAGCATGACAACTTACTTTCACTGATAAATCTGATGATTTCTTCATGTTGTGGCGTGATCACATGGTGCTGTATTCTTTGGTGTACTGTCTTTTTACCATTGGAATGAAAAATAGGCTTGGGCATGCTGAAATATTAACAATGAATTATTCCAACAAGATTTGTGTTGTAAAATCACATTTTTTCAGACAGCAGGGATTGTGGCTTCACTATTAGTCGGTTTCACTAACATGCTAACATATCTAAAACTGCATAATATTGTAAACATCTTTGGCCGAAGAGGTTATGTAAAAACAGTGATGAAATCTTGGATACCACTATGAAATGTTCGCTTCCTTAATAAAGTTAACTTACTTGATGATTTCTCCATTATCAGACTCTGAAGACTTTCTATTGTGATCTTTACGGCTATCCAATCTTTCCAAGTTCTGTGAGAGGCCTGCAATTGAAAATAAGGAAACGATATTTTCATCTCACATGATCACTGACAAGTTCGAACTATAATTTCAAAACAATTACAAAAAACACAATAACTACCTCGTCGAGTTTTGGCTACAATTTTGCTGGGTCCCTTAGAAACAGTATACATTTTAAATTTCACTCAGAAATTAAAAAAATAAACCTAAAATCATACACGAATATTACGAGACCAACTTTGACCACTGAACACTGAGTTGCCATATAATAATAATTAATAATACTTTTTTCTTCAACATTAGGAGTAAAACAGTTGGTTGGCAGCAATGTATTTAGAAGTAAATGAAAAAATAAAAATTCATATAAAACTTCTCATATCGATTCGGTCAGTTCATTTTTTTTGAAGACATGACTTAATTTTGTGTTGCTTGCATTTCGTATGTAAATAAAATACTGTGTTGTGTGGCAGATTATCGTTGAAAGCAACACTGTGCAACTTCTGTCTTTGAGACATTTTAATTTTATCTTAGTAACAAGAGATGGCATGGAACTCAATTAATCATTACGAATGTATTTCCACAAGAAGAGATAGGCAGAGGTCTCTAGGTTAAAGTACAAAAAGTTATACTCCAGTAATTCCATGTTGATATTTTACATAGGTACCACTTTTTACCCTACATAGTTCCAAAAAGGAGGTTCCTTCTCAATTGGGTTTGTATTTGTTTAATTGCAGGTATTTACACCGACAACTCTGAGGTTTCTGATCCGGTTTCTGTGATTCTTTGCCATTTGGTCTCTTTAAAATTTCATTCGGTTTGGCTCAGCAGTTTTTATTTTATGATCCAATTTCTGCGTAAACAAATACATCCTCCAAGTATCACCAAGTGAAAAATAAAAACCTTAACAAAAACAATATAGGTACCTACCTACTTACTTCCAAACATAAAACAGTTATAAATCGGAAGTCAGTGTTAAAAACAAAGAAACAAAACCAAAAACACCGACTTCCGAAATTAAGGTTTTTTTATAGTTTGTAAAATAAATAAAATGTACCTACTCGTACAATGTGGTAATATCAAACACAACGTAAAATACCAACTGTCTCATCGATAACATAATAATAGGTCACTGCAAGCCAGACTAAAATTTGTCATACATTTCCTCCCGGACGATACCTTGTAAACTAGTTAAGAGTCCTATTACATTTATTACGGAAATTCATGATTTTTGACGCTGTAATTTTCAGCAGCAGTAAGATATTTTAATTATTTGATCCTGAATAACGATAGTGACAGTCTCTTTCTTGTAAGTTAGAGTTACACATTTTCATTTTTCTTTTCGTGTAATTTACTATAAATATTTTACGAACTCAGTTTGCAAGAAAAAATGTCGGCGATGGAACTTTGACAGTCAAATTCACATAGTTACAATACATTCTTTTATAAGCTGTAATTACTAAAAGGTAAGTTGAATGTTTTACTTGTTTATTGGAGTTCTAGAATTTCTTTAAATTCCTTGAGTTTTCACGGAAAGAAACGTAAAGAAAGCCTAATTTAAGCCAGAAATGTCTTGATTCAGCGTCCATTATATTCCAAATAAAAACAATTTTATCAAATAAATTAATATGATATAAAATTTCAATCTACAATGAATAAGTTTCATTAGTTTTCGTTTGTCAATGTAATAAAAGAAAATTACAATAAATAAAATTAAAGTAGGTACTATATATTCTGCGTTAATTCAACACGCGCGCTCCTCAATCTCGCGCGAGCGCCCAAATAAACTATAATCCTATTCAGACTAGTAAGTATCAATATTGTATCGCGGACTACTCCCAACGCAGACCAACGTAACTTCGTCTATTGCAAACGAGCATTTACGATTCGTAATAGGACTCTTAAGAGAGCTTTATCATGGACCTCTGTGGCTCTGTGAACGTCAGCTACGATTCGGTGGGTGGGTTAATAAGCAGCGGCAGCCTACCTAACACCTTAATTTTTTTTCTGTAATTTCCTCCCGAATGAAAATTGTGTCAGTTTATGGCTAACTAGCTGACCCGCGCAACTTCGTCTGCGTCACATTTTCCATTATTGCTCCGCTCCTATTTGTCTTAGCGTGATGCTAAGATAGCCTATATAACGTTCCTCGATAAATGGGCTATCTAACACTGAAAGAATTTTTCAAATTGGACCAGAGGGCCTAGCACGAATATTTTTGACGTACCTATAGTAACGTTACGTAAAATTTTACTACAGCTGCAATACTCGTTTTGCTCATAGTATTTATTTGAATTAGAAACTAAATTCATATTTTTGAACTAGCTTCTGCCAGCGGCATCGCCCGCGTGATCCCTAGGGAAAATATTCCCGGGATGAAAAGTAGCTTTTGTGCTATTCCAGACTATAATCTATCTTTGCTCTAATTTTCATTAAGATCCATTAAGCCAAACAACCAAACTTTCACATTTATAATATTACTCGTTTGGTGTAAAGCGAAATTATAACCACCTTCCCCTCGACATTATAATTATTAGAGGATATTGCAAACTGTCGTTAGCCGTTTTACGAAGCTGCTCGCTAGCCTCTAGGCGCCAAGCTAGCCACCTGCCTGTGCGTTCGCGACCTTATACAAAAATAATCCTTATAGCATGATTCAGTATCCACACGCGATAGCTTATTATTAGCGTATTTCATGTAGGTATAACTTTGGTGTTTCTATACCGATTTCTATGATTCTTTTTTATGGAATAGTTAATAATGTTAACTTTTTTAATTAGGGATGACTGAGAGTGTTATAAACGTAACAGTAGACAAATATAATCAGAAAGCTGCGAACGGCTAAGCTATTGGGAGTTACACGTGTTATTGTGAGTCAATCATAACAGATAGACATATGCTGTCCTGGAATATTTTTTATATAATTTTAAGGAGAACATTTCCGTAATACATGATTTCTGTGTAGCTTTAACCATTAAGGTTGCACACGTGTCGGAAGCTTAAAAAATGGAGTAACTTCTCCCGTTTTCCCAACATTTCCCTTCACTGCTCTGCTCCTATTGAATGTAGCGTATATATATACTATAACCAGCTCAGGAGTATGAAAAATAATTGTACCAAGTTTCGTTCAAATCCGTCGAGTAGTTTTTGTTTCTATAACGGTTATACAGACAGACAGATAGACAGACTGACAGACAGACAGACAGACAACAATTTTACTGATTGCATTTTTGTTATCAGTATCGATCCCTAATCACCCCCTGATAGTTATTTTGGAAATATATTTCATGTACAGAATTGACCTCTCTACAGATTTATTATAAGGTATAGATCTTAGATAATATTAATTGTGTATGTCCCGTAAAATTAAACCAAAATAACATGGGGTTGTATTTTTTCACATTCAAAATTCACTTACGTTAACGTTACCTACTACTTATACGTCAAAATATTCGTGCTAGGCCCTCAGTAGTTCCTGAGATTAGCGCGTTCAACCAAACAAACAAACAAACTCTTCTGCTTTATAATATTAAATATAGATTTAACCCAATATCTCACTTTAGAGGTAGTTAACATTTTGTCAATAAAACAAAACGTCAGCTACCTCTAGAGTGATGGAAAATATGTAGGTACGTCAGCTAGTGACACGGACATGACGTATTTTTCATATATTCAGTCATTTCCTAACGATTGAAAAGTGTGTCTAACCCAATATCTTACAGATAACAAAACGGTAGTCGGCTGAATCTAGGTGGGAAGGTCGTCAGCTAACGCTCTGCAGGGGGCATCTATCGCCTACCTAAATTCACCAGCTGACGAGTTTCCCCTCGGTATCTTGCGAGCTGATTTACTTACAGGATTAAATTAATTATCAGCTGACAATTTTTATCCGGGAGGACATGACTTGTCTAAAGTTATTCGACTTTATGCTTCATGCTCCGACTGAAATATTACAACTTGTTTGGGAGGTCTGTCTCTGCTCCCACCGAATGGCAGCTGACGTTCACAGAGTTCCATGATAAAGCAAGTTTTCATCCGGAAGGAACTTGGTCATGGAAATATGCTGCTGGTTCGCGATGCATAATCGAAGTCCTGGTATACCCACAGCAGAATTATGGCAATTGATAAGCACAAGAAGAAAAAAGTAGGTAAAAGGTATGATTTAGTTTTTATATACCTACTTATGTACCTAGTACTACCTAATGCAAATGATAATAGAGAAGTTATGTAGGTACTGCACGTCACAATAGGTAGGTATACTCCAGCTATTTCCTGACTTTTGAATTCTACAATAGGTACCGACACCACCCGACACGATCAGTCATTCAGCTGTCAGTAGATAGGTATGCCGTGGAATATTTCCCCCAGGAAGTTGCGCCCTTACGTAAGCCAATATATCATGGAGGAAGCAAGTGCAGTGAAGAATGCTTTGATGCTAATTGAATGCGGTTAACTTCCAATCAATCGCGAATGAAGGAAGTACAGTGTCGGTGGGTAAAGACATGCACGTATAGATTTAAAAAAGTAGGTTGAAATTCTAAGTACCTACCTACAGCGGCCGATATGCATCAGTTGAAAAAATGATATTTCCTCATTTGCCGTTTTACTGTGGCTGTAGCCACATTAAGTGGCCTAATAATATGCCTATACATACCTACCTGTAGGTTGTGTCGTTGTCCTAAGGCAAGGCAAAGTCCTCCCTTCCCTACTTCCGGCCTACCGGGCCTAATATTGAAGGCCAATCCTTAAAATGGAGTCCAGCCATAGATTAGATATATAATAAATAGTATTTCTGTGAGTCCAGCTTATCCCACTGTCTCTTTTTGGGCCTGCTACTTACATGAAGAAATCATAAAGTGTTCTTCACTATAGCGCCCGTTCCGTCGATGACTACCTACTTACAACAAGATTACAGAAAGAAAGACGGACGTCGCGTGGGCGCGGCGCGGGCGACGCGCTACCGATACCTACCTACATGGCGAACACCCCACGCAATGCCATGCACGTCTAGACGCATACGTCGGGTACAAAATGTTTGAGATTAGGTTAAACCTACTTTCCTCTAACACCTACTTTGTTCATTCCGCGTACAGGAGGCCAATCGCGCTAATTTTAAAAGTTTAGGTCCGCTTGCAATTCGTTTCCAATTCAGTTTTAGTTATGATCTAATTTCGATTCACCTGTAAGGAATTTGGTATCGCGCTAAAGTTTAATAAACTTCAACCAAAGTTGCGTCAAAACTATATCGTAACCTTTACAAATATTTTCGTATTTTCCTTCAAAATCCAAACAACACAACGCGAACGATTGAGAAAAAGTCACGAAAAAGTAGCACTGTTTCAACTTTTTGTTTGACAGCGGTAACGTTACAGTTGTGATGCAGTTGCGTTCCAAGTTTCTGTCAAACGTTTAGCGCGATACGGAATGTTTAAAAAAGTTGTGAAATGGCTACAGTTCAGTTGCGTTCCAGCCGAATTTTACTAGCGCGATTGCCCTCCAGCTAAGTAAAAGGAGCGGAATTACCTGCTGGAGTCCGCAATTCCTATTCTATAGCTTCTACACTGTGTCTCAAGATACCTAGCTACCGGGATATCTCTTGTGTGTAATGCTCCATGTTCCCTACCTTTATGGTTTATCTATATTTTGAATTGAATTGAATTAAAGAATTGTAAACTCAAAGAAGGCTAGAACTTTCCTACAATAACCTACCTATCTGTAGTTTTGGGAAATGAAAGATATTTATAATTTTAGCTAGGTATAACCTAATTCACCTAATTCAAGGTCTTTACCTAATTCAAGTGTGAATAAGTTGTTTCTAAGCAAGTGCTCTATCGTGTACGACACCATCATTAGATAAGTACAATGAGGTCAGATGGTGGTCAAGCGATACATAAATAAATATATTATACTAGCTGACCCGTGCAACGTCGTCTGCGTAACATTTTTCATTACTGCTCCGCTCCTATTGGTCTTAGCGTGATGATATATAGCCTATAGCCTTCCTCGATAAATGGGCTATCTAACACTGAAAGAATTTTTCGGACGGAAAAATCGGACCAGTAGTTCCTGAGATTAGCGCGTTCAACCAAACAAACAAACAAACTCTTCTGCTTTATAATATTAGTATAGATTTAGGTATCGCTATTTATGTACCTACGACAAATATAAATAAAATATGTACCTATCAATAAACTAGGTTGGTATTGGCTTTCGCAGTAAATAAGCATCACCTTTGTACCTACCTATTGTTCATTGCCACGTTGTTTAAACAATGCTTATACTCTGTTCGAGGTACCTACAAGCCAGCCCTTGGGTTTGAAATGTAAAATAGGCCAGTCCAAGAGTGTACCTAAATCCCAAAAGGGCTCGAAGTCGTTACGATACCAACTAAGTAGGTAGTTAGGTACCTACTCTGGTACCTTTGAAAGTTGTTATATTTTCGCTATTTGAGGTTCTCAGCAGCCGCAACGCCTGACAGCACGACAGGTAGGTAGAAGATGGCGAACGAGCAAATAAATAAGGAAAGTACCTAGTTACTTATTAGCCTGTATTTTATTATTTTTAAGTAAACGACTTTCTAAAAAGGAGGAGGTTCTCAATTCGGTTGTATTTTTTATATTCTTTGATCTCATCGTTTTCTTGTCTTTGATACAATTATAAGGTCCTAACCCGCTGCATACGGAGGAGCTTGTGGCTAAATTATAACAGCCGCACAGGTCAATCTTCAAGGTTAAGCAACGCTTGCCGAGGTTGGTCTGTGGATGGGTGACCATCTTAACATACCGAGTTTCCTCCGTGCCCCGGAAAGCAAGTAAGCTGTTGGTCCCGGCTGTCATTTGGAGATCTTTGGCAGTCGTTACGGATAGTCAAAAGCCAGTAAATCTGACACCAGTCTTGCCAAGGAGTACCGTGTTACCCAGTTAATGGGTTGTGGAGGTCTGGTAAGCAGCCGCTCTACGTAAAATACTGGTATTCAGCTGAATCCGGATTGACTGGACTCCAATATACTTAGTTGGGAAAAGGCTAGGCAGATGATGACCCGCTGAACACACCGGTAGAGATTTAGGTACGCCCTCTCGGATATATATGTTCACTAAATAGGTACCTAGGTGATACCTATTTACCGTCTACTTATGTACGCCTATTGGGCTTGTGTCCTGAAAAAATCTAATTAGTCCGTCAGTTAGATAGGTATTATTCAAAAAATATTTGACCAGTGTTTTTTTTTTGTTATGGGAACCAAAATTGACGAAGTTACGACGCTTTTAAAATTCTCAATACGTCACACCTTCGCATAATTTTTACTGAGTCGTGACGTCACGAGACCCCCCTCCCGAGTTTTGATGCGTTTTATCTTTGTCAATATTCATTGATTTACAAAAACAAAAAATACGTGCCATTATTTTTCAATACTCTAACTGACGGACTAATTAGTTTTGCAATTTGTGGATGATGTAATCTAGCCTTATGTATAGTACGTTAGTAGTATAAGTACGTTTCTTAGAGACACCAGCAATATGTAAATGTGCGTCTACAGAATGAACCCAGTCAGGCAGTCGTGGTTTCGTGACGTGAATACGCACGTTATTGGGCTGTTTGTCAAGTATGTTCGTGTATCTAGACTTTCACTGCAACTTTCACTTCTTAACCAACCAATACTAATTAAATTCCCTTTTGCTTTTCGAAATTTTAGTTAACATCGACTGTGTAAGGTAACGTTTCAACGAACATTCTCCACCTATATAGATAGATAGGCAGGTAGGTGACATGATTTTTGGCGCAAAAGGCAGCAGTTTGAAGAAACTAATTTGTGAACAAACGTTCCTGATAGTCCACATCAGAAATAATGAATCGATAAAAATGAAAGCTATTGAGATTTTTTTCGATAACACTCAACCCATTTGTTCAATGGGTCTCATTATTCTGTAAAAATCCAATCCAATAGAAACAGCTTATCAATCATCAGGGCTGGTCATACAAAGATTACAGTAGGTAGGTACGGACAAACATACGAATGAAACTAGGTTGCTAATACCTACCAGTTTAACATTCTAATTTAGTTCTTAATCGTATGCCGATCCGGCAGTGCATGCTCTTATCGCCATCACACGTGTTCTGCCCTAGATGCAAAATGAGTTAATAGCTCCACACATGCGCCAGATTTATCGACATTTTAATATGGCAGCACTTAACGAGTAGGAACTGGTAGTTCTGCCGCCATAAGCAAAAAGGGTGCAACTGATCAAAACACAAAAGGAGAAAATAATTTAAAAATCCTGTAATATTTTACAGCACTTCATGGCGTGCTTTCCGGCTGAAGCCACAATTTCTTGCTCTATGGACTATGACCGCTTAAATAAATGAAGAGCGCGAATTTCTTCAAATCCTATACGAACTTAGCTTTTTACAAAAAAATACAACCGACTTCCAAATAAAAAAAAAACAGTACAAAGTAAAAAATAACTTTAATTTCGGAACTCGGTGTTTTTGTTACTTTGTTCGTATTTTTACACCGACTTCCGAAATTAAAATTATTTTTTACTTTGTAGTGTTTTTTTTTATTTGGAAATTGTTGTTGTATTTTTTTGTATAAAGTTTTTTATTTTTCACTTTTTAGTAGTACCCCCACCCTTAGAATAATAACGCATAGAAACCTAGTACGAGTGCAAAAAGTGAGGCAACTAAAACTTAGCCTAATCCGTCAAACTTAGCCGTCAGGCCGTCAGTACTCAATGTCACGTTCCGTCGAACACAGCTCGCGAGTAAATAATTGAAAATGACAGTTTGTTGCGTGAAAGGATGTTATAGCACATCAGGAAAACAAAAAAATGTGATAAAATAACATTTCACAAATAAGTACTCACATTCTATGCACTATTTTTACGTAAATCGATAAATAAAACAAAATTCTAATAACCTAACTTGTCATAACACAGTATTGCTATTTGTGAGGAAAAAATACCCACATTGCTTTCATTCATGTTTTTCATTTTTGTAATTTTAAAATACAATACTTACTGTTAATTCATATCAAACCCGATGTTTTAACATTGATTATAATTATAACCTATCAAGCATTCTAAACGCATTGAACAATATCTCATTCTTTATGCGATTTATTTCCTATTATTTTGAAATAAATATAATTATACCTTCCGAAAAAATATGTCATATTACATGAAAAATCATGTTTACCTTTTCCAGTTCCCAACAACATAAAATACTTGCCTTGATAGCAAAATAGTAATGCGTCTTCCCATATTTTGTGGGTAACGGCTTAGTAATGGTATCACTGAAAGCTATATCTGTGTGCGTTAGAGGAACGTAGACACATTCGGCTCACGCACACAAAGAAAATGAAGTGGACACACGATTTTGCTCGGGTTTTGTTCTAGACGCGGCTTCTATGCGTTATTATTCTAAGCCCCCACCTTACAACACCACTGCAAAATCGCAGAAAAGCAAAACCATCATCCAAGTAGACGAATTCCAGCTATTTCGATTTAAAATCCAAAGTTCGTAACTGATTTTGATAAAATTTAAATGGGACCAATCTGCAAGCATATCCTTTCAGATAAAATAAGAATTTTTCAAATCGGTTTTTAGTGGTCGGAGTTATGAGGTAACAAACATAAAAAAAAATACAACCGAATTGAGAACCTCCCCCTTTTTGGGAAGTCGGTTAAAAAGGAGAAGTCTTGAAAATGTTGGACTGAAAGTTGGACCAAGATTGATCCAGTACAGTTATTTAAAGCCCTATGACAAATCCGTTGGCAGAATGCGGTTCTCACATTATGCACACTAAACTCTGGCAGCTCGCTTACGCCTTGTTCTCTCTTGTCCAAATATTTATGTGCCTACCTCCTAAATGACTCAACAACTAGTTGTGCCCCTTTTTCATTGAACGGCAGAGTAAGTACGTAGCTAGGTAATGTATCGTCTGTAAGCGTTTGCGCATAATCTGGGTAGCACATTTGCCTCAATATCCTAATATGTAAACTCCTTTGTTGCACATTAACTGCTATCAGGAGCTCAGTAGGTACCTTATGCATTTAGAGTCACTGACATACTTTTCCACTGTTACTAAAGTAGGTGAGTAAATAGAAATCTAGGTAGGTACTTATAATTGCAAATTCTTTTATTTTTCTCAGTCTGGCTGCAGGAACTCAGTTGCACAGGATGTTATCAGTATTCACCTGAGACTACATTACGGAGTATTTTGTTTTATTTGTACAGACGCCAGCTCATCAATCTACAACAATCTGTCAAATTTCTTTAATACATTTTCATCTTTATCGCTGAAGCATTTTTTTTATTTTTTATACAAAACGGGGAAACTCTTGGCCCAAATCTCACCTGATGGAAAGTGATGATTAGGCCGAAGATGGAAGCGAGTTTCACCCGGAATCCTCTTACACAGAGGAACTGGCTATCATACCTCTAACTGCCGGAACACAACAATGCTGTTAACATTGTTGTTATGGCGACAGACTTAGCCATGATGGTGGTAGCTTGCCAGGTGGACTTAGAACAAGTCCTACCACCAACCAAACCGAGCAAAAGATTTGCCCCCGCTGGGAATCGAACACGGGACCTCTGGGTCTGAATCAGGTGGTATAACCACTAGACCACGGAGGCGGTTAGTGTCACCTGTTTAGCACCACCCGGGGACCACGTGTAGGGATTCGCTGAAGGGTATTCTCCTACAGACGCGGGTGACTCGGCCCCCAAATTAAGTTCAAGGTAGATTGGGAAAATATGACAGTTTCGGATAGCTTGATGGCCTATGTTTGTGAAAGGTAATCTCTAGAAATACTGATACTTACAAATTTTGGAAAAAAAAGATTACAAAAAGGTATTATACTCATGGAAAGCTATATTATTCCTGAATATCCTAGGTAAACTATGCGGCTAAAATCGCGATTTGCAGCTTCAGTTAAATGTTCGTCAATTCGATGGTTCGGTAGAGATTAGAGAACATTCTAGAATGTCAATTTTGCGCTGAATTACCTTCTAATTAAATAGTTCAACGTAAATATTATAGAGACTCAAATAAATCTGAACATCTAACATTACTTATTGTTTGTGCATAAAGGTCAACGCTCGGGCGACCCGTCAAAGCAAAACGTTCGCTAAGTTCAATCCAATCGACTGCATAGTTTGACGATTGAGCATCATTATGAGTACCAGTGGAGGGTCAATAGGGACGTCTATCCTTGTACTGAGTTGACAAATCAGTTCTGCGAAATTCACTTACGGGTTTCTCAGAACTATTTCTGAGAAAGAAGAGTGGTAACTTTAAAAATTGGCTTCCAATTCAATCTGAATTTAATGCCAGCAATAGCATCAGACTGCTCGAAAAGTGTTTTTTTTTCGAAGTTTTAATCGTCTTTTAAAGCTAATGTTTTATTTTCACATATTACCTATCTCTACTAATAATATTTTGATATTATAATCTATGTCTAATATAGCAGCTACCGAACTAAGATTTAGGATCCCTTGGATCTTTATAAGATGATTTAACTCAAGGTAGTTTAGTCTACACATAATAATTGTAAATTTTAATAGCGCTATCAAAATGCAGATGGCAAACCCAAGACGGCGGTGGCGGAGGCGGCGGAAAGGAACTTGTTTTGCACTCAAAACAAGTTTTTCGAGAATTTGTCTATATAAAATTACTAGTTAATTCAGACATAGGTCAGAGTTCTAAGAACTTTCGTTTCGTTTATGATCAGACCCTTTCATTTTTAGGGTTCCATACTCAACAAGTAACCCTTACAGTTTCACCATGACCGTCTGTCTGTGTGACCGCGGTTTAGCTTAGAGAGATTTGGTATGTATACCAAAGTGTGTGTGTGTGTGTTATCATCATTACGCCGACAAAGTGGTAAAATGACATCTTAAAAAAAAAATGTTAATGTCGTAGGTACCTCGAGTGGCCCCGACAAGTAAAGCGGCGATGTATTTTTTTTAACGTCTATCCTAAGGTGTTGTTGGATAGGTCGTTTAAAAATATTGAGGACTAGCTGACCCGCGCAACTTCGTCTGCGTCACCTTTTCCAGTTTTGCTCCGCTCATATTTGTCTTAGCGTGATGATATATAGCATATAACCTTCCTCGATAAATGGGCTATCTAACACTGAAAGAATTTTTCAAATCGGACCAGTAGTTCCTGAGATTAGCGCGTTTAACCAAACAAGCAAACAAACTCTTCTGCTTTATAATATTAGTATAGATATGCGAGAACAGTTTTTCCACCCTAGGAAACGATTGAAATGCTTACTTTTGTTAGACTCAAGTAGCCTCTACTAGCTAAACGGTTGTTTTTGGAGACATGAAAAATTCATAGTAGTTGCTTATGCCTAGATATCGAATTTAAACTGTCACAGCTAAGTAGGCATCCCACTTATATGAACAAAACGTTTTGGGAATACATTCATTGTGCGTACAGCTAAGGAGTGGAATTCCCTGCCTGAGTCTGTGTTTCCTGATAGCTACAACCTGGGAGTCTTTAAGTCAAGAGTGAATAGGTTACTTCTAGGCAAGCGTGCATAGACCACATCATCGCTTAACATCAGGTGAGACAGCGGTCAAACGAATGCCTAGTAAAAAAATAAATAAATAACGAGTTATAGTCGACCTGTCGACCAACCTATAAAATTTATTTGCAGAAGTTGGCAATAGGGAATATGCATGAAAAAAGTATTTATGATCTAAACAATTTATCTAAAAGTATTGGAAAATATAATACTAACTGTGAAATTAGAATCTAAATTGCTCGAAAAACGAACGAGATACAATTATTTTAAACAAATATATCTGTCCTTCTCGCGAAAACGCTGTTTTCTATGGCAGCTGTATGGTCGACGTGTAATTTGACGTCACAGTACGTATCGGACTTCTCTTTCCAACTGTAGTCTCTGAAGCTATGTAACTTAAAAAATTATGAAGGTATTTAAAAAACAATTTCGTGATTGTTTACTAGAGCTAATAAGTATTTTATTTTGCAAATAAAAAATCGCATGCATATTCCCTATTGTGACGTGCAACTAGTTAAGGAACCCACACATGCGCGTGGCCTGACACGCACTTGGCAGATTTTTCTAGATGTGTTTTTCAGAAAAATATAGTTGTGTATTTCACTGAAATAAAAGTGTACTTAGTAATTAATGTTAATTACTTATCAAGTAACTACACTTTTATTTCAGTCTCTTGTTCTTTGGATTATATCAGTACCATACCACTTACCTAGATTAGTACATAATGAGTCTATTTTTTACGTACCAACCTACATTGGAACAGAAATCCTACTTGGTTATTAAGTTACCAGTTTTAATACTGTTCAAACCATTTTCATTATCTGTTCATCTGCCTAGCCTTTTCCCAACTACATTGGGGTCGGCATCCAGTCAAACCGGATTCAGTTGAATACCAGTATTTTACGTGGAGCGGCTGCCTACCAGACCTCCACAACCCATTAGCCCATTAACTGGGTAACACGGTACTCCTTGGCAAAACTGGTGTCAGATTTTCTGGCTTCTGACTATCCATAACGACTACCAAAAATCTCCAAATGACAGCCGGGACCAACAGCTTAATTAACGTGTTTTCCGAGGCACGGAGGAAACTCGGTATGTTAAGATGGTTACGCATCCACAGACCAACCTCGGCAAGCATTACTTAACCTTGAAGATCGACCTGTGCGGCCACGAGCTCCTCAAAACTGCTCCTCAAAAATTTGAAACCATTTTCACATAATTATTATATAAAATTCTTGTACTGGTGTACTATATGCATACCTACTGCAAACATAAAGGAGATAAAATCGTTGCTTTTGTATGTATTGCGAGTATAGTGTCGAACAATGGTGTTTCGCACCATGCTGCCACAGCTCGGATAACGGGACCTGATAATGGGGTCAGATCAACTCGACGCACTTCAACGGGACGTGGGACCTGACCAGATTCAACTTTCTTGATTTCACAGCGATTTAATGGAAAAGGGAAGCATCGAAATTAAAGTAGGCCTGTACCTACCTACTGTATTGTTTTCTTTGTTCTTGAATTTACGTTCTTAAAAACTAATAACAATAATAAGAGAAAAACTAGCGAAGTGGCAATAGAAGTCTGATTCTTAGCATTCATTAGTTACTTTATAAACACTATAAATCTCAACAAAATACTAAAAAATACCCACTAGGTATTTAACATAATTGATGATCATCCCACATTTCCATGATTTATTTAAAACAAGACAGTTTTTCTTCTAAAAAACTAGTTCAACAATAGAAAATTTAGTTTTTAAATTCAACAATATTTTTAAACTATTGTGACACCGTTTTGGAGAGTGTGGGTGACAGAGCGGTGGCCCATTTATGTAATCTGAGGAGCGAGTTTGGCTGCGTTCATCGCAATTGACGTCACGGGAAGAAGGGCTATTCGTGTATTCTAACTATTAATAAGATCGAAGTCTTAGGTACCTGCACCTGTTTGATCCAGTTTCTAGTAGTATTTACCAGTAAAGTTCAAAGAGCAGTAAAGGTTTTGCCGTTCATTTAAACACACGTCATAGTAATCGACTCGGCTTATTTCAACGTGAAGGAGCATACTGACGTAGAACAAGAATACCTCGTCTAATTGTTCTAAGATCAATTATTTTAATGGCTTTGTCTCACATGTACCTGTTACCTCATAGATAAATATTTGTCACGTTTCTTACGTCTATGTACCGTGCACCGAGTCATTGCCACTCGACGGTTCTTTGAGCTATTAATGAATAAGTAATCATTATTCAAATACGTAATAAGTATTGTTGTTGAGACTACCCGATTACTTCCGATTTATATGTTTTTTTTTACGTAGATTGTTTGGCCGATTCATGGCGATTTTTTGTTCTCGAAATTCTATGTTGGGTACGGTTGTGACAAGTTTTGTGGGTACGGTTGTGTCATTTATATTTAATCGTTTTTTTTCTTTAGATGCCCAGAAAACGCATGCGGAAGACCGAACGAGCGCAGGCTAATATCAGTCAATGTGAAGATGCTTACGAAGAAGTTAAACGTGGGGCTTCTTCACGGAGAGCGGCGAAAATGCATCAAATTAATCTCATGTCGTTGTTGCGATACCTTCGTAAACGTGATGAAGCCGGTGCAAATCACGGTGGAAGCCAAATCAGCATGGGAAATGTTGCTCTTAATAAAGTTTTTTCCATGGAGCAAGAACAGCAGCTATTAAAGTACATCACACTGATCTTTCCACAAAGGAGGTGCGGAAGCTGGCATTTGAACTGGATTGTTATGGTAGATGAATATGTTTAGAAGAAGATTATGTTTTATTATGGTGGTTTTTATTAAAATAAAAGTCATTATAAACCATTTTGGTGTATTTTTATGCCTGTCATTACTGACCCCAACCACTGCCACAACCGTCCTTGGGATGTGGTCGGTAGTGACAATTTCCTTTTTTTTATAATTTTATTCTATGACTAATACAGTATATTTAAGGATAATATATTGGTATTTTAATGTAGACAAATAAACAAATTACGGTTCGTGTTAAATTTTTCCCAGCTAACTGATAAATTAACAAAATTACTGGCCAACAAACCAAAATTGTCACAACTGTACCCAGTCTTTTCGAGTTCATGGATTGTCTTGTTACTCTACTATCCAAATAAAATTAAAAATATCATAATATTCCTTAAATAGTAAATTTGTTCGTAGTGGCCTTAGAAATTTGAAATAAGAATGGAAAACCGTCAAATAAAACCCATTCAGATCCTTGAAACTTACTAAAAATGCTCAGAATTACTTAACTGTACATTTTTGCTTAATACCTACATTAATATAAATTAATATTATTACGCAAAAATTATACCCAAATAAACAATAGTTTATAAGAAACACTTAGTTTAATAAATTAATAAGAAAAACCCTAAAATAAACGTAATTGCAACTGTCTAATTTCTACATAAGCGATGAGCCAGCAGGTTTGAGAGTGAAAACGCAATTTTGTGATAGGGCTCATAATAACAATAGCTACAATAGCAATAGCAATAGTGATTTACGGCATAATATGAAATTAAATCACACAGTATAGACTACCTCTTATCTTATAAATTATAATTATCTACATATTAATATGTACCTACCTGCTTACGTTTATTTAGAGATGTCACCGGAAAGTGGCAAAGTTCGTAAAATCTATAGGTACAAATATTATAAAGCAGGAGAGTTTGTTTGTTTGTTTGGTTGAACGCGCTAATCTCAGGAACTACCGGCTCGAATTGAAAAATTCTTTTTGCGTTGGATAGTCCATTTATCGAGGAAGGTTATAGGTTTTATATTATTATATCGTACACTAAGACAAATAGGAGCGGAGCAATCTTGGAAAATGTGACGCAGACGAAGTTGCGCGGGTCAGCTAGTAGTTTATTATAAAGAGGTATACATATTTTGTTTGTAAGTTTGTATGTAGGGGGTAATCTCAGGAACTACTGGTCCGATTTGAAAAATTCTTTCAGTATTAGATGGCCCATGTATCGAGGTAGGATATAGGCTACATATCATCACGCTAAGACTAAAAGGAGCCGAGCATTAATGGAAAATGTGACGCAGACGAAGTTGCGTGGGTCAGCAAGTAGTTTATAATTTCATGAATTAATTCCGAGAAATTGTGAACTGAAATAAAATGGCGACCAATTAAAGCACAAGTCTACAAGAAACTAGGCTCTCATGGATTTGTTCAAATGTGACGTGTACGCCATAGAATTACGAATTGACTGGAGTCTTTTTCAATTTCGCAAAATAAAAAAGACCCATTATACATATAATTTCTTACGAAGTTTGCCACATTCCGGTGACATACCATTATGAATCATCTACCCACAGAGATTACATACACGTTCCTAGTTGTTTCTAGGTGAGTGAATTAGAGTTCAAGGCAGTAGAAAGGTAACGTTTACACCTCATTACGCAGCCTTTACTCGGCAGAAAGCGGATCTCCCGCCGAAACGCTCAGTCAGTCTGGTGCGCGCGCACTGCTTGGCGAGGCAGTCCCGTCCGCCAATCAGAGCAGTTCGCGCCTTACGCCTGCACGCGCGCGTTTATCAAAATGCGAATGGCTCCAACGCGGCGGCGGCGGAGGCATTAATTAAACTACAACAAAATAACTTATAGCCGGCCGTAATTGAGAACGGAGTCAAAGCACAAGCGACCTCCGCGCCGCGAACATATCCTGCGTGCATATAGCACAAACACAAAACAAAAACAAAGTAAACAATAAATAAAACGACAAAAACGTGGCGGTCCGGTTTACTTCCCTCCGCCTTCGTGGATCGTGTTTGTAGCGAAAAAGTAAAAACAAACTTGTAAACAGCGCGCAATTATTTCAGTTATGTTTAAAAGTGGCGGAGAACGTGTTGTGAATTTGTGATACAGTAAAAAATGATGTTGTATTTTTGGTGGTATTTTGATAAAATTGTCTGTTTATAGTTTTTAGCAACATGTCAAATATTTATTAGTCAAGTGCTAGTGTTGTGCTTAAACGTATAAAGTGTTGTCAGTACTTTATTATAAAAAGTGTTCATCTGGTTATCTTTATAACTGACACTAAAATAATTTGCAACTTTCGTTCGGAGCTCGCGTCCTCTTAATTACCATACGAGTGAGTTAGTTTGCATTTTTATTTTATACTTTGCTACGCACCCACACTGTTTATGGGTCAATACACTTCTACGCAAATTAAAAGAAGTAGGTACGAATAGAATATAACAAAAATTTACGGCAAACTGTGTATGACTTTAATCAATAGATTTATATCTAATTTACACACTATTTTCACTACACTTTATTTAACTAAAAAGTCAAATAAACTTATCAGCAACACGACTTAAATAATTTTCCATCGTTTTTCAGGAATTTTAATAAGATTACATAAAAACCCTTATGCAGCACTCTTTTTCCGTGAAAAACACGAAAACCCAAAGAAAACTAAATATTTGTAAAATAAACACACACTTTTTGGACGTATGTATACCTATCATGATTTCAATAATGTTAATGTTTCAGTAAAACAAAACATCTACTGAATATTGAATGTGTTATTATCAATACTTATTGAATAATCGAAGATTAGTGAAAATGGACGTTCTTCCTTATATAGTATCTTAAGAGCCGGAAACTAAAGAAAGCAGACATAAATCCTTGAAAGGAATCATTTTATCTGATAAGTATTTATCTCAGGCGCGGTTGCAGCCGTACATTTTGTTGGGGGGCAGATCACATGAATACCTAGTCGAATTTAGGGATAAAAGGGGGAAAAAAAATTTAGGGATTTTTGCACAAAAAAAAAAGAAATTAAATTACAAACAACTTGGGAGACGACTGTGTGTCAGGTTCAGCGCAAACAATAGTTAGGTACTATCCCGAGGTCCCGAAAATTTTCCAAGTCTGATTCGTCCTACGGACTCGGTCACGATTGATGGAACTCCATTGCATTCATACAAAGGGAGACGTTATAACGGCCCTGCCAACAGTACCAAAACTGGGGTGAAATTTGAACCACCGCGGATGGGTTACGTTATTGATTTCTTAGAATGCAAGAACGACCGAAGCGAGCCCGAAAAGTTTTAGCATCATTTCTCGGATATCTTTGGGTTTTTCATCAAAACATAAATAGATGTTTATTGGTCGACTTAAATTTAAGAACTACGGATGCTAGAGCGAGCAGAGTGAGCTCGAAAATTTTTAATAATATTAGCTCAAACTGGAGAAATACAGATGCAAGGGCGAGGGCAACATTCAGATGTTTCATTAAAAAATATGGATGTTACAGCGAGTCAAGTGAGCTCGAAAATTTTAGGGAATATAGGTGTAGATAGAAAGGTTACATTTTAACACACAATTCAACCCTGAAAGTTAGGTAGGTACTCAGTTGAATTCAACATAAAAGTTCCATAGGTTCCTCTGTAAACTTTCTATATAGACAAAAAGTAATGTTGTCGACTTAGGTAGGATATTTGTATGGCCTACAGATAGTTGTTCCGGGTCTGGCTGTTTGTGTTTGTAACTTTGTATGTTTGTAAACGCACCCACGATACAGGAGAAATTCCCAGTGGGGAGCTACGTTTTTTTTTTTAAAGAAAGAAAGAAAGCATTGTAGTTTAAATGTTATGAATTATGATTGGTCTATTTTAGAAGGTTTCAATTGTCAATTTAACGTGTACTGTTTTGGGGGGTTATGCCACGATCCCCTCCCTCGGACCGCGCCTGATTTATCTTATCCGTCTACTAACACATTTACACGGTGTCTTAATTGTAAAGTACTGTCTTTGTTATCGGCCACTTATCCATTACTTAGTCGTCGATGTATTTATCTGTTTGTTTTGAAATAAAAAGATAGTGCGGCATCAGAGGCCTACAGTCGTTCTGTAGCCTTTGTTTTAACAAGGAGTCTGTATCGTGTAGTTATAGTGTATTTCAAGATTGGTAAGTAAGTATTCAACTTTTTCGCTTTGTTACAATTAAGTAGGTAGGTACCTATTATCCACCTATTTTCGAAGTCGGAGCAGTTTATATTTTTAAACAACAAGTAACAAAAATGAATCTAATTAAAGATACAAGAATTTTCGGTTTGTGCATTTTTATCTTTCTTTTCGACTCTGTTATTTTTATCTGTGCAGCAATTTTTTTTTTTTTTAGTAATAAGTTTTGTAATAAGTTCAGTTAACATGTCTAATGAAAATATGTGCGATCAAGCGTTCTCTATGTGCTCCAATTAATTTCCTATATTTTACATTAACTTATTAATAAACGGATACACATAGAAAAAATATAATACCCATGTAGGTTCTGTTAGTCTTGTAAAGCTATTACACATACATAGCATCTGGGACGATCCGATCCGAGCCACCACACTATTTATATAGGTATGGATTTTTTATTGGTTCATGAAAACATCTGTGAATAACGAAGTGAAGTACTTGGAAGTTTACGCGGACTTCTAATCTAGCATACATAGCAAGGTCAATAAATTCAAGTAAGTACTTGCATCTAGAAGGTCATATCTATGTTTTTTTTAAAGTTTTAAGGATTGCGATTACTTTTCACAAATGCGAAAAACTTAAGACTTAAACCTTTTTCTTTTAAATGGAATTCTGAATTGAATTCTACAATTTCAAGCCATTTTTTTAATAAGCATAATTTATGTTTTGTTTTTATAATAATGATAAATAATAAAATAGAAGAGAGTAGGTTAGGCTTTGTATTAACTAAAATAAAACAATTAGACACCAACTAACAGTGTACTTAATTATTGTTCTGAATTGAACCAATGACAGTAGATTGGGATTCAATTAACAATAATATCTGTACATTTATATTAGGTACCTACTATGTTACTAATAAGCTGGAGCAACAAATTCTACCTAATAATAGCAAGAATGACCGAAATTGAGTTACTTAATGAAATATCGTTGAAGGCTATATTCTGTGTTTTTCCTAAATTCTTTTTTAGTTTTACATAATTAATTAATTGTAAAAGTATAACAGGTTCTCATTCTACCTCTTTTTATTCTTGTCTGAAATTATCGTCCTTACCACAAATTGTCCGACTTTATCGATTTCTTTAGAGTTAATGCATTATAAGAAAACTGCCTTTTGAGATCTCATAATTCGGGTATTTTATATCTTTTATTTGAATGTTCTAGACGAAGTGCCATTAAATTTGCGACAGCTATTGTCGAAATACCCAAGTATGAGGAAAACCAATGGAATTGAATAAAATCTCCGCATCACATGAGTCACTGGCATTTTGACTGACATGATTGGTTAATATTTTCCGTTTCTGCACTTCGCTGCCTCGCTCCGTTGTAATGGACAGTCACCCTAAGTGTCTAAACACACTATGCCGAAGGTATGCGAACGAAGTTCGGCATGATTACGCCTGCAATGCTATTTAAATTACAGACGACATATTATGCCGAAATAACGTTGCGTTAAAGCGTACAGCCGAACTTCGGTCGGGCGTAAGTTCAGCGGCAAATAGGCGGCAAAGTATTCTGTAGAGCAAACACTTATGCGACTGAAGTTCGGTTCGATTGCCGACCTTCCGCGGCGAGGAGCAGCGGAAGGCAGACATGCCCGTGCACCGCGTGTCCGCCCGTTGTATTTATTTCGCCTCTGCCTGCACACGACGCAAGTGCTTTATTGTGATTAAGAAAAATATATTTTCGCTATAAATCATAGTCAATCAGCGGTCTGCCTCAATGAGCGTCTGCTCGTTCGGCTGTACAGATAACACGAAACAACGCCACGACAGCGCTCGAGACACTGAATACACATAAAGTTTCGCAACTGAATTTCTGCCACATTTGTTCGGCACTAAGGGTGTGTCATATCAGCCAAATACATACGTTGGAACGTAGAATCAGCCGCGGAACTTCGGTCGCATATCCTCGGCATAGTGTCTTTAGACACTTAGAAATACTTACGATTGATTATGTGGCATGAGACACGGTTGATCACGTGACAACGTTTGTCAATCTCGCATTTCTTACTTTTTGACAATCGCCTTCGCCACACTACCGCACTGACAGAACGTCACATGTAGAGCCCCTGGTTCTACCAGAGATGACATGTTATCGTCTACTATTCCTTCTACCAGTCCATGGACACAGTATAAATATGGACAGTACGGAAACTACCTACAAACGCTCGAAACGGCACACTCACACAAACATGCGCACCGACGAGACTTTTCGGTGCCCGTCGCGGTACTCTCAGTAGTGAGTGCCGCCGGCCGCGTCAAGACGAGTGGTCACATTTTAAGTTTAGCCCCGCGATCTTTTTAAAAATGCCTCAAACGTATATATATTATGTATATATGCGAAGTATACGGCTGTTTGAACTCGGCATCATCACAACCGGAGCTAACGTATTTTAAACTTCCTGCTGATTTTGAAAGGTGAGAATTTTTAATGATATTGCTACTTAATCGTTATCGAAGTAAAAGTCCGTGTGATCGATTAAAATGAATTCGTGAACTTCAAAACTATTAGGTAGGTACTACTACTTCTTGTAGATCCAAGATGGCGCATGCTGTAGGTACAATTTTTTTTTTGTCATGGGTGTCATTTTCATGGTTATCGAGGGTGTTGAAGCCGATAGTCATGTCAAAACGTGACTCCTAGATGGCGGCTGCAATAGGTACCACTTTTTTCGTCATGGGTGTCGTTTCCATGGTTTTTGAGGGTGCTGAAGCCGATAGTCATGTCAAAACGAGAATCCAAGATGGTGGCTGCAATAGGTACCAATTTTTTCGTCATGGGTGTCGTTTCCATGGTTTTCGAGGGTGTTGAAGCCGATAGTCATGTCAAAACGTGAATCCAAGATGGCGGCTGCAATTGGTATCAATGTTTTCGTCATGGGTGTCGTTTTCATGGTTTACGAGCGTGTTGAAGCCGATAGTGCTGTCAAAACGGGAATCCAAGATGGCGGCTGCAAAGGTACCGAGCGCCCGAAATGTTTTCGTCCAACAGCGGCTCGCGTACGCTCCCGCCAAAACTTGTAAAAGATTACCTACGCCGTAATGACAAAGTGCTACAAGTTGTGTGTTAATATTAAATTGTTTTCCGTTTTGTCGAGATTAACCAACGCCATGAGATTACCTATTCAAATTGTACTTGTAAGCTAGTTTTTCAAATTCGATTGATTGATCACTAAAGAACAAAAATTAAAAAAAATAAAATAAACAAAAACATTAAAAGTGACAACCCTATTGCTTCAATGGAGCGTAGGTATTTATATTCTCAACTAGGCTTAGTTTCCGTACTGTCCATATTTATACTGTGCCATGGACGCCCTCCACAGCCATAGAAATCTTATAAACACAAGTTTGGCACAAGTAGTATCGCCAATTATTTTTATAATTTCCCGTCACCAGAAAAAAAAACATGAGTAGGGTACCTCTTGTTTTTAGAGAGTGTTGATGATAATGTAGATTTATCAAGTTGCGTCTGAGTGCTCATCGAGTTTTTCGTGATATCAGCAAGCAGTTCGTCGGCAAGTGACCAGAGGGCTGGCTTTTTCTTCGACCAAAGAATGAGCGTTGACAGCGATGTGGACGAACTTTGCTATGCACCGTGAGTTCTTTCACTCCCTTATTAATCGTGAGAGAACGTTGAATAATGCAATGATATTACATCCTGGGAGTCTTCAAGTCAAGAGAGAATAGTCAAGAGTGAATAGGTTACTTCTAGGCAAGCGGTCCCCCATCTTCGGCCACATCACCGCTTACCATCTGGTGCGCGTTTGACCACTATGTCACCAGTGGTCAAACGCGTGCCTATATCAATAGTAAAAAGGAAAAAACCAATATTTTGGATTCGATACTGTATAGTTGTACCTATTCAGTGTTACTACCTGCTCTGGTCTTCGGTAAACAGCGATTGATGTATAAAATTAGTTCTACACGTACACAGATGCTGTTTACGAGATCGCAGACTTCTTAAACACCATTTGATCTGGCGCTACGATCACTATAGCTTGTTTAGATGCTAATTATTTTTGACTCGGGGCAGTAAAGTGAATCAAAGCTCACAAAGTGATGCTTGATAGTTGGAACAGATAGGAGGTATATCAATTTTAATTTTTAGGGTTCCGTACCCAAAGGAACCAACGGAACCCTATTACTAAGCCTCCGCTGTCCATCCGTCTGTCTGTGAAAAAAATAGGTAGACAGTTGAAATTTTCACAGATTGTGTATTTCTATTGCCGCTATAACCACAAATAATAAAAATTAAGTTTTATGGTATGGAACCCTTCGTGTGCGAGTACAACTCGCACTTGACAGGTTTTTTTAATTCGAACCAGATGTTCCTGAGATTAGCGCGTTCAACCAAACAAACAACCTCTTCAGCTCTGTAATATTAGTAGATACGTTTAGATGACGTGTATTATTTCTAAAAAGCAACAAAACGTTACTAAGTGAAGGCAAAGTAAGTAATAATAATAATTATGTCCATGAGCTAGTGTTAAAGTGAACGTAACAAATAGAATTTTTAATAGCCTATGATGACCTTCTAAGAACAAAAAAAAAACTGATAAACCTTCAGTGCAAAAAATTGCTTAAAATATTACTACAGTACGTGGCATGAGTCACAAATTCACAAACAGCTTGGAAATTCCTTAGTCTTGCTAAACAATTAATAAAGGTTCGAGTAATTAGCTAACAGAAAACAAATATAGGAATGCATAACTAATGAGAATCAAATAGAACTGGTATGATGGCGCGACAGACACGTGAGAACTAACAAGACGAGGCATTCAACAACATGCCATTCTATGTTTTAGCGAGAGCTATCCTATAATACAGGGTATAAACAAGAAAATTATTCTACAGTCTTTTTACAGTACCTACAGGAGAGATTCTGTGGTAGGTGACATGTCTCTCTGAAATGCACATTATACTTTACCTCTATCATTTAAATTGTACCTACTCTTCGATAACTGTAATTTAATCAAACATTTGACCTTTCCGATTGCTCAAATCTTATCCCTACGAAAAACGTCTCGAAATTATGACTCAAAACATAAGAAGCATAAATTGCAACATGCCAGGTTTTCATGTCCTATTAGCAAAATCGAGAACTTCGTGGGACCTAATAATTCTCACAGAATGCTGGTTACAGCATACCTCTAATCTTCCGGTAATGAACGGCTATAACTGCGCTAATTATTTAACAATACGAATTAATAATGACACCGTTGTTTTAGCTATTTATCGCCCACCATCGTATAAGAATATATCAAACTTCCTACAGTCACTCGATGAAATATTAATAAAATATTATTCTTGTAAAAACATTAGATATTCTCACCGGTGACATAAATATAGATATCAGTTTTTCTAATCAAGATCGAAATGCTTCACCTTACCTAGATCTGACATCGTGTCACGGCTTGCTACCGGCTCACGTTATTTCAACACACGGAAAAACATATCCAGGTCACGTTATTCTGAAAACTAAATTGCCAGCAAATGTTCTTAAGCCCAAACAACCCTTACCGATCACTATACTGTCATCCTTGCGTTGAATCAATGTTTTCCTAGACACTTGAAACACACGATCGCAATTTGCTTTATTTAAATAAAGCAAATTTTCAACCAGTTCTAGAGACATACGATGTAATTCTAGCAGCTGTTCAACTAGTTCACATTCTTAAAAGTGTAGTAGAGTCAAACACTAAAATTATTACCATCACAAAGCGGAAACCAATTATTAAACCCTGGATAACCCCAGGTCTCTTGAGATGTATAAAAGACAGATACAACCTAAATAAAAAAGCAAAAAACCATCCCCAAAATTTAATACTAAAGACAACATACACAAGGTATAGGAATTCTTGCAACAAAATTTAAAAAAAAAGTTAAAAGGGAATTTAGAAGTGAACAAGTCAAAAGAAAGTAATAAACAAAGTCTCGAATAGATCAAGCCCCAAGACATCACCTACTGAGCATTCCACCAGTTCACTCGTTAAATAAAATAAATCACTTTTTTGCCAATTTTGGCTCAACCTTAGCTAGTACAATAACCACCCAACAGCAAGGTCATGATAACCACCCTACAAGTACCCATCAACTACCTTTTCCCATTCCATGGTTATCCTCCTCACTGATGAGGATGAGGTTACTTCTATTATTTCCTAACTTAAGCGCGACTGTGCCATGGGCTGGGACAGTATTTCTTCAAACCTTCTTATTGCACATAAAAATCTTCTAGTAGGTACCGTCCATTACTCATGTCTGCCACTTGGCGATGGATTCTGGTACCTTTCCACTAGCGTTTAAAAAGGAACTTATCCATCCCATTCACAAGAGTGGGGACCGACACTGTATTAATAATTATAGACCAATAGCAATTCTGCCCGCCTTATCGAAAATTCTGGAACGGCTATTGAAAAACAGACTAGTGAAATATCCAGAATAAAATAACCTGTAGTCCCAGAATATGTTCGGTTTTCGTGCAAAGAAATCCACGGCCATGGCTGTGCACGAGCTGACAAACTTTATTGTGTCCAACATTGAAGATAAAAAGAAGTTTTTGGCTATCTTTTTAGACCTAGCTAAGGCCTTTGATACAGTGTCGGTTCCAATCTTGCTACGCAAGCTTGAATACCTCGGAATACGTGGAAATTAGTTGGCACTCTTCAAAGATTATCTAACTGACCACACACAGCTTGTTAAAATTAGTAATCACTTTAGTGAGACTCTTAATTGCCATAGCTTTCGGAGTTCCTCAGGGAAGCATCCTTGGGCCTACATTATTTCTGATCTATATTAACGACCTCAGCAGTCTTTCTCTTCAAAATGGACGTCTTATTACCTTTGCGGATGACACTGTGGTTCTTTTCAGGGCAGACTCATGGGAAGAGGTATATAACTATGCTCAAGTCGGGTTTGACACTGTGAATGGCTGGCTGAATACTAACTTACTCACCTTAAATTCCAGCAAAACTAAGTAACTAAGCCTTTAATTTAAGGAACAGCCCTCAGTTGTCTCTCAAACCATTCTCCATTATCGCTCACACCTGCTTATTCCCTGTTAACGGTGATTGTTCTTGATATAAATTGCAGTAAGAGGGCAATATTAAGTACTTGGGGGTGACCTTAGATTCTAAACTAAGCTTTGCCGCACATATAGATTGCCTCACTAGCAGAATACGTAAATTTATCTTTGTTGTTAAAAATCTTCGATCTATCCTTAACTACAAGTAACTACTATGTTTATTGTGCCTTATACCAATCACTTCTGACATATTGTATCACCTCATGGGGTGGAACGTTTAAAACTAACCTTTTAGCACTTGAAAGGGCTCAAAGGGCTGCAGTCCTTAAAGTTGTAATATTCCTTCCTTTCCGGCATCCCACTGTAGAAGTTTATAAGACCTCTAAAGTCCTCTCCATCCGTCAGCTTTTTATTCTCCACGTTGCTTTGAAGCAGCTTTCTCTTATTCTTTTTGTAAATACCCATCATAATTCAAGTAGCAGAAGAAGGAATGTATGTCAACCTAAATCAGTAAAAACCAAAGTTGCCCGAAATTTCTTTTGATTTCTTGGTCCATTTCTATATAACAAACTAAATTTACTCTCAATCCATACCCTAAACAAAACAACGTTTAAAAGAAAAGTAACTGACTGGCTTATCTCTTTAAATTATACTCAAATTGAAGATCTTTTCAAAATCATATCCTAACAAAATGGTCCCTTTGCAACGCATACACAATTACCCCACACCACACATACACTCCACATCACACACACTCACCTCAAACACCACTCACATTCACAAACATCCTCCCTTGCATGTTTTCTTAGTAAATAATTTTATTTCACTGTTTTTAATTTTCTGTTTTTAATTTTATTTTGTAATTCGTATTTTATTTATGAACATTATTGCAATTAATTTATGAGATTTTTATTTAATTTCTATTATGCGAATCTTATCGTCTCCAGTACAAAAAGTGTAATGATACAGGTTTTCTAAAAAACTTTGTTTACCAGTCTTCCACAAATTAATTGTGTCTGTAGACTATTTAATAACTTTTTCTGTAATTTGTGGTAAGAAAATAAATATATAAATATTTTCGAAGTGCCAAAATGTATGCGATTGACAAACCTGTCGAAACAAGTTCGTCAATCGCATCCATTTTTTGAAGTTTTGGCAAGGTCTGTGTGCCAATTCTACAAATTTTCACATTCGCATCTCAATCGCAAACTGTCAAAAATTTATGAAAATTCAGGCTTTTTTGAAAGTTTGCGATTGACATACGAATGCGAAAGTTGTTTAACAATTTGTAGAATTGTTCCTTTCTCGCTTCGGTGATAGGTCAATTTATATGACAGAAGGCGATATAGAGATAATAATAGAAATAATTCAGATTATTTATTCTCAAACCGTTAGCAACGTCCGTCAGGTAGGTAACGTTTTATAGAAAACTAGCTGATGCTCGCGGCTTCGCCCGCTTGACAAATTATATACAAAAACATTTCTCGAGAACCACTCTATGCATTGGTGAAAACAGCATGAAAATTGGTTCAGTAGTTTTTGAGTTTGTCGTGAACAGACAGACAGACAGACGAGGCGAAGGACGGATGGATCCAATTAATGTAGAGTATCTACCCAGGATATAAAAGAAACTGAAGAAAAATAAGGATGTAAATTGGTATTGGTTTGTGCTGCAATGGCTGACGGATCGCTGTGCCCTATTATTTTCATAATTTCTCTGTGGTCTTTTTAATTGAGTAAGTACATATGCAACAAAAGCAATGAAGCTAATAGGATTCAACAAACAAACATACTCGCGTGTTCGGAAGTGTCCCACTGAGGCGTATAGTTCCGACAGAATCCATACATTCATAGTCGAGTCTGAGCGGGTTCCGTTAGCCGGCACGCGATGGCCCGCTAATATGGACAATGAGACGTCCGAGTCAATATTAATGGAGTAAATGTACAATGTATGTACGTACATAAATTATGGTGGCCATATTGGATAACTAAATTACAGTTGTATTCGTACTTCCGTCATCATTGTGGAGATAACATCTAAAACGAGTATTGACACGAATTGAAATTGATGTTTTTTGTTTTCAATTATGTTTAATGTTTTGATATTTTAGTTTACCTACATGGTATATTTTTCATAAAATGATAGAGCTTGTTTGTTTCGTGGTGCTACATCAACTTAGTTAGGTATGAGGTAAACACGTATTATTATAAAAAAAACATATTTTATAATAATCCTTTAATATTATACCTATTATTGTATTATTTCATGCTATCTGTTTTGGGTTTTATTGTTTGTACAAGTTCAGAAAAATTCTGATACCTATCATAATTATAATACATAACTTTTATCTCAGCTAGTAGATATTAAACAACCTAGAGTTATAAGATATATTTAAATATAATTCAACTATCGAAACTTCGCTAACAAGAAGGGTATCGATCGATTAGAGCTGGACGATAATCCAAAATAAAATCAAAGTGTTTAGTACAGTAATGAGATAAGTTGTTTATTTGGCACACATAGATACCTAAACACAATGTAGGTAGGTATAAATATAAGGTAACTTCAGTTTAATTCAGTTTATGCCCTTGTGTTCCCCACACGGTAGGACCGCAGTTAAGCAAAATTGTTCTGGAAAAACTGGATATTATTTGTTTAAATTACCTAGTCGTTCGTATTTTACGAACGAATATTACATTGGACCCGAAGATTTTGGGTTTGACTCTTCGGGTCAGTTTCCGTGATTGCCAGAAAACTCTCAGCTGCGCGAATGTAGCTCGGGCTTTGGCAATCCGTGAAGTGGCAAAAACGGTACCTACGAAAAATCTCATTCCTTACACCGGAAACTTAGAACTAATACCTACTTATTTCGGTGATGATTGATACTCTGAAGATATATTATAAAGGGATCGGAGGGGGTGTTTAAGTTCGTAGAGAAAATCCAAAATTTTGCTTAAGACATTTCTGTTCGCACCCGCCAAAAGGCACGCCTATTGTGTGTGTTCTACAAAAAAAGAACACAGGTAAACTCATTGTCCAGACCTGCTTGAAAGGAAACAAAGAAAGTTAACTAGCGATTACGAAACATGGCTCATTTTATTGTTGGTTTGGCAGGCAAACATGGCGGGCCTGTGTCAGTGGGTCCTGCTGGCCATAGCGACCGTTCAACTTGCGGGGTGCTCAGAGAACGTAGCGGAAGAAGTGTTGGCCCACACTTATGCGTGAGTACCTGACAATTTCATTCAAGGCTTGTTATACAACGTGTTCTTTTTAATATCCTATAAATCTAGGGTGTCAATGAGACCATGTCGAAGAATCACCTGGCGCATGAATTCTTATTCAATATATATTTTTTTGATACAATATAATTCGACAAAGTCATGATCATTTATTAGACTTTGTCGAAAAAAAAATGCGTCGTTTTATATTTTACGTAGTGTTTTATATATAAAAAACCACGTGAAATACACGATTAAGTAGTAGCTTAATTACATAACACAGACAAAAAAAATAAAAAGTTCCGTAAACTCAGATAATGTTAACAACACAATCACGATTATAATGTTGGCACTCACTATTTGTGGAGTCATGGATGCCTCTTACAAGACTACTGAGTTCGTAATCTGCTAAATTCATAATGGTCGATCATTGGTCGGTCAATGGTACGTCAATGGTCTCGTAATAGAATTGCGATAGAAGACGGGCTAAACGGCGTCTTCTGGATTCCCTGCATCTTTTTTCTCTAGCATCCACTGCATTGGCTAGTTCCAGAATATTTGATCGCAGTGAATACATTCTTGGATGCATTAATATTCCACAAACACGATTTAAAGCAAAAAGTTTTTGATACTGAGCTGTCTAATAATGAATTTAGGGCGGGTTGTATCAAACAGTTGGTAAACGTAACATACGTACGTCAAAAAGTTACGATTACGGACGATGTTTGACGTTCGTTAAATTAGAAGCGTTGTTTCAAAACATTCTGGTAAAAATTCCTGCTCATTCCAATAGCTAAGTTATTGACACGATAGCTTTTTTTTGCATTCCACCACTTATTTGTGTCATCAGAAGAACTGGTATTGAGGAATTCAAAAGAAATGTCACAATATTGTTCTATTTGACGCAACTAAAGTTACGTTAACCAGTGCTCAGACCATCTGTTAACGTAAACGTTATATTTTACGTGCGTTAACGCTGACATTTTGTGAACCAACCCAATTTTTTGATTTGACGATAGTTAGCACCATATTTAACGTTTACGCGTGCGTTAAGTGTAGTTGAAACAACCCGCCCTTAATGTATTTAAATGCAATGTCTGCACAATGACGTACCAATGGTAGGTCACTGATCAAAGGAACTGTCAAAATATTAACAGATTACCGCATACGTCAGACATTCAGCTGTCATTATGTACGAGATTACCATTATATGCTAAGTCTTTTAATGGAGTATCAGTGGTTGCCCATTGGAAAGTCATAATGACGCCATTATAGTAGTAGATTACCAAACTTGTCAAAATCAACCATTTTGAAATCAATGATAGACCATCCTGACACTATTGTAATAGCAGACCCGGGCCCTTGGGTAGCACGTGGGGCTTATCATCAATCAATAAATATAAAATTCTTCCGTTAATGACTGATTGAATGATTGAGTGACTGACAGACAATGCACATCCGAAACTCTTGGTAGTAGAAACCTGAAATTTTGCATAAAGCTTCCCTACATTCCGTAGGGGAAGCACTAAGAGAGGATTTCCCGAAATACCAAAGTGAACGGGGAAATGCTCGTTCGATGTCGCGGGAAGAGCTAGTTCACCTATAATAAAATTACCTTCCGCAGCCCATCATGGCGGTACAAATGCGTGCCGGACGAGGGTTGCGAGCGCACCACGCACCCGTCGTCAGCGCTGACCAGCAACTCCAGCAGCCTGGTGTTCGGCAGCCTCGACGTCTGCAGGACTGTCTGCGGGAGGTTCGGGGGGCTCTGGCCGCGACCCGTCAGCGCGGCCATCGGGATGCAGACCGTTAAGATACATCCCAACTATCTCAGGTATGTCGATTTTTAACGTCCTTTTTTTACTAGAGCCTTATGACAAAAAACGACAGTCGTATTGACAGAACAGTTGTGCTTATTATGAATTCTGTCCAATAGCTGAAGTTGTTGTTAGTCGCCATGTTACTGGATCTAGTACGGTTGGATGATAAGTACCCACCACTCAACCCAGTGCATGTACCACAAAGCGTTCTATGGACTCGTTATACCACCTGTGTCAGAACTTTTCTTTGGCCCATATAATAATTATTTGGGCCAAAGAAAAGTTCTGACACAGGTGGTATAACGACTCCATAGAACGCTTTCAAATCATGTAATTATTTGCAAGTAGATAAATTATTTATCTACTTGCAAATAATTACATGATTTTCATCGTTCTTTTGAAAAAAGTTCCTATTATACGCAGAGATACTTCTTGTGGGATAGGAATATAATAATAGATGTAGGTACTTAATTATACTAAAGTTGAGTTGAGTTGCTTAGATTTTATCATGCTTCCTAGTTTTTTGTCTTTGTAAATAAATCCGGAATGTCTAGTACGAAATAGCACAAAAGGAAGGACAATGCAACATTTTCAACGGTTTTCAATTTAAAAACTACGGTTGCTGATTTTGTTTATTTATTTTATTCAACAATTTATGTTCTGCTTCCTGGCTCGACATCAACCTTTTAACTTTAAATATCTCAAAGACTAATTACATCTGTTTCTCCATATAAAATCGTTCCCAGCCATCACAAGACTTTCAGATTAAAATCCATATATATGCTCCGACCCCTCCAACAACATCTGCACCTGTCTCAAAATTAATAAAGTCAGTAACACTAAATACCTTGGAGTTTTGCTCGACCAAAGACTGTCATGGCACATGCATTTAGAATTAAGAGTAGAGTTAGGAAACTTATATGGACTTTCAAGTCACTTCGTCATGTGGCTACTAAAGACCTTATCAGGCAAATTTACATCTCCTTGGGTCAGTCTATAATAATGTACTGTTTGCCAATCTGGGGTGGGGCAACAAAAACAAAGCTTTTGGAACTGGAAAGAGCGCAGAGAGCACTACTCAAGGTCATGTTCTTCAAACCACTGAGATTCCCCACTGAAAGCTTATACTTAACCGCCAACCTTTTATCGGTTAGGAAGCTATACACCCTCAGACCGTTTTAAAAAAACATAAATCCCTTCTCTTCATCCCTTCTAAGACGCAAACTAGTAGGAAGAATAAAGTCGCTCCAGATATTTCAGTCAAAACCACATTTGCTACGAGACAATATACAAAACAATCGTCACATATATACAATAATCTTAATAAAGAAACCAACATATATTCCATGACATACCATGATTGCAAATAAACACTCACTCAATGGCTGATAAACAAGAGTTACGACGATATCGAGTCGATTCTATATACGTTCAAATAATTAGAAACCTACACAGATACAAACATCCACACACCATCACACACACACCATCACCCACAAACACCCAGTGCGCTAACTTAACTTAACTTTGTTTATCTATACTTAATATTATAAAGCAGAAGAGTTTGTTTGTTTGGTTGAACGCGTTAATCTCAGGAACTACTGGTCCAATTCGAAAGTGTTAGATAGCCCATTTATCGAGGAAGGTTATAGGCTCATCACGCTAAGACAAACAGGAGCGGAGTAGTAATGGAAAATGTGTCGCAGACGAAGTTGCGCGGGTCAGCTAGTTTTAAATAATTTCTTTACCTTTTAAGTAATTCGGGTTGTCACTAGTTTCAAAATTTATGTAGAGAGACAGTAAACTGGAGGAGCGGATCTACCTGCCACAAGCATTGCTTTTTTGCTTAAAAGGTAGTTCCTAATATTATCGCTGCCTGTCTTTAAAAAACTTGTTAAGGAACACTACTTATCACTGTGATTCCTTTCCATCTGTAATTTCAATGTTGTTAACATTTTCTTACTTTTTAATAAATATGTATGTATTTATGTATCTATTATAGTAGTCATATTGTAATGCTGTATTTCTGTTTGTTTATTTGCACCAAGTGCAACCCCATTTCGTGTCCAGGCTATCACTTTCCATTCCAGGTTGCCTGGAAGAGATCGCGGAATGCGATAAGGCCGCCAATTGTATGTCTTTAGTTTAAGATTTTCTGTACGTTTTTTAAATTTGGTGTACAATAAAGTATATATAAATAAATAAATAAATAAAATAAGTTGATTAAATAAACATTTTTATTTTTTTTAATTTTATTTTTTAATTTTTAATGTACACACATTTAATATGAAGTTAATAAGAAGGAAACAGAAAAATAGGTAAAAAGATAAAATTGAAACCATGCTCTCTAAAACTGGCATGTCCATTCTTGAAAATGAACCCATTTAATGAAAGCTAAGGCGTATTTTCGAATAAGAGTTGAGAGAAAAAATAATTTTCGTTCTTAAAAATGACTGTTTCCAGGAAAAATTACGCCGTCAGTTGGCGCCATATAAGCGAGATTCATTGGAAAAGTGACTGACGTAAACATGACGTTGATGTCATTTTAACAAATACCAGAAAACATAAGCGTTTTGACAGGGGCCTGGACCTGACGCCTCAGTGTTGCCAACTGGCGATCGTCATTTCAGGAAACCTTCGTTGAAGATGAAAGACTTCGGTCGGAATGCCATCCCATCAAACTGTAAGAGTCATCCCATCCCACTATAAGAGCCATCCCATCAATCAATATTTGATTCGTGTAACTTTTAGGCCCAGAATCGGGTTTCTCCTTTGGCCAATTGTTGTGTGATTCTGTTAAAGTGGTATTTTTAGAACCGCAGGTCCAAAATCGGTCATGAGGACTATTCCTGGTTGACAGTTAAGTAATCGTTTTCGAATAGTTGTTTCGCTAACAGTTCGTCGCAATTGATTATTGTTTGTTTATCAATCATTAACAATCCAACACAATGAGCGATGGATGTAATCACTGTGTATAATTAGTAATCGAGTGTTGAACTCAGCCCTTTCATGGAACGTGTCATTGATTGGGCGATCGTCGTCTTTAAGGGCAACGATTACCGCTATGACAGTTCTAATTATGTAAAATTCTTCCGTTATAAATAACTTTTGATATGTTTTGCAATATAACATCTGCGCACAATCTAAAATTCACTACCTAAGTTACAACAGCGTTGTTAAAAAAAACCGCATAGAACATGAAAAACTTAACAATACACAGGGAAACAAGACTCAGTGCCTAATTAGACGTAACATGAATATAATTAGGTTACATGAAGAAATCGTGTGTTTCATGTCCTTTGCGTCATGACTAGGCCTTACCTACTTGCGACGGTATTACAGCCAACGATCCATGATAATTAACTACATCTGCCTGCGATTTCCCGTGCGAAAATAGCTGACCAGATTCGTATGAGGAATACCATAACTAATGACCAGGCTGGAGACTACCCACGATCTTCTTCAACCAAATCTGTTCAGCCGTTGGGCCGCGATCGATTCATATACATCCAAAGATATAGACAATCACGCTGTTCTAATATTACATAAGTGGGAAAGAACCAGCTTGAAAACCGAAATGATATTCATTTTAAAAACCAAGATTTTTTCCGCGATTTACCGGTTACAAGCATAATTGAAAAAAGGAACCTTACTTCTTGTGCTCATATTGCGCATGCTGAAAATTGTAAATTGGTTCTGCATATTGTTGTGCATAGAATTGATTCACTTGACCATTATCGGGTTGCCAACACAAAATCGGACAAATAAATACGAAAACAACGTCGGTAAAGAATGTCATAATATTTATTGACAATAACATACAGGGAAATGCCTGTTCTTGTTGATAAACATTTTGTGTGTGCTAACAATTTGTGACTGACACTGATAGCTAAGAAAAACCGGTCAAGTGCGAGTCGGACTCGCGCACCGAGGGTTCCGTGCAAACCTGTAGGTATATATTAAAAGCATTTGCGGTTTACGATTTAGGACGTATTAAAAAAAACTACTAACTAGATCTCGTTTAAACCAATTTTCGGTGGAAGTTTACATGGTAATGTACATCATATATTTTTTTTAGTTTTATCATTCTCTTATTTTAGAAGGTACCAGGGGGAGTACACTTCCAAAGTGGTAAAACGTGTGTCCCCCACATACGTTTTACCACTTTGGAAGTGTCTCTCGTGCAAACTATTCAGTTTAGAAAAAAATGATATTATCCTCAATATAATTTTTGAAGACTTATCCATAGATTCCCCACACGTATGGGTTTGATGAAAAAAAATGTTTCAGTTCGAAGTATAGGGAACCCCCAAAAATTATTGTTTTTTTTCTACTTTTGTGTGCAAAAACTTAATGCGGTTCACAGAATACATCTACTTACCAAGTTTCAACAGAAAAAAGTGGCTGTGACATACGGACGGACAGACATGACGAATCTATAAGGGTTCCGTTTTTTGCCATTTGGCTACGGAACCCTAATAAATGTTAAGTTTCATGTTGATATTTACATGGGCTGATTTTAATTTACATTAGTCATAAATTTTCATGGAATGGACAGTGGGTATTTTTGCATGCACTCCGTACGCAGCTGTATCAAGTTGTAGGCTTGTGGCGTACACATGTCATAACTGATAAGGCAAAACAAACATGTGTGTAACGAAAATATCATTATAATAATATGCATGTGATATAATAAAAAATAAAACGAGGTATAACTATTTTTCAGTACATTTAAGACGTTTGTTGTCATACATTCAAATTAAACTTTTATAATTAGTCTTGCTAATTCATTTTATATGAATATAAAATTAATTTATTATTTTGTTTTGTAGTTTGAAATATTTCTTAAACACAAAAAACATACAAAAACACAAAAATAGTAGTCCACCGGTGTCGGGAGCAGGGTACAAGATAGTGGCGGAATTTGCATTGGTTGCGGAATTTGTTTGAAAGAGTCACCGTGGCCCTGCAACGCAAAGGGCACTAGGAGGAACACGGATGGGTTTTAGTCAGTAAGAGTCTAACACTCCCTTCTGCTTCGTCCAAAGCGGAAGAAGTCATTTGATGATTTCCAATCCAAAAAAACGGTACAAGCTAACATCATGAAAATGTATATATTATTGAAAAACTGGCTAAGTGCGCGTCAGACTTGCACACGAAGGGTTCCGTTCCGCTGCCCTTCTTCTATTGTGTTAAGCATCTAAATAACTGGATCATAAAATAAACATAAATCTTATGACTACAATTATCTTACACTACCCACGCACCAGTATTGCCCATGTGCAGCCATTTAATTCGAATTGCAAGAAGTTTTTACTCGAGATAAATAATAAACAGCAGTGTGAACATTTAAGAACACATTTAAATAATAAGTGGCCGAACATAAACTCTTGATATTCTATTAGCCATGGATTATAGCTGTTAGCCATGCTCCGCTGGCATCATATTTTACGACGCACTAACTTTTGGGATGTACTCCTCTGTGTCAACGCGTCAAAGCGTCACAGACGCGTCATTTCATAGCGGTATTACGTACAGTTATTATGTAGTAGTAACTGTTGTCTTTCTCTGGGTTCCTATAACCTGACGTCATTGTGCCCGAAGAATCAATTTTGTGCAAACGAGTTGTGTTTTGGTGTACTATAACGTGTATTCCATCTCTATCTAGGTCCTGATGATAATGACGGGACGATAAGTAGGTCGCCGTTTACATATAGCGCGAATCAGTCTAATTTTGTCGGCATTTACTTATACCAATTGAAAATGGTCTACAGACTACTTAACAGGAGGGAAGTGGAAATTATATTTATTTTTTCCTACTCCTCCGCTGTACTTTATGATTAATTTCGATGCGAGATCCAAGACAGTTGAATTGTTTCTCCGGGACTCGTCGGGCTTCATTAGCTCGGCGTTTTTCTGGTGGTCGCCACTGTTGATTCTGGCTTTCAGGAGTTGCAGTGGTTCGGAATGTGTGGCGGGCTTGTCCCATAGACTACTTAACAGTTTTATTATAAATGTTGTCATGTCTGTAATAAACAAATCATTTAATCTATTTATGAAAATCTCTTGAACTGTTTTGCAACATTCACTAACTAAAGATTAATTTTATTTAAAAAAAATCTATCTATTCATGGATTTTGACATCAATTTCAGATGCCATATGTAACCACAACGATTTTATTGATCTGAACAAGAATCGGGCAAGAATAGATTTACAAGAGTCTGAAAACAACAAAAATAACACGCGTATTATAGACCTGGTATAACGTACCTAAACGGTAAGCACCTTGAAGGAAAGTGTTTGTGTGGGTATTTTTGGCTGTGTGTTGAACCCAAAAAACCTATTCGTAGTCCATTTATTTCCATTCTGATGTAGAAAAACAACTAAACGGCTGTTCGCACACATCACGTGTGTTGCGAAGGAAAAACATCACACGAACAGTCTCAAATCGCTATTATACACTTTCTATATTTTTCTCGACTTCCCAGAGGAATAAATCACGACGTTATTTTAGAATAATGTGCGTTGTCTTACGTGTTATACCGAGTTATTATGAACAATAAAAGATAATGATGAATTTTATTGTTTTGGATAAAAAAAAACTCGGTTTAATAAATTACGTAGATTTTAAGATTCTAAGAACTAAAACGCAATATTGTGAGAGCTCGCGATTTCTATCACCATGGGATGCAGAGTTTACAGGAGCACAATCTTTTATTTGGTCGATGTGTTTTTTTTTGTATTGAGGAATGGGCTTTTTCTTGAACTCAATCACTTCTGATGGAAAGCTGCGAGTGGATGCGGAAAGCTGAGAATGGATGCGGTCTATGGTGAAGCGAGCTTGACCAGAAAATTTCACTCTTGCTTTGAAGGCACACGGGTTATTGATATTCCATCAATTCGTTAACTTCATTTGGCCTAGATCACTAGTTAGTCCAACTGCTGAGAAAAGGCCTCCACCATAATTTCTATGGCCTCCCCCATGACTTCCAGCGTTATCTGTGTAGGGTCCCGACGGGACAAACAAAGATAAGAAACAAAGTAGATAACGGGACCGTCCCGTTACCTACTTTGTTTCTTATAGCCTGCCATTTGAGATGAACTGTGACAAAACTTGCGCATGACACGTAGTTGTTGACCCCACTAGTGACAACCCGCAGGTGTCTCCCGTGCGTCTATCTCTTGATCTATTTCGGGCTCTGTCGCCGTCGCCGTGTCGCATGTGACACTGTGTTACGTCACGTCAACCGCGTCACAACACGTTGACATATCACCTGCGACAGTTATTAGAGCATCGAGTAGTCTGCAGCTAAGAATAGTTGCGCCGTCCTCCGTGGTGTCGTAATAAGATAGTCTATAAGGTGCAGCCAAATATCATTTATTTACGTATGATTCGAATCACACATAGGTCATGTCCATGTCACTTCTCATATACGTATAATAGGGTCATATCTTCACCTGCCTCGTCGCAACTATATTAGGGTTTCAAAATGTTATGACAACCCATGTTTACCTTCTTATAATATACCCACTGCACTGTATCGAATTAAGTAACAGTCTACCTATAAAATGTGCGACTATTAAGTGAGCACTTGTTTGTACTGAATATTAATGAATTAGTCATAGTCAGTCATTAACAGACTCCTCGGTCAAAATAGAATCCTTATTATTTAGGATGGGAAATCTTTAAATGAATACTTGCCTACTCGATGGAGCTGAAGGTAGTTTATCGGACCCTACTGTTGCCCCAAATGCCCACCCAAAGCTTGTCATCCGCAGGCCCGCGCCTACGGTGGCAGGAGATCACCGTGCGACTATGCCGACGCCCGAGGCGTCTTTTTCTGTTGTGGCTGGGGCGTAAGGTTTGCTTCTCCCTCACGAGGCGCAAGCATCACTGCTTTCGATTGCTTCAAACCATGGATTGAACCAGGGCCGGGTGCGAGAGGTGGCTGACACCAATTGCCTCGATGAGGACACAGCTGTGCTCCGCCTTAATAGAAAATTTCGAACAATATGTGCTCCGCCCAGAGCGGGAGGAGTCATTAGATGATTTTCCATCCATAAAAAAGAGTGTTTGTAAGAGCTGGCAGCGCTGCGAGCAACCCATGCTCTTTGAACGTTTCCCTACACTCCTGCGCCCGGGTACACCACACACCATCTACACACCCTGCACTATAGGTAAAGTCGCCTGTGATGACCTCTTTAGAAATGTATTGTAGAAAAGCCGGAATTCAAGCCAAATTAATTTAGTGAATTAGTGGCTTCGCCTTCGGGTCATACGTACGTAACTCGCTGACGAAAAATGATTCAACTGTAGGTAATGTTTAGTCTACGACCGTAAAAAAGTAACTTATGTCCTACCTAGATTCCAGGTTTGATTTGCATACGAACTTTTTTCTATGGGAGCTGGCATAGCCAGATTTTTTTCTTTCGAGTCCGGGTTTTTTCAGAACACCACCTTTAAATATGAACACGTTACTTCTGGAACACTCTGAATAATAGACTCGAATACACGAAGATAACGTAATTTTTTACTGAAGTATTCTCCCAGTGGCCATGAAAACCGTACCGTATTCTTCGGTAGACGAGACCTCTAAAAATCTATAAAGCATCAATGCTACATCACAATAGGATGTCAAGTTCCCACGTTCGCAGTCATGTAATAATGTAGGTAATGATAAATATAATTATAGGCGACAGGTTGTATGAAGGTCAAACTATGTTAGCTATGCGATTGTACAAGTCTTAGCCTGCTTCCAATCCGTACAAATCTCAGATCGTTTTTTGCAGCCCACAATGTGCAACAAATGGTTTTATTAAAAAAAAAAGAAGCAATTATGGACTTACGTACCTACTAGGGAATGCAAAACCGGGCAAAATTAATAATTCATTCTGTAAAAAAACGGGATTTTCGGTGAAACCGTTGTAAAGAAGTATAAAATAACTTTAATTTCGGAAGTCGGTGTTTTTGTTTTTTTTTGTGAAATAGTTGTTTATTTTTCACTTTTTAGTGGTACTCCACACCTAACAACACCAATGGACAACCACAGGAAAGCAAAATTCTTTTGTTTGGATGACAATCATAATACTTACGTCATTCAAGTAAACGAATTACAGCTATTTTAATTTAAAAGCAAAACTACTAAACAGATTTTGATGAAATTTATACGAGATCATTTCTGAAATATGATCACACAAATAAAAAATAAACCGTCAAAATCGAATCATAATAATAATTGGCGGAATAATCGCGTATCATATACACGGTACATACATAAAAACCTACAGCCCAATTGAGAACCTCCTCCTTTTTACCGACTTCACAAAAAGGAGGAGGTACTATGTTCGGATGTTTGTATGTTTTTTACCGACTTCACAAAAAGGAGGAGGTACTATGTTCGGATGTTTGTATGTTTTTTTTTTCTATGTTTGTTCATCAAATACTCCGTCAATTGTCGACGGATTTTCAAAATTCTTTTTTTGTTCGATAGTAGATAGTTCTGAGGTGGTCCCACTGTCACCAAGTTAGGATCTGATGATGGGATCTTAGAGAAATCGAGGGCAAACCTCAAATTTTATAGGCTTACTCATTATTTTTCGCATATATTATGAAGTATCTTGTGTATTTGCATATGGTTGTCACCATCTCAGGTAGCTGGGCTGATGATGGAAGGTACAACTCCTTAACAGTAGGTAAGAAGTTACTCGAACAGGCAAGGATTGTTTTAGTAAATTATTTTGATGTTTGATAGGGCATTTGCCACATTTGGTCTCATGATCATCGAGTCATGACCTGATGCTGCAGAGTACCTAACTCCTCGACTACTAACAGCAGATATATCGTGTTTAGGGTCATTGAAAAGGGCTCGATGTGTGGATAAACGTACTGTTAATGAGGAACACCGAAGTACATAGAGACCTGATGCTGAAGCCAGGAGCATCAGAAAAAGTACAAACCTTGAAATTACAGCACCATAGTCGTGTTTGGGCTCATTTTAAACAGGACTAAATTTTAAGTTCAATGCAATGTTGACATAAGTCTGGCCTGATGCTGCAGCCTGGATTATCAGCATCTAGTCTAAAAACTAATAAATACTTCTTAAAGGGAGCTTCTTTTGCGAATTTTCTTCTGTATAATTATTAACCGACTTCAAAAAGGAGGTTGTTAGGTATGCCTAACAACCTCCTTTTTGAAGTCGAAAAAGTTTTTTATTTTTCACTTTTCAGTGGTACCCCATAGGGTACCACTGAAAAGTGAAAAATAAAAAACTTTTTACAAAAAAATACAACCGACTTCCAAAAACAAAAACACTACAAAGTAAAAAATAACTTTAATTTCGGAAGTCGGTGTCAAAATACGAAGAAACTGACAAAAACACCGACGAAGAAGAAGTCGGTTGAAATTAAAGAAATTTTGAAGTCGGTTGAAATTAAAGATATATTTGTTCAAAATTAAAAATTACCAATGCATACTACGATAAACAACGCGTCTTATCACTTTGTACCGTTTGTTCAACGCGTTCTCGTACCAACAATGTTTACAGTGACATTTCTTTACTCAAATGTGACAGTTTTACTTCAAACTGATAAAACAAAAAACTTGAAAAAAAAAAAACATTTATAGCTGCTGAACTTGAAACACACTGAAATTATCAGAAAGCTGATCATTGTCCTTTGAAATATTTTTTCACAAATGAAGGGGAATAACAATAAGAACCAATACCTTAACCAATAATTTAACCTTTGTTTAAACTTTAATTACTGAGCTTTTGCCGTAAACTTTAAAGTCATAAAGTCAAAGTCAAAATGTTTATGTTTTAGCGACGATGTTCGCTGGCTTTGAATGTAGAGTCAAATCAATCATTAAGACTTTTCAACCGAATTGGGTCGGTAACTATGTCGAGACTGCAGGCCCTTGTTTGACATAGGATGCTTTTTCTATGATTCATCAAAAACCGTTCCCCAAGTTAGCCGTGAAACAGTAATAGACAAACAGTCATACATTCGCATTAATAATATTTGTATTGAAGTAAGGATTGTACGTGGCCTTCAGTCGAACGATTGAACAATGTGTTACAGTTTGATGTCAAAATCACACACAATTTTATTGTGAACTGGGACGTTATCGTGGGTGATAACAGATAACACGTGAAGTGCTCGTAAATGGAGCAAGTGCATCGCATTGCAATATTACTCTGTAACAATATGTTTAACTAGATGAACCGTGCCCACTTCATTATGACACTTACAAAGAACGTGGTATTTTATTAGTAAAAAAAAATAAAAAAATCGGTTCAGTGGATTCAGAGACCTCCCTACAATCTCGCCACCTCACAAATTCACAAACCCACAAACTAACAAACTTTACCTCTTTATAATACCCATATTAAAAAGCATAAACAAACATTTAATAAAAAGTTTTTTATTTTTCACTTTTCAGTGGTACCCCATAGGGTACCACTGAAAAGTGAAAAATAAAAAACTTTTTACAAAAAAATACAACCGACTTCCAAAAACAAAAACACTACAAAGTAAAAAATAACTTTAATTTCGGAAGTCGGTGTCAAAATACGAAGAAACTGACAAAAACACCGACGAAGAAGAAGTCGGTTGAAATTAAAGAAATTTTGAAGTCGGTTGAAATTAAAGATATATTTGTTCAAAATGAAAAATTACCAATGCATACTACGATAAACAACGCGTCTTATCACTTTGAACCGTTTGTTCAACGCGTTCTCGTACCTACAATGTTTACAGTGACATTTCTTTACTCAAATGTGACAGTTTTACTTCAAACTGATAAAACAATAAAACTTGAAAAAAAAAACACTTATAGCTGCTGAACTTGAAACACACTGAAATGATCAGAAAGGTGATCATTGTCTTTTGAAATATTTTGTCACAAATGAAGGCGAATGACAATAAGAACCAATATCAAAACAATAACAGTATTTTTATTCTTGTTTGTGTCGCTCGTTCGCTGTAAAATGTAATCGTTGATTGTTTTAACGAAGCCAAGGCTTTTGGACGGATGCATACCTAATAATATGTGTGAGCGTCGAGCGTCCTATTGAAACACATTATGAATCCGTCCTCTATGCTACAATATAATCAAATCGTAAATAGGAAGGGCTCACCAGAATAAATCTCTCATGTGCTGGGTGCCATCCAAGAGTTTGACAGACTGCGCTCTAAAAATATCTGGGGACCACGTCTAGATACTATTACTACAACCAGTATAATACACTACAGTGTATAATGGTTTAATGTTCTCTATTTTATTAAGTACTAGCTGACCCGTCGTCTGCGTAACATTTTTCATTACTGCTCCGCTCCTATTGGTCTAAGCGTGATGATATATAGCCTATAGCCTTCCTCGATAAATGGGCTATTTAACACTGAAATAATTTTTGAAATCGGACCAGTGCAGTTGTTCCTGAGATTAGCGCGTTCAACCAAACAAAACAAACTCTTCTGCTTTATAATATTAGTATAGATTTACTAGCTTTTAGCCGTGGCATCACTCGCATTGGTACCTATAGATTTTCTTAAAAAGTAGCCAATGACTGTCTCTACGAAGGTCCACTATCTGCTTACCAAAATTCATCAAAATCGGTTCTGACACTAATGTGTGAAAGCGTAACAAAACAAACTTTTGCGTTTATTGTAACTACTTAGCAACGCAACCCAGCTTCGCACAACATTGTAATGATACCAGCTGACCCGCGCAACTTTGTCTGCGTCACATTTTCCATTAATGCTCCGCTCCTCTTTGTCTTAGCGTTATGATATTATAGCCGATAGCCTTCCTCGGTAAATGGGCAATCTAACACTGAAATATTTTTTCAAATCGGGCCATAGTTAATTTTAATATATCTATACTAATATTATAAAGAGGTAACATTTGTTTGTAAGTTTGTATGTAGGGGGTTATCTCAGGAACTACTGGTCCGATTTGAAAAATTCTCTCGGTATTAGGTAGCCCATGTACCGAGGAAGGCTATCGGCTATAATATCATAACGCTAAGACTAAAAGGAACCGAGCATTAATGGAAAATGTGACGCAGACGAAGTTGCGTGGGTCAGCTAGTATATCATATACTCCAAGTCGGCTTGACTTTTCCGAAATCTTCAATAACCACCATATTTCAGTCTAGACGAAAGTTTAATTACTATCACTAAATTTTATAATCTGTTCACGATAAACTCAAAAGCTACTGCACCGATTTTCATGCTGTTTTCACCAATTTATCAGAGTGACATGTACACCTAATTTCCCTCTATTTTTTAAACCAATACAAAATCAGTTCAGTAGTTTTTGCGTGTAACGCGTTCAGACAGACTGAGGCGGTGGAGGACTCCGTTTTGATATGTGTATCAATAACATAATTCAGTATCCGGGCCCTGGAGATTGACATGTCAGGGTTACCTATTTGTGTATTGTTTGATCATAATTTTTCACATTTGACACCCGCTCGAAATAGATATTAACCACAGTATCGTGGTTACTCGTCATGTCTGTGAAGTAAGGCCCCTGAATTCATTTTTACCATGAACATACTAATTAACATACATATTAATTTTCAAAGAAAATTGTGTAATAAAAAAATGAACGCGATGATAGCGTATTCGCGCGATGATCGCTTTCTATTGTGTTAGGTCGACGCCTTAGTAGTTAATATCTGCTATTGTTCAAATGTTCTACTTTTGCATAAAGATTTTTTTAATTATTCTACACTTAATAATTATTATGAAGAGAAAATATTTATTTGTTTGAAATGGCTCCGAAACTAACGGACCGATTTGAATTTTTTTTTACTCTCAGAATCCTACATTATCCCTGATGAACATAGGCTAAATATATTATATTTTCAAAAGAATTAGAGATCCTTAAGAAAATTGCAATACTTTAACCCAAAGTAGCAAGATTTTGCCTATAAAATTATTTATTTGGCGTGCACTGAGAAAACTATTGATCTACACTAATATTATAAAGAGGAAAGATTTGTTTGTTTGTTTGAAATGAATAGGCTCCGAAACTACTGGACCGATTTGAAAAATTCTTTCAGTGTTAGATAGCCCATTTATTGAGGAAGGTTATAGGCTATATATATCATCATGCTAAGACAAATAGGAGCAATAATCAGTCAACAAAAAGTCAGCTAGTGATATATAAAATTAATGGTAGTACATAATTCAAGTACTCATTATGACCTACACAATATCTGGAGTATAATATATGTCTAACTATTATGGTTAAGTCACAATGACCGCTTTTTGTTCAAACAATTCTACCAAAACCCGGGCAGGAATAGTGGAGATTTTGGTACCTACAATGATATTAATCCTTATCCAATTGCATGGTTTGATAATTGAGGTTGATTAGGTAAATGTAAATTACACATTATTAATTTATTCAAATACTAGCTGACCCACGCAACTTCGTCTGCGTCACATTTTCCATTAATGCTCGGCTCCTTTTAGTCTTAGCGTGATGATATGTAGCCTATAGCCTTCCTCGATAATTGGGCTATCTATTACTGAAAGAATTTTTCAAATCGGACCATTAGTTCCTGAGATTACCCCTACATACAAACTTACAAACTTAAAAACTTACAAACAAATGTTACCTCTTTATAATATTAGTATAAAAGTATAGATGATCTTTCGTTTAAAAGTTACAACGGGTAGAAAATTATCTAAGTATGAAAAAAATTGCGGTTAGAGCGAACTATCCTACGTTAACTCTATTTATAAGTACCTAATTAACACATCTTTAGCCTATGAAGAGGGAGTTATAGGAGATGAAGTTCGTGGAGTACCTACTAAACCCGCGCGAAGGAATTCGCGGGCGAAGTGCTAGTCTAGTCGAAGTACTTTATTATAAACCTGATAACAAGCACAGGAAAAACGAGTGTAGGTACAATTGGCGGTCTTATCGCACAGGGCTAACTCTAAATAATCCAAAAAATAATATGTAATTATGTACCTACTAGCTGATGCCCGCGGCTTGACAAATAATATACTAAAACCTTCCTTGAGAACCACTCTATCGATTGGTAAAAAAAACACGAAAATCGGTGCAGTAGTTTTTGAGTTTATCGAAACAAACAGACAAACAAACGCGGCGGAGGACTTTGTTTTATAATATGTCGTGAGAGTGAAGTAAGTACATAAATCTATACTAATATTATAAAGAGGTAAAGTTTGTTAGTTTGTGGGTTTGTGAATTTGTGAGGTGGCGAGATTGTAGAGAGGTCTCTGAATCCACTGAACCGATTTTTTAAATTCTTTTATTAATAAAAACCACGTTCTTTGTAAGTGTCATAATGAAGTGGGCACGGTTCATCTAGTTAAACATATTGTTACAGAGTAATATCGCAATGCAATGCACTTGCTCTATTTACGAGCACTTCACGTGTTATCTGTTATCACCCACGATAACGTTCCAGCTCACAATAAAATTGTGTGTGATTTTGACATCAAATTAAATCGTTCGACTGAAGGCCACGTACAATCCTTACTTCAATACAAATATTATAAATGCGAATGTATGACTGTTTGTCTATTACTGTTTCACGGCTAACCTGCAGAACGGTTTTTGATGAATCATAGAAAAAGCATCCTATGTCAAACAAGGGCCTGCAGTCTCGACATAGTTACCGACCCAATTCGGTCGAAAAGTCTTAACGATTGATTTGACTCTACATTCAAAGCCAGCGAACATCGTCGCTAAAACATAAACATTTTGACTTTGACTTTATTTATGACTTTAAAGTTTACGGCAGAAGCTCAGTAATTTAACCTTTATTTAAACTTTAAACAAAGGTCAAATTACTGAGCTTTTGCCGTAAACTTTGAGAATTTCGATTCATTTCAGTAGTTCTATCTATTGAACGGTAGAAATTACTGATGTACTCGCTATCCAAAACTAAACTATGAACCTGTGTTGGGACGTGGATGTTTTTCATTCCAAAAGTTCATGCTCTTGGTATTATTTCCGATTAGTTTAGGGAAAATAAAGTATTTTTCACGTGGGTAAAACCGCGGGCAGATAAGAGTGAACAAATAAATATATAATGACGTTATATAACGATCGATATATTGATATCGTACTAACAAGTTCATGTTAGGTTGCCGGCCAGAGGTCAGTCACCTTGGGTAACATTGATATTCGTTCATATTTATCTTGTAAATATTTGCTAAGAAAATGTTGATTAAGATAATATTTTGTTAAAAAGGAGGTTATACCGCGTGTATCTGACATCGACGCACAAACGATTTCCATGGGTCCGGGGCATGATTCTGGACACCCTAGACTTAGAATTTTTCGTCGGCTTTTTTCTCATTTTTTATTTTTTTCAAGGATTTTTTTTTACTTTAGACTGCTCATAATCGTTATTCTGACCTAACCCAATGAGATTTTTAATCAAAAAATAATTAAATAACTACTTTCACTAAAAAGAGCAATCTGAATAAAGCCACAAATAATATCAGCTCAGCTGAGCGGATACTTTGTAGTACTCTTAAAAAAAATCAGAAAAGAACCGACGAAAAATTCCAACACTGGGGTGTCCAGAATCATGCCCTGGACCCATGGAAATCGTTTGTGCGTCGATGTCAGATACACGCGGTATGCTAGGAACATTTGCAAAGATGAATAATGTCATCATTAACTGTTGCTCTTCATTAGGTATATTAAGAACACCCTTTTTTTTAAGGAAGGGAAATCATCAAATCACTTCCCCCGCTTTGAGAGGAGCGGAAGGGAGTGTCCGACTCTTACTGACTAAAACCCATTAATGTTCCTTCAGTGCCCTTTGTGTTCCGGAGCCACGGTATCGCTTTCGAATAGTCCCGCGACTCCAGCAGATATTAAGAACACCCTTGAGAAAGGTTGCGAGGTATCTTTAAGTGGTACCTATCACAACGCTTCCATAGCCATCGGTTTGCGCGAGATCCTAGATCTTTTCCCAGGTCGAGTAAAGTGGTTTTATTTATTTAATAAATTTCTTAAAAGCCATGAACTTGTCTCTTTCTTAGGGTTCCGTACCCAAATTACTAAGCCTCCGCTGTCTGTCCGTCTGTCTGTCAGCGGGCTGTATCTCAATAACCGTAATAGGTAGACAGTTGAAATTGTCAAAGATTATGTATTTCTATTGCCGCTATTACAACAAATAATAAAAATAAAGTTTTTGGTACGGTATCCTTCGTGTGCGAGTCCGACTCGCACTTGGCTGGTTTTTTTTTTTGTAAGATAGAGCTCTAAAATAAGCTAAATGGATGGATAGCTCTGCCAAACTTAAATCCAAATTTCGACAGGCTGGAGCTTTACCTAACCCTTTGAAGAATATAGACGATGATATTTAGTTATTATTATAAACGTTTACGTGTATCAGAATAAACGCAATATCTCTTAAGGGGTCATCTTTCCCATCATTATGAGCCACTTTATCTGTGGGACGGTGGGACCAACACTGAATTTGCGAAAAAAATCAGCTGTTCAGTACAGTATTTTCACACTTAAAAACACACACATTTTTATTTTGTTTTAAATATTTATTTTTATTTTTTTATTGGTATCCTTCCTTGTTATTATTTTCTTACAATAGAACGTTCTAAAATTGTTGTGTTTATCCCAATCTCGGCGAGGGGTATCCTAGTCTGGATTCCTGACTCCCACAAACCTTTGTACCTTGAATTTATTTTGTACCTAATCCTAAATATTGTAAGTTGTACTTTGTGGGAGAAATAATAAATCTTATCTTATCTTATTTTATCGTGTTATGCGCACATGAAAGGATGGAGCTGTCGATTCGTTTTAACGCGATTCTAGTGTTGGTTCCATTTTGAAAGTAGTTCATAATGGTGAGTACAATGACCCCTTAAGAGGTGTTGCGTTAATTCTATTACAGGTTGTAGAAGTAATCCGGTATAGACTCTTGATGTTAACGCTGAGTATAATGTTGGCAGTAAATGTTTTATATTTCTTTTCATACCTAATTGTGAGTACAATGGTATTGCGTTAATTCTGTAATCTGGTATAGACATACCAGATTACTTCTTTAATCTGTCCTGTATCGCTGAGTATAATGTTGGCAGTAAATGTTTTTTATTTCTTTGTGTCGTCCGGCAGCGGCAGCCCTAACTCCATTGACGCGATTTGTCGGCACTCGTCAGGGGTGAACAACCTATCTCAAACAGTTGAACACTAGCGGTGCCTCGACCTACGACCTACACACCGTTTATTTGACAGTCGTGACCGCTAAACACGCTGACTTTGCTGTTTTATTACGCGACTAACTTTAATAGCTCATAAAAATTAACGAACGAAGTATTGAATCGTGTAAGCACCTTTGCAATTAAAATCTTTTATTGGTGTAGTTTCACTGGTTCCTACGTTTAAGATGCATTTTACACTTCTTTTTCCAAGTTCTATTTTAGCATGTCATGTTAGAAAGTAGGTACCTACACTCGGTTCCGTTCCACATTAAGTTGTATCGAAATCTAGACTTGGTGCAGCCAGATTGGTCTTTGCAGGACCCTCTTTAACGTCTCTTTCAGTCAATATAGGTATGTATCACCTCGTAAACTATCATTCTACCTTAAAAGCAGTGCGATTCTATAAAGATCTCACCGTGGAGACTTAGGTGAAGCGAGCTGACAATCTATACACATAAGATGGTATAGATAACCGCCATAACAGCCCCAATTTCATGTCCAGTCAATTACTGTCCATCCCAGGTTGCCTGGAAGAGATCGCAAAATGCGATAAGGCCGCCCATTGTATGTGTTTTACTTTTATGTTTCCTTTTGTATTTAATTTTTGGTGTACAATAAAGTATGTAATAAATAAATAGATGGATCACTTCGTCCTAACTCCACCTAAGTTGCGTTGTCTGTGTTTCCTGATAGCTATCACCTGGGAGTCTTTGCTACTCAATAGGTTATTTCTAGGCAACCGTGCTCCATCTTAGACCGCATCATCGCTTACCGAACAGGTGAGATAGTGGTCAAACGCGTAACTTACAACAGTAAAAAAAGTTTACTCGACTAGGCGTTGTCGAAATAGACCGGCTGGAAACGTTTGTGTGACAATTGACAACTCAATTCACCTAAGTTTTCACGGTGAAATGTTTGGAGAAAAACCCTGACAATCTTTCAACTCAATTCGCATAATTTTTCAAACCAATTGCGTGAAATTAAAAACTCTTTCTTCTTGATACGACACGGATATATTTAAAACCATAGAATGTGTATGGGATTTTGTTTGTTTTTGGCGTTATTATACACAACTAGCTGGCCCGCGCAACTTCGTCTGCATCACATTATTCATTAATAAAATTACTATTAAAAAAATAAGGGTTGGTGATAGAAGGGTAAAAATTTTAGGGTTGTATGTATTTTTAATGCCACATAAATTTTTGTCCAAAAATATAAAAAAAAAATATTAGGGTGTGACGTTGCAAAATCATAACGTCGACTTTTGGCGACATCTCACGGATTTTCATTATTGACAAATCTCGTTTAGTTCTATATAAATTAGTAAGACTAATCCGGTGCATAGGCATTTTAGTCGAGAAATCGTTTATGGTCACAGAGTGAGATATCTGTGGGACTGTTGTTTCCGGGATGGACTGAGAGGCATTTTTTCCAAGATGGCAAGACAGACGACATAGAAATCGACCCATGATTTTATAAATCCAATGGTGTCTCTTGGAGGACTCGCGTGGTCGAGTTCCTTTTGCTCGCAGCCTGAGAAGACCGATGGAGTCGCAGCCTAATAATTGCTAGGCCTTGTTCTGGAATTTGATGGTAAGACCTACGCACGTGGCTTCTTTTCTATTGCCTCTTGAGGTTTGATTTCTTGTGTCTGATTAGGGGGATATTGTTGCAGGTTCTGGCTTTTGACGCTAGCCTGTAGAGGGACGCAGATGTCACGTTTTGGTGCGTGTTGATTTTGGTTAGGCGGGTGTGCGGATGGCGTGACCGACCCATTTGCCGAGGTAGGCCACACGCATTTCCACCTCGCTCGAGGAGGTCCATGAAGGTACCAACGTGTTTTATTCTTCTGTTCCCGTTCTGAACGACATCTTCCCCGTAGGTGCGAGCTGTGTGCGTGGCTCGTGTGCTAAGCACAGAGCTGATGCCAAGGGGTTATTGACCTGCTATGCAAGACCGCTATGCAAGATCGTTATGCAAGACCGCTATGTCGGATCGCTAATAAAAATACTGCTAATTTATTAAGCTATTTTGAGAGAGAAAGTGAACCTCACTGGTCACTTCTTGGTAGAAAGACCATGTAATTGAGGGGTTGGTATAATTTACAGTGTATGTTGTGTCTCGAGGGTTGAACATAGTCTTTTCTGCATAGAGCACAACTAATATTTATTTAATTAACTTAAACGATTGAGCTTAAAGTTATTGGCGGTTTACGGTCACTTTCCCATACAATAAACGTCCCTGAGTTCGTATACTTTTTATGTCTCATGTTGATTATACGTTCACCCTGGAACGGAGACAGAGTGAGCGTGTATTCATGTGATTTTACAGGGTTTTAAGGAAGAGTGTAACTTCTGTATTGTATGTAAGTACCTGCATATGTACTGTTAACAATAAACTTTGTATTGTGTAGCAAGGTACTTGTTTTAATTGAATCTTCCCTTATTTGTGTATACCCTACAAATTCACTGTAGCACGGGTAGGTAATAAAACACGTCTTGACACAGACGCCGTGTTACAGTTAATATTCATCTAATTAACTGTAACAATTGTTGACCGTGTTACAAGGGGTGGACAACTCTTATCACTTAGGGGTATGAAAAATAGATAGTAGCCGATTCTCAGACCTACTGAATATGTATGAAAAATTTGGTGAAAATCGGTAAAGCCGTTGCGGAGGAGTAAGGTAACTAACATTGTGACACGAGAATTTTATATTTAATAGAAAATCTAATAATCTGCAATAAACTCGTGTCAGATGCACGTTAAAGTTGAAAAGCGGACACCAATAGCTAGCAGCATTTTCAGGTCATGTTTAAACATAATTTTAATCTGAGACTTTATTTTGCATTATTTCATTTTGCCGGTGTTGATAAATTTATTGTGATGTTGTAAAAACCATCGGAAATGACGAAGCAGATGAATTTATTTACAAAAACCTAATTGTAGTGTTACGGGATGTGTAATTTGTTCTGCTGTTTCCGCTGAATTGCTAATTTTTCATAGTATACGTCAGACATCTGTAGGAAGTATGCATATCGGTGTCTAGTGAGTCAATAAAACACAGGAGTTCGAAGTTTGAACACACAAATTCTTTCACACTCCACACTAAGGGTTTTTTTTTAATAATTTTAAAAACCCATGAACGCTTTACCTTGACACCACTGTGCACTGGAGCCTACCAACTAAACTGCTGTGCTGGACTCCCGTCTACATAGCCAAAAAAAATCATATACAAAGTGTAACAGAATAAACGCAATACCTCTTAAGGAGTCATTGTACTCATCATTTTGAACAAAATTTATTATAGAATCCAAGTCGTATTTCTAATAAAAAAAAAATATCCTACTAATATTATAAATGCGAAAGTTTGTGAGGATGGATGTATGTGTATGTATGTTTGTTACTCTTTCACGAAAAAACTACTGGACGGATTACGATGAAATTTGGTATGTAGGTAAGTAGCTGAAGACCCAGAATAACACATAGACTTTTTATCCCGGAATTCCCGAGGGATCGGGATTTACACGGGAATAACGAGAATTTATACGCGGACGAAGTCGCGGGCGGCCTTTAGTTATATATAATCTTTGGCTCCATACATGTGCGCAACATTCGACAAAATGTGGGTACTGAACAGCTGTTTTTTTATGTTTTGGTGGTTGGTCCATTAGTAAAAGTTGTTCATAGTTATGAGTAACCGATGTAACCGATTAACGCAATACCTCTTAAAGGGTCATTGTCCCTTTAAGAGGTATTGCGTTAATCGGTTACACGTAGAAATACTGTTGTGTCTAGAATTTCATACAGCGAAAGTCAACTCCAACAAATGTTGGTTGGAAATTCAATATTTTTTATGAAAGTGTTAGTTTTCGTCTTTTTTCCGATGGGGAAGCTCATTGGGCGCACGGCTTGACATTACTAATTTTCAATCTGTCCACAGGTTCGACCTGCAAAACGTGCCCGCTGACGCTCTGTCACTGATCGTGGAGATGACGAAGCTGGTGAGCCCCAACCTGCTGGCAGAATGTGACGGAAAGGTCACAGATGTGGTGGAGACGCCCGTGGTGGTCTACCTCAACGTGGCGACCGCAGATACCACCCTGTCGTGGAGCACCAACGAGGAGTACAGCTTGCAAGTGCAGACTAAAGGTTTACAGTCTTCTGTTTTGTATAACAATCAGCTATTTTTTTTAAAAAACATTGCCCACAACAGGATTTTCTCCTGTATCGTGGGTGCGTTCACAAACATACAATCTGACATACACAAACAGCCAGACCCAGAACAACTATCTGTAGGCCATACAAATATTTGTTCCGTGCGGGAATTGGACACGCAGCGAAGCAGTCAATCGCTCAACCACTGCGCCAACCGTGTCGTACTAACCACTGCAGGAGTAAGGCCTCTCGCCCTTTTCCCGAAGCTGGAGGATCATTAGATCTTCTCTGCTGAACACTAGACTGGCCAACATTTGTACATGTAATATTTAAGTTAATAAATATTTTTTCTATTGCAGAAGACCAGATATCAGTTAAAATACAAGCTCAGACAGTATACGGAGCCCGCCACGCCTTGGAGACGTTTTCTCAACTCGTAGCAGCAGACAGACCAGACTTCTCCGACCAGCACACTTGCAGCCTCCTACTGGTCTCCGGAGCTAAGATCAAGGATTGCCCCATCTACCCATACAGAGGTCTTCTGCTTGACACCAGCAGACATTTTATACCCTTGGAAGATGTTTTGAGGACAATCAATGGCATGGCAGCGAATAAAATGAACGTTTTCCACTGGCATGTTACCGATACGCATAGTTTTCCCCTGGAGTCCACAAGGGTACCGCAATTTACAAGGTTGGTTTTTTCTCCATTTGTTTTTCATTTTAGTAAAATAATTTTATTTCAATCCCGGTTTGCCTACATAAATGCTCAAACTTTATTGCGAGACATTTTCTGTGGGCTTATGTACTCCATAATAGATGTATTTCATTGAATTATCTTGTGTGTAAAAGTAGTAAGAGATTGGTTACTTTTAAGCCTTTTTGTTTTGCAATAAATACCTCGCTAACTATTTCACTTATAATTCCAGGTACGGCGCCTATTCCGCGAAAGAAATCTACTCGGCGGAAGAAACGAGGAAGCTGATAGAGTACGCGCAGGTGCGCGGTGTGCGAGTTGTGATCGAGATCGACTCGCCCGCGCACGCCGGGAACGGCTGGCAGTGGGGACCGGTGAGTACTTCTAGAATTACTATCAGAATACTGATATTTTGTATACAAAATACGAGTTTGGCGGTGGAATTACGGATATCGGGATGCCAGTCCGATATAACTTCAATTAAATAAAAAATCATTGTTCGATCCTCGGTAGTTTGTTTTTAGGACAAGCAGTTTCAGCAGGATTAAGAAAACATTTCTGATTTAATGTGATTTGAGTAATTACCAGACCTCTTTGTAATGAACCTATTCTACTCAATGTCGGTTCTTCTTCCAAATTCGGAAATAGGAAATTAATGCATTTTCCAAATAAGACAATAAGGTTTCTGCTACTTACCTACTCAAACGTAAGAGTATCTTACACATAAAATTATCGTGTAGGTGTTCAATGAATAACCGTTATTCTAACACCAATTCTTCCACTATTTGGGCATGGTTCCAAACTTGAGCTGCTACTGAGAATCGTATCAGTAGTCGCACGTTAATGTTGATGAACTTTAGATGCTTCTATTCCAAGACTGGATCGCTAGGTACTTTGTTCTAGAGCTATTAAATTAACCTAATAACTAGGGTTAATTGTCATTAGCGAGTATTCTGAGCGAACTTTATCTTACTTCCTGCTATCAAACATAATAAAACTGAAGACTTTGTTTGTTTGTTGGATTGAACGCGCTAATCTCAGGAACTACTGGTTGGAATTGAGAAACTCTTTTAGTTTTAAATAATCCATATATCGAGGAACGCTGGTATATAACATCATGCTACGACCACTATGAGCGGAACAATAATGAAAAATGTTACGCAGACGAACCTGGACTATAAATAAAGGATCCGGCTATGAAGAAGTAGAAGAAGAAACATGAGGAAGTTAGTCTTATTAAAATATAATTTTGAAAGACTGGAATTTTATTTTTTTAGTTCTAGTAGTGGTGGTAGTTTTTATAGTTCTTTTTTTTTTAAATCAGTTACGCCTCAACGGATAACTTGGGTTAGAGTATAGGACACTTTTTACTGTGCATACCGATACACAGCAGCAAGTTAGTTTCAAATAAAACTATCAAGATGTTTTTTTGAGCAATTTGTCAGACTCTAGGCCTCTGCGAAATGTAGTTCCAGCGGTTACTCTCTAAGCCCGAAGTCCGTAGTTCAGGCGTATTGTGCTCTGTATCACCTAACTAATAATTTATTTTTTTAGTTATTTATCTCCTTACAACTATCATTACAGGCATGACGTAATACGACAGTGTAGACTCTTAAACCTTCTTAAATATACCTAATACATAAAATAATGTAATAAAAATTACTAACAGTACTCTACTTAAAAATAACTTACATAACCTTACATACCTACCTAAGAGAAATGACGACACGATTTGATAGTTAATGTCAAATCGTGTTGTCATTCATTCTTAGTTCGCTTTCAGGACTAATCGTAAGTCCGTAGGTGATACGGAGTGACATACTAACTAAGCCCGAAACTATGGACTTCGGGCGTAGACAGTAACTCCTCAGTATCAGACAATACCTTCTAGGTTGTTCCCTGCTTAGCTACTGTGACAGTTTTGTCCTGGGCTTAAGATACTCTTGTGTGTTCAAGGCTTTATGAGAATTGGCATTGGCCATTTGTAAAGCTTTGGAGCGGTCAGTTAAAAAGTATATTAGCATAGTTTTTAAATTTGAAAGATAAGGAATTTGATGTTTTTTTTTTATAGAAGAACTTGTATTGATGTGATTTCGAGCGGACCTCGCCAATATATTTTCTTTATTTCTGCATTTTCCTCTTTAATTTCTCGTAGCATCTGAGTTACCCTTAACAAAACTCAGATGCTACGAGAAATCCTTCAAATTCAAAAACTATGATATACTTTTTAACTGACCGCTCCAAAGCTTTACAAATGGCCAATGCCAATTCTCATAAAGCCTTGAACACACAAGAGTATCTTAAGCCCAGGACACAACCGTCACACTACAGTTTTTCAAAAGCCCAGTGCAATTCCCAGGAGTACGAGCTCGGCAACCTGGCGGTGTGCGTGAACCAGTGGCCGTGGCGCCAGCTGTGCGTGCAGCCGCCGTGCGGACAGCTGAACCCCGCCAACCCGGCGCTGTACCGCGTGCTCGCCGACCTGTACCGCGACCTCGCCGACGCCTTGCCCGCGCCCGCGCTGCTGCACATGGGGGGCGATGAGGTGAGCCCTTCTCCAACACCACTACCCCTGTTATGTTAGATACACAACAGGGGTAAAGGATCATCGCAATTCCATTCACAGTCGAACGTTATTTCAAATATTTTACATCATCTTTTAAACTATACTAATATTATAAAGCAAAAGAGTTTGTTTGTTTGGTTGAACGCGCTAATCTCAGGAACTACTGGTTCGATTTGAAAAAATATTTCAGTGTTAGATAGCCCATTTATTGTGAGGAAGGTTATAGGCTATATCATCACGCTAAAACAAATAGGAGCGGAGCAATAATGGAAAATGTGACACAGACGAAGTTGCGCGGGTCAGCTAGTCTATTAAAAAATCGTTGGTCGGCAATGTAAATGACGCAATTAATACAGTATACCCTCCTTATACTTCTTTTTGATTACTTTGACCCTGTAAGTAACGACGTTGAACATGAATTTAGAGTTGGGTTTTACGTCCTCATATGTATTGTAGTAAGTAGTGCACTGAAACTGTCCAAGCAGTGGTCAGTCGTGTGAACTGAAACTACCCAACTTTAACCGGGCTTAATGTGTAGATCGTGGTGTAGATGGCTTATGGGCAGGTAACATTGTACTAAGCTGAAATATTTCGATTACTCATCCGTCCCCTCTTTTATATCACAATTTCTTAATAGGTTAGTCGAGCCTCATTTTAACTTGGTGACTCAATTCCGACATCCACATAGTTACCTAATTAAATTAACACACCACACCGAAGACTTGTTCTTGCTATAATCCTGTACTTTATCATTGTAGGTTTACGTGGAATGCTGGAATTCGACGGAGGAGATCACAGAATACATGAAAAAGCAGAACTACGACTCCAGCACGACGGAAGGTTTCATCGAGCTGTGGACGGAGTTTCACGAGAAGGCTCTGAAGGCTTGGGACGAGGCTTTGGAAGCCGCCGGCTCAGAAAAACAACCCGTTATGCTGTGGTCCTCTGAACTCACTCAGGCAAACCGGATCACCCTTGACAAAGAAAGGTTCCTCATATATTTTTGTTTATTTAAAAAAGAAACGACATTACTCTTGAGTAGAATTCCCAAACGTTACAATCACTGTAGGTAACCAAGTACAACGATTGGATTTACGTTTTTCCTCAACTATAGCGAGCGCGACAAGGAAATATCAGCAACATGTGCCTTAAAAAGTGCTTATAAAACCGTTCTAATTTGTTCAGCTTCTTGCTCTCCTTCATACGCTTCATCTCCGAATCCCCTCTTTTCTAGATATGTTATCGAAGTGTGGGAGCCAGTCAGCAGTCCCCTGCTCCACCAGCTTATCAAGCTGGGCTACAAGACCGTGTCCATCCCCAAGGACGTGTGGTACCTGGACCGAGGCTTTTGGGGGACCACCAAGTACAACAACTGGAGGAAGATGTACGCACACACGCTGCCCAGGGATCAGAACTTCTTGGGGGGCGAGGTGGCCATGTGGACCGAGTATGTCGATGAACAGGGTCTAGGTATGTTGATATCAATACATTTACTTATTATTTTTAGCCTTTTCCTGTTTCGATTGATTTTCAGTCTTACTGGATGTATCTGAGAAATGACCAGTCCCGACTGATGGCGCCCGTTCATGAACATGACGCATGCGCTAGCACCGTTCGGCTCAACCATTTTGAAGGGAGCCAAATGATCAAACGCATACGCACCATCAGCTAGACTTTTGAGTGAGCATGACACTCCCAACCGCCAGGGTACATTCAAGTCAAAAACATACCTAAAACTGATAGTTAAAGTTTAAGTTAAAGGTACACGGTACTAACACATGTGACTGTATAATATCAGCCATTAATGGAATGGCTGAAATTATACAATGCTAAGTAAATTTATTTATTTATTTATCATGAAACCTTAGAGCTATCATTACAGATTTATTAATCTAATTATTAGTCTTGCATCTATTTTAAAACTATTCTTACTTAACACTACACACACTTTTACAAAATACTATACATTAATTATACAACACATTGTTATTTCCCTAATCTACCGTAGTTATAACATAACACAAAAAGCAGTCTCTTTGCGAATAAATTGATTCTAAACAATGCATATTTTTCTTACAATCTTCAGCCGGTCCAACAATGTCTCCAAAATATTTACAGATTAGTTTGTTAGTGGCTGTGGAGCAGGACCAGCATTCAGCCAAGCATTTTTATCTTCAATATAATCCCCCAACTTATAATATTGTTACGAGCTTGGGGTTCGTGTTATTAACCAACAATGACACTTTAATAATCAACACTAATAGTCACTATAATAACACTAATTATAACACACAATCGCACTATTAAACACTTCACTTCACTTAATTCGCAGTTGAAGATCGCTTCCAATGTATCGCTCGTATAGCCAATTCAAAACTGCCTCAGTCGCGAGCGATGCACACCTAATATATTCCCACAGTTATTTCCAGAACCTTCGAGAAAGGTACCATCTAGAAAGTTCGGGAACATACCGGTCTCGACTGCCCAGGTGTCGAAAAATCGAGAATGTTCTAGCATCGACAAGTCTAGAAAGATCGTGATTCAGTTAGTTCCGATACTCGATACTAGATGGCGCTAGTAGTAAGTTGTGTACCAGGCATTAATTCTGGCGCGTAACAATATGCTTGCCTGCCTAGTGTGCGTTTAATACAAGACTTAAATTTCGTCTCATTTAGTTCTAATATATGGGGAGGTATCTTAATATAACATTTTAAACAGTACCCCATGAAAGATGAGGCTTCTTTAGCCAGTCTGAAGCCTGGTTGAACTAACTGGTCCCTATTTCTAGTACCATAATTATGTCTTTCGCCTCTTTTACTAAAAAGATATAAATTATTTCTGACATGCATGATGTTTTCGTAAATGTATTGAAAAGGTACCGTCATGATGGTAATAATCTTAAACAGTTCCCTAAGAGAATCGCGCCGGCGGAGATTATATATCGCTTTGATGGCTCTTTTCTGCAGAATAAAAATAGACTCGATGTCTGCAGCCCGTCCCCATTGTAAAATACCGTAAGACATGATACTGTGAAAGTAACTAAAATATACCAGTCTCGGTACCGACATCCGTTAGTTGGCAGATTTTTCTAACAGCATATGCTGCTGAACTTAGCCGTCCGGAAAGAGATGTTATATGAGGGCCCCATTGTAGCCAGGGGTCAAGCGGAATTCCCAGGAAAACCGTTTTATCGACGAATCCTAGTTTTTCCCTGTTCAATAATATGTCACAATCACTGCTTTTGACATTAGGTAAGGCAAATCTTGTGCACTTTGTTTTCTTTTCATTTAAAACCAAATTATTCGCCGTGAACAAATTGTGGACTTGCATTAGGTAGTTATTTGTGTCATTAACATTGTTCGTCCTTCTATTTACCTTAAAAATTAAAGAGGTATCGTCAGCAAACAACACCATATCAAGATTTTGTCGCAATAAATAATGTAAATCATTTATATATACCAAAAATAAGAAAGGACCCAAAATCGATACTTGGGGGATGCCCATTTTTATGTTTCATCCCGACGAATTGACACCGTTTATTTGAACTAATTGCTGTCTACCATTCAAATAAGATTTGACTAAGTTTAACGCTGTTTTGCCTAGTCCGTAATGCTCGAGCTTTAGGAGCAATGTATCGTGATCAACGCAATCAAACGCCTTTGAGAGATCACAAAAGACACCTATGGCATCCTGTGCGTCCTCCCACGCATTAAAGATGTGCTTTAGTAAGGTGACACCAGTGTCAGTTGCACAACTTCCTTTGGTGAAACCATACTGTTTATCATGCAAGATTTTATTCGTGTTAAAGTGACAGAGCTGATTTAGCATTACTTTTTCGAATACTTTATTAAACTTGTTTGTCCAAAATATAATCGGAGTGCCAATTCTACTCATTTACACATTCGCATCGCATTCGCATCTCAATCGCAAACTGTCAAAAATGTATGAACATTAAGGAAAGTTGTTTAAAAAATAGTAGTATTGGCCCTCTGATTGAAGTTGTGCTTGGTCGTTCCAGACACGCGCATCTGGCCGCGCGCCGCCGCGGTGGCGGAGCGGCTGTGGGCGGACCCGGCGGGCGGCGTGTTCAGCGCCGAGCCGCGCATGCAGCGCCAGCGCGGGCGGCTCGTGGCGCGCGGGCTCGGCGCCGACGCCATCTCCCCCGCCTGGTGCTCGCAGCACGACTCCAAGTGCTTCTGAACTCTGAATATACTATCATGACACGTCCTTACCATCGACATCAATACGCTTACAGACCACTGCAGCTTTACAAAGCTACTCAATGATCCAGGAACGTTGAAGCGACTATTGCGCACATATGATGTTCTCAGTGACAACTGCAAGAGACATACAAACAAAGATTTTCAGTGAGTGTCACCTCTTTCTCGCTCATAAGAAATTGACAGTATGTTTCAATTATGACTATGGCTATGACAGCGAAAACTTTATACCAGAACATATTAGTAAACCTATTTGGAATGGTTTCTCTAGTTGTGTGTGTTGTATAACTAGCTAATGACAGATTCTACATCAACGTTCAACGCAGCACTACTTATAGTGACGATGGTAAGGTGCCAAGTACCAATATACTATGATAGTGGCGCCCTCAAAATCACTTTTCAGTGAAAGTCAAGAAAAAATAACTTTTCTAAGAAAGTAAAAAAGAAGGCGTACCTGTACAACTGCCAGTTTAATAAAAGAGGGCTCCGTATAGTTTATCATTACTATAATCGAACTATAAGTTATTATACATGTACTGTACTTATATTTAACTGTGCATGAAGGGCATTATAGAAAACAAAATAATAAGAAAATAAAGAGAATTTTATCAAAATAAAGTTTTGCTCTCGCAGAACAAGCAAGAATATAATTTAATACAATTTATTATAACTACTTACCTGAAACTTATTTCTTCTCATCATTTCAGTAATTAAAAGTTAATGTGTTTAACTGTAATGCCTAACGTGCAGTATTAATTTAATAATCGCCATTTATATTATTTAAAAATATTTAAAATCATACTTTTTATCTAACGTGATTGAAAAATTTGGTGCTACGTAACTTTTAATATATAAACGAAAAATATTATATAGGGTTCTGCTATGAGTGTACTTTTTGAAAAAAAAAAAAACTATTTCTTTTTTCTTCACATATCTCTTTGTAAAAAGCATAATAAAACTAGAATAGAAATATCAATGCAATTTATGGTAAGAAACCAATAACAATAGGGTTATTGTATAATACATATTTGGTATTTCTTTTTAATGAGAAAAGATTCAGATACCTACCTGCTGATGTTTGTAATTAATCTTAAAAACAAACGTGGTACTTTAATCATTGTTTATTTATGTGGTAAAAATGAAATGAATACGTAGCCCCAAGAGGACCTTGAATTTAGTCAAAACTTTGAGGATATGGCCTTTTTCAGGACCTTTTAATTAAAGAAAAGGTTGAAACATGATGTAAATATTTCTACTGTTAGCCGTATAATAATAAATGAACGCGAGAAAATTCTGAAATATACCGAATTTATTGTGATATATTATAATTTAGATTTATACTTAGTAATACTGATCTATGACAATTATATATTAAAATTGCTATTGTATACAGATTTGTCTTATTTATAAGGAAACATACGATTTTTTTTCACGGTTTTACATAAAAACCATAGTACATGTTTGTCATTGCAGTCGAGGTGGGGTCGCACTTAAGCGTCGCCTACCGATATAACGAGGCGATTTCGTCGCACGACGAGACTAAACACACACATTTCTTTAGAGTCATAATATTAAAGCTAGCAACTCATCGCGCGAGCACAGGAATCATTTTCATTGCGCGGCGAAACTGCATAAAATCGTACGATCGCTTGCCAAGTAGGACGACGCCATCAAACACCATAGAGTAAAGGATGTTTTAAAAACTTTCCGAGATAAAATCTTCTATTTTATGCTTTATGTTGTTTCCCAGACAGTAGTAGACGCTGACCCAACTGAAGTAATATAATGGTTTTGAGCTATTAAAAAAAAAGCATGAAGTTTCTAAAAACTAATCGTATACAGTTCGGTAACAAATATTTAGATCTAATTTACAGTTCTTGACTGTAATTATCGAATATAGTTAAATTGGTTTTTACAAAATACTGCGAGAAGTAGGTAAAATGTTAGTTCATATTATACATTACCTACATGAATTCTAGTTTATTTAACGTCTACAAAACATATCTTATTATTAGTTACAGTAACATTGACTAGAACATAATCACAATATGAAAATTATCACCTTTTGTATTCTATAACTAAAAGAATCAATAACATACAACAGTATAAAAGTAGGTACTGAAAGTCCAATCGTCTACGTAAAATCCAAACGACTACTTATACAAAATTAAATTCCATAAATATCTACTTTCTTCTATTTCATAGAAACCAATAGCTAATTTACAAGCTTTCATTTTTAAAGACTAAATTTGACATTTAATATATAAGCTGTCAAACCGCCATTTTGATAAAAAAACAGCCCTAAAAAGAATAAAAATCTAGTGTTCTGAAATCATACCTAGTCCATCCAATTAAATTGAAACATTATTTCTTACTCTATCGTTACCATTCTTTGTTCCTAAACTGAGATCATTTGGCATCATGTCATGAAGCACTGTGTCACTTCTGAAGATACTGGTAGCAATCCTGCTGGCCAGTCTCTCTGATTCCCTTATGTCATCGTCTTTGGAATGCGACGTTAGGTCTATCTCAGTGTCAGTGTCACTGTCACTAGTCTCCTTGTCGCGTCTCTGAGGGCGATACGCCAGGTTCTGAGGCTCGTCCATATCTTGAACAGAAGTACCACATGGACATGGGTTAGGCTTCGACACCATCCTTAAGTCTGTAGGAATTTCTGCTTCCATTTGCTGACTCATCATCATTGGTGGGAATGCGAACGGCTGCTGCATCATCCTCCCATCATCATTATAACCCATCGGAGGTAGTTCGTGAACGTTCGGATTTCCAGTCGGCATTGGCTCCATGTTTGCGTTGTGCAGATAAGGGTCTTGCCGAGGAGACTTCAGTTCGCGATTCTCCATTACTCCCGAAGGCTCTGGTGAATCTTTGTCGTTGGGTGACTCTGGCGCTTCTGGTGAAGAATCCGGTTTGCCGTGACCTGAAAATTGAACAATACATTCTAGATTAATAACGTGAAACACATAAATAGAAGGGGAGTGGACAGAAATGCATGGGTAAAGTCTAACAATTTAAATCAATGTTGCACTTAATCTACTGATTTCGGCAACTCACAATGAGATCCTGAACCTGAACTAATACGGAGGATGTCACCATGCTTGTAAAGGTAAAATTCTTCTAAAGGTCTTCCCGAAGTAATTGGTCAAAAGTAGGTACTGTGTACCTTAAGGCGGGGTTGCAGTACTTTTTAAGATTTTTGAACGTCTGAAAATCTAATTAATTATGAGTTTTTTAATAAATAAAAATCATAACATAAAAATTGAACATACCCGCAAGTAAATCGTAAGGATAGAAACGCGATTTAGAATGATTGGCTCGATACTTTTTTTTATCAAACATGACACTAAATTACAATTTTAAACGTGTACTGCTAAGAGATTTCATCACGAATATATATAAAAGTTATATCAATAGATAGAGCTTTTTATTTTGAAGTAATTCGCCAAGAAGAAAAAACAATCAAAATTTAGGCATGATTTCGCTCGCCGGACAGTCGCTGTTGTTCGTCAAAACACACAGTACTGCAACCTCGCCTTAAGGTATTTTTCATCTATGTAACTACCTACCAAACTATTCCAAACCATATTCAAGACTGCTTAGAGAGTTTCTATTGGACATCCATTCGATTTAAGCAATCCTGAAATAGTTATCATGGTTAAGCTTCTCGTAAGTTAAAGATTAAGAAAAGCTTATTAAAGTTTTAAAGAAAACTAGGTATATTCTTCCGCGGTCTTAAAACCGTTTCACGAAAGCCATCGATCACACGCACTTACTTGAGTCCACATTGCAACTGATTACTGTTTTCATTACCTGCCTATTTAACCTTTCGCTGACCAGACGTTATTACGTCACCCAATCCTTGACGGCCGGCAGCGCCGCGGGCGGCCGCTTACCGTAAGTGTAATCTGACCCGGCCAACAAAAAACGTTATCGCAGCGTTTCTGTAGCTTGTATCCGAGCACTTGAAACGGTTTCGGGTTCTTTAATTATGTCGTCATGAAATTAAGTATAAACAAAACTCTTATTAGTACTCGAGAAATAAATATATCCTATTGAAATGAGAGAACTTGCTGAATGTAGTTATGTTGCTGTTTATGTTATTTCTGACAAAACTATTGCATCAATTTACACCAATTTTTGGGATCTAGCTTATGAAAAGAAGAGTAATCTAATGACAATGATCTTTTATATGAGTTCTATAGCCGATTATAGCAATATTCAAGCTCAAACTTCATAAAGCGCGGCGCCATTTGTTGTTTTTTATTGCGTAATTCAATGCGCTATTTTGATGACGATTATCAGAGTTATATCAAACAGATTCCAATTGGAAAAGCTTGTAGATTACTGCCTATATATTCATCAACGCATTGTTAACCATAAATCGTTAGTATATGCTTACTTTATTTGTAAAAATTGACAAAAACCAAACCAATAACAATGTTGACCTTAGCGAACACTCGAAACTACGTAACTTTTGTTGGCTCAACTAAACAAGTTTTGTTATGTTATTTCATGCAAAAAACTAGCTACATACTTGTAGGAAATACTGATAAATGATTATTTAATCTTCTCACCTCCGTCAATCGCAAAGTGTAGCATTGGTTGTCCCCTAGCTAGATGAGGATCTAGAAAAATGTAGGAAAAGCCTCTGTACCGAATGCGGTGACAGGTTCAGCTTTGACGACTTCAAGCTGGCCTCCGTAATTGTCATACACGACTGATGACTCATCTATCATTAAACGTTCACTTCTTACCTGACACCGAGCTGTGGTGAGGAGCCAAGTCCGAGGCACCTCATCCTCTCAAGCATTCTGCAGTAGTTGAAAGCGCGCCTGTTTCACTTTAACAACATCAGGCTTGCCTCCGTAACTTCGATCCACTAATGATGACTGTTCTGTCATTAAACTTTCCTTTCTCACCTGACATCAGCATTAGTGGAGAGCCTCCTCCAATTATCCTACAGGAGTTGCAGCCACACTACCTTATGCTGTTAACGAATGATATTATACTGATTCAATTGTAAACGGTCCTATTTGCACCTCCTTGTTCAAACACATGAGTGTTTGAACAAGGAGGATTGTTCTAAGTTTAAACGTTCATTCCTCACCTGACATCGGGAGTGGTGGAGAACCAAGTCCGAGGCACCTCATTCTCCAAGCATCCTGCAGGAGTTGCAGGCGCGCCTGTTTACGCCACTTCGCGCGACGGTTTTGGAACCACACCTGGAAATTATGGCAAGTTAAACTTGGCGAAAAAGTGGTGGTGTCATAGCTTGTCTACCACTACGTACCTACTAAAGGACAAGGTACAACATTAATCAGCTCTGGCGTATTTGATTTATATCCGTTAGATTGTAAAGTAGCGTGCATAATACCGCGTGTATCTGACATCGACGCACAAACGATTTCCATGGGTCCGGGGCATGATTCTGGACACCCTAGACTTAGAATTTTTCGTCGGCATTTTTCTCATTTTTTAATTTTTTTCAATGGTTTTTTTTTACTTTAGACTGCTCATAATCGTTATTCTAACCTAACCCAATGAGTTTTTTAATAAAAAAATAATTAATTAACTACTTTCACTATTAAGAGCAATCTGAATAAAACCACAAATAGATATCAGCTCAGCTGAGCTGATACTTTGTGGCACTCTTGAAACAAATGAGAAAAGAACCGACGAAAAATTCCAACACTGGGGTGTCCAGAATCATGCCCTGGACCCATGGAAATCGTTTGTGCGTCGATGTCAGAAACACGCGGTATACTGTCACTTTCTCTACTTTCTTTTATGCCCTAATAAATGTGTTAAGAGTTTTTTTACAACAACTCATTTTGGTTCAAAATATTAAATTAATTGTAATATAGAAAATCTCGTGTCACGGTGTTTGTTATCGAACTCCTCCGAAACGGCTTAGCCGATTTTTGTTTTTTTTTTTGTGTTTATTCGTTAGGTCTGAAAATAGGTCTTAGGGTACTTATTTTTTTAATATTTTGACAAAACAACTTTTGCTCGGTCAGCTGGTCACTACATATTATAAAACAAAGTCCTCCACCGCGTCTGTCTGTCTGTTCGCGATAATCTCAAAAACTACTGCACCGATTTTCATGCTGTTTTCACCAATGGATAGAATGGTTCTCGAGGAAGGTTTTAGTATATATTTTATCAAGCGGGCGAAGCCGCGGGCATCAGCTAGTATTAGATAAGTTGCGGTGCCCGAAGTTTCAGAGCTGGCGAGGTCACTCTGTGTGCAGCTGTTAGATCAAATGTCAATTAGGTATATATAAAGAACATTATACTAAATAAGAATTTGCTAAACGAACAAGACGATCCCAATTTTTTGCCATGGGTCTTTTTTATTTCGCGAAATTGAATGAACGACTCCATTCATTTCGTAACTCTGTGGCGTACACGTGAGTTCTCACCATCAAAGACCAAGTTTTTTAAAAATATCACACCAAAATAGATGTAGGTAAATGATAGACTTGTACTCTTGCTTGGTCGCCATTTTATGATTTTCCACAATTTCTCGGAGTATCTTCGAGAGATTACAGACTATCAAATTTTGATGCGTAAAAAGTATTTCAAATTTTCAATTTACGGAGTGTATTTTGATCAAGATATTTTGTAGTTTTACGTATTTTATTATTATCCGGTGACATATATTTCAATTACTGCTACAGCAAATAATCAAAATTGAATTAAATTAAACAGTAAAATCTGCGAATACCCCCGTATTACCCCAATACTTATGTTTTTATTTATTTAATCCTTTATTTCAGGCATCTAGTGCCCATTAAATAAATAAAAAATACATAATCATAAATAACTATAAATAAATTAATACATAATCATTAAAACTATAAACTTGTTCACGAAATAACGGCGTCGTGTTTCGCTGACTGGTAAAGAGTAGGATAAAAGCCGGATAGTTGCTACACTTTTTGAAATTACTTTATATCTCTCAGTACAAAAAGAGAAATACTTTATTTTTAAGCAATAAGGTAAGTACTTTTGTTGATAATTTAATCTGTATATGGGATAGTTGCTTCATCCATATAAATTACATAATTATTATAGTATTGATGCCCCATCGAGAAAAAGGCCTTTATCCCGCAAAAACTTTGATCGTAACGTTGCAACATTGCAAATGTAGAGTCTCTCGATTGATAAATAAACAGCATAGATACAATGCATTCACGAAAGTAGAGTAATTAAAATCGAGGCAACTATATCCACAATGCTGGTTTTACCCTACGCGAGTCCGACTTGCACTTGGCTGGTTTTAGGGTTCCGTACACAAAGCTTTTACTTAGCATCCGCTGTCCGTCCATCCATCCGACCGTTCTGTCCGTCAGAGGGCTGTTTCTCTAGAACCGTAATAGGCAGACAACTCCAATATTCACAGAGTGTCTATTTCTATTGCCGCTATAACAACAAATAATAACAATTAAATTAAATTAAAGGGGGAAAAAACACACGTTTCTTGTAGTATGGGGGATACTACAAGAAAGGTGTGTTTTGTTCGGTTTATCGTACGGAATCCTTCGTGTCCAAATTGCACTTCGCTGGTTATATATTATTATAGGTATGTAACCCTTAACTCGAAAAGAAATGAAATGTAAAAAATCGTGCGGTAAGATCACAATCGTGTTGATTATAATCTGAAAGTTATAGAAACTTGCTGAGATTTTTTGAGCTGAAATATTTATGAACTAAAATATTGCCACATACAGAGTTCAAAACGAATAATGAAATAAAAACGTGACTGACATCTTAACCAGGACGTACCTGCAGGTGTAGTGGTGGACTCGTGATGAGAGCAAAACAAGAAATATGGTGGTAAATAATAACCGATTGGTATCGCAGAAGCTCGTGGGTAAATTATAACAACAGCCGCACGGGTCGATCTTCAAGGTTAAGCAACGCTTGCCAAGGTTGGTCTGTGGATGGGTGACCGATCCTCGGAAAGCACTCAGAAGCCAATAAATCTGACTCCAGTCTAGCCAAGAACTACAGTGAAAATTATAGTGGAACTGTCTGCCTTTTTTTTTTAGGGATGGGAAATCATCCAATGACTCCTCCCGCTCTGGGTGTAGCGGGAGGGAGTGTCAGACTTCTACTGACTAAAACCCATCCATGTTCCTTCATTGCCCTTTGTGTTCCGGAGCCACGGTGTTTCTTGCGAATAATCCCGCGACTCCGGCAGGCGTCGGCCCTTTCGGGCCCCGGAACTCTCTGCCTGCGTCTGTGTTTGCGAACGCTTACAACCCTAATCTTTTAAAAATTTGAGTCTTTTCAATGTGGGAGAACAGGCTACTTCTGGGTAAGCTCGCTCCATCGTAGACTTTGTCTCTGTCATCTCTGATCTAGACTAGAGTCAAGAACAAACCCATCTCAAAAAAAACTGATCATGTCAGAAAAATAAAAAAAAAAATACAAAAAAATACAACCGACTTCAATAAAAAAAACACTACAAAGTAAACAATAACTTTTAATTTCGGAAGTCGGTGTTTTTATTAGTTTGTAAAATACAACATGTCAAAATACGAAGAAACTTTTAACTTTTCAAAAAGTTAGTTTCTTCGTATTTTGACATGTTGTATTTTTTTGTAAAAAGTTTTTTGTTTTTCTCTTTTAAGTGGTACCCCACCACACCACCAACAACAACACAGCAACAACAGTGGTACAACACCACTGCAAAATCGCAGAAAAGCAAAATACGCAATTTTGGTTACTTGGATGACATAAAACCATCATCCAAGTAGACGAATTCCAGCTATTTCGATTTAAAATCCAAAGTTCGAAACCGATTTTGAAAAAATTTAAATGGGACTAATCTGCAAAATACCCTTTCAGATAAAACAAGAATTTTTCATTTTTCAAATCGGTTCATAATTGACGGAGTTATGAGTTACCAAACATAAAAAAATACAACCGAATTGAGAGCCTCCTCCTTTTTGGGAAGTCGCTTACAAAAAAAAGAAGACTTATAGTGCAATGTTTGGTCAACATGCAAAATCATACCATTTATCACTATCTATTAGTAGCTTATGCGTAATTACTACAATTTTTTTACAGTGAATAAAAGCGTTTAATACCAATAGGATGAAAAAATAAAGAAAAATCAGCACAAAAGCATTAATATTGTGTGTCGCCAGCCGCAACGTAGTGCGCGTGATAATTTGCTTAGAAAAAAATCCAAGAAAAACTACATCATTTCTAGACAAAATCTATGTTTAAAACCATTAAAATAATTGAAATAAGCAGTGAAAACAATTCATAGTATATTAAGTAGGTTTATTGAAAATTTAACTACTTTCGAATTTTGTACATTTATATTTTAAAAAGTTTTTGAAGTTTACTAAGTACCTAAGTCATCCATTATAAATAGTAGGAGAATATTTTACATTGTAAATACAATTTATAAGTGTATTTTCAGTCTGTAAAATCATTAGGTAAACTAAAATAAAATTAAATATTCTTTATAATGTTCAAAGTTTTCGTTATTCAAGTTCGAACAATAACAGGCGAACCCCAGCCGGTTCGTTCTTTTATCAATTTTGATTTAGAACTTTTTCATCCCCTAACGTAAGGGGTTGTAATCGGTCAATGCGTCAATGGGAAAAATATTTTAATCAATTATTTTTTAATTTGGTTGCCGTTTAGAAAACTGATTAAGTGTTGTGTTTGTTTAAATAGATAAATACTTTATGTATAAGTAAAGTTGCTAACGATAAAATCGCGAGACAATTTAGTTCTCTTTTTTTTTCTTGTTCTGATTTTATTATAGGAAGCGTTTATTGCGTAATATCCTAAATTGGTATTAAGGATACTAATAGACAGTACCAACTTGTTTCTCAGTTAAATACTTATAATAAACTGTTCTATTATACATTTACATTCAAAGTGAAAACAATTTCAATCAACCAGTTGTTAGGTACTTTTGAATTTATTTGTTTCCTTTTTACGATTACGCGATTTTTATTTTCTAACTTATTGTCCTTAATTGAATGGTGATAAACGACCAGAGTTCCGTTTACATGCAACTCCCAAGAACCGCTACATTGAAAGGCAATATAAACTAAGTCATCCTCATAAGCCGCAGATTTTACAATTGCTGGTTCTTTTGGCGAAACCAGAGCGTAGTACCGTTGTATCAGACGCACAATTGATCTTCAGAGCTTCAGAGGGTCCGACAAATGGAAGCAAAATTTAGTTAACAGCTTAATCGATTCGAGTCAGACAGCCTCAATTTCCAAGTTTGCTTCCCTTGTTCTTTTTATAACGTATCCCAGCACAAGCTGTAAAATTAAAAAACATAACTAAAGGAAACTTGTAATTTTTAAAAAAAAATGTTACTATTGATAGGCACGCGTTTGACCACTAACTCATCTGATGGTAAGCAATGATGTGGTCGAAGATGGAACACGCTTGTCAAGAAGTTAGCTTCACTCTTGACTTAAAAACTTCTAAGTTGTAACTATCAAGAATGTGTTTCTTGACAGTTACAACTAAGAAGACTCTGGCAGGGCCAGAATTCCACTCCATAGCTGGCTAAATTGTAAGACTGTCCCCTTTTCACATGTCGGTTTTATAAAAAAGACCCCAAATGGCCCCGATATGCTAGCTTGCTTCGTTCGCACTTGAATTCTCCTATTAAAATCACAATAGCTTGCATTGTGATTTTAAGCTATCCGATTTAGTGTGATTAAGGTATTTAGAAAAAAATATTTCGCATCAGTTGCGTAAAAAGGTCAATAATAATATAGGTAAGTCTAGCTTCACCGCGGGCTATAATTTTTAAATGACCTGTTATTAATTTTTTACATATCGTTCAGTATAGAAAGGCAAGCACCCGTTAGTACAAACTGATTTAGGATTTCTGGTTCTGTTGTACTGATTTTTGCTATTGATAGGCATACGTCTACTGATAGAATTGTTTATTTAAATACACATAGATTTCGACTCCAAAATCGTCTTTGCAACCAGCGCTAGATCACAACAACATGCTGTACATTAGGTCATACTCAACCCAAACTCATAAATATATAACTTATTTCAAAAAGAATGTGACCATGATTTTGTAAACACTGTTTTAAAAGACTGCCCATAGACTTTCTTGCACGTTATTCTCCATAGGACCTACATCTTGAATCGAGGAACAGCCCCGCTGGAGATAGGGTCGGTAAGTGTGTTTTGGTGCAAAACAACTTCTTGCTCTTGTCGCTAGTGCGGCAGAACTAGTTTGATCTAAATGACTGCCAGATCTTGATTTACCAATTGAAATAAAGGATTTTTTCTTTGTATTGTTAGATCATGCAGGCTTAATGTAAATGAACAAACAAAAATAACACAACCCAATAAAACCTACTTGCACCCTAGCCTCGGACAAGCTGATCCTCAGCGCAACCTCCTCTCTCAGGAACACGTCAGGGTAGTGAGTCTTCTGGAACAGCGACTCCAGCTCGCTGAGCTGCTGAGGAGTGAAGGTCGTGCGGTTCCGCCGCTGCCGACGACGCCCGAACATGTACTCCGTAAGCAGGTCCCCGGGTAGAGGAGATAGGTATGGACCTGCCATCGTAACGGCTAAAATCTTTAGCCTTTGAACTTCTGTATAGGTCTTCTGTGTTGAAACCTAAGTCTTGCTGGTGGTTGGTGTGGAAAACGGGTGTTTTTTGTTGAATTGGAATTGATTCGATAAGAATAAGTTTGTTAACATTATTTATTGGTTTTCTACTAATTATGAGCTTCTTTTGAGTAATATTGTCCATCCGAAGCAAGCGCTGGCTTTTTTGCAACACTTCAAAGTCAATTTTGTTTTATTGAAAAGTGTGAAACGAGTCGGGTTCCTGATTGTAATGTCCTTATTTTTTATTTCCCTACATTATCATCTGTTATTATTGATTACAAATTAATAAATCACTCTAAAATAAAGTTGCAAAAACTTCTCGTCTGCGGCAACCGCACTGAACTTCGCGTTATTCAAAGAAGTCTCATCCGAGATGATCCGAACAGGAGGCCAATCGCGCTAATTTTAAAAGTTTAGGTCCGCTTGCAATTCGTTTCCAATTCAGTTTTAGTTATGATCTAATTTCGATTCACCTGTAATGAATTTGGTATCGCGCTAAAGTTTAATTAAACTTCAACCAAACTTGCGTCAAAACTATATCGTAACCTTTACAAATATTTTCGTATTTTCCTTCAAAATCCAAACAACACAACGCGAACGATTGAGAAAAAGTCTCGAAAAAGTAGCACTGTTTCAACTTTTTGTTTGACAGCGGTAACGTTACAGTTGTGATGCAGTTGCGTTCCAAGTTTCTGTAAAACGTTTAGCGCGATACGGAATGTTTAAAAAAGTTGTGAAATGGCTACAGTTCAGTTGCGTTCCAGCCGAATTTTATTAGCGCGATTGCCCTCCAGTACTGTTTGATTCCGCGAAAATCTCGTCATGAAAACCACCCTGACTCCACCCCCTCGGTACCGAAAACTCGCCCGTGATTGGTGGGTTGACGCAGGGGTTGAAACTCCTAGCCAATGAGAGGGTGCAATGGGGGTTGTATTTAATAGGTGTAGATTAAGTTATAGCATATCTGCAAATATAAATGGTGTATAAGTGCTATCAACTTTGGTGTGGAGCTGTTAATGAAATATTTAATACGGTGAACGACGGCCTTTTAAAGTACTGATTAGTTGGCTGATTAATATTGCGGGCAGAAAGTTTATTAAGTAAAAAACTATGCAGGTAAAGTAATCACAAAAACCTCTGTATGTCTAGTCAGTGATGATTTAGTTTTGTGTTCATAATTTGTTAGAGAATGTTTTTAAGAAATACTTCGTAAATAAGTCGTTTAGAACTTTTGATTTATGATCAGTCTAGTAAAAAAACCCTTGAAAAAAATGAGAAAAAAGCCGACGAAAAATTTTAAGTCTAGGGTGTCCAGAATCATGCCCTGGACCCATGGAAATCGTTTGTGCGTCGATGTCAGATACACGCGGTATTAATCGACCACTATGAGGTTTTATTTAGAAACATAATTTAGAACTGAGCTATAATCGCACATAAACACAGTAGCTATATAAAAAGTTATGGACAAGTAATTTCATTGAGATAATTTTATTTATCGATATTTAACTAGCGCTAAAGTGCCATCTAGAGTCAAACAAACGAGCAATTTAAAGGGTTCAGTATCCTGTGTAACCAACAGAATACTATTACCGCGAAGCCTCCGCTGAAGGACAGTTCATTTGTCTGTCAGCGAACAGTTGTAATTTTCATTAGAATATGTATATTATTGCCCCACACTCCATAACCACAAAGAATAAAAATTAAATTGAACTAGAAAAATTTAGCAACACCGAACCTTAATTTGTTTAAACTATTTAATGAAAAAGTGGTGGCATTTATTAAGTGTTCAACCACAGGGTTGATGCCAACAACTACATCAGTCCGCTTGGAGTGTTGCGGTTGTAGTTAAGTGGGTATTGCTCTGAATGAAACGTGTCGTATAATATCGGTCTGCTTAAAACCACTCCACTCAACAAATTCTTCCCGCTTGCAGGCATTGCTCCACTTGTCGTACGAAGGGATGTTGCATGTACGCAACACTAAAAAAGACCAGGGAACCGATTCCCGAAATCCCCTCTATGGCCAAACGCCAACCTCAGGTAGAATAAGAAGGTTCCTTCAACACACAGAGGCAATGAGAGAGGCAAACCGTAGGAAGACAAGTATCTACCGCCTCACGATTTTATGAAACCCAAAGAGCGGGAGTGAATTGTAGTGGCCTGTTTGGAAATCTTGAAACCGCTAGAGCACCCAAGTCGCTGCAAAAACTTAACATGGTGAAATGGGGTTTCATAGACCCGTTGTGTAATCAATGCAATTAACGTAACCTATTGAGTCCAAACGATCTAGGGATCGTTTCCTCGAGCTTTTTATTGAGTTACCCCACATGACTATGTCAAAATTCATGTCAAATGTCAAAATTCATTCAAAAACCTATGTGATTTCTAGTTTCCAATGTACAGGTTGCAGGTCTACAGGATACGAGCTCGCTTAGCTATAGGTCTTTAGTGGGTATCCTAAGGGATACAAGGTTTACGTCGCTACTGGTCTAAGAAGCTACAGGCATAAAGGCTACGGGTTTGCGTAGCTACTTGTCTACTGGCTATATATCTAGCTACAGGTCGCCTGCTTGTATACTTGGATACCGAAGCAAACCTAGTAGTGGATATGTTATTTTTTTTAACAATTGAAAAGCACGTTTGACTACTAGACATCCAAAAAAAATACAAAAAAAAGTGTTGATGCCTAAAGCCTAGAATACACCTTTACACCTACTATATTGTTTCCTTATTTTCTAAACACTAAATCTCATATAAAGACTCAGTGCAGATGTTGTTTTTATTCTCCAACATACGTAATACATGCTAAGTTGTCTGTGTAGCTAAATTAAGTCTGCTAAGTGGGTTGTAGATAGCGGAAGCAGCGATTACGAGGAGTAAATGAACGTTCCCGCCCGTCGCACCCGCTGTGCAGGGCTGCCCCAAGCTCATTAACGACGCATTACTGTTATAATACAAATGTAGGATAAAATTCTATATTAAAAGCCATTAAGAAGAGCCATGCAAACATGATGCCGTCACGACCCTCAGTATTGGAAACTCTTTGGAGAGTTTGACAACCACCTGTCAATCAGACCAACTCGGCTCAGCTCGGATTTACTACGCAATAGGGCCAATTCTACTAAATTTTAAACAACATTCGCATTCGCATGTCAATAGCAAACTGTCAAAAAAGCCATAATTTTCATACATTTTTGACAGTTTGTGATTGAGATGCGAATGTGAAAATTAGTAGAATTGGCCTGCGGGCCTTACATATCTGAGAGCCAATTCTAAGTGGCTGAAGACAGTATAAGTTCCAGCAGTAGCAGTTGCAGCTTCCCTGCTTGTCCGTATGCGGGGTAGCGACAACGGCATTATGAACGCATTAGCTGTATGTACGTTTTGACTGTCCCTTTCAAAATCGGTGGCGAGATTTGGCAACAAAAATTTTAGGTTTAGGTTCTATGTGTCTATGCTACCCGAAATAAATGTATTTCTATTATTATAAGTTAAATTACCATCACGCCTCAGAATGAGCTACAGAATTTGGACTTCTTACATCCTCTCGTTCAAGCTCTGTCGCAGCTACCGTTGAATGAAAGATTTGGGGATTTCAGTGTCTAACATCCTCTTGTATGTCGATGTTAGTTTTGTGTCAAAGATTACTGCGGCCTAATGTGTGTAGCCTTATTCTTTTTTTTTAGGGATGGGAAATCATCCAATGACTCCTCCCGCTCTGGGTGTAGCGGGAGGGAGTGTCAGACTTCTACTGACTAAAACCCATCCATGTTCCTTCATTGCCCTTTGTGTTCCGGAGCCACGGTGTCTCTTGCAAATAATCCCGCGACTCCGGCAGGCGTCGGCCCTTTCGGGCCCCTCTGTGTGCTGACTCTCTTTGAGGCGCGCGTGGAACACTAACGCGCCGTCGATACGGCCTGTCGTCACTAGACGGACGGACGGCGAGCCACCCATAGCTCGCCAATGTGTTACCCTAACGTGTTTCGTCAAAGGTAGGTATACACAATAAGGATCGAATACTAAATTTGATATTTATTTAATTCATTTCTACCTAAATCAGTTTTTTAGGCTCTCCTTACCTTATTTTGTAATGACTCTAGAAATATTATAAAGAGGTAATGTTTGTGAGTTTGTGATTTTGTAGAGGGTAATCTCTGGATCTACAGAACCATGATTTTGAAAATTCTTTTACCAATAGAAAGCCACGTTATTTTTATATTGTTTACGTACCCGAAACTACCGTCCAACGAGAAAGGCACTAGCTAGCTGGTTAATTTGGATGGATACAGAGAAAGAAGAGCGATATGAAAGAAAAGGGAGTTATAGTGATATTGTGAGCTCATAGGAGAGAATGGAAGAAAAAGGGCAGGATTATGTAGCTAAGTATTTCTTCAGACCAACAAATTACCGTTTATTTAAATCTAATGACGTCATTAGCCAGCCCTGCTCTCAAGGCAGGGGTGGCGCGGCCGCCCGCCGCAGCGGCGCTAAACGAGTTTCCGCAAACATTTTAATGAATAACACCTCCCGCGCCCTCACACCCCCCTCTACCCATGCACCCCCCTCCACCAGCCCCAACACCCCCCCGCTCATCCCCGTAGAGCCTGCAATGCGCTAATTAAACATTCGAGCCATATTGTCTCTCTTACCATGTTGTGGGTATTTCGTAGTCGGTAACTGACAATGCCTGAAAGTTGTGTGTTTCATGATTATTTTTTAACTATGTTCGGTTTTACTGTGCAAAGGGCTTGTTGATTTGTGGTGGAGTGGCAGCTACAGTTTGTGAAGGAACTGAAAAGAGATGATAAACCACGGGTGTTTGAGAAACTTGGTTCTGTTGAGCTAAACTTGTTGAAGAATGCAAATGCTTGAACTAGCTTTGAAGTTTTCATGTTATTTATCCTGTAACGAAAGATGTACCTACTTTACTTATCTCTTTTCACGAGTCTCGCATCCGTCAACAATATTTAGGGGAAGGTTGAGATCATTGGACTAGCTGTTTCATTGGACTAACAAGGAATTTACAAAAAAACATTGCAAGCTAGCAACACCCAAGCTAGTCGAAATGAGTCTTTGGCAACTCAGTTGCACCCCCCTCTTACCTCAGTGACATTACGGGACGTTGCGAGGAGAAACGCGGTTGGTTATTTGCTGCGGTCAAAATCTTATTAGATTTTGATTTTGAACGTACCTAACTATCATTGTATTCATATTTGTCTGCGTGCACTGTTGTGATATATTGGAAAGTTTATTTGAGATTCCATAAGTGTTATTTAATTTTGTCTTATCACGACCATTTATATTTTAGTTTAGTTTTTCTTTTCCTAACCAGTACCTTGTTGCCATCAAAATGGCCCGTTGGACCGGTCCAATCATAGCAACTTTTTAACATACTTTTTTTTAGGTTTGTGTATTTCACTTATATTTGATTAAATCCATAAAAATTTATTTTACTAATTGTTTAGTTTTTCACTATACTATTATACACTGTATATTAGCCATGAAAAAATCATTAAATTTAAATTCTAGAGTTTCGCCGCAAAAAAGTAAGCACTTTGCATGGAATGAAACCCGTATGAATCTTGCTTTAGAATCAGTAAGGAAACAAAGAGTTGGTTAAATTGAAGTAAGCAGAATGTATGGAGTGCCGAAAGCAACAAAAATAATTAGTTGCCTCGATTGGACCTCTCGAACAAATATCTCTAAGGCCATTGATGGCAACTTGGTGGTTTAATGAAGGTGCCCATGGTCCCAAGAAGGAAACAGCCCAAGATTTAGTTTCCTTCGCTTATATCAAAAAGCCTTACACAAATAAAGGTCCAACGAAATAGAAATAATAAATTGTTTTCATTTTAGAACTTATACTTTTTGAGATATGAGTTTGTAAAGTTAGGTGGTCCATTCATAGAACCTTCCCCTATCAATCATTTTAGAAATTTATCATTTCATTGTACTATTGATACAAAGTACTTTTGTTTTCACATACAGATGTTTTCATTGTGAAAAGCAATGAACCCGTTAAAAATATTCCTCATTTAAAGAGTTGCCCGAACACAAAATTGGCCTTAAAACATTCATAGTATCCCGCTGTCATATCAAGCAATCATTCTAATTAGTCGTATGAAAAAAGCTTAAAAAAGAGCACGGGGCGGTCCGACGGCTCAATTAGTTAATTAATCTTTTTTTCCGCGTTAAAATAGCATTTATAAGCGAGGCGCAAACCGGTGGGAACGACTCCCTCCTCTGCGGCGTAGGGCTGCTGGCTGACGAAGGAAACTTCTGCTCGATAAGATGGTGTATGGAAAATATTAGTTAAGTGTTGAATTATGAAGGATCTTCAATAGGTTTTGAGTCCACTAAGACTTGGTCGATATATATTAGGAAAATCAAAATTCTTCCAGTGTTTACAATTTCCAGCTAAGTTAGTTACCTCTACAAATACCGAGCAATCGAGTCATAAAGAAACAGTAAAAAAATATTAATTTACAAAAAATATTCAAGGCGGTTCTTGTGTCTGTCTTATTTGCTAGTTAGAAGGTGTATTTCAAAGGGAGAAAAGCGTAGGGAATGACAAAGGCTTAGATCTTAGAAATTTTAAGTTATTAATGGAATACTATTAGTAACTTACGGGTAGCCTTCAGTTTGGATGATTTTTGGCGAGAAGAAAACATTATAGGTGACATGGGCGGGACATCATAATATTAGACAATTTACACAAATTGCGCAATTCCATCTTCCTATATAAGTAGTCGTGCTATGCTTGTACTGCCGCTGAGCTGCTGAGAACCGTTAACGGAAATATAATAGCCTTGTTGGCAATTATATTTTGAGCCGTTTGGGGTTGAAACTATTGGACCGTAGGGTCCGACAGATCACGTGTTATTTTCAGAACTAGCTAAACGCTTAGTTGTCACTTCGCGTGACCAAACGGCTGGCTTTTTCCTCAGTCACTGCGGAGGGACTTAGACTAATTTAATTCAGCAAGCCAGAGGTTTCCAAGAAAACTACTGGACGATGACTTCTTCAAATCCAAACAAAACAACACATGCCTTTTTATATGTGATAAAATCAAATGACTGTCAGAGTGTCAGACTCTTACTGTCTAAAAACCCACCCGTGTTCATCCAAATGCCCTTTACGTTCTAGGACCGAGTCAACTCTTTCGCACAATTCCACAACCCTGGCCGGATTACTTGCCAGCCCTACCAGCAACGTTAACAGCGTTTACTTATTAGCAGGCAGCTCGGGCACAATACAGTCGTCCGCGCAGCGCGCACACTGGCTCGTTAATGCGCTTCCAGGCCGCCTTCATTAACTAGATAGCTAATTAGATGACGGCTGCTCGGTGGACAGTGTGTGTGCGGGAGAGGGGGGATCGATTGTCTGTCTGATGCGTGATATGTGATGGGTTACATTTGTAGAGTAATTGGTGGCTATTGCTCTACAGGCATAACATTTCTCTTCTTCTGTTCCCTTCTCTTCTCTTCTCTTCTGAATTTATTTAAAGTTTGAACGTGAGTACCTATTTATCAAACTGAAAAGCTGTCGAACTTTGGCATTGAAGTAGGTTATGACACATTCTAAACTACAAATTCCCATTCGGAAACCGGCGACTACATAGTTTTTTATCAAAGACGCGCGACCTCTGAGGATATAAGGTAGATTTTGTTTAGAAGCTTTATCTGTTTATTATGCGTTGACATCAGCTGGTTAATAAATTCACTCAGAAGTATCGTAGTCTTCTCAATTGGACGAATATAAACTGCAGTCAATAGAATCTGATGTTTGTAGACTGTAGGACTGCAACATACATGTGATATTAACCAGAAAAATATAAACTTTAGGTACTCAAACATTATCATGGTATTCCGGTCCGTGAGCTAGGGTTGCGGAATTAGTTCGAAAGCGTCACTGTGGCCGTGGAATGCAAATGGCATTAGGAGGAACTCCGAGAAAAACGGATGGGTTTTAGTCAGAAAGAGACTGACACTCGTATCTGCTCCGCCCAGAGTGGAAGGAGTCGTTTGATGTTTTCCAATCCTTAAAAAAATTCTATTTCGTAATCAATTCACATTTTTTTCAAAGTACATTCAGGAGAACGTTCAGTCATACGAATTAATACCACAGATATACAAAAAGAAAGCGAAGAGCATCTAGATTCAGTTTTAAAATAAATGATTCGTGTAAGAAAGCCAAAGTAGGTAAGTGGTTTTCAATTACAGTCTAAGTAAATACACGTACAAGTAGGTATATCTAACATCAAAAAAATCTAAAACAAACATGGTTCTTCAAAGACAATAGCCAGAAAGGGTGCTCGCACATAGCATATAGTACTAGTAATGTCACAAAAACATTCATTAATCAAAATATGTTAGGTATCCCATTGCTTAGGAGCGATATCAAAAGAGAGGAGAGTCGCTTCCTGCCTTTGTCCGAACTCATCCGTTTTGTCTTTAACACCCCTTTTAACTTTCATACACTCATACATGCCTCCTTCGTCGCTCTTCGACTGGGTGCAGGCTGAAGGGGAAATTAAACATTATTAATTGTACTGGAGAGTTAAGCCTAGAAAAATTTAAGAGGTTTCTAGTTTTACTTCTACTTATTGTACTTTAAGTAAGAGAACGGTTGGATCTAGTAAGGAATAATTCAGGTTGTTTGGCTATTGAAATTTTTTATTGTATTAGTTTTAATATATAAAATTCTTCAGTTACTTAGTGACTGAGTGACTTATAGACAACGCACAGCAGAAACTACTGGTCATAAAAAGCTGGGCATTTCGATAATTGCGGAGTGTTTTACGGTGAGAACGAAAAAAAACAGGATAATATGCGCGTTTGAAATGAAGGGCAAAGGAACGAAGTAACATTATAATTTCACTTTCACAACTTTTTCAGCAAATTGACCAAAGGGGCTTGGCGATACCTAAAGACAATTATTTAGGTATTTAAGAACTTAAGCATTTTCTCTACCTAGAACCGACTTCAGCATTGATATTGTGAAAATAAAATGACTAACCGAGAAGCATTACAATATTCAGTTAAATTTCTAACAACCATTTTAAACGTACCTATCTAGAAAATTTCTAACGTTGGAATAGCTGTTAAATTGGATGAATGATATGAGAGCTAATCATGATCTAACAGTATCGTTTAAATAATTTGTGAAAATAAATTCAGTTTCTAAAATGATAATTCAGTAGAACCTAGCGCAAAATACACTCTCAGTTCCATACAGCTAAACACAGTATGACTTTTTACACCGTAAAATACATAAGACCTGTAAATAATACGCTTCCCAAGGTGTGTTCAAGCCTAACTGTGTCTCAGTTGATATATTTATGATTAAGCGTCGCGTCCAAAGCGCGGCATTGTCTTTGCGAGCCCCTCTGTGGCACCCCATCCGTCTTGCTTTCACGCCACTACCCCCTTTCTTTACAGGCACGAGATTTTTTTAATTATGACGTTCAGCCTTTTTGTCTTTAGTAAAACATGAGTCGCTACAACTTCTTGGGTAACACCTGGACGGATGTTTGTGGTTCGATTCTGGGTGAAGTCAAGAATAATATGCCTAAAGGTATAGGTTAATCCGGCTCGAAGGACCGACATAAATACTACCGTGGTAGAAATGGATGGAATATATTTGGGTTCTTTTAGAACGTATAAATGATATTGGTGGTTTTAACTGCAAATCTGATACCTAAAGTTTTTAAAGGACAAAGCGCATCTACTATACTGGTAAAAAATAAGAGGAGTGTAGGTGTGAACTGTTAACATCCTCACGCTGGGTTCGAGGTCAAAGCTTTGAAACATTTTGGTGGTTCCTACTTGAAATCAGTATTCTGATCAAGTATCGAGTAGCTTATTGACTGAACACCTGCGTTGTGTAAAAGGAAACGGCAACCAGAATTGGCTAGCTACCATTGTTTCTAATTTTGCGAAATTGTTTTTTAAATTATAAGCGTTCTTCGAAAAATAGTTATTTAATCAAAAAATTCATACCGCAGGTTGTTTTAGCATACAATGTGCATCAATATGGTGCGATTGCCAAAAACAAGCAACATTCATAAAACATTTACTTATCACTGAAGATTCACTTCAATGACGTTAAATAGAGAACGGAAGTTTGTATGAAGTCCAACATCCCATCGGGCACACAGCTTATAGATTTACTTATAACTTTCTAAAAGCAAAACTCTAAATTGCCTTTCCACATAGCATACAACTAAAATTACTTTCCAGCCACAAGTGTAGGTACAGCCAGCATCAATATTTGCGGAGTGAAGCTACGAGCATCGCGGGGCGGCGCGAGCGGCGCTCGGAAGTCTTGATTATGTAGAGGAATTAATTTTCAGACGCGACGAAACTGTTCTGTAGTGCAGCTAGTGGGGGTGGAACGGGGTGAAAGGGGGTGAAACAAAACTACCTCGTCAGCCGCACCTGTACAACGTACTCGCGCTCGTAAATCAGTTTGCGAGTTTGTACGGCTTTGAGTTGACGAAGCGCTGATTACTGTGGGCTGATTAATTTCAGTTTATATTTTATTGGGTGGTCGTAGCATTTTGATTCGATGGTAGTCGACAAAATAATGATTTAATTTGACAGTTTAAACTCTGCATAAATAATTAATTATATTAAAACTGCTTTACAGTGGGCCCATTCTCGTATTCTTTTGGTAGTTGCAAACTATCAAAAACACCTTTTTGATATTCATTGTGCTGAGATTATAACAGGACTTGAATTCGAGTTCAGTTCCAGTTCAGAGATTTTTATTAAAGACTTTTGTAATGTATGACTTACTGATGTTTTTATTGAAGTTATAGACAAGTGCTACACTAAAAAAATGCAAGATTCAAAATACATAATTAACGTAGCATAAATCATCCATCAAGACACTTGCGCAAAAGTTGGCAAGTGATTAAATGGTCATAAACAACACGCTTACTAGGGGTTGGCCCATTGTTGGTACACCTCTCGACATGCTATTAATATGAAAACAATTCGTCCCTTGCCGGTCGCGTGGGTACACTTGCGGACAAATAGGGGGACACAGTTGATAGAACAACTATTACATTTAATTTAATGTTTTATATTAAATTGAAGTATTTACCAAGAAAGGCGGTAACCATAATTTCATATCTTATCGGTTTTATGGACGTGTCAGAAATTAAACGCAGGTCAAGGTAATGAAAATTACAGCAGCTGTTTGACAGTGTAACACAATTATTTTGTGACAATTTGCTTTCAGAAACAGGGCCATTAGTTTTTTTGTAAATAATACAGTAACAACATTTACCACACACAAAATATTACATTTTTTTTTTTACGAATGCGTTACGGCTACTTATATACAAATAGTTTAATCAGTTGGCACCTTGGCATCGATTCACGCTTTGTATTTAATTAGCCATCCAACCACAATATCCGTCTATAAAATTGAAAAACGAAACTCAAAAATTAATTCCTTTGTACTTGACTCAAACTATCAACATCGGCTTCATTTTTTTTTTTTTTTTTTATTTTTTTTATTCAAAACGGGGAAACTCTTGGCCCAAATCTCACCTGATGGAAAGTGATGATTAGGCCGAAGATGGAAGCGAGTTTCACCCGGAATCCTCTAACATAGAGGAACTGGCTATCATATCTCTAATTGCCGGAACACAACAATGCTGTTAACATTGTTGTTATGGCGACAGACTTAGACATGATGGTGGTAGCTTGCCAGGCGGACTTAGAAGTCCTACCACCAACCAAACCGAGCAAAAAATTTGCCCCCACTGGGAATTGAACCCGGGACCTCTGGGTCTGAATCGAGTGGTATAACCACTAGACCACGGAGGCGGTTAGTGTCACCTGTTTAGCACCACCCGGGGACCACGTGTAGGGATTCGCTGAAGGGTATTCTCCTACGGACGCGGGTGACTCGGCCCCCATCATTTGATTCCCACATGCAAAAAGCAAGCAGTGAGTCCATAATTTGCTCCCGCAGTGTACGCTAAGCGATCCCCAAAGACTATGCATATGCGCGCTCGTTGCAATCAGCGATTGCCGGCATTGTGGCGCAGATTAAAATTTTAGGGTTCACCCGCTAATGTGATTGCACTCTTCCTCACTGTACGGAACCCGCGGGTATGTAATCGGGCTATTATAGGGGCGGTGTGTTATTTTTAATCACATTTCTGTGATTTCAATTCTGCAGTGCTATCGTCTTTTATGACTTGTTGAGCGTAATCTGATCGATTGAGTTGTTAATTGAGATTACTAGGCTTTGTGTGACTGTTTAAGGTAATCAGAGTGATTTTATTGTTTGCTACAAAACGAATGTCTAGGTATGAGACATCTAGGAAACTTGCTTTTTTGAATAAAACGTATATTTAAATAGGTACTGATAAGTAGGTATTGTGCTATGAAATGTGTATCTAGAGCATGTGCACAAATAAAAAATAACTAAAGAAGCTTGATTAAAACCATCCAGGTTTTTAATCAAGCTATTTTCGGGAATAAATTGTAAATCGTGACTAACAAAAATTTAATAGGTAATATGTGCGTTTATTGTATCCCAAAAAGAAACCTGATTAAAAACACACAACAAAACCAGATATTAACCTTTAATATTTAAAATAAATCAACAATAACAGCGCCATATTTTTAATAAAGGCATTCTTAATTAAGGTTTTCATATTTCAATCTAGTGGAGAGTGAGAGAGAAATGATTGAATACACAAATTGATTGCTCGGCGCATTGTTGCCGCTATCGACGACTGTACCGGCGCGGCGTGCCTACCGCTACGTACAGCAGGGATGGCGAACCTATAGCATACAGTATACAACAATAATACTGATCTTCTACAAACAATATTTTTTTGTTCTTTATTGATTTTATGGGATTTTTGTACATTTAAATGACGATGACAATCAATAGTACCTTATACTACTGTCTTATTCTATTAAAAGTTAAAATTAACACTTTAGTTAAACTTAAAGGAGTATAGTATTCTAGCTGCATCCGATGTTGGCGAAGCAAGAATACTATGAAAGGCACCTACATCTAGATAATTTAACTTGCCTTGCCAATTTTATTGATTTCTTTTGTTTGCATTGCGCACACATTCCATCAAAACTGTACATATGCATATATTTTTATATTAAGTACTTGCTCAAGTACCAGGTAATTTGCAACAGTCTAAATTACAGTAACTTTTATTTCCATACTAGCTGACCCGACATACGTACCTAGCCATTCAATTTGATGGAAAAATAGAAATAAACATAGATGTAAACAAATATTACTCTTAACGTTGGTTTACGAATTCGTCTTTCACGTTGCTAAATTATTAAAGAACTTGCTGATGCCCGCGGCTGCAACGGCTTGGCAAATTATATACTAAAACCTTCCTCAAAAACCACTCTATTCATTGGTGAAAACGGCATGAAAATTGGTGCAGTAGTTTTTGAGCGAACAGACAGATAGACAGACGCGGTGGAGGGCTTTGTTTAATTACATATATGTAGTGATAGTGATGAAGATATAATAGCATCCTGTGTTTTTTGTATCAAACTGTCTTGATCTATTTATTACTTGCTGTAAATAATTGTATACTAAAACCTTCCTCGAGAACCACTCTATCTATTGGTGAAAACAGCATGAAAATGGGTACAGACAGACAGACGCGGCGGAGGACTTTGTTTTATAATGGAATGCCTGATTTAAAATAGTTTGCTGCTATATCATGACCAATTCTTTTATTTTGTATTTGCAATGGCTCAGTTACCAGTAAAGGTTTGCCATCCCTGACGTTCAGTGTTCAGCGGTACACTCGCTGACAAAGTTGATTACAGATCGCGCAGATGCAGATACAATGAAATCGTCGGATGAATGCTGCGATAACGTATGATTATTCTGTCAAATGTGACTTTGAGTGTAGAGCGTTGAGAATACCTAGTAATTTCGTAGAGATTTGGATAATTAATTAAGTTTTTTGGCGAGCGACCATTTATGATCTTAACGAGGAGTACATAAAATAATATAGGTATTCAATTAATCTGCCTAGTCTTTTCCCAAATATGTTGAGATTGAGTCTAATTTAACCAAGTATTTTGTCAAAGTAGGTGGAACCCTAGCAAGCAAATAATCGCTCCTAACGACACACCACTTATTAGTTTTGCTTGAAACAGGCGTAAGATTAGCGGCAATTCGGCGGCAACGTATTTTGTAGAGCACACAATAAGCGACCGAAGGTCAGTTCGATTGCCGAGGAAGATCCGGTGCGGGGAGCAGCGGAGGTAAAGGAAAGCCCGCGTGCACCGTATGGTATGTCCACCTTCTGTGCTTACTTGTAACACTTACTTTGCACCGCACTGCACTTGTAAAGGCAGCTGGATTAAGGTGGTGACGGAAGTAACTGGTGCTTAAGAGTCCTAACTATTACGAATCGTAAATGCTCGTTTGCAATAGACGAAGTTACGTTGGTCTGCGTTGGGAGTACATCTATAGTCCGCGAAACAATTTTGATACTTACTAGTCTGAATAGGATTATAGTTTATTTGGGCGCTCGCGCGAGACTGAGGAGCGCGCGCGCTGAATTGACGCAGAATATATAGTACTTTAATTTTATTTATTGTAATTTTGTTTAATTATATTGACAAACGAAAACTAATGATACGTATTCATTGTAGATTGAAATTTTATATCATATTAATTTATTTGATAAAATTGTTTTTATTTGGAATATAATGGACGCTGAATCAAGACATTTCTGGCTTAAATTAGGCTTTCTTTACGTTTTTTTCCGTGAAAACTCAAGGAATTTAAAGAAATTCTAGAACTCCAATAAACAAGTAAAACATTCAACTTACCTTTTAGTAATTTTAGCTTTTAAAAGAATTGATTGTAACAATGTGAATTAGACCGTCAAAGTTCCATCGCCGACATTTTTTCTTGCAAACTGAGTTCGTAAAATATTTATAGTAAATTACACGAAAAGAAAAATGAAAATGTGTAACTCTAACTTAAAAGAAAGAGACTGGCACTATCGTTATTCAGGATCAAATAATTAAAATATCTTACTGCTGCTGAAAATTACAGTGTCAAAAATCATGAATTTCCGTAAAAAATGTAATAGGACTCTTAAAGCACAGGAATCCTCCTAGTTTAAGCGCAGTTGCACATGTTTTGTATCTTGTCATTAACTTATGAAGCTGCGTTCAGACTACGCTTTAATATAATGGCATATAGTATAGAGCTCATAGCACACCTATATCGCGCACCATACATTGTTATGGACATGTTCACACTGTACTTATTGACAATGTATGGTGCGCGATATTGTTGTGCTATGAGCTATATACTCTACGCTATATATTATAGCGTAGTCTGAAAGCAGCTTAAGTTCTATTTAATATATAGAAATTGTAATTAGGTTTAAGTCTTGAACAAGTAAATATTGAAAAGATGGAATGCTGAAACCAGTATACGTGTGATAAGATATTAGATTTTTAAATTTTTTTGGTCAGCCGTAGCGCCTGTCAAACACCTTTAAATGACATCTGGGACCATCGATTTAATGTGCTTCCTCGTGATTCCTCGGGAATCTCCGTGGCTCGGCAAGCACGTTATGTAATGAATGGTCACCCATCTACGGACCGTCAGCGGCACTGTGCTAGTTAATCTAAGGAAACTGGGGTAAAGAACCCATCAGCTACTTTTTCTCTTGCAAGGTTTTTTTTTTTACTTGATATGGGTTTGCTCTTGACTCTAGTCTTGGTCAGAGATGACAGAGACAAAGTCTACGATGGAGCGAGCTTACCCAGAAGTAACCTGTTCACTCTAACTTTGAAAAGATTAGGGTTGTAAGCATTCGGAAACACAGACGCAGGCAAAGAGTTCCACTCCTTTGCTGTGCGCATTATGAAAGACGCTTGGAAACGCTTAGTGCGAGTTGGTGGAATAGCAACAAGGTAGGGATGACAAGTTGCAGTGCGTCTGGATGTCCGATGGTAGAAGGGGCTGGTAAGATGAGTTCGTGGAGTTCCTGGGCACACTCTCCGAAGTACAATCTGTAGAAGACCGATAAGCAGGCAACCAGGTATAAAAAAGTGCCTAATATTCCATTTAATTAATTGAATTTGATTTACTTATTGCATGTATATATGTATATATTTACTTAATCTATTTCAAGAAATGCTGCCGTTTGCTCTGCGATTAACAGAGAAAGGCTTTAGGTTTAGATAAATCAGCTGACTTTATCAATAAACAAAACTACTAGATTATGTTATCTTGCTTTTCTCAGCTTCATCTCGCCGACTGTATCTACATTAGTTAATCTTTGCAAGTACTCACATTAGGTAAGTACTCACGTAAATAAAAATGATTAATTACCAATGAAATGAATCGGACTGATAGCAGACTCGCTACAAGTACCCAACTTTATGAAAAGCAAAGAATGGATTTATTAAGTAGCATTAATGTACAACTCGAACATCGCTTTTCAAATCAAATCTCCCGGGATTTTTGCTGATTTCCATTCGGCTCTCGTTTTAGCGGTGTATTCATTGAATATTTTTATATAATGTATTCAATATTCGATATTAATGTATTCGGCGGCGCCGGGCCGCAATTTTCATTTTGTAATTTTTACAGAGTGCGCATTCGGGCAGACAGCGATACTCAACGTTCGCCTGTGTGCCTAGCAAATAGATTTGATAAATAAGTTTTTTTATGCAACTGTACTTTTCAACATGTATTGACATTGATTCTTTGGTCGTCTGTGTGGAAGTTATTCCATTTTAAGGGCTGTTATTCCATTTTCGAAACCAGATCCAGTGGTTTTTATTTTTTTAGTTATATAGCATTATTTGAATCGAAGAAAAAGGTACATAATTTTCGTAAATGAGTTCCAAGGCCATACCATGATTCTGAAACAGCACGCAACATTGATGAAGTACCTAACTATACGGCGACACGCAGAAAATATGTGTGATTGGTTCAATCGCTTTCATTTGGAAAAGTTTGATGTACTACAATAACCTGAACACTTTTGGAGAGTAAAATTTCTCAATCGAAAGCGATTGAACCAATGACACATAGTGCATTTGTTACTGGTACTATGTAGGATCTCATACGGAGGAGGAGGAGCTCGTGGCTAAATAAAATTGGTTACATTTCCCCCCCCCCCCCTCTATCTAACTTTGAGAAACAAGTCTGGCGAACAAATTATGTATTTGTTTCCATATAATTTTATAAAAGCCACGGTGGGCGGGGAATCCAATTCAATGAAAAGTCCAGTCCTGGCAAAACGGTTTAAAAAATACGTCTACCCTCATAAACAAACGTACACAAAAGGTATTCATTTGCTTAATATTTTATTTGTTGTTTACGTTTTTGTGTTCTGTTTCTATATTTTTTACGGAAACAACGGCGGGTAGGTATATACCGCGTGTATCTGACATCGACGCACAAACGATTTCTATGGGTCCAGGGCATGATTCTGGATACCCTAGACTTAGAATTTTTCGTCGGCTTTTATCTCATTTTTTTCAAGGGTTTTTTTTACTTTAGACTGCTCATAATCGTTATTCTGACCTAACCCAATGATATTTTTAATAAAAAAATAATTAATTAACTACTTTCACTAAAAAGAGCAATCTGAATAAAACCACAAGTAGATATCAGCTCAGCTGAACTGATACCTATTTGTGGTACTCTTGAAAAAAATAAAAAAATGAGAAAAGAACCGACGAAAAATTCCAACACTGGGGTGTCCAGAATTATGCCCTGGACCCATGGAAATCGTTTGTGCATCGATGTCAGATACACGCGGTATATTAATTGAATAACAATTCTGTTTCCGGTTGATTTTGCATGTATGTCGTCGTGTTTAGGTAATAAAGCGTATTTAGTTAGACATCCCAAACAATATCTGTAGTATCTCTGAGCATGATTAATAAATAATATGAGTATAATATAAAAGCTCTATCACCAACAGCTGCTCTATATTTTGTTTTTTATGTGACTAAGTTTACTTATACATATTATGTAGATAGTAAAAAGGTACATAATTGATGGAAGGTACTGTGATTTGAAGAATTATTGTTGAGGGACCATGCCCAGTCGAACGGTTTATAATACAAGACAGTCATATGAAAACAATCAACTTCTTTTCCTTCTAATTTTAAACCTATTCTAAACTTTTTCATTCACCGGCCTGTACGAACCCAGAAAGAAGTACCCAAGAAAGAAGTCTCGTCCCTACAGTACATACTTAGATTGTGATACATAATTGCGCTATATAAATTTTATTATTTCTCACGGTAGGCGTAAACATACAACTTTGAACATAGAATCAATAAACTACCTAATATCCTAAGGTTCCAATCACCGCCGAACATAATACCTTTGAGGTACAGAGCATAATCTCCTCTCCCATACAACCAGGTTTCCTCACGTATCCTCCCCCTCCCCCCAGTTCATTGTCACCGGCGTGACTCCGTTAATTAGTAAGGTGCGTGCTACGAACACAGAGAAGTAATCAGTCTTGCACCTTAGGAACGAGAGTTAGAGATGTTGGAACTGGTAACTGTTTCAGTGGTCTTCTAAGACGATGATAAGATGTGTAAGAGCAATTGTTCAATATGCTGAGTTTATAATATTTTGGTGCCTATTACTTATCGAAAACAGATAATGTATACCTAAAGATATAATTCGACTTAAAACTTGAGATATAAAAAAAACGGGTCAAGTGCTAGTCGGACTCGCGCACGAAGAGTTCCATAACATAATAAAAAAACTTTTTACAAAAAAAATACAACCGACTTCAAAAAAAAAAACACTACAAAGTAAAAAATAACTTTAATTTCGGAAGTCGGTGTTTTTGTTAGTTTCTTCGTATTTTGACACCGACTTCCAAAATTAAAGTTATTTTTTACTTTGTAGTGTTTTTTTTTTGGAAGTCGGTTGTATTTTTTTTGTAAAAAGTTTTTTTATTTTACACTTTTTAGTGGTACCCCACACCTAACAACACCACTGCAAAATCGCAGAAAAGCAAAATACGCAATTTCGATTATCAAAGAATCATCTAAATAGTCAAATTCCAGCTATTTCGATTTAAAATCCAAAGTTCGTAACCGATTTTGATATGATTTAAATGGGACCAATCTGCAAGTATATCCTTTCAGATAAAATAAGAATTTTTCAAATCGGTTCATAATTATCGGAGTTACCTATGCGGTAACAAACATAAAAAAAAAAAAAAAAAAAAAAAAATACAACCGAATTGATAACCTCCTCCTTTTTGGGAAGTCGGTTAAAAACGGCAAAACAATCATGTCTGTCTTTTAGTATGTTTTGTTATAGTGGCAACGGAAATACATCATCTGTGAAAATTTCAACTATCTAACTATCACGGTAAATGAGATACAGCCTGGTGACAGATGGACAGGGGGAAGGTCTCGTTTTACCCTTTGGGTACAGAAACCTAAAAACGATCGTAAAAAAACTAAAACGATGCAGTTATTGGCATTTATTTTAGTTGCATCACAGAGTTGATGCTACCATGGCAAATGATTTCTTTTTTGCGGTCGTATTTTTTGGTACAAGTTTTTATTTTATTTCCTACATTTTAGTGAGTTAGTACCTCATGGCGGCCACCATTTTGGTTCTTTTTCAAAATTCATATTACCTATGTCACTTTACGATTTAAGACGATCGAATGATACCTCTTCCAAATGTTTAGGCAACAGAGCGTGCTAAAGAAATAGCAATTATGTATGTATATTATGTACAATCATAAAGATAAAAGATAAAAAGATAAAAGATCATTTATTTGTCAAACATGCGTTTACAGACACTGACTAATCAGACATGCAAGGTATTAAATAATAGTATTTTGCACCTTTTTTTTCATATTATATTTATACATAGATACTCACGAAAAACACCCTTCTTCTGGGAAGTCACGAAAAAAATTCAGAAATAATTATTTAACCCTAAATCAAACATGGTAATAGAAAGTGATTGGGTACATCTAACTTAAGTTAGCTGTAGTCACTTGCTTCTTTTCGTAGATGGTCTACGAGCTACGGGCTACGATGCTACGAACCGTCTACAAGGTTGATTTCGAAAAATATTATTTAAAGTCTGAAAAAGCAAATTAAATTGGCGTTTCATAAATGTTGTTTGGTATTATATTTTATTGTGTACATAACACTAATAAAGTTACAGAATATTGAGAGCGATTAGAATAATTATATGCACTTTTTCTGTTTTCTCAATTTATTTGGGGTTGGCGCCACGTGTTTCCTTCACATAAAGGACATTGTTCAGTGCACATACATCGTTCGCCTAAGAACCAACAGAGACGTGAATTTACTATCTGTGTTTTAAATAATGCATATGTTCGACTGAAACTAAATTAATATCACGGACACTTTTAAGAATTGTAAAATATCCAAGATGATTTCGGATTTTGAGGTTATAAAACATAACAAACAATAGAAACATACCAAATGGACTAAGATCCCAGAGCTGCCAGACTTTTTATCTCACCAAAAAATGGTGTAGAGTAGTGTTACTATGTTCTTCTAACATACGAAAGCGTGGTAACTTAGGTCGACGGCCGATTCCCTGATATCAGGTGCAAAATACCTACATTACATCAAAGTGTCAACTGTCATTTAATCGACTGTCAGTGTCAATAGTGTTCGTGCCACACAGCGCTTTAATCGCTTTATTCTTTTTGTAGGTAACTAACAATGTTACAGCGCTGAGACTGCTTTGTTTCATTTTAAAATAATGGCGCCGGGTTATAAAACCCAATTGAGTTACTTTTTAAAATGGTTTCGTAATTAAAAAGAGTCCGTTCTATTCTAATCATTAAAATGTAATTTAAAAAAAAAACTAGGAATAATGGTAAAGGTTTCGCATGTGTTGATTCATAGGCCACTTTTTACCATGTCCTTTACGTCTATTGAACTTCATCCTAACTGTCACTCCTTTCCTAGCCACATTGACTTTTACGAATTGTATCACCAGCTAGATAAATATTAAGACAGCAACCTCTTCCAGTAAAATCCCTGTGTCTGCGTCGGTATCTTGCGGCGGGGGCGACGTCCTCACCTGCGACAATCTGCACGTGTAGTGCATTAGTTGATGACGTCACGCACTGTCGCCCAAACCCCCGCACAGGCACCTTACCTGCCGCATTGTACTGGTACACCTGCCAACACCTAATTCCTCTAAAAGATTGAAAGTACCATTTACAAGCGAAAAGGTGAAGAAGCGAAAAATACGCTTTGTTTTGTTGCCATTTTTTAACCCTGCTACACATCCCCGTCGCGCTTAATGTTTTTTCCTTGGTACAATAATACTTACTTCACAATTTTACCCCGATAAACAAAAGTCCCGGAGCTACATTCACTTATCATCACTTCTAATTGGTATCAGCTGTTTTTCTGACCCCACAAGATCGCAGGTCAGACACAATCAAGAGATAACCAAAATGAACATAATAACAAAGTCCAATTGTATGAGTCATAGCAAGAATAATAAAAGATATTACTCAAATAAAAGGTAAGTAAAACGTAGACGAGAGTTGAGAAGAATGGGAAAAAAATTATAATACCTAAAACGAATGAATGTGCAAGCTATTGTTGTTCCAACAAAATATCCCAATTACGTTGCGGTGGGAGGGAATATAATCAAAAGTGATCTCGCTCCTGTAAGGAGGCTGAGGACTCAAGGGAGGCGCAGAATGAAAAATTTTAATTTCGAATGCAGTTTGTTAAAGAGCGCACAATAACGAGAATATTCGCCGGGAAGATAACGCACAAAAGGGTTCTGTTTTTTGTTGCGTTCATTAATTACTTGTTTCAGTGGCTCCGTTTATGCACTTCGCTTCACGTTGTGGTATTGAAATAGTGCTAGGTATCACAACGTGATATTACGACGTAGTAATATTACTACTGGTTTTTGTTATTTTGTAATAGTTATTGTTTGTATTAGTGTGGTTCGATGTGGTCAATGTGACAATAATATTGTATTATGGATCTACGCTCCGTAACAGTGAATTATTGTGTGTCATGTTGTCATTTAACCCAACGATTGTCTGGTAGAGAGGCCTTGTAGCATGAAGACCGCCTATGATACGCTAGCAATCGAAGATATAAAAAAAAGTTTATTTTACCCACAATTTCTTTCGCCAAACTCTACTTAATCCAAATAAAATTCACCTAAAATCTCGTCATTACCAAAACCCTCTCCATCATTCAGTTACTCAAAATAAATCTCCGTGAAAATATCGGGCTCATTCATTTGACGTCCGAAGCAAAAGGACCGAAAAAAGCTGACGTTTCTGTGGCACACCTCAGACTAACCAAATCCGACTGGAATCCATTTGATCTGGATAATTATACCCCTACGAGGCCGTACGCAGTCTACGAGGCTACGAGGTACGTCAGGGTTCCCAGGTTAAAAATATACGGTTTTTTGGGAATTTGTTGCTTTTTATCTTTAATTACAAATTTACTTAAGAGAATTAATATCAAAGATGAAGCTTTGTACTTTTATACATGACGAATTGAGAGATGTGATGTAAAATGTGTTAATTAGGGGTTATCCGTTTTATTACGTAAGGCACTTTTCATCATCAGATTTTTCAACAATCGAAGAAGGGAATAAGCGAAAATGTCAAGCACAAGGGTGGAAGCCGGTCTATTCTGTCAACACCTCGCCGTGTTAACTTGGTGGAGTCAGCATGAAGTGAACTGTTATTTCATCTTGTTGTTTTCTGGATTGAAAGCTCACGTGATGTTCCCTTCACCTAATTATACTTACACGGTGAGAGGTTGACCGGATCGCACTGCTGCATTCTCGTCTTCTCTCTACCACGACCCATATGTGATGATGCGATTACGACAAATATTTGGCTGAAAACTAAGAATATTTCCACAAAATTGATATAGGACCTCCTATATAAATTTTGTGGAAATATACTTAGTTTTACCTTAGTAGTACCTGCATGAAAAATGTATTTCCAGACACGTCCATGTTTACTTCAGTCTTTAAATTCGTGACATTTCATCTCGATGAAATTCGTCAGTAACATTGGCTGTTTGCTTTCTGCGCCGGATTTGGGCCGGGTCCATGCCTCGTCCGGACCGTGTGCAAAGCCGGTCAATCCTTTAATTAAAGCCAGCCGTAGCGGTCACCGCCAAAGATAGGTACGAGGTACTGTGGCTCTACGTTTGACTGAGTTTCGGACAGACTTGTTTTTGACACCCGTGTTCGGGGTTACGTTAGCAAGATTACATCACGAAATTAAAAAGTACTTACCTAGTACTTCAATCTAGTGGACCCGATTGATAACAGAACATAGGTCTTCTAAGCACTTAATCTATACTAATATTATAAAGCAGAAGAGTTTGTGTGTTTGTTTGTTTGTTTGGTTGAACGCGCTAATCTCAGGAACTACTGGTCCGATTTGAAAAATTCTTTCAGTGTTATATAAAATCACGCTAAGACAAATAGTAGCGGAGCAGTAATGGAAAATGTGACGCAGACAAAGTTGCGCGGGTCAGCTAGTATAATAGAAAAGACTTGTGGATTATAGAGATCTTTCGGTGACGGTTTACGGAGAGATATCCTTTACTGGAACATTATTTATTTATTTATGTATCTAACACTGTAATATACTCAGGTGGAGTTCATGCCAATTATTTAAATTTAAATCTTGCTTCAACTGCAACTTCCAAATCCTTAAAATTCTGTACTTAATAGAAAAAAAATCAAAATGGAATTTCCCTTTACTGTTGAATTCCTTGGTCACAGTAGCTAAACTAATTTGTCAGACATCGTCTGAAGTAATCACTTTTATGCGGTCCGCTCCTCGCTAATTCACAGACGTTTTAGCAAACACTTCCCCAAAGCTATCTTCAAATGCGTTTTATCTGCTAATTCATTGGACTTGACATAATTGAGATAAACTCGTTTCATTGCGAATTTAATTACATTGCGGGCTGATTTTTCAACGCAACGAATATATGACTTTAAATCTGATAAATATATTGGCCGTGCCGTGTGACATATTTTCTATACAAGCTGTTAAACCGACATTTTTATTCCGTAGTTGAAAGTTTTCTGACTGTTGGAAAATCCATCCCGAGTCTTTCAGAAATCCGTAGTTCAGAAAATAGGTACCTACTTTACGAGTACATACTTTTGTGTGATTGCCGTTTTGCTGTGCTTATATGTACAAACTTATATCTAGTAGGTACTTTTTTGTTAGTGATAATTTAACATAACTGGAAAATGTCATCATTTTAAATGGTTGACGATAATGTTGTTATGAAATAAATTTGGAGGGTCTATAGACGATTTTTTATATGTTCACGATAGAAGGGAACCAAAGTTACCGACATTGCTCGAAGAATCGACAAACTTAAATGTCAGTGCGCTGCGGAAACATTGCTCACAGAACAAAGTCGGTTGAGTCGAAAGCTCCTGGCACGGGGACCGCTTACTGGACATCGCAGCGTTGGAAGGCCTCTCACAAGCTGAACCGATTCATGACCTGGTGAAGGCCGCGGTAATTAATCATTGGAATCGGGATGCACATGACTGGTAAATGTGGTGCCTCTTGGGGGAGGCATAGGTTCAGATATCGATACATTCGGCTGAAATGATGATGACGAAGACAAGCAAAGGCGTAAATTTAGCACAACTTATTAGAACTTGAACACAAACATCACATTTAACCAACATTTTAAATAAATCTGGGCCTCATTTAATCCTACTGATTCACTGAAAACCGGTGTTGCGCGAAAATCAGATAGCGTTCATAATCCAGTAATGAATTGACGTCCGGCACGACCGTAAATCCACAAATCCAGGTGACAGCCACCTTTTAATTGTTTAATACTCATTAGCGTGATCAAAACGACCACCAAATTAAACTATTCAATTAAGGATTTGGTCGGTAAATTGATATGCGAAATAAATGAATTGATATTTCGGTTAGTGAATTAATAAGTGCGACGAAATAGATTGCGTGATTTATTAAATTTGATTGCGATTTTGGAACCACTGGTTAAATTAATATAGTTGCACATTTTATCGGAGCTATACCAATATTCATACACAAAGTAATTAAAACAAACACTAAATACCTACTAAAATGTAAACGGGACTGATAATTTACAGAGAGTGAGAGATGAAAGAAGTGTAAAGGAATTAGATTAGAAATAAGTATATATTCTATATACGGAAAGCTAAGACGCGGCAGACACAACAAGAGATGGAGTGGCGACTCGTCGACCGCTTTATAGGGAAACTTGAAGACAGACATAGCTAGAAATGAGTAGACCAGAGGCCCCAGATAAGTGAGATTCTGTCAGTGGTAGCGTAGCGAAGGATATTGACAAAACTTCAAAAATGTATAGAAATGACGAACCCTGTCAAAATGTTCCATGTAAATGTATTTTTGGCATTTCGAGAGTTGCTGATAGGAAAGTCAGGAAATAATCACTGTTATGAGAAAAATGAATGCTGACTATTTATGTTTTTCTCCATCCAAGGTAGGAAAAATAGGGGAGAAATTGATGTATGAGCAAATCTATACTAATATTATAAAGCAGAAGAGTTTGTTTGTTTGTTTGTTTGGTTGAACGCGCTAATCTCAGGAACTACTGGACCGATTTGAAAAATTATTTCAATGTTAGATAGCCCATTTATCGAGGAAGGCTATAGGCTATATATAATAACGCTAAGTCAAATAGGAGCGGAGCATTAAAAGAAAATGTGACGCAGACGAAGTTGCGCGGGTCAGCTAGTTTTGTTATAATTGTAAAGGAAAAGGTGCCATAATCAACATATTTGTAAGTACTAAAAGTACTGATGGATGGGGGTGAAGCTAATGGGTAAAGGTCCCTTTTTAGTTTTTTGTAAATAACTCGTAAACGGTGGCTCACAGCAATTAATGTTGTGTTAGTGTTGTGTTGTAAAGATAAAAAGTAACAATAATAATCTATCATCAAAATTACACGTTTACTCCTAAATGAAATTGCCAATTCTGGATATTTTAACTTACTTAGATAATAAATACATATATGATGAGAAATATAAGATGAAAATACTGGCCAAGTGCGTGTCGGACTCGCGTAGAAAGGGTTTCTAACAAATTTTATTTTTGTTTCATATTACAGTAAAACAGTAGTCTTCTTATACGTTTTCCGTTTTCCTGTAATCTACAGGTACCATAGGTATTATCTGCATTTTTTCATCTTATTGGTTGAATAACATCAAAACCATTTATTTCAAAATTATGCAAATAAACCCTCACAATAAGACCTTTCATTTGGTACAGTTTGAATATCCTTTACAGAAAAATTACAGGAATCGGTTTAGAAATCTTATTAAACAAATAAGAGTGCTTTAAATTCACCATTTGTAGTTTTCGATCAAGAGGCAGAATATTTCCAAAAAATCTTCCCCAAAATCGTTGCAAATTAGCTGCAGAAAATCCCATTTGTAGGAACGTACTTTACCAATCACCTTAGTAGTATAGGAAGTAAGCAAGCAAGCGAGCAAGCAAGCAAGCATAAGTTAGCGAGTTAGCGTTAGTTAGTTGTGTAGCAAGTTTAGATCCTCCATGGTCAAATTTTGATGGATGGGTCATCAAAAACTGATCGTGTAGATCTAAATAAATACATAAATTGTTAGTTGCGGGACTGTTCGGTAGAAAGGGGATGAAGGGTGCGGGGGGCAATTATTGAGCAAATGTAATAGCGGCATTGTGATAGAGAACGCCGCACAGACGTCGAGCGGCGCTGATTAGTGCGCAGCAGTGGCGTGGAGACGACATTCATACAAACATTTTGTTACAACACGGCTCGTAAAATTAAAAAATTAAAGAACACTGCACGATAAATTCATGTTTTTTTTTTAACATCTTCTTAGTTTATCAATAAACAAACATAAAGAAACATACCTGGACAGCATTGCACTTACAAACAAAAACAATTTCGTGGAAGTGCCCATGGCACCGTTACAAGATCCGTGTTACAAACCATAGAGCTGACCGCAGTACCATCCTGAAAAACCCCTTTGTGTCTACCTGAGGTAGGTTAGCTATTAACAATTATTGTGTTCATTAAAGGGTATCGCTTATAGCAGCCGTGTACAGCTTTACTTTGACGTGTCAATGTCATCATGATTCCGAGGGTGAGAGTGAGTCAGAGCTACACTGCACTATCTGTTTTAAGGCGAACGGCCCTATTACTAAACCTCCGCTGTCAGGCCGTCTGTCTGTCTGTCAGTGGGCTGTATCTCATGAAATGTTGAAGTGTTCACAGAGCAGGGGGGCTACTCTCTAAGCACGACGTCCGTAGTTTCGGACTTAGTTCCGGGCATATTCTAATCTGTATTACCTACGAATTTACGATTAGTCCCTAACTCGAAGTAATAATGAACGACAACAAGATTTAATAGTAACTGTCAAATCGTGTTGTCATTAATTCTTAGTTATCTCTCTAAGCCCGAAGTCCGTAGTTTCGGGCTTAGTTGCAGGCGTATTCTACTCCGTATCACCTTACCACGAAGAATTAATGACAATACAATTTGAAAGTTACTTTCAAATCGTATATGTCATTCATTCTTAGTTTGGGCTCGGGACTAATCGTTAGTCCGTAGGTGATACGGAGTAAAATACGCCCGCAACTAAGCCCGAAGCTACGGACGTCGGGCTTAGAGAGTAACCCCCCTGATCCCACGGCAAACGTTGTTTTACCGTATAAAAAAAAATAGCAAACGAAATACCAAACCTACCCACAACACTAAAAAATTCATAAAAATCGGTCAAGCTGTTTTGGAGGAGTTCGATAGCAAACAATGTGAGACGAGATTTTTATTTATTAGAAGGCAAAATAAAAACACGTTAGTACGACGGCACCCTGCATGCACGAGTCCGACTCGCATTCATTTGCCGCATCAGGGCGGTGATCGGGTGCCTGTGCGAATTTTGCATGGCGTTGCGTTGTGTTGTGGCTCTACCTGCCCTAATCTGCGTCAGCTTTTTAACACTTTCATTGCCACCTTTATTTTCGTGAAGTCCGTGCCGGGTGCCGCATACAACTTGCGAGGAAAACCACCAAAGTAAAGGTGGATAGAGACATTGCTAGGCATGCGCCGCACACGCCGCGCAACGCACACGTTTCGATGTAAATTTGCCTGGGTAGTCATGCCTCACCACGAATATGAACGTCCACACAATCATGGCGAAGCATGCCGCGCAATGTCTGTATCCGCCTTAAGAGTCCTATTACATTTTTTACGGAAATTCATGATTTTTGACGCTGTAATTATCAGCAGCAGTAAGATATTTTAATTATTTGATCCTGAATAACGATAGTGCCAGTTTATTTCTTGTAAGTTAGAGTTACACATTTTCATTTTTCTTTTCGTGTAATTTACTATAAATATTTTACGAACTCAGTTTGCAAGAAAAAACGTCGGCGATGGAACTTTGACGGTCTAATTCACATTGTTACAATCAATTCTTTTAAAAGCTAAAATTACTAAAAGGTAAGTTGCATGTTTTGCTTGTTTATTGAAGTTCTAGAATTTCTTTAAATTCCTTGATTTTTCACGGAAAAAAACGTAAAGAAAGCCTAATTTAAGCCAGAAATGTCTTGATTCAGCGTCCATTATATTCCAAATAAAAAAACAATTTTATCAAATAAATTAATATGATATAAGATTTCAATCTACAATGAATACGTTTCATTAGTTGTCGTTTGTCAATATAATTAAACAAAATTACAATAAATAAAATTAAAGTACTATATATTCTTCTCGTTCTCATGCGAGCGCCCAAATTAACTATGATCCTATTCAGACTAGTAAGTATCAAAATTGTTTCGCGGACTATAGATGTACTCCCAACGCAGACCAACGTAACTTCGTCTATTGCAAACGAGCATTTACGATTCGTAATAGGACTCTTAAGGATTAATCCGAGCGCCACGGAGGCGTCATCGTCAGCCAGAAGAGTGTTAATTTGCGCCGTTTGCCATTTTGTAATTTTGTGAACGTTTAAAATTAAAAAAAAAATTGTTTATTTCAGACCACGTTATGTCCACATTTTGTTAGTAAAATTAATTATCTTAAGACTAAGTTAGTAGCAATACAGTTGATCCAGAAAAATATGAATTATAATTATAAATAAACAAAATTAAAATATAATATAAAATGTAATGTGTATTATAACGATTCATTGATACATACCTCCCCTGAGGATCCTCAGGGGAGGTATGTATCAATGAAATACGGCATACAGAATCTTCACCATATACTCGGCAACGTCTGAGCATGCCGGGGTCGTCTTTGCATGGTGAGTTATAGTCAGCGATGGACGTGTCAAAATTGTCACAACACAGAATTGTACAAATATTACATACCTATTTTACAATACAAACACTTATGTTCATCACATAAATATTTGTGTCTTATGGGAATCGAAACCACGACACGACCTTGTAATCAGCAGCCCGACACTCGAACCACTAAACCACAAACGTCGTCAAACGTTTCTTGTTAATAGGTTCACTGTCCGCAAAGCAGACACAATAGTAAAATAATCAGCGCAGACCACATGTGGTCTGTTGGACTGTGAACCGGTTAATTTCGTACCATTCATACAGTTTTTCGAATCAGCGTGTAGGCGCGTCCCCGGAGCAAAACGCAGCGCTAGCCGTTTTTTGTGCAGTTTTTGGAGCTATCTACTCTTTATCCAAAAGAAATATCAACTAATAAAAAATACATTAAATTTCTACATAATCTTGGCTTCAAAATGGTACATTTTATTTTTTATTATTAAAGTATAATGTTTAAGTAATCTCCTCACAACGAAACTACAGAAATGAGAAAAAATTACTGAAAACATGCATCTTCTCGAAAACTAACTAAAAACTAACTAAAAAACTAACGATTATTTTGATTTTGTACTTACACTAATGGATAGACAATTTAATTATGAACATTTTGGTAGAAGCATTTTTTTCAAACGACCAAAATTAGATTTTATAACGATTTTATTCAACATTCTGAGCGTATTCGCTACCTATTGTATCTCTTGCGCTGTTATTGAGGGAAAAAATGCTCAAGGTTATTTGGTCAGGGTACGGCCTTAATATCGGTTTAACTGGCGTACCACTCTAATTTTTTTTTCGAAATAGCGTACGTCGCAATAATATCATTCGAATCATCATATCACTCCCAATTAGTATTTAGTTATAGTTTTTAGTTTTGTTTCGATAATGATGCAGTTACGCCCAACAATTTTATCACGTTCAAAGCCATAATTAATCATGATTATTTACCGTTGCACCGCAGGGCAAAAGCAGCCCTTCTAGAGTTCCACTTTCCCCGGTCATCTTTTGGTTTTAATCCAGTCTTTTGAATAGAATAATCCAGCTAATGAAGCCACCTGTTTAAGGGCATTCCACGTTGTCGTTTGCCGGCGTTTAGACTGTTGGCTAATTATTTTACTCAAGCGTGACCACCACTAAGCCTGCATGTTATCTTGTCTTATGAGTAGAGTACGATGGATGGAGTACATCTAAATGCACTGCCTTCATTAAACGGCACTATTTTTGCAAGGCAAGGAGTGCGGCAAAAGATCTAAAATTTAAGCACCCTTGCTTCGGATGAATTGATAATACCGTTAGGTGCATTATCGACTGATGCGAACTTATAAAAACTTCAGAAATAAAAATAATGCAACTTATACAGTGTCTGAATTACTTAACATATTTTGTGTTTTTTTTTTTGGTGTGTTGTTTTTGTTATTGCTTTTGTTTTATTTTTGTTTTGTTTTGTGTTTTTGTCCTATAGAGAGAAGAATTCCCTCGTTGCTCGTGTTGCCTTGAAATAAAGCAGACTACCAGAAAATAAATAAATTAATAAAAGTTAATTAAAAGATCGTCTCTAAAGTTTTATCAGTCCTTGATTATATTTGCGCCGAGCCACGGCCCCGCCCCTTCCATCCCCTATTATATTCGCACTCAATGCCGGTACGCCCTAACTTAATTAAATATACAAAGCATTATCTACCCTATTCCCTATGCCTCAAAGATCATTTCAATACCACAGTAAGTATATTATGTAAGCACATAATCCCGTTCTGTTTCGATTTGTCTATAAAATAATACACTTTGAGCTTTGTCTGAGAATCATTGGAAAGCAAGTGATGTTTTAGCATTGAATGAATTTAATTAATTAAAATCTACGCTTTGTTGATTGAAATATTTTATTTCGAGGAGATTGTTTTACGGATTTTACCTCTTAATATACCTATTCCAAAATGCTTAGTATGTACGTAGATGTTCGGGAATATTAGGTGACTGGTTAAAGAAACTCCAAAAATGCTGATATTTAGTCAAACGTGTATTGCCTTGAGGACGAACAGTAAATGACAAGCAATTACATAAAATCCTTACTTCTAATTAAAACTATTACTACGCAACGTTGATTATTGCTCATTCCAAACGAGCAGGCGTTAGCTCGAACATGCCCCCGGACGTTGGAAGCAGCAGAGGCGCTTTCAACCAAGCGCAGAATCAACGGGCAATGGGCAAATCCTATTGAAGGCTCTTCTGACGACTCCAGTGGATGTTTTGACGTCTGCCACACGAACAATTCCGTCTGATCCCGGATGAACTGCGACGACTCTCCCCAATCTCCATTTAAGAGGAGGAAGATGGTCCTCCTTTATGATGACCAAAGAACCCAACTTAAGCATATCTTTGCTGGTATGCCACTTGGTCCTCTGCTGCAGCTCGGACACAAATTCTTTATTCCAACGAGCCCAAAAATGCTGACGAAGCTGCTCGATGCGGTGGAAACGAGACAATGAAGCAGTGGAGTGGTTCTGTAAATCTTGCTGCGGGAGTGACGTCAGCGGTCGACCAACAAGAAAATGACCCGGAGTCAGTGGTGTGCAATCTGCTGGATCGGATGACAGCGGCGTCAGTGGACGTGAATTTAATATCGCCTCAATCTGGACTAATGTGGTGTTAAGTTCTTCGAAAGTTAAGTGACAATTTCCCAACACTCGCCTGAGATGATATTTGGTTGATTTCACACCCGCTTCCCAGAGTCCTCCAAAATGAGGAGTATACGCGGGTATAAAATGAAATTTAATTCCGTTATTAGCCAATTGCTCGCCCAAGGAATTGCAATTAGATTTGAGGAAATTCGAAAGCTCGTTGCAGGCACCGACGAAGGAGGTACCGTTGTCGGAGTAGATGTCACTGGGTTTTCCCCGTCGCGAGATAAATCTGAATAAAGCCAGTAAATACTTATTGCTAGTTAAGTCACTCACCAGCTCTAAGTGGATAGCCTTGGTGGTGAAGCACACAAAAATGGCTATGTACACTTTTACCAGCCTACATCCCCGACCCTGCCTACTAGCAGCCATGATAGGACCAGCATAATCCACACCAGTAGTTTCAAAAGCATAACCGCCTGGAAGGAGACGCTGCTGCGGTAAATTACCCATTAAAGGAGTGACTGTTCTACCCGACATGCGACAACAACGCACGCAATTGCGATAGCAACTCTTTGCCAGGCTCCGTCCGCCTATAGGCCAGTATGAATCTCTAATTGAAGCCAGCAATAACTGAGGGCCTGCATGCATAAGCTTTACATGTTGAAATTCGAAAAGTAACTTCGTAAATTTATGAGTGGACTGTATAAGAATAGGGTGCTTTTTATCAAAAGAAAAAGTTGAATTTGCTAAGCGTCCTCCGACACGCATAATTTTATTATCGTCTAAAAATACGTTAAATTTTATTAGGGCGCTTTTATGAGGCAATTTCTGATTACTAATGAGTAACTTGTACTCGGGAAATGAATCAATCTGACTTCTAATTATTATAATATTTATTGCATCCTGCAACTCGACTTGTGATAGAAAGCTGGGAGAAGGAAGCTTCCTACACAATTTTATGAACCTTAAAACTGTTGCTACACTACGGATTAACCTTAAATAACTAGAAAAACGATTAAAATCGATGATTGTATCACATTGATCATTACAATTAACACTGGCGCTCAATAAAGCATGAGGTCGAGTTTCAGGCAGCTGGTCTGACTCTAATGATTTATGTTGAGGCGGCCAATGAGACTGAACCTGCTTCAGAAAACTGGGACCACTCCACCACAAGTCCAAAGATTGCAGAATACTAATATCCACGCCTCGTGATATTAGGTCTGCAGGGTTCTTGGCGGTTGGGACGTGTCGCCAAGTATAGTGCCCAGTCTTGTCTAAAACTTCAGCAACGCGATTACGCACAAATGGCTGAAGCTTAGAAGGTAGCATCTGCAACCATCCCAACACGACGGTGGAGTCAGTCCAGCAATAAATATGACTAAACTTTAGTCTCATTGAGCTCACAACCTTCTCGCATAAACGAGCTCCGACTACTGCGCCACACAATTCCAATCTTGGAATGGTGGTCGGCTTAATCGGCGCCACTCGACTTTTAGCGGCTAAGAGACGAACCATGTACTCACCCTCATCATTGGCACTACCTACATAGACGCAAGCACCATAACCACGCTCTGATGAGTCCGTAAATATATGTAATTCCAGTAAATTATGTGCATCACATATAACGTGTCTTGGAACTCGATAGGTATTGATCAACGGCAATGCTTTGACAATAGCCTTCCAACTAGCATTAAGTGGCGGGGATAATGGCTCATCCCACGAGAGCTTATCTAACCACATTCGTTGTAGAAACATTTTCATTGTGACTACGCAAGGAGATAAAAGTCCAAGGGGGTCAAAAATGCGTGCTATGGCAGAGAGTACATCACGCTTTGTAACAGAATCCTTACAAGGTAACGTTAAACTTGAAAACCCAAATTCGTCGGAACTAGAATACCAGTTAAGCCCTAATAACTTATTAGGTTCATTAGATCCCACTTCTAAATCTAATGACGACTGAGAAGCTCCAGCGACTAAGCTAGGGACGTTGGATCTCCACTTTCTAAGCGGCATGCAAGCAGATGCTAGTGCGTTGGTGACCTCTGTGCGGATAAACATAGCCTCATTTAAATCATCACTTCCTGTCAACAAGTCATCAACGTAAAAATCATGCATGATGACGTCAGCAATTTTATTTCTGCTACCTGAGGATGACTCACCCACTGAACGCGAAGAGATCTTAGTGTCATTGGATTGATAATCCATCCCTATTTGCTTGAGGCAACGTGTAGCAAGAAATGGTGCACTAGCCGTACCATATGTGACGGTATTCAATTTGAAAACCTTAACAGGATCGCATGTATTATCACGCCACAGAACCTGTTGGAGGTACCTATCAGATGGGTGGACATATATACATCTATACATTTTCGCAACATCAGCTGTTATGACGACTTTGTGTTGTCGAAACCGAAGAAGTATGGACATAAGATCGTCCTGCACTGTAGGACCCACCATCTGCACATCGTTGAAGGATACCCCTGAAGAAGTAACACAACTTGCATTAAAAACAACACGAAGTTTGGTAGTTGTGCTACATTCACGCAGTACCCCGTGGTGTGGTATAAAATATCCACTGGGACTGTCATTATTTTTATTTTCGGTCATATGTCCTAAAGTCTCATATTCAGACATAAAGTCGCGATATAATTTACCAAACTCTGGTTTCGACTTTAGTCTGCGTTCTAAAGAATAAAGACACTTAGAAGCCCTTTTAAAAGATTCTCCTAAAATAGAAGGATTTTGCTTAACAGGAATACGAACACAGAAATGTCCGCTGTCTAAACGTATCGTATTCTTGACAAAATGCTCTTCGCACAACTTTTCCTCTGGTAAATAATGTGAGGATTGTGAACTAATCTCTTCTAGATTCCAGAATTTCTCTAAATCGGTGTGAATTCTATTTAAATCACCTTTACTGGGGGAATCAGTATGAGTTAAATTGCACGAAATATTATTCGGCAATAATTTACCATTATGATAGGTAACAGGGCCAGAAACAATCCAGCCTAACAGCGTTTCACACAACACAGGCTTATCTACTCCTAGTCTAATTCTCTGTGAACCAACCAAGTCCCAGAAGAGATCCGCTCCTATTAAGACATCTACTTCTGAAGGCCTGTAAAAGTTAGGGTCAGCCAAACAGATATTATCTGGAATATTGAGGTCTGAAATATCGACTTCCCGACAAGGCACAACAGTCGTTAACGATGGCAAAACAAAACAATAAAACTTAGCAACATAACTGTTATCTAATGACGTCATTTTTACATGACATGTTTTGCCTACGCGAGAACTTACGTTATTAATGCCATAGACCGATCCATTTATCTGACTAGTATTTAAGTTAAGCCGTGTACATAACCGTTCCGTCATAAAACACGATGTACTACCGCTATCAAGCAGGGCCCGCACTATGTGCTCACGATCATTCTGATCACATAACTTGATAAGAGCGGTGGACAATAACACAGCGTGTTGTTTGCGCTCACTCCTTAGCGAACTGAGATCCGCAGACAAAGTTAAATTATTTGCACTCACATCAGTGCTAGCCACGGCGTCAGTGGGTGATGACGTTGATACGGAATGGGACGAGCTACCGTTTGATTTGTTATCATTATTGCAAGAATTCGCCGTACCTTTATTCTCCGACGAATGAATCAAAGTATTGTGTCGCCGTTTACATATCTTGCATCCCGGCTTTTTGCATCGGTTAGCAAAATGACCTGCATGAAAACAGTTATAACACACTTTATAGTTAGGTATTAATTTGAGTCGGGCGTCAGGGCTAAGTGAAAGAAATTGTGAACAACTACTTAGCACGTGAACAGCTTTACAGTGCGGGCACAACTTACTTAATTCGGTGCTGGAATTATTAGAATCTTGTGATACAACCATAGATTTTATCCTAGTAGAATGGGAACCAGGCTTACCGGGAGTGGGATTAGTGCTATTTCGTGCTGTTTCCAATGTTTCTAACAAGTCAGCGCGAAAGCGAATAAATTGAATGAGTGAAGCAAATGTTATTGTGCTATCCTTGTCTATACGACCTTTGTGCTCCTCCCACTCACGATAAGTTGACCGATCGAGCTTTTGACTTACCATAAATATTAATAAAGTGTCCCAATACTTGATGGGCTCATCCAACGCTTCCAACGCACGGAGATTTTTATTAAGTTGATCAATCAATCCTTTCAACGCAACAGAAGACTCCTTTGTAATAGCATTCAAATAATATAGGGACGACACATGATTTTGAACTAACAGTCTTTTGTTATCGAAGCGATCACAAATTAACTTCCAAGCTGTATCGTAATTACTTGCAGAAAACTCAATCCCATGGATTACAACAGCAGCAGATCCTTCCAGAGACGCTCTCAAATAATGGAATTTGTTAATTTGATCAATTTCATCGTTACAGTGAATGAGGCTAGTAAAAGTGTCGCGGAACTCCAACCAATTGCTAAAACTCCCATTAAATTTAGGTAACTGTATTGTGGGTAACTTAACAGGCTTACGCTGACTAATACGTGTACACTTTGCACTACTTATGGATTCATTATCGCTGTTATGCTTACATAACAGCTCCTGTGCCCTAGCCAGTGCCTTGTAATACTGTGAATCAAATTCAGCACGCTCAGAGACTTGAGCTTTAACATCATCTACTAGACATTCCAATCGCAACTGTACCTCATCGTATTGCTCATACAAAGACTCGATTCTTCCAATCCGTAACTGCAACTCCCTGACCTCACAGCTGGTTAACTCCTTGTCGCTGGATGCATCAAGGTAATTGATAAATACAGTTAAGCGTCCCTTTATGCTTCCTCGTTTTTTAATCAGTTCTCTTTCGTCGGACATACTGGGAATCGAATGTAGTCAACCTGGAATTTATACAATAACAAGGTATAATTTATGCAATACTGATAACTTACGATAGGAACCCTACGTCTAGCTACTATTGTAATTAAAACAATTTAACAAAAGATGTTACCTGTAAATTGACTTCTACCTGTTGTAAACATTAAGTGAATACAAAATGGGCTTTTTATTTAAGACTTACATTTAAGCTACGTACATAAATTCCTCAAAACTTGAACACTTAATGACCTAATGTCCAACTTTAAGCAATACAATAACAAATTAATAAGTAACTGAATTGACTAATACGGTTTAAATAACTGATTAAATACTAATTAAAACTTTTAATATCATCTAACACCAAACTACCTCACAACTACTCACTAATAACTATTTACTGTGAATAAATACTGCTATACAATTATAAATGTAGCAAAATATCTACTGAACTTTTCACTGTAATAATTAGAAAGACCGTATAATCGTATTTGCAAAATAAGTATCATCAAACAAATGATACTTAGGTACTAGAAACTATTCACTATAATTAAGGTAAATAAGTTACTTTGAACAATAAAACACTAACCTTTTTAAATCCTTAATTAAGGTTATAATACTACCTGAACGAGTGTTGGGTGATGATATGTTAACTATAATATTCTTAACACCGTTAATTAGCTTGAAGTCCTTTGTTTAGAATCACGTTGCCGGCTTATAACCTCGTCGGCATATATCCCGGGTAATATTTATTCAAATCCACTGATTTTTAGCAAGTCTTCATGTGATTACCAATCCGGCTCGAAGGACCAAAATGTTCGGGAATATTAGGTGACTGGTTAAAGAAACTCCAAAAATGCTGATATTTAGTCAAACGTGTATTGCCTTGAGGACGAACAGTAAATGACAAGCAATTACATAAAATCCTTACTTCTAATTAAAACTATTACTACGCAACGTTGATTATTGCTCATTCCAAACGAGCAGGCGTTAGCTCGAACAGTAGATGTATCTTTTTAAATGAAAGTAGGTAATAATTCAATTTAGTTTAGGTACTAGGTAAGGCATCTATACCTAGTGCCTAAACTAAGTTGGCTACTACCTACCTAGCCTTTTCCCAACTATATTTGGGTCGCCTTCCAGTCAAACCGGATTCAGCTGAATACCAGGATTTTACATGGAGCGGCTGCCTACCAGACCTCCACAACCCATTAACTGGGTAACACGGTACTCCTTGGCAAGACTGGTGTCAGATTTTCTGGCTTCTGACAATCCGTAACGACTGCCAAAGATATCCATATGACAGCCGGGACCAACAGCTTAACATGCTTTCCGAGGCACGGGGGAAACTCGGTATGTTAAGATGGTCACCCATCCTCAGACCAACCTCGGCAAGCGTTGCTTGAGCTTGAAGATCGACCTGTGCGGCTGTTATCATTTAGCCACGAGAAAGAAAAATGACTATGTTTCTATAATTATGTTGGTTGGTACCTAATCAGGGGCACAGCTACCGCCGTATCAGCCGTATCAGACTAGCTGAACCGCGCAACTTCGTCTGCGTCACATTTTCAATTACTGCCTTCCTCGATAAATGGGCTACCTAACACTGAAAGAATTTTTCAAATCGGACCCGTAGTTCCTGGGATTAGCGCGTTCAACCAAACAAACAAACAAACTCTTCTACTTTATAATATTAGTATAGATACAGGGCCCCCGGACTACAAGGGCCCCGACGTATGGACGCAAAGCTATACATGTAGTCCCGCCATCTTCTTAAAAAAACAATACGCCTTAAACGGCCCCTCCAAGAATGTTTGATACAGGGCCCCTTTGGGGCTAGCTACGCCAACGTACCTAATCAATAGGTCATGCATTTTACCAACTAGGTATATAGGGAGTCGGCTTCGTGTCTAACTGGATACAGCTGAATATCTTTATATTAGTTTTTATTTTTATAAATTAAATTAAATAAGTAGTAATTATATCTACCTATGCTGAAACTACCTAAGTATTTAGGTACGAGCAATCCTCTCGTGATTAACTTTTCGTAAAGAAATACGTACCTGTAAGATAGAATGAAGCATGTAAGTAACCATAACATAAACTTTTAGCTAGTCCCTAACACCCTGCCACTGAAAATAATTCAAATCACAAGCCTGCTTTCAGCCCTGTTTAGACACAACATAATCTCCCTACAAAAGTTTAGACAAACAGCGCAGCGGCCGCAAACAAAACATTTCGTCCAAATCATGCTGTTCAAAAACAGTTTCGTCGTGTTTTGTGTTTTGAGGGAAAACAATATCTCGATTTTTTATTGTCCGTGCATGCAGGCACAAACTTACGGACATTCAGCCAGCATTTGTGTGCGCGGAACAATGCAAGGCGCGTTACTTGTATTGCTAAGAGGTTCTATTGTTTAATGCCACAATTAGCCACGAATTCTGCCCAGATGAAAGAAACTGACCAAGTCGCCAACGACTGCCTACTTGGACTAAGAAGTTTTGATCACTATGCTCTTACTTTAGGTACTGAAGTTTAGTATCTAATGCTATTTTTTAGAGTTCGAACCCCAAAAGAAAACACGGAATCCTTATAAGATCACTATGTTGTCCGTCTGTCTGTCAGGAGGAGATAAAGATCTCGGAATCGAAATTAAAACCCACTCAGGTCTACTTACAGTACCTTGAAGCTGTGAAAAATTCAAACTTCTTAGTTAATTAAAAATAGATACCGGCCGTTCATGCCACAAAAAACGTATATTTCGACACTCTCAAGGGAATCACAATTAATTGGGTATTTTCCGTTGACCTAAAACTAGAAATGTTGGCAAGTAATACCATCTTATAATAAAAGTACCTATAGGGAAGAATCTGAAAACTATACATCTTTAATTAAATCAGAAAAATGTATGTCGTCTTAGTTTAGGGTATATATTTTTTTCTGTTAATTAATGTAATTGGACTTGCACCGTTTTAATTAACTATAAATAAATAAATAAATAAAATAAAATTATGTACCTACTGCACGGAAGTCTCGGTGGGCGAGTTCGATTCGCATTTATCCGGTTTTTTATGTCATAATAAAATTCGGTTAACCAAAAAAAATGCTGCTAACATAATATTTTTTACGAGAGTACGTCAGTAGTACGGTGCACTAGTAGATATCAGCGATGTCCGTTTTTCTAACTGAAGGTAGCTGTTTACGCTCGTATGTGTCAATACGGATGCGTCGAACCACAGTTAATTAACATCCCTGGCACGCCCCGATATGTGATAAATTCAAACATCGTTTAGCATTGTAAGTATAATCTTACTGTATTGAATTTAGCTTCGTTATTATGATAATTCGTAGGATCATCGAGCAGAATTATCCTGATTTAAGAGGAGCATTACATATTAAGATCAAGGAGGTTATTAGAAATAGAAGGTTTTAGAAGTTTTTGGGGCCTAGAGGGTTATTAGGATCAGGAGGGTTATTTGGATTAGGAGGGTTATTAGGGTCAGGGGTGTTATTAGGACTAGGAGGGTTATTAGGATCAGGAGGGTTATTAGGATTAGGAGGGTTATTAGGATTAGGAGGGTTATTAGGATCAGGAGGGTTATTAGGATCAGGAGGGTTATTAGGGTCGGGGGGGTTATTAGGATCAGGAGGGTTATTAGGGTCGGGGGGGTTATTCGGGTCAGGGGGGTTATTAGGATCTGGAGATTTATTAGGGTCAGGGGGGCTATTGGGGTCAGGAGGGTTATTAGGATCAGGAATTTTATTAGGATCAGGAGGGTTATTAGGATCAGGAGGGTTGTCAGGATCAGGAGTTTTTTTAGTATTATTAAATTTATCACCAGGCTTCGAAAGCTTAAATGAATCTGGAATTTCAAAAGTGTCACGACCTTCTTCTATTTCAATCAGCTGTTTCAGGAAATTGGTAGTATCGACATTAGTATGCACGATCAGCTCGAAGATTTTAAGTTGTTCTAGAGCTAGCCATTCGTCTCTATGCTTGACTGCCACGTTAAATAACTCATTTAAAACTTCTCTCGACTTCTTCACCATGCTTATAACAAAACCAGCTCTGTAATCCTTCTCTCCTCTAAATTCTTCCTTTATTTTTGCAACATCCTTCATTTTCTCTTCTACTTCGTTCATAGTTTGCTGCACGAGTACTGCTATTTTCTGCTTTAAAGTAGCATCTTTCTCATCTTCGTAGACGCGCCTGGGTGTTTTAAAGTTTATCTTGTGGTGTGTTCTATCATTTCCCTGTCCTTGTCTGCGAAGATGCGATTTCACTCCTTTTATTCTTGCATATGGCTCATACATTTTCTGTGGTCTAAGTTCTAATTTCCTTTTAGGTCTGTAGTAAGTATCAGGGCCATGTGGTAAATCTATGAATTGCAGACCATTACAATTCTGTACGATTAGCTGTATCGTATCTAAAATGAATACAAAAAGTTATGCAATAAAACGTTGGAAATTAAAATGAAAAAGAGACATTAAATGTTTTAAAATCCCTATCAATTAAATTTCTCCACGGAAATTCGGTTATTTAATGAGGTACATGTCAGTTACGGCCTAAATACCTGAGTCTCAAAAATACTTACATGATAATGAAAAAATTAATATAATCATGTTACCATCCTAGTGAAAACTACTTCCTGGCCAGAAACTGTAAAATGGATTGTTTATGACCACGATTGCATTTATCGCTTCCAATAATTACACGTTCTAAAAACGAAACATAAAAAAATTAAGGACAAATGGTTTCAGTTTCATGCTGCACGTGTACCAAACTTATTGTGACCCCAATAAACTTTTAAGTATTAATGTCTTATGTTTATTACCGACACATTCTGAGTACATTTCCATTTTTAGATTTAATCGACCGCAAAATTACAACTAATATTTTTCAAGTGTGTAGTTTTATAGACTAATTTTATTATAAAAATCTCTGAACCGCATAGAAATAAACTAAGAGTCTGCTTAGCATTTATGATAAACTTCCTCTACTTAAAATGTGAGAATGAAGGGATGGATTTTTTGTTACTCTTTCGCGCAGAAACTACTTAATGGATTTTGATGAATCTTTACAGTTATGTATCTTCGTGCATCAGAATAACATATTAATTGAAAAGGAGTGAAGTAAGAGCCGCAGGGGATAGCTAGTAAGATTGATGACAATGCCAGTCAACCAGTTTCAACAACAGCGATGGCAGTACATGGTGAAGGAGGGCTTACATTTGCTCCTCTTTTATGAGCCCTCATACTACTCGGAACACATAACAGACATGTCAGAACACCATCTTTCTGATACCTATTTACAATTCCTCTCAGATCTAGTCCAATTTTGACTTCATTCTTTATTCAAGACTATAAACTGCTAAACCTGTAAACTTGGTTGGTTTCAACACTTTTACGTACGTAGCTCCGCTCCCCAACTCAGCCAACAAAAAAAAATCAACAGTATTTTCTCGAAGATCAAGACTATTTGATCGTAGTGCCGGCCAGTTCAGGCGGGCAGTTTCGGATGGCCGCGCTCTATGCAGCGCCGTGCATTCGACAAGAAAATGTGAATAGGACATACGATATTTTGTCATGTTATCTTTTTTGGGTAGTCAATAAAGTTTACATTGGTAGGTACTTATAATTAATCGTAGAAAAATAAGATCGCTTTTATTACATATATATTATTATATATTAGTAACAACAGAGAAACATTATAGATTGAAAAAATGCTAGGGATGACAACGCAATGACTCGTACCTTTATTATTTGTCTAAAATATCCAGTCGACCACATAATATATGTATACAGGACAGGATATTGATTAGGTAGGCACTTCATAATAATTCCTGAATATAAACGAGATGGAAATCATATTGTGAAGTTGGAAGTTACCCACTTACGAGATATTTGCAAGCTGACTGACCAAAAGCATACACAGTAGCCTCTCACAGCTTATTGTCTAAACTGACAAGAATATCTAAGATGCATTGCAAAACAAATTAAATGGCAATAGGCGTTAGGCAAGTAGACATTAGTTCAACAGTGGTTCAATACCTTTCATAACACTAGAGTTTTAACGGACTAATTCAAAAAGTAGGATTTTCTATGTGCGGCTGTATGTATTTTTTTAATTTATACAGTTCAGTTTTTCTTGTTTTTTTTATAATAATTATATCGAACTTTTGAAAATTGGAACATCAAAATCCGGAAAAAAGTTTTCGGAGTATTTGGGTATTCCCCATAAAAACTCCTCAATATGCTTAGGCGTGCTCAAAGCGTATCGCTAACTTTCCTAGCGTTTAAACTAAGAGAAATCTAACTGTTAATATTGGTATTGGTTATTTACTACCTAAAAGTACCTAAATACTTACTTTATGCACACCCACCATACCCCGCTGGCATACTTCCTCATTTTAATAAAATAAACGTGAACATATGTATGGTACTCAATTTATTTTCTTAATATCTATCGTGGAAATTAAGATTATGTATTGAATGTCGAGGACAATAGTAGGCGTCTGGAACCGACGTACTATCGAACTTATTAATTTAACGAACTAATGAGCAGTCGCTGTAGGGTTTTCGCAATCGCAACAGGTTTTTTTGCACAAACGTTACATCGCACCGATAAACCATCGATGGAATAAAAAATCGTACAACTGAATTATTGAAACACCGTGTTTGATATAATAAAAATCGAATCATAAACTTCCGTATTCAAGTAAGGAACCCCACAGCCATGCGGACAACGAACAAAAAAATAAAGAATGAATGAATAAAGACCTCATAATTAAAAAAAAAACTTGTTGCTACGAAATATTTGTCACAAGGGTCTGCATCAGCGCCCAATACCCAACCATTCAAATCAAAAACGTTCCTGGTGATAGATAGTACAATAAGAGCACTTCACCTAAAACTCTTTTTCAAACAAGTCGCACTAAGCGCTTCCAAGCGTCTTTCATAGTGCGCACAGCATAGGAGTGGAACTCTCTGCCTGCGTCTGTGTTTCCGAATGCTTACAACCATAATCTTTTCAAAGTAAGAGTAAACAGGCTACTTCTGAGTAAGCTCGCTCCATCGTAAATTTTGTCTCTGTCATCTCTGACCAAGCCAAGCGCAAGTTCGATCTTGTATGGAGTACCTACTGCTCTCATCTTTGGGACGGATCTGCCAGATACCAGCTTGATGCCCTCGAGTCAATTGAGAAAAGAGCCAAGGGGATCATCGGCAATGATAAGCTCGTCGAATCGAAGCTCCAAAGTCTTGAGCATCGAAGCCGAGTTGCTGGCCTGTCGGTTTTCTATCGGTTACATTTTGGGGAGTCCACCATCGGACCACAAGACGTACGGCGATGTGCCACCGGTACATGGTGGACATCCCACCTATACGCACAAAACGTTTTGGGAATATTATTCATTGTGGGTACAGCTAAGGAGTGGCATTCCCTGTTAGCTACACCCTGGTTGTCTTTAAGTCAAGAGTGCATAGGTTACTTCTGCGCAAGCGTGCTCCCCCTTAGACCGCATCATCGCTTAACATCAGGTGAGATAGCGGTCAAACGTATGCCTATCAATAGTAAAAAAAATAATAAAAAAAATGTTGAATTTAAAGTATATTTACCCATCTAAAATGAATAATCATTCGTTTTCGGATTCATTTTAATTTAAAGTATTTACCTATTTAAAATGGCTTTAGTTTTATGTGCAGGTCATTTTTAATCTGTGGTATTCGCGATTCTCCCGCCATGGAAAGTTGGATATGATTATGTTAATAATTAATTGAGTATTATTGAAAAATAGAAACTACAAACAACGAACAAAGAAAATAATTGCATTTCACCTCCTAGCTTCTGAACTTTTCCTATTCTACTATTGAAACTCCTTTGTGGAATTCCTGTTTATTTTTTAGAAAAGCAAAACCAAAATCGTAAAGGATACGTAGGTACGGCACGTGAGTTGTATGTGTATGGTGCCTAATTTTTAACTTTCGAACAATGTGTACAGGCTTCAATGCATTTTTGGAGCAAGTGTGTTATTGTTTTTTATTTTTCGCGACATTTTGCTTTTGACTGCGAATTCGTCTGCCTTTTTTATCAGAAAACACATGTTAGCACCACCCACTATCGGGTCCCTCTCCGAATAGAGAATTTCGAAAATGTTAAACCCTACGTTTGTCAAAGTTTCAGAGGTTATTCGACTAAAATATTGTTTGTCAAACACTCAACTTTGAATTCTTCGGAATTCAAGTTGAAATCACAAACATTAGTTTTTTTATTAATCAAGCTACCCTCCATCAGCCCTACAGCCAAAATGCATCTATTTCACGTTTACCTACACTCCATTGTATATTTAAGCCAAAAAAAAGTTTGTAGTTTTCCATTGTGATGCTCTTTTGTTTGATGCGATAGCTTTTTGAAGCTCCTGTTATCTGAGAGAAGGGTTTCCATGTGTGGTTGGATCTAATCAATCATTGTATGGGCACAAATTAATGTTGCAGAGGGGGTTGTGTCCTGTATTTTTCTACTGATGGATACATAGAGGAATCTTGGAACAATTGTGAGATTATTATGCGGCATAGTTATTTTATGAGTTGTTATTTTAACGTCTGCGAGAACTGATCAGCTCCCTTAGGTATTTGAAATCCCCAATTTTATTATTTCTACGCGACATATGTCAGAAGGAATGCTGGGAGGGCTGTATCAGAAAGATATTAAAAATAACCAAGTGAGTAGTGGATCCTTAACTTAGTTATCCCACAATTACACACAAGGCAGAATCACACTTCCATCGGCGTCGAGTTGACGCTGAAGTAACTTTTTTTTTTTTTTTTAGGATGGGAAATCATCAAATGACTCCTCCCGCTCTGGGTAAAGCAGGAGGAAGTGTCAGACTCCTACTGACTAAAACCCATCCGTGTTCCTTCTAATGCCCTTTGCATTCCTGAAAAAAGAACACATGGAAACGCCTCCTGCGCCTGCACCTCCTGCGCGCGCAGGGCACGCCACGGTATTGGCGATAAGTCCCCTCTTTGAGGAGTGGCTAGAGAGGCGCCACGGCGTCCTCACCTTCCGCCTGACGCAGGTCCTCACCAGACACGGATGTTTCGGGAGGTATCTGCACCGAATCGGGCGGGAGGAAACGCCCGGGTGTCACCACTGTGAGGATCGACCGGAGGACACGGTAGAGCACACTGTGCAGGTGTGCCCCGCTTGGGCGGAGCCCCGCCATGTCCTCGAAGCGGCGATAGGCGGCGACCTCTCGCGTCCGGGCCTGGTCCAAGCCATGGTCCGGAGCGAGACGGAATGGGACGCCGTCACCTCCTTCTGCGAAGCAGTCATACTAGCGAAGGAGGTGGCGGAGTGGGAGAGGGAGAGAACCTCTCGTCCCGGCCGCCGTGGTAGACGCCGCGGGCGTCGGAGGCCACCTGGTGACCTCCGGCCACCGTAGGCGCGGGCTTGTGGACGGTGAGCTATGGGCAGCTCGCCGTCCGTCCGTCTTATGACGACAGGCCATGTCGACGGCGCGTTCGTGTTCCACGCGCGCCTCAAAGAGAGTCAGCATTGGGAGGGGCCCGAAAGGGCCGACGCCTGCCGGAGTCGCGGGACTATTCGAAAGAGATACCGTGCCTCCGGAACACAAAGGGCACTGAAGGAACATGGATGGGTTTGAGTCAGTAGAAGTCTGACACTCCCTATCACTCCGCCCAGAGCGGGAGGATAAGATAAGATAAGATAAGATAAGATAAGATAAGATAAGATAAGATAAGATAAGATAAGATAAGATAAGATAAGATAAGATAAGATAAGATAAGATAAGATAAGATAAGATAAGATAAGATAAGATAAGATAAGATAAGATAAGATAAGATAAGATAAGATTTCTTTATTTGTTTAAACATTGTATACATACAGGAGCATGCAAGATATTACATAGTTTCAGTCCAGTCATGTCATGAGTCATTGGATGATTTCCCATCACTAAAAAAAAAGGCAGAATCACACAGCATAATATTTAACATTCCCGCGTCGTCTACGACGAGCCGTGACGTCATCAACTAATGCACTAGCTCCGACCTCATCAAGACACAGGTGTGGCGTGGCTGTGGCGTCGCGTCGCCATGCCACCTGAGAAATAATTACCGCGCGGAAAAGATGGGATGCGCCTTCTCATTATTTAAGAAGATGGTACACAATGTGTTTCGAAATACACATGTGTATTGTCTAGTGAATATAGTGCAGCGTGCAACACTTTTTTTTGCCTCGAACGCGGCTTGAAATGGAACAAAACACTTTTGTAAAGAGTAAATGGGAATCAACGTGTTCGGTGGCCATGTTTTGCAGAATTTTAAATCTGAATAATGGGAGATATGATTGTGGTAACAATTTTGAATCAGATATAGTCGTTAGATAACTCAATTTGATAGCTACAGCAATTCAACCTATGAGGAAGCTCTAATTCTTTCAATTTCTTGTTGTGTTGCATTTTCTGTTGAGGACTTATGTTATCAATTATCGTCTCGTTCTCCACCTATGTGTAGATACATATTTATGTAATGGATACAGATATTCCTTAGCTTTGAATGTATACGGAGTGAATTTTTAAAGTGTGCCTTCAGGCCCAATCCAAAACTATGAGGAGTATCGAAAAACACTCAGAGGAGTCTCGAGCCCGGTTTTGATTAATAGTAAAACCGCATCATTGGATTTTTGAAAAGTCGTTTTACCGCGTATAAAATAATTTGCCATATGTTATTACTTTGATTATATACATCTTCCCAGAATTTGATCAATATTAGCTACACTTTCGAATGGTGTAATAATACAGGCTGTTTTTTTTTAAATCAACCGGTTTGATTCCCTGGTAAGTAGGAATAACGATTTTTCGAATTTTCCAATTGCAGTTTTACTTCTCATCAAAATCGGGCTAGAGACTCCTTTCAGTGTTTTTCGATATTCCTCATAGTTTCGGGTTTGACCGGAGCCAGCGCGAGGCTCAAAGCAAATTTTACTAAGGGGCCCCCAAACCTAACCTTAAACCTTCGTAGAGTGAAAACTAAAACACACAATTAAAACAATTATAGCCCTCATCCATTATTTCTCTCGGCCCTTATGTAGCGCCAGAGCCCATATTTTTTTTTTGTTTTGCCTACATTGTCAGTATCTTAGACTGAATCCAGGGCTGTTTAGATTTCAGACATGGCAGCATAAGAAAACTAGTCTTGCGCGAAGTATTACCCATACCATAATAAAATAAACCAAACTAGTGACTTCATCCGCAGACAACGGCTACAGCAGTAGGTATATTGGTGGAGTTACGAGGACTAGTATGTGAGAGAGATTCATGGTTTAAAGCGACATGTTTTTGTAAGTCCAAGTGCGGGGCCCCCAATGCGTGGGGCCCATAGTATTTGCTACTCTAGCTACGTGGTTAATCCGGCACTGTATATATTGTAGGTGCCCATTATCTGCCGGTTTCTGCTGAAATATAACCGGGTAGGAACTATTAACTTAGAAACAATTAAAGGCAGTAGATATGTTATTATCATTTAATTTTGACCTAACGGAATATTGCAACATTAACAAACTCAAAGCAGTATGAGCCTCTTCTCATTATTAGTGGAGTTCTTAAATTTCAGATGTATATCTATGAGCTGTCTCAACAGGTTTGTAGTGTCTACGTTTGTGTGCACGATCAGCTCGAAGACTTTCAGGTGCTGGAGCGACTTCCATTGGTCTCTGTGTTTCACGGCCACGTTGAACAGCTCGTCCATGACGTTCTTAGACTTCTTGATCATGCACAGGATGAAACCCACCTTGTAAGGAGGCTCGTCTCTATTGTCCCTCTTAATTTCTTCAGTCTTCTTCATCTTTTTCTGCGTGTCGCGCATCGTCTGGTCCACCAAGTTCGCTATCTTCTGTTTCAAATTCGTGTCCTTCTCGTCCTCGTACACGCGCGGCATTGCTGGACCCTTGGTAAACTGTGGGTGCTCGTTCAGCAACCAGTATTTCCGTATGGGCTTAAGCTCTAGGTGGTCAGGTTTAAATTCTTCGAACTTCGCCGGTTCGGTTTTGGTGTCTGATTTAGGTTGATACGAGTCTACGTCTATTAAGTCTATACTTTTGCAGCCCTGTATTAGCATTTTTATTGTACCTAAAAATTATAGAATATTATAAGGAGCTGTAAAAAATTATAATCATTTCAATAAAGAAACAATAGATACTTACATAGTGCTAAAGCAAGTTTTGTAAAATACATGTACATTCTTTTTAAAGTGGTATCTACATATCTTTGAAAAGAGCTATAAATCAATAATATACCTGTTTTAAACATGTATCACAAAATTGGTTGTTTATCACATTACGGTAATTAATTCTTATGATCACGAAACATTAAAATTAATTAAACACCTAAACTGAAATTATAATTGAAAAGTGGTTTTACAAGAAGCTGTAAAACGACTGCAAAATTATAAATAGCCTATGCAGGCACCTTCAAAAGGCTGCCTTCTGTCTGCACAACATTTTGCTTGTTGTGAACTTTGTTTTCCAATGACGAAACTTCAGCACGACCTAAAATCTCCTGAGACTAAGGGCTGATTTTTCAATAGTCCAATAACTTTTACCCGAGGAATAAAAATGGCCGATTGACATTTTTTGCATAGAAAATATGTCAATATGACTTATTCATTCTTCCAATAAAAGTTATCTGACTACCTATTGAAAAATCAGCCCTAAATCCACCAGACAATTTATACGAAGCGATTCTATTTTAGGCGAAATTACAAGGAGTATTTTCTCTTTTACTCGGAGAACGTTTTTCTTTACTACAGGCCATTTGTAATTTAAGACCTATTGCCAAATGATGCTGTCAAAATTATCTGTCAACGGAGCAGCCCCTTCGCGGAAGATTTGAACCCAAGATTTCGTACTAATCTGTAAAATTTCTCGTGATGTTTCGTCAAGCGCTAAGAATATTAGAGGCTCCTGCTCTATCGAAAACTATAAAAATGGCTTATAAACTACAAATAAGAAACTGTCAGAGTGTATTCGGTATTATGGACGCGCTTCAGCAAGAAAAGGTATTGACTAAAGTCGTGGTCGTTATAAGTATCCGAGCTATCTACGCATTAATTGCATATTAAGATCATTTGAACACCCGTTTTTTTTTCATTTGAGATGGGTTTGCTCTTGACGCTAGTCTAGGTTAGAGATGACACAAATAAAGTCAACAATGGAGTGAGTTTACCAAGAACAAGCCGGTTCGGGATAAAGCTTTGGATAAAATCTAACGTAGATGTTGATACCTTGAACAAGTTTCACAAAGAGGTAAATTAGACCAGAAGAAGAACTCTAAATGAAAAGTGCCGCATGATCAAGACGCGTCAAGGTGTCTTTAGAATCTAAGTATACCTAGTATTTTTTTCCTACCGGGCTGAGCATCGGCGTTTTGTGGGGATCAAAAATTATAATTGACATTCCCCCAAAACACCCGCCCGTCACCGCTCTCGAGTGCTTTAGCTGGAAAGAAAAAGTGGCGCAACAATATCCCCGGCAACATACCTGACTGTTAAATTAGAAGAACTTCAATCTATACTACAGTTAGGTCAGGGATGGCGAACATTTTGCACGCGTGCCGGTGGTGGCACGCTGCGAAATAATTCAGGCACGCTAATGTAAGATAGGTACATAGCATCCAGGTAATTTGTATCAGAAACAACTTTTCTTTTTTTGAACTACAATATCAACTTACTAAAAGCGAATAGCAACTAGTTTGTTGTTTTTGTCCATTAGGTTCACCATCCCTGCTATGAGTACTGGGTAGTACTTCAATCTATACAAAAGTATGCACTGTACTGTGTGGTGGACATATCATAGAAATGGTCACTTCATGATGGTTGTATTTTATGAATTTGAAAATACCCGCTGCGCACATCTTGATATGGCCTATAGCGAGATCAGATATCAAAAGCTACACACGTCTACTTGAAGATATGGTCAAACATTAATGATCATATCGTAAAATACATAGTTACATTATCCATCGCTAGAGGCGCTGATATAGTTCTGTTTTTGTGATGTACATGGCGGCGGACAATTATTCCGTAAGCCATTTCATGATGTGGCCGAGGTAAGTTCAGGTTAAGTTGGGTTCGAATAGGATGGCGGGAGCTAGAGTGAGCGAGCAAAATTAGCTACCGTCATACCATTCATGTTAGGCTCCTTTAAACCCTGCACCCTGTAGACAGTTGTAGGAGCCCCGCGCAGCGAAGGTCGTCGCCTAAGTTAGGCTTGAAGCAGCCATAACGTGATTTGTGTCGGAATCATGATGGTTTTAAGACGTCATAGTGGGCCCCAGATTTTGTATTAACCTACCTACCAGCAAGCATATAATATTTCCAGCCGGATCACTTTTCGTTGTCCCGGGTAATGAGTGAACACCACAGCGAAGCCCTGGACGTGATCAAGCAATACTACTTGTCCGAACATGTCTTGGTGCAGGCACGGAATATGGACATCTCCAACGACTGCGCACTTGACGAATACCTGATTAATTTGCTAAAACAAGGTAAGGGAGAGCATTTTTTTTTTACTTGAAATGGGTTTGCTCTTGACTCTAGTCTAGGTCAGAGGTGACAGACAAAGTCTACGATGGAGCGAACTTACCCAGAAGTAGCCTGTTCACTCTAACTTTGAAAATATTAGGGTTGTAAGCATTCGGAAACACAGACGCAGACAAAGAGTTTCACTCCTTTGCTGTGCGCATTATGAATGACTCTTGGAAGCGCTTAGTGCGAGTTGGTGGAATAGCAACAAAGTAGAGATGGTAAGTTGCAGTGCGTCTGGATGTCCGATGGTAGAAGGGGGCTGGTGGGATGAGGTCGATGGTTCTTGGGCACACTCTCCGAAGTACAATCTGTAGAAGACCGACAAGCAACCTTGCGGCGATGTGCCAAGCTGTGTAGCTTGGCATTCACCAGTTTTACGTCGCCATTAAGCCTCTTAGCTCTGCGTTCCACCAAGTCAAGCGCAGCAAGCTGATACTTTGCTGAGCCATCCCAAAGGTGGCTGCAATACTCCATGCAGGATCGGACTTGTGCTTTATATAAAGAAAAAAGCTGGCCAGGCTTGAAGTATCGCTTCACCCTATTTAGGATGGCCAGCTTTTTGGCCGCACTTTGAGCTTTGCACTCAAAATTTGCGCCGAAGTTGAGACTGGATGTCAGCTCCATGCCTAGGAGCTCGAGCCGATCAGTTACTGGAACAGATAGAAAAGTATACCTAACCCCGAAAAGTAGGAATTTGGTTTAAACATCTCTTTTTTGCGGTAAAGAGACACGCCTGTGTTTTGGTGGCGTTAAAAGAGAGAGAGAGAGAGTTTGTCGTCACCCTACTGGGAGACAAGGCTTAAGGTCAAATATGTCCGCTCTATCCATGGCCTCTCTCAAGGAACGAACTTCATCCCCGCTGGTTGTTGCGCTGGACAAGTATCTCTCTGAAACCGTACTGTCATCTGTGTACCTAACAAGACCAGGCTGAAGTAGGTCATTGATGTGCAGCAAGAAAAGAGTTGCAGAAAGAACAAACCCCAGAGTAACACTGGCATCAATAGTCATGAGGTCAGAGGAGCAGCCGTCAACGACTACTCGGTTCGACCGTTTACTAAGGAAGTCCGATATCCAACTACAAAAATCTGCTGGGATGCCATCAGCAGGAAGCTTGCTGAGCAGACTTGCGTGCCAGACCCTGTCAAAAGCCTTCGAGATATCGAGAGACACAACAAGTGCTTCGCCGTGTCTCTCGATGGCTTCGCCCCAGCGTGTGTTCAACTTACTGTTCAATACCCTTTCTATGACCTTGCAAAGGATGGAGGTAATGGCGATTGGTCTGTAAGTAATGAGCAGGGTCTGCACGGTTACCCTTTTAACACCGTTTGCACATTTGCAAGCTTCCAGGATTTTGGCACCGTTCTTTTTTAAGAGAGAGGCGGAACAGGCGTATCAAAACAGGAGACAATTCTGACGCACATTGCCTTAACACTTTAGCTGGAATGCCGTCAGACCAGCTGGCCTTATTCACGTCTAGACTACACAATACTCTTCGGACCTCTACATGATAGGCTGCGATATCCGGCATCGAATAATCACAACTAGGTAAAGTTGGTGGTTGCTTAGAGACAGCCTCCAGAGACGTGAACTGCTTGCAAAAAGAGATGCAAACAAATTTGCTTTTTCACTTACAGAGTGAGCCTGCAACCCATCAGGTGGAATTATTACTTTGGAATTATTAATGCATATTTATATATTTTTATTGTTACTGGCACCTAGTAGATCGATTCTAGAAAAATCTTACCATGAAAGGTTAGGTGAAGTTAGCATGAAGTGAACAGTCATTCCTAACAACCTAGTTTGAAAACCAATAGGAATTTCCTATTGGTTTTCAAACTAGGTTGTTTAGTAGAAAAAAAAGCAGATTAACTACTTATAGTACTTAACTTAGCACAAAATTTACATCATCATCATCTGCCTAGCCTTTTCCCAACTATATTGGGGTCGGCTTCCAGTCAAACCGGATTCAGCTGAATATCGGTATTTAACGTGGAGCGGCTGCCTACCAGACCTCCACAACCCATTAACTGGGTAACACCGTACTACACCGTAGCACAAAAATGACATAAGTTAAAAAAAATTGCCCTCACGGGGCGTCCGACAGGTATGAAATACTGTTTTCGCACATTTTAGTTCCAAAGTTTGCCGTCCGTAACTGGCGGCGTAGTGGGGGCATCACGACATGACAGCGTCGTTTCCGTAACGGCATACGATTTGGTTTTACTGCCAAGGCGCGCCAAGATATATTTCACATCATAAAATACAGTGTGTCTTTATAGAATAGAATATATTTTTATTGTAAAACATGAGCACATACGAAAATGAGGAAAAAACTATTTACCTGCCTTTTTATTACTTTAAGTTATTCTTCATCATATTAGTAAAAATCGAATGTTTAGTCTGCCGATAAAATTAGGTATAGTTTCCCCCATTTTCGTATGTGCACATTATAAAGACTCACACAGTATAATTTCTAAATATGGTATGATCAACCAACACACCTTAATTAGTGCAAGAGGAAAAACCATTAATTTGTCACTTGTTTCTGTTGTCAGGCAACTCGCTGTTCGCCAGAACGGAAGATGGCACGATAGCTGGTATGTGTGTCAGCTTCGCCAGTAGCCCCGTTGACCCTAGGAACTTAAGAAACTATGCTTTCTACAGACAGGTAAACACCACTACTAATCTTGAATTAATTTCCTTCGCAAAGGCACGCTGCTGTTAAATACATTCTGACATTCACAGCTCTTTCGTTATTAACATAGGTGTCATTATGTAATGTAAGTAATTCTAAAATAAATGGTAGTAGATTATGTGATGATGATTCCATTTTTTTTTTCGTAAAATTTAAAAGGTTACTCATTTCTAACATTTATTTCTAGGATCCTAACACCAAAGATTTTCTATACTTCATGGCAAAGATGCAGGAAACGCCAAATCTGTGGGACATATTCAAACAACAGAAAGTTTATGAGGTAAATATAATAACTGATATAAAACTCTCTAAATCGGGGGAAGATACACATCTTCATCCGATTTAGAGAAAACATATCAGATTTTTAGGGTTCCGTACCCAAAGGCTCTAAATGACTGTAGCTACATGAAGTTTCAGTTTCATGAAGGGATATTAGGGAAGGTCAATGTAGTTTTTTGGAAGTTCATCTGGCGCGTACCCTACCTATGCGAGAATTTAATTCATGCAATATTTTTTCCATATTTCTGCTCCTAAATTCCAGATCAAAATGATAGCAGTTCTCCCAGAATTCAGAAGACAAGGCTTAGCCGTGTACCTAGCAGAGAAGAGCAAAGAGCTAGCTCAAGATCAAGGATACAACGTCATTCGCATGGACTGCATCAATCCCTTCGAGTGAGTCTCGGCTTTTTCAAATAAAAAACTACCTACTTAAAGCTCTTGATGGGAACAGGGGGGCTACTCTCTAAGCCCGACGTCCGTAGTTTCGGGCTTAGTTGCTGGCGTATTCTACTCCGTATTATCTAACCACTAAGAACTAATGACAACATGATTCGACACTTACTGTCAAATTGTGTTGTTATTCATTTTTAATTACAGTTTGGGACTAACCGTAAGTCTGAAGGTGATACGGAGTAGAATACGCCCGCAACTAAGCCCGAAACTACGGACGGTCGGGCTTAGAGAGTAGCCCCCCAGGTTTCGACGAGGAACGATGTAGGTAATTAATGCTTGCAGTACTGGTCAATAGGGAATATGCACGCGATTTTTTTATTTATAAAATGAATAACTTATAAGCTCCAGTAAGCACTTTAGAAAATATTTTTTAAATATCTTCATCAGCGATGAAGTTATAACGCTTCAAAGATTACTTTTAGAATGAGAAGTCCGACGTGGAATTTGACGTCACATTACGTGACGTCTATACATCTGCCATAGAAAACAGCGTTTTCGCGAGAGGGACAGATATATTTGTTTAAAATAATTATATCTCGTTTGTTTTTCGAGCAATTTTGATTCTATTTCCACTGTTAGTATAGTATATTTCATTACAAGCGAGGGTTGACAGTCGGAACAAGTTGCAATGACGGTTCCGCAGGTGTACTGAACGACTATTTTTAATACAGTTGAGAAAAAAATAAGCAATTTAATAAAATAATTAAATTTTGTGCAATTATACTGAGTTCCGGTGGTGTTAATTCAAAAAAAATAGGGTCGAAATTACTCATTTTGTGCAACAAACAACTAAACTCGCAAAGACTGGAAAATGGCGCCAACCGTAGAATATAAGCAGTTTGTTTTTTCTTCACCTATTTTGGTAGGCAAAGGAAACTATCCATAAAGCTTAATCTTCAGTAGATTTTTTATTGATATGAAATGAAAATGAAATGAAATGAAATGAAACCTAACCTAATTCATTCAATTAAATCATTAACTCTGATATTGAAATAAATTAGTAGCTTCTTTTTAGAAATATACGTATTTGTATGAATCACCAAAACTCTTTAGTAAAAACTTCATGGTTGGTTTTTCTTTTTAATAGACATTTATTTTGACAGTTGGGAAAGAGAACGCACGAGTTCGGGAAAGGTAAAAAAAAGGCACTAGTATGTAATAGCCCACATCCCGAACGCTATACGTCCCTGCAATACACCACTTTTTGAGCAACTGTATTAGAAATATATTTTTGTATATTTTTAGGTAAAGTGTTTAGATAATAAATATTTTTTTTATTGCATATTCCCTATTGCACGTCCATGGTAACATTGGTAACAGTGCTGCAGACTTTAACAGCGCATATTTTCGTAGCCATAAGGGCGGTTTTCGTAGTTCAAGTGTTACTCTAGCGTGAAGTTGATTGTACCTTGTCAAGTCTGAGCCAAGCTTTGGATTTTTCAATTCATCTGAACTATAAATAACTTGATACAAAGAATCAAGAATACAATATTAGTAGGTATATAGGTCCTGCAGGTCGTCGGGTATGTTGGTATTATAACTGGTCTATAAACTTGTTCGATTTATAAATACCTTGTTGCATGTTACCTAGATCAGAGTAACTTGTAATTTTACTATAATATTACCTAGTATTCATAAGACAGTAACTAACTACCCATAAAATCATCTCGATACTTAATAACTAAAATTAACATAATACGAAGGTGGCGATGGCGTACCTAGTTCTCCTTCAATAACTAAGGGTAGAATCTAGAATTCTATATTTCTATTTATATTATTTTTGAGTCGATGCGCGATACTGAGCTCGATATTATGGACCCAGGAAGTCAAATTAATTGCAACGCGCGTCAGTGGCGTTTTTATAGTCGTCAAAAGCGCAGGTGTGTGGGCAACTGTGACAAGCCAGCATGTGGGTCATATCCTATCGTATACTTATTCTATTAATCCCTTGCATCAATTGAAACGACAGCTCAATTCGTCTTAATTTTCACGACAAGTTATTTAACAGAATCGACCGGCTGTACCTACCTATCGACTACCTAACACAGAGAACAAACTATTTAATAACTTTCCAATTTCTTATTACCCAGTTACAAGATCGCAGAGCGTTGTATGCTACAATGCATAGTGAAGTTTCCGCTTCACAAGGTCCGTGGAACAAATGCGCCATTCATAAAGAGAAGTTCTGAGTTCAACCGATGCGTACGAGTGTACGTAGACGCCCGATCACAACCCGATGTTGACCGAACGACTGTCAGGACACGGCAGCAAGACCTCGAGAGCCTGATAGAATGACTCTGTATAGAAAATAACGAGTAGCTTTTTGGAGTCTAAATAGATTAAGTGACTAGTTATGGTATTGTTTGATTTAATCTGTAATAGCATACCTACCTAAGCGTGTCCGCGCTTCACAGACGTGGTGGAGCGTTAGAGAAATGGTGGTCCAGACCAGACTGATGCCCCAGTCGTCGGTTGAGACGAGATTTTGTGTAATTTATTTCATTAGGTACCACTAAACAAAAAGGCGCAGGAAAACACGGGGAGGAAATCGGAACGCTCTTGAAGCCGAACGATCGAACTTGGTGGACTAAGTAAGACCTTTCCCTCTAACAAAGAGTAGGGCTAGGTCCGAGCTGCAACTATCAAAACATTAGATAACGGGCTATATCCTTTTAAAAGGTAGGATACTTACAATAAGTTCAATATTACAAGTAGGTACGTATATTCATAGATCTACTGAACCTTTCAAACTTCTAAGGCTTCATAAGTAGGTAGCTAGATTGACTTGCGGAATTTCGTTTGCGTCACATCTTTCATCAATGCTTCGCTCCCATTGGTTGTTCGATAATGTTAAACATGCTCGATAAATGGGCTATCTATCATTTAAAGATATTTTCAATTCCAACCAGTAGGTAGTCCCCGAGATTAGCACGTTCGTCCAAATTAACAAACTCTTCAGCTTCATAATACTTATAGATCACTCTGTGTCGAAATACAAACAAGAATCTCAATAGTTTTAGAACAGTTTATTTTAAATCAAAGTTTTATCACAATTTAATTGTTTCGAGTCTCCTATGGCTACTAAATATACCGTCCAACCAAATTCATTTCAATTCATCGAATGTATTATTATCTACAATGTTTATAAGAGATAGCTTTGCATTAAATTAACAAATGAGTGATAATATCAAACAATAATAAGTCTGTTATTTTGTTTCGAGAGTTTCAAATAGAACACATTAAACTTAAGATTACACGTTCAAATCGGACTTAAAAAAACAGGCGCCGTTTAAGAAATGTCAGTAATTTTTTAACACTTTAAATAGTGATATGACCAGGTTTCCACCTACAACCAGCTCACATACCAGTGCTTCCGACCGTAGTATAATGTGAACGGTTCGGCCGTACTCCAAAATGTAATAAAACTTGTATGTCAGTTGCTTGCAGTTGGAAATGCGGCCTATCATGCACTTTGTTGAGCTGGTGCAATAACACTTTCCTGCAGTGCCATAAGTACCAACAAGATGGCGTGACAGCTCACTTGTCTTTCACTCCACCTCAGTGATCTGCCGGTCGATTCTGTTGACATCTCACCGTGATCACCTAGGTGGAGTGAACGACTAGTGTGCTGTCATTCTTATCTTGTTTGTATGGTTTGACAGCTCAATTGTCGTTCACTTCGCCCAAGTGTTCACTTCGACATGTTAACAGAATCGCACTGCAGGGTGAGATGTCAACAAAATCGACCGGCTGAACAGGCCCCTACACCCACATTCAGGAACATACGTACACATTAAATAAGCCAGGGTAACCTTGCATGCTATAAATATAAGCTCTTTTTAAGTACCTAACTTGAGGGTTCAGCGGCCGCTGGTAGTTTCAGTTAAGTTGAAATAATTATTTATCGTTTTATTGTCACAACAGCCAATTTAATTCGACCCTATTTCAAAGAACGACTTATCTTTAACAAAGTACCTAGACTCATTGCCTCTTAATGAATACCTACATGATTAGCAAGAACATATACCTACATCAACACTATCACTTGGTAATGAGATTAGATCTCTTATTAACTTACTACATTAACCTTTTATCTAAAGTTGGTCTAATTCAGAAGATAAGGCTTGATGATTGCTTCGATGAACCATTTGTCGGAGAAACGAAGGTGATCGCCTTCCTTTGATATTAGGACCAACTTGCCATCTTTTTCCATCTTTTTAAGGCCTAAGCGGTCCTGAAATGGAATAAAGAAACAAATATTAATGTTATTAAAGAAAAAAATATATAATTGCTTGGGGTCAACTTTTTTACGATAAAACGGAAGAATTCTACAACTACAGAAAAAAAATACAACGGAATTGAGAACCTCTTTTTTTTAAGACTATTAGAAATCGTGGAAAACAATCCAGTGTAGTTCCATTTACACATTATGCTGGCGGAAAAACATCTTAGAGTATTGAACAGTCTCCAAAATATGTAGGTATTACTACATTATCAACATAACCTCGCAGATACAAGCACTGCAGCTATCTCAAACCACAAAAGTATCTGTACTTTGATTCTGGAAGACGAACCTGACAAAATCGTACGTTTCTTCTCAAAGAAGCCGCTGAGCTGCGGTCTCACTCACCACAGACCAACCACTAAAATTAAGAAAAGCGTACATAAAATAAACTACAAACCTCCATATAAAGCCTGGTCTCCTGCATCGGAAGCATCTTTTTCGACTGTCCCGGCTCATAGAAGCCAAACCACTCCGTCTCCCTCGGCTGAACAATGCTGTCATTGTCAAACTTGACCAGCACGAAATGGTCCAGGTTCTGCAGGTTCTGGATGTACGTCTTGTTGACAAAGACCTCGTTGTTGATGTCAGGCAGGAAGATCGTCTTGTGGATGTAGGATTCCTCGTCTAAAGGATCGTGCCAGTACGTTGCCTGGACTAGGGCGTGTTGAACCCAGCTGTAATGTAAGCTTGGAGTTAGTATCTTTAACACGGAAGAAAACGTACCTAGCTTTAAAGACATTTATAAAAAAGACTGCTGGCGTCTTCGCCCTCTTGGAAATCAGAAATTATCTTGAGGTATCGTACCTGCTCCCATGATATAAGTTTTTTTTTTTTTTTTGGGACAAGCCCGCCTCACATTCCCAACCACTGCAACTCCTGAAAGCCAGAATCAACAGTGGCGACCACCAGAAAAACGAGCTAATGACCCGACGAGTCCCGGAGAAACGATTCAACTGTCTTGGATCCCGCAACGAAATTAATCAGAAGAGTACCTACAGCGGAGGAGTAGGAAAAATAAATATAATTTCCACTATTAGTAAGTAAAATAGGTACATATAAATCCAGGTGGTATATGTTTATTGTTGTTACAAAGGCTGATGGGATACTGTGCTAGAAAACAAACGAATCCTACTTCGAAATTCAGATTAGGTACCTATAAACTTTACATTATCTATATGCGTGTCAAACTTCAGCCAAATCCGTTTAGTTTTTGCGTGCAAGAGGAACGAACATGAATCTTTTCATACTCACACACTTTCACATTTTATAATATGTATGAATGTAGAAGACATGTGTAAGTAGGAATAAGGATCTTAGGGAGCGCGATTTCAGCTACCTACCTAAAGATGTACATCAGAACGTTCGGCCAATCGAGATTGGGAGCTGGCTGCTACTCCAGTTTTTAGTGATTATGTGACGCATAAAGATGCCAGCCAAAGAATTTGTGACAGAACGGATCGAAAGTTAGAAGCATTTATTTATGGCCGAACGAACTGATATCAGGACGTTCGGCCAACCTGAATCTCCATAACTGAGGACCTCAGAGAAACTGTTACTGAATAAAGATTTAGTGACGATTTGGTGACAAACAACCAATGCTTTACTTTTACTCGTAATGCCACCGGTTAAAAGTAAAATGAATTTTGGTTCCTGGAACATCAGGACGTTCGGCCAACGTAATCTCCATAACTAAGGACCTGAGAGAAACCGATAATGAATAAAGATTTAGTGACGAGACTGAAACTAATTATTATTGCTTTATCTTTTTTTGTGACGGCCCCTTTAGATAGTAAAATGAAAATTTAACATATAACCTCAAAACATTGGGATTATCGATTCCTCCACAACGAAGAAGCTTAGAGAAACTGATAATGAATAAAGATTTAGTGACGAGACTGAAACTAATTATTATTGCTATATTTTTGTTTGTGACGGCCCCTTTAAATAGTAAACTGAAAATTTAACATATAACCTCAAAACATTGGGATTATCGATTCCTCCACAACGAAGAAAGCTAGAGAAACCGTTAATCAATAAAGATTTAGTGACGACACTGAAACGAACTTTTATAGTTTTATTTTTTTTTTGTGACGGCCCCTTTAAATAGTAAATTGAATATTTAACATTATAACCTCAAAATATTGGGATTATCGATTCCTCCACAACGAAGAAGCCTAGACGACGTAAAACCCCTGATGTGTTATAGATTTCCAGTTTCAGTGCAATGGTGTCAGTATTTTTGTTGATTCAAGATTATTCTATAAAAATGCACTATGGCGGATGGCGACTGAAATAGGGTGACCATGTATTCCAACGAAACAAGTATTTATCGAGTAGGTGCTTTTTTATCTCCTGAATGAAGCATATCACGGCGAAATAGTTATAAGGTGACGATGCAAGTATTGCAACAAAATAAATAGATACGTGGACGCTGGAATATGAGAAGGAGTGCAGATAACTAAAATTTTATATAGGTTTAATATGCATTAGAAATAAAAAAAAATAAAAAAAAACATTACACACACCACCATGCGTTATGATGTGGCCTCTTTGCTTCTACTTTTTATTATTTTTCTGTCTGTCACTATCACATGAATAAAAAAAATTGAAACTATCGATTGAATTTCGACCAATAGGCCACCACTAGTTTTCTTATCTTATCAATATCTACTATAGTACCTACCAAGGGATCTCTGCACCCGCGTGGAATGCGTTCCTCCGCAACTTACCGGCGCCTTACTGTCTCTCGCTCGCCAAGTCGCCAGTCATGTCACTAGTGTGACGTCATCGAGGTCAGGTGCAGAGATCCTTTAGTACCTACTATAATAGAACCACACAGGACTATCGAAAATGGGTAGCTTTAAGTTCTGGCTGACCTTACCGGAAAGAAAGCCGTGATGTTGTCGACTAGTATTTTTAAGAGTTCATTTGGTGTAGTTATTGTATAATCTTCCTGTGATTTATCTATAGAATTGTTATTTAATTTTTTTAAATGTGTAATCTAGTTTATCGAACTAATAATAATACTGTCGGGCCACCACCGAAAGAAATCCGATTTGACAAGTTTCAAGTCAATCACCGAGCAATAAACACAAGAAGCTGTCAAATCGATCTATCTTCTCTCGTGGTGAACCAATTTAACGTGCCAGCCGTATTAGAACCCATTGGCCTGGCACGCGACGATGGCAAAAGACTGGATGGTATGTACCTAAGTCTTTATTTCTATGGAAGATGGGGAGGCCTTTAGTGTGGGACGCTACTTGTGTCGATACTCTTGCGCCATCCCATCTTCCTAGCTCGTCGTGCTGTGCTGGTTCTGCGGCTTCGGCTGCTGAAAACCTCGTCCTATTTAAAGATCTAGCAAAATACTGAGTTGACGCTTCGCATGACCCAAGAGCTGGCTTTTACCTTGGACAGAGGATAAGCATTGTCATACAACGTGGCAATGCAGCCAGTCTTTTGGGCTCACTTCCAGTTGATAGCGATGGGGTGGGGACGAATTTTTTGACGCCATAGTTTAGTTAGGAGTTTTTTTTTTTCTATTGTAAGTGTATATTGTTTGTTCTCTAAATAAATAGTTATTACTAGCTTCTGCCAGCGGCTTCGCCCGCGTGATCCCTAGGGAACATATTCCCGGGATGAAATATAGGTTATGTGCTATTCCAGACTATAATCTATCTTTATTCTAAATTTCATTAAGATCCGTTAAGCCGTTCTGGCGTGATTGAGTAACAAACAACCAAACTTTCACACTTATAATATTACTCGTTTTGTGTAAAGCGAAATTATAACCATCTTCCCCTCGACATTATAATTATTAAAGGATATTGCAAACTGTCGTAAGCCGTTTTACAAAGCTACTCGCTAGCCTCTAGGCGCCAAGCTAGCCACCTGCCTGTGCGTTCGCGACCTTATACAAAAATAATCCTTATAGCATGATTCAGTATTCACGCGCGATGGCTTATTATTAGCGTATTTCATGTATAACTTTGGTGTTTCTATACCGATTTCTATGATTATTTTTTTATGGAATAGTTAATAATGTTTACTTTTTTAATTAGGGATGACTGAGAGTGTTATAAACGTAAGAGTAGACAAATATAATCAGAAAGCTTCGAACTGCTAAGCTATCGGGAGTTACACGTGTAATTGTGCGTCAATCATAAAAGATAGACAGATGATGTCGTTGGATATTTTTTATATAATTTTAAGGAGAACATTTCCGTCATACATGATTTTTGTGTGGCTTTCACCATTAAGGTTGCACACGCGACGGAAGCTTAAAAAATGGAGTAACTTCTCCCGTTTTCCCAACATTTCCCTTCACTGCTCTGCTCTTATTGATTGTAGCGTGATGAAAAGTATACTATAGCCTGCTCAGGGGTATGAATTATATTTGTACCAAGTTTCGTTAAAATCCGTCGAGTTGTTTTTGTTTCGATAACGGTTATACAGACAGACAGACAGACAGACAAAAATTGTACTAATTGCATTTTTGGCAACAGTATCGATCCCTAATCACCCCCTGATAGTTATTTTGGAAATATATTTCATGTACAGAATTGACCTCTCTACAGATTTATTATAAGTATATACCGCGTGTATCTGACATCGACGCACAAACGATTTCCATGGGTCCAGGGCATGATTCTGGACACCCTAGACTTAGAATTTTTCGTCGGCTTTTTTCTCATTTTTTTATTTTTTTCAAGGGTTTTTTTTACTTTAGACTGCTCATAATCGTTATTCTGACCTAACCCAATGAGATTTTTAATCAAAAAATAATTAAATAACTACTTTCACTAAAAAGAGCAATCTGAATAAAGCCACAAATAATATCAGCTCAGCTGAGCGGATACTTTGTAGTACTCTTAAAAAAAATCAGAAAAGAACCGACGAAAAATTCCAACACTGGGGTGTCCAGAAACATGCCCTGGACCCATGGAAATCGTTTGTGCGTCGATGTCAGATACACGCGGTAGATATAGAAGATAGATATAGATTTAACTGTAAGGGCCAGTTTCACCGGTTACGGATAAAGTGTCGGTTAGTTATGTGATGGATAACTAACCGACACTTATAACCTATAATACTATATAATACTCAAATACTAATAAATCTGCCAGATATCGCTATCCGACACCTGTGAAACCAAAAGTTTTAGTTCATCTGCCAGATAAGTTCCTAATAGTCTAACCGACACTTTATCCGTAACCGGTGAAACTGACCCTTCTAAAAAGAACAATTTATTAAGTACTTGCCTAACTACCTACCGCTTTTTTGGTCGATTATAAATAAAGCATTTTTTAATTTGTGTGCCTATTTATCTAAGTATTCTTGTACTTAGTAAATTTTTCCAATCTCCAATGTCAGTCACCTTTCCACTTTCGTTTGCTTTTAGCCAAAATAGACACGACTAATATAACAAAAACTTCATAAGTGGACACTGGTATGTAGGCATCAGCTCAACGTTGCTTGTACCTATATAATTTATTACGACGTGTTTCGCTTCATTCAGTAGGTAAAAAGGTACCTACTTGATAAATACTTGTTTCGATGGTATACATGGTCACCCTATTTCAGTCGCCATCAATCGATAATCCCAATGTTTTGAGGTTATATGTTAAATTTTCATTTTGCTATTTAAAGGGGCCGTCACAAAAAAAGATAAAGCAATAATAATTAGTTTCAGTCTCGTCACTAAATCTTTATTCATTATCAGTTTCTCTAAGCTTCTTCGTTGTGGAGGAATCGATAATCCCAATGTTTTGAGGTTATATGTTAAATTTTCAATTTACTATTTAAAGGGGCCGTCACAAACAAAAATATAGCAATAATAATTAGTTTCAGTCTCGTCACTAAATCTTTATTCATTATCAATTTCTCTAAGCTTCTTCGTTGTGGAGGAATCGATAATCCCAATGTTTTGAGGTTATATGTTAAATTTTCATTTTACTATCTAAAGGGGCCGTCACAAAAAAAGATAAAGCAATAATAATTAGTTTCAGTCTCGTCACTAAATCTTTATTCATTATCGGTTTCTCTCAGGTCCTTAGTTATGGAGATTACGTTGGCCGAACGTCCTGATGTTCCAGGAACCAAAATTCATTTTACTTTTAACCGGTGGCATTACGAGTAAAAGTAAAGCATTGGTTGTTTGTCACCAAATCGTCACTAAATCTTTATTCAGTAACAGTTTCTCTGAGGTCCTCAGTTATGGAGATTCAGGTTGGCCGAACGTCCTGATATCAGTTCGTTCGGCCATAAATAAATGCTTCTAACTTTCGATCCGTTCTGTCACAAATTCTTTGGCTGGCATCTTTATGCGTCACATAATCGTCACTAAAAACTGGAGTAGCAGCCAGCTCCCAATCTCGACTGGCCGAACGTTCTGATGTACATACCTAAAGCCATCACCAATAAAGGGAAGCTATAGCAAACAAATGGATCATGCAAACTCATTTATGTATTGTACTACAATGGTTTAAAACCATTAACACTAAAAAAGGCACACTGTTTAATAGACAGTCAACTAAGACCACAGAAATATAAAAAACAGGAGAAGTGGCAAGGAGGCGTGTCGGTGTCGTCGCTATATGCGCTCGCAATGCGCAAATAGCCGTCGCCGCGAACTACGGGCTTTCGACCGCGATTGTGACATAATAAGAATGCCGTGTTATTCAGTGGTTTCTTGTAAAAACCGAAGCACAAATCAACACTTTGTTAATCATGGAATCACTTATCATATGTCAGTACAAGTATTTTACTGTATTTGTCTTTACAATCAACAACAACTGTAGCGCCTGTAGCGACGACACGAGATTCCTATACATTTTCGTCCAGCTTTATTATTTCATATCTCCTTATTTATTATATCTATGACTAAGACACACTCTTTAGGGTGCCTGTCCATTTGCGCGGAGCGAGGCAGCGTAGAGAAAATGAGAAATATTAACCAATGGACAGACACCCTGGTGGTAGACCCCTAAGGTTTAGCTTTAAATTAGCTCACATAAAACACAAACAAAACATTCAGTATCTTTTTATCAAATATTTTTCCAAAGAGATCAATCAATCTAAGCATACTGAATATTGCAACTGCGACGGCACAGACAGTAAAATATATAAATTGCAGCTGGCGTTGCATCTTGGTGAAAGGAAACGCAGAAATACCATGTTTGCGGTCAATATTTTCCTATGAAGAAAGCGGAACGAAGTATATGTATTACAAATGGTGATAATCTAGATTTCCGTGGCACAGCTGAGAACCCATTTTAAAGAAGTGTTAGGGTAGGTAAGTAAGGGATATCCATGTTTGTAAACTAACGAGCAGTAAACTAATTGACGCTGATCCAGTGCTAAAAACACGTGTAATCTTTACATAAACTTCTATCACACAGAATGATTTCAGATTTTTCTATTTGCACTTCGAAAATAGGGGGGAGACAATGGTATTTTTTTTTTTCGACATAATTCGAAAACTATGCGGCTATATAAAAAAAAGAACTGTATTATTTCTTTCTTATTTGCCAAATAGTTGAGCAAACGTCTTCTAAAACTATCAAATGGATAACATAAGTAGTTCTTGAGATATCCTGCTGTGACAGACGGACATACTTAGTTACATACACCATAAACCTACTTACAGAATAAATATCATTTATAAGGGTTCCTCTTAACCATTTTCGTACGGAACCCTAAAAACGTATTTTTTTTGTTGTAGTTGCCTAATCTACATTTCAATAGAAGGTCTAAAGCCTCTCATCCAATGTAAAAACCTAAGCTTACGAAATCATTTCGTGTCAAAAGCTACAATGTGCAATATGTGCGTCCTCAACCGCAAGTGAAAAACAAATTGTGAAGCAAATCACACTCGAGTGTTAAAGGCGACCTTCACATATTCCGCTCCTTATTTGCTGACCGATGAGTACCGGTGCGACGCGCAATGCATACAAAACGATAAATACAGCTGCAATCCTGAATTAAGGCACTGCTCCTCAACAAGCTGCTTAAAGCTAAGCTACGCACGAGCCACGCTTTGCATAAAAATGTAGAGACAGGATCATCTACTAGACTAACAGCCACGCTACGTACAAATTCAATTAATCTATCTAGCCGTTTGACAGATACTTTGGGGTTGACTTTCAGTCTAGCCGGAAGCAGTTGAGTACCAGTATTTACATGGAGTGACTGTCTATCTCACCTCCGCAACCCAGTAACTGGGTAATACGATACCCCTTGACAAGACTGGTTTCAGATCAGACTTCTGACTCTCCACAACGCCTCTCAAAGACTTTAGGTCTTAAGACCGAAGCATAGGTAAAAGCCGGTACCAACGTCATAACGTGCTTTCCGAGGCTCGGAGGAGTCGCGGTATATAATGGATGTTCACCAATCCCCAGACCGACTTCGATCGCTTAGGTATCCTCAACGATCAACCCTTGTGGATGTTATCATTTTTACAAATTCAACAACTGGGGGGGGCTACTCTCTAAGCCAACTTCCGTAGTTTCGGGCGTAGGTATTCTACTCCGTATCACCTACGGACTTACGATTAGTACCTACCGAACCCGAACTAAGAATAAAAGACTACACGATTCTACAGTAAGTAACTGTCAAATTGTGTTGTCATTAATTCTTACTAATTTGGTAATACGGAGTGGAATACGCCCGCACCCTAATAGTTTGGTAATACGGGGTAGAATACGCAACCAAGCTGAAACTACGTACTTCGGGGTTAGAGAGTAGCCCCCCAGAATCGCGCAACTATTCGATTACTCGTGCACATCGTATATAGCAGTGGACGGTTAACTTTATTGTGTACTAGCTGTCCCCCGCGGCTTCGCTCCCGTCAACTGGCTACCCTACCTACCCATTTTTTTGCTTTTAAAACTTCCATGTATTCAGGCGAACTTAACAAAAAAAAATTACCGAAATCGGCCCAGCCGTTCTTGAGTTATAAAATTACAACGAAAAGTGTCATTGATTTTTAGGGTTCCGTAGCCAAATGGCAAAAAGGGAACCCTTATAGATTCGTCATGTCTGTCTGTCTGTCTGTCCGTTTGTATGTCACAGCCACTTTTCTCCGAAACCTTAAGAGCTATACTGTTGAAATTTGGTAAGTAGATGTATTTCGTGAACCGCATAAAGATTTTCACACAAAAATAGGAAAAAAACAATAAATTTTGGGGGTCCCCATACTTAGAATTGAAACGCAAAAAAAAAATTTTCATCGTACCCATACGTGTGGGGTATCTATGAATAGCTCTTCAAAAATGATATTTAGGTTTCTTAGATCATTTTTTTCTAAACTGAATAGTTTGCGCGACAGACACTTCCAAAGTGGTAAAATGTGTGTCCCCCCCCCCCCCTTAACTTCTAAAATAAGAGAATGATAAAACTAAAAAAAATATATGATGTACGTTACCATGTAAACTACCAGCGAAAATTGGTTTGAACGAGATCTAGTAAGTAGTTTTTTTTAATACGTCATAAATCGTAAATCGCAACTTCTGCTTACGGAACCCTCAGTGTGCCAGTACGAATCGCACTTGGCCAGTTTTTATATATATAGAGATATAGATACAGGTAGTTACACGACATTGTCTTGGACCTTTAGATGTAATGAATGATAGACCTTCTAGAGATAATGCTTTATTGGAACTAGTGTGACTGGTCTGATAAGCAATCACTTTCTGAATAAATACGGACCCTACGTGGAGTAGACTTGCAATTGATTCAAACAGTTCGAGCTTTTACCAGGGGCTTTGCCCACGTACCTATAATATGTCGAAAATTATCCCAAGGAAACATATTCCCGAGATAGACGTATCCTATGCCATGGTATATCTCATATCCCATAAATCAGGACATGGTCTACCCGTGTACCAAGTTTCATCCAAATCCGTTTAGCTGTTTTGGCGTGAAAATAACGGACATCCATTTATCCATCGAAACTTTTGCGGAGAGTAAGGAGATTTGATCAAAGTGCGTACCTATTACCAGTGCGTCGTATTACCAGCATGCATCGGCAGGATATGATAATAGAAGCTAGGATAAGCGCGTTGACGCAACTCGCCAGGAAGCAAGCGTTGTCGCGATAGACGCGATTTGAAAAAACATCGGGATTGTGATTGTGATACATTGCTCGGTCTTCCCAAGACACCATCATAATATAACCACAATTGTATAAGGGTTATGAATATTGGATGAATGGAGACAGAGAGGGAGGCCAAATAAAATATGGATGGAGTGTGTGAGGAGTGATATGAAAGTACAGGGAGTTAGTGATAGTGTTACGGCTGACAGAATGGAAGAAAAAAACATGTTGCGCGGGTTGCGCCGACCCCAAGCAACATGGGATGAGGGCAGGAAGATGTTGACATTATAGCTGTTGTCTCTGCTGACATTTATCTATACTAATATTATAAAGAGGTAAAATTTGTTTGTAAGTTTGTATGTTTGTAAGTTTGTATGTAGGGGGTAATCTCAGGAACTACTGGTCCAATTTGAAAAATTCTTTCAGTTTTAGATAGCCCATTTATTGAGGAAGGTCATCTATACTATCTATATCTATACTAATATTATAAAGAGGTAAAATTTGTTTGTATGTTTGTAAGTTTGTATGTAGGGGGTAATCTCAGGAACTACTGGTCCGATTTGAAAAAATCTTTCAGTTTTAGATAGCCCATTTATTGAGGAAGGTTATCGGCTATATATCATCACGCTAAGACAAATAGGAGCGGAGCAGTAATGGAAAATGTGACGCAAACGAAGTTGCGCGGGTCAGCTAGTGTTGTTACATTTTAAGAGGAGCTCGTGGCTAAATAATAACAGCCGCACAGGGTGATCTTCAAGGTTAAGCAACGCTTGCCGAGGTTGGTCTGTGAATGGATGACCATCTTAACATACTGAGTTTCCTCCGTGCCTCGTAAAGAAGCATGTTAAGCTCTTTGGCATTCGTTACGGATAGTCGGAAAATCTGATACCAGTCTTGCCAAGGAGTACCGTGTTACCCAGTTAGCCGATGTAAGCCAATCTCAATATAGTTGGGAAAAGGCTAGCCAGATGATGATTTTAGTTATAACCAGGTGGTTTACTTACGTATCATAAGCAGCGTAGTTGAGAAGCTGCCTGATGTAGTCACAGGTGGGGTGCATCAGTGCCCCGCAGTGGGGGAGACCGTAGACCCCTTGGTGTTGACCCCCAAGAGATATAAGGTTCTTTATCTTAGGCAGTCTGTGGCCGCAGCGCTGGACTACGGCTCGCCTATAACAAGTAGTTCAAGAAAATGAGAAATGGTAGTACAGCATTTTATGAACAAACACAAAGCACTTCAGTGAAAATACAAACTTCTGACTACTTGGTTTAAAAGTTAGTTTTGTTTTCAGCATAATTGTAATTTTTAGAATTAAAAACACACGTGGTATAAGTTATCTAATATTGAACTCATGTTCCTGAACTATTTAATTCAATTTTTCTTTAAAAATAAATACCTAGTTACTGAAGAATTACAAAAAAAAGCAAAGATCAATATTCTGTATATCAGGAATTATGACAAAAACCCTTACAGAAACTGGCTTCCTTGAGAGAACCCGATGGCATTGAACCCATCTTTCAGTTGAGGTTCTTCAGCCAGGTATTTGCATACTTCCTCCACCTGGGTGTTGGGGTTCAGGAAATACCCATTTTCCAGGTCCTCGATTGTGGAGTTCCCAATTTGCAAGGAGTTCACATACACGCCAGGGATGGTTTTTTCTAGAAATACCTTTATGCCTCCCAGACTGAAACTAACGCAGCATGTGTCACCTGTATAAGGAAGAAAAAAAAAATTGTTGGTAGTTTAAGATTGTATGTATGTGAAAATGATTGAGTTGGCAAAATTTATTATATTTTTATTTAAAGCTTTATTTTTGTATACACAATTACAATACATAGTACATATAAAAAACCAAAAATCTTATAATTTAGAGTATGGTTATTTATTGTTGATGTGTAGTCCCTCCTGGGTAAAAGCCTCCTCCAACTGGAACCAATCATCGCGGTTTGTTGCAACTTGCAACCCTCCACTGAGTTGGCAAAATAGTTAAATGTAACTAAGTATGTTGCTATGTATATTATTATTTCTGGTAGTAGGTACCTACCAAAAAAATAAATATTCTTAGCCTGGTAGGAATTTTAAGCCAGCAGAAAACATTAGTACCAACTACCAATACCTATACTAATAATGTCTTGACAAAATTAATTTTATTAACAACATGTTCAATTGAAATCTATCTATAGAATGTTATTCCTTCCACATATTTTCCTGTTTATAAAGTCAAGGAAATCAGCATTGCCCGGTGCTCAGCCGACAGTTAATTTAAATTAACAGTCTATGAGACCTATTTGGAACTTAAATATCTCCCACCAAGTGAGTCTCAGCCAGTGGTGGTAATATAAGTTATTTCTAAAATAGTTTGGCATATATATAATAGGCACAGGAGAAAGTTAAGTAAAAATACTGGAATTCAAAATTAAAAAAAAATAAACAAAATTCATTTATTTTGTGAACACAGGGTACAATGAACTTATACTTATATATAAATGTTTGGTCTAACCTATCAACAGAATCAACATGGAAACTAAAAACTTAAATAAATAATAATATGTAATTGTATTTCATACCTGATAGGTGCTCCATCCATGTCTAGCTCTAGCTAGTCCATTTTCAATACCTAATTAGTAATATTTATGGCAAAACGTACAGTCTATTACAATTAAATTATAAAATCATAATATAAATAGTCGCAATTACTTAGGTAGGCACCTAGTCTATACAGCCAACAATTATTTTTCAGGTGTCTACTTAGCCAATCAATAAGAATCTATAAGTACCGACCGATAGTTACGAAATTAACTCTCTGGTCGTCAACAAAGTAAGTTAATTGCTCGTACTTAGTACTAGTTAAATAATTGTCTAATTAATTCTAAAACTTACCCATTCCATGCCACAGAACAATGGGTGTTGGTGTCGCAGAAATTAATTTGATGACGAACAGAAAAATATACAGCGACTTCATTTTGAATTAATAGCTATCTCACTAAAAATAAAACTTGCTGCGAATTATAATCGAGAACTATACACTATGCGGCGAAACGACCGAATCAACGAATCAACAATGAAAAGACGTAAATGTAAACAAACAAATGTCAAAGTCAAACTAATGTCAATGGATAGTGAAGTCCAACTACTGACGTATTTTATAACTACGTCATTGAGTCTAACAGGCCGATCGCAAGTGAAAAAAAAAGTTTATGAATGACATCTATCGAGCGTTGACCTCATCACCAGCCGTCAGTGATATTTTTTCATTCATGATTAAAATACCTAATGCCGAAGATTTTAATGAGTGACTGAGTTTGATGTTAAAAAAGTACCTACAATTTTATGAATGAATTTAGCGTTAATTGAAACTCTCAACAGATTACCTACTCGTTTTATTTATTTTTAACTAGATGTCACTATTACGAACATATTTTCTGTTAGGACGTCGTCAATGAATGAATAAAATACTTCCGAACGTTTACAATAGATGGCGGCAGCAGTATTACATTGAGTCATGAAAATTCAGTAAACTTTGTAAATTCCTAGGCTATCAGCCTTCGCTTTTTTCGTATTTTTCCGATGTTTTTAGACTGCTTACCTTACTTACAGGTCCATACCCAGCCTAATCTACCGATTGTCCCTCCTCCTCAGGTCGGCGCGTAATAGGTATTCCTCAGTCATAACTGAGGGTCGTTCCCACCGAATTATCTCTTTACAATATGTCCCTGATTGTCCGGGGTTGGCTTCATGGAGAGCTTAGTATTAGGGAAGGTCGACCTGGGGCTGACCATCCAGTAGGTCTTTTCTTTTAAAGATCATCAAATGACCTACTTACCTACTCCTTTCGCTCTGAGCGAAGCGGAAGGGACTGTCAGACTCCCCAGGGAGGTACTGACTAAAACCCATGCGTGTTCTTCCAAATGCCCTTTTGCGTTCCAGGGAGGCGGCTCTTTAGAACAAATCCCGATTTTGTAAACATGTCGAAATTATCACGAAGTGTGTTAATCCAACTAATCACAGTCTAAGTAGGTACTTCGACGATGTCATCCATCGAGCATATGCATTATCATTCAAATTAATGGAACGATTGCTCAACTAACTAAGTATACCTTCACCAGCATAGGGATACCTATGTTGTTATAGACTCCAACATATGATTTTATTTACCATAGATAGATAAAGAACTATTGCATAAATCACTCGTATCGTATCGTATTGTCTCTTTTATGACGTCAATAGAGCATTGTTTGTGGTAACAAATTACTATATGTTCACCAACCCTCCCCCTGTCCTCTCCGCCCCGGAATCTAATTAATGGACATGGCGCTTAGGTGCTAACAATAGCCGCCTAGCTTAGGCGATACTGGCTGAAATTCTTGTTATGGTCATGAAAAAACCTTCAAGATACTTACTATTTTTTTTTGCATTTGTGTTGTTCGGGTATAGGCGCGCATTGGACCACAATCTCGCCTGGCTGAAAGGGATCATTTGGTCGACGAAGGAACATTCTTGTCTAGAAATATCCTATTCACTGTTGACTAAAAGTTGTATAAATTAAACGAAATTATATAGAATTCCTTTGTTTATTGACATTCATCAAGTTTCCATATGTAATAAATAACAATATTATACATATTTTAACTGCTACTTATCACATTCGTATAATTGAAGGCCCTATTTCACTTCTCTCTAACAATATCTCCTCAAAACTACTTTCCATACTTACAAAATCTGGTTTCGATTGATTTTATTTTTGGTCCAGAGTTAGCAAAACAAGCCAAAGTAGGTACTCAAAACTTAGATCTATGTACGTTTTGTATGGCCAATTTCCACTCGTACATATTAAAAATATAACAAAACAAAAGAATCTTTGCTGCACCAGACATGGTTTTAGATTTTTAGGGCAATTACTTACAAACTTAAAGATATTTGGACAAATTAAGAAGAAAATCCTCTCTTGACTTATAATACGTATGAGATATTGATTAAACATTAACTCAGTAGCTCAGTGTGTAATTAGGTAGGTAGTACATATTTACATTTCGCTTTTGTCACAATTTTCCACTGTCATGATGTCAGAACAACTCAAATAAACGCTTAAAATAAACGTTTCAGTGTTTCCCTTGTACAAATAACACTGAACTCCTTTCATTCTATTTTATCTGTTCGAGAAACATCATTTGGGAATATTTTCATCAGCATCTAGGCATTTTCTTTTCGTTCAAGACAAACTTTAAGGACTAGGTAAACCAATAAGAATAGGAAGCAAAGTGTTCTAGATAAAGATGATACCCCTTACCCTATCTAGTGCTTCTACACACTAAGAGTTTCAGCATTATTCTGTAAATATGGCCACGAACAGAGCTTTGGCTCGAATAGGTAGGTACGTAGGTACCGTCGAGTTTATTCGTAAGGTATGAGAAACGTAGTTTATCGTGAAAAACACACTATTTTATTTGTGCTAGATTTCAATCGTTACACATGCAATAAATTTCATTCAGGCGAAAAGTACTCATGAGTAAGTATTGTATTTTATTTTGTTTTTATTTTTCGTTGACTCAAAAATTCCTATATAAAATTTTGGTAACTAATGGGTTCTTCGACCACAATTTCTGCAACCCTTGCGACTCTTATGATTTCATTAAAAGTAGTCAACAATTTCTAAATATTTTCCATAGAAAAATATTTCACTCGAATCACTATCTCTCGACATATCCTACATCAGTACTATTGTGTTCGTCATTTCGGTACGTCCCCACAGTCACTGACACAAATCGACAATGAAAAATAAACTTATAACTATTAATTAAAACTAAATAGTTATCATAACCGCTAATCTACTTCATCACAGTCTCATAAAGGAAATCACTATAGTCTGTTACTTCGCTGAATCACGTGGGGATCAAATCTTTGGGATCGTCAGATATTCGACATACCTACAAGGTAAATTATGCACTATTGTAGCAAAGATATTTGCTAAAGTCGTTTCGATCGTTCGACTGTTTACATTAACTATGCATTTAATATTAGTGACAGTTTAGTTATGCTTAACATACAAACATATTAAAATATTAAACGAACAATCATGTAAATCCAAAGTTTTTTCTGAACTAGACGTCGCAATTAAATTCAAATTAGATTTTTCTTTTAATCGACGAAAACCCGACGTGATCCCGATCTAGTTGACAACTAGATTGAACAGCCTCATTTATAATTTAAAATCAGATCTCTAATGACTGTTTTACAGTATTCTCATGGAGTCTGAGTGTTTCATGATGTTCTGTCCCAGACTTCGGATCTTCTTGGGTGACTCGAAGTAGTCGCTGGAGTCGCTTGACTCGACCTGCACGTGTCTATGGTGACTCCGGATTCTCCTGGCTCTCGTGTCAGAGTCGTACATGAGGGTGTGGGTGCTGCCTTTCCTCGATCTGAAGGGAATTCTATACGGTGTGCTGCTCTGTACGTCCGACATGGATCTAATATGTCTTCTTAGTTTTGACTCTTTTGTGAGAGGCGAAAAAGTGATGACCATGTTCTCAGGTTTCGGCTCTGGAGACCTGGAAAGAGGAAAATAGAATCGTTTATTCTCAAGTAACCGTTACAATGATACTTAGCCTATTTAAATAGTATCGTTATAAATAAAGATTGTTTGTTGCCAGTAGTAATGAGTAAACTCATTCGATAATAATGTTTACTAGGAATTCACGTGGAATTGAAAATTGGCTCAATAACTCGTGAATGTGACGCTAGACACAACACGTTACTGTGTAATATTTACCGAGTGATATGCGCAAGTACATATTGTTAGTTGGTAATGCCTATAAATAGTGCTATATTATCACTGTGATTGCACAATTTCTCAAATATTATATCAGTTGATGCTATTTAAGTTATGGGTTTGTTCTAGCTCTACGTATAAGTAGTACTCTATGCTCTACGTACTTATGCGACGATGCGAAGTCGCATCGCAGTTTTGTGTACGAGCCCTTACATAGGCCGTATCAAATGGGGTATTTTCCTATGCTACACATGACAATTGACCGTTTCTTTCCGATTCTTACTTGATATGTTTGACCCCTGCCATTTAACGTTTGATGACATCGATTCAAAGTAAATTATGTTCTAGTTGGAATCGTCATGATTCGATCTAACGACGACGCCAGGCTAGCTATTTGAAACGAAAACGTTGCTATCTAGAATCCAATCACGAAGTTATGCAAATTGAACGATATTTGATTAGTAAGTAGGTAAGCACTCAAATACTTAGTTTTCGAGTGCACTTAAAAAACTCCTTATGCTATAGCGAAGGCGATTGTCGATGCGTCAAAGATGCCTGGGATTGACAAGCACTGTCGCAATGTCACGTGATCCCTTAATCCAATCTCAATCCCTTACAGACAGGGCAATCACAGGGCCAATTCTATTAATTTTAATGCAACTTATGCATTTGCATCTCAGTCACAATCTATCAAAAAAGCAATTTCCATACATTTTTGACGGATTGCAAACTATATGCAAATACAAAAGTTGCATTAAAATTAGTAGAATTGGCACTCTCTTTCGCTAATAGAATCGTAGGTACCTACTTTTTTTTAAGAGTCCTATTACATTTTTTACGGAAATTCATGATTTTTGACGCTGTAATTTTCAGCAGCAGTAAGATATTTTAATTATTTGATCCTGAATAACGATAGTGCCAGTCTCTTTATTGTAAGTTGGAGTTACACATTTTCATTTTTCTTTTCGTGTAATTTACTATAAATATTTTACGAACTCAGTTTGCAAGAAAAAATGTCGGCGATGGAACTTTGACGGTCTAATTCACATTGTTACAATCAATTCTTTTAAAAGCTGAAATTACTAAAAGGTAAGTTGAATGTTTTACTTGTTTATTGGAGTTCTAGAATTTCTATAAATTCCTTGAGTTTTCACGGAAAAAAACGTAAAGAAATCCTAATTTAAGCCAGAAATGTCTTGATTCAGCGTCCATTATATTCCAAATAAAAACAATTTTATCAAATAAATTAATATGATATAAAATTTCAGTCTACAATGAATACGTTTCATAAGTTTTCGTTTGTCAATATAATAAAACAAAATTACAATAAATAAAATTAAAGTACTATATATTCTGCGTCAATTCAGCGCGCGCGCTCCTCAGTCTCGCGCGAGCGCCCAAATAAACTATAATCCTATTCAGACTAGTAAGTATCAAAATTGTCTCGCGGACTAAAGATGTACTCCCAACGCAGACCAACGTAACTTCGTCTATTGCAAACGAGCATTTACGATTCGTAATAGGACTCTTAATGCGAAACGGGGAAACTCTTGGCCCAAATCTCACCTGTAGTGCGATTCACTAAGGAAGAACATCTTTACAACCAAGAAATCATCGTTGAAACATATGATGTGGCATATATATATCAGAGGGCTAAGCACGAGTTTCTGCGTAATTGCATCGACAGCGTAAACGTATCGCTTGTGTCAAATTTTGTATGCAAAATTGATCAGCGCCATGTGTCCGTATTTGGAACTAAACTAATCGGTAGCACAAGTTTCTGACATTTAACTTCGTATCGAGTTTACGTTTTAACGTTGCGTAAATGAACCAAATGTATGGAAATCGGTCGCACCATGGTAGCACGAGTTGTGTAGTATCGACTTTGTCGCTAGCTGGGACGTACGCACGTAACAAACTGTCTCACTGACATTTTCTCGGTGAGACAGGTTACGTCAAACAATTATCCGTGTTTATTTTGGAATAAATACAAGAATTTGCAATTTTATCATGAAAACAAGAGGAAGGCCATGCTGCCTATTTACCATCCGATCTCCTGTATACATAAAGACGCTAGGAGAAGGTGTAAAATGAGGTAAAATTTATTTCATTTTCCTTGTAAACACACGTAATAGTTTCTCATAAAAAACATTATTATTAGTTTTATTCATGCGAAACACACAGAGCGGCCCAGTGCCGTTCGTCTCCGTGCTTCGAGTTCGTCTCCGTGCGTTTTCACCGCAACTTCACGTTGTCCTGGAGCTCCAAATCAGTTGAAGTTCCAACCACGCAGTATCGCGACAGGCGTTGCAAATAACTGCTTAAGATACCTACGTAATATAATGAACGTGTGTGCAGCTTATTCATTTGTGCTCTATCATGCTTTACAACGAAAACATACCAACGCAAAGTTGTAATGTTATATAGAACTTGGAACAAACCCCACTGAGCAAATTATGTAGGTACTGGGCACCCGGATCTTTTTCCATCCCTCAGCAACTAAATACATTGTACCTGATACCCTTTCACAACAATAGAAGACTTCAAATTTCATAATACATAACATATTCTTTAGCAGGTTTGTGATGAATGCAGTACCTACCTCTTTAAATGGCAAGAACTATAATCATATGCCACGTTACAAGTTACAAGCCTGTCGATGATGGCTAAAGACCGATGTTTAAAGGAGAGAAGCAGAGAAGCACGACAAATATAAAATGGAACACCTTCGCAGTGTGACCATTGGTTTATTGTGAAGACCTTCCATAGAAATCTCCATCTTACCAGTTGTCCTTACACCGTACTGATAGCGCACTGTGAGGGGCACTCATTCTTTGAAAAAAAAAATACCAAATCCTAAATCAAATCGTCCCGTACCTATACATGGCTTGCAAGGGGCGGGTAGCCCCCTTTTGGAGTAAAAGAAAGAAAATGATCAACCCATGGATTTTATATTTCTGTGGTTCAACCCATTTCTTAATGTAATACTTGAATGAAACCTAAATACACAGTAATAATAATAACATGTTTTTTTTTCGAATTTGTCTAATATTGAACGTTGCATAGGTCGAATCGAAGCTCCAAAGTATTGAGCATCGACGCCGAGTTGCTGGCTTATCAGTTTTCTATCGGTTACATTTTGGGAAGTGTGCGACGGAATTACATAATTTAATTCCGCCAATTCCACCATCGGACCACAAGACGTATGGCGATGCGCCATCGGTACATGGTGGACATCCCACCTATACGTACAAAATGTTTTGGGAATACATTAATTGTGCGTACAGCTAAGGAGTGGAATTCCCTGCCGGCGTCTGTGTTTCCTGATAGCTATAACCTGGGAGACTTTGGCAAGAGTGAATAGGTTACTTCTAGGCAAGCGTGCTCCACCTTAGACCGCATCATCGCTTAAAATCAGGTGAGATAGTGGTCAAACGTATGCCTATCACTAGTAAAAGAAAAGTTCAAATTGTTTGTTTAAGAATTTGCAAAGGTAATCTCTTGAAGTCAGGTCCGATCTTCGATCACTATTCCACGCGATCGAAGGGTCCGATTATTTTTATTTGTGATGGGTTTGCTCTTCACTCTAGTGTTGGTCAAAGATGACAGAAACATAGTGGAGAGAGTTGGTCAGAGATGGAGCGAGCTTACCCAGAAGGAGCCTGTGTACACTCTAACTTAAGATTAGGGTTGTAAGCGTTCGGAAACACAGGCGCAGGCACATAGTTCCACTCCTTTGCTGTGCGCATTATAAAAGACGTTTGGAAACGCTTAGCGCGAATTGGTGGAACAGCAACAAGGTAGGGATGGTAAGTTGCAGTCCGTTTGGATGTCCGATGGTAGAGGGGGGCCGATGGGATGAGGTCGTGGAGTTCTTGAGAACACTCACAGAAGTACAATCCGTAGAAGACCGACAAGCAGGCAACCTTGCGGCAATGACCCAAGCTGTGTAGCTTGGCATCCACCAATTTTTCGTCGCCGATAAGCCTCTTAGCTGAACCATCCCAAAGGTGGCTGCAAAACTCCATGCAGGATCGGACTTGTGCTTTGTTTAGGGTCTAAAACTGTCCTTGCCTGAAGTATAGCTTCACCCTATTCAGGATGCACACTTACAAGCTTCCAAGCATTTTTTTAAAAGATATGCTCCTGTATGACTGAAAACGCACAGTTTTTGTGAGACAGCCCCATGAGCGAAGCAGCGGGGAAAGACGAATAGTAGTTGTAAATAAAATTACAGTAGGTATTGGTAATGCAGTAAACGGCCCCGACTTAGGCTCGTGTACTAACAAAGGTCGTTGTTACGAACCAAAACACTGTGTTATTTATTTTATCATTGCTTTTTTCAACAGTTAGAGAAAATGGCACATCATGAGGATACTTATATCATAGAAGAAAATCTCGAAGATATTGTGAAATCCAGCTAACCTTCAATGGGCCCGCGTGATGGATACCTATAACATGCAATATTTTCATTTTTGCTTTCATTTCAAAGAATTTCGTCTAGAATGGAAAGGCTTTAATTTATTGCCAAAAAAAAACCGTTTTAATGTGGCAGTTGATATTTTCGCGCGTAAACTGCCGATGACGTCACTCCTGCCTGTCATTGATCAAATCAAAGTCATAGAGCAAGATCCCGGTGATACCAAACCCTACATATTTTCTCAGTAACAAAATGTGTGGGATAGAATAGCGTTCGAATACAATGTATGGTAGGCGTAGAAAATGACCTCTGAATTTATGTTTGTTTTATATCATTGGTTGAATGAATTCTCAACAGCCAATCGCATCACATAACTCTGCGTTGATAATTTTCCACAGACTGGGCATTAGCAGATTATGATAGGTGCCAGGTAAACTTGCAATAAAGTACATTGATGTTTCCCTAATATCTCTTCGTAGATACCCGAACAATAAAATAAAAACAATGTAATAAATAAAAACTAAAGTCTACCAGGGTTTGGGAGGATGCAAAACTACCTCCTAGACTTTTGAAATATGTCTTATACCTAAATCATTAAAAAAGAAACTGAATGCAGATATGTACGCGTACGTTGTCATTACACAACACTTCTCTATCAAAACATTTTGTTACTGCGAAAATAAGTAACGTCTGGGAACCATGGGATCTTGGACTAGAAATTAACAGGTGTGACGTCAGTAGGCGCTGATTGGTGTATTAAAACACGTTCCATTTCACGTTACTTTTAATTCGAAATAATTGGTAACCGGAATAAAAACATTGCACGTACAAAAAAGTATAAAGGAAGGGCCTTTATACTTTATTAACATTTTTGTCAGACAATATTGATAAATATTATATAGGTACATCTTCCCTATTGCGGCCAAATTCCTATCACAGAAGAAGCCTGTAGCCAAGCAATAGTAGAAACTTTGTGGTCCTAGCTGTGATATTTCAGGTTAGATATTATTTACAGGTTGATTGGTAATTCAGTGCTTTCCTTCGAATGGGATGTTCTAGTGTAATGCAACGATTTTGAATCAGCAACTTGGCGTCCGGCGTTGTTTTCGAGCGAGAACTTTTAAGGTTTTTTGAAGTCTACCTAACGATCAAAAGTTGCTGATTGAGAGAAATCTCCTCTTCATAAGTATGGAGATAAAGTGCGTAAAGAAAATAGTATGAAAAGTTCTTGAAACTTATCTTTTGTGATCTAGAAATCGATCACTCGAAAATGAAAACCCAATTTGGTCACCAAGTTAACTGGACTGGACAAAAACCGTTTCAACTGTGCAATTACCAATCACTCTGTATACATATAATATGGATGGATGAAAAAAATATTATTTAGATTTAAACAACACTTTATATTTCATAATGAGTTAAATGTAGGTACACGGATCTTACATAATTAAAATGGCAGTCATCATCATCATATTAGCCAATTGCCGTCCACTGCTGAACGTAAGCCTCCCCCAAAGAGAGCCAACCATTCTGGTCCTGAGCAGTCTGCATCCATCGGCTGCTAGCCACCATCTTTAAACATCGGTCCCTCGTGCCGCAGGGCGTCTAACACTACGTATGCTCCATCCGTCCGTCTGTCCGTCTACAGACATGGCCGGCCAACTTCCACTCATCATGCTGATTAAAATGGCAGTATCGGCAGTATACTCCAAGCAAGCTGTGAATTTGCAACATTATATAAGTTCCAAAAGTTTTCCAAAATCTCTTTGTTGAATCTGCTGTTGTCGTAGTCTTTGAAGAAACTCAGTCCCATACTATTAGACGGTTATGTAAGCGATTGGAATGGTTTGTCTGCTCTTGGTGGCAATGCCGGCTTACACTGTTGCGGTGTCGACAAAGGCTCTTGGCTAGAATCTGGAATATTTTACTTGCCTTCTCCTGCAGATAAAAGAAGTTGATATGTAAGAAAAATAATTCAAAGATTATGACACTATGAAAAAATGTTGTTGATTTTTAGTATTTATAGACTTGGACTGGGTTGATTGTGAAGGCCAGATAGGCAGTCATTCCGCGTTATATAGGTACTGGTATTCGGTCTGACTAGAGGACGACCCCAATTTTGTTGGGAAAAGGCTAGGCAGATGATATTGGACATTGCAACAAGGAATTTCTTACTAACAGCCTGAAGCCTCATTCTGAGTGCTAAGCAAGGCAATACTCAGTCTTACTACATGAGACTTAGCATAATAGAAACATTTTACATCGTTGTATGAATCTGTGTAATATAGGTAAGAGTACCTAGATTATAAAAAATTACAAATGTGCTTACTTTTCTTTGAAGTTTTCCCTGAGGACGATTTGAATAAAACGTATTCTTGCTGACTTTGTTAATTAAAACATCTCAGAACTGTACAGTGCACATTTTCTTATAAAAGGTGGTAAATCACAATTTTTATTTGAAATGACAACAAACAACAATAGACATTTACTATTTAGGGTCAACACACACCACCACGCAACGCAGTGCGAGCGACATTTACAACCCGCGGTATTAAACATTTAAAAAGTGACTTGAAAATATGAAAAAACCATCGCAAAGTATGTAATTGTTATTACGACTAACCGAATGATTAAGTAGAAAATGTTAGCGAACAATAATGTAGAAATACAAAGTGTTACAGAATAAACGCAATACATCTCAAGAGGTCATTGTACTCATCATTATGAACAACTTTTACCATGGTTTAAACTCTTAATTCTTTGTTGTACACTAAAACACCTTATAAGTATTAGATAAAGCCAAATAATAAAGTTCAACTACAAAGGCGATCGTAACTCAAAGTAGTTTTCTTCAGAAAGCCTTGAGTGATAAAGAGAGATCAGCGTAGTAGGTAGGATCCAGAGTACAAATAATACACGTAAATATACTAAATTCATATCTAAATATAAATAGATATATATAACAAACCCGAATACGCGAACAAAAATCAGCTGTTCAGTACATTATGTCGAGTAATGCGCACATAAATCAGCAGTGGGTCGATGTTTGTCCCGGTAATGATGAGTGGCCCCATTTTTTTTATTTTATTTTTTTATGTATATCGCAAATAATTTACAGCTACACGCGTTTGCATCAGTGTGCTAACGGTTTTATATTTTTTGGAATTTGAAGGAAACCGTCAAACGTGAAATGAAAGGTGTCAAACGTCGTTTGCGGAACCGATCAAAACCAAATAATTTATCATAAATTACGACATCAATAAACTAAAAATATTAACAGTTTTTGAATATAAGAATTTTTAAAAATGATAAATATGTTTTAACATGTGTATAAAATAAAATACTTTTTTAATTGTTATTATTTCCAGGCTCTTAATTGTTCAAAATAGAATTACCGGTTTTTTGTGTTCATTTTCAGAACGCACCATTCAGTTCAAATCGTTCCAATCGCTATTGGGTTCTCTGCCTAAATTAACCATCGTTCAATTATTACTTTCGAGTAGACGCTAGACGTTTATTAGAACTCGTGCTACCAAAACACCATCTCGCTGTAGCGAGTGCGTAAAGGTCTGGTAAAAACGTCACGATAACGTTACTATTTCGCAAGAAACTTGTGCTAGGGCTACAGATGTTTCAACGATGATTTCTTGGTTGTAAAGATGTTCTGCCTTAGTGAATCGCACTACAGAGGGCTAAGCACGAGTTTCTGCGTAATTGCATCGACAGCGTAAACGTATCGCTTGTGTCAATTTTTGTATGCAAAATTGATCAGCGCCATGTGTCCGTATTTGGAACTAAACTAGTCGGTAGCACAAGTTTCTGACATTTAACTTCGTATCGAGTTTACGTTTTAACGTTGCGTAAATGAACCAAATGTATGGAATTCGGTAGCACCATGGTAGCACGAGTTGTGTAGTATCGACTTTGTCGCTAGCTGGGACTTACGCACGTAAAAAACTGTCTCACTGACATTTTCTCGGTGAGACAGGTTACGTCAAACAATTATCCGTGTTTATTTTGGAATAAATACAAGAATTTACAATTTTATCATGAAAACAAGAGGAAGGTCATGCTGCCTATTTACCATCCGATCTCCTGTATTCATAAAGACGCCAGGAGAAGTTGTAAAATGAGGTAGAATTTTATTTCATTTTCCTTGTAAACATACGTAATAGTTTCTCTTAAAAAACATATTATAAGTTTTATTCATGCGAAACCCAGAGCGGCCCGGTGCCGCCTGCAGGCCTTCACCAAGGCCCGCAGGCGGCATTCGTCTCCGTGCGTTTTCACCGCAACTCCACGTTGTCCTACTCCTGGAGCTACAAATCATTTGAAGTTCCAACCACGCAGTATCGCGACAGGCATTACAAATAACTGCTTTAGGTACCTACCTAATATAATGAACGTGTGTGCAGTTTATTCATTTGTGCTCTATCATGCTTTACAACGGAAACATACCAACGCAAAGTTGTAATGTTATATAGAACTTGGAACAAACCCCACTGAGCAAATTATGTAGGTACTAGGCACCCGGATCTTTTTCTATCCCTCAGCAACTAAATACATTGTACCTGATACCCTTTCACAACAATCTAAGACTTCAAATTTCTTAATACAAAACATATTCTTTAGCAGGTTTGTGATGATTGCAGTACCTCTTTAAATGGCAAGAACTATAATCGTATGCCACGTTACAAGTTACAAGCCTGTCGATGATGGCTAAAGACCGAGGAGAGAAGCAGAAAAGCACGACAAATATGAAATGGAACACCTTCGCAGTGTGACGATTGGTTTATTGTGAAGACCCTCCATAGAAACCTCCATCTTACCTGTTGTCCTTACACCGTACTGCTAGCGCACTGTGAGGGGCACTTCTTTGAAAAAAAATTACCAAATCCTAAATAAAATTGTCCTGTCTATACATGGCTTGCAAAGGGGCGGGTAGCCCCCTTTTGGAGTAAAAGAAAGTAAATGATCAACCCATGGATTTCAAATTTCTGTGGTTCAACCCATTTCTTGATGTAATACTTTAATGAAACCTAAATACACAGAAATAAAAATAACATGCTTTTTTTTTCGAATTTGTCTAATATTGAACGTTGCATAGTTCGTCGAATCGAAGCTCCAAAGTCTTGAGCATCGACGCCGAGTTGCTGGTCTGTCGGTTTTCTATTGGTTACATTTTGGAGAGTGTGCGACGGAATTGCTTAATTTAACTCCGCCAAGCCCGTTCCACCATCGGACCACAAGACGTTCGGCGATGTGCCACCGGTACATGGTGGACATCCCACCTATACGCACAAAACGTTTTGGTAATACATTCATTGTGCGTACAGCTAAGGAGTGGAATTCCCTGCCGGAGTCTGTGTTTCCTGATAGGTACAACCTGGGAGTCTTAAAGGCAAGAGTGAATAGGTTACTTCTAGGCAAGCGTGCTCCACCTTAGACCGCATCATCGCTTAACATCAGGTGAGATAGTGGTCAAACGTATGCCTATAAATAGTAAAAGAAAAGTTCAAATTGTTTGTTTAAGAGTTTGCAAAGGTAATATCTTGAAGTCAGGTCCGATCTTCGATCACTATTCCACGCGATCGAAGGATCCGATTATTTTTATTTGTTGGATGTTTGATGGATTTTCTCTTGACTCTAGTCTTGGTCAGAGATGACAGAAACATAGTGTACGATGGAGCGAGTTTACCCAGAAGGAGCCTGTACACTCTAACTTAAGATTAGGGTTGTAAGCGTTCGGAAACACAGACGCAGGCACATAGTTCCACTCCTTTGCTGTGCGCATCATAAAAGACGTTTGGAAACGCTTAGTGCGAATTTGTGGAATAGCAACAAGGTGCAGTCCGTCTGGGTGTCCGATGGTAGAGGGAGCCGGTGGGATGAGGTCGTGGAGTTCTTGAGCACACTCACAAAAGTACAATCCGTAGAAAACCGACAAGCAGGCAACCTTGCGGCAATGAGCCAAGCTGTGTAGCTTGGCATCCACCAGTTTTTCTTCGCCGATAAGCCTCTTAGCTGAACCATCCCAAAGATGGCTGCAAAACACCATCCAGAATCGGACTTGTGCTTATAGGGTCAAAAAGTGTCCTGGCCTGAAGTATCGCTTCACCCTATTCAGGATGCACACTTACAAGCTTCCAAGCATTTCATTTTTAATTGCTTAAAAGATATGCTTCTGTATGACTGAAAACGCACAGTTTTTGTGGGAAAGCCTCATGAGCGAAGCAGCGGGGAAAGACGAATAGTAGTTGTAAATAAAATTACAGTATTGGTAATGCAGTAAACGGCCCTGACTAGGCTCGTGTACTAACAAAGGTCTTTGTTACGAACCAAAACACTGTGTGTTATTTATGTTATCATTGCTTTTCTCAAAACAGTTAGGGAAAACGGCACATCATGAGGAAACCTATATCATAGAAGAAAATCTCGAAGATATTGTGAAATCCAGCTAACCCTCAATGGGCCCGCGTGATGGATACCTATAACATGCAATATTTTCATTTTTGCTTTCATTTTAAAGAATTTCGTCTAGAATAGAAAGGCTTTAATTTATTGCCTGAATTCCGGTTTTAATCGGATAGTTGATATTTTCGCGCGAAAACTGCCGATGACGTCACTCCTGCCTGTCATTTGTCAAATCAAAGTCATAGAGCAAGATCCCGGTGATCTCAAACCCTACTTATTTTCTCAGTAATAAAATGTGTTGGATAGAATACTCTATGGGTAGAATAGCGTTCGAATACAATGTATGGTAGGCGTAGAAAATTACGCTAAATTTATCTTTTTTTTTTAAATCGACAAATTTTGTGGAAGTGCTGTCATTGGTTGAATCAATGGGGTTAAAAACTACAAACATAATGTAGGTGGCGACACTGTTGAGTGTTCCTAACCAACCGCCATATTGTTTGTATGCGATTTGTTTGTCTTAGTTTGTTTATGAATTAAATAGCTAAAATGTACGCGACTTGGAGTGTAGTTAAGTTAAAAGAAGAGTTAAAAAAGAGAAAAGCTTCCACAGCCGGCAAAAAAGTAAATTTTCGACCATTTTGCCTCGACCATTTTGTAGGCTTCCAATTTTTTCTCCTAACAGCGTTTTCCCACAGTTTTCTTCTTTTGGCATCTTTAGGAAATAAATGTATCCCTATATTTTTGCAATCAATAGCAGCACAAACTGTCATATTCAGAAAATATAACAAAAATATTACACTTGTTTACAACAACTTTACGTATAATGACAGTTGACAGGGAACACTCAACAGTAGCGACATCTAGTGGGAGAAATGAGCAGTTTTTTACCCCATTCTCAACAACCAATCGCATCACATAACTCTGCGTTGATAATTTTCCACAGACCGGGCATTAGCAGATTACTACCTCCTAGACTTTTGAAATATGTCTTATACCTACATTAAAAAAGAAACTGAAAGCAGATAATGTACGACTACCTACATAGTCTTTACACAACACTTCTCTATCAAAAATTTTGTTACTGCGAAAAAAAGTAACGTCTGGGAACCATGGGATCTTGGACTAATAATTTACAGGTGTGACGTCACTAGACGCTGATTGGTGTATTAAAACACGTTCCGTTTCACGTTACTTTTAATTCGAAATAATTGTTAAAAATAAATGGTAACTGGAATAAAAACGTTGCACGTGCCCTTCCTTTATACTTTTTTAACATTTTTGTCAGACAATATTGATAAATATTATATGCATCTTCCATATTGCGGCCGAATTCCTATCACAGAAGAAGCCTGTAGCCAAGCAATAGTTTGGAACTTTGTGTGCCTAGCTGTTATTTTAGGTTAGATCATTGAGTATACTATGTATATAATGATTAGATATTATTTACAGGTTGATTGGTAATTCAGTGCTTTCCTGCAAATGGGATATTCTAGTGTAATGCAACGATTTTGAATCGGCAACTTGGCGTCCGGAATTGTTTTCGAGCGAAAACACTAAGGTTTTTTGAAGTTGTCTACATAACGATCAAAAGCTGAGCTGCTAATTATGAGAAATCACCTCTTCATAAGTATGGAGATAAAGTGCGTAAAGAATAAAGTATGAAAATTTCTTGAAACTTATCTATTGTAATCTAGAAATCGATTACTCGAAAATGAAAACCCAATTTGGTCACCAAGTTATCTGGACAAAAATCGTTTCAACTGTGCAATTACCCATCACTCTGTATTATTAATTAATAAATAATAATATGGATGGTGGGAAAATATTATTTAGATTTAAACAACACTTTATATTTCATCATGAGTATGTACACGGATCATACATAATTAAAATGGCAGTCCTCATCATTCAGCCAATTGCCGTCTACTGCTGAACGTAAGCCTCTCCCCAAAGACCGCCAACCATCCCGGTCCTGAACAGTCTGCATCCATCCGCTGCTAGCTACCATCTATAATCTTCATCGGTCCCTCGTGCCGCAGGCAGTCTCACACTACGTTTGCCCACACGCAGTCTCCACTCTAACATATGTATGCTCCATCCGTCCGTCTGTCCGTCTACATGGCCGGCCAACTTCCACTTCAGCATGCTGATTAAAATGGCAGTTTCGGCAGTAGGTATATTCCAAGCAAGCTGTGAAATTGCCACATTAATATAAGTTCCAAAAGTTTTCCACAATCTCTTTGTTGAATGTGCTGTTGTCGTAGCCTTTGAAGAAACTCAGTCCCATACTATTAGACGGTGATGTAAGCGATTGGAATGGTTTGTCTGCTCTTGGTGGCAATGTCGGCTTATACTGTTGCGGTGTCGACAAAGGCTCTTGGCTAGAATCTGGAATAGTTTACTTGTCTTCTCCTGTTGATAAAAGAAGTTCATATGTAAGAAAAATAATTCAAAGATTTTGACACTATGAAAAAATGTTTTGATTTTTAGTGTTCATAGACTTGGACTGGGTTGACTTGGATTGTGAAGGCCAGATAGGCAGTCATTCCGCGTAAAATAGGTAGGTACTGGTACTTATTCACTTGAATTCGGTCTGACTAGAGGCCGACCTCAATATAGTTGGGAAACGGCAGATGATATTGGACATTGCAACAAGGAATTTCTTAGTAACAGCCTGAAGCCTCATTCTGAGTGCTAAGCAAGGCAATACTCTTAAGTCTTACTACATGAGACTTAGCATAATAGAAACATTTTACATCGTTGTATGAATCTGTGTAATACAAGAGTACCTAGATTATAAAAAAATACAAATATGCTTACTTTTCTTTGAAGTTCTCCTTGAGGACGATTTGAATAAAACTTATTCTTGTTGACTTTGTTTATTAAACCATCTCAGAACTGTACAGTGCACATTTTCTAATAAAAGTTGGTAAATCACAATTTTTATTTGAAATGACAACAAACAACAATAGACATTTACTATTTAGGGTCAACACACACCACCACGCAACGCAGTGCGAGCGACTTTTACAAACCGCGGTATTAAAAATTTAAAAAGTGACTTAATATTGCAAAATATGAAAAAACGATTGCAAAGTATGTAATTGTTATTACGACTAACCGAATTATTATGTAGCAAATTTTAGCGAACAATAATTAAATAATAAACGCAATACATCTCAAGAGGTCATTGTACTCATCATTATGAACAACTTTTACCATGGTTTAAATTCTTAATTCTTTGTTGTACACTAAAACAGCTTATAAGTATTAGATAAAGACAAATAATAAAGTTCAACTACAAAGGTGAGCGTAACTCAAAGTCGAGTTTTCTTCAGCAAGCCTTTGAGTGATAAAGAGAGATCAGCATAGAAGGTAGGATCCAGAGTACAAATAATATACGTAAATATACTACACACATATCTAATTATAAATAGATATATATAAAAAACCCGAATACGCGAAAAAAAATCACCTGTTCAGTACATTATGTCGAGTTATGCGCCCATAAATCAGCAGCGGGTCGATGTTTTTCGCTGTAATGATGAGTACCATGGCCCTGAGTTATTTAATTTTTTATTTTACACTTTGTACTTTTAATTTAACCGATATAGCAATCATGGTCCAAAGGACTTAGGCACCTATTAAGGTGAACGTGAAACAGTTTTAGTGCTTTATCAATTTATTATTAGGTTTGCCATTCGTATATCGCAAATAATTTACAGCTACACGCGTTTGCATCAGTGTGCAAACGGTTTTATATTTTTTGTAATTTGAAGGAAACCGTCAAACGTGAAATGAAAGGTGTCAAACGTCGTTTGCGGAACCGATCAAAACCAAATAATTTATCATAAATTACGACATCAATAAACTGAAAATATTAACAGTTTTTGAATATAAGAATTTATAAAAATGATAAATATGTTTTAAACATGTGTATAAAATAAAACACTTTTTTAATTGTTATTATTTCCAGGCTCTTAATTGTTCAAAATAGAAATACCGGTTTTTTGTGTTCATTTTCAGAACGCACCATTCAGTTCAAATCGTTCCAATCGCTATTGGGTTCTCTGCCTAAATTAACCATCGTTCAATTATTACTTTCGAGTAGACGTTAGACGTTTATTAGAACTCATGCTACCAAAACACCATCTCGCTGTAGCGAGTGCGTAAAGGTCTGGTAAAAACGTCACGATAACGTTACTATTTCGCAAGAAACTTGTGCTAGGGGTACTGATGGAAAGTGCCGAAGACTAGGCCGAAGATGGAAGCGAGTTTCACCCGGAATCCTCTTACACAGAGGAACTGGCTGTCATACCTCTAACTGCCGGAACACAACAATGCTGTTAACATTGTTGTTATGGCGACAGACTTAGACATGATGGTGGTAGCTTGCCAGGCGGACTTAGAACAAGTCCTACCACCAACCAAACCGAGCAAAAAATTTGCCCCCGCTGGGTATCGAACCCGGGACCTCTGGGTCTGAATCAGGTGGTATAACCACTAGACCACGGAGGCGGTTAGTGTCACCTGTTTAGCACCACCCGGGGACCACGTGTAGGGATTCGCTGAAGGGTATTCTCCTACGGACGCGGGTGACTCGGCCCCCAAAACTTGTCTTACTTTGTCTAGAGCCTCTTGAGTTTTTCTCTGATAGCCAAACAACGTGAAGGTCGCCGGTCGTCCGAAATGTATGAAGTGGCTGAAGCCAGATGGTGTATTGAACGAGTACTTATTCTGAGATAACGAGAGGACGACTCAGCTAATGAAACGATTTGAAAAAGGTTAATTAAATGTTGTAATTGTTTTATTGGTTTCATCGTTCTAAAAATATCTAGAGGTCTAGACTGTATATACAATAATTGGAGAATAGTTTAGCATAGAATAAAAAATTAACAAATTAAGAAAACAATTAACACTGCGTGAATATCAGTCAGCATGTTCAAGGGTGTACCTATAATATATTCTGTTGAATTAATGAATGTAACCAATGAACCATTACTTAGGTAACCAGGGGGGCTACTCTCTAAGCCCGACGTCCGTAGTTTTGGGCTTAGTTGCGGGCGTATTCTAGTCCTTATTATCTAACCACTAAGAATTAATGACTACAAAATTCGAAAGTTACTGTCAAATCGTGTTGTCATTAATTTTTAGTTCGGATTCGGGACTAATCGTAAGTCCGTAGGTGATACGGAGTAGAATACGCCCGCAACTAAGCGCGAAACTACGGGCTTCGGGCTTAGAGAGTACCCCCCCAGAACTGTTGGTTGTTGAGCTTTTACTTTAACAAGTGTGTGGTGAGGACAGTTTCTATTCTATACAGTGATGAACCCAGTTTTTACTCGATATGTTAAAGTCAATGTATTTTTAATCACCAGACTGCAAAGCTAACAAGTTAACAACGTATCTGTTGTAAGATATAAATACTCGTTGATAACAGCTGTCATAGATCACCGTTCATCCCGAACACATGCATTTTATCATTCCAATAAAGATCTTTGTTTTATTAAGAAGATCCCACACGTGACCGCTGTACCACGGTAAAGATATCTATACTACGGCTTCGTCTGCATTACAGACGGAAAGCTCCCAAAGGGAATATAGGGTACTCCTGAGTAGTCCAGGAATCAACACGCTATCTTTTTTTTCCAATGTCCAATCTTTTTGCATAATATGTTATAAACATACCCAAAAAAAGTATCAGCATATTTTTGCGTAAGCCGTGTCTTTGATTGACACCTGAAATGTAGTTGGTCATTGAAAATAATTTTGTACTTATTGAAAACTTTATTATTTTTATTCAAGTAGCTGTTCCATCTAAGTATAAAACTTTAATATATTAGAATAGATACATAGATAGTTTATTGTATATTAACTTTGTGACCCGCTTTAATGATGTCTACAGTCGTTATTACAATCGTAAAGTTCATTAAACAATGCGAATAGTATCTAACTTGTAACATGTGTTGCTGTTTTGTCTAAATATTTGTTTACATTTCCGAGTGACTATGGGATTATTGCATACTTAAATTAAGATAGAAAAATACCACGCAGTGGTTCTTACATAACAGAAAATGTTACGCCAGGAAGGAGATGGCCGAAAGAAAATTGGATAGTTGTTATCGTAGGACGTAGGTTATAGTCATAGCAGTGGTTCCGAAGATCTTTTTGGTTCCCTAATTTCTACAGGTTGACCAGCGAGGGACTACCTACTCCAAAAACCTGAAAGTTGTTCATAAAAGTGGTTTTTGTGTACAATAAAGAATTAAGAATTAAGAAAGTCCCAGTTTACTTTTACGGGTATGTTTACGGATCTTTGGCACCCTGAGTAGAATATAAGTTTGGCTCAGTGGTGTTTCACTTTCTATTCGTCAACGCTATCGGCATTTAATGTGATTATGGAAAACATAGGCTAATTAAACAGACAGTAACTTAAATATCTAGGTACCTACCCATTTACCATTAGAATGTTAACAACATTCGACAGACTTTATATGGAAAACTACTGGCAGAGCAGACAATGTCTGTAGCAATTTTAAAAACAAATGCAATTAAATACTTGGCAAACTTCCTGTATTTAGTAATAATACTACAATGTCAATGTTTCCCTCTTATTGGAGGCAAAAGATAGTATAATGTATAGTGGCTACATTCAGTGACGCTGATGTTAAATATGTAGATGTTGGGACCTTATTAAAAAAACTTCTTTCGTTTAATTTTTAAATGAGAACCGATAACGATACATCGTCATTTAAAAATGGAATAATTGTTTTGAATGCGCTTGTTCTGAATGGTCAATTAGCAATACCGGTTGGTATCTTACATTGTTCGTTTTATGGACGTCACTAATTTAATCTTGGAAAACGTCTTGTTGCTTTGTGGTTGTTTAATACCCTACAGTACACTGCATCCTTAGACATGACACACAATTATCTATACTAATATTATAAAGAGGTAAATTTGTTTGTTAGTTTGTATGTAGGGGGTAATCTCAGGAACTACTGGTCCGATTTGAAAAATTATTTCAGTGTTAGATAGCCCATTTATCGAGGAATGCTATAGGTGCGTTATTATTCTAAGGCTATAGGCTATATATCATCACGCTAAGACAAAGAGCGGAGCAGTAATGAAAAATGTGGCGCAGACGAAGTTGCGCGGGTCAGCTAGTAATATTATAAAGCAGAAGAGTTACTTTGTTTGTTTGGTTGAACGCGCTAATCTCAGGAACTACTGGTCCGATTTGAAAAATTCTTTCAGTGTTAGATAGCCCATTTATCGAGGAAGGCTATATATATCATCACGCTACGCGGACGAAGTCGCGGGCAGAAGCTAGTTTCATATAAATAGGTACTCATAATTTTAGTTCCATAATAACTAGCTATAATTAATTCATAATAAACTTCCATACAACTAAAATTATGAGTTTTAATATTTATTGTTACTTACTCTAAATTGGAATCGTAGGTATCTCAAACCTACCTATAAAATTGAATTAGTTTGTCAATTACTTATCGAACAATTCATGCTGAAAATAATCTAATAAATCACAAATAAAAACAAAGCCATAATTATCTAGATCGTTATTTTGCTATAATTACTCAATTAATACATGACTACATATTAATTATTGAGTTAAACTGTACATCAGATTATTGAGATCATACAGATCTAGGTATACCTATGTACACTTTGTAGGCTACAAAGTGTACATAGGTATACCTAGATCTTAAGAATCACCTACCAATACAATAATATTAATTATGCTACCTACTTCACCTTTGGCATAATGAAATAGTACGTTACCTACACAGTGTAGGTAGTTCCAATTATTCTTTTCATAATTTAGTATGGAAATATTAAATCTGACGTTATAAGGTAAAAGCTATCGTTTATTAGACCGATGGGTTACAATTTACGTTGAAAACGGTAAAATATTCGGGGAATACGTAGATATATGTATGGACGTCGATCGCGTGTATCGTCACGTGGCTAACTACTCCCATAGGATGTTTAAAACGTTTTAGTAATAAAAGCATATCAAATTGGCTGAACGCTACATACGTAGTAGGTATCCCCACTATATCGGGAGTGACTTTCAATTTACTGGCAACCTGTCTGGGGTTGGAAGACCTCGTGAATATTCTAAAACTTTTACTACCGAACATAAACTCTAACTTTCCTGTCACAGAGCTGCTGGAAGAATTTTCTAATAAGAGACATGTTTGTGTTTTTCAGTCTAGCTGCTGAAATTTGGCATGTAGGTACCTTGGGGAGAGCAGGGGAGCACTAAGAGAGGATTTCCTGAAATTCCTTCGGGAACAGGTAGGTCGCGGGCAAAAGCTAAAGCAAAAAATGTAATCACAAAGATTTTTTTGTGATTTGAGTGACAGTCTAATTTATAAAACAGACTTTTTAAACAGTCTAATTTGCAAATTAGACTAAGAAATAAAACTTTTGAAATTCAACGTTTGTATCTAAAATACAGTCCCCCAAAACACCCGCCCGTCACCACTTCTACAGTTTATCTACGAATAAGAAGTGGCGCCAACTCCCTAGCAACAATAAATGGAAATGATGATTATTTTTTTCCGTGATTTGAGGTAAAAGTTTACTGCAGTTTATTGACCTCTTTAGCGTATGTAAACAGTTCTGTCTGAAGAAATAATTTATGTCTGGAAAGAGACTGAAATACTGGTGCACATGGCAGAAGTTTTTTGTTGTTTGTGGTTATTTTTAGCCTTATCAATCGGGATATAAATTATTCTACTTTTTATTTTTATACATGTAATGCGCATTGAGCTACAATAAGGCTGCGTTTCCACCAGAGATGTCTGAGGATGCGTAGCGAGGGATGTGATTGTTAAGTTGCAATAGAATCGCTTCATTTACCAGCCTCGGTGTACGCAGCCATTATAGGGCTGGTTGTTTCATGTTCACTTAATGCACGCGTAAACGTTAAAAACGGTTTTATCCATCGTTAAATCAAAAAAATAGTAGTTTCACAAATATATCAGCGTTAACGCAAAACGCAAAAAAAATAACGATTGCGATAACAGATGGTTACTTTAGTTGAGTCTTATAGAAAAAAACTGTGAAATTTCTTCTGAATTCTTCAATAGCAGTTCTTCTGAACACAAAATAAGGGTTAGAGTGCAAAAAAAGGTATTTAGATAGGCCACGTGTTAATAACTAGATCTATTCGGATGAGCAGGAATTTATACCAAAATCCTTTGAAAAATTGAAACAACGCGTCATATTTATCAAACATTAAACATCTTCCTTCCGTAATCGATATTTTTTGACGTACGTGTGTTACGTTAAACCAACCGTTTGAAACAGCTCACCCTTAATATTGTTCATCTATTTTTATGACTATCAAGTAAGAAGAAGTCTTTAATCAAAACAGAATAACAAAATGAGATGCAATGCGGGAGACCTACACTCGGCATATAATCGATATTTGAAAACGTGTTAAATAAATAGAGAATTCATTTCATAGCTTCGAGAAATCAGGAAGGCGCTTAAGACTCCAATTAAAAGTACCTAGGTGTAGCTTCATAGTAGTAGGATATACATACCTACTCGTACGTAACTTGAGTCTGCATCTTGCGTAGGCGCATGTTTGAAAGCCCTGATATACGATTGTTCAACTACCGTTCGCTGTACCGGTAACTGACGTCACAACTTCAACTAAAGTGATATTGTAAAGAGATACTTATATGTTTCTAAAAGGTCTGGGAGTACTGTGTCCGGTTGCAAAACATCTTTCACTGATAGAAAACAACACAAGCCGAGTTTTACAGAATGCATTTTGTTTTAGCGACGGTCGGGCTTATCTAGTATTCTTATCTAGCTTTCTTCGGCGCTAGCGCGTCTTCAGTGCACCCTTACGGAGTGTAAGGGAGCTACATACCAAATATCAGCTTTCTACGACTAGTAGTTTCGGCTGTGCGTTGATATATAATACACTAGCTGACCCGCGCAACTTCGTCAGCGTCACATTTTCCATTACTGCTCCGCTCCTATTTGTCTTAGCGTGATGATATATAGCCTATAACCTTCCTCGATAAATGGGCTATCTAACACTGAAAGAATTTTTCAAATCGGACCAGCAGTTCCTGAGATTAGCGCGTTCAACCAAACAAACAAACTCTTCTGCTTTATAATAATTATTAGTATAGATAAGTCAGTGAGTCAGGTTTGCCTTTTATGTATAGATGGAGAGTATAATAGTCATCATCGAAATATTTTTTTATACCAATAACATTGCAAGAAAAACCATCTGTGTTCCGTTTCCTTTGTACTCCGAGATAAGAAAATAAACATCGGAACAGGGGCCCGAGTCTGCTATTACAATAGTGTCAGAATGGTCGATCACTGATTTCAAAATGGTTGATTTTGACAAGTTTGGTAATCTACTAACATAATGGCGTCATAATGGCGTCATTATGACATTCCAATGATCAATCACTGACACGCCACTGAACGAAAGCCATATGAATGGTAATCTCGTACATAATGACAGATTTAGTATTTACGAACTTCTCACTACTTCAGATTGCTTATAACACTAATAAATAATATGTAAAACTAAATATAAATAAAATCTGGCATGAATAAATGCTCAAATTTAACTTGGTTTTATAATAATAGCAATACGGCATTCCTACCGCAATTCTATTACGAGACCATTGACGTTCCAGTGACCGGCCACTGACGTGCCAGTGACCGTGCGATTATGAATTTAGCAGATTACGAACTTTTAGCAAAATGACAATGGAATGACAATGTCGGAATGACAAATATATAAAAATAGCAGACTCGGGCCCCAGGGGCCCGAGTCTGCTATTACAATAGTGTCAGAATGGTCGATCACTGATTTCAAAATGGTTGATTTTGACAAGTTTGGTAATCTACTAACATAATGGTATCATAATGGCTTCATTATGACATTCCAATGATCAATCACTGACACGCCATTGAAAGAAAGCCTTAAGAATGGTAATCTCGTACACAATGACAGATTTAGTATTTACGAACTTCTCACTACTTTAGATTGCTTATAACACTAATAAATAATTATGTAAAACTAAATTTAATAAAATCTGGCATGAATAAATGCTCAAATTTAGCTCGTTTTTATAATAATAGCAATACGGCATTCCTACCGCAATTCTATTACGAGACCATTGACGTGCCACTGACAGGCCACTGACGTGGCAGTGACCGTGCGATTATGAATTTAGCAGATTACGAACTATTAGCAAAATGACAATGGCATGACAATGGGATCGTGTCGGAATGACAAATTTATAAAAATAGCAGACTCGGGCCCCAGATTCTTTACATTGCTTTGCATTTTTGTTGGTTTGAATTTAATAGATAGTAGTTTTAGTCGTCTTTTGAATCACCCTGTACACTTTAACTACTACTTATGACTTTGATATTGCTTAAATAGTACGTGCTTATACTATGGCAAATTATGTCGGATTTTATTTTAACATTTTAAAAAAGAAAAAGTAAAAGAAAAAGTATTAATTTGAAGGGATCACGATGTTTTGTAGTTGTTTGGGTTTAACTGCTTTAGATTTATCTTGAACTAGCTGACCCACGCAATTTCGTCTGCGTCACATTTTCCATTAATGCTAGGCTCCTTTTAGTATTAGTAGGGTTGGGCAGTTTTTGAATTACTTGTAATTAAAATACGTTATTGAAATAAAAATACGTATTTGGTATTTGTATTTCAATTACTTCTTTAAAATGTAATTTGTAATTCGTATTTCAAATACCTGACGCCGAGGTATTTTGTATTTAGTATTTCAAATACTTGAGGCTTCAAAATACATTTTAAGAATAAAATACATTTCACCATCATTTAGCAATCATGAGTGTGAGCAAAAAACTGGCCAAGTGCGAGTCGGACTCGCGCACCGAGGGTTCCTTACAAACCTGTAGGTATACATTATTAGGTATAGGAGCAAAAGTTGCGGTTTACGATTTATGACGTATTAAAAAAACTACTTACTAGATCTCGTTCAAACCAATTTTCGGTGGAAGTTTAGGTACACGGTACAACCTATAAGAAACCTCAATATCAGTTTTGAAGACCTATACATAGATACCCCACACGTATGAGTTTGATGAAAAAAAATATTAAGTTTCAGTTCATAGTATCACAACCCCCAAAATTTATTGTTATATTTTTTATTTTTGTGTGAAAATCACAAAATACATCTACTTACCAAGTTTCGACGGCATAGTTCTTAGTTTCGGAAAAAAATGGCTGTGACATAGGGACGGATAAACAGACAGACAGACAGACAATGAATCTACAAGGGTTCCGTTTTTTTGCCATTTGGCTACGGAACCCTAAAAATCAATGATCCACCATTCCGACACTATTGCAATGCAGACTCGGCCCCCTGGTCTAGATTACTTATTTTGTAATTTGTATTTCAATTAAAAATAGCTAAAATACTGTATTTTGTATTTTATATTTCAAATACCTTACTTAAAGATATTTTGTATTTCGTATTTTAATTACTTGCGATACAGTATTTTGTAATTTGTATTTCAATTAAAGCAAAGCATGTATTTTGCCCAGCCCTGAGTATTAGCGTGATGATATATGTAGCCTATATCATTCCTCGATACATGGGCTATCTAATACTGAAAGAATTTTTCAAATCAGACCAGTAGTTCCTGAGATTACCCCCTGCATACAAACTTATGTTACTCTTTATAATATTAGTATAGATTTTATACCTATCATAAGTATAAATCTGAAATAATTGTAGATATCTTCAATCCTTAATACAGTATTCAGTCAGAATAGTTGGATAAGTATTATTAAAGACTAGCTGACCCGCGCAACTTCGTTTGCGTCACATTTTCCATTAATGTTCCGCTCCTATTTGTCTTAGCGTGATGATATATAGCCTTTAACCTTCCTCGATAAATGGGCTATCTAAAACTGAAAGAATTTTTCAAATCGGACCAGTAGTTCCTGAGATTACCCCTACATACAAACTTACAAACAAATTTTACCTCTTTTTAATATTAGTATAGACAAGCATATAGGTACCTACCTAGACTACAAACAAATGAATGACGATAATAAAAAAAATACTATAAGAGAAATTAATATCATCGACTAATGATAATACAGAAATATGCCTAATCAATACCTGGATATCAACACTCATATTATCTGTCTATCTGTTTGGTTATCTTTTTCGCTTCGTTCATTCACAAGCAAATTATGTGATATAGATATACAGCAGAATAAAATGTGTACTTATTTGAATAGAAATACCGAATAACCTTCGGACCTTAACTAGTAGGACATACGTGTATTTTATTATGTATTTCTTCTTCAATTTTATCAAGGTAGCTACGTATGTACCTATAGTATCTACATCAAGCTACCTTGATATTTTTGTCGGAAATGTTTGCTAACTGTCGATATAAAAATTACCTTCCGACAGTTCACTTGAGCAACATTAACCTAAATCGAATGGATAGGGTGTGGTGAAGTAAAATTGACTTGAGAAAAATAATTATCTAACAACCGAGTTTTCATTTTATAATTTTTTAAAGAACACACTTTTTAGGGTTCCGTAGCCAAATGGCAAAAACGGAACCCTTATAGATTCGTCATATCTGTCTGTCTGTCTGTCTGTCCGTCCGTATGTCACAGCCACTTTTCTCCGAAACTATAAGAACTATGCTGTTGAAATTCGGTAAGTAGACATGTATTCCGTGAACCGTATAAAGATTTTCACACAAAAATAGAAAAAAAAAACAATAAATTTTGGGGGTACCCATACTTAGAACTGAAACTCAATTTTTTTTTTACATGAAACCCTTACGTGTTGGTATCTATGGATAGGTCTTTAAAAATGATATTGTGGTTTCTACAATCATTTTTTTCTAAACTGAACAGTTTGCGCGAGAGACACTTCCAAAATGGTAAAATGTGTCCCCCCCCCCTTAACTTCTAAAATAAGAGAATGATAAAATTAAAAAAAATATATGATGTAAGTACATTACCATGTAAACTACCAGCGAAAATTAGTTTGAACGAGATCTAGTAAGTACTTTTTTTTATCTATACTTACTAATATTATAAAGCAGAAGTGTTTGTTTGTTTGTTTGTTGACCCGTACAACGTCGTCTGCGTAACATTTTTCATTACTGCTCCGCTCCTATTTGTCTTAGCGTAATGATATATATAGCCTATAGCCTTCCTCGATAAATGGGCTATCGAACACTGAAAGAATTTTTCAAATCGGACCAGTAGTTCCTGAGATTAGCACGTTCAACCAAACAAACAAACCCTTCTGCTTTATAATATTAGTATAGAAGTATAGATAATACCCACTGGTTTGTACGGAACCCTCGGTGCGCGAGTCCGACTCGCACTTGGCCGGTTTTTTGGATTGCGGGTCATTGAAAGTTTGAAACAAACATAGGTACATAGGTACTTATGTGACAAAGCGCAAATAGCATAGTCTTATGCGAATATTTGGCGAATCACCAGAGTAAACAACTTTTTTTCTCGTTACATGAAAATGTGGACTTTTTGTCTCACTTATAGGCTCTGAAAATAAAAAAATCCACCAGTTTTCCATAGGTTTCTCGTCTACCTATGTTGTATTTGCGTTTGATGATTTAAATAAAGTATTTGCCAAGTCTATAATACTTACAATTCCACGGAGAAAGTAATTAAGATATTATTATCATAATGAGTGACAATGAATGTTATGACTAGACAAGTCTTTATTAGGTACTTGTTTACTTAGTTAATTAAAAGCTAACACATACACAAAGAGTGCATAAAACCAACCAGTAAGTAAATAATAAAAGTTGGTGCCAAACACTATTAAAAGATTATCACACTCGTGCGATATCTTCGCGCCAAAACTCACAAATTCGACGCTCATTTATTAACCAGATTTTTTACACTATGACGTAAATTTTATTCGAAGATCCACTCGCTTGTATAAATACATGTAAATCGTCGAAAACAAAGCTCACGGTGATGTGCCAAATTGAACGAAACGGCGCTACCTCGATCTATTTCAGAGAGTAGCACATTTAAACTTTAAAAGTGCTACTATATTTCTTCATAGAGAATAAATTATTAAATGGGAGCGATTCGCCAGTTTGGTGAGAGATTTACTTGCCAGCCAAGTGACGACGATGTACCAACCTAATCAACTATCTGTTTGTAGATAAATATATGACGTATAGGTATCTATGAATTCTTTTAGAGGGGTATAATCATCGGTAACCTGTCGCTTTAATTAAGCATTAATATTCTAGTCAAACCCCTTAGGCAAGTCGACTGCTTTATAATAATGTTCTACGTGGAATAGAGGCAATTTTTTTTAATTTCACTTGATAGGTATTACCACGACTTTTATGACCACCTACATTTAGATATGGATGTCTTTTGAAATCCACATAGGAGAGGATTTAAATAATCTAAATAGATAACCTAGTTATTCTGCTATTGGTCATTAAAATTTATTTCTCTTGTAGATTGGAAAATCTTTGCAACTGTAAAGGTCAAATATTATTTACATAAATAAACTTGTTTTTCTATTATTGTATTTGATACATAATTATTTCAAAAGATTACGTTACATTGCAAAATTGCTATGATCAATGTCGCCTTACGTCTAATAAATAATGCAATAAACGATTCTCAGCTAGATTTCTGTTATCTTTAGTTACAGGGCCACCTCTATTGAAAAGGTCAATGAACTTTACCATGTAGACTTTACTATGTTAGAAGATTGTGATGCGGCCCAATGATATTATAAATGATACGGTTTTATCTGTATACCATGGATATTTATTATATTTATCAATATTTGTCTTTGTTTATTTTGCCTAAGTAATTGTACTTTATTAGTTTTCTATCGTAACATATTTCTACTATTATAACGCATTCCTTCGCATGGTAGAAAACAATATTTGAATAATCGAGAATCACAAGCTTTCTAAAATAATTAATGTTATTTTGTAGTTATTTCAATGTTTTCTAATACCTACACAGGGTGATCATCCAAATGGCCTTATTTTTAAATGAAGCAAGACTGTAAAAACAGCGGCGTTGTGGGCTACAATATTTTAAGGTATATGTTTTCTATGTTGTATATTGTAGCTGTTTGTTGTTTTTTCTTATATAAATAAGCAACAGTGTGGCCTTATGACCGCGCTAAGGACAGTCTACACTAACTCATGCGGCCGTCTCCGCACTTTATCTTGCCTTATTAAGCAGAACAATGATTCATCCCCAATAATAAATAAAAACATGTCATTATTGAAACTTGATTTGTATCCATAAATGTTGTTTTATTTACTCATACTTACTTCCCAGTATAGCCTTCATTAATAAATATGATAACATTCATGACACTGGGCATGACTATTAATAAAATTTATTATAAGCAAGACTTGAATAACTATATTAGGCTAATGATAGCAATAATAAAAATTAAATTATTTAAATGATTGTCGGTACTGTAATCCGCAAGCTTACTAATGCCATGCTAATCGAGTTTATATTAAGTATAACGATGTCTATGGTCTATGCTAATAATACGGGCTAATAATAACCTTCTCGAGCATAAACAGCGATATAAAGACATAAGCTTTGAGCCTAGAAATGTTAAAAACACCAATTTAAAAGAGAGGGTGGGTTAGAAAAGTGTTTATTATTGAGAGGAGGTCGCGTAGCAATAGCAAGAGCAACAGATAAAATTAATTGCGTCTCAATAGTTCTAGATTTTTTAAATCAGTTGAGTCTAAGTTCAGTCAAGTGGTCGTGGTGCTAAGAATTTTTAGGGATTTATTCAAACAATATCTTATTAATTTATTATCATGTATGGAGATTTCTAGATCTAAAACATAATTTAAGTCGAATATGTAGTCACACATCACACCAGCTACAAAAGACACTTGTACTAATTGGTTAGATGTTTGATTACACAATTCTAATAGCTATTACTTACTGTAAGAAAACTAGGAGACGATAAGTAGGTCCATGGTATATCGGTTTTTTATCTTCTCACTTTCAAAGTTGAGGTGTTATTCAACTTCCTTGATGTTATTTGAAAACTTTTTTTTTTGTGTCATTTCAAACATCTTTGTTTTCGATTAGGTTGGCTTTATGATTGTTCTCTGTCTTTCCGTTAATTCATCTTTTGGTCGATTTTCCTACATGGAATAAGTAGGTATCCAGTAGTGGTACAGTGAGAGTACCAACTAGAGTGAGAAATTTATAAAAAAAAAACAGTTATTTATTATACTATGGTTTGTATTGTAGAATAGTGTTAATATTTTGTCCTAGTTCATAAATAGGTATAAAAAAATCAGATGAAATTGTGTGTTACCCAATAGTACGTAACCGATAGTTAAGAATTTCAGAACAAGTTTTTGAATTATAAGCTGTTCGAAATTGGAACACAGATGTGGTGCTTAACCACAAATAAAATATTAGACTCATTGTATTGTCAGTGCTTCACTCAGTAATTTTCAGACATTCTCTACGTAATGGAATTGACCACCACTATCATGCCAAAATATCTATTACGTATATTTGCCAATAGTCTGAAATTAGACCACTTTCTTCGGACGCATCATTGATTGATATAAAAATGTATAAAATCTGTGAACTTTGGACACAATCATTGCGTGTTCTTTGACCGCGCGTGCGTTTTTTGGCACCGCATCGACTGGTCTATATGACTATATCAATTAGATCGGATTGACGTCATACCATGCAGCCTCGGTAATGGCCTAACTACACAATCTAAAGGTTTTTTACATGAATATTTTAATAGATACATGGATGCATTCGTAATTGGTCACGAACATCGCCGACATAGATACATGTGAGGACGAACGTACCTACCTAGGTATTATGTTCAAAAGCATCAAGACAAGAATGATTGTTTTTAGAAGAAAATTGTAAATTGTGTTTTAAGAGGAGGAATTATGGTCTTACCCATTTAGATCTATTTTGAGAACGACTGCAATATCGTCTAGACTTCCCCGATGCAGCTGCATTTCGGTGTTGCTTGATTATTGTAGTACACATGGTGACAAAGCACGAAACATCTTAAGTAGATAATTCCAATTGCCACAGCGTAAAGTGGTTTGTAAGTTGGTATCACGCTGCTCAGAATTTTCGTAAGATTGAATTGATTGAAGAATTTCAGGGGTGTTGTTATTCTGGACTATTTTTAATGTATCTACCTATCTAGATTTTAAGCAGAAAGCACATGTACACACTACACTTCCTAGGCAGTATGATCTATCAACAAACGAAACAGTAGCCTAATCTCATTTCCTGTTAAAATTACCTACAGTAGGTATGTGATACCATCTAATCTAATCTAATCTAAATAATAAAATCGTAGAGTTGCCGTGTCTGTACATTGAATATTTTCGCATAAAAAATACATAGAAATGTCAGAAAAATGACATAGAACACAAAAAAGCAGTTTTTGAAATTCTTTTCTGTTTGTCTGTGCGTCTGTATGTCTGTATGTCTGTGCGTTTGGAGGAGCATCACGCATAAACCACTGATTGGATTCAAAATTTAGGTACTTCGAAATATTAAGTGATAATCGGAGCAACATTTAGTGTTTATTTCATCAAAATCGACCCACTAAATCAAAAGATATCGAATTTTAAAGTTTACGAAGAAACTTCATCAAAATAGGTTGTTTTCATTGAGACTTCAGATACTTGCAATGCCATCTATTGAGAAATTTTTTAATAAGAAATGTGTGAAAAGACCCCGAAACAATGTATTTTTGAGTTATTTTTTAATTAAACACATAATGTTTATATATGTTATTATATTATCATTATTTATCGTAACGTGTAAGCTTCTAAGTTTGAACTTATGAGTAGTTATGAGCATAAAAACAGTTCAGTTACGTTGTAGATCGATAGATGGCGTTGTACTTATGACGCGTTTTTCTGAATCGCGGTGTTAAGATTCTCCGCAGTAGCATAAGGTCAGCCCCATGTTTTATGTTGTTTAACTTGAAGACGTATAATGATGAAAGTATTAGCTATGGAAGGAAACATGGATTTGATTGAATTACTAGATTGTTTTTCGATTTACTGGTAGGAGAGGAGAGTCTCCTCCGGAGTCCGGAGTTACCTGTATCCATAAGTAAACTGTTTTACTAACAGAAGAGATGACTATATCAGCCGAACACGTCGATCTTCAAGGTTAAGCAACGCTTGCCGAGGTCGGTCTGTGAATGGGTGACCATTATAACAACCTAGCCTTTTCCTTACTATATTGGCTCGGCTTCCAGACAAACCGGATTCAGCTGAATACCGGTATTTTACGTGGCGCGGCTGCCTACCAGACCTCCACAACTCATTCAATGCAAGATTTCAGTCAGATTTTACTGGCTTTTGACTATCCGTAACGTCTGCCAAAGATCTACAAATGACAGCCGGGACCAAAGGCTTAACGTGCTTTCTGAGGCACGAAGGAAACTCGGTATGTCAAGATGGTCACCCACCCACAGACCAACCTTCGCAAGCGTTGCTTAACCTTGAAGATCGATGCGTTCGTCTGTTATAGTTTAGCCTTGAAGATCGGCCCGTGCGGCTTTAGCCACGAGCTCCTCTATAATAAATCGATTCTATGAACCCAGTAAAACTTTTTTGATATTATAAAATCTTAAAACAAACTATATTTATCAGTGGTCTACGATCAGCAATATTGTCAGTAAAAATCGGAGAAAATGTGTTTCTTTTTGGACTGTTCTGGACGAAATTAAGAATCCACTTGATTCAGCACCATTCGTTCGATAGTTGGTTTTGTTGATTTTGATTCAAGATTAGTTTGTACCAGGAGATTAGGTACCTGGGCTGGTCGGCATTTCAACCGATAGAGATGATACAGTGCCCTGCATTAGGTACCCTCTTCATAATTATATTCTTAATTCGAGAGAGAGATCAGGATACGTAACTGAACGTAGATTTTGTATATTATGCAATCTATACTAATATTATAAAGCAGAAGAGTTTGTTTGTTTGGTTGAACGCGTTAATCTCAGGAACTACTGGTCCGATTTGAAAAAATCTTTCAGTGTTAGATAGCCCATTTATTGAGGAAGGTTATAGGCGTATATATATATATAATCACGCTGAGACAAATAGGAGCGGAGCAGTAATGGAAAATGTGACGCAGACGAAGTTGCGCGGGTCAGCTAGTTCAAGAATATGATAAAAAGTCGAATCATTTACCTGTCGTCTTTTTATATTTGGATTTTCCTATTGATGTTTTCAGATAGATAAAATTTGTTATAAGTAGGTATCTCACGCCTGCTACATTACAGATACCTAATTAATTACATAGGTATAGGTACCTATGCTATCAATTTCTTGAATGGTTCGGATTATATTAGATGCACTAAACTTGAGCTGAATTTCTAGGCACAGGCACTTCGGCTCAATGAATCATTTGTGTCGACTTCCTTCTATGAGAACGCGTTGCAAGAGCTCGAAATGAGTCTCCATCATTAGTCAGAGTGCCTACGAAGTTAGGTACAGTTTGTCATAAAAAACCCCTATGAATCGTAAAGCCCTTGTACGACCTCGTCTCGACTTTAAGTACGTACCTATAGCCTAACCTGCCTGAGTTAAATAAAATGTACTACTCAGAACAACGACAGACGTTGCAAACCCATCCGGACTACTTTCAACCACTTAGTCGAGCCCCTGCCAAAGACAGCTGACGACCGCGGAACAAACAGACCATTATGGGCAACCTACGTCACACCCTGGTGCAGTTACACCTGCAATGACCTGCATAATAGATTGTCTATGGCCCCGCAGTGCTAGAAAGCGAAACTGGCAAAACAAACACTGTGTAATCACGGCTTAATGGTATGGTGTGCACGGTTCCTTACAACATGACGCTCAGAGGTCAGTGTGATGTCATGGGTGCATACCTGATGTGCATGGTAAACTGTAGTTGTGCTGTTTTACCTCAAGCCAAATTTGAGGAAAGACTGACTGTGTTATGGGAAGTACGAAATTCCAACTTTAACATTTATAAACATATATACATATATAAACAGACGGAATCCATAGACAAAACAAAAAAATACAAAAATTGCACATCGAATTATTTAGGTAGGTACTTTAGGTAGGTACCTAAGTATTTCATGAATTTCGTTTTTTCTGTGATCTTAAATCTAAGTGGCCAGACTATTGAATGAGATAATCTAGATATATGATCAAGGTGCTGAACATAATTATAGGTAAGATGGGACAGGGCCTATTAAAAATAAAATGAAGGCTAAACGCTACTTATAAGATAATAACAATGGCTAATCGTCCATTATGTCCCTATCGTGGCTAAGGGTGACCTGTAGTTGACTTTGTGTCAGTCATAATATTGAACTTAACAGAGTAGCAACCATGACATACCAACAGGTAAATTTTAATTTATTAGTAAGTAATTCTAATTAATTGGTAGATAGCATCGCATTGTTATTGTGCTTTGTTCGTTGATTCTCTTTGATTATTTTATTATCTGTGTCGAGGATTTAAAGATGTTAATCCGGTATTTATACAAAACAATTAGGTTTCTGAATAAATCGAAAATAAACAAAAATACTTAAGAGTATTTTGAAGTATTTTCTAAAATATTATAGTTTATTATAAAGATTTTACGAAGTTTTGAACTGATTTCCTTACTACTTAATCGATTTTATAATTTATAACCTTGTAATTAGCCAGCGTATTGGACGCAGAACATTTGTCGGACTAAAAACCTGTGTTTCATAACGATAAAAACTTTTCTACGGCATAAAACTATACTCGAACGATATTGTACGACTGGCTGGATGCATACACACTTGCAATTTGGAAAAAGAACGAATGGTGACGTGTGTTTAAAAATAAACTTTGTTTTCTTTTTACTCCTCCTTGGCATTGAAGATCACTCTTCCATTTAGTAGTGTCGAAGTGTGAGGTAAATAAACGAAAACTTTTGTTTTATATTTATTTAGAAATTACTTAAATTTACCGTGGGAAATAAAGATGGAATCTTACTAAACAATGGACCATTCTAATACAAAATCTAGTATAACCGACTGGCATTTACCGAGCCTTAAAATAAGACAGATCAATATACCTATATAAGAATTTAGGATACCTTTTACATTTTGTAACAAAGTGAATGGAAACGTAAAGAGCACACCAAATGCAAGACTTGACCGCGTAGTATGCACTGAATAATAAACAATAGCTGACTACCTAAGTACCAGTTTTCCATAAACCATTCAAAAAATTTTTTTGGACATAATATGCCTGTATTTCCTATTAGTTTTCAGATGTTTCTAATACTTTTACTTTGTATTCAGACTAATGAATTCGTCGTTAAAATCGTTTCCTTATCTAATTTATTGTAGGTATGTATTTCGGTCATGGTCATGATTTCGACTGAGTCTAATCTGTAAATTTTAAATATGGTTTTTGATTATAGCTAATGGGATTAACACTAAGTACTTATTGATAATGTCTATCGTTAAATTACCACGGCTAAAAAAAGAAAAAAGAAACGATCTAAAAGAGTATTTTAAAATTATTAATTGCAAATTACTGCAACTATTAAACAAAGCGACTGTCTTCTGTTTCGTACCTACTCTCATTGACTTATATAGTTTACAATGTTCACAAAATACATACGAACGAATGAAATAATGTTTTGTAAAAATAGACTCACACACTTAAATATGTACATATTTATACTCATAATAAAAATCGTAGGTTAGGCATATATGCTAATGTTAATATCATACTAAACTAGTTTCCTGTGTTTGTGTCTGTGTTCAAAATAAGTATGGTAGGTAATACTAATAACAGAACTTAAAAGTGGGTGTTCGACACCCATTTAGACGATGAAAACACCATGTACAACGGGTTTTAGTCAGTAAGAGTCCGATACTCTCCTCTGCTCCGCCCAGAGCGGGAGGAGTCATTTGATGATTTCCTATCCAAAAATAAAAAAAAGCAGTTGCGGAAGGAAAACAAGCATATGGCAAGAAAACTATCAAGCATACATTAAGAAACAACAGTCTTGCCAAGGAGTAACGTGTGGAGGTCTGGTAGGCAGCCGCTCCACGTAAAATACTGGTATTCAGCTGAATCCGGTTTGACTGAAAGCCGACGCCAAGATAGTTGGGAAAAGGCTAGGCAGATAATGATGATTAAGAAAAGGCGAAGATCTAAACAAGCTAGATAGCATGAAAGTTGTAAATATTAAAAATGGCCACTCATTATAAGGACATTCGTATATCGGATGGAAGATAGTGTTAGGGTTGCTGGAAATACCTTAAAAATATATGTATACATATAATAAGAACAAGAACAGAAACCTAGTCAATAACAAAAATAGGAATTGAACAGACACGCAGACACCCGGAAGACACAACACATTCAAGACACGTACGTAATAAAGATAACATCAATCTGAGTAGGTACCTAAGTACTAATAAAATTAGAAAACATTCAGTGGATCCGGTGTTGGTTCAATTAAAATTGTAAATAATCATTTAAAAATAAAGAAACCACATGACAGGTATCGATTGATCTAAGCATAAGGTATAAGTAACGAAAATATTCAGATTGTAGATATTATAAATTATTATATTTTTCTTTTTGCTGTCTACAATGTTTTAATGCATGTATAAACAAAAGTCGAATATGAAGAGTAACACACCCACCTCAAAATACTACATATATAAGTAGGTACATATTAATATATGGTTACTTCAATAAAAACAAAGCAATGTATCCTGGGAGTCTGTCATTAACATCAATTGTGTGCACCACGTGCCAAGAAATTCAGATATTTGGGTACTTTCCTCACCCTTGAACAACATCCAAACTATGAATTGCCCGGGTATTCCTAACAGATTGCGGGAATGAAAATAAACTTATAGGTATCTATATTACAAGAATTTTAGGAAACCGGGATCATAACCTCTGGTAAAGATTATGACAAAATGAATAAATAAATTGGAGTTACGAGGTGATAATTTAAAATATTGAGCTGTGGTCAAGAATATTTATGAGATAAGTACGTGAAAAGTATAACACACATGTCATGAGTAGTACTACTGTACTGTACTGTACAGTAGTGTACTACTGTGAATGTGTGCAGACTGTATGGTAGAGAACATAGTTCGTATACACAAGATCAAAGATCAAAGCTCACTTTGTGGATGACCAGTTGCAGCAAGATCAAGATGATGAAGCTTAGGCCAAATTAATGTGTTGTGTTGTTGTCTTGAAAAGATCGCTCTTAGCGATAAGGCCGCCCATTGTGTCACCCTATGTAATGTTTACTTAATTTATTTTTTCTGTAACTTATATGGTGTACATAATAAAGAGTATTCTATTCTATTCTATTCTATTATAAATATCGTTGTTCGTCAAAGTAAGGACAAAAGTTACGTCGATAATAAACAATCATTTCCTCGGTGTTTCTGGTGACTTGTAGCTTGGTCTAATTCTCACACTTCTTCCGTAACACTGAACCCAATAAAATGTTATATTGGTAAAGATTAACAGTTTCACGGTACAAGTAGCTCCTTCCCATTTGGCATCACGTCGTGTATCGCCTGCCAATCAGCACTGGCCATCATACACAATTGAGTTTTCACGGAAGCTGACATTAGAAAATCTTTATTTTTCGTCTTTGCCAGAGCGGACTTTCTCTTTTCAAAATTTCATATTTGTGGCGTTGTATTTTTAAATGTTAGGTACCAAAAAGAATTTATAGAAGTGAGCTCAGGTGGAGATTGAAATATCGGTTGCCAAGAAAATAGAGAAAAAAAGAAGTGTCTATAATTATAAAATCTCACAGGAGTCAGCTGCCATGCACATGTTCAATGGCAGAGCTGTGCTGTATTTTAGTTGATCTTTTTAGTTTAGGCTCCCCTACGGAGACGAATAAGGTGGGTCCAAATTGGTGATATATTGATGTGTGAAATGGATATGGAATATCATCTGCCTAGCCTTTTCCCAACTATCATGGGGTTGGCTTCCAGTCAAACCGGATTCGGCTGAATACGAGTATTATACATACGTGGAGCGGCTGCCTACCGGACCTCCACATTGACTGGGTAACACGGTACTGTGACGCTCATGTGTGTCCTTGGTTTTTGATGCTCATGTGTGTTCCAGGTTTATTTGATTCGCATTGGCCATTCGTAAAACTTAGGAACGGTGAATTAAAAATCCAGCTTAGGTTTGATATCTGAGGGATAAGTAATTGGATTGTTTAGGGGAGATCATGTATTAATGTGAACTCGGGCGGAGCTTGCCAATATAATATTTCTTTAAATGATAAAATCTCTTTAATTTCCCGTACCTATTGAGTTACCCCTCCACTGCAGTACCTACTTCATGGCAAGACAAGTCAGATTTAACTGGCTTCTGATCTAAAAATGACAGCCGGGACCAACGGCTTAACGTGCTTTCCGAGGCACGGAGGAAACTCGGTATAATAAGATGGTCACCCATCCTCAGACCAACCTTGGCAAGCGTTGCTTAACCTTAAAGATTGCTGCAGATTGCGGCTGTTATTATTTAGCCACGACCATGATATGGAGGAATATGAATGTTTTTAAATTAGCTCTGACAAAGACCATCGTAGTCGTTAGTGCTTGCAGTTCAGAGGATGCTTTTGTATCTATCGAACCCCCATTGCATTTATGTACATATGGCAGTAAGAAGTTCTGTAAGTAGTAAGAATTTCATTTCTTCATCTGTTTGCTCATTTTATTTATTGTTACTTTTGGGTAATGTTATAATCAATCAGATAAACTATATTATCTCTGTTGTGGAGTTTAATGATCAGCATTTCCTGTATTTTTTCTGAGAGAATGTATAGTACTTATATGTTTCTGATTTAAGTGCAAATGCACTGGTTTTAATTTAGATAGGTACCTACTCTTAGTAGCTATAATTATCTTAGTTACCTAGAACAGGATAAGTTTCACATTTTTCGATAGGATTTATACCTACATAAAACGTTATTGAACATGATAAATACGTTCTAGGTACCTAAAATGGTTTCAAAATGTTTATCACCGATTAAGTGTTCCAAGTGCACTAGTACTAGGATAACAGACAGATAGCAGATAAATAGGTGTAGTTGGTACTCACTTTCCCGTGATGTAGTCGGTGATCTGGCTGACCTTCCAGAATATCTGGAAGAGCAGCATGAGCACGGTGTGGTTGACCCAGGTGTAGAGCTTGTAGCAGCTCTCCATTGCGCCCGCGCCGCTCGAGTCGCGCTCCCACAACACCTTCGGAAACGAAAACTCACTCATCCGTCACACGTATATTTGCAAGGGTAATACCGAAATTCAAATCTACCGAGTCTACAACGCAAACACAAATATATTCAAATTCCGAACGTAGAATTGAAAGTAACGTTTCTCGCGTCTGGATACGTGCGTCGCGATCGAAGCACAAGGGTAGTTTGGCGCTTATCAATCGAGCGGCTTTCGACCGAAAATAGCGACGATAATAGAGCGAGCGACGATAAGTTTGACCGCGCTCGAACGCCGGTGCACGCGAACTGTGGCCATGAGAATTCCACTACAACTCGGCTCGTCGAATGACGAAAGATGACTCAGTTGTATCACGTTGTAGTTATCGGGTATTTGTTTCTTTGCTCGGTTAGCGTGGAATTCGAGGCAACACCCGCCTGAACGACACACTTTGTCAACATAATAAGGCACGTTGGGCACATGGGCCCATTGTATTTTTTTTCTCGAATCCCAAAAGAGGAGTAACCGGGACTTCGTCGTATTTGTACCTGGATGGTATTTTTATTTATTTTTTGAATTTGGAACGTCTTCGAAGTAACTATCGTGTCGCTGCACATCCATACTGAGATAAGAAGGGTAAGAAGGATAACAATATAACTTACCTACGTTAAAAAATAAACAACGATGACTACAGAGGGTATTTTATTTATGTATTGATCAAAAGCGGAAATGAACGAGGTCTCTGAAAAAATTAACTAGTAACTGCAGGGATAATCACGTTTGTTTATTTTTAGTATTCTGTAGTAATGTAGATATAGTGTGTTACATAGAAGCTGGCTGTTTACCTATTGGCTACGGCCATAAATCTTTTTTATTTGACGCCATTTTGCATTGCATAATGCAGCATTTTAAACTGAATTATTTTTTAACCAATGTTATTCAGGATTTAATACTCCCGCGATGCATGTAGGTACTATCTACCTTTTTTAAATACAGATTCGCCCCAGCTTCACACAGGAGCAATTTATTTTCTTGTGGATTTTCCAAAAAAAAAAACATATTTCATACAAATATTGTGCGTATTGATTTAAGCATACCATAAATAAATAAACAGCCAAATTGATCGAGCCGTTCTCAAGTGATGCTTGATGATACAATCTGCATTATGAAATTAGAGTTGATATTCGGTTGAAATGAAGATATTACAGATACTTTGAACACAACAAAGTAACAGCAACACTATTTTACGTAATTAAAAACGTCAGAAACGGTATCTTAATTTGATTTAAAAATAACGGTGATGTTGTCTGAATTAAACTTACTACGGCAATTTATTTCAAAAGTGGAACACGAATGAGGTTCAAACTGTTGCTTCTGGATTTTTGATTGATGAAAGAAAGTGACGTGACGTTGAAATTATTGTCCTGTCTACAGACATGAAATAAGTCAAGTCCATTCAGTTATTTTACCTCTGATTTTTTAGAGCGTTGACCTTTATTCTCTTGGCCTTAGAGGTTTCTGTGAGAGGTAAAAACTGTGAACGCACACTCAAAAGCATGTACACTCTATGAGTCTCTATGGCTTACAGATATTGACGTAATTAACCTCATAATCAAACATCAGGCGACGTCGGAAACAATAGACTGTCATACACATACCCACGTTTTAGCTTTACGGAATAACCCTAACGTCAAAGGGACTTTTGAGGAAGATAGTATAGAATATACAACACATATGTATAACTTCCTAAGTAGTCCTACTAGCATTATAAATGCGTAAGTTTCTGAAGATGGATGTTTGTTACTCTTTCAGGTCAGAACGGCTGAAAGTATTTTCATGAAATTTGGCACAGAGGTAGATTATAGTCTGGAGTAACACATAGGATTTATCTGTTCCGGGATGGGTTCTCTCGGAATCATGCGGGTCACGCGGGTGGAGCCGCTGGCAGAAGCTAGTAAAATTATAAATGCGAAAGTAGCTCTGACTGTCTGGTTGATATCACTTCACATCCTAACGACTGATCGGCTTTGGATGTTTGGAACACTGATAGATCATGTCCTGGAAATGAAAATAAGTAGAATATTTTAGATTCTGGTAGTCTTTTTCACGTGTCGTAGGCGAAGCCAGAGGCAGATGCTAGTATTTAAACAAGGAAGACAAAAATCTGTCCAATAAACTTTACAGCATCTGCCTTACAAACAAATAAAACGATAGCTACAAGTCTCATGTATGTTTATCTCGTGTTACACATAAGGCCACAGTAACTGGCTGCGCCACGAAAGTGCTGCATAAATAAGGTCATGTTCTCCGGCCATCAGCAAGGGCCGGTCATCGCTCCTTCCGCTTCCGACCTACACCTGCAGTGCAAATACAAATAGTATTGATATCCCTCACTTATTTATAGTTCTAAAGGGTACCTAGGTACTACGCAGGGCCGGCTTTTGCCTACAGCTCTAAAGGGTACCTACCTGCTACGCAGAGCCGGCTTTTACATTGGAAGCCCTGGGCACAGGATAATGGGGCCCCAATGACTTTAATAATATAGCACAGTTTTCTAAATAGCCAAATAAAAATATATTTGATGTTTAACTAAAATAAAAAGGGAGTTGAAATATTATCCCGAACAGCACTTACAGGTTATCTAATATCTTCATTTCAAGGCGTATGACAAAACCATCAGGGTGATATTAGATGGTACAGAAATATCTGTACAAAAACCTAAAAATCATACCTAATTCATATTTTTATGAGTCATCTGATAGAAACTAGGGGGCCCAATCGACCATGCGGCCCTGGGCACTTGCCCAGAGTGCCCAGTGGAAAAGATGAACCGGACTACGCAATAGTATTAGACACGAGAATCAGAAACATAGGTCAGCTCTAAGACCAGTCGCCAGCACATCAGGCTATCCGAAACTGTCAAATCTTCCCAATCAAATTTGAACCCAATCTCTTTATCAATAAAGTTGTAAATCTAATAAAGAAATTTGACAGATTGTTGTAGCTTCATGTGCTGGTGTCTGTACATACTAAAGCCGACGATGGAAAAAATACCAGGACTTGTTATTTTTAGAGATGTACTTCGTATTGACAAATTTCACCTTTACCGTATCGCTGCTATATCATGCTTATTGTTTTCGTGGTAGGCTTTCAATGAAATCATATTTTATTCTGCATAACGTTTTAGTTCGGATACAAAGCTATAAAGTCTATGTACTGGTAAGTAAACACGCGAATCTCTGCTGGCTTGGTAATCTTGGTACTCGGTATGGCTCCGAAGTGATCCCAAGAATCAAAACATAACTACGTCGTTCCTACTAACGCATAAACCATGCTAGGGTCAATGAACTGATGAGGATTAAACAAACGTCATAATCGTGGCTCAGTTTGTTGTGCTCCGCTTTTATATACACGATAAATAGAACTTTTTGGCCATCGTAGTGTGGAATATTTCTGCTCTTTCCAACGAGCAATTAGGATTATTATGAGATGAAGATGGCTAAAACTCGGAAGCTTTGATACCGTGTGTAAAAGCGTTTGCGGGCCAGATATTACGTAGTAGGTTCACGCATTCAGAAACACGCCGATAAAGTAGCTATATAATAATAATAATACACTACTTAGCTGACCCGCAACACCTCGGCTGCGTCAAATTTTTCATGAGGTGTCGTAAATGCTCACCTCCTTTGGGCTATCCTAGAATTAAATGTTTTTCAGTAGTTCCTGAGATTAGCGCCTTCAACCAAACAAAGAAAGTCATCAGCTTTAGGTACCTATAATAGTATAGACTCTAATACCTTGGTAGGTGCCCTGAACCGTGACACACGGACTTAGACTAATATACAGCCGGTCGATTCTGTTAACATCTCACCGTGATCACTTAGGTGGAGTGAACGAAAAGTGAGCTGTCATGCCATCTTGTTTGTATGGTTTGACAGCTCACTTGTCGTTCACTTCGCCTAAGTGTTCACTTCGACACGTTTACAGAATCGCACTGCTGGTCTCTAAACACATCTATGAACAGACCACCGTAAAGTTTTACAACATAAACGATTAATTACATTTCTGCGCCAAAATAACAGATTCTTGGCACTTCGTACAAATTTCTCTATAACTTTTTATAGTTCACGGTCGCCAATGCAAACGTTCTGCGATGCTTGAGTTATTAACAGATTGTTACCGATACTAAACAAACTATGCAAACGTATAAAACGTATTCGAAAATATAATACTATTAATTGTGAAATTAGAATCTAAATTTCTCGAAAAACGAACGAGATACAATTATTTTAAACAAATATATCTGTCCCTCTCGCGAAAATGCTGTTTTCTATGGCAGCTGTATAGTCGTCGTGTATTATGACGTCACAGTTCGTATCGGACCTCTCTTTCTAACTGTAGTCTTTGAAGCTTTATAACTTCATAAATGATAAAGGTACTACCTATTTAAAAAATAATTTCATGACTGTTTACTAGAGCTAAGTAAGTATTTTATTTTGCAAATAAAAAAATCGCATGCAAATTCCCTATCCAGCTTATTAAAGGAATATCACGTCCCATATAGCTTCCTTTAATATTATCAATTTTGGGAAAGTATGATTGAATATTTGTTTGTTACCTCTTCAAACACGGATTTGAATGAAACTTGGTACACATGGAGACCATGTTCTTGTTTATGACATAGGGTACATTTAACCCTGGGAAATTAATTCCCTTGGGATATTTTCCAACTTCACGTGAGCTAAGCAGCTAGTTTAACGTTAAAATGAGAATCAAGAATTTCGTTATGCACTAATATACTAAACTTACAAATCATTAATATTATGTCTCGTTCACATAATATAGCTGACACATAAACACATAATTGCTTGGACTTGTAATAACAGACCTTATGACCCAGTGGTAAAGAGGAAGTTGACGTAATTAATCATTATCAAACACCACTACCTACTTCTTCCGTCTAAAAGAACGTAATAAGTTCCTATTGATTTATAAGGCTTTTTTAATGTCCTAGTTCTGAGTAACACTTAATGATGTGTGTCGTAAAAAACAAAACTGTGTCGAGTCAACTTCAGCTCCAATATCCAAATGGCCACATAAATTTTAATTAAGTAGCACGATACCCAATACCAATCATATTCGTCGTCAATAATAATTCTTCGCTCTGTTTCGATGGAAACACCATGAATTATGAAGCCGTGACCTTCTCCAGGTGTCTTATAATTCCAAAGTCACCTTCAGACTATCATTCTCGCCACAGACTATAAATCAGAGTTAGCGTTGTGCGTGCCTATTGTAAGTCTAAATGGACTATTTTCATACTTCATTCCCCACAGCTGATTGGCGATTGTGTTGCCAAACTACAAAATGATGTAATGGTTACGTAACTAGCAAGAAAGCGTATCGACAGTTATGATTTAAAAATGTGACTTGCTGTTTTTAGAATTAATGATAATTTTGTACTTATTCAATGAAAGGTCATGTGCGGAGGTGAGGTAGGATGAAGATTAGCGACATATAAAAGTGTTTGTGTTGTTAACAAAAATAGGTATACATACATGTAATGCATCTTTCTCAGTATCATATAGGTACAGCGGTTGCATTGATCTGATTGCGCAACAATTATCTTGTTTCTTGGTTATCGTCCAGTGTTAAGTACTGTTGCCAATTTAATTGCTCTCTCATTCGCGATGGATCTGTATAATCAGCAAGTGAAAGTTGAAACTGTCTAGATACTTACTTGAATTCTGGTTTTGCTTACATAATTATTATAGTGTAAAGTCCATTACATTACAGGGTCCAATACATTTATTGTTCTTATTGAATGCTTCTATAGTGTGCCACGGGTCCATCAATTTCTTGAGTGGACATTGACCTGTGTCCAACTTCGGGCCGCGTACACTAAAGCTGTCAACAGGCGTTATTTAACAAGCTGTGTAGTGAGAGCCGCTTCGTCAATACACTTAATTAAATTATGTAAGCTAATGTACCGATTACCTACATTTGTCAGCCCATTAATGAAGTAGGTACACTTATTGATTCAGTCTCTCCCGCAAACCGCCTATATTTATACGAAAAATCTATAATAAAATACCACCACCGCCTTAGAATAATTACATATGTAATTATTCTAAGACCACCGCTTTAGTCGGCCACGTGTGCTAATTTGACAGGCGGTAAAACCTGGAACACTTTGAACGAAGAAAACTCCAAACGGAAAACAATAAGTTAACGATTGTCAAAGTTCCAAAATGTTTATTTGGGATTGTTGACGTGAAAATTCGAAAGTGCATCTCAATACATTTTGGTCAGAAAGCCAATTCTCGTCCTTAAAACGTTCACATTGATTGAAGTCTTTTTTTTATTATGAAAAGTGTTTATTTCACATAATCTCAGCGACAATCAATGTCAAAAACTTAGGGAATGAACCCGTATCCCAATGACTAAAGATTGCCGTATCCAGGTAACATGACGTCGACGTCAACTTAACTAGTGTCAGAAAACAAGCGATTTGATAGGTGTTTGGGACGTTTCAGAAAACCCGTATGGGAGAGGTGTTTTTGGCAGTTGCATTAAATCTATGGCAGTTGGCGAATGCGATTTGATTGCAAACGCTCTTTAAAATAAGGAACCCTTTTTATGGATGGTAAATCATCAAATGGCTCCTTCCGGAGTGTCAGAATCTAACTGACTAAAACCCGTCTGTGTTCCTCCTGCCCTTTGCTTTCCAGGGCCGCGGTGACTCTTTCGGACAAATTCCGCAGCCCCTGCAAAATAAGGAACCCAAAGGAGCTTGCCCCTCAGCTTTATAATAATAGTTGTCTCTGATAGAATGTCACTTTATTTACAGTAGACCAAGCTTAGCTTACTACGTTGTAAATAAAGTACTAACATAGTTAATATTCAAATCAATAACTGTAATCATCATTTTTGTGATTGTACGTACGAATGGTGTGTAGTTTGCCGTGTTTTATGAATATTTATGAGCCGGCCTTGGATCAGCAATTGGGTCTATCAAACGAATGAACACTAATATGAGTTTTATGGTTGAAGTTTAAATTGTACCGAATATTTACCTACATTTACCAGCACCTTTGTACTCATGAAAGCTGATTAAATTTATTTTATGACCTAAATGTGGTCATGCATGGTCAACCTGTGTGCCATTAATTTTCATTTCAAATGTGAAAGTCAAGCCAAAAGTGCTTTAATCTGGTAGAACTGGTCATACTTTGCGTTTCTTATAAAGGCATCAAAGCTGTAACACCTGGTTTTATTCCAATTTGTTAAAAAAGATGATTTCTTTCGTCCAAAGATGTTTATCCGTTGAAGTCTGGCTTTTAAAGGTTTAAGTACTTAGATGTTTTTGTTACTTCATTAGACCCAGACGCGTTTAGGCAAAAAATCCTAACTTTTTGCTGATTATTCTTAGCATAAGTTTATGAAACATTGTTATGTACCTAGGTAAAAAGTTATTCTAGATATGCTGTGCTTTTTTAATTGCACTGGTATTAAAATAGGTAGGTAGTTATCTAATAAAAAACGAGAGAAAACAAAAATAATTGTGAGAAAACATAAAACACGAGTTTGATGAAAATAACTGGCGCAGAAACAAATTATGTTGTAAAGATTTATTAACTAACTACTTAGCTGACCCGCGCAACTTCGTCTGCGTCACATTTTCCATTATTGCTCGGCACCTATTTGTCTTAGCGTGATGATATATAGCCTACAACCTTCATCTTCTGCTTTATAATATTAGTATAGATAAATTTAATTTTTAACCGACTTCCCAAAAATGAGGAGGTTCTCAATTCGGTTGTATTATTTTTTTTTTTTTATGTTTGTTACCTCGAATCATAACTCCGACAATTATGAACCGATTTAAAAAATTCTTCTCTTCTTGCAGATTGGTCCCATTTAAATTTTATCAAAATCGGTTACGATCTTTGGATTTTAAATAAAAATAGCTGGTATTCGTCTACTTGGATGATGGTTTTATGTCATCCAAGTAATCGAAATTGCGCTTTCCTGCTATTTTCCAGTGGTGTAATTAGGTGTGGAGTACCACTAAAAAGTGAAAAATGAAAACCTTCTTACGAAAAAATACAACCGACTTCAAAAAAAACATTACAAAGTATTTAATAAAATAACTTCACAATTTTAGAAGTCGGTGTTAAAGTACGAAGGAACTACGAAACACACATTTTGTATTTAATTTACTGAAACTTCGATTAAACCTACATAGACCATCCGACACCCATCTGACATTTGTAAACTACAAGTTCAAAATACCACGATTAGTAATTAGTGGCTATTGCTAAGGATGTGTCAAGAGATTACCCTAATTTCTGAATTAGAATTACATAAGCGTTTGAAGTTGAGTATTTTCTTCTTTTTTTTACTTTTGACACGTTTATTAGGGTTCCGTAGCCAAATGGCAAAAACGGAACCCTTATAGATTCGTCATGTCTGTCCGTCTGTCTGTCTGTCTGTCCGTCCGTCCGTCCGTATGTCACAGCCACTTTTCTCCGAAACCTTAAGAGCTATGCTTTGAAATTTGGTAAGTAGATGTATTTCGTGAGCCGCATAAAGATTTTCACACAAAAATAGAAAAAAAAAACAATAAATTTTGGGGGTCCCCATACATAGAACTGAAACTCAAAATATTTTTTTCATCGTACCCATACGTGTGGGTACGATGAAAATGGTGTGGTATCTATGGATAGGTCTTCAAAAATGATATTGAGGTTTCTAAGATCATTTTTTTCTAAAGTGAATAGTTTGCGCGACAGACACTTCCAAAGTGGTAAAATGTGTCCCCCCCCCTTAACTTCTAAAATAAGAGAATGATAAAACTAAAAAAAATATATGATGTACATTACCATGAAAACTACCAGCGAAAATTGGTTTGAACGAGATCTAGTAAGTAGTTTTTTTTTGATACGTCATAAATCGTAAATCGCAACTTCTGCTTACGGAACCCTCAGTGCGCGAGTACGACTCGCACTTGGCCGGTTTTTTACTCAAAATTCTCAATACAGAAATTTGCTCTTTAATCAACAGCTGATCGTCAGCTGACATCACAAAGACCATAGGCCAGACGTATCTTGAACTCCTTATTGACGTCACTTAATAAACAAGAGGCCTATAGGCTATAGGTACTACAGTACATATTAATATATACAAGCATGTATTTTGCACTTTGTACGTGACATCTACGTTTTATTTCATGGAGTTATTTTTGCAACTGGTCGCAACTGGACACTTTAGGGCACCATATTGCTGACACTTTTAGTTTGTTTAAGTATCCTCTACCCATATATTCATGTATATAAGACCGTGCGCAGATACTTTAAAAAAAAAGCTCCCATAGAAAAAAGTTCGAACACCTGAGCCAAATTTCATACTACTTTGTCTTTGTGGGTAAGCAAAAATTTATTGCTTCGCGTATTAATAAATACATATGCTATACATATATATTGTAGATTAATTGAGTGACAGTGTTCGAGGGGCGTTGTAAGGCGCCGCCGTCTAATAAGGAAGTAATCGACGCCTGCGCACAGTGCGCACCCGTGACCTCTCTGAATGATGCTCGCCGCTCGGCGAATGGACGCAGTTTTTTATTTAAATAACTGGTTCGTTTATCTGATGTTAATTTTGATGTGTTTATTACTAAAACCATGATAATATTGACATCGTTTGTTAAGGATGTGTAAATATAAATATCTTTAAGTAAGTAAATAGATTTAAAATAGGTCAATATTTTGCACTGAATCAAGTTAGTTTGTTGTTTTTGTTAAAGCATGTTTTTTGTTTTGTTAAACTTGAATCCATCCATTTAATGTGCTCACTTTTTTATCGGAAGTAAAAGGCATCACTGTTAAATAACTAACTGTACACCTACAGCCTTATGTAGTGATGTACAGAATTAGATACCTTCACCTAAGGCTGTACACCACAGAACAGATTATGTGTTCTTTACTAGACCTACTCTCATTAGAACCGGAACGGTACTTAAATCGAAATGCGCCTTACTGGTCTTCGATTGGGTCTCTCGATCTCTTAGAATTATATGAGTCACCCCGTACCAGTCACCATTCAGTAAGTACCTTCCTCCGTTTTCTGCATCTAACCCAACAAACTGACTCGTTAGAATCCTACATCCCTGAAGCGGATTTTCGTAACAGGAAGTAGAACTTGTGCAATCCCTGTTGCTAGTTTTTAATCCATCAAATCCATAATTCATAGATCGAAAATCTCAACAAATAAAATCCGTTTCAAAGTTATTAACGATATCTCAAAAAAAACTCATCCTTCGCGATCTAGTTCATAGATACGGAGACAATGAAGCAGTACCTAACCTACATAGTTATCTTTGGTACAAATTAGTTTGTGTTTTAAAAACACGCTTACTTTAAACTTAAGTTCGAATTCATCGATGGTTACATCAACGCTATATCCGAATAATGACGTCAGCTGTTTACGTACTTCTTTGTCTCGATATTATAATATTAACATGACTATATTTAATGCCAAATAAGCCTTCGATATTATCTTAAATCGTCCGAAAATTCAAATTAGCATGCTTACAAGGAAAATATTGAAAAAAGTACTTACATAATTATTTCAGTTCTGAAAATACCTTTGTCTCAGTTTTCCTTTGAGATTGAAAGATACGAGTGCATTAATACTTTGTACTTAAAAGTGTAAATACAACATTGTAGTTCGATGCACTGAAAATACCTCCAAAATTATCTCAATAATTTATAATCGTTCTGATACGTCATCGAAAATTGTATCTATGAAACACCTGCAACGTAAATTAAATTACAAGAAACGAATTTAATTCCCTTATCATAATAAACGAGAATTTGCAGGCGTGCATAATATAAAACGTCACAGAACAGCAATAAAAAATAAAAATAAAATTGTCTATTACTTGTTCGCTTTGAATGAAACGTTCCAAGGGTGATGATGTGATGTCCAAGTGGCTCGGTGCGAACTGAGTGCGCGCGCACCGAATGATTCACTGCCGCTGATCGCATAATCAAGCCTAATAAAATGATCGTTTAGGCGTTAGGGTTCTGATTCAGAGATTCATGTATTAAATTACGTGCATGTTTATGTTTTGTTGTACAATATACTGCATAAGTGCAGTTTATACTCTTAGTTATGGCCTCTGTGTGTCTGGTAATCTTAACTCTAATAACAAAGACTTCTCTTCCAGTTGCTTCAGCGTGTAGAACAAAGGTCTTATGTAATGGAACACAGTATTGTTGTTTTCATCTACTTCGATAACTAATAAGAATTGTATTCCATTGTACATCGGGCTTGTGTTTGTAACTCCACATCCAAACGTGTATTTTGCGTGCAGATGGAAAATCGGTTTTTCGATCCACCGCAGCTCCTCTAAAAAGGTCAACAACGTCCGATGTTACAAATAAACTCACGGAGGGTACCTACCTGGGTTGCCGAAGTACTTTGCCTAGTAGATAATATGTCTATTAGACTAAGTGCTAATGTGTGTACATACCTAGCCACTAACCACTAACCAGTAACCTACATTGACCTTCTACAACAATATTTGGAGTGTCACCCTTACTGGAATGAATTTTTATCTCCCCAGTGCCACTTACTGGCAATATAGACGGCAATTTTGCACTTAAACCTGCACGTACCTATGTAAATACCACATAGTTTCATCAGAACGCATTATCACGAATCGAAGATACCGAAATCTCAGATAAACATTGATAAATATAGTTCAAATAACTGTTCTTCAAGTAGGTACGAGTAAATAACATTATTGTCATAAATAGCTTGATAAATGATGACCAGTAAATCTAGAGACTCTGTGGTGTCGCTGCTTGTCAAGACAACTATCAGCGAAATGTCAAAATCCATAGACAAAGATGTTTTTGAATTTAACTCCAGAATGTGTCGCCGGCCAGCATTGACCGGTCACCAAAATAGATAATGCAACATATTGGATAAACAAGGTGTTAAGTGTTGTGTGTTGTAACTTTAGTTCATATTTATTATTACGAAATGTCTTTGGCAACGTCGACATAGTCCTCGCGACTGTTCGGCGACATTGATCGTTCATTTGTACTCAGCTTGGATGCGTAGGAGTAGGAATAGGTCAACTGATTTCTTCTTGTGGGTAGTGAAGAGGCAATAGATTGACTATCAGGTCTTGTCTTTATACATAAAACAAGTTTTTAAAGCTGATCTAAATTTTAGATTTATGAACAGAAAGGACATACTTAGTACTGACACAATCATATTTTCAGTTGAATCAATCTACGGTATAAAAAACTTAAATTCATTAAATTCATACGTACGGCATAAAATGTTTGATTCAGGACCAGGAATTTTTGCCTATAGTTTTGCCCTTTCCTTCGGTAAAGGAAGAATGAACCATTTTTTGTGGTAAAAATTAAATAAAAGTAAGACATATATTAGCCATTTTTGCCGATGAGAAATCTCGTCGGGCACACAGTTGGTCATCAACTCATGATCATCTGCCTAGCCTTTTCCCAACTATACGTAATAATGGGGTCGTTTCCCAGGCAAATCGGCACTCTGCTGGTTACAGTATCATACAATATAAAAGCGACGCCTTATGCACTCTGTTTTGTAACTCCATGTAAACAAGCGTTGAACATTTGAAACTGGCAACCTTGATCATCGCTATCATACGCTAACAACTGTAAGTTCAATGTCAGTCAAACTAAAGGTTACAGGAACATTCTGTTCACCATACGGCCAGCAATTAATTCTCACAGACCAATTTAATAAACTATATTATTAATTAGATCGTCTATTTGGATAGCTCTGCAATTAATTAGTCAAATGTGTCACGCGAAGGCTTCATAATAAATTGATGCGCCTCGTCGTATTTTTTTCTGGTTTCAAATTGGACTAGCCTAGTTTTGTCCCTAGATATCTTTCATCTTATGCTGTATATTGAACGGAGCAAAAGAAAAAAAATTGCTCAAGTCAGAGGTTTGGGAACAGAAAGTGGATGAGGGTTTTGCGCAGTGGAGCACGATAAAAACTAGCAAAAAACTGTTGTCCTCGGGATATGACTTAAACGGTCCATGTTATCAAAAAGATAAGGCAAGACGATCAAAGCATATTAATTTTTCTAAGCATGTTTGCAAACGCTTCATGCAAAGACAGATCCTAATTGCAAGGTTAAAACGATACCAGACGTAATTTAACACAAGGAAAAACCTCATTATCAGGTACACAAAGGTACGTATATCACGTTTTACGAGTTCTGTCACTCGTTTAGTGCAAACTCAGTACTAACAAACTTGAATCTAAGTGCGCCATTCGATGTAGGTACCTATTAAATTACTTTGCCAAACCAGCTGTTCAGTATTGATCAGTAAATGAGTCATTTTGTCGAGTGCATGTTCTGTAACAATCAGGCTTTGATAAGTGGTCAGCCATTTTATAGGCTCTAAAACAGGAAGGAGCAAATATACGCTAAACAGTTGAACAACTGCGGGATTATTCATCGGGCTTGTCTTGAGTCAGAAGAATGAACAAAAATGACGTAATCTGGCTAAGTTCTAATTAAAGCAAGCAGTCAAGCGCTAATATGTATCAACAATTAACAGTATAGCTAGTGGTAGATGAAAAGGGAGAGGAAGGCCAAAGAAAATATGGATGGATTGTGTGAGGAGCGATACGAAATAAAAGGAAGTTAGTGAAAGTTTGCCGTGAAGCCAATGCATCAAATTATTTCTTTGTACATTACAGACCCAGCTCAAAAGCTCATCTCTCTTTCATTCTATCAGTCTGTTTGTTATGTACAACAATTGGAAAAAGGTGATGGATTTTTGTGTAGAGATAGACCTTCAAAAATATATAAGTAGGTATAAGCTATTTATCTCGAGACTCATTCATTCCCTTGGTAAATTCTCACTTTTATGCGGGCTGTTGGTAGTGCTAAGTTAAAAAAGAAAAGTGAATTCACATAGATATGTTTGGAGCTACCAGCTTACTTCTAAAATTTAAGACAATACAATTGTGGTATCCGCCTACTATGTGCTACATGCGACTTGACCGTTTTGTAGGTCAACAAAATAAGATCAGTGTGTTTCTATGGCGTCCCACCCATCATTACCAAATGGCTATCAATTCATTGTCAAAATAACACCAATTCTAATCATGTTACCTTTCATTTTGCCTCTAGAAGAGGATATTTAATAAGTTTTTTATAGGTATGCCATTCCAAATCGAAACACCTAAAAATATGTAACGATTTTATAAATTACAAAATGGTTGTTTCTTTTATTCCGTCTCCAGAGCAGAATCTACGACTAATCTTTCAAAAATCAATTATTTACCTTTACAAAGAGTTTTGTAGTCGGTCACGTTACATGTGCATATTCTTAAACATTGCACGTATTTCAATTTGTTCTTAAACGTTTCACTTCTTAACGAAGTGTATTCACGAGTATAATGACATAATGACGTGCCTAGAGTCTACCTCTATGTTTTTCTTTAGTTTATTTTCATAACATGCAACGGCTTTAATTATTTACCTTACATTAGTTTTTAAAAGTAAATTACAGTTACTATAGCTACCTATACGTATTAAAACGAGATATTATTATTTTCTAAAAACTGTCTGGTTATGTCACCGAAGGAGTTCAGATTTATTGAATTTCCTCCGATTGCAACATACTCTGCAAGTCCATATTCATCTCTTATCAAATGGATCTGATTCTATTGATGACTAAAGGCACCTAACGGTTCATAATACCAGGTAAGCGATTAAATGGAAAAAAGTTAAGTGAGCGATATGACGTCAGAGCCCAGAGGTCACCTACCTTTACAGTTTTACACCAACATAATTTTCCTTATCGCACTTTAATTGCCTTCATATGCCCAAAGTCACAATCGTTATATTGATAAAAAAGTTTACCCTCCTTCTTGGGCAGTCGGGTAAAAGTCTAAATTGTAGCCAGATCCTCTTTAAAAAGAGGATCATGGTACACACACACAGTAAGCTCATGAAGTAAACAGTTTGAAATGTTTTACATGTATACATAGATGTCATATTAAATTCCTAACAATATCAAACTGTTTCCAATACAAGTTTTTAAGAATTTGAATTTACCCACTGAACACGTACCTATCTCTCATAAGGGATCAAGCCCGCTCCGATTATAACACTAAATTTACTTTTATGCTTTTCACGGTTAGTACCAAGAAATAGCTAATGTTCCGTTCACATGACAACCGAACAAAGTGCTGTAAATCACAATTTAAGACATTGAACTCTTTGCAGCTAGCCTGTATTGGTTGTCCGCCAATTTATGTGGCGCCCACTGTAATTGTAGCATTTATACGAGTAGCTTAATTAAGCTAATCAAAAGAACCGCCAATGCTATGTCTAAGCTAGGACTGTTTAGTATTTATTGTTCAGTTCATATAACTTTGCCCTTTTGTATTGAAGAGGTATTAACAATTGATCCAATAATTTCTGTAAATGAGTATAGCTTATAAACCTTTCTAAAAATCGAAGGTTCAAGACCTCACACACGGCAGTCGACCGCTAGACCAAAGAGGCTGAAACGCAATATGATTTTAAAATGTCAGCACAACCTCAAAGACGAAACTGACCAAGCATCATCTTTCTGCCATGTTACTATGTGTATCCCATAATATGTTACTTGGAGTCGGCCCAACACGTTTTTTCTTCCATTCTGTTTTTTCAGACGTCACGCTATCAAAAGAAAGAAAGAAAGAAAAGAAAGAAAATTTATCTACTCCGCCAGAAACTCCGTTTTCTTTAATATCACTCCACTTACAATCCATCCATCTTTTATTTTATTCCTTTGGCGTTCCTATCCCTCTCCATAACATTTTTACTCTTAGGATGAAACTGCCCCATAATTTTTTTTTTTTTTTTTTTTTTTATGCAAAACGGGGAAACTCTTGGCCCAAATCTCACCTGATGGAAAGTGATGATTAGGCCGAAGATGGAAGCGAGTTTCACCCGGAATCCTCTTACAAGAAAAAAGTCTTAGCAGATGCAATCTGACAATATACATCGTGAAAATTTAAGGCAGCTAAAAACTAAACCTTTTTTGTAAAACGGAAGGAATCAAAGTTCACACATACTTTTGTGACGTTACGATAAAAAAATGTATATTGAAATTATTGACTCACTTCCGTAAACCGGATGATTCAAGAATATTGAGGAACTGCGGTAAAGTAGCATGATGAAACATACTTGTAATAATAAGTATACCTACCTTATAGTCCAGTGCCAGTGTAATCCACTGTTTAAATACGAGTAATCCACGTGCACCAGCACGAGCAAAAATCATTCCGTATAATACCTAAAAATATTAGCAATTGAGAGGGTACAATGGAGGTGCTGCAATACATACTAGTACAAGCTTCCCTTGCTTTATTAATTTGGGACCCTACTTAGAAGTTATAATGCCTGAAAATAATAGGCTCTTTGCTGCTCCGTCTCGCCTAATCATCCAACTTCAGACACTACGGTCCTGCTACGCTTCCGCTACGTATCTACTAGACGACTAGCCGCTACGGCTATGCCACTGCTACGCAACGTCTAAGTTGTGCTATACATCCGCTACGGATCTGCTACACCACCAGTAACTGCTCTTTTTCTGCTACGCTTCTACAATACTCCTGCTAAAAGCTTCCGCTACGCAACTGCTACACCTCCGCTACGGAACAGCAGTGCGATTCAGCAGTGCAATTCTGTTAACATGTCGAAGTGAACAATTAGGCGAAGTGAACGACAATTGAGCTGTCAAACCATACAAACAAGACAAGAATGACAGTACACTTGTCGTTCACTCCACCTAGGTGATCACGGTGAGATGTCAACAGAATCGACCGGCTGTAAACATGTCGAAGTGAACACTTAGGGCGGGTTGTTTCAAGTACACTTAACGCACGCGTAAACGTTAAAAATGGTGCTAACGTTCGTCAAATCAAAAAAATTAGTTGTTTCACAATATATCAGCGTTAACACACGTAAAAAATAACGATTACGTTAACAGATGGTCTGAGCACTGGTTAGTTACATTAGTTGTTTCAAATAGAACAATAATGTGAAATTTCTTTTAAATCCTCGGTAGCAGTCCTTCTGATGACACAAAAAAGTGGTCGAATGCAAAACAAGGTATTTAGGTAGGACCCGTGTTATAACTTGAAGTATTGGGATGAGCAGGAATTTAGACCAAAATGTTTTGAAACAACGCTTCTTATTTAACGAACGTCAAACAGCATCGTCCGTAATCGTAACTTTTTGACGTACGTATGTTACGTTAACCAACTGTTTGATACAACCCGCCCTTAGGCGAAGTGAACGACAAGTGAGCTGTCAAACCATACAAACAAGATGCCATGACAGCTCACTTGTCGTTCACTCCACCTAAGTGATCACGGTGAGATGTCAACAGAATCGATCGGCTGTAGTGCTATTCTGCAAAATGTTACCGTGAGAGCTAATGTGAAGTGAACATGAATTCGCCGGCAAATCATAAAGCTCATTACACTGAAGTTTTCACGGTACGATGTTTACGGTCTAGGTACCAAAAGAAAGAAAGAAAAACGTTTATTTGGGACTCGCACAAAACAGACAGAAGCAATAAACTTTAAACAATATACAGATAATACCATTAAATCGAAAAAGGTCCCTATCTCAGCATATACCAGTTGTTTTTGTTTCCACTATGACTCTGCTACACCACCACTTCAAAACCTGCGCTAACATATTTTCCACTGAGAGCTAATTAAACATGTTAGTTACATTAACACCTAGCTTGGAGGTGATAATACTGGTACTGTCATGCGAACGGGATTAGCTGGCTGTGTCTACACGCTCGACTTACGTCAGGTATAATTATGCTTGACTGACCATTATCGCGTAAGATAACTAAACTAGAACACGGTTATGATTATTATGTTTACTTTTAAAGGACGAGTTTAACATTGTCTCTGGACAGGCCCCTCAAATCTGTGTGGTTCTTTCTTGAAAAAGCCGTCTTTCAAACGTTCGGCATAGTCTTCAAATATAGTATCCGAGCTTGTTTCATTCTTTTTTCTCGGAGTAGTTGGATAGGAAACACCATGATGTGTATTCTGTGTATGGTGTCACAGTGATGGAATAGCTAATACCTATCCGTCCCTGACATGGCTTAGTCGTTATAAAGTTTTAAACTTATACAACAAGTTATTATTTTGTACGTCTTTTCTGGCACTTTTTCTCTTCTACCTTTTTTATTATTTTAAATCACTTAGATAAGAAAAATACTAACTTCAAAAACGGAAGTTCTCAATTCGGTTATATATTTTTAAGTGTGTTTGCTCAAACCAATTCATTGAAATAAATGTAATTTATATCATTAGAAGTTTAAAAAAAAGTTTTTAAAGCAAAAGTAAATCGCTCTTAATATACGTCAACCAATGCCCGAACGGTAGCTAAGTTTATTTTCAATTGATCCTACTATCAAAATGAAAAGCAAGTCACTTAGTAGCTGATTACCAAGAATCAATACAAACATTTATCATGATTGTTTTTGCCAAACACGGGAAATGATGAAACGTCATTAAAGTATTCAAAACATTGGAACGCATTTAAAACACGAAAAAAACCCAAAACAATAAACAGTTAGTATCTTTGTTTGACAAATTAATTAAAAACAATAACACTTTTTACCCAGGCCATGTTTGCAAAGAAATAAATGGTTGACTTCCAGTTTTTATTATTATAATCAATCAATGAAAATAATAACAAAAATTGGATGTACCAACTTTGGTTCAGGCTGGGAATTTTTTTTAGTGGGTTTCTATTTTTTTCAAGGCAATCAGCGCAGGCCTATGTAAAATGTCTTTATAAAATAAAAGTGGATAAAGATGGAGATCGTTTTCATATAAAATTTAATAAAAACAACCGCACCTTGGGGTCGAAATTCAACCATGTGGTGACCACCCTTTTCATACCGTTTCCTCCCTGCCTCTGAAAGCATGCTAAGTCATTGTTCGTGGCTGTCATTTGTACATCTTTGACACTTTTACGGCCGAACCCAATAACCTAACTATCACCAGATTTGGCATACTGGAGATAGCAAAACAAATGAAACAATATGAAAATTATATAGGTTTTCTGTTGTTTCATTTGTTTTTCTATCTCCAGTATGTGATAGATAGGATATTGGTTTCGGCTGTTAATGGGTAGTAACTTGTCGTGGTCAGATCGGTAGTAGCTTCATGTAAAATACTGAAACCTTATTGGTAATTACAGCTTTGAGCCGTTTTGGTTCGAAACGCATGGGTCATGGGGTTCGAGTGCGCGTCTCCTTTTTAAGGACTTATCTCGTCGACTTATCGACACTTTGCGTTACCAGAGGGCTGGCTTGTTCTTTGCTCAAAGAATTAGCATTGCCATTCAACGTGGCAATGCTGCCAGTCTTCTGGGCACGATTCCGGATGACAGCGATGCGGAGGAATTCTTCGACGCCTAAGCGTATCTTGTTTTGTATAATTATATGTATATAGTTAGGTTTTGTGGTTTTTTCTGTTTTTAATAATAACTATGGTTACTGTGTTACAAATAAAAGATATTTTTGTTTCAAAAATATAAATACTGGTACTTAGCAGCATTCGGTAATCTGGAAGCCGAGACCCCAACAGGGATTAGGCTAGCCGGCTAGGCGAATTGATTGACACTTCGTAAAGCTACTAGTTGTAATTGTCTGTGTGTCAATTAGATAGTTCCAAATTAGTGAATTTCAAGTTACCCGTAGTCCCTGGCTACAACTAAGTATTTACAGTACAGTTTTACATGCGTATGTAACGAAGTTTCACAGGAAATCGATTTCATTCTGTATGTATCATTATTGAATTGGCAACTCTCACGGCTCGTTTTACATACGAATATCCGTGAGAATTTCGGCTTCAAAGAAGAATTATGTCTTATTTATACGTACGTGTAAAGATAATTTTTACGTGTGAAAGTCTAAAATTATCTCACGGGAATAGGTGTAGCAACTGCCGGCGTATAATAGAAAAGGCTCTTAATATGTCCTAATCCGGGCCTAGGCAGAGTAGACTCCGCGATGCAGGAGTCTGACTCTGTCTGACTCCTGCATCGCCCGCTCAGAGCGCAAAGAGTGACATAACAAACACAAACACATAAATGATATATGATGTTTATTTTGTAAGTAGGTTGTAAATAACACTTTTGAACGTCAATCGTTTTGGTCATTTTAAACTAGATGAGGCCGGTGTTTCCTAGCTGACTGCACACATCACGTCCCTCGCTACTCATCCCAGCACATGTCTGGTGGAAACGCAGCTTTAGATGTTGATCCCGGCTATCATTTGAACGTCTTTCCCAGTCATTACGGGTAAAAGTCAGGGACTCTGACAACAGTCGTCACATAGGCAGTCGCTCCATGTTCATAACACCAGTATTCAGCTGCACCCGGTTGGACTGATTGACGCATTCGTTGGATACCTACCGGTAAAAGATTAAGTTCACTTATTCATGAAATAAACCCAGATAAGATTGACAATGGCTGTGTATCAGAATCTGATGTTGAGACGTGCACGTCAACAATAACCGGTCTCATGTAGTTTAAACAATTTAAATATTAAATATAAGAAATGTATCATGAGTACAATGTGGTCATGAATTCAATTGACAGGTTTTACAGGATCCTTGCAAAAACTTACTGGGGTTTATGATACTATAGAACTGCCAAATTGTTATCAAGCTGTCGCAAATCCAGACTAATATTTATGATAACACGATAACGTATCAACTATTGCCACACCCCACAGGGGTCTCGCCCTTGGCCCTGAGGCATTCGCGATACCATTACAAACCTTCACCTTGACCGAGACACAGCCCCTGTCCCGTCCAGTGCCGAGATTATGACATACCATATTTTTGGCGATCATATTTCTATCTCTAAGGGCTGATTAATCTTTTAACTGAAGAATAAACATGGTTGTTCAACTTAACCTAAGATAAACTAATAAGTTATTTGAATTTTGTATAATCAGCCCTTAAGGCCGACTAAAAAATGGCTGTTTGACAGCTTTTGTATAGAAAATATGTCAATCAGGTTCCTTATATTAAAGTTATCTGACTTGAAAAATCACTCATAAATAGTCCTTTAAAGGTGCATCGAAGCCGCAGTTACTTTTTGTGGAGCAACAGAATGTAACACGATACGATAACATTAGGTTAAATTCTTCAGCTTACCTTATGACTCATAAGTATACTATCAACAAATAACTTTTTGTTATAGAATGTTGCCTACTAAACTAACACTTGGCAACGTTGCTCCACAATAAGTAACGGCGGTATGGATATATTATATACTAGCTGACCCGCGCAACTTCGTCTGCGCCCCATTTTCAATTATTGCTCCGCTCCTATTTGTCTTAGCGTGAAGATATATAGCTATAACCTTCCTCAATAAATGGGCTATCTAACACTGAAATAATTTTTCAAATCGGACCAATAGTTCCTGAGATTACCCCCTACATACAAACTTACAAACAAATTTTACCTCTTTATAATATTAGTATAGATAGATATAAATATTATTATACCTATTTATAACACTGAACTTAATCTAGTAATATAAGTATATCACTAAACTTCGACGGTTTTATAACTATATTCCTAGTGAGATAGTAAAGAATCGCTTTCGTATAACTATGTTACGGTATATAATTGTAAATCCCTAGGGATATAACTATATTACGGCTTTATCTATCTTACTGCGACAGATACGCACCTTTAGAACAAAGTTTACGTAGTACCTATTTAGTAATCTGTGACAAAGTCGCTGACTACCTCTGTCTATTTCACCACTAACATGTTTCACCGCCAACCACCTCCAACTCAAACGGATTTTGATACGGCTTCCGCTAATAGAAAGAGCGATCAAGGAGGAAGGTTCCTAACAGTAGATTATGAAACGAGGAGATAAAGGAGCGTCTTATGACACGGGCGTCGGAGCCCAAGTCAAAGACTGCTGGGGGCCGAGTCACCCGCGTCCATAGGAGAATACCCTTCAGCGAATCCCTACACGTGGTCCCCGGGTGGTGCTAAACAGGTGACACTAACCGCCTCCGTGGTCTAGTGGTTATACCACCTGATTCAGACCCAAAGGTCCCGGGTTCGATTCCCAGCGGAGGCAAATTTCTTGCTCGGTTTGGTTGGTGGTAGGACTTGTTCTAAGTCCGCCTGGCAAGCTACCACCATCATGTCTAAGTCTGTCGCCATAACAACAATGTTAACAGCATTGTTGTGTTCCGGCAGTTAGAGGTATGTTAGCCAGTTCCTCTGTTTAAGAGGATTCCGGGTGAAACTCGCTTCCATCTTCGGCCTAATCAACACTTTCCATCAGGTGAGATTTGAGCCAAGAGTTTCCCCGTTTTGAATAAAAAAAAAAAAAATAATAATAAAAAATAAAAAAAAGACACCTTTATCCCTGAGGAGCATACTCCACTTTTCACACCTTCTGCGAGAAAATTGTGCTCTAGCCATGAAAACTGGTAGCGCGCGTCGGCCCCCGCCAAAGAAGCAGGGCGCACGTCCGAAACTCCAGCACACCAGGTAATAATATTGTTCTGAATTTCATTATTACCCTATAGTGTGATTTGCATTTGGAACGCATTTTGACTGCGCTCGCTGCACCTAGCACCGGAGGCGGACGGGAGCCGCTCGCGGGTTTAAATGACGTACTAGGTTAGGTTTGCATGTCAAATAATTTAACGTTTTCGTGCAGGTTGTGTGAAAATATAATAAGCCATTGCGAATTGCTAGTAGATAAAGCATTTTTTATTCACCGCAACAAAAATACTTAAGATAAGAGATAGGTATAAAAGTTTGCTAAAAATTTTCAAGTATGTTTTTGCTTTTGTTATGCCTATACCTACTATCCCACAGCTGGACAAAAGCCTCTCCAAGCTTTTACAGCAGCGGTATTTTATAAAGAAAATCGATACCGAACTAAAACTGAGTGACAGAGCTCACTAAGTGAGTAATAGTCACAATAGTCTTCAGATTTGTAACACGAAAATATTATTATAGAAATAGCACTACAAGACTTGTTCGTATGCGAATCTTTTCTTCTTCTATTTCTCTAGGGCATGAAAGTAAACATGTCAATTTGACAAAGATTCATCATAAACATTGTTCGGAGTTTCGGCCGGATGTTTCAGTTTTCAAGCGCAAACACGTGATCCCTCCTTATTGAATGAATTGTTATCAAAATATTCGATAACATGGATAACTGATAAGTGTCCACGAGGCTGGACATGTGTTGTGATAAATACTAACACCTAAATACTATGAGCGAGAGCTCACATGTCTACCTAGATAAACATGACAGGCCAGGCCTGCCTATGACCGCCAAAAATGGAATGGTAGTTGTTGGAATGTATAATAAATAAAATTGTGCTATCCTGATGATTTTCGTGAAAGATTATTATATGAGAACGCCTTTATCCGTTTATTAAGGGTCCGTAGCCAAATGGCGGAACCCTTATAGATTCGTCATGTCTTACTGTCTGGCTGTCTGTCTGTCTGTCTGTCTGTCTGTCTGTCTGTCCGTCCGTTATATGTCACAGCCACTTTTCTCCGAAACTATAAGAACTATGCTGTTGAAACTTGGTAAGTAGATGTATTCCGTAAACCGCATAAAGATTTTCACACAAAAGTAGAAAAAAAACAATAAATTTTGGGGGTCCCCATACTTAGAACTGAAACTCAATTTTTTTTTTCATCGAACCCATACGTTTGGTACTGGTACCTAGGGATAGGTTTTAATTTTTTTCTGAACTGAATAGTTGGCGCGAAATACACTTCCAAAGTGGTAAAATGTCCCCCCCCCCTTTATTTGAATGGGAAATCATCAAATGACTTCCCCCGCTCTGAGCGGAGCGGGAGGGAGTGTCAAACTTCTACTGACTAAAACCGATCCATGTTCCTTCATTGCCCTTTTTGTTCCGGAGCCACGGTATCTCTTTCGAATAGTCCCGTGACTCCGGCAGGCGTCGGCCCTTTCGGGCCCCTCTGTGTGCTGACTCTCTTTGAGGCGCGCGTGGAACACTAACGCGCCGTCGACACGGCCTGTCGTCATGGGACGGACGGACGGCGAGCCACCAATAGCTCACCGTCCACAGGCCCGCGCCTACGGTGGCCGGGACGAGAGGTTCTCTCCCTCTCCCACTCCGCCATCTCCTTCGCTAGCATGACTGCTTCGCAGAAGGAGGTGGCGGCGTCCCATTCTGTCTCTCTCCGGACCATGGCTTGGATCAGGGCCGGACGCGAGAGGTCGCCGCCTATCGCCGCTTCGAGGACACGACGGTGCTCCGCCCAAGCGGGGCACATCTGCACAGTATGCTCCACCGTGTCCTCCGGTCGATCCTCGCAGTGGTGACACCCGGGCGTTTCCTCCCGCCGATTCGGTGCAGGTACCTCCCGAAACATCCGTATCCGGTGAGGACCTGCGTCAGGCGGAAGGTGAGGACGCCGTGGCGCCTCTCTAGCCACTCCTCAAAGAGGGGACTTATCGCCACTATCGTGGCGTGCTCTTCACTGGGTTGCGCTCCGCTCCAGTTTGGGTGCCAAACGTCGGAAGTGCTCCACGAAGTTCCACCGGCTGTTGAGGACGAGCTCTAGGTACTTCAGCGTCAACTCGACGCCGATGGAACCCCTCCTACCGTCAGCAAGGATCCCGACGGTGGCGCATTCCGAGGCCCATGAAAACACATGACCTCGGTCTTGTGCAATGCCACCTCGAGACCCAATTGCCGGATCCTCTCCACGACTGTCGCAACCCCACGTGTCATAACGTCGGCCGCCTCCTCGTACGACCCCCCTTGTGCCAGCACCAGCGTGTCGTCAGCGTAACAGACTACGCTGACGTCGCTAGGGAGGTCGGCGCGCAGCACCCAGTCGTAACCGATGTTCCACAGGAGCGGCCCCAGAACCGATCCCTGTGGGACACCGCACGACATCTCTCGCCGGTTCCACTCTCCGCTGTGACTAGGGTAGATTACTGCCCTGTCCAACAGGTAGTCCCCGACCACACGACGAAGGTAGGTCGGCACCCGATGATACCGGAGTGCCTCCCCAATGCAGCTCCAGCTAGTCTATTCTGTAAATAACCATTTCGATATTCACTTCACCTGAGTGACTAAGCTTACAAAGTGAACTTTATTTCACACATCATAAGGTCTTATATTTATACGAATTTGAAACTCACCTCGGATTCCGCTGTCGAGACACGAAAATGTTGTTACAGAATAGCACTGCAGGGCATGGTGTTGAAGGCGTTGGCGATGTCGAGAGACACCGCCAAGACAACACCACCCCGAGAGACCGCATCCCCCGTCGTGAGGGCTCTAACGCGCATGACGGCGTCCACCGTAGAGCGTCCCTTGCGGAAACCATCAAACTGGTGTTCCGCAAGATCCGGCCCCGTTCCCGCTAGGTGTCCGGCGAGGCGGTTTGCAATGACTCTTTCGCTAAGCTTGCCCACCTCGTCGAGCAACACCACGGGCCGGAATGCGGATGGAGAGTCCGCAGGGCGCCCGGGCTTCCGGATGAGGACCAGCTTCCCGGTCCTCCAAGAAAGCGGAAACTGGCCTCTCTCCATGCATGCGCTAAAGAGCCCCTCCAGTCGAGGCCCGAGAGCCTCCATGGCCAGGGCCCAGGCTTTACCAGGCAAGCCGTCGGGCCCTGGGGCGGTATTCTTGGCCTTCAGCCTTCGTTCCGCCACTCTCAGGTCTACCCCTGTCATAGCCGGGATGACGTCGTCGTCCTCTTGGTCCGCTTCCGGCACCGCAGGCGGCGGAGCCATAGGCGGGGGAGGATGTTCCCCTCGCGCAGGGAACAGAGCGCGCACTACGTCATCCACGAGCTGAGGCCGGTGACTCGGGGGGCCCATGTGCGGAGCTTGTTCCGCACCATATGGTAAGGGCGCCCCCACGGATCTCTGTCGAGAGTTGCCGGCATCTCCACGCGGGCCAGATCCCTAGCCCGCAGGACAGCGTCGCGGAGAGCGGTCTTTGCAGCTCTGTATCCCTCATATAGCTCCGCCTCGATGGCGTCCGCATCCGGTGGGCGGATGCGGAGCCTGCGATGCCTGGCGTACCGGTGTCGCGCAGATATGCAGGCTTCGCGCAGAGACGCCAACTCCCGCGACTACCAGTACACCTGACGTCGGGCTCTTCCTGGTCGAACATGTGTCCCCTTAACTTCTAAAATAAGAGAATGATGAAACTAAAAAAAATATATGATGTACATTACCATATAAACTACCAGCGAAAATTGGTTTGAACGAGATCTAGTATGTAGTTTTTTTTTATACGTCATAAATCGTAAATCGCAACTTCTGCTTATAATATAATACCTACTGGTTTGTACGGAACACTCGGTGCGCGAGTCCGACTCGTACTTGGCCGGTTTTTTTATATCGTGCATCGGCAGGATAGGTTTCACATACACATAGGGATGGTTACAAAATTTTCTTACCTAGAATAGTATTCTTACCCAGGTTGGCAAATTCAGCAGATCATTAGGTTACGTTAACTATTTTTTCTTTCTCCATCTGCTTTTGGTTACCCTGTCACCTTTTTCGATACTTTCATAACTACTCTATATTTCCAATCCAAGTAATTTAATAACACACAGTTTGTTCTTTATTTAATTAACTGCAACTTGGCCCCATCCTTTCTAGTATTTACAGTAACATTCTTAAGAGAAAACACTTGTACTATAATGCATAAATTTTTATATCGGTAGGCATTTGAACATGTGTGACCTGACTCATAGCCGCTTCTCTTAATGACAGGACCAGCTGGGTCATAGTCATGTAAGAACATACGAGTAAATAGCCATTGTTACAAGATCTTCCCTCTTTGTGTCATTTCTAAGTTTATAAATAAACATCATAGTTACGTTTTAGCTTCCTTACTCACAGAGACTTCTGCTACATACTCGTAGTAGTAAAACAACGAGTATGTCCATCTGCATTACAACACATTAAAATCTTGTCTGCGGCTCTTTTACAGGACTGATGGATCTTGGTATGTACCAAATGGATCAAAGCATAGGTAGCCATTCTTTAGCTCGACATGTGTGTGTGTGTGTGTGTGTAGGACATGATGTCTTCATCCTCCCACCAGTTGGTGTCTCGCCAAACACGTTGAACCGTCAGTACCGTTGTCTTACTAAACATCTATTAATGGCCAAAATTCGAACCAGTTTACCAAACCATTGCGAGTATGTTTTGTCCTAGTTGCAGAGGTCAGTGGATCGCTTAGTATAGTCGCTAAAATCTTGTGGCATCACTCGCATCTGGTTCAATAGAAGCCGTCCGCAATTTAGGATGAGGTTGGATTTCACCCACTCATTCACCCACAGCCAGCAGGCGGGCACGCTTCTCAGTACTGGTGGTCGTCTTTGGGACATTGGGTTATCGGGTAACGACGCCGTGTTCGGACAAGCCACTTCCCAGGCGTTCACTACATCGGTAAAGTAAGGCACTTCACAGTTAACCAATGATGGAGTTAATACCAATTTGGTTAACTTTTCAGTGCTGTTGACCGAAGACAAAAACGCCGGTAGGCTTCTATACTAGAAATTTTGCGAATGCCTAGCCCTCCAAAGCGAATGGGAATAGTGTGGCTTGCAGCCAGGCTCGGTCATCCAGAGCCACATTTAAGATAGATGTCAGTGTGCATCGAATGATTTGGTCAATTTTGTCCAAAAGGTGTGACTGCTTCCATAAAGGGGAAGAGCGGGGAAAATAAATAAAATTTGGCCCAAAACAACAATATTTCATGAGGGTGAATGCCGAATGTTAACTGATTTTAGAAAGTCTTTCCGAAATTTCGTTAACATGTTTAATTTTTTAGAATAGAATAGAATACTCTTTATTATGTACACCATATAAGTTACAGAAAAAATAGATGAACGGCCTTATCGCTAAGAGCGATCTTTTCAAGACAACCTATGGATGGATTTTAAAAGGAAAAGGAAATACAATACTGTTGGTAGTCAGTGTACGATTTATATGAATAAATACATGATAGATAAATAAAATACAATTATAATTATGAAACAAAAAGCATAGAACCCAAGTTAAAACGATCATAGAGAAAGGTAGTGATGTTTGACCATTAATTGTTTTAAAAATGGACAAAGATTGAGTACGTCTTAATGACTCGGGCAATGCATTCCATAGCCGCACCGCTTGAACCGTAAAAGATTTTAGTTTTTTCTTCCAATATTGGTGAACCTAGGAGGTGAAAGAGTCTTAATTTAAAATTTTGATATCTGGGGCTAGGTATATAATGAATTACTGTAGAGTGATTGGTCTCTGGGTATCATCACAAATACAAATTTCACACTTTGGAGTGTTTGGGGTCAAGGCCAATGGATTGGAACTGCTTTTTTTGGAAATCAAAATCTTTCAAAACGGTGTCTACATCACCTCCTAGTGTTCCATCCACCCAGACGGTAAATGAGAAAAAAAACATCTTTCTGTGCTTTTGTGGACCTGATCTACAAACATGAATCATAATCCAGTTTCCTGCATTTCAAAAGCTTTTCAAACTAGTACCTACACATTTTATATCTATAATAAACCAGCAATTCACCAATAACACAAAAAAAAACAAATATTCGCATTGACATTGCAAGCCCTGATCGTAAAGTAAAAGCTGAGCGAGTGTAGATAAAGTGTGAACTCGTGGCGGTCGCGCCCTTGCGCCGGGTCTGCCTGGGTGCGGTATAGTGGCAGACTGGGGGGGGGGGGGGGGGGAGCTGGTCTAGAGGGGAAGGTAGTCCACGGTGCGATTATGTCGTTACGCAAAACTGGCCCTTCCGGTGCAAGTGGGTACGGCCGTCTGTAAATAAACGACCCACACGAGGTAGTGGCCATATAGTACCTACACTGAAAGATATACTCGCTCGTAAAAGTAGAAGATGCTACAAACTACAGACAAAGTGATCAGCAATAACTATAGTCGGAATGTGATTGTGTATGTAAGTATGTCAAGCTTTTTTGACATTCCGACAATTGCTAATGTCAGTAGAGGCCAACATAGTGAGAGACGCAGAAGAATGATGAGACGAAAACTTATGATCTGTCTTTATAAGCAAGCATCAAAGTATTGTAGCTTTGATCAAAATGCTAGGTTACATTAGGGTAAAAATACTGATATCGATGTTCACGCAAGGGTAAAACAATGGCTTCACACCCGATGATGCTAATGGAAGCTAATGGAACGAAAACTCATCCGTTACCCAGGTCAAACTCGCATTACCCAGGTCAAAAAGGCGTCATAATTTATTACACTTAGAGACGTGCGAATTAAAAATGGTGAAATTTGGAAAATTGCGGATCTAATAATAATACTTCTATCAAAGCTAAAAATAAATAATAAATACACAAAACAACCAATCGCCCCTGGAAAGATTAGAACTAATCAGCAACCTGGATAGAGTCGACAATAGAGCAACATGCCTAGAAGTAACCTATTTACTCATGACTTATATACGCCCAAGGCCTGAGTTCCACAAGTATTAGTTCGGAAGCTTCGAAAACTGTAGCTCTAGATGGAGCAGTGCCTTAAACGAGACGGACAACCATTTTGACTGGCGAACTATTAGATAATGTCAATTTGAATCTAAGATTGTTTCCAAACTTGGTCGTTGTGAAAAGATCTATAAAAGATAGCTGGTAATGTTATATCTAGATAAACCCAGTTAAATGCAACTCAATTAATTGCCCGTACAACAAATGACAGTAAGTCTATTTTAGCAGTTTGCAGTATTACTGGATTGGTAATTAAGTACAATGTTATTTAAACATCAGTCTGAAATTACAATTGTTATTACGAAGCTATTAATATTGCATTTTGCCACTTCAACTTCACACAAATTTTGATTTATTTCGGAATAACATGAACGATTGACGTAATCGGTTTCTATAACCGATTATGACCAACCATTATCTAAGGGAAGTCGATTAGGTTCGGTACAATTCGGATTATCTAAACGAAGCTGTTGGAACGCTCTTAGATAAGTAGGTATATCGGTATTATCTTCACTCAATTCGATAATATTTCCGGTTGATTAGATAGGTTCCTATACCTATTATTGGAACGCTTTGTTTATGCTGAACATTTACCTACATGAGACGACTACTTTAGTTTCTGTCAGATAACAGCATCTGGTTTATTAAGGCGCGTCCCCGAGCAAAACGCAGCGCTAGCCGTTTTTTGATGTGCAGTTTTTGGAGCTATCTACTCTTTATCCAAAAGAAATATCAACTAATAAAAAATACATTAAATATCTACAAAATCTTGGCTTCAAAATGGTAGATTTTGTTTTTTATTACTTAGTTTAATGTTTAAGTAATCTCCTCACAACGAACCCACAGAAATGAGAAAAAAATACTGAAAACATGCATCTTCTCGAAAACTAACGATTATTTGGATTTTATACTTACACTAATGGATAGGCAATTTAATTATGAACATTTTGGTAGAAGTATTTTTTTCAAATGACCAAAATTAGATTTTATAACGATTTTATTCAACATTCTGAGCGTATTCGCTATTGTGTTTCTTGCGCTGTTATGTAGGGAAAAAATGCTCAAGGTTATTTGCTCAGGGTACGGCCTTAAAAAGCTGTCAATAGCTTGGTATACTAGTTCCCGGTGTACTCAAGACTTTTACTACTAACAAGCATAAACACCATATTGATTTGTACTACGTATACCTAACTATCTATAGGTAACTATCTGCTGATTGTATATAGCAAAGGAGGATAGTTATATACGAGTAAAACGAGACAGGAACAATATCTTGACCGTACACACAATAATTATTTCGAGTTGAAATCACAATCTACTCTAAAGGTAAAATTAAATGCAACATGCTTTTACAGATATATTATCAAGTTTCCCAACAAACAATTAAGCAGAAAATTAACGCCAATCAATTCATCCTTTTTTTTAATATTATTATTTAGTCGTACATATGTTTTCCTCGGTGAGCCGGGAAGAAATTGATGGCACGGGCCTAAACCAAGTGTTCATCAATTGGGGTAAGAGTAGATGCTGTAGTTTGTATCATAGAAGGGACGGGGTGTATTGGTGTGACTGTTTTGTTGCGGGTTATCGGGTTCGTATTGCAGGAACTTTCTTACTAGTCTGCACGTGTTTATTATCACTGCTTTTTGCAGTAGCTGGTAAGTGTTTGAAGGAAGGTTTAAAGAATTAAGGGATTGATGAAGTTGTTTGGGTATTACCTACTCCAGTTGTAGATAAAACTATAGGGACTATTGTAACCTTTTGTAAATGCCAAAGTCGGATTATTACGTCTTTTAGTTCAATGTATTTGGATAGTTTTTCTGCGATTGTCGTCTATAAGTTATGCGTATTTGGTACCGCTATATCTATAAGATATCCTGTTTTATTTATTTTATTTATAACTTTGATGTCCGGTCTATTGAAATGGATTGTGCGGTCGGAGAGAATGGCACGATCAAAATATAATTTCGTGGTCGTATTTTCCAATACAGTTTCAGGGTTGTATTTGTAATATGGTAGGTACTACAGCATCTATGAGTTTGAGTTGATGAGCTAGTTTTTGGTGAATGATGTTGGCTACTTGGTCATGTATATGTTTATAGTCTGTTTGGGCTATTGACATACACGCGCCTGTAATATGTTGGATCGCTCCGGAGAACTATTGCATTTTCTACATGTGTCAGTGGTTAAATTCTTGATGATAAACTTTCTGTAATTTCTAGTTTCAATAATTTGGTCCTGTATTGCCTTCGGTTTCCGAGTAGAGATCACCTCGATCAAGCCACGCGTTCGACGCCTCTTTATCGACATTTGTGTGGCATAAATCTTGGCGATACTTTCCGTGTAGAGACTTCTGGGTCCATTCTAGGATTTTGGTTTATTATTATTATTGATTATTGATAGGCATACGTTTGACCGCTATCTCACCTGATGTTAAGCGATGATGCGGTCTTAGGTGGGACACGCTTGCCTAGAAGTAACCTACTCACTTTTGACTTAAAGACTCCCAGGTTGTAGCTATCAGGAAACTCAGACTCCGGCAGGGAATTCTACTCCTTAGCTGTACGCACAATGAATGAATTCCCAAAACGTTTCGTACGTCAGGAATGATGATATCCGCAAGAGAAGCGACATAGCCCGAAGAATCGCCAAACTAAAGTGGCAATGCCAGAGCAAATTGCTCGTAGAACAGATGGTCGATGGGACCATTTTTAAAGTTCCGTAGCCAAATGGCAAAAAGGGAACCCTTATAGATTCGTCATGTCTATCTGTCTGTCTGTCCGTCCGTATGTCACAGCCACTTTTCTCCGAAACTATAAGTACTATGCTGTTGAAACTTGGTAAGTAGAAACTTGGTGTATTCTGTAAACCGCATTAAGATTTTCACACAAAAATAGAAAAAAAAACAATAAATTTTGGGGGCCCCATACTTAGAACTGAAACTCAAAAAAAAAATTCTTCATCAAACCCATACGTGTGGGGTATCTATGGTTGAATTTTCTAACATAATTTCTTTCTAAACTGAATAGGTAGTTTGCGCGAGAGACACTTCAAAAGTGGTAAAATGAGTTGATAAAACTAAAAAAAAAAATGTTTTACATTACCATGTAAACTACCAGCGAAAATTGGTTTGAACGAGATCTAGTAAGCAGGTAGTTTTTTTTAATACGTCATAAATCTGGTTTGTACGGAACCCTCGTTGCGCGAGTCCGACTCGCACTTGGCCGGGTTTTTTCATTATAAGTACCTACATAAAATAACTTGTTACATCATCAAACACTAAACACTGAAAGGGAAAATTGATCAATAAATTATTTTAAAATTAGCGATTGTATTTATAGTAGATAGTGTTAGCGATTGTATTTTATTTTCGACCAATAACTACGTTGGTAAAAAAATAAAACCGCTAACATACTATTTTAAGCGATACCAGTTTATTTACCGGTTATCACATAATTATAGGTGACGAGCGAGTAAATAGGGTTTCATTATTATGCGGATAATATCCACAGCTGTGTTAAATGTTGTACTTAACAATGTTTGTTTCCAAATTTTGCCTGTTATAAAACAATTTTAAATAGAGTAAATAGTGCATTAAAGCCCAGAAATAGAATACTTATTATAAAATAGTATCCTAAGCTCAAAACGCAACAGACATTGGATAAGGTTCTCTTCATCATATCAGCCGAAAGACCGCACTGCTGAACATAGGCCTCGCCCAAGTGTCGCCTCAGTAACCAGTTCTGTCGTTCTGTGCGTCTCGCTTCCATCGGCTACCCGCGACCCTCACCAGGTCGGTTGTTCTGTACCATAGAGTAAATAGTCTTTGTTCTGTACCTATGGTTTTGGACGTAAAAGTATAGCACCATCCCATCACCTTCCGTGGGTGTCGCAAGAGGTGACTAGGAGCCTCACCAGAGAATGGGCAGCATCATGTCTCTCTGTCCATTGCAAAAGCTGCACTGCGATCGCCAACCCGCCTGCATGATTATTAATAACTAGAGGCCACCCGCGACTTCGTCCGCGTATAAATTCTCGTTATTCCCGTGTAAATCCCGATCCCTCGGGAACTCCGGGATAAAAATCCCATGTGTTATTCTGGGTCTTCAGCTACCTACATACCAAATTTCATCGTAATCGGTTCAGTAGTATTTGCGTGAAAGAGTAACAAACATCCATACACTCAGACCAATAAAAAAGAGTATTTGAATCGATGTTGATTTCAAACCATTTTTCGTTTCAAATTCTCTATGTAAAATAGACAAACTTATTGCTAAGAGGGAAAATCATTTAATTTCTTGAGGAAAACATTGCATCAGTAAAAAAAAATCCCTAGCTACAGTCTTACCCGTAGTTCTAAGAATTATTTTATCATACCTAATAATATGTAATAATACCTAAAGAAACTAGCTGCTTTTATTACAATCTCTTTTTGTGAATGAAGGATTATTTTAATCTGATATGAAGACAATGTAATTTTACTGTTCACTATTTTTATGAATGATATGAGTAGGTAGGTTACACGTCATTTTGTGAGAATTACCAGGCAATGACTTAGCAATTCCATGTCTCGATTGTAGAAGTCTATAGTAATAAAATAGCCCAAAAAAAAAGAGAAAAAATAAAGTCTATAGGGAAAAGCTAGTATGCATATATTGATTCTTAACAGATTTCTAAGGTATGAAATCACGGACCATAATACACATTTTCGCCAGACATTGTAAATATACATGCTCGAGTCCCATGGTATAGGAGCGTGCATAATGCCATCAACCAATGAGTGGCTCATGAGAAATTGCAGCTGAAAACCCAGTACCTAATCATGGCCGCATCGGAACCGAACCCAGGAGCTCGCTGTGAACCCTTGTGACAACTTGAACAACAGGGCAGTTAGTCTAACAAAGACTTTGTAACCACATCTGTAACTATGTCTAAAAATCTTTGTATTCTTCTGTGCGTAGGTATGTCACTGAAGTGCTCCTATAAACTTTTCAACCGATATTGATTAAATTTTTGTGTGTTTCTTTTAGTCTCTGGAAGGGTCAGATTCACCATTGGACCCGGTTGGTGGTGATGCTATAAAGAGTTTAAAAAAAATCTAGAACGATTTTATTTTTTTACGTAAAACCAACTTTTCTCAGGAGTTCGGAACAACGTCTCGTCTGTATTGTACAGTGTACGGGCCGTGCGGTACGGTACCTAGGGCTAGTTATCTGTAAATAAATCTAGTACCTACCAAACGAGTCAAAACACCGTTTCAATTAAAGTAAAGCGAATATCGATAACGGCTTTTACCTATTGAGAGAGGTACTCGTTACATAAAAGAAATACTTAGGTTATCGTTTGAGTGCAAAACGGTTTACCCTGCTTTGCTACACTGAATGGTTTGATAAGAAAAATATTTCTTTTATTAGTTTTTACTTGCTTGAGTTGACATTTGCCTACATACCGATCATATCAATGAAGTGTGAAAGAACACAGTACTAATGGACCGATATCTGTTGGAGCAGACAGGTTCTGGTGTGGGGAGTGGGGATTTTCCGAAATAAGAAGTTTCTGACATACCTACATAATGGTAGACTACCATATTATGCAAAATTTAGAGGTATAAACTCAGTTTTAGGTACCTACGTAGGTACTTAAGAAGGTTCCTACTAGTACCTACATGTTAATAATTTTTCAGAATTAAGAGATACTGCTCTTACATAATTGTAATTATAATGTTCTAGAGAAACCTCTGACTAATCTGTTTTGAACGGATATTGACGATTGCATTACTTATTTGATAAACAACGAACTTTATTTCTTCCTCTTAATTTAATGACACGTTAACATTAGTTCCCAAATGGGCATTTCCCATTTTCTGTTTGTTTCAACACACATTACATAAAAGTTACGCCTACAACGCCTTTAACGAAGGATAGGCCCACATTTCGTCAGTTATGTTAAGATACTATGCAATATGGGGCCAGCCTTAACTATACCATCACATCTGCCTAGCCTAAGTCTCCCATCCAGTATTTTACATGTAGCGACTGTACAGAAAGACAGTATTTATTTATTTATTTATTTAGTACATGGAGGACTTACAGCTAATAAACACATACAAACATGGAGACCTTAGGCACCAGAAAGCCAATTACAAATCCTCACGTATAGACTTATAATAACAATTTATGGTGAGAGCACAAGAACAAAGAACGTACCGCTTTTATTAGAATAAAATAGGTACATGAAACATAAATACTTCGTTTGCAACTATATGACTGAAGAAAAAAATAATAATAATAATAAAACAATAAAAACAGAAACTAGTACATAAACTATCGTTATTTGAAAAATTTGAGGCTTAAGCACCTTTTTGCCGTATTTTACTGCAAATCTGACATCCACAACCCAGTGGACACGCGATAGCTCTTGCGAAGACTGGGGTCAGATTTTCTGGCTTCTGACTACCGGTCATGCCTGTCAAAGATGTTAACATGACCAGCATAACCAACGGATGAATGTGCTCTCCTAGGTTAGCCAGTTAGCCGCGAGCTCCATTACATGTTTTTTTCTTGAGATTGGTAATTACTTTTGACTCTATAGTCTAGGTCAGAGTTGATAGAGATCACAATTCAACTCTTTAGCTGTTCGCATTACCTTTTTTTCTTTTTTAGGGATGGAAAATCATCCAATGACTCCTCCCGCTCTGGGTGTAGCGGGAGGAAGTGTCAGACTTCTACTGACTAAAACCCATCCATGTTCCTACATTGCCCTTTGTGTTACGGAGCCACGGTGTCTCTTGCGAATAATCCCGCGACTCCGGCAGGCATCGGCCCTTTCGGGCCCCTCTGTGTTGCTAACTCTCTTTGATAGGTAAGGTAGGGTATATAGGTACCTACCTCTATAAAAGACGTTTGGCTTAGTGCGAATTTGTGAAAGCAAGAAGGTAGGGGTGATAACTTGCAATGCGGAGATGTCCTAATGCGGCTTTTGAGAGAAATGTTATTGACCAAACCAAATATGCTTTGCCCCACCTTCTTTTTTGCAACACCTAGGAATTGAATTCAATTGAAATCAAGTTCCAGCTCTAGTTAAGTATTTATATTTAAATAACTGTTGAATATAGCTGTAAGAACCGTTTTAATGGTGATAAATTCGAGTCATTTATTCATAGACTCTCTTCATAGATTTTGTGTTTTCCCCTAGACTTGTGCCTTCGTAATGGATTCTATGTAAATTGTAGACATATTATCTTGTGGAGCTATCGATAAACCCACTTACCTGTAGGTACTGAGCTACGAAACTGATCGATATCCTATTTTATTCATAAGTAAAGATAAGTACTTATAATTGCCTCGTTGGCCAGTTGGTCAAAAGCAGTACCTAGCGCTTTTGACCAACTGGCCAACAAGGTTCGATTTCCGGGTCAAGAAATGTCGAAAAGTATGTCTTTCCATCTCGACATTTCTTAGTAAAAGGTTGGAGTCTGAATTTGTGTCCGGTTTATGGCAATATGCTCGCTCAATAAGGGTTTGGGTAGGTTAGTGCCATAGGTCGTGAGTGTAGGTTGATATATCTAGGTTGGTACACCCAGTCTAATGCCCCCAAGCCTTGAATAGGTACGCCAGTAAGTATATATCTATGCCTCGAGGAATACAAGCTTTACATATATTATGAAGGTACCTAAATACGGTTACCGCCCAGTTGCTCCAAACAGAGAATTAGTACTTAATTAATTATTAATTATTTTTCTAGCCTTTATTTAACTTTGGGAACTTTACCAGCATACCAGCAATAAGAGGAAACTTCTTCTATGTTTCCGAAATATTCATTTACCAACTGTATACCCATATCTATACATCTACACATAAAAAAAAAATTGGAGTGTCTGTTTGTAATATTGAAATAACCGTTTTTTACTATATTTATATGAATATATATACGGTACATACACCAAAATAACATTTTTAAATTTTTTGTCTGTCTGTCTGTCTGTTTGTTCCGGCAAATCTCTGAAATGGCTGGACCGATTTTGACGGGACTTTTATTAGCAGATGTAATAAGGAGTAACTTAGGCTACGTTTATTTTGGAAAAAAAATAATAATTAAAGATTCGACTGTTAGGCGGAACGAAGTTCGCCGGGTCAGCTAGTTTAACACATACATTATCACATTTATTTGATTGATTGATGAAAACTGTGTCGTAAAGAATAAATAAATAAACTACGTTGTTTATGTACAAGTATCACATTACTCTACCCGTTAATCTGTGTTCATGGTTTTGTATGACTAGCACATGACCGTGACGATCGGCATCGATAGGTACTTACGAAGAATACTTTTTGTTTATGATCCAAGATAACTGCGTTCTTTTTATTGTAATTTATCCCAATGGTACTTGGTACTTACTTACTTTCCTTTCATTGTGCGTAATATTGTAAATAATCGCGTGAAATTTTAAACTTTTTTTTAAGTAAGACACATATAGATTGGAAGCTATTGATTTGGATGAGATTTATAAAACGATTTTTTCACAATACATCGAGAAAATATAATTACGGAGTCTGCCATTTTCCACACGTCGCGTTGGTCGCCAAGCTCTTATCATCGCTTTTCATCAGGTGTACCTAAATGTGTTCAAACGGGAGTCTAAATAACATAGCTATTTAAAAAAATACATATCTAAATTATTTCTAGAAGTTCGTAAGCTATTAAGCCGAGTGTCTTAGGCTATATTTTATCCCCGATAATCCATTTTTCCTTGGTGATGCCACGGCAGTGAAACCGAGGAAAAAAGGTACCTACTTGGACATCGTTCAATGTTGTTTCTGCTGCTGACGTGTTTTACAGATGTTAGATCTTATTTACCACATTTCCCGGTTGCGCCAGTGAAGAAACCCGTATGGTACCTATGTTCATTGTTTTCCAGCGTCAATCAAACATTCACTATTTCTTTAGCTGAAAATCAGTAGTCTCCTCTAAAACCATTGTTCATGATCGTTTGTTTACGCTATTGACTGAAATAAGCCAGTCCATTTTGTATAAAGAGGTTAGTATACTGAACACCTAACGTATTTACAAGCCACCTCGTAAATTCTTTGTAAATACATATTAGTACTACTGACCCGGTTATTGACAAGGGTGTATCGAACACCGATATTTACCGAAGTCATTATAAAGGGTGATTGACTTGCCCTCAATATGTGCGAATGGAGTCATAGCTTCATAATTAATAATGCTTAATTCTTTATTTTGGGTACTAACGAGACTCATGTTAGTAAGTGAATAAAAATATAGATCACTAGCTGACCCACGCAACTTCGTCTGCCTCACATTTTCCATTACTGCTCCGCTCCTATTTGTCTTAGCGTGATGATATACTCTTCTGCTTTATTATATTAGTATACATAATAATTGTTTCAGTATCGTGGATCAGTGATTCATGGTAGAACAGACTGTCATCAATCATGAACAAGTTGCTGTTGGAACTGGCTCGCACCCTGCGCACAGTGCGGACCAAGGATGCCATCTTGATAATATGGAGCCGTATGGAGGATTACTTATTGCCCTCTCCTCCGCTCATAATGAGGAAGCCTGTATGTCCCAGCAGTGAGAACAGTATACCTAGGCTGATTATGCGATTTTGCATGCTGAGTTATAGAACACAATGATTATAAATAAAGCGTTCGTGGGTTGTGAACGTAAAAATAAGTGGAAAGCAACTTCTAACGTCGTTTACATTTTCTTCTGAAGTCAATTTTTTATAAAAGAAAATGCATTTAAAAATGGTATTTTGAGAATGAAATAATGAGTTATAAAAGTTTTATGTCGTGATTCTTTGTTTGTTTTGTTGACTTACTCTTTTTAAGGATGGCAAATCATCGAATGACTCCGCCCGCTCCGGGCGGGCAGAAGGGAGTTTCAGACACTAACTAAAACGCATCCGTGTTCCTCTTAATGCCCTTTGCATTCCAGGGCCGAGGTGACTCTTTCGAACAATTCCGCAACCCCTTTTTTTTTAGGGATGGGAAATCATTCAATGACTCCTCCCGCTCTGGGCGGAGCGAGAGGGAAGTGTCAGACTTTTACTGACTAAAACCCATCCATGTTCCTTCATTGCCCTTTGTGTTCTGGAGCCACGGTGTCTCTTGCGAATAATCCCGAGACTCCGGCAGGCGTCGGCCCTTTCGCGCCCCTCTGTGTGCTGACTCCTTCCTCGATACATGGGCTATCGAATACTGAAAGAATATTCAAATCGGACCAGTAGTTCCTGAGATTACCCCCTACGTACAAACTTACAAACAAATTTTACCTCTTTATAATATTAGTATAGATACCACCTCCTATTACTACCAGGCGGGCGGAGAGGGCGACCTTTATCTAACCTTTTCCCAAATATCTATGTTGGGTGACCCCCCCAACACGTTTCCTGTCTAAAAGGATGCAGCTGAATACCAGTAGGTACTATTCCACATGGACCGCAAGGCCTATCTTCACACCTTCACAACCCAGTAACTAAAACATGAAACCCCGTGGTAAGACTAGTGTTGCGGAGGAATCCCGGTAGATGGTCACCTATCCAGGCTTTCTTGCAGCTTCCTTGAAGTTCGACCCGTGCGGCTATTATAATTTAGCTCCTTACATCGACCTTTTTTAAGGCTTATGTTTAACTTACCACCAGATATAGTAACAAATAGCAGACAAAAGTAGTAAATGATCACCAAAATGAAACTCGCATTTTAATGTAAAATTATAACCAAAGTTTTAACACTTTGCTATCCTATTTAAGTAAAATGACTCCAAGTAAATCATGAGTAACCCAAAAATAGTAAATGATCACCAAAATTAAACCAATCTGGCGCTCGGCGGCCGCTACCGCGGCACGCTCGCTTCGCCCGCTCGCCTTCGCGCGCTAATGGTCATGGTTCTAACCTAACCTAACCCACATGTTTCACCAGCCATAGAGGGGATCTGACGCAGACACGTTACTATAGAATTTGAATATTATACTAACTGAATTATTAATTTGCTCGCTAAGATTTGGTGATCATTTACTAAAGGACATTGTTCATCGCCCATACATCGTTCGCCTAAGAACCAACAGAGACGTGAATTTACTATCTGTGTTTTAAATAATGCATATGTTCGACTGAAACTAAATTAAAATCACGGACACTTTTCAGAATTGTAAAATATCCAAAATGATTTCGGATTTTGAGGTTATAAAACATACCAAACAATAGAAACATACCAAATGGACTAAGATCCCAGAGCTGCCAGACTTTTTATATCTCACCAAAAAATGGTGTAGAGTAGTGTTACTATGTTCTTCTAACATACGAAAGCGTGATAACTTAGGTCGACAGCCGATTCCCTGATATCAGGTGCAAAACACATTACTTAAATCAAAGTGTCAACTGTCATTTCATCGACTGTCAGTGTCAATAGTGTTCGTGTCATACAGCGCTTTAATCGCTTTATTCTTTGATGGTGGTGGCTGGTGTTAAGAGTCCTATTACATTTTTTACGGAAATTCATGATTTTTGACGCTGTAGTTTTCAGCAGCAGTAAGATATTTTAACTATTTGATCCTGAATAACGATAGTGCCAGTCTCTTTCTTGTAAGTTAGAGTTACACATTTTCATTTTTCTTTTCGTGTAATTTACTATAAATATTTTACGAACTCAGTTTGCAAGAAAAAATGTCGGCGATGGAACTTTGACGGTCAAATTCACATTGTTACAATCAATTCTTTTAAAAGCTGAAATTACTAATAGGTAAGTTGAATGTTTTACTTGTTTATTGGAGTTCTAGAATTTCTTTAAAGTCCTTGAGTTTTCACGGAAAAAAACGTAAAGAAAGCCTAATTTAAGCCAGAAATGTCTTCATTCAGCATCCATTATATTCCAAATAAAAACAATTTTATCAAATAAATTAATATGATATAAAATTTCAATCTACAATGAATACGTTTCATTAGTTTTCGTTTGTCAATATAATAAAACAAAATTACAATAAATAAAATGAAAGTACTATATATTCTGCGTCAATTCAGCGCGCGCGCTCCTCAGTCTCGCGCGAGCGCCCAAATAAACTATAATCCTATTCAGACTAGTAAGTATCAAAATTGTTTCGCGGACTGTAGATGTACCCCCAACGCAGACCAACGTAACTTCGTCTATTGCAAACGAGCATTTACGATTCGTAATAGGACTCTTAAGTAGATATTTTTGGTTACAAAACTAAGGGTATCAAAGCATTTTATGGTGGTCATTATATTTATTCCCCTTTTTTAATTCGCCCCACAGAGGACTATTTTTAACAAGAGCAGATAAGTAGGTACGTACCTTTTTTTTTTTAATGGGACTAGCCCGCCACACATTCCCAACCACAGCAACTCCTGAAAGCCAGAATCAACAGTGGCGACCACCAGAAAAACGCCGAGTTAATGAAACCCGACGAGTCCCGGAGAAACGATTCAACTGTCTTGGATCCCGCAACGAAATTAATCAGAAGAGTAGGTACAGCGCAGGAGTCGGAAAAATAAATATAATTTCCACTTCCCTCCATATCAAGCAGGAGACAGATTAGAGCTAGGCCAATAGGCATAAAACCTATCAACTTCTTTTAAAAGGAAACCTTAAATCCTGGCCTAGTATTAAATTTAATAAGTACGTACCTATGTTCAAAAACGTTTCTGCTTAGGTAAATAGTCTAATTTAAATAAATTACCAAGTCGTGCTGTCTATTGATGAACACCATCCAGTCTCCGATATATTTTCACGTTGAAGTGAACGTGAATCGATGCATTGAATGGGTAATAAGATTTTTTCACAACGTAGTTTTGGATAGACGGCCGTCTTGAGGCCAGTGACTTGCTATTTGATTAACAAATGAACGCGAAGTGTCTTTAAAAAAGCTTTAAAATATTATCTACCTACCTACGAACAAGTCAATACCTGTTATACAGGGTTTCTGGTTAACTGTGGTTAACTGAATATGTTACCTACTTGAAATGAGCTTGAAATTAGCTAATTTCCAAATTGAGTTTATTTATTTATTTATTTATTTATTTATTTAGGGAAAACAAACAGTTACACAAAAAGGGTACAGTAAAAGTGTTTACATAGAGAAAAAACAAATGTGTAACCCACGACGTTATCCACATATTACACACAAAATAATGTTTCAGGGACTACTTGCACATGAGTAAAATCAGGAAGAATAACATAAAAATACTATTAAAGTTCAAAATAAATCGCATTCAAATTAAAAACAACAGTCAAGAGTTTTAAAAAGTTAAATAAAATACAGACATGAAGTTCACTACCAATCCACTATCAGCAACAAATTCAATTGAAAACAAATTAAAATTCAATAAGAAACATAAAATTGAATACAAGATATTATTATTTAATTTAAAAAAAAAACAAAGTTGAATACAAAATAAAGAATCTTAAAATTTATATATAAATATATATAATTAAATTTTAATTAAACTTGAAATCAGAACTCAAATTGAAAATTAAAATGAATAATAAAATCAAAAACAATCCTAAAATTAAACACAAATCTAAAAATAAGGCATCATGAAAAATAGTAAATCTAGTTATAAATAAATCTAGCAATCACAGTAAAACATTAATAATGACATTAATAATGTAGGCAAATAATAATGTTAAGTTCTTGCTTCACAAATTTCCAATTATTTGTATCAAGGAGATCTTGAATTTATTAGCAGACAATGCAAACAAGTCTAAATTTTCAAAAAAGGTATTATAATTGTTTGCCATACGCCGTAGAGGGGCGCGAACTCCAGCGTTGGTGCGGCAAGAGGAGACCGCGAAAAGCGGACGTGTACGCACCTCCCGTCTAATGACAGTCCTCGGGACAACGTAGCCTAGCCTATTGATAAGATCTATGCAGTCATATCTGTCGTTACACAAGTCATAGAGGAACATAGTTTCCAGGTAAAGGCGTCGCGATTTTAAGCTTAACATCTCAACACTCCTGTAGGATGAATTGGCGGAAGATAAATCGTGGCGGCAGCGATATTTCAAGGCCTTGAGGAATTTACGCTGCACTTTTTCCAAGCTATCGATATATTTCTGATAATGGGGATTCCAAATTAGCACCGCATATTCTAGCTGTGACCTTATTAATGACTTATATAGATGCATGTAGGTGTCGACGCGCTTGAAGTCCATGGTAGCTCTCATAACAAAACCATACATGCGATAAGCTTTATTTATGATGTTTTTAATATGCTGATCAAGATGCAACTTGGCATCCAACAGTATTCCAAGGTCCTTTACCGACCCAACTCTCTGTAACATAATGTCTTGTAGTGTGTAACTGCTACTTATAATATTTTTATTTTTAGTAAATGTAATAGATACACACTTAGATGTGCTTAATTGGATTTTATTTTCTGCACAGTAACGAGAAAATCGATTAAGGTCGTCCTGTAGTAGTAAAGTATCAGTGTGGTCACGAATTGGTCGGTAGATCTTAAGATCATCCGCGTACAGCAAATATTTTGAATGCCTAAAACAAGCCCCAATGTCGTTAATGAAAATGATAAAAAGGAGAGGACCCAAAATCGAGCCCTGTGGAACACCAGAAGTGACGCCGACTGAATTAGATCGAAAGCCTTTAACTACAACTCTTTGTGATCTATTTGAAACATAAGATGCAAACCAGCGAAGCAGATCCCCACGAATGCCATTATACGCCAGCTTTCTGAGAAGCAGCTCATGGTCCACCTTATCAAAAGCCTTACGAAAGTCTGTGTACACAGCATCTACTTGTACCTGTTGATCCATATTATTGAACAAATAATCTGTAAAAGTAAGTAAATTTGTTACAGTGGATCGTTTTTTAACAAATCCGTGTTGTTGAGTAATAATTATGTTATGAATGGTCGGGTATATTGCATTATGTACAAGCCTTTAAACCTTGGATAAGGCAGACAGGATAGAAATAGGGCGGTAGTTTTCTACATCATGCTTAGAACCAGTTTTATGTACTGGGGTTATATTGGCTTGTTTCCAAACTTCAGGAAATATTCCTTCACTTATACATTTAGATAGTGTGAAGTGGAATGAACTAACTGTCAGCTGTCTTTCCAACAAAATATGGTGGCAACCCATCTGGGCCTGCGCCCTTTGTAACGTCCAATGATTTCAAAGCCCGCAGTACTTGATCGGGACTAAAAGTGATACGGTTAATAATGACGCTATTATTTGAACACGCTTCAGGGGGCAACCAATCACTGTTATCGAAAGTGCTAGCCTCATAGACCGACTGAAAGAAGTTTGAGAACATGTTACAAATCGTATTTGGGTCACTGGAATTTTGATTTTTGTAAAATACCGATGCTGGTATACCAACATTGGCTTTACGATTAGCAACATAACTCCACAGATTCTTGACATTTTTTTTAATATCTAGTTCGACGTCATTCATGTATTTGGTGTAACTCTTTTTACACTCTATTTGGAACCTCTGCCTAAGAAAAGAGAATTGCTCGTAATCTGATAGGTTCCTATACGTTTTCCATTTGATCCAAGCTTTGTTTTTGTTATTAAATGTCCGAATTAAAGATTTTGAAAACCAAATTGGGAATCTAGAGGATTTGGAATGGCTTGTAGGAGTGTGTGTTTTTATTATGCCTAAAACTGTATTATAAAATGTACTTACGCATTGTTCTACTGAGCGTCCGTGAAAGGCCTGATCCCAGATTACGCAGATCGCAATTGATTCTCTCATAATCTGCTTTATAGTAATTGTATTTTAATGTTTTCGCTTGCAAGAAAGAATTATGTTTGGTTCTGTATGGAATATTAGCACAAAACGGGGGGTGATGGTCATCTGTGGGCAGTAATGTACAAAATGAACAGTTATTTTCTAATTATCAACTCATAACAAGTATGAAGTAGGGCCATGCGTCAAAAAATGTGAGTGGGAAGCACCATCAGTATAATTACCTACCTACCTTGCTGGAAACCGTGCACTGAGTTTTTTATTCCAACTTTTGCCAAAAAGGACATTAACTTACCATTTTACAAAGCTAGGTAGCTAGGTTTTTTTTCCATTTCAAGGTACGCACTCAATTACCATTCACCCTGATCAGTACCTAGGTATTTCCTTACCTACTTTATGTAGATACTAGAAATGATTGGGGAGCTAACAAGTTTAAGAGGAAACGCGGGCGGAGAGACTTTGTATGTAAATAGTCATAATTCGAGGTTTGGCTCTCGCCTGTTTCCTTCTTCAATATTGGACAGATTTAAGAGATATTTCATGAACTGAATAAGGAGCATATATTTTGTGTCGCTATGTTTTCTTTTTTGATGATACAATAAACGTAAAAGCACTAGGACCCTCAAAACATGCTCAAAATTGTACAATAGACTGCTGTCAAAAGAGCCTTACTTAACAAGTATGGCAACTATTAGGTAATGAATAGAGAAAAACATAGGGGCACAGTGTAACGCGCGATTTTAAAATTTCCCGCGACGCCGCGGATGAGAACCCCGCGGCATCGGCTGGCAAGACAGAGGGACGAAAGATGGCGTCAGGGAGACAGAGACGCTTGCCCGCTCGACTGCGAGACTGACTGACTGGTTCTTGTACCGCTAAACCCGCTAGGTTATTGTGTTCTGTGCGCTAAACTGTTGTGTAATTGTGTTCTCCGAATTATTGTAACTAAAGTTAATAAAGTGATTCTGACGGAACTTAATGAGTTTTGTTAAACTGGCTGCCCAAGCGCGGGCCTGTGTGTGTCAGTTACGAACTGAGTAATAAGTAAAACACAGTGCGCGACCCACGAAAATGACACGTACACGACGTCAATCACGTCGGCAATCCGATTACGATGATGCCGGCGTCGCCGGCGATGAAGCCGCAGAAACACCTTCCGCACAGCCGGCGGCGAGGTCAAGCTTCACCCCCGACGACATGGCGTCCATCATGGCGGCGCTACAGCAATCTCAAACCGCAGCATTTGAACGCCTACTCGACCGTGTCCTCGAACATGAGACTCGTCGCGAGTCTTTGTCATCGACGCTGGCGGCGGCGCCCACGCCGGCCGCGGCGCCTGCGCCCGCTCCCCTTTCCGGAAACTTCGCCAAGTGTACAGCGCGGTTCAGCGGAGCGTCTGACGACTCGCTCGACGGTTTCATCGACGCCATGGAATCATATAAGGAATGTGCCTACGTAGGAGACGAAAATGCCCTACGAGGCTTATCGATGCTGTTAACCGGAGATGCAGCGATCTGGTGGCAGGGCATTAAATCCACCATCATCACCTGGAGCGAAGCCGTGACGTCACTACGAAGCGCCTTCGGTGACACACGTCCACCTCACAGAATCTACAGAGAGTTATTTAGTATATCACAAGGCCGTGAAAAGACTGAAATATTTGTGGCAAAAGCTCGAGCCATGTTTGCTCGGATTCCAGTCGGCGACCTCAGCACGAAAGTCCAATTGGACATGATTTATGGACTTCTACACCATCGTGTCCGCGAGCGCCTCCGTCGTGATGAAATAACGTCATACGAAATGTTACTGAACAAGGCAAGACAAATTGAAGACGCGACTGATGAAGTCCTTAGCGAACATCAGCGTCGACGCCCTAGGACACCACCGCGTTCATCCGCAAGCGCAGGCGAAGCGCCCTCAAAGAAAACGACGACGCCACGAGAGCCCCGTAGAGAAAATGCATCAAACGCCGGTAGCCCTCCTAGCAATCACAACGTCGCGCCCGGCAATAGCACCGGTGCCACCACACGTCCTGCGAGTGACGCCGCTCTGTCATTGAAGAAAAAGTTTTGTTCATTTTGCAAGAGGCATGGACATAACCGTGACAACTGTTTTAAGCTAAAGGTTAATGATAGTTTGCAGGAAAGTGATCGGGTACCAACATGTTATGGTTGTAATGCGAAAGGTGTTACGAGGTCACAATGTTCTAAGTGTAATGCTGACCACTATGCCATAGATGTCATGGGGTTCTCTGAATTCAAACCGAGTAGTATAAATAAATCTAACGGTAGGTCTGTTACTCGCAAGTATAGTAATAATAATTATATTGATAGCGGGATGCCTATGCATTACTTTGGTGAACATTATTCCATTGATAATTTTCATGATAATAATGTTTCTTTATTACCAAGTAGGGTGTCCATGCGTGATCCTGGACAGCTTTCTTTAAATAATATTATTGATAAAAATGATATTTCTTCATCAAGTAGGGTGACCTTGAGCAATGAAGATAGGGTAACCATGAAAAATTTAGGACAATTTTCCACAGTCAACATTGTTGATAAAAATGGTTCCTGGAGTGAGACTGTTGAGCACCAGGCTAGGTTAAGGCCAACTTTAAGTGTTCAGATTTTAGGAGTTCGAGGTAAAGGGTTATTGGACTCGGGCGCTAAGAGCAGTGTTGCCGGCGCCCTGCTATACAAGCTGCTGCTGGCGCACCAGCATCCATGCGAGGAGACGACTCGGCGAGTAAGGCTTGCAGATGGCTCCACCCGTACTCGACAAGTTCTGCTGACTACGTTAGAAGTAAGGATAACCCCGGAAAGGTCAGTAAAAATCCAGCTAACCATTTTTCCTGATGCTGAAAATAATGAGACACTGTTTGGAATGGATTTCTTGGTGGCAGCAGGCATTGTGCTTGATTTTGCTTCTTCTACCTGGCACTTTTCAGGTGAGCATGTTTTGTTTGATATTGAGTATGAGTATCCAAGGCCATACACTAATATATTTGCTGCTGATCTTTTGCGTGATGATGAAGGTTCTATGTTGGGTAATGATCAGAGACAGCTTTTGTCTGATATGCTGCAGCAAAATAGTGATGTTTTCGCAGAACAAGGGAAGCCAACACCGTATGCGGAGCACCACATCGACACGGGCGACCATCCTCCAATATCAGTTCCGCCGTATAGGCTCACGCCCGTCAAAAAGGAGCTTGTGAAGGCTGAGTTGGAGAAGATGCTCGCAGAAGGCGTGATCGAAGAGTGTGAGTCTGCTTGGACTTCCCCTGCTGTACTTGTGCCAAAGAAAGATGGAAAGGTAAGGTTTTGTGTGGATTATCGTAAATTAAATGCGGTTACTAAAACGGATGCTTACCCTATGCCGCACATTGATGATTTAGTCCAGTCGACTAAGCGCAACTGCTTCATGTCCACGCTTGATTTGCGGAGTGGCTTCTGGCAGGTTGTAATGAAAGAGAGCGACAAAGACAAAACAGCTTTTCAAACACCATTTGGTACTTACCGCTTTACCCGCATGCCGTTTGGCCTCAAAAATGCGCCCTCGACGTTCCAGCGGCTGATTGATAAGCTTCGCTCGTCGTTGAACCGCGACTTCAGTCGAATAGAAGGTGAGAATGTTACGCTTTTGGCCTATCAAGACGACCTGCTCCTTATCACTGAAACGTATCCAGGTCACTTAGAAGCTCTGCATGCCGTTTTTGAGAAGCTGCGCACTTTTAGTTTGAGAGCTAATCGTGATAAGTGTGTCTTTTGCAGGAAAAAGGTAAAGTACCTTGGACATGTTATTACACAGGATGGCGTGTCTCCTGATAGCGACAAGGTACAGGCTATAGAAGACATGAAGCCACCACAAAATCTTAAACAGTTAAGAACTTACCTGCAGACGTGTTCCTGGTTCCGGAAGTTTGTGCCTAACTTCTCCGCTATTGCTGAGCCGCTAACGCGCCTGACTAAAAAGAACCATCCTTGGGTTTGGGAGTCAGAGCAAGCGAACGCTTTGGAAGAGCTCAAACATCGTCTCACTTCTGCCCCTATTTTGATACAGGTAAACTATTCTCAGCCGTTCGTGCTCAGAACAGATGCCAGTAATTATGCATTAGGTGCGGTTCTCCTGCAAGGCGAGGGCGTGGAAGAACGACCCATAGAGTACGCAAGCCGGCTGTTAATCCCTGCGGAGAAAAATTACAGCACCACGGAACGGGAGGCTTTGGCTGTGGTTTGGGCTGTAGAGCGTTTTAGAGGGTATATTGACGGACACGAAGTTATAGTCAGGAGTGACCATCAGCCGTTGAAGTGGCTACTTACAGTTAAGTCGCCTTCAGGTAGGTTGGTCCGCTGGGCACTGAAACTACAGTCTTATAATATTACTTATCAGTATACACCCGGCAAGGCTAACGTAGTCGCGGACACGTTGAGCCGTCCCCCGTGTTCTAAGGAAGAAGATATAGAGGAATATTCTTTGTGTCCTGTGGTTATAAACTTACCTTCTACTAGCCCAGCCGACTTGCGAGCTGCTCAGCTAGCCGACTCGGAATTACATAAAATTATGCAGGATTTGGAAAATCCCGACGAACTTACCTGTAGTCGGTGGTTGGAGAGAGGGTATGTGATGTCTCACGGTGTTCTCTATCGATATGACCCTGATTCTGATGCAGAAGACGCACAGCTGGTAATCCCGAGCTCCATGCGGGAAGAGATTCTAAAGGAACTTCATGACTCTCCTATCGCCGGCCATCAGGGAGTAGAACGGACCCTCCAACGCCTAAGGGAGAAGTTCTATTTTCCAGGCATGCGCAGGTATGTGACGGAATATTTAAAGAAATGCGTTGATTGTCTTCGTTATAAACCAACGAACCAGAAACCCTCAGGGTTGTTGCAAACTCCTGTATTGCAACAGCGAGGCGAAGTGCTAGCCATCGACCTGTTTGGTCCACTGCCAACTGGTGACCAGGGGGAGCGTTGGATACTTTTAATAGAGGATGTAGCTACAAGGTGGATAGAACTTTTTCCGCTGGTCGATGCTACCGCAGAGGCTTGTTCTCGCATCCTTCTAGAGGAATACTTCCTCCGATACGGGTTGCCACGTCGTGTCGTTTCAGACAACGGCACGCAATTCGTGTCTGCTGTCATGCAGCAATGCATGCACCTGATGGGCGTCAAGCAGGAGCTCATACCATTTTATCATCCAGAGGCCAATCCCGCGGAGCGGAAGAATCGGGACCTTAAGGTACAGCTGTCCATGTTAGTACAGACAACTCACACCGATTGGCCACAGCACTTGGCAAACGTTAGGTTTGCCATGAATAGCGCCGTGTGCTCCACCACTGGTAAGACCCCCGCATATTTGACATTCGCTCGAGAATTGCGAACCCCGTTCGATGTAGATCGGGATCTCCGTGGTATCCTAGATAAGGAAAACTTCGTTCCTCAAGTCACACCCTACTTGCGGTCGTTCATATCATCTCTTTCTGAAATTAGGGAACGTGTAGAGAAGTACAAGGATATTCGCAAAAAGGTAGCTGATGGCTCTCGCCAGAAAGAGCCAAAAATTTGTGTAGGAGATTTAGTTCTGCTCAAGTCACACAATCTGAGTAACGCATCCAAGGGTATCACGCGGAAATTCATGCCTAGACGGGATGGTCCTTATCGTGTTAGGCAGATCACTAGCCCTACGACCTTTGTTCTTACCGACCTATCAAATAATGTTATAGGAAAGTACCATAGCACAGATATAACTTTGTTGACTACTCCGTTAGATACAGCAACCCCGGTAATGCCGAAAAGACGCAGAGGGCGACCGCGCGACCGTGAGTTAAGTCCCAAGTTGGACTCGGGGCGCGATCCTAACTTGGAGGGGGAGTGTGTAACGCGCGATTTTAAAATTTCCCGCGACGCCGCGGATGAGAACCCCGCGGCATCGGCTGGCAAGACAGAGGGACGAAAGATGGCGTCAGGGAGACAGAGACGCTTGCCCGCTCGACTGCGAGACTGACTGACTGGTTCTTGTACCGCTAAACCCGCTAGGTTATTGTGTTCTGTGCGCTAAACTGTTGTGTAATTGTGTTCTCCGAATTATTGTAACTAAAGTTAATAAAGTGATTCTGACGGAACTTAATGAGTTTTGTTAAAACAGTAAGTTTTTAGCCTTCTTATTCAGCTTGTGTAATATCTATTGAATCGATTTAATATTGGAGGAGGAAACAGGCGAGAGCCAAACCTCGAAATATAACTTTTTACATACGAGGTCTACAAGCCCACATTTCCTGTATAATAGAGGTAAACAATCTTGATGTCTTTTTAATATTTTTATTTAATTAAAATATCTGTTTACAAATGCAACTAATTTAACAAATTTAATGTAGGTAAATACAACAAGAACGATTAGGTAAGTACCTACTAAGTCAATTGGGTCGTTATTTCGTTTCTTCCGTTTGTTGGAATACTCGCTACCCTCTGAGCTGCGGCTGCGTTTCTTCTTTTCTTTCTGTTTCTTAGAAGTAAAACGACCGGTAGTTTGATATGGTGAGGTGAGTACAGATATCATCCATATGATACAACAGTCTGAAGTAACTTAATTGTTGTTATTTAATTAAGTGTAAGTTGGTACCTAAGTATATAAGTTAATAAAGTAATAAATAAATAAATAAATAAGTACCTACCTACATACAACCTACACTCTACCTAAATAACTAATACCTACTACCTAGTATCTAAGTAGTAGTTAGTTATTATTCAATTTATTCATTTTTATATAGGTAAGTAGGTAGGTATAACATATTAATTTACATTTGAAATATTTCCATTAAAAAAAATAAAAAAAAAACATTTCAAAATATAAAAAATAGTAGCCCACCGGTATCGTGAACATGGTCCAAGCTACCGGTGGTCAGGGCTCCCGAGAGAGGAACCTCCTAACAATTAATTAGTTAATATTATTAGTTTAGTAAGTAGGTACCTAGTTTTCCACCTCCCCCTAAGACGATCCACTGACCCAATGTGTTAGTTTGCTTTTCAATTATCTAACTAAAGAGAGGATCTATGATTATTGTACATGTAGGTACCTACCTATCTAAATATCAAAGGAGAGGAACTTTTAAACAATTTCTCAGTAGCCAAATGTTAATTAGGTAGGTAATTCAGTAGCTAGGTATTTAATAAGGTAGGTACCTATGAACCTACTGGAAAACAATGTTGTTTTTTTGTCTTGTGTCTTCTCGTTCGTAGGTATTCAATTACGTACCTACCTACTAACCTATTTAATTTTGTCTGACATGTTTGTAGTTCATAAGGCTCGTGCTAAATAATAACAGCCGCACGGATCGATCTTTACGGTAAGCAACGCTTAGGTACCAAGATTGATCTGTGGATGGGTGATCAAAAAATACCGAGTTTCCTCCGTGCCTCAGAAAGCACGCTAAGCCGTTGGTCCCGACTGTCATTGTAGATTTTAGGCAGTAAGCCAGTAAATCTGACTCCAGTCTTACCAAGAAGTACCTACCGTGTTACCCAGTTAATGGGTTGTAGTTGTGGAGGTCTGGTAGGCAGCCGCTCCACGTAAAACACTGGTATTCAGGTGAATCCGGTTTGACTGGAAGCCGACCCCAATGTAGTTATCGGTTATTGCATATTTTCTAAAAAATTATAGAAACAATAGTTGGATATTTTGAACACGAGTTCGAACAGACAGCTAGCGCCATCTGTCGTGACTTGAAACGAATTAATAATTGTTAGAACGAATAAAAAGTAACACTGCTTGCAAATATAATATTTCCTAATGGCGCCATCTATTTTCTAGATCTTAAACAGAGAACCTTTCATAGGTATGAGCCATGAGGCAACGTTTTATTCTTCTTTTTCCATAGTGTTGTTACCATAGCGGTAAAGCCCCTATTTGTTATCTGGTATCATTGAAATCTGCTGTCAAGTCATCAAGTCAAGTGTCAATTCAAGTGACAGTGACACTGACAATGGGCGGCTCCTGTGATTGATATTGGTCGATATTCGATAACATTTGCCGGCAATGGCCACCGTGGGTAACTGGACACAAATAATCGAATAAATATAATTGATTCACGTCTTGCAATGTGTTAGCTAGCTTGTAATCGCCCCGTTCGATCAACTGGAATAACATTTTACTTTTTGTGCGCACTTAGGTAAAATGTTGATGCATCGGTGGTGGGGTGTTTACTCAGTGGTCCATTCTACTATAGTTAGTCATTCGTTGATGAAAATGTAGTGTTTAGATTACACACAGTACTAATAAACACAAAGAAACTACAATGTCGTGGTCAAACGAAGAAACTTTCAAATTCATTGACTTATATAAAAGAGAAACACTGATTTGGAACCCAAAACATGAACACTACAAAGATAGAACTAAGGTAAGGAAATTCCAAAAAGTGGCGGCAAGCCGATTTAATTCAATTTGATATAACCTCAAAGCTATTTTGAACTTTCTAATTTCCTCTTGTATATTTACGGAAAATCTCTTCCTACTTAGATCAAGTGTTAACAAAAGTGTCACAACTAGCAAACAAAATAACTGACTCGCCATTAAAGCAATATTCATATTAGAATTAAATTTTCCTCAGGTACAGGAAGCGTGGAACCGCTTGGAATATGGCATGCAAATACCAGTCACAGAACTGAAGAAAAAGAAAGAAACCTTGATGGCTGCTTTCAGATTACATTACAAGAAAATATTGCAGTCTATTAGAGCCAATGAAGATGAAGTTTACAAGCCAATCTGGATATTCTATGAGCCACTTGAGTCTTTTTTAAAAGACATTTATGAACCACCTGGTGCAGATTCCTATGTGAGTATTATATTATTTGATTCTAAGATGAAATTCATAACTAGGTATTCCCTCTCGACTCTTTCCCTGTTCTATTTATGTAATGCAAATCTGTGCCTATTTTTTGGAATTGTTGCTCATATTTTTACATTCTAGTTTGGAATACTACATTCTTTGTTGAATTTCTATTTGGTACAATAGTAAGAAGTTGAAAACAGTTATTATAAAATCAAATTTTAATAGAAAATACTGGCTAAAGTACGTTCCACATGTTGCCATACCTTGTAAAGTCTAAATAATATTACTGGATTTCATTAAATAAAAGGCTGCATACCTACTGTTTTCAGGCATCAACATCATTCAGACAAGATCTAGACATCAACGAAGACTTTGAACAGGAAGAAGAAGACATTCTGGACTCTAGCTCAGAAAAGAGGGAAGACATCAAGCCTAAACTACGCTTGGTAACACGGCATTCTTCTAGCCTCCCTTTAGACTTACAAGAAGTCAGTAAAGAAATGTCTAATGCTTTTAACACATTGAACCAGGCTTTAAAAAAAAGACAGAGTGTGCCTAGCCCAAAAGAGGAAGACGACTGTGACTTATATGGGAGATTGCTAGCTAAAAGACTAAGACAGTTCTCTGAAACTGAACGGCAAGAGATTATGTATGAGCTGGATGGCTTACTGCTGAGCAGATGCACGGGAAACAGTGAAATAGTCAACAACAGTGATTTGAGTGACAGTTAATAAGCAGTATTCAGCTAATAGGTACATAACATGTGCTGTTTTGTACCATAAAGTTGAATATAGGGTAGAAACTTAAGATTATATTTGTACATAAATAGCTTGTTTAGTTTATAAAGGTGAATGAACAATGAATGTGATGTTGAAGTGAGGATTATTATTACAAATAAAAAAAGAGGTGATAGTTTATTGAAAATGACAATATAAATGAGTTTGTGCTAACATATCCATGCTGAAACCTAGAGTTAAGGGAAGAGCCCGATCTTAGATTTATTTTAAATGATCTATCTTGAATATCCAGATTTTAGTGATGTTAGTGTAGGTTTTACTATAAACACTGGAAATGGCACTGGCTAAGATAAAAATTGTAAAAATGCTTGTTATGATTGAAAAATATGTGAGTTGTATTTAATTACGTAAAAGTTATATTTTTAAGATAAAGTTTTAATTTACGTTTTAAAGTTTACAACTTTTCTTTTTGATGTCTCACTTTTTGCAATGTTTTCAAAAATTACCTACTGAAAAGGTACTTAGGTACCTTAAGTTTTAATTTTTCGTTTTAGTTAACTACAGCTAGCTGTATTTTACACCAAAAATACATGATGCCAAATAATAATTTCCAGTTTTGTTATTTACCTTACAAGTGTAAACATGAGCATTGTTTGAATTTTTTTTCCAAGGAAAATGGAAAAATCTTTAAAGCTAGTACTGTTTTTGTTCTCTAGCTAACTCCAGTTGCAAAGAGTTGATATTTCTATGGGGCGAAGTAAACCGGTTCGTACCTACTTGTTTACGTTCTTATCTAAGCCTGGTAAAGTATGAACGGAAGTTCAAATATTAACTGTAAAACTTATATTCAACATAAATATATTAATGAGTTTCTGAGGTAGTAAACGACATTTAATAAAAATAACGAGACGCTCCGATACGCTGGTCTACCTACAAACTAATGTTGAATTGTCGAGCCGTCGCGCGTATCATCGTTGCGTCCGTCGCGTCGTCGCAAAGTTAACGAAGTTTACGTTATGAACTAGTCTACGAATTTAACTAGTTGATCGACTAGTTGATGAAAGGAAATGGACGGTCTAGTTTCGTTGACGATAAAATTAAAAACGTTGACGACCCATCTCTAGCGCAGACCCTCCGCGGTGCACAGAGGCGTGTAGCCTGTGTTAAGCTTCGCTGTGCAGGAAAATGTATGTAGGTAACTGTCCACTGCAACCCATAGAATATGGCGCTCACATAGGGCAACCCAGGCCCGGACTGGCCATAGGGCAATTCGGGCGAATGCCCGAGGGGCCGGATGCCCGGTGGGCCGGTGTGGCCGATAAGCGTACGAATTTCTTTTGCTTTAAAAAAAAACAGCAATACATCGATTACAATCACGTCCGCTACCGTCAAGGTGAGGATCTAATATAATTAACGTGTACCGTATAGCTATGAGCTAGATACGAGACCAGGTAAGAGGCCCACTTTCAGGGGTCCAAAAGCACAGTTTTAAATAATAATAGCCTTATAAGTCGTTCATTTTGGTAAAAAATGGTAAAAATTCAAAATGGTAAAAAGAGCCATTATGGATGGTGTGACTAAGTCTGTCCGTCTGTCACAGCAGCATATCTCAAGAACTACTGATGCTATCAACTTGAAATGGTTTTAGATGACGTTTGCTCAAGTAGTTATTCAAATAACAAAGAAATAAAAATGTTTGACGGCGTCAGCGACGTCTGCACGATAGCGCCATCATCGTTTGGGTTCGGTGGTATCGGGTTCACTGTAGAATCTAACTTCACTTTATTAACTGTGGCCGAGTGCCAGCACTTTTTGATCGTCAAATCTTACAAATAGAGAGTCCCCCAAAAATACCCGACTGTCACCACTTCCTAGTGTTTTAGCTGTGAAGAAGAAGACAGTGTCCAAATCGATGTTTTCAAAGTCCAAACCATGACATCGTCGGATTTACCTATTTACGTCAGTTGCGTCAAGCTTTATTTCAATTCGAAAATAATGGCGCTGAGGAATAAAACCGAAGTGAATTACTTTTAAAACGTTATAGTAATATAAAGCGTCAGTGCTATTCCAATAATTAATTAATACGAAAATTACAAAGAAAATTAGGGAATACAGGTTTATACGTGTTGATTCATAGGCCAATTTTTACAATATATTATTGTTTTAAACTTTCATGGTCTAATTTCATGGTTTTTTGGTTCAAATTTTTACAATGTCTTTTTACGAGTATTTTTCCAAAATGGCCGACCGGGGACACGAATTTTAACCCACGACTATATACAACTGTATCACACTTGAAAAATTCATCCTGTATTATCATGCTTACGAGCGTGTATTCCGTCCACTAGCGCCGCCAATCGTTTTTTTATTATTTGTGGTAAATTTAAGACACATAGATAAAAAAACGCTCTGTAGTGCACTGAAGAAATGTATTTATTATGTTTTGAGAGTTATGTTTTGTACTTTAGAACATAAATAGTTGCCAAAGTCGATATTTTTGCTAAAAGTGGCCACTTTTAGCAATAATTGCCGTTTTGGCTATTTAGCCATGAGTTATGTATTAAAAATAGCTGTCAAAAAATAATAGATAGGTACATTTCTTTAATGCACTACAGAGCGGTTTTTTATCTACGTGTCTTAAATTTACCACAATTAATAAAAACGATTGGCGGCGCTAGTGGACGGAATACACACTCGAGCGCTTTTACAAAATCGAATTGCTCAGGTTGACTAAAGTTGAATACCGCGCGTCACAAGATTTATATTGATTTTTGCATTGCATACAACAATTTTTTACTTTACTTTAATTAGACCAATTTTTTTCAAGCAATATAGCAACGCCATATTTTTTATTTGAATTTGGATTATAATTTCATAGATAAAAATTATAGTTTCGTACGGAAAATTGTCAATAACTCTCAGTTTTACAGAATTATTTTTGGTGTGTTACTGTATGAATCGTGATAAATTGATTTGAACATTCCAAAGTAGAAGATACAGTTGTACCGTGGACATTTTTATAAATGATTAAATTATAATATCTTCGGTGTACCAAGGCATCAAAAGATTCCCTAAAGCAAAATTTTGTGAAACATCCTTTGCGGAGTCAAGGATTTTACTGATGTACGTGAACAAATTGAAATATTTATTTAGAACACTCCCAAGATAAATGATCAAACTGTCTTAGGCATATTTTTGTTTTTTTTTAAGGCTAATAATAGGCTAATATCTAAAGCAAAATCACATCAAAACTCGAATAAAACGCTAAAATTCAAGAAAAATTGTGATAGCCCTCATAAGTGATCGTGATGTTGTTAGGATTGTGTTTGACAGGATTTCGGAATAGTTATTTATGGTATTAGTGCGGTAAGTTGGCTTTTACAAACGAGAAGTCGAGGGCTTACCATAGTGACGAGTTTGTTAATACCAATATCCGCACGTGTATCATACAACGTTCTTCAATGTTTTTGAAAGGTAAAATAAAACTCCCAAAAGTGAGAAAATACATATTATAATAATCTTAATATCACTATACATAACAATACGCGACACATTTGTGTACCAATTAATGAGATAAAATTAATTATTTTCACAAAAAGTTAATACTGTACTATGAAAGTGAGCGCAAAGCAAGTAATAATTTTATAATTCATTTTCTGGCCAATGCATAATGATAATGAGATACAAGGTTCTAAAATTGTTTATTAATTAATCTAAATCTTAGAGCTAAAGAATTATCATCTAAGTTCAAAATGCTGTGCTCTGTTGTTATTCAAACAAGGATGGTTTTTTTGAGCTATTGTCAAGATATTAAAAAATGACTCATAGTGGAATCATACATTTTGGGTTTGTTAAGATGTTTCCATAAGGTGTAAATTCTAGTCTATAAGATGGATACGAGTTAAAACCCTTTTTACACTTATTATTTTCTTGAAGCATACGGATGTTAGCCGCCTGCAGCGTAATGAAATATAAACCTATTCTGATTTATTTCCTAATTTAAGTGTTAAAAGATTTCCTACATTGTTGTTTCATCATAAAATAGCCACTTATTATGCCTAGTTCCCAAGACAAGAATAGAAACGGATATCACCTAGTTTTTACAAAATACTGGTATATCCGGTTTTGGAAGCAAACCCCAATATAGCTGGGAAAAGGCTCAGCAGATGATGATGATCACCTAGTTTGAATACGATTTACACCACTGATGGGAAAGGTTGTATGCCCATTTAAAGGCGCAGAAGGATTGTTGTGGAACGGAGCGTCAGTTTTAGTTGTCATGGGAACTGGGCGAGTCACATGACATCAATCTGAAGTATAAAAATCCAGCTAGCAAGCTAGGCCGCCGCCCTCGTTACGTTCCAGCTCCCGCCGTACATACTCCGCCTGCTTCTCGCTCAAGCCTAGAGCCTGCACTTCTTGCTCGAACTGTGTCCTGCCGCCCACTCCCACTAGATAGCCGTTCAGCCTGGCTGCGAGGTGCGAAGTCTGTAGTTTGGACGAGTCCAGGCCGAGGCTACGGCAGAGGTCCTTGTGGCCTTGCAGTCTGTATTTCTGGTGGTAGCTGTGGAGAGAGAAAAATGTCTGTTAATAAGGCAGTTAGAGGTAATGATATCAGGATATAAAATTAAGAGGATTCAAAGGTAATAATGGAATTGTGAACTGTAAAACGGATATTGTCATTCTAAACTTCTTCTAAAACATACTCGAATGAAATATTTGAGATGGAGCACTAACTCACACGACTCTCGAGTATAAATCAAAAATGATTAATATTAATGAGTAGCTTTATAAGGTGTCAAATGTATCGATCTTGTGAACACTCAATTGCGATGCGTCAATTCTCATGATTTGACCGAACATTAGCACGATTGAAATGATCTCAAGTTCAAACACTTGACTGTGCTTTTAAGTGGACTTGTATTTGAATAGTTTTATTTGAACGACCCCGACTATGCCTGGACTAGGGTTTGATCCCTGAAACCGAAAAAACCGTCAAATACGAATGTAAAAGTAGAAATATAACGAAAAGGTCATGACCAATGTCTAATGCTGGCGCTGGCGCTCCACTTGACGTAGGTATTTAGCCAAATATTCGCGTCACTTGCAATACAAGATATACCTTATCAGTTTCAGATCAGGTTAATTTTGTATTGCTAAAGTGACGCAAACATTTCGAGAAATATGCCAAATGAATTGCATTACAACGTTATCGAAACATTTGCTGGGTTTTTCACATTCCCAAACCTATTTACAATGACCTCAGAATCAAAGACCATCTATTTATAGAATGGCCAATATCAATATTATCAATCTTGATTGCTTTGATTGAGAGGAAAATCGATGCGCGGAATAGAAATTAGTCCCGATGCACACATGGAGCCTGGGCGTTAACAAGGAGTGGGCCATGGCCTGATTATATTGCAATATAAATCGACACCTATTTATGTATTCAACATTGCTATTATAGACGTATGTTAAATATTCTAAGGTTGTCTTTGCTAGTCGCTTCAGCAAGGTTAATTTTTATTATGTCGTTAGTATTTGTACGATGTCGCGGATTCCTATTAACATTTGCGCAGATAGCAACTTTGTACGCGCTAACTCATTTGTCATTCAACGTATTTAGGTCAATCTTTGTTAGTGGGTAAAAACGAAAACCAAAACATTTTTATAGCCTTCTTTTGACAGTGTTTAAATACATGTTTTCTAGGAAAAAATGTCTCAATGGAAAGTGAACCTACTTCTAATCTACGTGACATACATGAAGTCATGATACAATAATCACTATCACTACAACATATAATTATTATAAAACAAAGTCCTCCGCCGCGTCTGTCTGTCTGTCTGTTCGCGATGAACTCAAAAACTACTGCACCGATTTTCATGCTGTTTTCACCATTGGATAGTGTGGTTCTCGCGGAAAGTTTTAGTATATAATTTGTCAAGCGGGTGAAGCCGCGGGCATCAGCTAGGTAAAAATAAGACAAAGAAAACTATTGTTTGTGTTTTAAAAGAAATGATTACTTACTAATACTGATTTTTTTTTGTATGAAAGACAGTATTTTTTTAAATGGAGGGTAGGTTGTAGGTAGGTATATAGTTCGCTTTTATTTGTATAACTATAAAGCAATTCCTGTTTCTGTAGGTATGTAAGACATCTCTGCAGCCGTATAGAGTAGGCAAACTAGCATTTTTCCTCCCTAACCTAACCTATCCCATATTCACCGTGCATCTTTGAGCGATGAAAATGTAGCCTTTGACACACGTAATCGGATCAGTACTTTCAGAGATCAGAGACCTATTTTGCGTATCGACGGTACTTCTATACAGTTTGAGCCCAGTAGGTTGCCAAGTTTTTTGCGTCATCGGAGGCGTTGTACAGATTGTCAAAGGTGCCGATGGACGGGCATTTGGGGCACCCCAGTAAATGAGACAGTCATCTGATCAGGAGCACCAGACTCGCACTCTAGTGTTGGGAGAATTGATGATCCCATCTTTCGTCAACTTATATATTTCTACTGAGCATAAGCTTTCCCCAAATGTCACGAAATCGACTGGTTATGTGAGTCTGCCTATACCAAGTCATCGGTCTACCTTATGGGAGGCATTCCAATACTGCGTCTTCCGGTACGTGACCGCCACTTCAGAACCATTCGACCCCATCGACTATTTGTTCTGCAAGTATATTGTAGTATCTACTTACTCTTCAGCAGGGTAGAAGGTACCGGCAGGCGCGATCTCAGTGCGTAGCTGCTCCTTGCAGCGCTCCTGCGTCTGTTTGTAGGAAGCCTCAGCGGCCAAGCGTTGTTCTTCATCGTGGTATAAGATCATGGACTGGTACTGCATAAGAAAACACGACATTAATAAACCGATTTTTTAAAGTGCCGGAGGAGATCTGTTTCAAAACTTGGTGGGAAACTATCCAACGTTTTTAGGTGTAGCTGAATAGCTATATTGATTGGGAAATTTCAAAGGGAGATTGGGGAATAATTTTGAGCAATGATTCCATTGTAGGTTTTTGCTTGCTATGAAATGTTTTCCATTTTTTATCTAAATCTCATGGTTATAATAAGAAAAGATAAATTTAATGTCAATATGACTTAGTGACAAACGGCAGAGGCGTAGCTAGTCTCAAAGCAATCAATTCGGTTGTGATTTTTTTTTTCTTTTTGGGACTCCTTTTTTAACCGACTTCCCAAAAAGGAGGAGGTTATCAATTCGGTTGTGATTTTTTTTTGGGACTCCTTTTTTAACCGACTTCCCAAAAAGGAGGAGGTTATCAATTCGGTTATGTTTTTTTTTTTATAATTTCGGAAGTCGGTGTCAAAATACGAAGAAACTACCAAAAACACCGACTTCCGAAATTAAAGTTATTGTTTACTTTGTAGTGTTTTTTTTTTTGGAAGTCGGTTGTATTTTTTTTGTAAAAAGTTTTTTAGGGATATTGTCTTTCTTTTTTAAATAGGCCCTGCTAGCTTAGAAGTGGTTTGACAGGCCAGGAAGGTGACGGCGGGCTTAATGTTTAACTTTGCGTCCACACGTCAGGGTCCTTGTAGTCCGGGGGCCCCGTATCTTTGGTACGGCTGATACGGCGGGCGGTAGCTACGCCCCTGACAAAGGGGTTTACGTAATGAAGGGAACGCAGTGAAGGGTTTATTTTTTTTATTAATAATAGACATGAACTTCCTTATTTCGACTAAAATGGTATTTTTTTTTATAATTATACAAAAGGGGGAAGCCGTTGCCCAAATCTCACCTGATGGAAACTGATGATTAGGCCGAAGATGGAAGCGAGCTTTACCCGGAATCCTCTAACACAGAGGAACTGGCTATCATACCTCTAACTGCCGGAACACAACAATGCTGTTAACATTGTTGTTATGGCAACAGACTTAGAAAAGATGGTGGTAGCTTGCCAGGCGGACTTAGAACTAGTCCTACCACCAACCAAACCGAGCAAAAAATTTGTCCCCCTCGGGAATCGAACCCGGGACGGGTCTGGATCAGGTGGTATAACCGCTAGACCACGGAGGCGGTTAGTGTCACCTGTTTAGCACCACCCGGGGACCACGTGTAGGGATTCGCTGAAGGGTATTCTCCTACGGACGCGGGTGACTCGGCCCCCTAAATTTAGGCGTATCTATAAAAATAGCTGCTTAAACGACGTCGATCTATAAATTAGTTGATACAACGTGAATCATTCATAATAATTCTAACGATTTTGGACACAGACGTTAACTTTCGCACGTGTAGTATAATAATGTTATGTTACACCTACACCTTTGGCTCATGTCATTGTTTACCTCAACAAAAACTATTTCTAAACATCTAAAATAATCTCTTGGTAAGTATATTGCGTTGCTCTATTTAGGTAGGTATGCTCAACGTCAAAATTTCTTTGTTTTGGTTCATACAAGTTATCTTATCACACGACAGGCAGAAGTAGATAAAATGTTTGGTCTCAGAGGAACAACTGCAAACACTTTTAATTATTTCGTAGCATTTCTCTGCTATTGGGCCACTTATTCAGAACTAGCTGACCCGTGCAACTTTGTCTGCGTCACATTTTTCATTTACTCCGCTCTTATTGGACGTACCGTGATACCTAGTCTATAGCCTCCCTAGATAAATGTGCAATCAATCACTAAAAGAATTTTTGAATTCTTACCAGTAGTTCCTGAGATTAGTGCGTTCAACCAAACAAACTCTTCAACTTTCTAATATCGGTATAAAGATTCCCAAATAAATGATATCTTGCAGATATTCCTGGTGGTCTTCAAACGTGAGCTGAACAGTAATTCTATTCTGAGTTAGGACAGGTCTTGACCTTTATTCTACGTAGTCTTTGGTTTAGTAGAAGATTTAAAATTACAAAAAAGATGTTATCAATTAGTTAGTTACCTGTCTCTTTAGCTTGGTGGTAAGTCCATACTCGTGGTTTGCCCAGAACATATCGAGGAGGTCTTCATAGGTGACTGTTTTTGGGTCAAAGTCCAGCTCGATCACCTCCGTGTGGTCGCCGCTGAAAACAAGACATCATCGTCTTTATTTTAAAGGTTTTTATACTCTTTTTTTACCATCATGTCGGATGGAAATTTTAGGGAGAAATGACTGCAGCATGTAATGGCGGCATAAAAGTAGAAGACAAATAATGAGAACCCAGATCAAGTGTTTTGTGAAATAGGGACCTTGAATGGGCATGTTTCGCGAAACGAGGTACATAGATGGCGCCATTAGTAAAAGCAGTTTGTACCTACTAGCCTAAAGTGCAAGAGCTGCTTTTTTTTAAGATGGGAAATCATGAAATGACTCCTTCCGATTTAGGCGGAGCGGAAGCGAGTGTAACTCTTACTAGTCAGTAGCACTAGGGTAGTACTTAGTCAAACCCATCAATGTTCCTCCTAATGCCCTTTGCGTTCCAGGGCCGCGGTTACTCTTTCGAACAAATTCCGCAACCCTGGCAGGAGTCATAGCATGCTAAGTAAGTTTGGTAACCACGACCTGGCAGGCTTTAGACGTGTAAGACATAAGCTATTTTGAAAGTTTTAATAAAACCCTGGAAAAGATACTTGTCACTGTAAATTTGAAATTTGAATGCAATAGTTCAATCGTACAAAAAAACAAGGCGAGAGAGAAGCCGCGGAAAAAGCTGCACTTAGGTATGATTTTACTGGATTTTACTACCCAAGTTGCTCAACCAAATTACTCATGGCTCACATTTTAGATAATAATGGCAATAACTCCTGACCAGGGGCGTAGCTACCGCCGTATCAAAAATACGGGCCCCGAGGACGTGTGGAGAAAGTGTACCTTCGTGGCCTGCCAAGACAATCCTAAGGTAGTAGGACCAATTTTGTTTAAAAAATACCCCTTAAAATAGGCCCCCCAAAATGTTTGGTACAGTGCCCCTTTGAGACTAGCCACGCCACTGCTCCTGACTATTAAGATTTATGTTTGACAGCACTGAGCGTTTTACTTTTTTACGCACGTGTAAAATATGTTTAGTTTCAAGTCAGTTCATTTCAGCATAACTTACCAAAATGTTCACGCACGTGCATGTTATATTATTAGCTTATAGTTTACTGTGGACACGCGACCGAAGCGACGCGAGGCGCCTTGGCCTTGCGCACGCGCCGGGGCCGCTAACCTTGGCTCTCGTTATCATCAAATTAGGCACAACTGTTATGGAACACCATTTTGAAATATAGGTTCAATGGCAACGTAGATAATTGTCATTTAATTACTTTTTTTAAATCTCGTTGTGACGTAATAATCCCTTGGCATTTAATTTTATCATTGACCCTATCTGACGATTGTGATAACGGAAGGAAGCGAGGAATATTAATTGTGATCGTGTCATATGTGAGCTTAGGCAATCCTTAGAGATGGGTAATAAACGAGCAGTATACTTATTATGATGGGAAACGAGACAGCAGTTCATCTAGGAGTAGGACCCCAAACTCGGAAAGGATGGTAATGGAGCAATTGTCTATTCTTTGGTTCGGACTTTTGAAGTCGACCAGTCAATCATTTATGATTCTGACTCACTCATTCATGCCTCATGGAGTCACATTAACCCAATGCACGTCAAATATCTTTCATGTCCTAAGCGCTTATTTACGTTTCATTTTATTGCTAAGATTGCGCGATTCGTAGTAATAAAACGTCAATATTTTGGAATGTTGCTGTTGATTAAGTTTTTAATTTAACACAATTCTATTTTAAAAGCCTAGATTTTCTCAAGTCACACATAGTCTTGTCAAAAAAATCGAGTGTGGTAGATAAGAATAGACATGACATAGTCTGCGAATTTTATTTTGCACAGAATGTCGTCACTTTTTTTTAGTTGTTTTCAACTATTCGCTTCTTTACATTATGGTTCTTCGACATTTAGAGTATAGGTACAGGGCGACTATAGATGAGACATCCAAGAAAAAAATTGGTATGGTCTTGAGCGGTTTACCGTATTGCACAATATTTATTACAGCTGGGGAAAACAAACATACTTGTCACTTTCTGGCTTACATAACCGTGCAAGTCATTCTTAGTTAGTTGTATTGATTTATCTATCGCGCTTGCCTGTCAAGTCAAGGTTAATGCGAATTTCGCGACTCATTCACGTATTGATAAAGCGATTTAATTTCTATTATTTTGATGTAGATAGCGTATAGGCGTGTAAAAACTTGCTTTTTTTGTTTCTGATTTGTTTTGTCAACCAAATTTTAGGAGGTACCTACCTACTTAAATAGCCAGTCTTATAAATTACAAATGTTACCTACCATTTTCTGGTTAAACTGCTTTAGTAACCTAGTTTTTCTACACGCACTCCTTTAGTCAACAAACTACTCACTTCTTGCTTGACCTTTGACTTTTACAAACATTATATCGATCGTTAGCGCCCTTCAGACGCAAAGTCAGACAAATGTTGTTTTATACATAATATATAATGTATAAAACAACATTTGTCTGACTTTGCGTCCGGTACCTGGTACCTCAGTATCTAGAAACTATTGTTAAACTGCGGGATAGTTTATCGTCTTAGGATATAAGATCAACGAATGCCAAAGGTGAAAGAAAATATCGACGGATTTTGTGATGACTCTGATGAGGCTATAAAGGAGGAGATTCTGTATAGGTACAGTAGCTGTACGGTACTGATATACAGATATAGGGCTATTAAGAAAATGGCTGATAGAGTTGTGTGGAAGAATAAGGGCGGGTTGTTTGAACTACACTTAACGCACGCGTAAACGTTAAAAATGGTGCTAACTATCGTCAAATAAAAAAAATGGGTTGTTTCACAAAATGTCAGCGTTAACGCACGTAAAATATAACGTTTACGTTAACAGATGGTCTGAGCACTCGTTATACGTAACTTTAGTTGCGTCAAATAGAACAATATTGTGAAAATTCTTTTGAATTCCTCAATACCAGTTCTTCTGATGACACAAATAAGTGGTGGAATGCAAAAAAAGCTATTTAGGTAGGACCCGTGTCAATAACTTAGCTATTGGGATGAGCAGGAATTTATACCAGAATGTTTTGAAACAACGCTTCTAATTTAACGAACGTCAAACATCGTCCGTAATCGTAACTTTTTGACGTACGTATGTTACGTTAACCAACTGTTTGATACAACCCGCCCTAAAACGCAAATAAATTAAGGTGAGGGCAGGGGACAGTGATAGATTTGATCTTTTAAATTGGCTAGAAGAAGCACAACACCGAAAGAAATTGAGGAACGGGGGAGTTGCATAAGCTCAGTACTATGCAGCTAAACCGGGTAGAGTCTGCTAGGGAGTGCTTCATATATAGTTACATCATATCCAAGTACAATGTACAACGTAAAAGGATCAGTGAACTGAACGGATGACGATGACATATAAACAATGAACTACGTAATTACGTTCTACGCTATTAGAATGCAAGAATTATGTATTTATCGCGATAATAGTAAAAGTGAATAAAGTATCAACACGTGTTTAGATAATTCTGTTATTTTAGACGCAATACGACTTTGTCTATTTATGAGAGTTTTTAACGTTATTGACAACTTTAGCTTAGCGGGTTTTAATTCTGTAAGAGTCTTAGCATCATTGGGATTTTCCGGAAACTAATCAACATCCACCTGCCTATGTCCCATGTTAGGCACTTGGGAAAACCCGTACGTTTACTTCCGATTTTCCTAGAAAACCTTCACGCTATCTATGACGCCATACCTAATTCATTAAATTTGCCAGAAACCAATGAACACTTTATTTTGCCGTTATTTTAGAATGTTATCTATAGATGGAGTTCCATAGTTATTACTTTTTATAGCTCAAATTACACCTGATAGTATCTCTTGCCAAATTGTTTCACACTTGGGCTCGTACATATCAAAATACATAATGCAAGATTTTATTTATTAGCATACCAACAAACCACATTTCAGATTTCACTGAATCCGGTTTGAATGCAATCCGACCCAAATATAGTCGTACCTAGTTGGAAAAAGGCACATGATGGTTTAGTATTCAAATATTTGGGAGCAAACAATAGGCTTTTAATTGCAACCTTCCTTGTTCCAGTGAACATTAAGTAAATAGATATATTAATGATCACAATAGTTAGAATATTGACTATGTCGTTATCACGATTCCTTTCCTTTCTAATCCGCAACACTTCAAAGACATTACAGTTCACTTTTTAAGTACCTACCCATGATTCTCCAACTACATAATCCTTTGATCCTGTTCAGTCATATTTCAACTGCAGTACAATGCTTTCTACAGTCATTACTGATGGTACTTAAATACAAAATAATCCATTAATACCCTTTGTCTGTACCTACTGCCTTTATACTTAACGGTCATAAAACTCATCAAACGTAATAACTATAATCTCTGATATTACCCCTCAAGAGGATAAGCCATGGAGAAATGTGCTCATGAAATGGAATTGAGCTGCAAAATAAAGTTTACATGGAATTATACTACAATAGCTTACATTGTCAAGTTTAACAAACTATAGAGTTCCAAGGCCAAAGAAAAGATGATTAATTATTTAAGGAATTTTAAGAAGGAAAAGATATGAAGAACCGAAGTAAGCAAAACTACTGTCACGATCTCAAGTCACACGGAAAAAGGGTAGATGAAGAAGAAATTAATGGAGTGGGACATTGGGGCGCAATAGGATCACTAAAACTTGAAGAGGAAAATTGAATAACTCATTAATGCAGACAAGACCTCGAAATGTCGCGATATCTAATGTCTGTCAGTTGATTCCAATCAGGAAGGACTATAAACAATGGTGCCCTTATGAGACCACCTTGATTGACGCCATCGATTAGTGATGCCACTGAGTCGTTATTGGCACAAGAGCGAATTTGGATACTATTGGCGAAAATTCAGTGGTCGATTTGGTCGAAGAGCATAATAACGTGGTCAGACAAGTAGAAGAAGGAACCACAAATTGTTCAAAAAAATTCAATCGATGAGTCAGAAAGACAGCTTGAATTGCCGATATCCCGTGTACCAAGTCCCATTATGACGTAGAAAATGGTTACAGAACTTCGTAGACAGTACTTTAAGGCTGCGTTTCCACTGCTTGGTAAATAAAGCGATTTTATTAGTTCTTACAAACACATCCCTCGCTACTCATCCTCGCACATCTCTGGTGAAACGCAGCCTAAGCTTTCCGTTTTGGACGTGACGGTATTCAGCTAAATCCGGTGTGACTGGAAGCCGACCCCAATACAGTTGGGAAAAGACTAGGCAGATAATGACAAAAACAAAAGTTATACACAACACAAGTTATAGCAGAACTACAAAATAAACTCACATGCTCCTATAATGAGGGTTCTTAGTGGTACCGCCGGAGTAGCCGACGCGTGTTCTGATGACTCCGGGGGTGACGCCGAACAACGAGTCGTTGGACCAGAAGCATCCCATGCCGAAAGTGGCTTTCTTCGTCGGGATGTCCACATCGTGCAGGAGAGCGGCCTGGGAAAGTAAGAATTTATTTGTAAAGATTGTTTGAAGGGCGAAATTGCTAAAAAAAACCGGTCAAGTATGAGTCGGACTTTGACACGAAGGGTTCCGTAAGTACTATAAGCTGCACGTTTCTTGTATGGGACCACCCTTTCATTTTTAATTTCATGTAATTTTTATTATTTGTTTTATAGCGGCAATAGAAATACACACTATGTGAAAATTTGAATTGGATTGCAGCCCGCTGACAGACAGACGGACGGACAGCGGAGGCTTGGTAATAGGGGTACGAGCAGGACCCCTTGGTTACCCTTCGGGTACGGAACCCTAAAAAGAGACTGATTACTGAGATGATGATGGCGAGAGGTACATATGGTAAAGACAATGCTAAATCAATACTAATATATTCATATTCATCAGAAACAATATTCATTCTAATTTACAAAAAAAAAATACTGTTTGTACGTCTTCGCCGGTCGGATTTGGTTAAAACTTGGCAAACGGATAGCCATATATTTGAATAGGACTTAGGGATAAATAAGTACCTACTTATTTTTCTTGGGAATATATTCCCTTGGTATAATTTTTAACTTTCAATCGGGCGGAGACGCGAAAGTGAACAAAGATCGTTTGAAGACATTGAGTTGTATGCAGATATAACTTTTGAGTAAGACCAACTTAGAATACTTGATACACCTCCAAAAACCGAGATAAGCGTAATGGTAGTGAAGAACACTAAGCTCTACGAAAGTCTAAAAAAAAAAATTAATGATGAAACCGTTTTGCGTCATCATCAGAGTAGCTTAGGTAACTGCTAACAACGTCTCCTTAGCAGTAACCTAAGCCACTTTCATTTCATAGTAGGTACCTATTTTTTTTATATTTGAGATGGGTTTGCCCTAGTCTAGGTCAGACATGGTAGAGACAAAGTCTACGATGGAGCGAGCTTACCCAAAAGACAACTAAACCAATAATATGAAACGAAGATGTAGCAATGTCGCACCACATGGAGCAGTTGTTTCATAAAATTTTATCAACAGTCAAAAGGTCGCTATCAACAAAGATGATCATTCAAAGACAATGGAACAACTGCGCAGTGACTGTTATCTATGGACCCCTCAAGAACAACGTAATTGTCTATTAATTAGCGCCGTGGGTGAGATCTGTCAATACAAAGCGATAAACTATTACTAATTAGCGTTACAATCGTATGGACTTGTTGAATGAATATGGCAAGGGACAAGTTTTGTTCCGAGAAAGAACGCCGAAGCCGGATGTGAAAATGATCTTCTTGAAAGAGCTGCCGTTCCTCCTGATATTGCATTCTTTTGCAAAAGCGATTCGACGAGGTTATGAACTTAAAAGATTGGGAGAGTGACCAGTCGTTCGTTAAAAAAGAACCCTCATATAGGTAACTCATAGGTGATTGCCCCCATTTAAAACTGGTTGGACTCCGGGGATGCGGACGCTCAGAATGGGGACTCTAGGGGCCTACTATAGTGAGGCTCAGGCCCCACTACAGTCTCACCATTGATGTGCGCTGGTAAGCGTTGCCCAGAAGATCCTTTAAAGAGTGACTCGGAGAGACGGGACTCTTTCCAGGCGCTGATCTGATGGTGATCACCATGGTGGTTTGAATGCGGCAGAAGACCCACCACTAGTATTTTCCCCAAAAAGCCAGGCCGATAAAGGATTTATGAAATGAAGTGAATTACACTTAATTTCATAAATCCTCCATCGGCCCGGTTTTTGTTTCCAATAGTAAAAGTCTCTAAAGAAATCTCTGTGTTCAAAAATAATTTCATCCTTAATACGGCGGGACGGGAAACATAATCTCATAAGAATCGTAAAAAATGAGGTCAACGAAGCTTATGAGGACACCAAACCCCAATAACTATTGTTTAAAAGTTTAGCCCGGCTTAAGAAATGTATTTAAACAATAGAGTCAATTTTTAAAATGTTAGATTGCCAAAGTTATCCCGCCCCTACCCCTTTGGAGATACAGATCTAAATGCCTAGTAATTCGGGGTCATTGTCTTATCGATTACAATGTCCATTGATGCCAGCAAAAACTTCCATATGAGGTGAGTACACTTAATTCAAACCTGATCGAAGGTTCATTACTTTATAAAAACCTGAATACCAACTCCTTGGTAGCTCGACTTGTACCGTTAACGTATGCAGACAAGCTATCATCAATGAGTGATTGCCAGGTACGGTCAGCAACGAAAGTCAGGGTAATGTTAAAGTATCATGAAAGTGATGCATAAGCATTTATTCAGTTATCGTACTTCGAGAATATTGAGCTTCTAATGTTTTAATTCAATCAAGGTCACTATACCAAGAGAACCTCCAAGTTAAAGCATAACCCGTTTTTAAAACCAAAACATAGTTACTACTATAATAGGATTTTATATATTCTAAGAATTCTTTGAAGTACAATGCAATAAGAATATAATTATGACTGTATCATTATCTTCTTATTGTGTTGATTAACTAGAAATGGACTACCTATATAGCTATTTCACTTTTAAATATTAATGTTAATGATGGAATAATGAATGATCGGTAGTACTGTTGATAACATACGGCCAAAATAAATTACCAATGTACATACTCAGACCAATTTTTATTGGTCTGAGTGTACCTACATATAGTAAAGAAAACATTGCATAATAATATGACGCTGACAAGATTTTAGAGAGCAAAAAAATTGACCATCATTCTACGTAGCATTTTTGGTAGTTGCTAAGAATCTACATGCAAATTAATTAAAACAACTACTATCAATAAAACAAAAAAAAATACTCACATTAACCGGTGGCTTCATGGTGCAGAAAGTTTTAATAAATCTCAACATGCACAAGAGAAGATACCCAGTGGGCTAGACGTGCAACTTGTTGAGGACCTGAAGAGTAACAAAATTTACTCGGAAGATAATTTTAGGTTGTGTTAGATTTCCGCGTGATTTAGATCGCTAACTGACGAGTGAGGCCGCGACGCGTCGGCGAGCTGTGGCGGTCCGGCGAACACTGGCACTGGCGCAGCCAATACGTTACCTTGCCGCCGCAATCCGCCTGAGGTTTTCCAACAACACACTGTGTCGCACCGTGTGCAATAATTGCTTGATGAAGATGTAGCTTTTCCACATCAAGCAGCCTTAGAGCCTTCTGCAAATATTATAAAGGTCACTAGCTATCTATATTTTATGAAGGATTTTGATTTCGGCAGTAAAAAAAGCGGGTTTGTTAAAGGTATGTACATGTGATGTCTCGTGCGGTTGTTTCGCGACGTGCACGTTGGGTAACCTTGGCCGGCGGCGGCCGCGAGTCTGTCGCGAACCCGGCGGATTGCCCGCCGCTTGATGAATCAATAACATTTATTCAAATACAAAACCTCCTGAATTCTTCCACTTCCAACTATCTGATTGTTTTTTCATATATCTTACCTTGTTCTATATTTTTTTGTGAGACCAAGGGTCCAAAAACGGATTTAAAAACTTATTTATTTTTTATTAAAGATTTTTGTTTTTTTTTTTATTAATTCACACCTAGATCAAGATTACAGATTCAGAAATTAGTAATATTAAAGAGACATTGACAAGCAATTAATTAATGGTTCGTTTGATTGGATTTTTAGGGTTCCGTTGCCAAATGGCAAAAAACGGAACCCTTATAGATTCGTCATGTCTGTCTGTCTGTCCGTCCGTATATCACAACCACTTTTCTGCAAAACTATAAGACCTATGCTGTTGAAACTGTGAACCGCAATAAGACTTTCACCCAAAAATAGAAAAAAAAAAAATTTTTTTTTTTATCAAACCTATACATGTGGGGTATCTATGGATAGGTCTTCAAAAATGATATTGAGGTTTTTAAGTATTTTTTTCTAAACTGAAAAGTTTGTGCGAGAGACACTTCCAAAGTGGTAAAATGTGTGTCCCCAATGTACCCCCCCCCCCCCCGTAACTTCTAAGAGAAACATTAAGATAATGATAAAACAAAAAAAAAAAAAATATTATGTACATTACCATGTAAACTTCCACCGAAAATTGGTTTGAACCAGATCTGGTAAGTAGTTTTTTTTATTTTACGTCATAAATCGTAAAATCGCATCTTTTGCTTATAATATATACCTGCAGGTTTGTACGGAACCCTCGGTGCGCGACTCGGACTCGCACTTGGCCGGTTTTTTTAGCCCTTGCCTTAATTATAGACAGGTAATTTCTCAAAGATGACATCTGTAGGTATTAAAAATAAAACATGACATTTCATTTAAACAAACGATTTATTAATGTTCCAGATAATTTAATTTTACACTACTGTTTAGAGGGCATAGAAGAAGAATCGCATCATCCTCTTCAAGAAGTAGAAACATAAAGAAGCAACAAATCATCTTATTTTTTTTAACAAACAGAACACTTGCATTGACTTTGCATTATTTAATTGAACATTACAGCCAAGATGGCGAGACCTGGTCTCAATCTTTAATGTCCCAGGATAAGATACCAAATTAATACTGTTTTCAACAAAGATATGAAGGATTTAACAAAATACGGACAAAAATGCGTTATTTCTTAATTCGCCCGGAAATGTAATCGTAGGATTCCAGCCTCAAAACATAAACACAAAATAGCTGCACAAAGAAACTATCAAGATTTTAAACTGGACCCGCCATTTGACGCAAATCACATTGTACCCATGTTAATAATTGAACAGCAGTGTCTATCACCAGTTTTATAAGTAATATAGAGACCTTGAAAATAAAGACCATAGATAACCGTACCACATAAAAAGGAAGAGTCACCATAACTCCGAATGTTTACTAATTTCTTTCCTTTATCTTACAACTTTGTCTGAAAGTATTCATTGTTATGATAACCACAAAGTTTTTTTTATGGGACACGATAGTTTTACAGCCTTTACTTTGTGGCTTTAGTACGAGTTTTTATACAGTCCGTACACACTTACTTTACCTCTGATTTTGCATCACTGTCAAAATCATAAAATCGTTATACTGATTGCAATAAGGTTGCTGGTGGGTTGCTGTCAGAGGTAAAACAAACTGTTACGGTCTTTACGTACGATCACGTTAACGTAAACGCAAATTTGTGTTGAAACTGGATAAGCATCGTATTGTGACAATAACAGGATACTTCTTTTTTCAATACGTTTTAACACTCGCACTAAAGAATCTGAATATCACTGAACACGACACAACATTAAGTATAATACAGTAGATCACATTAAACACTTTACATCAATTTTATAAACATGTACATAAATTAGTACTTAATAAACGATATCAGAGTAATTTTATCACTATTAATCTGTAAGAATTGGGGGTTCTGATATGAAAAATGTCGATATTAATTTGATAAGAACTATCGATTTTTGTTTAGAATTGACAATTTGGGGCGAGAGGATGACTTTCTAAAAATGTTAGAGACCGAAGGAGGAATTTAACCAACTAATTTATTTTCATGACCTTTTAATAACATTTAGTTGTTAAAGAGTTTTTCAAAGGCAAGATGGAAATGGCAAGGTCACTAATTTGATAATTTAGTATGTAAAATATTACATTACTTCTAGGTCTTCAAAAAATTACTAATTCCTTTCGCATTTGTATTAAAATACTTATTTTTAACGTATTCAAATACCTAGGCGGAAATATATATTTTTTGTTCTGAGATACCTGCATCAATGAATATTTGTATAAAATCACCATTATGTAATGTGATGCTGGTCGACTACACTACTAAGTAACATGAAGAACACTTGTATTAACGTAACAATTATGACGTCACTATATAAATAGCGTAACAGTGACTAATTACACTAACAGGTAGTTATATACATAGGTGTGTGGGAATCAGCTGCCACTCGATATAAACAATCATATACAATGTTTTATTTGACAAAATATTTAAATTATTATATAACAAAGATTATGTACATAGGATCACGTGACAATAACGACAAGATATCAACAGAGAAGTTAGTTAAACTTTACTAAGGCAAGACACAACAGGCACTGTTCAGTTTCCTACTGCAAACATTGAATAATCACACAGAATACTCTTCTAATCAGGACCATATTTCTATGATAATTTTTAAGTTAAAAGTATTATGTTTTTAGACCAATACGACCAGATACAATTGATACGGAAAAGTAGATGTCGAATCTTCAGCTTAATTAATTCTTTTCTACTTACTATATGTGTATTGATTTCCTAACACCTCAGAATTTCAAATAATTATTGTTACATAAATCAATAGGTTTTTTTAAAGAAAAATTTAATTCAATCCTTGGTATGGTATCCTATTCACTGTTCTCGGCTGGACAAGGTGCCTTCACAACCTAAAATAGGTACTTACGAAAATGATAACTAACACGGAGCACAAATCATTTGATAAACATGTTATATTATAATACAATTAAAAAAATGTTGATATAATAAGTATTTGTTCTGCCAAGAATTTATCAAATACTAATAAGTATCACAAAATGCCGCCTGTAAAATGCTTTTAAAAATAATACTGTTACAAAATAAAAATGAAATGTATTGTGCTACTTATAAGGCCATTCAGTATTGCTTTGTTTGTATGTCTATATTAATATTTTTTCAGTATACATTATTCATATATTTGATATATTCACGACAATTTCCGCGAGTGACATTTAAAGTACATATTCTTTTAAGTACTTTTTAAGTACTGAAGATATAATCAATCTACCAAATAGCTACACTAATGACTAAGATATGGACGAATGAATTGCTACTGGATGGGAACTAATGATGACGCCTACACGTGATAAATACGACTCCAAAAGCTTAATATATTACATTGTATAAATATAAAATTTAACAAGAAGATATACAACGGAATGTCAATCTGCTACATTCACCTAACAAGTATACCACAGACAATGAACACTGGATTTTTATAGAACATAAATTCCACAAAGATTTTCTACAGGTTAGTTGCTAATACTTCCTAGTCTAAAAGATTTTTTTTATCAAATAGGGGGTTACCACTTAAAGAAAGGGTGAAACTATTCAACATGTACAGTGTTACCACGAATATTTTAGTTTAATTAGTAAACGCAAATTAGTTGTTGGACTACAATTCAGTATACTCAACTCAATCATTTGCAGCTGCTTACCCATGGTGTTAAAATCTTGTTTTCAACAGACGTACGTGAACGTGCAAACATTCGCGGTAACAACGTATTAGAATATTTTGTCTAAAAGTAACTTGTGCTTGCAATTTAAAAATATTGGCACAAATTGAGTATTTAGCTATAATAAAGAAGAAAAAGGCACTCGACTAAACATTCATATGTTACATGTGATGCAGTAATTTAGTATTCATACGTGATTATGTCGCCTTTTAACGATAGAAGATTCACCTGGATGCCCGAACGTCGAGGTGAATGACAACAGATACATATTCAGTATCGACAACCGGTACGTTATTCCACTGTTTTAATTTGTATCATACTTCATCTAGCTTGATTACAACGTGCCTAGTGTCCAATGCTGAGTAGTCATTATTAAGGTGGTCATATAGAATAAGAATGAATAAAAGCGAAACTACTATTTCTCATTTGATTATAGTTTCAGAGCATAGGTAGTACAAATGACAATGTGAGGGTTATACAATAAGAACGGGCATCTTTTGCACTCTGCAATCGATCATCGACAGTATTTTGAGAACACTCTCCAGGATCGGCCCAGTGAGAGTCGCGATGTATGATTATTCCAGCAGCATATTAAAAAGAAATATTATAGTTTTGCTTCCATATTGTTTTCTTATTCTACGGCAATAGCAAATATTTTTATAGTAGTCTGTGCATCACTGTAACATACGGACGTTGAAACAAACAACCAGCACGAATGCCGTGGCCCCCTCGCTCTGTCAACAGTCAGCTGTATTTTGAATTTAAACGCAACACCGACGAACATGTGTCACTACAAAAGATCGAAGTAGATGGTCGATTTGTGACTAAGAAATGTGACCCAACTATTAATGAAAGTAGTTTTGAATGGTGTTGCCATTAACACAAAATAAAAACTAATCTTTCGTTAAGCTTTTTCGCTCATCATAATGGCATACCACAGACAGCAAAAGCGTCTAGACATTAAATTGGCTTATGTTTAACTTACCACCAGATATAGTAACATTTAGCAGTCAAAAATAGTAAATGATCACCAAAATTAAACCCGCATTTTAATGTAAACTTATAACCAAAGTTATAACATCTTGCTATCCTATTTAAGCAAACCAACTCCAAAAAAATATTCTAACCCAAAAATAGTTAAAATGATACGCAAAAAAAATAACATCTCGTTATCCGAACTAAATGATTCACCAACAATAGAAAGGATCTGGCGCTCGGCGGCCGCTACCGCGGCACGCTCGCTTCGCTCGCTCGCCTTCGCGCGCTAATGGTCATGCTTCTAACCTAAGCTAACCCACATGTTTCACCAGCCATAGAGGTCTGACGCAGACACGTTACTATAGAATTTGAATATTATACTAACTGAATATTAATTTGCTCGCTAAGATTTGGTGATCATTAACTAAATTTGGTGGTCGAATACAATTTAAAGTGGAGTCGTGACTAAAATAGCTGGTACTATTGTATTTTTAGACTTTATTTTTCTGGTGTTAAGTAGATATTTTTGGTTACAAAACTAAGGGTATCAAAGCATTTTATGGTGGTCATTATATATATCCCCCATTAAATTTAATAACATTTTTTTTGCTTTTCTTATGAATAATTTTGAATAACAAGTGCACATTTTCCGTGATTTTGCCATTATAATATAAAAAACAACTTGAGCCTTGTTCAAAATAAACTTGAGACATGCACCAAAAAGAATTTGAAAGCACCTCACCGAATTTAATCATTCGATTGTAGTAACACATGCAGTCAACTGTATACTACTAATGAATGTAAATCCTACATAACAAATCCAGTCTTTAGGTCAATATTGAACTTGAAACTCAAACATCTCAATTTTGATAAAAAAAGTTAGTATGAAAGTATGAATACATATTTATTATAGTTCGTTAGTAGACAAGTAAAGAACACAGCAGTTCTAACAAGTCTTAACAGTTAGAATTTTGTGAAGATTTCAATCAAAAATTCAATGATAACTATGACTGAATTTATTCTTGCATATTATTATGGCATATTTAGGAGTTAAATAGATAAGATACGTATATAAAAGTATACCCATGTTAAGTACTAAGTTTATCTCTGTTACAAATCTAGTGATATTAGTTTATTGCCAAAGAGTGGTCCGATGAAACTAAGGCAGTTATCGCAGCTATGTTCAGTTAGGATACAATCAACACTCCACCTGTACTACAAGATTAAAATAAGGTTTCACTTCCGTCTCGTAAAGTATATATAATTTACTTAATGTTATTAAAAAATAATTTATTAGTTTTGTATTAAATAAATCGTATTTTAGAATTAAATTATACTATGTTTCACATAGATCAGCATTCTACAGCAATACTTGAGGCACTTCCAAACAATCGATAAGACTAATAAGTATTATTGCGATTCATGGTTTGTTCCGTTCAAAATGCCTATTATGCATTTTATGTAACATTAAAAATAATTGGAAACATATTCACTAGAAGAATACTGTAACATTCAAATTTACAATGAAATTAAATTATTTACAATAAAATAAAATATTTCAACAAAATATAATCGAATAATGGAATGTTCAGGAAATATAAGACAAGAACTATTATAATACAATACTTAGATATATGACAATAACTGCAATATAGGATTCATTCTAATACTAAAATATTAGCAACCGCATAGTTTCCTTAACGCTAAAATATAATAGTTGTTGAGCTCTTATATATCTATCACACTGTTTTCCAGCCATTGGCAAGCCCTTGCTTTGTGAGCAAACATGGCAATACTCTATCGGCAACCTTCAATATATTAAGTTATTATTTTCTCTACCGGACCTCCGAACCGTCGATTGACTTTTTGACGGGCAAAATCAACAGTTCAGTCGCGGCGAACACAAAAAAAATCTTTCCTTTTGATACTTGTTCAGAGCCAAAATCACAAATTCTTAGGCAATAGCTGACCGTAAAAAGTCAATCGTCCGACTGGCCCAAAAGCCGTTCAAAAATTATTTTGGAATGACAATCAGACTTGTACGCTTACCACATCACATTTATAGTCGCGCTCAGCTGACACCTACACGATGACGCAGCAGCGGCGCGAGCGCGTGTCGCCCACCACGTCGCTGGTGTTGCCGGAGAAGCGCGGCACGGCGCCGGCGCTGGCCGCCAGCGACAGCGGGTTGAGCTGCACCGGCATGTCCGCCTTCGACTCCGCCAGCGAGTTCAGGCTGTGGTTGTTGGTGGACGCCAGGCTGCTCTCCACCGGACTGCCGTTCGTTCTGATCTGAGATCGCTGCTTTTTCAAATCTGCGAGAGTTCCTGGAACACGCGCTATTGATTACTATCCCACTAAGCTACATTTTAATCTCGCTACGAAACACTAACATTGGATGAGATAAGCATAGCTATTACATGGAATATTTTTTTTAAACTTTGTTTCTTAACCAAAATTGCGGTGCGTTACCTTAATTAAATTGTTAGTAAATAATAAATGCTTATCTTCTTCATTATAGCATTTCTAAAAATTACGTAAAAATAATTTGACGTAAAAACCGTAACAGAAAGATTTCGAAAAGAAATAGTGCATTGAACAGATCAGATAGGTTACAGAACAATAAATAGTGATAGTTTAGAAAATATACGTGCACTCGAACAAATTGACATCAACTTAATTAAAACAAATCCCACTAACAACTAGCACAACAAAAGGAACATGAACCACACGCTAACAGCATGCAACTACAATGAGAGACTGCTTGCCTCATATGCATCCTCGAGAGTGAATCAATTCTGGAAACCGGCACACAGTCCCAACCTTCTTTATATTTATACCATCACTGTGCAAAACTGTTAGATCAACTTTACAATCAAATGTTATAAACTGTGCTATATATTACGTATGAATATTAGATGTGCTTGTTACGGTCAATTTGAGTTCGTAAGGATGCATATAATTACCTGCGTTAATCATGACGGTGACATGAACATTGATTTTACCATTATTGTCTGTGGTGTAGGTCGCGGTGCCGCCTTCAGCGATCGCGATCTGGTTGGGGCTCACTATGACCTCTTTCCTACCGTCTAACGCGTCCTCGTTTTTGATAAGGTCATTGTCCTGTCCCTCGGGCGCTTTTCTGACGCCGTTGGGTAAGCTCGATCTTTCGTAGTGTTTGTTTTGGTCGTTGACGGCCTCGTGTTGCGGGGCGGGCACGGCGCCGGGCGCGTAGTGCGACGCGGCATTGACTCCGAACAGCGGGTTGGAGTTCTTCTGCGCGCCGTAGGGAGCGAGGTCGGACAGCTCGCTGACGTCACTGGTGCGCAGCGAGCCGCCACGCGTGCTGTACGCGTGCTTGGGCACGGCGTACTCCACGGTCGAGTCGTAGCTCTGGTTGGACGTGGTGGAGCTGTTCGACAGCCGCTTGTGTGACAGCTCTGGCGCTTGTAGGTTCGCCGTGTTCTGATCATTTTCCACGCCATTTGATAGGCCCTGCAACATAATAGACGAAATCTGAGCGGATATCCTTTGTCTGTCGAATGCAGGTGGAACAAGTAATGAAAAAATTGTCGATACATTTAAAAAGTAATTATAAGATTTTACACGCACTATGATTATAGTTGCCGCAGCCAGTGGTTTACGGTGTTCCTACATGTTTGTTATTTTTATCTTGTTTTCTTAAAATTATGCTTACATCTGGATTAGAGAATGCCATTCATCTCAGTAGCAGTTCATTAGCACTAACGAATAGGTGAAGGACCGCCTTTTATAACAGTTGTGATCAACGCTTTGCCTAATCTCTTTCTGGTTCTATATTGTGGTAGTATTACCTTCTTGTTGAGAGACTTATTTATACCGAGCCCTCTAGAATAAACTAAGGCATTGTTTGGTAGTAGATACTCACTGTTATAACACAATAACCTGCAGTTTTATTATGAATGCCCAAATTACAACACAGACTTAATTTCTTCATTAATAACATCAAATCAGAAACTATATCACTTTATTTCTGCTATTATTAATGTTGATACACTTTAGAAGAGAAACACGTCGATGCCTTCGATGCGTTGCAATAAGCTTGGTGTCTAAATATGTAGATATAAATTATAACATAAGGCTATATTTTACTTTCAGAAAGCGGACGAAGTCGCGGTTGAAGTGCTACTACTACTTTAACTTTAAATATTACACAGCAACAGTATTTATTTAATTCAATTAGTTTCCAAAAAGAGAATACGTTACTTACTCAGAAATTATAACTACACGAACTGCACTGAATTTAAGTAGTTAATTCAGACTGCAGCTTCAGTAGAGCTGAATTTCAGTAAGAATTAAAATAGAAAGGAATAGCATTCTAAGCTCATTGTAGCGTTACCGAAACCACTGATAGAGATCTAACTAGATAACATTTCAAATTGTGTTTTGTAAATTTTAAATAAACAAGCTGTGTTCATTGGGTTTCCCCGTAAACTATACTAACGAACTTTTCTACATACTTTAACCCCTACTGAATATTAAGGGTGAATTGATTGATGGATTTTCAATGGCGCTTCCTTAGTGCTCACTTGTGTTATACATAATGTAAAAGGTATTAAATAAATCTTATGCATACGATAATTTAGACCCAGCGGTAGAGGATGTAATAAGAAGTCTACAACTAAATTTAGTATTTTATTAAAGAATATTTAAACGTTAAACATATCATACCCGATAACGGAGCCCTAAGACCTGCGGCTCCTTCCGTATACGGCGCAAGTTGTCGTTTGTCAAAAACATAATATCCAAAGACATGATAACAATCCGTAGTCAACAGCACATAACACACGTAGTATCACATAGCCACATAATATCCTTTGAGAGAACAATGGTCAACACTTTATGAAACACCATAAAGGAAGAATTGAAGTTCGAAGGAAGATTTTTGTATATCAAAATGCATCGTTGAAAGAAAAAATATTGTACAATGAGCGGTGCGTGTTAGCTCGCTGACCAGACGGACTGACGGCAAACGGGGCGCGTGCGGCGCGGCCGGCGGGCGAGGGAAATCGCAGGAAAACTGACTGAATCGCCCGCGCCGGGTGTCGTCAATCAATGCGTTCAGCGGAACGGGATGCCTGCGCGCACTGCCCACCGCTCGTGACAATGCGGCCTGATTGATGATGCAGTAACAGACGATACGCGGTGATTGATTGCGTCTTGCAATGACACTATAGTAAACTTTCAGAAGGCAGATAAAATCTAAGTATCTACATCGTACATTCAATTTTCACTGTCACACATTCGACGAACTTCGATCAATTAATACCTATGTTATGCTCGATTATCAGTCATCTTATTTTTGAATAGGAAAATAAAATAAAAATCTGTCATTAAGATATTGTTGATATCTTAAAAACATTTTTGCAAACATTTTTTTATTTATTTCGGGGAAAAAAGTATAATATGCGATGAAATAATACATTGTTTTTCTTATAAAAAAAAATCCTAATTTAGACTACTAACAGCATTATCCACTTAGAACTAAATTGTTGTTTATGCTACAGGACACAAAAGTAAGGAATGGAAGAAGTAAACGAATTCTATTGCTAGGTTCATAAAAAAAAAAATTGTTTACAAAATGAAAAAATTAACTACAGATTGCCTAAATTTACTTGATGCGATGATAAAAATAGCAATGTGCTAAAATAATTATATCAACTGACAGACAACGCACAGCCGATACTAGTGGTCGTCTGTGATTTTGCATGTAAGATTTTGCTTAGGGAGGACTAAGAAAGGATTTCCTGAACGAAGTCGCGGCCCTTACGGGAACGGAAAATACGGGAAGTGCGAACGAAGTCGCGGGCAAAAGCTCGTCTATTATAATAAGAATGCACAAGTTGGCGCAGAGGAGCTCGAAAACCAGCATTGGAGTTACAAACGTGGCTGGTATTGATAGACAGTAAACAGTAAGGACGCACTGGTCTGCGCACTACTGTCCTCGGAACAGTTTTTTTTAACAAATCATATTTTTTGTGCACAAGATGTCCCATGAAGCAGTATTCTGGATACTTAGGTAAGCAGTTTGTAATATTTGAGTTAAATGTCATGCGAAATTTGGCTATGATAGCATCTATCGGTCGAGTCAATATAATAGGGATTCCATAATTATCATAGTAGGAAACTCGAAACAAAGCCCTACTAGTTTTATATATACATTAGTATCTGTAAGTTGATGGACGTCTGAAGTTTCTGCTGTTGCGTATAACAAATATTTTGAGTGCTTTGTTGATAATATTGTCTACGTGAATATTGAAGTGTAGTTTTGAGTCTAATACCACACCGAGGTGACGCAGTGAATGCAGTCGTTTTTATTTTTCATAAATGATATCGAGTTCCATTTAATTTTGGATATGCTTAATGGGAGGTTATTTGCGGTACTATAACTGGAAAGTCGATCTAAATTACTTTGTAGTAAGACAGTCTTAAATACTTTTTTTACACTTTTGTAGACTTTTAGGTCATTTGTAAGTTAGAATGATTAAAATAATCACTAATGTCATTTATTTATGAATAAAGAGAACAATAAAGGACCCAAATTTGAACCCTGTGGGACCCCGGATGTGATAGAAGTTAACTCCGATTGAAATCAGTAAATCATAATTTTTAAGAACGGTTTGTGTGTGACGTATGAGACTAAAGCAGAAAATTTCCGCAAATACCATGTAAGGCAATTTTATGAAAAAGAAACTCATGATTTACTTTGTTGAAAGTTTTTGAAAGTCCGAAAATGTTACCAACAAAGTGAGTAGATTAGTGTAAAAGATATAGGACAGTAGTTCTCAATGTCATTCTTGGATCCCTTTTTTTAAACATAGATATCAAATGAGGATTCCGAATATCAAGAAAAACACCCTCAAATGAGGGTGGAAGGCAAACAGATCCTGGAGCTTCAGAAGAGTCAAGCTATTTAAGAACTTTTGAACGGCATATGATCGTAATCGCCCTTGTTATAATTAAATTTGATAATTAATCGGACAGCATTTCATGCGTAAGTATTTTAAGTAAGGGGAGGTGAAGGCACAGTCAAAAGGATGATGAAGGTCAACGGGTAAGATACCACTTGGTTGATAAACACGACAGTGTTCGTCCAATGTCCTGTGTCCTTTATTGTATTATGGTTAAAACTGCCTGCTCTAGAAATTTCTGCACTAATTTTTCAGTCATTAACAATCATCTATACTAATATTATAAAGCAGAAGAGTTTGTTTGTTTATTTGGTTGAACGCGCTAATCTCAGGAACTACTGGTCCGATTTGAAAAATTCTTTCAGTGTTAGATAGCCCATTTATCGAGGAAGGCTATAGGCTATATATCATCACGCTAAGACCAATAGGAGCGGAGCAGTAATGAAAAATGTTACGCAGACGACGTTGCACGGGTCAGCTAGTTATAAATAAACAGATTCCACGAAGCTATGTGCACAAGCGAGAAGCGAGTGCAAATCAATCGCTCTACTAAATATAAAACTGGGCAGGAACTAGTGTTATTGCTGTTTAGCACGACAAGCCTGCGACACGCCTATGTTCACAAGGTGATTGCCATTTTGCATACCAAAACTGCAATAATACAAAATTACCTTTCAGATCGTCATCGGTCTCAGTGTAACAGATGAGTAGATAAAGCAAGAAGCAAGTGTCAGTACCTATGTTAATATCTCGAACTCATTTCAACATGATTTGAATATGCAAGCCGGAACTATGATATGTCTATACGGCCACGCATGGTCCTGGTCTAAATAATATGTACAAGTAATAAAACTTCACCATATGAAACGACTGAAAAACACTACTGGATCATAGATTTGCATTTCTAATTTAATTCGCAAAACCCAACATAATATTATCCTATTTTTATGCAGGCTCTAATTTATGAGAAACAACTTATGTCGGTTTAACTTGCAAAAACACAGTTGATGTTATCAGTGAATTACTAGACTTCTACGTCACGGCCTTGGTCCAACTGTAATGCAAGACATAAATTATTCTAGAGCAGTTAATTACTGGCAAGTCGAGATGAAAGCAGAGAAAGTACGGCACTCGAGGACGGAGGAACGTAAAAACAACGGGCCGTGTTCAAATCGTTCACTTAATACCGATAGGCGTGGTGAACATTACAACTATTTTCTGTTTGTGTCATGCACACAATGTGGACCTAATTGGAAAAGATATATTTTTTTATACGACGCTGAAGGGTTTAAGTATAGAGTATCTCTACATCAGGCACATCAAAATGCATGTTCTTTATGAGAGTTTCCAATGCAGAGACGACCGGACGACAACTAGATTGTAAAAACAGTTACAATTTCAATAGTATTCACCATCTCAGAAAAATCAACTAATTCTGAAATGCTCCACTCTGTTCTTTAACTGATAAATGGTAATGAAACTATGAAATAAAAAAAATCTTGTATAAATAACCCGGACGCAGAAACGAATATTAAAAGTTCCAAACAAATCACTTTTCAAGCAATCTGATGCAGTTGGTGGGTGGCATTTATTTTAGTTCAACCACACGAGTATTTTTGTAACACGACGCAGATATGTTCTCCGCTGAAACAGTGCAGATATTTCTCAAAAATAACTTATATTCAGCAATACTGTTTGTAAACAGCAATAAAAGTAACATTGTAAAAACAATCTCATTTAGCGCAACACGCTCATAAAATTAATATGAATCATTACAAAAAATTAGTTTTTCTTACGAAAACTATGAGATTAGTGAGTTACGTTGAAAGTAAAATAAAAGCCCTTGATGCAAGTTTGATTTATTGTGAAGAAGTTGTGTAACTGTAACTGTAACTGTACTTTTTATGAAACTAACGATGGGCCCTCGGACACAACTCACATATTACATAACTCAAGGTTTCTCTTCCGTGTCTGCAAATATTATCGTAACTTATGTTTTAATGACTTTATATTATTTTCCCTTAAAATTGCTTAGCAATTTGATTTTAATTTCTCAGCTGAGATTGTTTTTGATAAAGCTCTTAGAAGAACACCCGACCGTGACAAGAGCAGTTTAGTCTCACAGATCGATCGTTAGTTCTTATTTTTAGAAAGAGTATTATAACCGATCGAACGTTGTGCCAAAAAAACAAAAATCTGATAACACGCTCATACAGTTTCTACCATAATTGCCAACGATTTCCGATTACTTGTAAAGATAGCGTGAGATGATTGCAGTTTTTTTAATTCATATATCTCTTGTTCGTTCGTGCGATAACTTAATAAAATAATTTGTGACGCTGGTTAAAATCGACATACCTAAAATAATTCGTCTAGCCTATGGGTATTTAATAATTGATAATGAAAGAGTCAGTGTGTACATTATTACCTTATCAACACTATCAATGGAGGCTTGGCGTAAAAAAGATCGGTTCTACTAACTAATGTTTAGTTAATCAGATAAAACAAATGTAGCTTTTAATCGCATCGGAACTTTCTGAACTTTGAATCCAAATCGATATTGTAGAGTGGCATTAAAAGGTTTCCTTACTGCTTGTGTTACAATATAACCATATTAGATATTATGAATGATTTTTATGACTGTAACTAATATAAATTGTGTTCGTGTACAATAAAAAACATTTTACAAAAAAAATACGACCGACTTCCAAAAAAATACTACAAAGTAAAAAATAACTTTAATTTCGGAAGTCGGTGTCAAAATACGAAGAAACTAACAAAAACACCGACTTCCGAAATTAAAGTTATTTTTCACTTTTTAGTGGTACCCCACACCTAACAACACCACTGCAAAATCGCAGAAAAGCAAAATACGCAATTTCGATTACTTGGATAACATAAAACCATCATCCAAGTATACGAATTCCAGCTATTTCGATTTAAAATCCAAAATTTGTAACCGATTTTGACAAAATTTAAATGGGACCAATCTGCAAGTATATCCTTTCAGATAAAACTTTGAAGAATTTTTCAAATCGTTTCATAATTGTCGGAGTTATGAGGTAACAAACATAAAAAAATAAATTAAAAAAAACATACAACCGAATTGAGAACCTCCTCCTTTTTGGGAAGTCGGTTAAAAATGAAGAATTACTTAGGCCATAACCTGATACAATGTAACTTAACAGGATTATTATTACCCAGTATGCAGTAATTACGGATACAGTTTAAGCAGGCAATGCACAATGAAGAAACGTCTAGATTATATCCAGTACAGCTGGTTGCGCCACATACCTTCTGCTTATGAACGTAAAAGCGTGCATTATTGCTTCCCATCTAATTGGCGTCCAATTACGCACAGACAGAGCTAAGCTGTACACTTCGTGCAGAAACAATTTGTACTACATACACAACAGGAACCACATACGTCTTTGGAAATGCATGATTTGGTTGCATATATGAACATCTTACATACATTGTTAACATAATACAAATGTAATGTAGACAAGTAAATGTTAATTTAAATTGACCAGTGTATTACGGAGAACAAATTTACAAATAGACTTTTATTTAGCGATTTTTTTTAGTTCTATATCTTACATACTGAATACATTGTATCGAGTTATTTAGATGTTTAAGGTCTGCAAGCAGAAAGTCATTAAAAAAGATTACCGATGGTAATTTTAATTTTCAAACATGAGCTGCCCGTACGTTATAAACTAATTTAAGTATCTGAGGTGTAACTTTACGCAACATGCAGATACAAAATTGCGATAACCTCAAAATCCATCCGCATATTAATTATTATAACAAGTAACGCAACACAACTGTTTTATTATCAACCAACAAGTTGTTTTATTACTAGTTTTATATGCGTTTGATATAATAGCTCTTAGATGAATGATAGTTATTATTATGATTAACTCTTCAACACGCTAAGAAACTCCTTGAAATGCTAGATAGCTCAATCAGATACTATATTTATCTAATTATAGCCAATAATTTTTATTTCTTTTTATCAAGTTTTTTTTTTTTCATTTTGCATAATGCTGAGTTCTTTATTTGAATATTATTAGCAGCATGTTATATCTTAGTAGATAAAGATTTCATCGGGGTTATGGAGTGACGACCAGTGGTAATAAAGGCAGTGAATATTTTAATTGCAACACCAGCAGCCTCTACGCGTCTTATTAAGTTTAAAAAAAAATTGTGTGCGTTATGTAGTTACCATTATCATAATAGCGTAGGAAATGAGAATTACTGGGGGGCGGGGCGTTCTGGTAGGTATAATTAATTGTATAAATGGTAGCAGTTACACAATAATACGCGAAACTGTGTGCATTAACAACGTGTACACAATCACATGGCGTGTCGTGTCGCCACTCAGTTTCCCTTTCACAGTTAACCACACGAGTGTTTCGGGTTCCGTTCGATAATATGTCGTTTCATTTCTAGTATGAAACAAAAAGTTATTTTATTTATTACTAGCTTTACCCAGCGGCTTCGCTCCCGTCAACTGCAACTTTCTTTTTTTCTTTCATAAGAACCTTCTCCTGACCGTAACAAACACAACAAAAAGAATTATGAAAAATTATGAAAACTTTTGGGGGTCGAGTCACCCGCGTCCGTAGGAGAATACCCTTCAGCGAATCCCTACACGTGGTCCCCGGGTGGTGCTAAACAGGTGACACTAACCGCCTCCGTGGTCTAGTGGTTAAACCACCTGATTCAGACCCAGAGGTCCCGGGTTCGATTCCCAGCGGGGGCAAATTTTTTGCTCGGTTTGGTTGGTGGTAGGACTTCTTCTAAGTCCGCCTGGCAAGCTACCACCATCATGTCTAAGTCTGTCGCCATAACAACAATGTCAACAGCATTGTTGTGTTCCGGCAGTTAGAGGTATGATAGCCAGTTCCTCTGTTTATGAGGATTCCGGGTGAAACTCGCTTCCATCTTCGGCCTAATTATCACTGTCCATCAGGTGAGATTTGGGCCAAGAGTTTCCCCGTTTCGCATAAAAAAAAAAATGAAATCGGCCCAGCGGTTCACGAGTGATGCGATTCCCAAGAGAATTAGGGATTTATTTTTATATATAAAATGTATTATTATTATAACAAGGAAATTAAAATACAATTACTTTTCAAAATCAATGTCGAACAACCATTTATTTGACAGCAAAACACGATAGAAATGGATTTTCATACAACTTTGGCCGGCCACTGCTCGGCCAGTTGTACGGCAATTTTGATTTATCTCAAAGAAGGCTGTCATAATAATGCTCACATTTACATTTCCAAGCATGTTTGAGAAAATGAATATTAGGTGAAAACGAAATACATTACAAAATTCTTAAGAGGAAACCTACGTTTAGTAGTAGTAGGTGCAAATTACATAACACTTGGTAATTAGTCTGTCAGCACTAATTAATAAAATGTGTACGGAACACAAGTGCGTGTAACCAACGAGTCTGTATTTCATTATTTTACACTTGAATCGTATTGCTAGTTTTTCATGTTTTTCCTTCGCGAAAGTCGAAAGCGGAATATTAATTCGGTCGGGCAATGACGTCGCCATCTAAATTGTTCTAAGCACGAGATCTACGCTCATTATGATAATATTAATAGCACTTCTTCAATGTTGCGTGGCTCCTCTTGCGGTACGTGATTTAACTAGATGATGGTTAATTTGTTTGTTTTTATAAGTAAAAGTATTTAATTAGGTAAATGTTGGCTTTCTTGTTGAGATTGATAATGAAACATCTGTTTTTGACAAGAAAACATCTGTACCTATATAAATACCATTACCAAAGCAACACTGCATGTCTATTTGTTATGTGTTCATGTCTAAACTGCTAATAGTCAATGGGGCCCTAGACCTGGATTAAAACATAGGATGACCTTTTACACAGCAGTATTTTCCCATTTCTTTAGCAAGACCTTTGTTGAACTATATATTTTCTATTTATAACACAGAAACAATGAGATGGAATCAATCGAGTTGCAGATAAAATAAAACGATTTCTTGATTCTATAATTTGCAAAGTCATAAAATGAGGAAGGCGTGGAAATGAACGTGATTGACATCGATTAAATAAGGTTTTATGCCTGTAATATTTGATGGGGCCCGCTAGGGCTAGAGCATGCCAGGGCAGCGGAATGTGTTCGATAGAGTTACTGCGACCCTGCAGCGCAAAGGGCATTAGGAATACGGATGGGTTTTATTCAGAAAGAGTAACACTCCCTTCCGCTCCGCCCAGAGCGGAAAGAGTCATTTGATGAAAACTAATAAAAAATGCTTGTAATATAGAAAAGATCGAAAAGACTCAGATATTTCTCGAGGTTACGTGGAATGTCAGTGTCGTTCGTTTGGGCTGGCCTGTGGCTTACAGCTAAGGTACTTGGACACAAGCAACACAAGTCGAGTCTCTGGAATTTTCACTTATTTAACATCTATAACTACGGAACTGCTCTCGCGTGACATTTAGAGCGAAATCTTAATTGTTTGCAGGATTTTTGAGTGCGCTTTTTTTGCAGATTATAAACCTTATTATAATGAAATGACACAGGGTCGCGAATTGCACAAGGGAATTTATCAGAGAAAATCTAATTAGTTCATCCGATATATTTAAAAAAAATATTGTATTGGAAACGCATTTTTTTTTCGTAAAAAAGGAAGAGGATATAGTGCGGTGAAAATTCGAGAAACATTACGGGTTGGAAAACTATTGACCAACAAGTAACGTCACCAGACCCCCCCCTTGATCTTGGTAATTCTTGATCGATTTGAAAAAGCAAAAAAACCGGCCAAGTGCGAGTCGGACTCGCGCACTGAGGGTTCCGTAAGCAGAAGTTGCGATTTACGATTTATGACGTAGGTATTAAAAAAAACTACTTACTAGATCTCGTTCAAACCAATTGTCGCTGGTAGTTTACATGGTAATGTTCATCATATATTTTTTAGTTTTATCATTCTCTTATTTAAGAAGTTAAGGGGGGGGGGGGGACATTTTTCCACTTTAGAAGTGTCTGTCGCGCAAACTATTCAGTTTAGAGAAAAATGATCTTAGAAACCTCAATATCATTTTTGAAGACCTATCCATAGATACCCCACACGTATGGGTACGATGAAAAAAAAATTTTGAGATTCAGTTCTAAATATGGGGACCAAAATTTTTTTTTTCTATTTTTATGTGAAAATCTTAATGCGGTTCACAAAATACATCTACTTACCCAATTTCAATAGCATAGTTCTTATAGTTTCGGAGAAAAATGGCTGTGACATACGGACGGACGGACAGACAGACAGACAGACAGACGGACAGACATGACGAATCTATAAGGAAATAGAGCTATTATTTTTCTATCTAGGAAAATAAAGTGGTAAGTTGAAGTACTGACCTGCAGATCATCATCGACGGTGGAGTCGAAGGTCTCCCTCAGCTTGGCCTCGCCGCGCACGTCGGCCTTGGCCGTGAGCTGCTTCTCGCGCAGCGACGTGCGCCGCACCGACCGGACCCTGCTGAGAACGTTACTGTTTTACGGATCTTATTGACTAGTAGGTATATTGCTTAGAATTTATAGAATAACTAGCTGACCCTTGCAACGTCGTCTGCGTAACATTTTTCATTATTGCTCCGCTCCTTTGGGTCTTAGCGTGATGATATATAGCCTATAGCCTTCCTCGATAAATGGGCTATCTAAGACTGAAATAATTTTTCAAATCGGACCAGTAGTTCCTGAGATTAGCGCGTTCAACCAAACAAACAAACTTTTCTGCTTTATAATATTAGTATAGATTAGCTTGTGCCCACGAATAAAATACATGATATTTCGGAAATAGGTTAAATATAACTCTTTTACACGTCAATCTTTTTTTGGTAATTTTAACTAGAAAAGGCCGGTGTTTCCTAGCTGACTACCCTTAGAAGAAACACCGAAACAAACTCAGAGGTCAAAGTCTCTTTTAAAGTCCATACATGTTTCAAGAAGATAAACCTGTATACACGGTGCCATTTTAGTCGCCTTACACAGGCAGCCTACTTCACCTTTCCAATTACTAGGTAGGTACTAAACATTCATTTGACGCCACGGTTGGCGCAGTGGTTGAGCGATTGACTGCTGCGCAGCATGTCGCGGGTTCGATTCCCGCACGGAACAAATATTTGTACGACCTACAAGTATTTGTTCCGAGTCTGGGTGTTTTTCTATGTATATAATATGTATGTATTTACAAAAAAAAAAAAAAAAATGTATTTAAGTAGTTTATCAGCCATCTCGTTACCATAACACAAGCATTAGGTTGCTTAGCTTGGGACTTTAAGGCGTTGTGTGAAATGTCCAAGGAAGGATATTATTATTATTATTTTAAAAAATAACGTTATTTATGAACATATGAATTATTTAAAAATTTTAATATTATTAATTATCATGACGCATGAGGTATAATTATTTTCATTGTACTTTATCTTAATTAATTATTTTTGAAAAATAATCACGCCTAGAGGTATTTTATGTCGGTTACATTAAGTGGCCGCCTTTGTATGTCGGCTAAAGTGGCACCGTGTAGAGCAAATGGAAACTTTGCAGTTTCTACTACTTTTTTTTTCAGTTCTTATTGACTAAAATTTAAAACAAAGGAAAATGGGTATGGCTTATACTGCATTCAAAATATTTGATGAATGCCAATCATGTCTTTTAAAATTTGAGTGAGGCAAATGAGGCTGTTCGGCTTAGTTTAGAACATGGCCCTACTGGCATGGCCCAACATGGTCATAATGGCATTGGCACCTCGTAATACAGGCCCTGGTCTACAACTCCAGGGCACAGCTCTATTGAGATAATTTACAGAGCCTTTTCATCATCTTTATCAGCCTTGTATGTAATACCCATTTCCACCCAGAAAATAGACAAAAATAATAAAAATAGCTTGAGAACGAATTACCGCAGACCTTATTTTATAAGAGAGTTGGTTTTTTAGGGTGATGAGAGAACTATAGCTGTAAGGAAAAGTTACGGTGTTGCGCCACCAGATGGCATTGTCCACGTCCGGTACGTTCCCCTAGCTGGAGTATGTAAGAACTATAAGTGGCAGCACTAAATTATAGGGTGAAGGTGGGATATTGCGCCACTACATGGCATATTCCCTATACGCAGCTTCAAGGTGGCAATACAGAAATATCAGTTTCAAGTATTTATCTCTAGGTGTACGGCGTGCACGGTCCCTGTAGTGGTAGTGTTAGTTACCGGCTCGTGCTGGCGCTGGAGGAGGAGCGTCTCGCGGTGCGCAGTCGGTCGGCGGCGGCGTGGCGGCGCAGCTCCTCCTGGTCGTTCGCCAGGCGCAGGATCTCCTCGCAGATATCTGTATAAGGTCTACAACAGTGGTAGTGTTAGTTACCGGCTCGTGCTGGCGCTGGAGGAGGAGCGTCTCGCGGTGCGCAGTCGGTCGGCGGCGGCGTGGCGGCGCAGCTCCTCCTGGTCGTTCGCCAGGCGCAGGATCTCCTCGCAGATATCTGTATAAGGTCTACAACAGTGGTAGTGTTAGTTACCGGCTCGTGCTGGCGCTGGAGGAGGAGCGTCTCGCGGTGCGCAGTCGGTCGGCGGCGGCGTGGCGGCGCAGCTCCTCCTGGTCGGCCGCCAGGCGCAGGATCTCCTCGCAGATATCTGTATAAGGTCTACAACAGTGGTAGTGTTAGTTACCGGCTCGTGCTGGCGCTGGAGGAGGAGCGTCTCGCGGTGCGCAGTCGGTCGGCGGCGGCGTGGCGGCGCAGCTCCTCCTGGTCGGCCGCCAGGCGCAGGATCTCCTCGCAGATATCTGTATAAGGTCTACAACAGTGGTAGTGTTAGTTACCGGCTCGTGCTGGCGCTGGAGGAGGAGCGTCTCGCGGTGCGCAGTCGGTCGGCGGCGGCGTGGCGGCGCAGCTCCTCCTGGTCGGCCGCCAGGCGCAGGATCTCCTCGCAGATATCTGTATAAGGTCTACAACAGTGGTAGTGTTAGTTACCGGCTCGTGCTGGCGCTGGAGGAGGAGCGTCTCGCGGTGCGCAGTCGGTCGGCGGCGGCGTGGCGGCGCAGCTCCTCCTGGTCGGCCGCCAGGCGCAGGATCTCCTCGCAGATATCTGTATAAGGTCTACAACAGTGGTAGTGTTAGTTACCGGCTCGTGCTGGCGCTGGAGGAGGAGCGTCTCGCGGTGCGCAGTCGGTCGGCGGCGGCGTGGCGGCGCAGCTCCTCCTGGTCGGCCGCCAGGCGCAGGATCTCCTCGCAGATATCTGTATAAGGTCTACAACAGTGGTAGTGTTAGTTACCGGCTCGTGCTGGCGCTGGAGGAGGAGCGTCTCGCGGTGCGCAGTCGGTCGGCGGCGGCGTGGCGGCGCAGCTCCTCCTGGTCGGCCGCCAGGCGCAGGATGCGCGCGCGCAGCTCGCCTTCCTCGCAGATATCTGTACAACACAATATTTTATTTTCGATCGTATTTTAGCCATTTAAAATAATCGATGCGGCGATCGGTTTTGTAAGCTGATAAAGGTACATTTTTAAGGTAAAAAAATTGTGTTACCTGCCGGCGTCTCATCGTGCTTATTTCGGACATTGAGATCAGCTCCATATTGTACTAACAGCTCTAGAACCTCTAGCTGTAACAAAACAAACGGTACATTGGTTTATCTTTACAATAACATTGAATTTAATAAGTTGGTTACTTTTATACCGCGTGTATCTGACATTGACGCACAAACGATTTCCATGGGTCCAGGGCATGATTCTGGACACCCCAGGTTGGAATTTTTCGTCGGTTCTTTTCTCATTTTTTTATTTTTTTCAAGAGAGCTGAGCTGATATCTATTTGTGGTTTTATTCAGATTGTTTTTTTTTGTGAAAGTAGTTAATTAATTATTTTTTTTATTAAAAATCTCATTGGGTTAGGTCAGAATAACGATTATGAGCAGTGTAAAGTAAAAAAACCCTTGAAAAAAATGAAAAAATGAGAAAAAAGCCGACGAAAAATTCTAAGTCTAGGGTGTCCAGAATCATGCCCCGGACCCATGGAAATCGTTTGTGCGTCGATGTCAGATACACGCGCTATATTAGGATTGATGTTCAAAAAGTGCTAACTTTCAGCCTTATCCGAATAAATGACTTTTGATTTAGTAGGTAGAACCTGGATGAGGCTGACACGGGAACGTGGGGAATGGCACAAGAAAAGAGAGGCCTATGCTCAGCATTGGGCGAAGTCGGGCTGTGGATGATGATGAGGTTTGAGGGTGACTCACATGTCCCCAGCAGGCGGCCGCGTGCACGGGCTGCCACATGTCGTGGTCCACCACGTCGCTGGAGGCGCGGTGCTCCAGGAGGTACTCCACCACCTTGATGTAGCCATTCGCCGATGCTATGTGTAACTGGAACGAAGTCGAACTATCATTAACACGTTTAAAATTACACCTAAACCTAAATATAAGGTCCCATTAAAATAGAAGGACAAGTTTCTAGAAATAATTCACACCAACCAAATAAGTAAAATGGTTAAAAATAAGAAAAACCCATTAAGTAGATTCTTACAAGGAAACAAAGACAGCTAACGAAAATACACGAAAAATGTTGGTTACCCAATGCACAAAAATTATGTCTTTGTTATCTCATTATTCTGATACTAGAAATGTGCAGGCGTAACCCCCGCTTTATCAGATTTAGGTACATAAAAAGCTACCCCATACTATAAATTTAATAATCTTTGTTACGTTTTGCTTTTGAGTTACAGAAGTTTATATTTGTACCGAATTTCAAATGAATCGGTCGAATAGGTTCGGAGCAAATTGGTTGTGATCGACGGACACACGAGTGATTAAATAAAGGGTCCTCTTTTTTTTGTAGATATTCGGAACACTACAACATAATGCGTGGCTAGGGTAAAAGATAATTGAGCATGTTCCAGGTTCAGTGCTGCTTCTAAGTAACATCCGAAGAAAAATTTCAACAACGGCATTCGAGCTTACCAGAGTTTCGGCTAGGGATTAGAACTAGGCAAATTTTAAACTACTTTGCCATTCCACAAATTGATGTAATTGTTTGTTTTGATGACCTTGAAAAGTAATTGTTATAGTGTCAAAAAGGCCATGGTAATTGCTATTTAATACACGTGGCGTGACTATTTGTTTTCACGTAAATGCGTTAATATACGGGGCATGCCGCACCTTCCAATTTAATTAAAACGTGAAGATCGCTTCCAGGAATTACGGAAAGTTTCACAAAATTGGGTGTAATACGATGCCTATTTTATAGAAAACACTTGGTTCCAACCAAGTGTGTTCTTTAATGGGCCTCAGTGTAGTTTTCCAGTCTTAACCTTATAAGAATTAAACAAATACTCACAAGCGTGGCTCCCTGACCATCTCTCGGCTCATCCAAATCCATTCCCCCCTTAACTAATTCATCCACATCCCTCAACATTTTCATTTCAGTCGAAGCCCTCGTATCATCTATAAGCCTTTGCGTGACTCCTCTAGCCGCCATCTCGCTCTCTATCGCATCGAGCGTTCTTTCTTCTTCGCATATATCGTAAGGCATGTTTCCGTCGCCGTTAACAGCGAGGAGGTTGGCGCCGCGCTGTATGAGTATCCGCACCAGGTTGAGGTTCCCGCAAGTGGCGGCTGCGTGGAGGGGGGTCCACTTCTCGCTGTCTTCGGCGTTGACGTTGGCGCCGTGGTCGAGCAGTAGCCGCATCATGGCCTCGTTGTTGTCGATGCAGCACTGGTGGAGAGCGGTCAGACCGTCCTCGTTCGTCGCATCTGGCGTCACGCCGCGAGACAGTAACCGTCGTACTGGAATTTGAAGGTGGAATGAATGTTAGGTTTTATTCATATCTATACATCTTCTTCTTCTCTATACATAAAGTTGAAGTGTCTGTTTGTAATATTGAAATAACCGTTTTTTTACTACATGTGCATTGTACATACACCAAAATAACATTTTTTACAATTTTTGTCTGTTTGTTCCGGCTAATCTCTGAAATGGCTGGACCGATTTTGACGGGACTTTTATTGGCAGGTAGCTGATGTAATAAGGAGTAACTTAGGCTACGTTAATTTTTGAAAGAAAAAACTAAAAAATGAATGGAATGTTAGGCGGAACGAAGTTCGCCGGGTCAGCTAGTAATATTTTAAACTAGCTGACCCGGCGAACTTCGTTCCGCCTAACAGTCGATTCTTTACTTTTTTTAAAATAAACGTAGCTTAAGTTACTTTTGATGATTGTCATTTTTTGATGATTCATTTACATGTAGTATCAAACGGTTATTTCAATATTACAAACAGACACTAATTTTTTTTTATATGTGTTTAGATGTGAAAGTAACTCTATTTGTTTACATGTCTGATCTGTTTGTTAGCTCTTCACGTGTTAACGACTGAAAGGATATAGATAATTTTCGTATATCGCGTGGGCGACCATGCTGGCCGAAGCTAGTAGGAAATAAACCAATAACAAGACTGAAGTGACTTTTCTCTTTTTCTTGTCGTTTTAGGGTTCCGTACCTCAGTCGGTCTGTCTTTCAAGACTCTTTTCCTCAGGAACGCGTTGAGGAATCAAACTAAAATTAATATCGAATACTCAGGCCCGCTCTGCTACCACTTGGAACAGTGAAAGAATCAAAGTTTTAAGTCAACGCAATCTAAGTATAAGGCCGTTTATGCTCCATTTAAGGCGCATGATTTGACACTTGCAAGGAAATCAAAATGGTGTTGATTCCAATTCGTCTCATTACTTGTTTCGTCACTATCTCTCTACGTCTCATTCACCAATTTGATACGTCACTTTGTATATTTAGTCGCTTTCCTAACTCGTCTTATGCTTTATTTCGACTCTCTCCCAATTCCCAATTGTTGTATTTAATGTACAGTTAGGTACAAAATTTTAAAGGACGGATCTCGATTTCCGAGGTGCTCAAAGCTATTTTAGCTACCAGCCGCACTGGTCGATTTTCAAGGTTAAGCAACGCGCTTATCGAAGTTGGTCTGTTGATGGTTGATCTTAACATAGTTACCGAGTTTCCTCAGTGCCTCGGAGAGCAAGCAAGTCAAGCTTTCAACACGTTTTCTAGATCTTCAGCAGTCGTTACGGATTGCCAGGAACATAAATTCTGGTACAAGTCTTGCCACGGAGTGCTGTGCTACCTAGTTACTAGAATGGGGTCCTATAGCTGAATCTGGTTTGACCTAAAGAACCCTAACATAATTGGAAAAAGGCTAGGCAAATGATGATTGGTTCCTGATCCATTTACAATTTTAAGGGGATATCAGAATAAACGAAATACTTTGTAAGGTGTCTTTGTATCAACACTAAAATCGAGAGAGAAGACAGCTAATCAGTACTGTTATCAAGTTATACGCACATAAATGTAGGGGCAATCGACAATTTTTTTCGCAATTTGAATGTGTATCCCCTCGTAAGAGTTGTTCATAATGATGAGTACAATGGCCTTAACAGGTACCTATTGCTTTTATTCTACACGTTATATAAAAGTAGATTTGGAGAAAATAGGTCGATACTATTACAGCCTTTTTATTTTAAAAATCTAAATCTTATTATTTTCATTTATGGTATTTAGTATACCTACATTTAATACAATATTATAGATTCCAGTATGTATAATATTGTATTTCCTTTTTCAGTATTTTACTTATTTACAATAATATTTCATAGCTTTCTACTAGCTGATACTTAGAACTGAATCTCAAAATTTTTTTTTTCATCGTGCCCATACGTGTGGGATATCTATGGATAGGTCTTTAAAGATAGAGGTTTCTAAGATATTTTTTTCCTAGACTGAACAGTTTGCGCGACAGACACTTCCAAAGTGGAAAAATGTGTGTCAGGGGGACACACATTTTTCCACTTTGGACCCACCACCCTTAACTTCTAAAATAAGAGAATGATAAAACTAAAAAAAAAATATATGATGTACATTACATGTAAACTACCAGCGAAAATTGGTTTGAACGAGATCTAGTGAGTAGTTTTTTTTTAATACGTCATAAATCGTAAATCGCAACTTCTGCTTACGGAACCCTCAGTGCGCGAGTCCGACTCGCACTTGGCCGGTTTTTTTTATTTCAAACAGCTTTCTATTTGCAAGCCAGTTCGAAATTTAAATAAAACCTTAAGTTACCTCCTTGGTTGCAATGTTTCGCAATATAAGATAGTTCCATTTTTAAATAACACTATAGATACGAGTTTAGTTTGTAATTTATTTGGCAGCAAAACACGATAGATATTGATTTGACTTTGATTTAAGATTTGACGACACGGTTGGCGCAGTGGTTGAGCGATTGACTGCTGCGCAGCATGTCGCGGGTTCGATTCCCGCACGGAACAAATATTTGTACGGCCTACATGTATTTGTTCCGAGTCTGGGTGTTTTCTATCTATAATATGTATGTATATACAAAAAAAAAAATGTATACATATAAGTAGTTTATCAGCCATCTCGTTACCATAACACAAGCATTAAGTTGCTTAGCTTGGGACTATATGGCGTTGTGTGAAATGTCCAAGGATATATTATATTATATATTATTATTATAGATATGGATATTCATACAACTTTTGCCGGCCGCTGCTCGGCCAGTACGGCAATTTTGATTTATCTCGAAGAAGGTTATCAAAATATTGCTCACATTTCCAAGCATGTTTGAGAAAAAATATTTTGTGCTCAATTTTTCATAAGCGTCGGACGAGTTGGGAATGAGACGAAATAAAGCATGAGACGAGTTAGGAAAGCGAGTAAATATACAAGGTGACGAAACAACTAATTAGACGAATTGAAATCACAACCATCAAAACCTATAGAGTACTTCCCGTTGAACTAGAGTCATGAAATTTGTCAAGAATAGATCTTGCAATACAAGTAGGTAAAAGAAAAAGTATGAAAATTGAAAATTTGTTTAATCATAAAAGTATGAAATTGTTTTATCATATAAAAAAAACATTATTTGAGAACATTTTGTTCAACAACAAAGATAATTTTGTCTTTCAATCTTACCTGCTATGTTTCATAGTTTTAACTTCCGCAGGTAATTTATACGTTTATTTTTTATATTTATTTGTAGGTATTTATATAAAAACCTATTAAATTATTAATAAAAGGACTAGATCCCGCATTTAGGAACAGGAACCACTATGTACAACATTTTTTTTCTTTTCTTGCATATTTCATTTTATGCAATAACTTTGATATTTTAGACTGTAGTTGCATACTTACTAACTATATAGCACATAGTAATTACAACGGTTTACTACTATAAATAATGACTACATATTATATTATCATCAACATACTATTTTAGCATAAATGCATTCACAACATCAATAATTATGCTGTCATACTATCATGACGTCATATAAACGATTCAAGAACTTCAACTACGCAATTATCTAGTCGTAACTAAAATGAGACGAAAAACAGTAAAATAGGCACATTGGCTAACAAGCGGAATTAAAATAACAATAACAGTAAGTCATAAAGGTACAATATAAGTAAGTTGGTACAGCTCTAGTCATTAGGCTTCGCTAACAATCTCGTTATGGTACATATAACGCGTAATTGACCGAGCTATAAAGACAATAATGTTGCTTTTATTGACTTTATTTATGAAACTGCTCCTGTCACCTGACCAATCAAGAACAGATGTTTATTATCATATACAAACAGTTGCAACTCAAGATATTATGTTTCCAGCACGTAGAAAAGTGCCAACAATTATTAAAATTGCTTGTGATAAAAATAGCTCTATCCATTATCAAGAAATTCTTTACTATAGGTGCCTATGTTGATACGTTGGCCACGTAATCCCTCAAGACAATTACTCACCCTAAGTACATTTACAAATTGATTATTAAACTGTATTATTAAGATTATTGATTAATAAGAGTGGTACTTTTGCTGACCTTTACAAAGTTCTCGTTCACTACGGCGTGAGTTATTATCAGGGCTAGGATGTCGTAATCGGCACAGGTGCGAACCTTGTACGACTCAAAGCATGCATTACTCAGGCGTGCGAAACCCGGTTTAAGTTCCGTACGGCCACAAATTACTGCGGATAACAACCTAATTGCTTGTCACCTGGTAAGAGTTTAAAATGTTGTAAATTTAGCCCACGAGGTAAGCGATAACAGAGAGGATATACAGGGAAATTGAAAAATATATAATCATACAAAATGCAGTATTTAGCCAATGAAAATGTATGAAACAGCTGATATTTTTTTCGAGATTTCGGAGTTTTACCAAAACAAAAGTTGCTTATAATCATGTGTACTTTCACTGCCTAAGAGGTTTCGGGTATTTTTTCAATTTCCCTGTATAACACGGATGTCAGTGGAAAAGCCACGGATCCGGGGAACTTTTCCAATTATATTTAGGTGAGCTTTCTGCCTTAGTAAACAGATGGGGGAATAATGTCAATATTTCACTTGGACCGACTGTAATTTGGCGTCATGCCAGCGTACCGTTACCTATGCAAGCATTTATCACCATTTCAATGGCTTTATAATTTTGTAAAGTCCTTCAAAAAGGTTGTGTGTGCTGCAACGATAAAGTGGCCTTTATCGGCTCCAAAATAAGGGCAAGTTATTTTCTGAAAGTATAATTGCCTCATGTCTTTGACATTTCGCAACTGAAAGGGACGATTTATTTTTATTTGGCTTTTCAGTATGGTACGATATTGATTGGTGATTTTATATTCTGATAAAGACGTTTTATGACTGACAACGTAATTCCTCAATAAGGAATAGTACTCGTATTGTGATATAGTTATTGTACTGACTGCTAAAACTAATTATGTCCTCAAGGATTGAGTAAGTCCCAACAACTGATCGTGGACTTTGGAGATACCATTTTGTTTTTAAGGATGGCATTCATCAAATGCCCGCTCACGCTCTGGGTGGCGCAGAAGGGAGTGTCAGACTCTTACTGACTAAAACCCATCCGTGTTGTCAGTTGTTATTGTCAGGGCATTAGCAGGAAACAATGCTCTTTGCGTTCCAGGGCCGCGGCGATTCTTTCGAACAAATTCCGCAACCCTGGTGGAAGATACCCTAACGAAGTCTTCATCGACAAACAATATTACACGCTACATAACACATTGATTGAGTTATAATACGGGAAATGAAATAAAGCTACTGGTCAGGTTAGATTTTAATATTCATAGAACGTCTTAATTTGTTTGAAATAGGTACTGGTTTCCAAAAAAATTACACCAAATAGTACAAAATGGCAGTTTCGGAAGTCGTTGACCAGAAACGAAATAAACCAAATACAAAGACTCCGACTTCCGAAACTAATTATTTTGTAAGTACCTAGAAGTTATTTTTGGAAGTTGGTTGTATTTTTTTTAAACCTTTTTTATTTCACTCAAATCATATGTGGAAGAAATAAAAGAAAAACTTATGTCGTGATATTTAGTACTATTTACCTTCATCTATATCGTTTCTGGCCGCGGCTTCCAGCAACATCACGCTATCACTAAAGTATATGCTCCGCTTGTTGCTCTTCTCCCGTTTGGCGCGCGACCGCAGCCACTCCTTCTCTCGTTGCTGCCATAGTTTGAGCTGCTGCATGCGTCGTCTGAAATAAACAAGAATTGAATCAACAAAATATGTACGGAATGTCAGCTCACACGTTAAGTGTTTACCAAACAACAGGATTCATAAGTCAACACAACAAAACTATACATCTGAAGAGATATTCAAGAGGGAAACATACGTGTCTCAAGACCTGATTTCTGAAAGACTAATCAACACAAAACGTCCCTAACAAGCAGTCTAACTCAAGTCGTGTGATTTCAGTCAGAGCCAATGACAGCACTTAACATCAGTTTGACAGTCTGTCTATTTCAGAAATCAGATGTAATTTAGTTATTATTAGCGACGTCAGTTATTAGCACTCAATAAGTATGAATTTGTCAAGTGGTTCAGTGTCGTGTTTTGTTCATAAGCGGTGAGCGATCGACCTCCACGAGTCCATAACTTCGCGGCGCCTGACGCCCACTTGACGCGAAATTCAATATAGGCTTTTATGGATTTATCCTCAGTCATTTGGCGATATAATTATGTAATTTGCAGAATATATTGGTGAGAAATGAATACACATTTGAGTTCATCTTACGTTAAACTCTATTCATATACGGGCAGACTCCTTAGAAACATTTAATGCAGCAATAAAAATTCTTCGGAATGCCTTGAGTTTACCCACGTGCATGTTTAAGTAAAATAAAAATCTACTTTTGTTGTAAGACGTCTTTTAGTACTTAGTTGTGGTTTTTGTATACAAAGTATGCAGGATAAAGTGATGGGCAGGAAATGCCTATGATATACTTGGCGTAAAGGCAAAGGTGAATGTGCTGAAGGACTTTTCGTATTTAGAGGCCCGATGAATCTTTTGTTCATGAGAATCATGGAGGTAGCTTACGCTGCTAATGATTTGTGTAAATAAAGCTTAAAACTCAACTCGAACCATATCTGAACGGAAAACCTGCAGTAGCAGCCAAAAAGAGTTCAATATTTATTTAGTCGCTGCGTCTTATTTTTGCTGATCGCTCAATCTTGACATGGCCTGTTTATTTCAAAATAATGATAACTATGTAAGATATCCACACGTTTAGATATCGTGGTTTATTTTCGTAATTCATTTTATGCGTTACGCCTATTCCCACATGGGTAAATATATTTTAACAGTAAACTGTCATGCAATCGCAAAAAGTGAAAACAAGGTTTCACTTTACATTATAATACGTTTCATAATATTGTGCAGCAGTGGCAATGAAATACTTCCTCAGTTTTAATTTACCATTAATGAAGTTAATAAACTTTATCTTGGTCCGTTTCCGTTTATTGATCGTTAAGCTCGACTGACAACGCTAGCACTTTGGACAGGTTAGTACCATTCTGCGCTGAATCATGAAGTGTAAGATAAAAAATGATTAAATTTAGAACAAAGTAGCCAACGCCATAAATCACTGTCTGTTTATGAGGATACTACACAAATATAGTCATAAAAAAACGTATCAAAAGCAGACGCCTTTTATTTTTTAAACTACCGCAACATCGGAAGTAGCCGTGCACGTTTGTTTCTGATACCTGTTATCACACGTGAGCTAACTCCGTTAATCTCGCTGACGTAGGCGGCAGGCAGAGGATTAACTATGTACCTACAGGCAAACAGAACTGTGTGCTCATGATATATCTCATGTTGACACAGATCCATACACAGCACCTATCGGCTGATATGTGCTAAAGAATGTGCACACATACAACAATAATACTAAGTCTGTTTGTTGCGATACAAGATCACCAGGTACAACAGCTTTCATTTTCTTGTTATCAGCTGTTGAAAAGGGATTGTAAACAAAATTACAAAGTATTGAAAAAATTCGAGACAAAAGTAGTTGGCACATTGAAACAAAAATCGAATAGCATGTTCCTATTTGTTTTTTTGAAATATTATACAGAATTATGCTGTTTACGCCATAATGGAAAAGAAAGTCCAGAAACATACTTCACCAAGTCTATTTTACTGCGTACTTTCCAATATTTGTATGCCTTCTCTTAACTTTTAATTAATATTAATTTCTCCAACCATATAAGTTTACTAATAACGGGTCTGTTTACAGCTAATTTAATAAAATTTATAGTTTATTTAGAAATGTTCTAACAAGTTCATCTGATCAAAGCTCACATTGTTCAATATTTTTATTTAACAGGTGCTTTCGAAAGTTAAAAATACAACCGACTTCCAAAAATAAACACTACAAAGTAAAAAATAACTTTAATTTCGGAAGTCGGTGTTTTTGTTAGTTTCTTCGTATTTTGACACCGACTTCCGAAATTAAAGTTATTTTTTACTTTGTAGTGTTTTTTTTTTTGGAAGTCGGTTGTATTTTTTTGGAAAAAGTTTTTTATTTTTCGCTTTTTAGTGGTACCCTACACCTAACAACACCCCTGCAAAGCAAAATACGCAATTTCGATTACTTGGATGACATAAAACTATCGTCCAAGTAGACGAATTCCAGCTATTTCGATTTAAAATCCAAAGTTCGTAACCGATTTTCATAAAATTTAAATGGGGCCAATCTGCAAGTATATCCTTTCAGATAAAACAAGAATTTTTCAAATGGGTTCATAATTGTCGGAGTTATGAGGTAACAAACATAAAAAAAAACATACAACCGAATTGATAACCTCCTCCTTTTTGGGAAATCGGTTAAAAAGGGAAAGTATATATTTATAGCATGTGTCCTAAAAAGGTGGATATAAGAATATCACTCAGAATCATTATATCTGATGCCTCAATATCACAATAATCTGTTGAACAACATGTGTACAAACCTATCTGCCTAGCTCAATCCATACATCAACTTTTATCTGTGACTGGCATCTTCCAAGATAAAAAAATATTTATATTTATATCAATGTTATATTACTGTTTTCATTCAAATGTACATATAAAATAATGTCAATGCTACTTACTTTAATCACATTTATCAAGATTAAATTAGTCACAATTACATTCAAATTATGATAGTCACATGTAGTTATCATAAATAGTATTATAATCTGTACCACTTTAAATATGTTGGTAAATTGACTTTAGTTCAAACAATAAGAAACTCGAGAGCAATTGTTGTTTCTGATACTTATACAGTATCTATAAGTCTTGGAACACATGCTATCAACACAAGGAATGCTTTCCACCACATTAATCCTACTTTCATGCTGTCTGTACAGCACTGATAAAGTTTTTTCTGGCAAAGCAAGAAACTTGTTATTTATATAATTATGCTTTTTTTGGTCTTTGTGCAGTTTTTACCAATATTTAATTTACAAGCTAGTGCTGTCAATATTTCATTAATAAGGCATGTAAGGAAAGTTCATTATTTTTAACCTTTTGATGGTTTTATTGAGGCATCTTATTTTTTATTAACTGCTAGCTGACCCGCGCAACTTCGTCTGCGCCACATTTTCCATTATTGCTCCGCTCCTTTTTGTCTTAGCTTGATGATATATAGCCTATAGCATTCCTCGATAAATGAAAGATTTTTTCAAATCGGACCAGTAGTTCCTGAGATTACCCCCTACATACAAACTTACAAACAAATTTTACCTCTTTATAATATTTTTTTTGGATTTTTTTTTCATGTACAAAAACCACTTTTCTACAGTGTTATTATATGTATAGATATAGATAATATTTTTTACTTGGCCTTGGCCACTACAACCACTGGATGCCACTGTTCAGCCCATATAAAAATGACGTTCTGTGTGTTGATTTTAGAAATTCTTTTACCAATAGAAAACCCCTATTTTTTTAAATTTGTGTTGGGTTTGCTCTCGACTCTAGTCTAGGTCAGTGATGGATGACAGAGACAAAGTCTAATATGGAGACCACAACGACAATGGAGTCTCATACATAGGCTATATATTAACCCGAAAGATACCACCCAATGAAGCGGGCAAGGGTCAGCTAGTTTAGAATAAACTACAGACTTGACAAGAAGGATAAGACAATACATTAAAATCCAATCAAAACTGGGTAACCCCACACTCATGAGGAGATAATTAAATTCAATCATAATAAAGATATCTATTTATTGTACCTATAGTTGTATACCTCATTAATGTGCAAGATTAAATGGTTAGTGTGATATGATTTTCCTCAAACTGTTAATGCCAGTGGCTCCAGCGAGTCAGCAATTGTAATACCAAAGTTTGGAGTATTTTAAAAGAGACAAGAGTCCTATTACGAATCGTAAATGCTCGTTTGCAATAGACGAAGTTACGTTGGTCTGCGGTGGGAGTACATCTATAGTCCGCGAAACAATTTTGATACTTACTAGTCTGAATAGGATTATAGTTTATTTGGGCGCTCGCGCGAGACTGAGGAGCGCGCGCGCTGAATTGACGCAGAATATATAGTACTTTAATTTTATTTATTGTAATTTTGTTTAATTATATTGACAAACGAAAACTAATGAAACATATTCATTGTAGATTGAAATTTTATATCATATTAATTTATTTGATAAAATTGTTTTTATTTGGAATATAATGGACGCTGAATCAAGACATTTCTGGCTTAAATTAGGCTTTCTTTACGTTTTTTTCCGTGAAAACTCAAGGAATTTAAAGAAATTCTAGAACTCCAATAAACAAGTAAAACATTCAACTTACCTTTTAGTAATTTTAGCTTTTAAAAGAATTGATTGTAACAATGTGAATTAGACCGTCAGAGTTCCATCAACGACATTTTTTCTTGCAAACTGAGTTCGTAACATATTTATAGTAAATTACACGAAAAGAAAAATGAAAATGTGTAATTCTAACTTACAAGAAAGAGACTGGCACTATCGTTATTCAGGATCAAATAATTAAAATATCTTACTCATGAATTTCCGTAAAAAATGTAATAGGACTCTTAATGAAATGATGTAGGTATACAATAAATTAAATCAATATAAATATTGTGCAATAAATCAAAAATCATAGTATCCTCCTACAAAAAACATTTTTTACTGTCAAATATCAACTCTAGAACATCATTCAAGTATAACAAGTTTTGAAACAGGATTCACATGTTGGATCAATAATAAGACAGATTTTAAACTTCTCGGAATCTAGACAGATGCAATGCTGCCAAGACATACATAGAGGCCCACTGTAATTAATAGATGAAAGAGTTTGTAGGGTTTCTTTCCGATTCTGTTTATATAATAAAATCAAATCAAAGAACTGAATATTGCAGTTAATTCAGGGTGATTATGGAAATGGCAGCTATTGACATGTATGTAGTCTTCAAATAAACCTGTATAGGTGCAGGACAATGACTAAAATAGACTTTAAATAAAACATAATTACCTGCGGGCTAGGTGGAGCCTCTCCTGTGTGGTGAGGTGTTCCACCTGAGCCATCTCAGACACCAAGTCTGAGTGCTCCATCTTGTTGACAATCTGTAAATGTACACACTGATTCAGTCTCTGTAAGTTTAGAATGGTAGGTATAAGATAGACTTAAGAATTAAACAGTTGTTCCTTAAGGTTCACTTTTTCATAGCTAGCCCATTTTTAAGTAGTTCAAACAAAATGTAATTTAATCATTAGGTACTTTTAAAAGAGTATAAAACTTTCCTAATTACAAACATACTTGCATATTGTTAGTGCTCTCTCTCTTCAATAAAACAAAGAATGTTTTCAACTCATATTCTTATGTTATCTCTAATTCTACATGTTTTTCTTAAGACTTGACATTTAAATTTGTAAGTTGTATTTTTGTGTTGTTTTGTTTGTAAATAAAACATAAATGTCAGCTATTATTACAAGAACAGAAGTACTATTAAAAATAAAGGTAAAATAAGTCTCAGAATACGTAAGTATTTTAATAAATAAGAATAGTGCAGAGGTAATGTACCTAACATCAAACTTATTGATATCTGACAAAAGTCTGATAAGATAACACAGCCCTATAAGTATTTGAAGCCAGTACAATGAGAATTTGGAAAATTTCGCCTGTAAACTGTATATTAAAAACTTTCCATGGTATACACATAGAAATGTGTTTATCTCCAAACTACAACAAATAATTCTGATTTAAAAACAAACTGACAGTTTAGAAAGGCACTTGGTTTCTACAACCTAAATCAACTTTGCAGGTCAACATGATATCAAAATAACTTTTGCGGGAGAAACTATACACTATACATATTTATTCTAAAATATTTTTCACGCTACTTACCGCTGTTCTAGTTTATTACAAGTCGTAAGTATGTTTCATTCTTTTATTGATGTATTTGCCACACATGATGAACAGATTGAAGTAAAGGGAGTCATTAACACACATACATATTGACTCTTGGAGCTAATTGAAATCCATTGTGTGATAGAAATTTACTGTTACATTCTATTTTCCGTTATTTTTCATGAAAATAAGAAACGAGGAGAAAAATCACAAGACGGCTAGCGAACGAGCGGATGAGTTTAGTTTTTTGGTGACTTGAAATCCTTGACTTGAATACCCGCACTTTGGTACGAAATCGATTTTTTTAGTTTCCAATTTGTAGAGTAATGTTTAATAATTTGCAATTAAAAATATAGGCGCAGGTATTTTACTAGAGTAAAACCAGCAGGTATTTTATTAGAGTAAAACAATAGTAAGTGTATGGCATATCGATTTAATCAAATTATATTCAAAAGGCTGTATGAAGACAACACGTAGGTGCTAGTATTGAGCGATAGATGGCGCGCGGTAGCTGAGCAATGAGCAGCGGGAATTTAAAATCACAGTTTGTAAGTTTATTGTTACAATTTATTGAAAAACTTTTACCAAGAATGAAATTAGATAGAAAGGAAGAAAGATTAATTATTTGCGTCAAGGATGACAAAAAAAAAACACAAAAACTTTAGCAAGTTGGGAAAAATATGTTTGTTAAATAGGTATTGTAAATTATATATACTTAATTAGTAATTACATAATATTCTTACGAACCGCCCGGTAGCCACCGGAATCTATACTAATATTATAAAGAGGTAAAATTTGTTTGTAAGTTTGTATGTAGGGGGTAATCTCAGGAAACTACTGGTCCGATTTGAAAAAATCTTTCAGTGTTAGATAGCCCATTTATCGAGGAAGGTTATAGGCTATATATCATCACGCTAAGGCAAAAAGGAGCGGAGCAGTAATGGAAAATGTGACGCAAACGAAGTTGCGCGAGTCAGCTAGTCTATACTAAACATTAAAATTAAATTTGTTTGTAAGTTTGTATGTAGGGGCTAATCTCAGGAACTACTGGTCAAATTCTTTCAGTATTAGATAGACAATGTATCGAGGAAGGATATAGGCTACATAAATCATTACGCTAAGACTAAAAGGAGCCGAGCATTAATGGAAAATGTGACGCAGATGAAGTTGCGTGGGTCAGCTAGTAAGTATATAATATTATAAAGCAGAAGAGTTTGTTTGTTTGTTTGGTTGAACGCGCTAATCTCAGGAACTACAGGTCCGATTTGATAAATTATTTCAGTGTTAAATAGCCCATTTATCGAAGAAGGTTATAGGCTATACCTATATCATTACTTTAAGACAAATAGGAGCGGAGCATTAATGGAAAATGTGGCGCAGACGAAGTTGCGCGGGTCAGCTAGTATATAATATTTTAACGACTAAGTAAGTATTACCTATGTCACCTATGTGTTAATTAAAATTTATTAGACTAGCACTTCGCCCGTGACTTCGTCCACTTTGCAATTTTCTTAAGGATCTAATTTTTTTTTTTAATTAACTGTATAATAATATCTATTCTATCTTAAACATATATAAAAAAAGAATCTCTTTTTCCGTTGGTCCAAGCATCACGTGTGAACGGCTGGACCGATTTCGCTAATTCTTTTTTTATTGTGTTTGTGATTATGAGTACAATGTTCCTATGACAGAAAAAAATAAAAAAGATGACGGGAGCAAAGCCGCGGGGGACAGCTAGTACCTACTTAATAGTTTCAGAACCTATTAGCCTATTCAAACAAATAAAAAAAACCCTTGATTCATAATAGTACTACCTAGTACCTACATACCTTGCATACATTACATAATTTAGCAGTAGAGATAGCGTATAAATAACTTGCCAGTGTTTATAATCTAGTTTTGTTGTCATTTTAACGAAATATATTCATGTTGTTCAAAAGATTATTTGCAGTCAATGTTTGCAGGGTTATTTTAAACCAGCTATAAAAATAAATAAGCTGTAAATATGATAGATAATAATACCTACCTAATTAAAATAAGACCTTCAAGTAGGTACTTACACTGCTACTATGTAGTAAGTAGATCCTACTTTCGATTAAGCTTATATAGGTACATCTTACTGTGGTGTGATGGCGTTATACTAAAATAAGTATACATTAAGGAGTAGGGAGGGCGGTATGACTGAATATTTTGGCATTTAAAATTTACCCGGCAACCCATCATACCAGAGACGGTGGGATGTGCCGCTCTGCAGAAAAGTTCAGAAAAACCTAATTGCCTCTGCTGCCACTTCAGCGGAGCGAGCGCGCCTGCTGGCTGCGAGTGAGTGGGAGTCGGGTCTCTGGCTTCACGCACTACCGTCGTCGAACATATGCACCTTGTTCGACGATCAGTGGCGGATTTGCAGATTTGCCGCTTGAAGGCTTTTGAATTTTGCCGCTTCTGAATTTTGATAAGAACCTTAGTCGACAATCATATCAATTACCGATTTATCAATAAAATTCCAACATTACGATTTGTGCTCCATCGTCCCCGTTACACAACTTTTCTCGTTTGGTTAGTATCATTGAGAACTATGGTACCGTGTCAGATCCCTGATGATTTTACAGCAAAGAATTATCATAAAACATTAGGTAGTATAAGCAAAGCTCAATCATGTACCACTTTTAAAGTAAGGTAAGGCATACCTATGTCTTATATCTTGTTCATTAGTTCTGACTATGCACAAGAGACCTAAAGCGTTTAGCTTCTCTTGACTTGAAGGGCCTAAGTATCTTGGATAGTTCTTTACTGTCTTCAAGCAAGAGAAGCTTCTTTCACATGAACAATTTGGCACTATATGAGTACCTACGAAGTAAAACATGGATAAAGTCCATGTTTCGGTAAATGTTTTCTAGATTTTGTTCTCGCAGGAATAAATACAGACTTTTTAATGATCCATAAATTGGTCTTATCAAAATTATTTCAGACGAAAGGTTTCCTGAACTTGAAGCATTCCAACTTAACCCTGTTTGTAAATAATCATTAGGTTCATTTTTTTCTAAAAAACGGAGAAAATTAAAATACTATATCTGTATGAGATATTGATCTAGGTTTTACATAAAAAATAGGTAAATTTTTGTCAGTATTTTTACGCAAAAAAAATAATTTTCTGAAATTTAATTTCACAATTTGCTGCAGCAATCAAAATTAGATCATTGATATTATGTAGATAAATATTGAACTGTGTAAGCAGATCTCATAATAATTAGGTACATAAAGGAAAAATTATAGATCCTAAATTATCGGTGAAGAAAATACGTGAAAATAACTAAATTTCGATTTTAATAACGAATCGCTATTGCCATATTATTCTAAAAAAACAAAGCGTTTAGCAGTTGTTCATGTAGAGATGTTGAAATATTTAGTATTTAGCACTGTATATAGGACTATATATATTTTTAGATTTTTGTTAAATATTTTAATTCCTTCCCAATTTTCGAAATTCGTATTTTGTGTATAATATTATTTTAATTTTAAATCGAAAAAAAAAACATATGATCTAAATCTGCCGCCCCTTAAAATTTGCCGCCCTAGGCTTCAGCTTACTAAGCCTGCTGGTAAATCCGCCACTGTCGACGATACTACTTTCTGCCTCGCTGCTTCCCTTCGCTTAGGCGCATCCTGTTGTTCTCCTCATCGCTGCCACTGTTGCGAAGCTGTCAACAGCCTCGGGCACCACGGCCTATCATGCAGTCGAAGTGCGGGTCGCATAGCACGGCACGCAAACATCAACGACATTATCCGACGCGCTCTTGTCGCCGTCGGCGTTCCAGCCTTATTAGAACCCATTGGTCTGGCACGCGACGATGGCAAAAGACCGGACGGTATGTCTTTATTTCCTAGGAAGATGGGTAGGCCTTTAGTGTGGGACGCTTGTGCTGATAGGTACTCTTGCGCCATTCCATCTTCCTAGCTCGTCGTGCTGTGCTAGTTCTGACTCTTCGGCCTTATTGGCAACTGCATTTTTGAGACGTTTGGGGTTGAAACTCTTGGACCGTGGTGATCACGTTCTATTTAAAGATCTAGCAAAACGCTTAGTTGACGCTTCGCGTGCCCCAAGGGCTGATTTTTACCTTGGACAGAGGATAAGCATTGCCATACAACGTGGCAATGCTGCCAGTCTTTTGGGCTCTCTTCCCTTCGATAGTGATGGGGACGAATTTTTTGACGCCATATTTTAGTTAGGAGTTTTATTGTCTACTAGCTGACCCGCGCAACTTCGTCTGCGTCACATTTTCCAGTATTGCTCCACTCCTATTTGTCTTAGCGTGATGATATATAGCCTATAGCCTTCCTCGATAAATGGGCTATCTAACACTGAAAGAATTTTTCAAATCGGACCAGCAGTTCCTGAGATTAGCGCGTTCAACCAAACAAACAAACTCTTCTACTTTATAATAGTAGTATACTTATATTTTTAACCGACTTCCCAAAAAGGAGGAGGTTATCAATTCGGTTGAATGTATTTTTTTATGTTTGTTACCTCATAACTCCGACAATTGTGAACCGATTTGAAAAATTGTGAGATTAGCGCGTTCAACCAAACAAACAAACAAACAATCAAACAAACAAACAAACAAACAAACAAACTCTTCTGCTTTATAATATTAGTATAGATATCACACATATGAGAACCCGTTTCAGTGGCTGTTGCAGAAAAAATATACACATTAATTTTTATTTCTTTCTTATTTGCTGAATAGTTGAGCCAACGCCATCTAAAACTATTCCAAAATTCAACTTTAGTTTTTGAGATATCTGTGACAGACGGACAGGCATCATCACACCATCATCTTATCAGCCGAAAGACGTCCACTGCTGGGCATAGGCCTCCCCTTTTTTTTTTTTAGGGATGGGAAATCATCCAATGACTCCTTCCGCTCTGGGTGTAGCGGGAGGGAGTGTCAGACCTCTACTGACTAAAACCCATCCATGTTCCTTCATTGCCCTTTGTGTTCCGGAGCCACGGTGTCTCTTGCGAATAATCCCGTTACTCCGGCAGGCGTCGGCCCTTTCGGGCCCCTCTATGTGCTGACTCTCTTTGGGGCGCGCGTGTAACACTAACGTGCCGTCGACACGGCCTGTCGTCACTAGACGGACGGACGGTGAGCCACCCATAGCTCGCCGTCCACAGGCCCGCGCCTACGGTGGCCGGAGGTCACCAGGTGGTGGCCCCCGACGCCCATCACGGCATAGACCTCCCCTAAGCCGTGTCGGTCGCCACGACCGGTCCTGTGCCCATAAGGGTTCCTTTTTACCATTTTTACCTTAATTATAACCTCAATTATATAAACCTTAATTACTTACAACCCGGGCTTGTGAGGATCCACCCGGGCCCCTGCAGCGCAGTCCGACACTGGCTGAAAAACTGAGTTTTTTGTCGCGCATGCGCCGTATTTTTTTCTCATCTCTGTAAGAAATGCTGTGATACTTTTAACTTCAAAATGAGAGTTAAACTGACATAAAAAATTCTAACAGTTGAAAGAGCATTATGAAGTTTGCACTTTTGTTTTTTCTTAAGAAACTAAATAATATTTAATTTATTTCGTTTATTCATCTTCTTTCACGTGTTAAATTTATTAATTAACTAGCTGACCCGCGCAACTTCGTCTGCGTCACATTTTCCATTATTGCTCCGCTCCTGTTTGTCTTAGCTTGATCAAATCGGACCAGTACCTAGTTCCTGACATTAGCGCGTTCAACCAAGCAAACAAACAAACTCTTCTATTTTATAATAATAGTATAGATTAGCATAGATGAAAAATAGATAAATCAACTTGACTCAAATGCAGACATGGGCGAAGGTCATTCTTCAGAAAATTGACGTCACGCGCTCACGCCATCTGTCGAATACTGCACGCAGTTGATCTCTAGGTATAGTCCAGTCTAAGTTTGATAGATGGCGTTATTTCAATATTTTACTTCGGAAAGACTATAATAATTATAAATTTATTTTCACATTTTTTAATATAATGTATGAACTGATTACAATGAAACAAAAAACTTAATATTACTACAATTTACGCACAGTTTATTGTTATGTATTAAAGTTACGTGAAGTAATAATGAGACTAAGTGCGCTTAACCCTAATTTTACTTCTGGAACACTTTAAATTCAAATAACTTTTGATAGACTGAACCGATTGCAATGAAACAAAAACTAAATGTTACTCAAAGTTACGTTCAATCCTTGTGTGAAAAGTTATCTACATTGCTTTCGCAGATTTTACGTGATGCCCGAACAAATAAACAGACAAACAGACACAAATTCTAAAAATGCTGGAAATGGGTTCTATTGGTTGTTCTTTAACACCCTAGCTATTTTTTTTGTTTTTTTTTTTCATGTACAAAAACCACTTTTCTACAGTTTTATTATATGTATAGATAGATTGTTTTTATTTTCATTTTTAAATATTTCTTAAAAAATACAAAAAAGAAAATAAAAACAATTAAAAATATAAAAACCTTAGCCGACCGGTATCGGGAACAGGGTCCAAGTTACCGGTGGTCAGGGCTCCAAAGAGAGACCTCCTAACAATGCGAGTCGTGTCAAGAAGTACCGCTTTCTGAATCATGCCCTTGATCCAGCTGCCTAACGAGCGCCTCCTGAGGTGTTGGTGGAGGCTCTTGGCTATTAAGCCATTGGCTGTCACAACTATCGGTACAATGATTGCAGAGTCCACTTCCCACATGACGACAACCTCGCGAGCCAAGTCAATATACTTGATTTGTTTATTCCTTCTCGGCTTTCACGAGCGACGTCATGCGGGACGGTTATGTCTACAATCATTGCACGCCTCACTATTCGGTCCACCACCACTATATCAGGCTTATTGGCAACAATAGTCCTGTCAGTGATGATGGACCGATCCCAGTACAATGTGATATCGCCATTATCGAGACCTGAGTCGGGCGCTTAACTGTAGTACGGCACCTCCGACTGCACAAGAGAGTATTTCAGAGCAAATTGCTGATGAATAATCCTGGCTGCAAGGTTGTGCCTATCCGTTAGCTAGACGAGAACAACCAGAGATAATGTGTCGAATTGATTCTCCCAGACGGTGACATGCCCGACATATGTCGACCGTGCCGTCCTTCACAATAAATCTAATATTTTACTTATTGTATACTTTATTGTATACCTCATAACAAATACAGGAAAACAGTTTATAAAAACGAGTGTACAATGGGCGCTCTTATCGCACAGAGCAATCTCTTACGGACAACCTTTAATAATTTTTATAATTTAACTTAAAGACTGATGAAGTCTCCCCCCCCCCCCCGTCGAGAGTGAGTAGGTACCTACTTCCGTGGTCCCTGCCCCTAGTCCCTTGCTTGAACGCGCTAATCTCAGGAACTACTGAAAAAGTATGTCAGTTTTAGATAGTCCATTTATCGAGGAAGGCTTTAAGCTATATCCTCACGCTAAGACTAATAGGCGCAGTAGGCTAATTCACGTAACTAAATAAGTGCTGTTGAAGTGCATTCTCTACCGAGCGCAATAACGGCATTCTACTGTTGCGCGTCTTTGGTGCGTGCTTCAGAACGCCACATGATCGGTATTCTACTATTTGTTTGACGTCGTACTCAAAATGACAGCTTATAAGTTTAAGTTTTTATAATATAATAACGTCATATTCATTGAAATGTAATCGATTCTATTCGATTATTTAGTGATCAATATTTTTTCTCTTTTATGGCCACACCATAATATTAAGTAAGTTTAGTAGAGTTTGGCGTGTAGTTCACGCGCAACTTACGCGCAGTTCAAAGATATACCCTTTATAACTTGAACTAAACTGTAACTGCACTAAAACTTAATCGGCGCGTCATAAAATTACGTGAATTAGCCCTCAGAGCACTAATGAAAAATGTGACGCTAACGACGTTGCACGGGCCAGCTAGTCTAGACTAAAACGAAAAGCCAAATAACTGCAGACGAACTAGGGTGTTGACTAGCCACGATACTGGAGAACAGTAACGATAAGCTAAGCTTTGAAAATTGACCCGCTTATTGAAAACCAGACGCTATTCAGTTTTGCACATCGCTAGTGAAACAACAGCCTTATAAATGTTTTCTTTATTTTAAATATACCTAGGTACTTATCTAGGCTTCAGGTGAAAATAAAATACAATGTATGTAACTCTCAAATGTGATTTTTATTTCAGTTTATGTCTATTGTACTACTATAATACAGTTTTAACAATCATTTAGTACAAAAGAAAACCACAATATCATCAATCAATGAGCGGTGTAGATATTCTACGCTAGGCACTATTATTTTTATCAATTGACACACCATAATCCCTTTTATACAAAGCTTGCTTATAGTAGAGTACCTAGAGGTCTTTGATTTTATATAACTATCGTATTCGCACCTTCTTACAAACACAGAGCATGGCGTTCAAAATGCATATTGTTCACGAACAGGATAAGCTGTTATTTTAATTTAGATAGGTACCTACCACACAATTATACAATTTTAGCTACATAATAAATGCGAGTACCTACCTGTAACATACAAAACACAGCCACAAACAACTAACACAACATATATATATAATACATGGGTAGGTACAAATTAATTCCGAACGTTTTAAGGGTTTCAATTCTTACTTGTGTCTGAGGTGTTTAACCTGAATCGCATTGTAAAATATATAAAAGTATGTTATATATAAGGACCTATAAATTATGTTAACAGGTTTTATTTAAGTAGGTACATAGATGTACCTAAGTAGCCATAAAGTTTGGTCAGAATTGAAAAACATAACAGTATTTTAAAGTGAATAAGTATCTTTATATAGAAAAAAATTCAAAATATTGAACAAAACAATTATCTACCTACGTTTGCTACCTACTAAGTTAAGCGTGTAAGCGATCAAGAATTGATCGATAAACGCGCTATTAAGTGCTTACCTAGATGGTATGAAACGAAACAATATTGTTAATTAATACTATCTAGTAATTATACCGAGATGAAATTAAATTGTTCTAAGTCCATACATAGAACTGCTGTGTCAGCAACATTTTCTGGATATAGGACTGTATTTTCTTGAGAAAAATGTTTTGATATCATTTGAAAAGTAACCCTAACAATGTTTCATGTAGGTATGTAATATTTTTACAAATAAAATCCTCGTATTTTCAAAAGGAAAGGAGATTGAATAGAGTTTAATGGAGTGATTGATACCAATTACACAATATTTTTTTTACAATAAAATGGTTAACAAATAATGTTATTTACATAAGTGAGTATGATACATTTTCTATAAAACTACGGCTATTATTGTTCTAAATTAGTCTATTCTTCATAAACAAGGTTATGCAGAGTGACTGGGAAATGATTGCATTATTTCAAATGGGACGTCTTACATTGAGATAATACGCAACGATTTTGACCTCGGACTTGCATGCAAAATTGGGTTGTTTTCGAGCAAACCAACTCATGTTTATACAAGAAAAGTGTCAAGAAATTTTCATAGCTTGAACTTTACGACGAATTTTTGAGAGATTTCTCACAATTTGCTATTTTTGTACTTGAGGTAGAAAACTTCCAAAAAATCTAAACATGTTTGGTTTCTCGAAAGAAATCCAACTTGGTCCCCAAGTTATTGGCGTCAAAATCGTTGATAATTAGCACTAGACAGCGCACAACAAGAGACGCATGCAATAACCAGTCACCGTGTATAGGTTGATACCTAATTACCTAGGTATACCCAATAATATCTAATAACAATTTAACATTTTCATTGCGCTCTGATGCCTACATTTAATAGTAGGTACAAGTCATTTTTATTTGGATGGGTTAAGACTAGAATGACGTCGAATTGCCAATGACATCATTTTTAAAATATAATAAATTAATAAGTAACTACACGATTGTCTGACTCGATCACCCAACCCGTAGTTATTTTTTTAGAAATGGAAATATAAGATCCAAGGTTGTAAAGTTTGACAAACTAAAGATAAGAAATAGTTTGACATTTTAAAATACCTAGTTTTAAAAAAGTTCTGAAAATAAAATGTGTTTCTCTAAGTTTTTTTAAGGAATTTAAAGGAAAACATGGCAATTTTCCACGATTGTGAACAAAGCATTTTGTCTACACTTTGTAATTATTAATTGTTGAAGTTTTAAGTACCTAATTGATAAATTACGGAGAAATCGATAAATTATAATGCCTCAGATTTTGTTTCATTTTAAAGTTGTCTTGGTCTTATAAAAATCTCAAAATGCGTGTCTGTACATTTACGTATCAAACACAAATATTATTCTACTTTTACAAATCACATCTCAATTAATAACTAGTGGTATTGTCATTGGCAACAAGTGCCAAGTTCGAAAATATATTTCCATAATTATAATTATTGTAAAACGATTACTTTACATACAGTGCAGGATGTAATTACATGATATTTTACAAAGAGCTTACAAAAATACACTTCAAACAACTATAAAAATTAATTTAGATAATTGTACTTGTAGCAATATTAATTCTTGATTAACAGCTACTTATCCGTACTCATATCTTGAAGGAGCTTTTCAATGGACATGGGAGCCGGGAGGGGTGTGCAAGGGGGTCCACTTGTACTCCTCTGGCTTTTAATAAAACATACGTAAATAAGAAGCATTAAAAAAAACCCTCGCGTCCTGTTTCTTTAATTGTGGGAAAAAGAAAACCTTTCCTATTCAGGGAGGGACATTGAAGTTGTACCCCCCTCAAAACAGTCGTGCCGGCCCCCATGTCAATCGATACCGTATTATACTTAAACAAAAAATAGTAAGATCGATATAAGAAAGTACTTTTGTTATATTTTTAAAACACTTACGTCTACCAGTCGTTGCATGATGCATTTCATCGCAACGCTTCGTATTTACATCTTACAATGTACATAATTATAATTACAGCTACTTCGAAAGCCTCAGACAGGATCTGGCAAGCAATTTTACGTTTTATAAAGATTGCTACCTAAACTCTACCGCACAATATTTATCTCGCTTTAAGTGTGCGTATCATGATTATTGATTGACATTATGAACGCATCTTACTATAGTGTCCTATGAATACTCGACGGTAACATTAGTCAAGATCTCAATTACATGTTTATCACATGGAAAAAATATGAAAGCCCTTTGAAATCGTTTAGACATTTTGGCAAAGTCATCTAAATATTTGCATTTTAATACCGATTTCAATTTGAATAAGTTACGGGTGATTAATAACTTTTTTTTTAATCTATGCTCATTTTTCTTATTTATACACCACAGATTCACAGCACTTTTTAGAACGTTTGTGTTTGAGAGATGCACATATCACCGATGGCACATTACTCTAGCGTCTTGTACTTCAACAGTGGTAACCTGTCCGGGTCACCACGGCGGGGCACTCAGGTGTTCTCGTCTGAGGAGTCGTCAGACGAAGAGCTGGTGTGCAAGGTGGACGCCATGGTCAGCTGTCGGATGAACGGTTCCCTGGGGAGGCTCTGCTGACCCAGAGGCAGCCGTCTGACGCCCATGCGCTCACTCTCCGGCAGAGATTTGCTGCATTTCTCTTCCGTGATCGCATCACGAGATAAGGATCTGAAATACAAAAACATGTAGTTTGAAATAAACATATTTGTGGTTGCACATTAGATGCATCAATTATAAAACTTTAACCTTAGCAAATTCTTACTTAATTTAATGTTTCAAATAGAATTTGTATTAAGGATCTGCTGATCAATGTTTAAAATGAAATGTAAAGGTAATGCTGTAGATAGTTAAAAATCGGCCAAGTACGAGTCGGACTCGCACACGAAGGGTTCCGTACTATAAATCATAATTTTTATAACTCGTTGGTAGAGCGGCAATAGAAATACACAATCTGTGAGAATTTGAACTGTCTACTGAGGTTCTTGAGATACAGCCCTCTGACAGACAGACGGACAGACGGGCAGTGGAGCCTTAGTAATAGGGTTCCGTTGTTTACCCTTTGGGTACGGAAACAAAAAAAAATATAACCGAATTGAGAACCTCCTCCTTTTTGGGAAGTCGGTTAAAAATGCTGTGGACTGCTGGATATAAAACTACAAACAACTTAAATAAGGGAGGAGGTTGCTGAAGCTATGAACCACAAAGGAAGTATGTAATTGTTCTAAAAAAAGAAAAAAAATTCTGGACGTACCCAGTCAACTCTAACATAGATCCTCTTCGACATTGCCCCCTATGTGGTCCCTGCATGATGCTGGCTGGTCTACTCGACGCGCCCAGCGGGTCCGAATGCGCTACATCCTCCATCAATAACACTGACGGACCTCCGAGACTCGTGCTTCTCTTAGACAGCATACTTGGTCCTTGTCTCCCAATACTGTCCTTCGATGTTCCCTCTCCCTTGCTCCAGCTATCTCTGTTCCCTTCCGAGTCGGAGACCACCGCACTCTCACCGGCACCCTGTGTGGAGCTAGAGCTCTCTCTTCGGAACAGACCTATGATAGATTTTGGATGTTTTGGCTTCTCTATGCCTCCTGATACCCGGGAAGGTATTGTGAGAATGGATGTGTTTTACAGTGGGAAGGATACGAGAGGGGGGAAAAGGAAAAAAATGTGTCAGAAAAAGTTGATAAAAAAATCTAGACTAAGGTAGATAGTGCAAAATATGTTTTATTAACATTTCAATTTATTTAAATATTTCATTTTCGTACTATTATGCACTAACTTTTACTTCCCATGAAATTGTTTACTCTTGGGAAGCCTTTGATAAATCAATGGATGAGGTGTATTTTAAGTGCTACAAATAAAACTTTGTTAGCAAAAGGAATATATTTTATTAATAAAAGCTAACATGCACAGTGTTTGGTAAGAAAATGCAAGAGCTCTGTGGTAATAAAATCTAAATAATGTTCCCGAAATAAATTAAATGATGAAAATGCACGCTACAATCGCTAGGGTGTAGGTATTGTGCATATTAAAGGGAAATAATTTCATCAAAAATAAAAATAACTAGATTGATAGAATAAGAATAAAACAATTTACAGTCTAATAAACTTACTTCATTACTTTCGACCAAAATATAAATTATGCTGGATGATGATAATGGAACTTCGAAACTTAGTTCCAACGATGCAAATATTTTTAACAGTGCTAACTAATTATTTTCATAATAAAATTTCCCTAAAGACAAAATTCGTAGCTTGCTCTGTGATCCAGAATGTCGTGGTCTATGCGCCTACGCGCTACGAGTTCGTAGACCAATCGGATGTTGCTACGTGCCTACGGTGCTACGCAAAGGTCTACGATTTTTCGCTTTTACAAAGCTTTTAAATACTGCCTTGCATTAATTTAACTAGTCATAAATTCTATTAATATTTATTTACAATTTTTTTTTTACATAGTTATGATAATATTTTATTCTCAATTTTAATATTTTCACAAACTTACCTAAAAATGTAGCTGATGGTGAGCTGTACGCTAAGTACTCTTTGTTAGAGGCCCAAGCGGGGAACTCGGATTGTTTGAGGGCGCCGCACCCCGAGCCCTCCATTTCCTCGCGTTTCCATGGCAACATGGTTTCCGTCGCCGTAGGGGTGGCCACGCGAGCGTGCTCAGCTACTATCATGTAGGTGTCTGTGATTATAAAGTTATGTATAGGTACGATATCGTACTCGACTCAATGTATAAGTAAATTAGAGGGCAGACTATCATAGTAACTAGTATTTCTAACATGCATCACTTTTAATACTTGCCATTATCATCAGACAGTCTTCTTTCGTCTTCTTCGAGAATATCCTCATTGGGAACTAAAATATTTAAAATATTGAAGTTAAAATTTTGTGTAAGTATTTTGAAACTTACCAAAGTTATGCCAATAAAAAATACGATAAATAATTACATTTAAATGAATACGCTTCTAATTATTATTTAAATACTATATTACAGAATTATAATACCTACTGTCTACTAGTTTATAAATACACAAATATTTTAATTTATAAATAGTATGCTGTTAAAAAAAATTACGTAGTAAAAAGGGCTAACTTAGTACTTTCTGGGAACATCATCTATTCCATACCTACTTAGTTAATATAAACAAATATTTCTATCTATACGTTTAGATCAAAAGATATTTCTTTCATATCTAATAATATTTTGTACCGTATAATAATTATAATCATATAATAAATAAATATACTACATAATAATATCATGCAATACTTACTGTTTTTTACTAGACATATATAGTGCCAAGTTTTAACTGCAGTAACCAATCTAATAATAACCGTGGGTTGTTTTTGATATTAATAAAAAGTATAGACGTTATTTTATTAGATTGGCTATCAAGCGCTATTTAGCGGAAATAGGAAATAACTAAAGGAATAATAGTATGTGTTTAACATGCAATAGTAAACATTGAATCGGATGATCAAATTCTTTGCAAAGCGTCTGATGAAAAAAATATTTTCTTTCTTCCTATGTAAGCAAAATATGTTTAATGCTTTAAAATAAATTAAAATATAAGTTACTCACGTGGCCGAAAACCATACCAAAAAATCTGATTCATGAAATGGACTAATAAAATGTTAGTGCCCAGTGCTACCCAATGTCTTACATAATTGACGCTAAAGTGATGTGTCTAAGGTTATCTGCTTCGCCTACGTTGAGCGTGTAATATTGACACAATCATGATTTGCGGTAATCGTAGCACAGTCACATCAAAGCATATCTAAATTAAAATCTTGATCATCAGACGCAAGTATGCACGCAGTTCTAGTGACAAGTAGTAAAACAGTTCAGTTCTGAAGTAAACACATACCAAAGTTATACGTGGATCTGTCCCTTCTCCACGGTAAGGATTTCTCAACAGCTGTCGGGAGGATCTCTTCGGGTGTTTTAGCGTACTGCTTGACGATCCTCGCTTTCAAGGGATTGAATCCGGGCAGGTTAGCCAGTTGATTTAAAAGTGAACTACTATTTTCTTTATGCGAGGACGTCGGACTGACTTCTTTGTATCCAGCTGATAATATTATCATCGCCAGTTGTCGAGAGTATCGGTTAGTTTGCGGTGCCACATGAAGATTGCCAGAAGGGAAGAAAACGACGATCAAACACAAAGAATATCAAACAAGCAGAGATGAACAGATACGTTAGCGATTAGAAGATTAGTAGGTATTCCTAAACGAGTAATGGAATGGTATTTGTGGCTCAGGACGGAAGAGAATAAATTAACTTTGGATCGAAACCAACTTTATTGACTAACCTTCTAGTTTGATAATGATATGATACTAAAGACTACACTCTTGAGTCTTTAATATCCACTCTAGCTATATTATAACAAAGAAGTAAATCTACGTCAGACTAACATTAGCAAGGAAACTGATTTTTAGGATAAAGTACACTCGTAAGTTTGTTTAATTCAATAAATGAATATCTAAATCGGTAAATAAATATAATATAGGTATCTAAAAAAATCCTTGTACAGAAGTAATGAAGGAATATGGCTTTATTAAAAGGTTTGCGAATAAGTTGGTTAATATTAAAAGTAAAAACTTCACTTGAAATAGGCAACTTAACCAAAACAATTCAATGAAAAAAAATTTAAGAAGAGATTATTTAGAAAATACAAGTAAGTAAACATACAGAGAAATAATTAAGAACATGCCACCACAAATACGATTTAGCTCATTCTCACAGTACGTAGCCATGTCAGAAATTAATGAATGCTTTTGGACCCAGCAAATTATAGTCGTACCTACTCGTAAGTATACCAATTTAGTAAACGTCGGTTCACTTATTATAAGTATCCCATTTTGTTTAATGAAGAAAAGGTTGTGCGGAAAGTAAAAACAAAATTAGTCGACAACATCTAAAGGACTTGTTTGGATTTGAATTTGAAGCATTCGGTTTTTTTTTGTTTTCAAGTTCATACTGGATTGGAATCACCTCAGGATTCCACAATCATATCAATCAAAACAGACAATTATTGCAACAACTGGAAAAGGTAAATCGATTTAACTTAAACTAATATTTTTCATACCTGATTAGACATCTAAAAATACATCTTGACATTGAAATGCGTATTTATATAATTTTTACATCTAGCTATAACTACTCTTACATAATCCTTTGCTCTATCTACACAGTGCTTCTGATCCAGTAGACAACGACGATTTATATTAGCGTTAGCAATGTTACCATTCAAATCCAAACTGCGGTGTGTCACACAGGGTGTGTCATGCAAAATACCTACGCGGGGTTTTGGCAGTGAAAGTAATACCGCCGTCGTCACCTTCGCGTCTCGGTCCTATCTCACGTTCGTCACCATCCTCCTGAAGGACCTCGTCTATGTAGTCTGTAAGAATATCACGTTACTGGCTTACTTTATAATTGACACTTTTTGGTGCAACGCTTTAAAAAAAAGAACTACTGTTGTATTTAATTAGTGCTATTTTATTGATCCAGAGTATTTAGATTTAAAATTTTGGAATAATTACTTAATAAATGTTTGATACCTATCACAAATCACAGACATTACAAAACCAAAAATAAACATGTGCTATGTCTAAATGTTCTATTCATTTTAATTATTGTGTTTTTATTTACATTTATTAGTATTAAGGGTGTATTTTGTCCACTAGCGCCGCCAATCGTTTTTAATTAATTGTGTTTAATTTAAGACACGTAGATAAAAAACCGCTCTGTAGTGTACTGAAAAAATGTATCCATTTATTTTTGAGAGCTATTTTTAATACATAACTCATGGCTAAATAGCCAAAACGGCAATTATTGCTAAAAGTGGCCACTTTTAGAAAAAAATTCGACTTTGGCAACTATTTATGTTCTAAAGTACAAAACATAACTCTCAAAAAATAATAAATTCATTTCTTCAGAACACTACACAGCGGTTTTTTATCTACGTGTCTTAAATTTACCACAATTAATAAAAAACGATTGGCGGCGCTAGTGGACGGAATGCGCCCTCTTAATCTAGTGTAGAACGAAGCGTTTGTGCTTGCAAAGTAAAATAATAATGACCATTGATACATATATGTATGTATGTATTTAAAAATAAACAAAAATTCGAAAATAATACTTGAACCCACACGTGCATGCGATCGACACTCGTGATAGTAAGAAAGAATAAATAAGTACCTAATCTATAATACTTTATTTTACCGTGCGTGAACTGTTTGGCCGAACCGTTTTGCTGGAATTCAGGGAAAGTCACATGATTTTTCCCATCCTGAAAAGAAGAAAAGTTATTTTCAGAACATTAATATATAATATTGAATTACAATATTTAATATTAATATTTTTTATACAACTTGTACCAGATTACTCGTAACATAACATTAAGATCACTTTTCTTGTACTCCCCGAAGGGTAATATGTAAGTGTGCGCCAAGTGTGCGCTATTCTCTAAAACCTCTCCGAGAAAACAAAAAGTGTAGAAGACCTGCACCGGACCAGCCGGTCCGATCTCATAGTAAAAGTTGTTAATATCGATGAGTAGGTACAGTCGTCCTTTTCAGGTTTTGTGTTATTAAATACCCTATACCTTTTAATTCAGACCGTTTATTTTAGTTAAAAGTCTTTCTAAACAGCACGTACCTGCTTCCCCCGTTTACTACGCTTGTGGTGATGCTTCCTGTCGCCGACGCGTCGCCGTATGTTCATGTGGGTCTTGTAATTGACTTGCGTGCCGAGGTCGCGATCGTTCACCGCGTGCCGACTGTAGCTCAGCCGACGATGCTACACAATTGAATACCATTCGATTATTATGTTATAGCTTATAGCCCTTGCTTTGTAGTCAAAGATACCCGATCAAAAATGTCAGTTGTGTTATATTACATAATATGGTGTTAACTTATGTGTGTTGTAGGTACTATGCAGTTGGCGCATTCGTACAGCAAATAAAATTGGTTATCTTTTTATACCTACACCATTTCACGACCGGTTAATATTCTTTCTCCTTCCGATGACCTACCAGCAAGTATGCTGCTCAAAATATTAAGTCATGTCTACCCAATTTCTGAAATAATTCTTTACCCATGTTCAAAATGAACAGACCGACCTTCAAATATACCTACAGGTCAAGGTATGGTTAGGGTTAGCTGAAGCGAAATTGTTACGAATACCTACGGCTTCCGATTAACAAAGTAGGTTCTAAGGTTCATCTACTTACCCAGATATTTATATATGTGGTGTTAAACTTCGTTTGTTAAGCAGTATTGGTTTTCTTCTTCACTTACTGGCCCTCTACCAGGCTATAACATACTTATTTCATGAAACCAAGGAAATCGGTAGCTACGTGGTTCTTGGTAACCTCAGACATAGGTGTGCTTAAGTAGCACCTGCTATCTGTACTAATATTATAAAGCAGAAGAGTTTGTTTGTTTGGTCCGATTTGAAAAATTCTTTCAGTGTTAGATAGCTCATTTATCGAGGAAGGCTATAGGCTATATATCATCACGCTAAAACCAATAGGAGCGGAGCAGTAATGAAAAATATTACGCAGACGACGTTGCACGGGTCAGCTAGTAATTAATATATCAAAATGCTTTGACCCAGAAAAACTTTAGATCCCTGAGGAGATTCCCTAGATAAGATTAGAGAGAGACATTCCACCTAAATGTTTGGTTCTGATCGACCAGCCCCCACGACCTAAATAAAAGTAAAATATATTATAAAGTAGCCTTTGATATTATAAACATACGCGTCTAAACGGTTTGCAAAGTTCTTCTGCTAGGAGATGATGTATCTTCGCGTCCGTCAGATCTTTTTTCGACGGATTATATTCCAATTCCTGCATGTCTATGTTCCATGTTGAGGAGTCCAACTGGCTGAAACTAGGACTGTAAATAAACAAGTCAGCTTTAAATAACAAAATCTATAAAAAACATCGGAATTAAGGTAATGAAAAAATCTACCTTCCATTAAAATTCGCATTAGTATAGTTTTTGAAAATAGCTGACATGGATTCAGCTCCAGATATATTTCCTATAGTAGACGCATTTCTTTGCATGTACTCTATAGCGTCTTTCATAGCCAGCTTTGAGTAAGTCTCCAAAATCTTGGGTTCTGCACCCTGGAATAGTAGAACGTCCTGTTTTGTTATTAGTTACATCTTCGAATGAGTACTATGATTACTAAAGTGAGTTCAATGTTACAACTAAATGAATACCTACCTGATAATTTCTAAGTAAAAATGGCCTAATGAAACGATTGTCAAATCTTTTGAATTTATCTCTCATGTGGTGATTTCCGTGTTTTCCTAGTATGTCTTCTACGCCTGCCATCAAATGGTCCATGAACTGAAAGTATACAAAATCTGTTATTAGGAAGTACAAGATAATACTTTGTAAATCACAACATCGAGTTTAAGGATAAGTAATAAAAAAAAAGTTAAAGCGTTTTGATTTACCGCCCTATTGGATAATGCCACTTAGTTAACCGTGCATTGACATCCAAACTATGTTGCAAACTTTCAACTCATTCGTTTGGGGATAACAGTTTTAAAATACAGTTTCAAGAAGTTAGAATTAACAAGGCAAGTTAAATCAAAGCTCGTAGTGGCTTTGTACCTATAACGTCGCCTCTTTATCATACGCATGAGCAGTATTTTTATTATCAATAGTCGTACTTAGGTATACTACTTCTGATTGAATATCAAAATTCAAGTTATTAAAAAACCCTTTAAGATATTGAAACATTACCCTCTCATGAATCCGTTCATTCATCGTAGGTTTCCTCTTCTCTGCAGTCTTAATATTAAGTATCTTCACGAGAGGCTTTATAGTAATTCCTTGTATAAACACGGTGAAATATATCACCGCTATAGTGGTGGTGACAAACATTGGCTGAAGTTCCACTACCTCGGGATCTATTAGGAGAACTAGAGCGAAAGCTACTGCGCCTCGGAGACCTGTAAAATAATGTAAATAAACGTAAGATAAAGAGGTTGAACAGTACCAATATTAAGTCAACAGATTGAACCAATCGGAAACCTTTTAACAGAACCAAAGTTGGATTCTGAATGATGTTTTGAAGACGGATACAAGGTCACAGAAACGGTCAGCGATAGCATGAAGGTTGACAGGACAGAATGGAAGAAAAAAAATGTGTTTCGTCGATCCCAAGTAACCTGGGTTAATGCAGGTAGATGATGATTGTAACCTGGGTTAATGCAGGTAGATGATGATTGTAACCTGGGTTAATGCAGGTAGATGATGATTGTAACCTGGGTTAATGCAGGTAGATGATGATTGTAACCTGGGTTAATGCAGGTAGATGATGATTGTAACCTGGGTTAATGCAGGTAGATGATGATTGTAACCTGGGTTAATGCAGGTAGATGATGATTTATTATGGTTTCTGAATAAGGCTCAAAATAAAACTCTGAATAGGCAATAATGATAAACTTTGTAAAGGACAGTTTAGAATTAATTGTTGGTCTAAATTTTGATATGAGGAACCTTTCAAGTGAAAATTGTTTTCAACCTCATTTTCCGATCTGTAATCCTCCAAAGGCAATTTTTCTGAGGCAAACAATCTTTGGAGATAATATAGGTTATTATGAAGTTCACCATGTTTTTTACAGGCTTCGTTTATTTTCAGATAATTAAAATATAAGGCTCGTTTATAGATAAAATATAGATAGCCCAAAATTTGATCGTAGTACGAAGTCAATATTAAAATTCCCGATTCAGCAAGCAAGCATCTGAAGATTTTTGCCCTTTAAAATGAAATGAAATGACACCCACTCTGGGTGTCGCAGGTTCATTATTGTGAAGGGTGTGAGCGGCTAGACGTAATAGATATACCTAAACAGTCTAGAAACTTGTCTAGCTGTCAGTTTGTGTTGCATAATAGTCTCTAGTCGCTAGTGAATCTATTCCCCTGCTAGTGAGTCGTCGAAGTTTCGGTTTTGTTAAATCTGAAGTCTAAATAATATTCTCACTGAAATTACACTGTACCTATATACAGTGTAATTTCAGTGAGAATATTATTTAGATTTGAGTCTCAAATAGCAGTACTATGTAATTAGGTATCGCATGCATACGAAACGTTTTGTAGGTTTTCCCAACCTCCATAAGAAAAGGCAAGTATTTTGTGTAATTAACATCCGATACGAACTTATTCTGAAATTTAGGTATATTCACAATAAAGAGAAAAACTCACCTCCGTAAGACATGACGAACTTTTCAACTCTATTTAGTTTATGCAAACGGAATTTGTTGGCTATTGCGCTAAATATGTACACACCTGAAACAGGTAAATTAAATACATATAATTAGAAATGTAAGAAATCACAGTTCCTATCACGGCAACTACTGAGTCTGTTTATACCAAGGGTCTACGTCGTAGGCGCCTACGGCGTAGACCCTTGGCTTGACTAATTGAGACCGACATTGGACACTATGTGTAGTGTGTACAGAGGGCCTGTTTTAGTGTGATGCATCCAAAAACTTGAAGGAAAAATTAAGTCCAACGGCCTTCCATTTGAGAAAAATCTAAAAATTATAAACACATAGGTACAAGTACAAAGTTCATAACCAATGTCTTGAAACCAGGCAACAAAAATTCAATAAGGCAAAGGCTCATAAAAAATACGACGCACGTCTTAAAATCTTTCCATGGCATTAGAAAGTTAGAGGGCGACACGTGCAGATGAAGCCCTGGAGTTTGACGGGCATTTTCCGGTCACCGTTCACACGTGACCCACATTGTGTTCCGTCGCTTTGTTTATTGTTATAGCTACTTGCTTTCAGAAGTTCTTTTTAGTCATTTTTAATTTGTAGAGCCACTTTTTGAATGAAAACGTGATCAGCTATCTATAAGTCTGGTTATAGTTTGTGGAGTATTTTGAAGAATCTTTTTTAACATTATTTTCTGCCGCGCACTTATGTACGCGATGATATAATTACGTAAAAGTAGTGCTTATTTCTAGCGAGTAACCACCTCAGTCGCCTCATTGGTCTAGTTTTCGCACGCGTTACCAGCGTGGGGTCACCGCTGCCTACCCCTTACGAGATATAAGTCGTGATGTACCTACAGACTTGTAAAAGAACGAGATGAGATATTTTAGTTTAAGCTTCACTCACCTATTATCCGAAACACTGAACAGAAGACAATGGTCAGTATGACAAACCACGTGTTCCAATCATGGTTGTTATTCACAGTGGCGACTCCGAGGAACATGAAGATGATGGTCTCCGAAGAAGAGGACAACATCTTCATGGTGTACTTTATAGTGGTGTGTGACTTGTGGGAAATGTTCCCTTCCACGTAGTTCTTCATTGTTATGCCGCAGAATGTTATTCTGAAAACAAATGGAAGGATGAGCAATAAGAAGAAATGCTTCCGGTGTTTAGTTTATTTTACGTTATTGTGATAGTTTTATTAAAACTAAAATAATATGTAGTTGTAGGTTTATATCTACTATAATATTATAAATGTGAAATTAAAACTAAAGATTTAGATGAAACCTGGTATACGGGTAGACAATCCAGTACCGCGGTGGAATAGGACTTGCGATAATTTTTATCCGAGGAGTACCTATTTTGCTACATTGGAATAACTACAGCACAAGCAAAGCCCCTGGCAGAATAAAATACCTCGGCAGAGTTAAACTACTCAAGCAAGTATAACTCAAGTTAAACGTCCTGTAAAATTAACGGTTCTAATCACACTTAAGCCTAAGTTTAGGAGACTAACTTACGCAAGTATCCCGCTCATGTGGAACATCTCGGCGTTCAGATACGCCAAGTAAGCCATGACGAATATAAAAATAGGTTCGATGACCCTGACTTCGTGCGTGAAGCGGGTGACGAGGCCAGTGGCGAAGCCCCACACGACACCAATGCATGTGCCTCCGACTGCCACCACCAGGAATGAGGCCAGGCCAGCAAGGAAGTCCGTGTATTGAAGATGTGATGGACCCATTTCTCTATTATGAAAAAAATCGTTTTAAAATAGTCCGTTTTATAATTTATCGGTTTGTCATTGAATTCAACGTACCTACATATAAAAAGTAAGGTGAAACGAGGGACACACTTAGTACTCATGAAAATGAATTATTTTTACACTCTAATGTACTCGTATTTTTCTCGTTTAACATGTATCTATATTGAGGATGCTAGTAAAAAAAACTTACGTGTAAGCTTCAAACATGTGATACAAAACAACAGTAACAGCATCATTCAACAGAGATTCTCCGAAAACCACTATGTATAGCACTTCATCGACATGAATTTCCTCGAAAACGGCCAGTACAGCGACTGGGTCGACAGCAGAGATTAGTGCTGAGAATAGAAGCATGTCTAGAAGTGGCGTGGTGCAGCCAAACATCCCTGTCTGCCCGCAAGCCCATAGGGACGCCCCTGAGAATAAACATCGTAATATCAACATAAAAAACATCCTAAAGCAATAAATTCTAAGCAAATAGTGACTGAAAATGTGAACATTAATTACGTAGAGTTCAAAACTAAGGAATCAATAAAATCCACTTACCAATAGTCAGGGTGTTGAACACAGTCCCAACAACCGCAAATAAAAGAATAGTTCCAAGATGATCAAAAAACAATCTGTTAGGCATAAAGTAGCCGGCGTCCAGGATGATGGGGGGCAGCATGTATAAGAAGAAGGTGTCTGGAGTCAGGGGCTGCACGTGCACACTGTGTGTACTCAGCAACAGGGCCCCGATCAGCACCCCCACGAAGATCAGGAGACACGACTCGGGAAACATTTTGGACAACTTTGGTGCCATATGAAAACCTGAAACATATCACAACATTAAAAGTTCTTCCTATTCATCGCCCAGCACAAACCCTTGGATCTAAAGAGATGAGCACGCATTGTTTCTGTTTAACATGTAGACAAAGATAAAAGACCCTCAGAAAGTGATGTTCAGCTTATTCCCTAGCAAAGGGCTAGGAAGTATTGATGGTAACAATATGTTCCTTTTAAAAAGACTGAGTAGAGGTGCATTAAACAGAATAAATGGGAGATATTCATTCCTTAACTGAACGAAATTAGCAACCTGAAAAAGTGCAGAATTGTTCATAACTAAACTACTTGCTTTTTCTAGGATTACATTCTTTTTGGTAACGCCATGAATGTCAGTTCATGACAGCTATCTAAACGAAAAATGATAAAAACATGTAAGTAAAATTAAAATATTTCAGTGATGGTAATCAAAGCGTAATTCATGTGGTATGAAATTTTACCAAATACAATATAGTTTCTGCAAACACACACGTAAACTATATAAATTGAAAAATGCCTCATACTCGAACCAAGCTAAACAAGTTGCTTCATACTAAATCTTTCTCGAGTATTTACGATTTAATTGGATCAAATGGTAATTTGTATCATAGTATGGGCCTCAACAAATCTGCAAAAAATAATGTAGTGTATCGAGCTGCGTGCGGGGAGTCACCAAAGCAAAATCTAGAATATGAATACGTAGTGTCTGAAAAGTACAATCCTATAATTAACGAATGCAGCTGCAAAAATATTTTACCGTCTACGAGTACCATATTCTATGATTTAGACGATATTGCCAAAAGACACTCATTTCATTGTTTCACTGAACCCAGTTTATCCAATGCCAGTTTTTTGAAAGTGATGAAACTGCCTGCTCCTTCAAATGTTTTTGGCGAGGAAGCCACTGCTATAGTCCAGGAATGTGCGACTCAAATACATCCAACACTTATGCCACGAGATAGTATGATGGTTAATTCTAAAAAAGTAAAGAAGAAACACTCAAGGCTTTCTTCTGAAATCTGCTTAAGAGATGATGAATATATAAACGATTACCCAAGAACTTACTGTTATAAAAAAGGCAAGCAGGCAGCTAGCAGACAGCAAAAATTTTGGTCGTATTCAAAATATCACACCGAGTACACAAAACCCATTCCAGAAGAGAACAAAGCAAAGAAGAAAGACCGAGGAAAGCGCACGGAAGACCCCTGTCCGTGTCAATTATTTTCGTATGCGTGTCCTTGCACCGATAAAAAGTCACTTACTGAGTTAGCAAGAAATAGTAAGTCCCTAACAATCGTTGACCAAGTAACGAGTGCTCAAAAATTTGTGACCGAGCAAAAGAAAGATACGAAGACTAATAAAATGAAAAAGAAACGAGATCATCCTGTGGAAGATAAGCCAACGAACACTAGTATAGTCGAAATGATCGAAGTGACTGTGCCTAACAAAAAAAACGATTCACCAGTACAGATTGCAAATAAAAAGGACGTACCGGTTCTTAGTGATAAAAACGAGGCCAATAAAAACGCAAAAAATAAATCAAAGGGCCCTAAAAAGTCGCGGAGGGTTCTATGTCCTAATTGTAAGGAGAGAGTAGAAGTCGTTTTCAGCCGAAGTACTACAGAAGAAGAAGAAAGCTTGAAATATGAACATTCTTCGATATTTCGCAGCAAGGAAATATCGTCAACCACGGCCTATGCGTGCAGAGCGGCTGCTTCTCCGAACAGTCCCAGGAGCAAGACTATGGAAGATGGTGATTTATGTCTGCATGATCCTCGATGTGAGTTATTACCCGTCTGTCAAATACTACCAAATAATAACTTTTACAACATAACCCAGAAATGCGTCAATAAAAATTCTCATCCTAAATCGACACCTCGCGTTATAAGAATAACTAAAGCATGTAGGCATCATCCTCCTTGTACGGTCGTGCCTTCCTGTCAGAGAGCGAATGTGTTGAAGAATAACTGCGAGTACATACCCCCTTGCCTACATCGCCCTCGATGCGTTAATCTACCTTTGTGTGTGCCTTTCTCTAAGAATCTACATTATGAAGAAACATCAAGTAAGGTCGACGATATGGAAACCAATGACTGTCCGCACATTCCGAGATGCAAATACATCCCCGTGTGCCAACATGACTCGCTAACTACCCCAGTGACCCATCAAATTAACATGATGCCGCGAGTTCAGAATGCGTGCGAGTTTCTGAACGATTACAATAGCCCAACTTTTTTGTTAAATCCGAATCAACCAAATTGTGGTACAACATTTTCTCCATGCCAACTATCTCCAAATAACACATGTTATATGGAACAGTTTACGTGCAGATCCAATAAGTCTTGTCAATTCGATTCTTCAAATTACAAATGCACGAATGAATCCAATGAAAATCCGAGTGAAGATGCTGTTATATTTATCAGAGATGTCGGTTGTCAGTTTAGAAATAAAAATTGTTCGCCTCAAGGTTCTATGTTGCAATCTAAAGTTTCAAGTAACTCATTTGATTTTGTTGACATTAAAATGGGGAACTACGACACTAACATTCATACGTTGAGATGTGAGGATAAGTTTACCAGTCCGCTATCTGGAGTGGAACAGTCTTTCTCGTCAGTTTCAATAACTTCAATAGACCCAGAGTCAGAGTGCCCGTCGCACGGCCGGCGACTTCCGCGCGCTGGGCCCAGACGCCGACCACCAACTGGTTTTGCACCCAAATCAGCTTATGTTACAGCATATTCTTGCGTACCACAGCCCCAGCCACCTCTATACGAAGAAAATAAATCGGACACCTTTCCAGTCAAATCCCGGAGATCTTTTCTGAGGGGCAAATATAGAAAAATGTTTTCTGTGAAACGAAGGAGGAAATCCAAAATGAGTAATTTTGTTCTAAATTCGTCATCGTATGAACCGACTAAATAAATATTTGTTGCCGGTTTATTTTAGTGTTGTATTTGTTTATACTATAATATGTCTGTACGATTGAAAATAAAGTTTTTTCTTGGTTAATTTTTCTCTCATTTCGTGTCTTTTACGTAAGCAAACCGTGTTCTTATTTCTTCAAATGCTTAATGCAAGCATTTCAGACTCCCTTCATACACAATATGAAAACCAGAATAATAATTGTTGAGCGCTATCTGTACTAATATATATAAGCTGAAGAGTTTGTTCGTTTGAATGCGCTAATCTCAGCAACTCCTGGTTCGAATTGAAAATGTATTTTAGGTAGTGTTGGATAGCCCATTTGTAGAGGAAAGGTATAGGATATAACCGATATAACATCGCGGCACGACCAATGAGAGCTGTGCATTAATGAAATACATATGTGATGCAGACGATGATGCGCGGGTCAGCAATTTTCTTATACTCTAGCTCAAAAATTTAAAGATACTAAACACACTACCCTTTAGTCGAAAACGCCAAATCCAGGAATACAGGGCTACACTAGGTACTGGGTTCAGTTTGTCCGTCATTCCCTTCCATTTGGAACCTATCAAACTTATCACAGAAGGAAAAATTTAAATGTAGTATACCCGTAACTTATTCAATTACTTACTTAACGCAGTTAGATTCTTTTCAAGCTCGATGAAGGTTTTATGTTCATTTGGGATGAGTGAGTTGAGTTAACGTTATATCGGGTTAAAGTAAAATCTAATAATTGTTGTTATTTTATGGCAAAGTGATTTAGCGCCCGTCCTTCTTTCCCTTCGAGCAAAATGCCACCTGATGTAAGCGATGATGTGGTCGACGAATATGCACGCTTTCCTAGAACTTCAACGTTCGCTCTTTTCGTGTCATGTGTGTTTATACCCTCGCGCGGATCTGGCCCGCATGCGGGTGATAGCACGCACCTGGCCACACGCAGGACTAAGATTACGTTTGCGCATATCGTGCGTGTCGCCAGTGACGCGGGCCGCACGCATGGTCATGGACATAGCCATTGACCATGCGTGCGACCCGCGTCACAGTGAAAACAACACAGAAGACAGAAGAACACCGCCAGCATCCGGATAGCACGCACGCGAGCTGTGCGGCCGCAGCCAATCCGCATTCCGTGCGTGTTCTGCCCGCATGATAGTAAAAACATGTATGAAATGATAGGATGCGGGCAGCCCGCATGCGGACCTGATCCACGCGCGGGTGGAAACACGCATGACAGGAAAGGGCCCTTCCACCCGAAACGTTCTACTGTTCATTTATTTTTCACACTTTGGCCTATACTAGGCTGCGTTTCCACCAGAGATGTGCGAGGATGCGTAACAAAGAATCGGTTCACGGTTAACTTAGCCTCTTTCAGCGCAAGCGATTCTGTTGGTTCATAACGAACGTATCCCTCGTAACGCATCTTTGCACATCTCTAGTGTAAACGCAGCCTTACCTAGAGGACACATTTAATCACAAGCACCACGCTGAACTTTGATGCGTTTTATGTTGGCCAATTTTAATTGATTTGTTAAACCAAACGTCCGTAACTTTCCAATATTTCTATATATACCTACTTTTTTACCTCGGAATCATCCCAATTCTTTTAAATTAATACTACATTATTTAGAAATAGCTAATTGTGTACTAAGTTACATCTGGTACACAGTTTTATTGAATCTAGGTCAGCGCCACGTTCCAGTGGGGAAGCCTTACTGATCTAACTTCTCAATTTGCAAGTGCCGCGCGCGAGCAAGTTAACATGTGCGAGGTTCGAGTTATGTTGGCGACTTGTAGACCAGTTGTCACTAACCTAATTTTGATGTGCTGTCTTCCTCGTTTTGATATTAATTTGATATGAGCTTGAGGTAGGTCATTTATGGATGTAAAAAGGTAATAGGTAGTAACCAAAAGTAAACACAATAAAATCTTCATAAAATACAAGACTAGTTTACAGCAGGAGCATTGAAATGTTAGTTGTAGATGAGCATCAGAGTGCCTTATTATAACGAACATATTCTCGGTTAGGTTTTATCTACCCGGCATAAAAACATTATTGTAAAAACAATGTATTGGTTTTGGGTATGGCGTACCTAACCAAAGCCCTCGTATCACTTAGGTCCATAATACCTAGAAGTGAGCACCCAGAATTTTCTTAATCCACAAAGTCTCTTTTTGTAAAAAATTTAACCTACATAACCGTGTATTTCCTATGCGAAGGTATACTATAATGTTAAATTTCTAAGTAAACAGCTGCGGGCATAACACCACTTGGCCCAGTTTGCATCACCTTCGAGGCTTCAAATAAACCTCTGATTTGCAAGTAGGTGAGTTCCTAAGTAAGTATTTATGTTGGAAAATTCGAAACGTACGAAATAACACACGAAAATCGACTGAAAAAGTAGTACAAGGGCAAAGAAAAGTGTTCGTGTCTGTGTTAGTATGATTAGCTGCTTCATTGTTAAGTTTTTACTCGATTGTACTTTTTCAGAAAACCTATTTTGTAAATTGGCATTTAAAATGTAACTGCTAGCCGTTACGCTTGTCTTTTGTACAACCAATGAAGCTACCTTACTTTTTGTTTAGGTACCATGTGGTATTTTTATGGTTTTAAACACGGAACAGATTTTCTGTTCCGTGGTTTTAAAAATACCTCCTGGATTTTTTTCTGTGAATTGACCATTTTAATTTACAAGCAAAATACGCAGTGCCAGCATTCTTCCTTAAAAACCTGAAAATCATTTCTTCAATAGGGAATATGCATGAGATTTTTTTTATTTGCAAAATGAAATACTTATTAGTAGTAAAATATTATAAAATATTTTTTTTTTAACTTTCATCAGCGATAAAGTTATTTAAAGCTTCAAAGATTACAATTAGGAAGAGAAGACCGATATGAACTTTGACTTTAAATTTCACGACGCCTGTACATCTGCTGTAGAAAACAGCATTTCGGCGAAAGGGACAGATATATTTGTTTAAAATAAATATATCTCGTTTGTTTTTCGAGCAATTTTGATTCTATTTTAACATTTAGTATTATAAGTTTGTATATTTTTTGATAAACTGTAAAGATAATACTTTTTTTTTCATGCATATTCCCTAAAAACTTAAACAGCTTAGTGTCTGTATTGTAATTTATACCCAAAATAAGTTAACCCGTGTGGCTTTTAAGGTGTTACAATTCCACTGTTTCCGATTGTCCTGTCAATTCCAGTCTATCCCTTCGCCGGTCTATAACATCGCCGTTCTTAATTAACCCTATCGGAGGTATTAACTTACAGGCTTTCTGCGTTATTTTAGTTTGATTATTATTGCTGTTCCACCATTGGAACAGCAATAATAATCTAACTAAAATAACGTTAACTACAGCAGTATTGCGTTGGGGTTCTCTCTGTAATTTTATATTTTTTTATGTTTTTTTTTTCAATCTGTTGTTGAAGAAAAACTTGTTCCTTGAAAAATAATACTTGTCTCCATTTCCCGTCGTGACCCTACACGGCTAAGAATACCTTCATACAAAAGCTCACTATGCCATAAAAATAGTTACATAACATATTGTATAAAGATTTATAATATTATTTAGTATATATATTAGCATCATATTTATTGAGGTACCTAATATTTATGAATTGTATGTAATATTTAAAGTTTATTGTTTTATGTTTAACTTTAACACGATGTCTACATCTTCTTTATTTGGCTCTCCTTTCGCATGTGTGTTGGAAGAGATTTCTTTAGAAATAAGCATCACCTTTGTACCTACTTTTCTGTTTCCTTTTTAGGGTTCCGTAGCCAAATATCTATCTACATCTATACTTATAATAAATCTGTAGAGAGGTCAATTCTGTACATGAAATATATTTCCAAAATAACTATCAGGGGGTGATTAGGGATCGATACTGATGCCAAAAATGCAATCAGTACAATTTTTGTCTGTCTGTCTGTCGGTCTGTCTGTCTGTCTGTCTGTCTGTCTGTATAACCGTTATAGAAACAAAAACTACTCGACGGATTTTAATGAAACTTGGTACAATTATTATTCATACTCTTGAGCAGGTTATAGTATACTTTTCATCACGCTACAATCAATAGGAGCAGAGCAGTGAAGGGAAATGTTGGGAAAACGGGAGAAGTTACTCCATTTTTTAAGCTTCCGTCGCGTGTGCAACCTTAATGGTGAAAGCTACACAGAAATAATGTACGACGGAAATGTTCTCCTTAAAATTATATAAAAAATATCCAACGACAGCATATGTCTATCTTTTATGATTGACGAACAATAACACGTGTAACTCCCGATAGCTTAGCAGTTCGAAGCTTTCTGATTGTATTTGTCTACTCTTACGTTTATAAAACTCTCAGTCGTCCCTAATTAACATTAATAAAAGTTAACATTATTAAGTATTCCATAAAAAAAGAATCATAGAAATCGGTATAGAAACACCAAAGTTATACATGATAAACGCTAATAATAAGCCATCGCGCGGGAATACCTACTGAATCATGCTATAAGGATTATTTTTGTGGTCGCGAACGCACAGGCAGGCAGCTAGCTTGGCGCCTAGAGGCTAGCGAGTAGCTTCGGAAAACGGCTTACGACAGTTTGCAATATCTTTTAATAATTATAATGTCGAGGGGAAGATGGTTATAATTTCGCTTTACACCAAACGAGTAATATTATAAATGTGAAAGTTTGGTTGTTTGTTACTCAATCACGCCAGAACGGCTTGACGGATCTTAAAGAAATTTAGAACAAAGATAGATTATAGTCTGGAATAGCACATAAGCTACTTTTCATCCCGGGAATATGTTCCCTAGGGATCACGCGGGCGAAGCCGCTGGCAGAAGCTAGTACTTATAATAAATCTGTAGAGAGGTCAATTCTGTACATGAAATATATTTCCAAAATAACTATCAGGGGGTGATTAGGGATCGATACTGATGCCAAAAATGCAATCAGTACAATTTTTGTCTGTCTGTCTGTCGGTCTGTCTGTCTGTCTGTCTGTCTGTCTGTCTGTATAACCGTTATAGAAACAAAAACTACTCGACGGATTTTAATGAAACTTGGTACAATTATTATTCATACTCTTGAGCAGGTTATAGTATACTTTTCATCACGCTACAATCAATAGGAGCAGAGCAGTGAAGGGAAATGTTGGGAAAACGGGAGAAGTTACTCCATTTTTTTTTTAATTATTTTTGATACTATTTCATACCTTGACATACTATTTAGCACTCTTCCTCTCTCCTATTATTTGCAGTGCCCGACAGGGTCCATATTTGTTCTTTAACCATTTTAAACCATCTTTGTAATACATATGGAATGCAATAAATTATTGAGTATTGAGTATTGAGTATTGCATTTTTTAAGCTTCCGTCGCGTGTGCAACCTTAATGGTGAAAGCTACACAGAAATAATGTACGACGGAAATGTTCTCCTTAAAATTATATAAAAAATATCCAACGACAGCATATGTCTATCTTTTATGATTGACGAACAATAACACGTGTAACTCCCGATAGCTTAGCAGTTCGAAGCTTTCTGATTGTATTTGTCTACTCTTACGTTTATAAAACTCTCAGTCGTCCCTAAGTAACATTAATAAAAGTTAACATTATTAACACTATTCCATAAAAAAAGAATCATAGAAATCGGTATAGAAACACCAAAGTTATACATGAAAAACGCTAATAATAAGCCATCGCGCGTGAATACTGAATCATACTATAAGGATAAGGATTGAACGCACAGGCTGGCGGCTAGCTTGGCGCCTAGAGGCTAGCGAGTAGCTTCGGAAAACGGCTTACGACAGTTTGCAATATCCTTTAATAATTATAATGTCGAGGGGAAGATGGTTATAATTTCGCTTTACACCAAACGAGTAATATTATAAACTAGCTTCTGCCAGCGGCTTCGCCCGCGTGATCCCTAGGGAACATATTCCCGGGATGAAAAGTAGCTTATGTGCTATTCCAGACTATAATCTATCTTTGTTCTAAATTTCTTTAAGATCCGTCAAGCCGTTCTGGCGTGATTGAGTAACAAACAACCAAACTTTCACATTTATAATATTACTCGTTTGGTGTAAAGCGAAATTATAACCATCTTCCCCTCGACATTATAATTATTAAAAGATATTGCAAACTGTCGTAAGCCGTTTTCCGAAGCTACTCGCTAGCCTCTAGGCGCCAAGCTAGCTGCCTGCCTGTGCGTTCGCGACCACAAAAATAATCCTTATAGCATGATTCAGTAGGTATTCCCGCGCGATGGCTTATTATTAGCGTTTTTCATGTATAACTTTGGTGTTTCTATACCGATTTCTATGATTCTTTTTTTATGGAATACTTAATAATGTTAACTTTTATTAATGTTAATTAGGGACGACTGAGAGTTTTATAAACGTAAGAGTAGACAAATACAATCAGAAAGCTTCGAACTGCTAAGCTATCGGGAGTTACACGTATTATTGTTCGTCAATCATAAAAGATAGACATATGCTGTCGTTGGATATTTTTTATATAATTTTAAGGAGAACATTTCCGTCGTACATTATTTCTGTGTAGCTTTCACCATTAAGGTTGCACACGCGACGGAAGCTTAAAAAATGGAGTAACTTCTCCCGTTTTCCCAACATTTCCCTTCACTGCTCTGCTCCTATTGATTGTAGCGTGATGAAAAGTATACTATAACCTGCTCAAGAGTATGAATAATAATTGTACCAAGTTTCATTAAAATCCGTCGAGTAGTTTTTGTTTCTATAACGGTTATACAGACAGACAGACAGACAGACAGACAGACCGACAGACAGACAGACAAAAATTGTACTGATTGCATTTTTGGCATCAGTATCGATCCCTAATCACCCCCTGATAGTTATTTTGGAAATATATTTCATGTACAGAATTGACCTCTCTACAGATTTATTATAAGTATAGAGTATAGATATAGAAGATAGATAGATATAGATAGATGTGAAAGTTTGGTTGTTTGTTACTCAATCACGCCAGAACGGCTTAACGGATCTTAATGAGAACAAAGATAGATTATAGTCTGAAATAGCACATAAGCTACTTTTCATCCCGGGAATATGTTCCCTAGGGATCACGCGGGCGAAGCCGCTGGCAGAAGCTAGTTAATAATAACGTAAATAATAATAATATACCTAAGCAAATTAGAGAGCTCCCATTGAAATATTTGAAACCCAAATTGCAGAAATGGCTAATCGATAATTATTTTTATACCGTGAAAGAATTTATAGAAAAAAAAAAAGTCTAACATAAAGTAATCTACTACTGTTAGATATTTCTAATTGCTAATATGTTGAGAAAGAAGTTTCGTTTTCCCCTTAGATTTTCCAGAGCTTGTGCCTGTTGTTTTCACCTCGTACTAGTAGATCTTAATTTTGATCTTTGAAACTGTTACTATTGTTAGGTGCTTAGGTTAATATCAAATAAATAAAATTTCATTAATTTTGCGACCTAAGATAAAGAACTTACACTCAGATTTACATACAGCATGAAAAATTTCGGTTATTAACAAAAATAAACTCACCAATTTTAGCTATACTAGCGAAGAAAATCCATAATCCTATCAAAAAAGGCGTTTCAACCCGATGAAACTCGACGGCAGCAATCACGAGTTTTTTCACCTTCTTCTCAGGCTTCTCCGTGCTCGGTAGATTTGTGGTGGTATCCTGATGCTGGCGCAGCTGCGTACCCGGGGGCTCGCCCGGCACAGGCACCACGGGACCCATGGGCCCGAACCCCAATCCGGGGTAAGTGGAAATCCCATCGACTGTTATGGACGGACTTGATTTTGTGGTGCTCTGGAAGTAAAGGAGAAGAGTTAATAAAAATGTGAATGGCAGAAATAAGTAACGATGTTGTTGGGGATAGGACTTCAAGCAGTCATCTGCATCCGAGTTTGTTATTTAATGACGTCATATGAATTGGTATTCGGGAAACTTAGGTTAGTAGGCAGAATATTGAAAAAAATAATCGTGTATGTAAGAATACTGTGCTCCCCGTAGCGCAGGACCCATGGGCTTGAACCCCATGTCCCACGCCCCTTGTTTGCTTTGGGTTGGCGCCCAACTGCTTTGTGGAGATTTCATAGACTGTTATGGACAGACTTTGTTTTGTGCTACATTGTAACGAAAGGAGAATAGTTCAGGAAAGTGGAAATAGCAGAAATAAGTACTAACTTATTTACTGGTACTATAACTACATAGTACCGCCTCGTATTGTTATATGAAGAACTTCAAACAGTCCGTATTTCTTTTTCTTCAAAATTTCATGTCACCCAATGAAAGACCTGATATCGCCATGAGTAGGTAGGTACTTGCGAAATTTTAACGATAAACTTTGCAAGCTTTGTTGGTTATTTTAGTTAGTAATTATCTAAATCGTGTAACATGCACTCACGTTCATATCCAGCTTTATTGCATAAGCAGCTTTTGGCTAATAAATGGATTAGTATTTTGCACAAGGACCTCCATTTTCCAGCTACCGTAACCTCGCTAGATAACCTACCTATGTTAATAATCACACCTTTGGGAAAGACATACTCTTGTTTGTGTGAAATATTAATAACCTCACTGTCCCATAAGTCACATATGATACATGCTGATTGTTTAACTATTGTGTCTGCTTTGCGCACATTGAAATTGTTAATGGTCCAGCCATTTCAGAGATTAGCAGGAACAAACACACAGACAGACAGACAAAAATTGTAAAAAATTACATTTTGGTGTATGTACCGTATATATTTTCATTTACATGTAGTATCAAACGGTTATTTCAATATTACAAACAGACACTCCAATTTTATTTATTGTATATTGAGATTTTGCTTCTAAAAGAAACTAACTACATATCCGCCTGACTGTTCCGTTTATTTTTAGCTATAGATTTTGCCATTCTGTTTGTGAAAAAAAAACGTGTGAGACAAAATGGATTTAACGTAGGTTGGCTTCCATGAATGGGCCTGTCAATGTCAGAGGGTTTCACAATCCAACACCTATCTACTCTCTGTGTATTTATAGAATCCTGGGAAGGTAATACTGTTGTACCTAGGTAAGTAGTAACATTCTACAAGACAGCATATTATGTATTGCTTTTAAACACAAACTAGCTTGCGCCTGCGAGTATTTGGTACTTCTACCTTTATAGATTTACCTATAGCATACGTGTTATTCTGATTTATTCGCTGTATTCTGATTAATCAGCTGTATTGTAGTATTTGTAGTTTCATCAAAACACGTTTCTGCTTGAAAGGATTATAAACACGAATCATCCATCCCTTCATCCATCCCTCCATCCATGTGTGGACAATTATTATCAACGTATACCAACGTTCCCGAAGGTCAATTTTTGACATTGGTGCCTAGAAGAAGGTACTACCACGCACCAAGATAAAAAAAGTTAAGTATTCTGCAGTGCTATTCTGTAACAACATTTTCGTGTCTCGACAGCGGAATCCGAGGTGAGTTTCAAATTCGTATAAATATAAGACCTTATGTCGTGTGAAATAAAGTTCACTTTGTAAGCTTAGTCACTCAGGTGAAGTCGATATCGAAATGGTTATTTACAGAATAGACTAGCTGAATCCTTATCTGGGCTATGATCTGTGTTTAAAATATCATCAAATTCTATTTGCCTTTACAAATAGACTTTCAGTGCGAGTATGTATCATGTAGGTGTAGGTAGGTACTATTAGTAGGATAAGTACTTTTCTATGTTTAAACGTCTCCAGTATAGCACAATTAAGTTACGCTGTCGTCCTCAGGAAAATAATTGTATTCTTCATAACTTTATTACGTTTAACGAAGTTTTGTGACGACAACTCTTTATTCCAGCATTCCGTTGTGTCCCATTTAAAATACAACGGTACCATAAATACGATGGTTTCATGGAATTGCGGAAAAGCAGGATTAGGATAATAGCATAGTCAGACGGAAAGTTAGTTTGTAGCATTATAAATGTGAGTGACTTGCAGTACAATGTTCAGTTTTATGAAAAGTAAAGCCATTTTAAATCTTGTCTTTGCTATTTTTGTTTTTTTTTGGCATAGCTATAGGCTGCTATAGCTATGCCAAAAAAAAAACAAAAATATCATATTGTCAATAATTTACCTAATACTCTTTGTAGGAGCCTGAACAATAAAATATAATTATAATGTAAGTAGGTTTAATTTTTCATTATTGTTTTGTTAGTGCCGTGTCACATAACAAATGAAATGGTCTCATATTTGAGTTTTTTTTTTCATAGCGACATTGTTTTGTAAGTTATTTTTTTCAGGAAATTGATGACTTTGGCAGTGGTGGATTTACCAGCAAACTGAGTAGGTTGAAGCCTAGGGCGGCAAATTTAAAAGGGCGGCAGATTTAGTTCACAATATTTTTATTACTATTTTCAAAATTAAACACTGATGAATACTGACTGATTAGATTGTATTACGATTTTCGGAAATTCTAATAACGTAATATAGTCATATATACAGTGCTAAATACTAAATATTTCAACATCTCTACATGAACAATTATTCTTCCCTCGTAGTAGCAAATGCTGCAATCGACATAATACGATTTTCCATTTTGACAAAAATGACATCTGGAGACTTTCAGCTATACGTAGAATTTTTTTTTGCCGTCTGGAACACGATAAAACAATAAGCAAAAATACAGTATTTCGTGTGAAATTATCTCACGTCGTCAGTATAATAAATTGCAGTAATGACCATAAACCAGATTAAAATGCAGGAATCATGCATTTTAAACGACACGGTTGGCGCAGTGGTTGAGCGATTGACTGCTGCGCAGCATGTCGCGGGTTCGATTCCCGCACGGAACAAATATTTGTAAGACCTACATGTATTTGTTCTGAGTCTGGGTGTTTTTCTATCTATAATATGTATGTATGTACAAAAAAAAATGTATATAAGTAGTTTATCAGCCATATTGTTACCATAACACAAGCATTAGGTTGCTTAGCTTGGGACTATTATGGCTTTGTGTGAAATGTCCAAGGATATTATTATTATTTATTAACAAGCTGGACTGCAGTGTTCGAATTTATAGAATCACACTGCAATATTTTGATGTGTGAAGTGATGAAGTGAGTGAAAGCATGGGTGATCACTAAGTGAACCGTCATTCTATCTTGATTACTTATATTCACAGCTCACTTCGTGATCACTTCACCCAAGTGAAGGCTTCGACATGTTTACTGCTGGTATGAATCGCATTTTGGCTGTGTTTTGAAATGAAAATAAAAAATAGAATAAAATGTGACGTGATAGAATATTTCCGCTAACGTAATATTTAGTTAATTGAAAGGTACACACGTGCATATCAAGTTTTGCGTAGATGTGTATTAAAAAATCATTATAATTATAATTAAATGTTTATCTTTTTTTTCTATTTAAATGTTTGAAAACTTATTCATATACTGCACTAGCTATCCCCCGCGGCTTCGCTCCCGTCAACTGGCAACTTATTTTTTTTTTCTTTCATAAGAATCTTCTCCTGACACAACAAACACAACAAAAAAAGAATTACTTAGCGAAATCAGCCCAAGGGAAATAGCGATTCATCTATACTATCTATACTTACTATAATATTATAAAGAGGTAAAATTTGTTTGTAAGTTTGTATGTTTGTAAGTTTGTATGTAGGGGGTAATCTCAGGAACTACTGGTCCGATTTGAAAAATTCTTTCAGTTTTAGATAGCCCATTTATCGAGGAAGGTTATAGGCTATATATCATCATGCTAAGACAAATAGGAGCGGAACATTAATGGAAAATGTGACGCAAATGAAGTTGCGCGGGTCAGCTAGTTTATATATATACAGATTATGCCTTCAATTTCCAGTCATTTATTTTGCTTGTGCTGAATGCAGTTAATGTATTTCGTAGAGATAAATGCAGTAACAGACATGAGTGCTGCATTTTACTGCACTTTGATGTAAATTAGAAAATAGTGTCAAAAGGTTTAAGTGCAGTATTCAACATTCTAAAGATACTTATATATCATAGGTACCTTCTTAAAATTGTTCCTTTCGGGATTCCAATTTCATTCTCCTTCTATAGTTCTCAAAGATGGCGTCTTTTTGTACGTTTACGGTCCGAAAAACCTGCCTCTCTTTACACAATTTCCCAACCATTTCCAGGTAAATATTGTAGATAACCGTTCGTTAGGCGTTCCTCCCTACGGTGAATAAGATTTCGAAGAACCGTAGGACCTTCACGTTTTGCTAAAGTACCTAGTGGGTTTATTTATAGAGGGTTCCTTTAATAGAAACGTAGGAAGTTTTTGCAAACCTTCCTATTATTAAGATTATCCTTAGAAAGTTAAGACATAAAACCTACCTACCGGTGTTTTCTATTGAGACGACTTTAATGTACTTACCTACTTTGATGAAATAAGAACCCAGCACAATAGGTGGATGTCTCATGTCTATATACCCACTGATATACATTCTTACTCTTATCGTATCTAGCAAATTAGCAATTATTTATACTAAAATTATAAAGCTGATGAGTTTGTTTGTTAGCTTGAACACGCTAATGTCAGTGCTAGAAAGCCCATTTATCGAGGAAGACTATACCTATATCATCACGCTAAGACAAATAGGACCGGATCATTAACGGAAAATGTGACGCCGACAAAGTTTCGCAGGTCAGCTAGTTTTATTATACAAGGATTATTTTCTCATTTTGTAGCATTTCCCACGGCTTCACTATAGTGAGCTATTCCCCTGGGGCCCGAGTCTGCTAGTTTTATAAATTTGTCATTCCGACACGATCCCATTGTCATGCCATTGTCATTTTGCTAAAAGTTCGTAATCTGCTAAATTCATAATCGCACGGTCACTGGCACGTCAGTGGCCGGTCACTGGGACGTCAGTGGTCTCGTAATAGAATTGCGGTAAGAATGCCGTATTGCCATTATTATAAAACCGAGCTAAATTTGAGCATTTATTCATGCCAGATTTTATTTATATTTAGTTTTACATATTATTTATTAGTGTTGTAAGCAATCTGAAGTAGTGAGAAGTTCGCAAATACTAAACCTGTCATTATGTACGAGATTACCATTCATATGGCTTTCTTTCAATGGCGTGTCAGTGGTTGATCATTGGAATGTCATAATGACGCCATTATGATACCATTATGTTAGTAGATTACGAAACTTGTCAAAATCAACCATTTTGAAATCAGTGATCGACTATTCTGACACTATTGTAATAGCAGACTCGGGCCCCTGGAGCCATGATTTTTATAGCTATAGCCAAGTGAATGGGACCAAAAGATAAAGAAAACCGACCCCGCGTCACGGGAAGAGGCAAGGGCAAAGAAGAAGTGTAGCTTTCTATTAGTACAAGAATTTTCGAAATCGGTGCCCAATTACTTCCAGAAATAAGTTAGCTACCACCGACGTAAAATTCTAAACGAATAAGTTCAGAAATATAGATTTCATTTTAGTTATTAATCTCAAGCAGGACTAACCGAATGCGACGAATATGACGGCACTATTGGCGCATTGGTTGAGCGATTGACTGTTGCGCTGCTTGACGTGGGTTCGATTCCCGCAAGGAACAAATACTTTTATGGCCTACAAATAGTTGTTGCGGGTCTGTCTGTTAATGTATGTGAGTTTATATGATTGTAAATGCAACCTTGATACTGAAGTAAGTTCTAGTGCAGGGCAACGTATAATTTAAAGAAAAAAACCCGATATCCATTTTTATATAGTGCCCTTCAAATGCAAACATTTAGTATCGTGCTAGTGGCTGCAAAACGAAGTGGTGGAGGGTGCTCGCCAGCCAGTCATCTTGACCTTGTCACGGACGGCTTTGTCCCACACTGTGGGACCTCGGCCTTCGCCGAATTGCTGCGGACTGCCCTACTTATGAAAATGCTAAAGGCTTTCACGTCGCGTTTATCTTTCAAACATGAAATTAAATATAATAGCAAAAGAATTTAGTTTTGGAAAGTTTAAATGAGCATTTATTTAACAGGCAATAAATTAAAAACACAACTCTATTACGGTTTTATTTGATTGTGTTGAAAGTTTTCGAAGTTTATCTATAGATGAAAGTGATGACTGTTGACGGATTTCTGGTAACCTTGCTAAAATTCCTTTACGTTATTAAATCTATACTAATATTATAAAGCAGAAGAGTTTGTTTGTTTGGTTGGATGCGCTAATCTCAGGAACTACTAGTCCGATTTGAAAAATTCTTTCAGTGTTTGATAGCCCATTTATCGAGGAAGGCTATAAATCATCACGCTAAGACCAATAGGAGCGGAGCAGTAATGCAAAATGTCACGCAGACGACGTTGCACGGGTCAGCTAGTTATATCATGTTTCTAATAATACATTAAGATCAAAATCATCACTATAAAATGTACAAAAACTCTACAGTTAAATAGAGCAATCTTCCAAACAAAACTAATCGGGGGCATTCTGGTATAAAATGGCACCCAATAAGGTTCAGCAAATAGGAATAATGAGTAAGCAAGAATGTAAACAACCCAGTGAAACATAACGAGCACACTCAGTTACCTACAGTTTACCCAAAGAATTACCTTAATCCATAATTTATGAAGCCAAGCTGGGCCGGTCCTAATAGTCCGCGTCGACTTATTTCATTATTCAGAGGCACGTTCAAAATGAGACTAAAAATGAAAGTACTGGGCCCTAATTAGGGATCCTAATTTGAAGCACTGGTTTTGCTTTTGACATTCGACGTGAGGTTTGGTTCCTTAATTAAAACAGAGTAGTAGGTACATACGTTGACTGGTAGAGAATGCCTATGGCATTAAGTCCGCCTCTGTACATTTGTGCTTAAAGTGTTAAATAAATAAATAAATAAATAAATACGTAGATATCTTCGTCTGTTTTGTTCTGTGCAAAACAAAATAATTAATATTACACTTTTATAGGTATTCATTGAATTGCTAGTGTAAGAGAAAATGGGCAGTCGGGCCATATATTTCTACACCACAGTCATAGCATATCCATCAAAATTAAATTTATGTAGATAACTACGTTCACTGTCAAAGATGTTATAAATACATAATTCGAAACCTTTATTCATCCGTCTCAAGAATAGAATAGAAACACAAAACTTCATCAATAAGGAAAAGGTCTAACGGCTGTACAATGAAACGAATAAAATGCCCAAAACTGCCGTAATTCGTGTTCTATTGTGAGTTTTAACAAAAGTGATCCTCGAGGGATACAATACATTAGATTTTTTACAGTACACGGAATCTTACATATAATAAGGGAGAGTAGACTCAAATATCTACATTTTTATATTGGTAAAAGTTTGAATTATTTGATTGAATAGAATAATTATTTGATGTAGATGTTATTTTTTTCTGTTTTAGAAAAATACAAAAATGTATTAATTCCACAAAGCAAATAAACAATTATTTTATTACTTTGAAATTTTAACAAAAATAAATAATTGTCGTATTTTAATCAAAAAGGAAGAATTAAAATTATTACTTCCGGACAACATTCCTGAAAACTGGTTTCATTCAAGAATTTATTAGCATTCAAATTATAAAATACTTACATAAATTGCTTGTGTAAAACTATAACCATTTTCAAAATGTTGGTCGCCCGAACAGGGACTTGAACCCTGGACCCTTGGATTAAAAGTCCAATGCTCTACCGACTGAGCTATCCGGGCAGTACAATTGCTGCCAAAATAACTGGTCATATAAAAAAAGTTGGCTCAGATGGCGAGTCGCGCAAAATTGTGAATCACGGTGATTCATCTATATTGCCATCTTTGAGCAATCATATGTTTGGTTGTGAAATAACTTCTTATTAATATTATTCTACAGGTAAAAAGTAATAAATACATAGTAAATTATTTTTACTTTTACTTTACTTTACTTAGTAATTATTTAAACTAGCTTCTGCCAGCGGCCTCGCCCGCGTGTTCCCTAGGGAACATATTCCCGGGATGAAAAGTAGCTAATGTGCTATTCCAGACTATAATCTATCTTTGTTCTAAATTTCTTAAGCCGTTCTGGCGTGATTGATTTATAATATTAGGTACTCGTTTGGTGTAAAGCGAAATTATAACCATCTTCCCCTCGACAGTATATTAAAGGATATTGCAAACTGTCGTAAGCCGTTTTACGAAGCTACTCGCTAGCCTCTATACCAAGCAAGCCGCCTGTGCTTTCGCGACCTTATACAAAAATAATCCTTATTATAGCGTATTTCATGTATAACTTTGGTGTTTCTATGCCGATTTCTATGATTATTTTTTTGTGGAATTGTTAATAATGTTAACTTTTTTAATAGTAGACAAATATAATCAGAAAACTTCGAACTGCTAAGCTATCGGGAGTGTACACGTGTTATTGTGCGTCAATCATAAAATATAGACATATGCTGTCGTGGGATATTTTTTATATAATTTTAAGGAGAACATTTCCGTTATACATGATTTCTGTGTAGCTTTCACCATTAAGGTTGCACACGCGACGGAAGCTTAAAAAATGGAGTAACTTCTCCCTGATAGTTATTTTGGAAAAATATTTCATGTACAGAATTGACCTCTCTACAGATTTATTATAAGTATAGATAGATAGATTGCCACGTTATTAGATAATTGATTTTTCCGCATATTTTATAATTTATGTATTTAATTATGTACAACTAATTATTACTATAAATTACACTTAAAAAAAATTCTTAAAGTTTAAAGTCTTAAGTAAATTAAACTATAAAAACCAGCATATATATCAAAATGTAGACCAGGATTTTTTGCAGCAAGTTGACTACAGATTAGCCTATTAACATATATGCCACAAATTATTAATTCGAACAGTCGTTTATTTTTCGGCCGATGGCTGTCAGAGTTTATTTATATGAGGTTCCGATAACATTGAGAATCGAATCACTTGAACTGTAACTAATTTGAACTTCAAATTCTTTCTTTATCAAGATTTTTATTGTTTTAACGGAATAATACGATTGGCAGTTGTACCGTATAATTAGTAAATTACGAGACTATTATTTTGATAATCTTTTAGATAAGGGCCAGATACACAAATTCTCAAACTATTTTTTCTTTTAAAATTTGCCCGAATTTTCTTTTTTTTTTAAATCATTTTTATAAAAATATAGTAACATTAGAATAGTTAATCTCGGGATTGCTACCATGTACCTTTTTTTTTTTGTTAGTGACCATGAAAGTTTAAAATAATATAGTAACAGGAATCGTGTTGACAAAAAGTTAACGTTTAAACCTATTAACATCACTAAATCATTCATAAACTGATAAATTACCTAATCATACAAAAAAAAAATGATAATGGCTATGACGTTGACCATTTCTCCGTAAAATATTTAAATACGATTTTAACACCTGAGTACATAAACGCTACTGATTAATTTAGAAAATTGGCCTTCGGCTGTCAGCTCCTTAATTTGTTAAATAGATAGAGGCTTAGGACTTCCATTTATCATTCTAATGTTTTCAAATTGTAGAGATTGTGATACAAAATAAAAACTGCTCTGGTAGGCCAAATCTCATTCCTTGTTGTGATGGTCCCCATTCTCCTCTAAATCTTCCTTTTTATTGCAATTATTGGTAAAATTAGTAAAAAAGTATTTAAAATGACACAAAAAAAGTTGCCCACTGGTATTAGGAGCCCTATCCAAGCCACCAGTACCGGTCCCGAAGGTTCAGGAGAGACGAAACTTCTTACATTTATTATTATTCCAAAATATTTGTCGCCCGAACAGGGACTTGAACCCTGGACCCTTGGATTAAAAGTCCAATGCTCTACCGACTGAGCTATCCGGGCTATACAATTTGGAACGAAACAGCTGAATACACTGCCAGAAAAAGTAATAAAACCAAGTCTACACGCCTTCTACGTGAATAACATTATGTCCAATGTTACATTATTCTTTATATCTGTACATGAATGCGTAAAATAATCAAAATGAATGGGATAGCTGACTGGGGTATGATAAAAAAAACAAGTCAAATATCCGGTCGTTCAGTCGGCCCCATTTTTTTTTTCAATTTGGCTTGGATGTCTATTCTAGGCTCTACTTGATATGAATAGCTGTTTCAACATTCATCGTACTGCCCGGATAGCTCAGTCGGTAGAGCATTGGACTTTTAATCCAAGGGTCCAGGGTTCAAGTCCCTGTTCGGGCGACCAATATTTTGATTGTAGTGTATGGAGTAAGTCATTCAAAGACCTTGAGTTTTTTTCAATAAAATTAGTAATTCATCAACTGATTGTTTCTTTTTATTTACTATATACATGCTACAGCTTTATCGTGTTTTTTTTTATAAGCTTGCTTTATATTTTGTGTTCAAATATATTTTAATTTGTAAAAACAAGCCAATGTGAATGAACTGCATAAAAATTTTAGGGACTGTCTACTGCAGACAGTTTCAAACTTAAATTTTATGCAGCAGAAGGTTGAAATATCTCCAGCGTATGTTAAATTAATTATGAAGTTAGTGACAATTTCAACCGCAGTACATTTGCATTTATAACTTCGCTAACCTTATTTGGCCACAATAGCCGAAAATATAGCGCTAAAAAATGTCTGCTGGTCTCTATATTTTGTCGAGATAATAATATTCCTATGCGAGCAAAAATGTACCTACTGAACTGGTTTTTTATCTACTTTAAAGGGTAATATTTTCTATAAATCATTAATTTGATTGATAGTAGATACTTACCACTGGGATAAAAATCAGGTTGTACATTTACGCTAGAATAGATATTAACATTATTACTACATTAGAAATCAAACCATAGTACCCACTGTTGGGCAAAGCCCTTCTCCTACTCTTTCCAGTTCTTAGAACAAAGCTAAGACGAAGAGACCTTAACCGTTTAAAAAAAAAACTGATTGAGGCATAAAGGTATCGACAAATTCTTTCTTTAGTCTGTCTTTGCTTTAAAATGTTAGTTCTTTTTCTTTTTAGTTTTAGTCGTATAATTTATGTAACTATGCTTTTGTATGTTGTATCTTCTATTTTTGCATTTAACAAATGTTTTATCTATCTATCCAAATATATTTAATGTCAATCACAAATTAGTTCGAAGGGTGCCCAAATTAATATAGTTAATCAAATCTTAACATTAGGTACTAAGTGGGTACTATTTTGATTGAATTACCTTTTTACGTCACAGTAATTGCCCTTGTCTAAGCGTGAAGTAATGACCTTTCTACTCACATTACAGCACCCTAACGTTAAATGTCAGTTGGGAATGGGTGACATCTTCGTAGATTGATTTAGACATCGCATCCTGTGCCATTACTTCAATTAATTCCTTAACATGATTGGAAACGGAGGATAAAATGATATTACAGAGCTTTTAGATAATTAACTGTCACGTAACTTTTGTTATAGATCTGTGTTTAAAGTAATTAGTCGTATAAATAATTATAAAAAACATCTCCTTCTGACGCAGTCGGGTAAAATACGTTACCTTACTTGTACTTTTGTTGTAAAACTGTTTGTAACGTAATGATTTTTTCTTTTCTTTAGTCTCCATTTTTAACAAAAATAAATTGCTTGTTTTGATTTACCAACATCATACAATTTGTCCGTAAAACAATAGGTCTCAGGTAAAAATATTTCTACCTGAATCTGAATGGCGAACTGTCAGTTTCAACAATTTATTTTTGAAATGGGTCCCAGACCTGTGAACGCCAATATTATGACGCTTATTTATCCTCTCTTATTTTAATGTATTCTGTCCCTACAACGATTATACTGGCCGGTCCAAAAATGCCTAGCTTCCTCTTAAATATTTAAAAACTATTCGATAGTGGGAAACGCTCGTCTGTCGACTATCTAGTGTATTTTCTAATACGAACCAGGTCCAAAATATTCTTTAACGGGTTTTTATTATGGAGATACTGTGGTAGGTACTTAGGTATAATGTAGTAGGCATTTGTTGGTTTTAATCTGAGGGCCAATTCTACTCATTTACACATTCGCATCTCAATCGCAAACTATCAAAAATTAATGAAAATTAAGACTTTTTTGACAGTTTGCGATTGACATGCGAATTCCAAAGTTTTTTAAAAATTATTAGTAGAATAATGGCACTCAGTTTAATGACATTGGCACTAAATCGTGCGTTTGAATACCATGTTACATTCTGGAGTGTAACAAACAGCAGTGCTATTCTGTAACAACATTTTCGTGTCTCGACAGCGGAATCCGAGGTGAGTTTCAAATTCGTATAAATATAAGACCTTATGATGTGTGAGATAAAGTTCACTTTGTAAGCTTAGTCACTCAGGTGAAGTCGATATCGAAATGGTTATTTACAGAATAGACTAGCTGAGTTTTTTAAAAAATAAAGAAAATGAGGAAATCCAACTTACTTCAACGGGATTGCAGTGTGCGCAGGACAGCAGGGCGGCCACCGCGGCCCACAGGAGCGGTCGCCTGCAAGCCCGCCGGCTCAGGTTGACCCCGTGCTTCAGCGACGTCATGTTGGCAACACTATCACCGCGCCAACATTGACGCACAAGTTGTCACAACCGCAGTCAGTGCACTATGGCCATCACTTCACTGAACATAATCTCATTACTTTGTAATCTCACAATTCGTAACGCCTAGCCGATAGCAATAGTACCTATTTTACACATGATTGAAATTTTAACGTATTCTTGTTTGCTACAGTTCGATTGGACTGGAGTTAGGTAAGGAAAGACCGAGAATAAGCAAGCAAGGAAGTTGACTGAAGTTTTATTTTACTTTAAGGAGAATTCATCCAACCACTAGTACAAATTAGGAAGCCTTTAATTATAGCTGTCTGTAATGTCTGAACTACAACTCCACCGGCTGTCGTAATTTCAACCGGAAATCTTTGTTATTCACAAATGGTCCTCCTTAAAATCTTAAAAGGTAAGTCAAGCCACACAGTTTGAAAATAATCTTAAAATGTATTGCAATTGTTACGTTCCATAGAGACGGTACCTAGTTACTGTAAACATAACCTACTACTAACCTAAATAAATAATTATATCGATATAGTAATTAAGTTTTAATGAATTTGAATAGGAATTTTACTAACCAAATAATCTTATACATCTGTGTGCCTTTTTATTTGTACACCTACGTGGCATATTTTCACGCCTTGCATTACCTAGGTACACCATTTTATTTATCAATATTATATAAAACTCTTCCGTTTCTGAGTGACTGACTGACAGACAACGCACAGCCGAGGTAGGGGAGCACCCAAGGATTTCCCGAAATTGCTACGGTAACGGGAAAAACGGTACCTATATGCACGCGTACAATAAGTTGCGGGCAAAAGCTAGTTTACTTGCATAATTAAGCATGCTTCGTCAATTCATTCGTTTACTTTGTAACAAATAACACAATTACCACACGGTTTTACAAGAAAATACATTTTAGTTTTGGAGACGGGTGCCGCACATGCTTACAAAGCTAGCACAAATTAACTTTTATCATGTTAAGGTACTTAAGGCTCCTAGAAGCGATGTGAACTACTCGTATGAAGTGCCATGAACACTACGAGATACAAACCAAACTATGACGAACACCCCGCCTATATGAGCCTACGCTACGAAAGATATGTCTCAAACAATATGCTACAATTATTCCGCTACTTAAGGTGGAAGCTCCAGGGTAGCCCGCGAAATTCAAATATTTTTATGTTTTTTGCAATTTGCCGGTCAGTGTCAAGCTGTATGTTGAACAGAATACGGTTTGCGATCGTAAAGAGCATTTATCTAAAGGATTATAAACAATTGAATCATCAATATAACCTCTCAATAATCTAAGTTCATAGAACTCGATTGAATGTTATTTCGTGAAAAAGTCATTCAATCGAGCTGTATGAACTTTGAGGGTTATATTGATAATCAAAATGGGTATAATTCTGTAGATAAATATGCGTTACGGCCGCGAATCGTATTTTATTCAACATACAGCTTCACACTGACCGGCAAATAGCAAAAAACATAAAAATATTTGAATTTCGCGGGCTACCCTGGCGCTTCCACCTTATATACTACAGAAATTACGACACAGAAATACGCTACGAACATTCGGCTGCACGTCGAAGTTAAGAAAAAAGAAAAAAAAGAAAGAAAAAGAGTTTATATGCGGACAATATGACGCATATCGAAAGTACACAAAAAGAAAAAAAATACAAGTAGATCTATGAAAGATTAGGAAGATATGCGTCAAATCTGCGCAAAACGGCCATCACTCAGCATAATGCTGGGACTCGTGTGCGAGACAGAGCCACAGCGCTGGTTTTCAGTGACAGCCGGCGTTGACGGTTTGGTTTGAAGTTGGCGCTACGGAGACTACGTCACTAAAATTACGCTATGAATCAGCTACGGAAATACGCTACCTACGAAAACGCGCCTGTGCGCTAATTGTACGCTACGACTGCGAGACTACGTCACTAACAGCCCGCACATTTACTCGTACAAAAAATGCGTTTATTAAGCTATGGATGACTAAGCTAACACAAAAAAAAACTTTTCAATTTCTTTTTGAAACACTAAAAACATGAAGAAAATTAACGTCCTTTGAGCGAAAATAATTCTAATTTATATGAAGAATGAGTATTCTTGATGGTCTGGGAGAATCATAATGTACTATGGCAATGAGCTGTGGGCGGCGTCACGTCGTCGTCGCGTAGTCGCCGGGCCGGCGCCGCGCCGCCCTTGTGCCAGCTCCAAGGATATTGACTCCACAGGACTCACACAAATGTCGTGCTCATTAGCCCTACATGAACGGGACTGTGTTGGCATTGATCCCATGTCTTGGGGACATTAGATATGGTTGTACTGAATAAATACATATACGAGTAAAACATACAACGTGTTCCTTTTGATATCCCATAACTCTAGGGTATCAATGTGAACATGTCAAAGAATCATTAGGCACATGGATGACCTTTTTTTACATTTTACACAAAGTAATTCGACAAAACCACTATTGTTTATGTAAAACACCCTTACGTGACATATGACAACGTCGCATTTGCTTATAGACTGAGATCCTAGACTTTCCAGACACTTATTTTCTCACTACCAAAAGAAGTATGAGGGATAGTGTTATTATTTATACTTAAGAGAATGTGCAAATAGCGCTCTTTCATATATACCCCCTTTCATTTGCTGTTGCAAAAAAAAAAACAATTATATTATTTATTTCTTATTTGCTAATAGTTGAGCAAACTACAACTAAATGTATTCCAAATTTCAAGTTTATAGCATTAGTGAGAAGAGTTCTTGAGATATCCAGCTGTGACAGACGGACAGACTTAGAGCGGATTTCTCTGAAGAAACTGAACGCGATCAGTAGGTACATCTAAACTGCGTTCAAGAGCTGTCAGTGTCAATATTCCACAGAAAATAACGACACTGGCATTATTTATATATTAGTAATTTTTTGTATTTTTCAGTCCCAAGCAAGTATTGTATTCAACTGTACCGATCAATCGAGGCATCTGGCTGATAACTACATATATAATACTAATATTAAAATACTAGTATTTTAAGAGTTTTTAAGTTTATAAAAGTTAACCCCGACACAGCTGGGAAAAGGAAAGGCAGACTGATTAATGAAGTAAAACTCAGTGAATCGAAAAGGCAATAATTGAGTAATTGGAGCTGTAAAAGGACTGCGACTGGATAAGATAAGCCCATTACAAAAGATAAACAGACGGAACTGCATAATTTAATTCCGCCAAGCCCGTTCCACCATCGGACCACAAGACGTACGGCGATGCGCCACCTGTACAGTGTGGACATCCCACATTCCCACCTATACGCACAAAACGTTTTGGGAATACATTCATTGTGCGTACAGCTAAAGAGTGGAATTCCCTGCCGGAGTCTGTGTTTCCTGATAGTTACAACCTGGGTGTATTTAAGTCAAGAGTGAATAGGTTACTTCTTGGCAAGCGTGCTCCACTTTAGAACGCATCATCGCTTAACATCAGGTGAGATAGCGGTCAAACGTTTGCCTATAATAAAAAAATAAAAATAAAAATCTTTTATTCACAGACTACATAGGCCCACATTGTGTTAGTGTCTAAATTATCTTATAAACTATGTTAGTAAACACTTGGAACACAACAAAAAATAAAATACACGTTTTTTACTATCAATAGTAAAAAAATAAACAATGATTCGAACCTATTCCCTTAACGAGATTAACTGATTAACTAACCCGTACAAGAATTCCTCCCTCCACAATGAATCCGAGATGCAGAATCGATCTCGTTGTTTACCCTGCAAATTGGCTTTAAAAGTATTCCTAAATTTACCAAGGAAGTTAGCAAGTAGGTAGGTCAGTTTCTACTGACCATGGATCTCAAATAACAAGTTCGTCTGCAATGTACATATTTAAACGTTCTGCAGCTGTAAACTTTCTATTTTACCTACGTATTATGTTTCAGCATATAAAAAAAAAATCCACAAAGAGATCTATTGTGACTTTTTGTGAATTTGGAAAAGATAAGCCAGTTTGCCTGACAGTCCAGTGCAGAAATTTGTGTACCTATATATTAATTTTAGTTTTATTTAGGGCCGATGTTTCAATAGTCAGATGAATTTTAATCAGAGGAATGAAAATTCCAGTTTGACAGCTTTTGCATAGAAAATATGTCAAACAACCATATTATCTATTCTTCAGTTAAAATTATCTGGCGAATGAAAAATCAGCCCTTATTACATTACTTCTGGATGCTTTTAATAGAGAATATGCACGCGATTTTTTTATTATAAAATTAATTACTTATAAGCTCCAGTAAACACTCAAGAAAATATTTTTTAAATATCTTCATCAGCGATGAAGTTAAAACGCTTCAAAGATTACTTTTAGAACGAGAAGTCCGAAATGGAATTTGACGTCACGCATTACGTGACGTCTATACATCTGCCATAGAAAACAGCGTTTTCGCGAGAGGGACAGATATATCTGTTTAAAATAATTATATCTCGTTTGTTTTTCGAGCAATTTTGATTCTATTTCCACTGTTAATAATATATTTTTGTATATTTTTAGATAAACTGATTAGATAATAAATATTTTTTTATGCATATTCCCTAGCTGATTAAAGCACGCGTAAAACTAAAAGTCTGACCAAATATTGTGCCTTTTTTATTTATTACATACCTACTTTATTGTACATCAGATAAAAGTCTTAGGGCCAGTTTCACCGGTTACGGATAAAGTGTCGGTTAGCTTATTAGGAACTTATCTGGCAGATGAACTAAAATTTTTGGTTTCACAGGTGTTGGATAGCGATATCTGGCAGACCAAAGTATTATAAAATATTATAGTATTATAAGGGCCAGTTTCACCGGTTACGGTTAAAGTGTCGGTTAGCCTATCAGGAACTTATCTGGCAGATAATGAACTAAAATTTTTGGTTTCACAGGTGTCGGATAGCGATATCTGGCAGATTTATTAAGTATTTGAGTATTATAAAATTATAGTATTATAAGGGCCAGTTTCACCGGTTACTGATAAAGTGTCGGTTAGCCTATTAGGAACTTATCTGGCAGATGAACTAAAACTTTTGGTTTCACAGGTGTCGGATAGCGATATCTGGCAGATGAAGTATTGATTAAGTTATCAGGCGAATCAAGTGGCTGTTAAGGAAGTTATCATCTACATTATAGTACATTTCAAGTTGTATTTCAAGTGGGAAAAGTTTTTTATTGCATTCGAGGCGGTACCAGCGGTTCAGGTGTTTGTGATCACGAAACACCGAACCCGACGAACTATTGAAAGCCTTTTCGATGTCTTTCCAGGCTTTTTCTTTATCTTGCCAAGTCGTAGCGTCACTTTTTAGGGTTCCGTAGCCAAACGGCAAAACCCTTATAGATTCGTCATGTCTGTCTGTCTGTCCGTCCGTATGTCACAGCCACGTTTCTCCGAAACTATAAAAACTATGCTGTTGAAACTTGGTAAGTAGATGTATTCTGTAAACCGCATTAAGATTTTGACTCAAAAATAGAAAAAAAAACAAGAAATTTTGGGGGTCCCCCCATACTTAGAACAGAAACTCGAAAAAAAAAAATCATCAAACCCATACGTGTGGGGTATCTATAGATAGGTCTTCGAAAATCATATTGAGGTTTCTTATATCATTTTCATCTAAACTGAACAGTTTGCGTGAAAGACACTTCCAAAGTGGTAAAATGTGTCACCCTCCTGTAACTTCTAAAAGAAGAGAATGATAAAACTAAAAAAAAAAATATTTTGTACTTTTTAGTCTTTGATAACGAAATATTTTGAACATTTATACATTTTATCAAGTAGGCGAATGAGCCCGCATCCTCTCCATCTCCGCCAGTGCGTCTGTATTGCATGGTGTTTTACCTGTCAGCTTAGAATAGTCTAGCTCCTCAATCTGGAGAACACTAAGTGATTTTACTCTACTTTGGGCCACATATGCCTCTCCAGCCGCAAAAGTACGGGACCCTAAGCACACACTGCGTGGTCTATCTACCGTACAGCCTTGGATTTTGTGCACGGTAGATGCCAAACTTAAAATCACAGGAAACATGCGCCTTTCCACCGCACCGTAGCTGTACTTGGCCGGAAATTGGATGCCTATAGGCTGAATTAGGACGGTATGTCGGTTTCATACATTTGGTCGCGTTTAAAGTGCGGTCAGACGCTGTCCGAAATGAATCCGATACTCCCATTCACTAGCCCCTTCTCCACGTCTATATTGGATCGCAGCATGATTTTAGCCCCTTTTTTTCCTTTTTTATGAACAATAGTGTAATCATATTCTGCTAACTTGAGCCTCCATCTTGTAAGACGTGAACCAGGCTCTTTTAGATTCATAAGCCAAATTAAAGGTTTGTGGTCGGTAACTTTAAAATTCTTAATTTACTCGGTAGTCCACCCGTTTTATTTATATCGCTGGGAATAATGGACTCCAATGAAGTATTTCCAAGGTCTTTGTTTATGTCGTACATTCGAGTACCTTTTCGTTCGTAAAATTTAAGAACTTCATTGTTGTGCTTCTCTACTTGGCCGTTTGTTGGATAAATACACAGTGCTTTTTCAAGCGCAAACTCGCCGGTAGCATTTGATGAGACCTTAGTCAGCAATACTGCGAGATGCTCGCTGTTCAGCTCTCCGACCCTAAAGGCGTTCCAGATGTCGGTGAATGTCGTGTCTCCTCGCTGGCTAGCGCAAGAGTTGCCGGAGAGTTAAGGCATGTACACTAAGACGCCATCTCTTTAAACTGGTAATTTGAGCAAGCTATGCACTGTAGAGCCACCTATAGTCGTGTTGCAACTCCAGTCAGAGCGCCAATCTTTGTAACCTGCTTCCCCTAACATCTGGTCACTTGATTTTTCAAAACAACAAGAACGTCTTTCCTGTTCCAGCGCCACCAGTTACGAATAGTTTAAGCCTTTGTTGATCGCCCATTTACAAGTCAATATATATTATAATAGGTTTGTTATAACCTTGAAACTGGATCGTGGTCAAAGTTCATTATAAAACCTTTCTAACAAGTCCAAACACGGCTATGATACGATATTCCATCATGGAATGCCAGTGCCTATCTTCTGGCTGCATCATCAGACCTTGAAACCTAATCGTAGTCAAAGTTCATTATAAGACTTTTCTAACAAATCCAAACACAGCTATGATACGATGTTCCATCATGAAGTTCCAGTTCATATTTTCCGGCTCCATCATCAGATCAGTTCGACAATACCATATTATTGTATTGTCATCAAAACTACATACAGCTGCCAATTTTCAAGACACTACGATCATTGGAAGTTGGTTAAATTAGTATTAGTATTAGTATAAAAGCGTGTTAATTGTATACTTCAAAATGTAAAAAAAGTTGACTTGGATTATTTAGAACAAAAATTATTTCATTAATTAAGTTTTCAAATGAAAATATTTTACGTATAGTAGAATCGAAACGCAAAGAAGCGACGTTGCCATTCCGCTTGTTATTAAGTGGCCAGTATCATATCTACCGGATAAATTATCAGGAAGTTTGACGGTGAAACCGAAAAAAGTTATAACCAGCCTGTAAGTGGTAGATAGTATTAATTATCAGATAACTAACCGACACTTTATTCATAACCGGTGAAACTGGCCCTAAGTGTCGGTTAGTTATCCATCAGATAACTAACCGACACTTTATCCGTAACCGGTGAAACTGGCCCTAAGTGTCGGTTAGTTATCCATCACATAACTAACCGACACTTTATCCGTAACCGGTGAAACTGGCCCTTAGTACCCTAAATTAACATCTTCTCCAACTGGTAAATAATCCTGAACAAAATGAATACGAACTGTCCAAAATTAGTCTATTGGGTAAATTGATAGGCCATTATCAGTAAACCAGAGCTATGTTACACAAATAGTATCAGTAAATCTGCAGAGCATTGTAAAACCAGCACGTTTCGTATGCACGTGTAAGTATATTGTGTAATGGGTACTGCCGACACATTCAGTAAATAAATCGAAGCTATGCTACATCCAAGATATACTGCACTGGAATGAAGTACTCGTAAACGAGTTACGTCGGGGCGCATCTGTTATTTTAGATAAAATTATGTAAGTCACATATTATAGAAAACAGGGCGCATTGAAGACGTTGTTGACGAGTATCATGTCCTCACTAATATGCACACGAAAGTGTTTGACTCTCAGTCAGACCGTGTTGAGTTTTAACGCCAAAATCGAACGAATTTTTAAGAAATTTGGCAAGCTTAGATTTTACACCAAGGGCATAAAACAGTGTAATATGTCACAAGCGTCTAGAATATAACTTACGAGCGAAGCGACAGAGTTACTACAAGAATCCTTATTGTAGTGAGTAATTAAAGCTAACTCAAAGCAAAGACACCTTTAACCCTGAGGAGCACTCTCTTTCACACCTTTTGCAACAAAATTGTGCTCAAGCCGTGAAGAGAACAGCGGAGGACTACAGGCGCCGCTCGCGGGCCTTCACATATGATGTTCTTATAATCTTGTTACTGCTTCGCCATAATCTCAGACTTTCATATAAGCGAAGCTGCTGGCAGAGGCTAGTTTATTATATTTTCTACGAACAACGCAGGTTCGCAGTTCCTACAAAAGGTCGAGTTACGATAGTGAAAAGTCTAATTTCACCGAAGAAAAGAGATGACCAGTTTCTGCCTAGGCGAGTTCGGGATTTTGTGCAAGATCACAATTTTTACACCAAGATTTAAAAATAAAGATTTAAATTGTGGTGCTTACATTACTCCGAATAAGACCAAGGTTAAATAATTTCTAAATAAACAGTATTTTAATTGCTTCGGCAGTATTTCTTGATGTTGCTAAGGAGTAAGGTAACTTACATTGTGAATTTTATATATAAGATATATACTAATACTAATCTTCGAGTCAAAGCATGAAAAATCAATTCATATCTTATTTTACCGTTTTATCTTTTTATTGTCGAGTATGTCGTATTTCGAGTAGGTACAGATACTTAGGTATCTTTATTTTTCTCAGTTTCCTTACCCTTAAGACTTGTGAAACTTTTTTATCTGTAAAGTACAGAATATAACAATTCCAAAAATATAACAATTTATTTGCTGGACGTTGATATTGATAACTAAGCATGCTTCTATAGTATCACTGTGTCATGTCAACATTTTAGATATTTTTTCTCTGTTTTAAGTTTTAGATAGGTGTGCTCCTTTTGCTTCCGGCGACAGATTTTCCAACTAGACTGCTCAGTTTGCGGCTCGGCGGCACGCTGCTGTTTACTATTTTATATTTCAGTAACTACCTAGTTGGTTTATATATATTAACATGGTGACTGTTGCAGTGACATCGTAGAATTTATTGTTCTATGATAGCAAATATTTTGATCGTCTTAACCAGATAGTAAACAGATATCACTTGGCCAAGATCTTTCCAATTTTAATCAGACAGAATCTGAAATGTGTTGATCAGAGTTTCAATTTTGAGGAAGCTATATGTGGCCATTAAAATTTCAAGCTGATCACTTGCAGTCCGAGACTATCAAAATTATCAAAATAACCGTAAATATACGTACAACGGCATCAATGTACTATTTGAGGAGTTTTAACTTCTTCTTTCAACTCAACGTGCTCTGAAATTCTGAAACTTATTTTCATGAAAGTTATAAGGCCACTAAAATAAGTATTTTAGCTCAAGGGTGCTGGTTCCAGTTATGTTTCGTAACAAGAAGCTTTAACTAAGCAGCTCATGTACCTATCATCATAATTAGGAGTAAACTGTAGATCGATAAAAAAGAACCTACCTTTTTTAGATGTTATTAAATATTGTCTATGCCATATGTAAATAAATAGAACACATACATAGTAACAAGATATTTTTTTCTTAAATACTTCATTAAAATGTGGTTGGTAAATAAAAAAGGTTACAGTAGGTAAAAATTACTTAATTTGAAACCCTAGCTGGTTTTGATGAAACAAAATGGAAAGCCATCTACGTAAAAATATAATTAAAAAAAAAAAACATTAAATGGCATTTCAAAAGATTTTTGACGAAAGCTGGCCAGCTTTCATCTCGTAAAATAAGTTAATCAGGCTGATATTCTTATCTCGTTCAGATACTTAGTTCAAAAATAACATACTTAAAAATTAAATGAAATCTGTTCATCAAAATTTCTGGACCCACCGTTCGTCACCTTTTATTCCATTGATATTTTAAAATTACTTTTCACATTGCACACAATGCATTATTTGAAGAGCTTTCGTTTTTCAATGTTCACCACAGAAAACTAATGACTAGTTTGCGAGTCAAGGCTAATAAGTTTTGAAAGTAGGTACAAGACTTGTTAGCATTGATGTTATAAGGCCGAAGTTATAAAAAATCTTTTAGCCCAGGGTTGCTGATTCTCATTACAATTTGAATAAAGACTCATCTATCTATCTATCTATACTTATAATAAATCTGTAGAGAGGTCAATTCTGTACATGAAATATATTTCCAAAATAACTATCAGGGGGTGATTAGGGATCGATACTGATGCCAAAAATGCAATCAGTACAATTTTTGTCTGTCTGTCTGTCTGTCGGTCAGTCTGTCTGTCTGTCTGTCTGTCTGTATAACCGTTATAGAAACAAAAACTACTCGACGGATTTTAATGAAACTTGGTACAATTATTATTCATACTCCTGAGCAGGTTATAGTATACTTTTCATCACGCTACAATCAATAGGAGCAGAGCAGTGAAGGGAAATGTTGGGAAAACGGGAGAAGTTACTCCATTTTTTAAGCTTCCATCGCGTGTGCAACCTTAATGGTGAAAGCTACACAGAAATCATGTATGACGGAAATGTTCTCCTTAAAATTATATAAAAAATATCCAACGACAGCATATGTCTATCTTTTATGATTGACGCACAATAACACGTGTAACTCCCGATAGCTTAGCAGTTCGAAGCTTCTTACGTTTATAAAACTTACAGTCGTCCCTAATTAACATTAATAAAAGTTAACATTATTAACTATTCCATAAAAAAAGAATCATAGAAATCGGTATAGAAACACCAAAGTTATACATGAAAAACGCTAATAATAAGCCATCGCGCGTGAATACTGAATCATGCTATAAGGATTATTTTTGTGGTCGCGAACGCACAGGCAGGCGGCTAGCTTGGTGCCTAGAGGCTAGCGAGTAGCTTCGGAAAACGGCTTACGATAGTTTGCAATATCCTTTAATAATTATAATGTCGAGGGGAAGATGGTTATAATTTCGCTTTACACCAAACGAGTAATAATATTATAAATGTGAAAGTTTGGTTGTTTGTTACTCAATCACGTCAGAACGGCTTAACGGATCTTAATGAAATTTAGAACAAAGATAGATTATAGTCTGGAATAGCACATAAGCTACTTTTCATCCCGGGAATATGTTCCCTAGGGATCACGAGGGCGAAGCCGCTGGCAGAAGCTAGTAGTATTTAAAATTACAAGGACGCCAAATTAATTATACAGATTCTGAAACCTTTATCTATCTAGATTTTTGCCTAATTTCCACTTGAAATATTATGTCTATGTGTACCCTTTTTTTTTCGGCTGGGAAAAATGCGTTACGCATACCCTCTCACTCGGGGGAGTGTGAGGGGTATGTGGGACTCCCCGGGCAAGCCCGGTATACCCACTAAAACAACCCAGCACTGAAATTCCCGCAACGTCTTAGTGGGGGTGGACTGGGAGATCGGCGTAGCCTTTACGTCCAGTCCATGTCTATGTGTACCCTTGACCGCGTTGCCGCACCCGACTGGGTTAGACGCACCATCTACTTAGATTTATAACCCGTAGGAAACTGACGGCTGCCCCATTCGATGGGGGTCACAGGGCATGCCCCAGTTGAGCCAATATTTTACAGCAGAACACATGGCTTGGTCACGGTAAATAAGGCTATATAACTCAGGCAAATATAAAAGCTTAGTTACTTTTCTCGTGAAAAAAAACCACCATTTGATTTGCTTTGAAATATTGAAAAGCTTGGGGATTTTTATACCAAGTTCCGTTTCCACTATTTGAACACCTAATACTTTTTGGTCTTTAACAGGTCACAGTGGACATATATTCTGGGAAATGTTGAATGAGTCAACAAGGAATTTCCATAACAAATATTTGGCTTTGCGGTTTGGAAATTAGTTTGTAAATCTTTGTATTCTTGTTTCAACACTCCGAACCAATCAAATAAAACAACTGAGTAAATAAAATTAGGTTACAAATCGCTTTACAAATGCACAGAAATAATATTACTCCTTTATCCCGAAATTAAAACATTTAGCTATACACACAACGGATCTTCGGAGTTTAAAATAAATTTTCAGTGGCGGTAATCTGTTCCCAGTGATCGAAAGCTAGACTTAGAGTTGTATTTTTCAAGATAAGTTCTTTTTTCGATCAGTGTCGCATGTCTATACTGCATTGCCCTTGAACTCTTACATTGGAAGGTACATACAGACTACATTTACGTGTATATGTACGATTACGTTGGCAGCGAACGGCTACAGATTTTCTTGTATCCGTGGGAACCGGCGAATTTTGTGTTGTATCTAGAATTTACGCTTCCCGGTCACGTAACGCGGACTATTTACTTTGGTCAATTAGTTACGTAGTTGCTTTTGTCCTGGACAGGTTTCAAATGAGGTGTTACGTAAGAATATTTAATAGAGGGAGTTAATTCCATTCGTGTTTCGTAACAGGCACCCTACGCTGTATTTAACTAACCATAAAATGAGCTCCGCGTGTTTAATAAAGTTGTGAGCTAAATGCAGGTGGAGAGTAGCACTAACAATAGCTGCAGACTTTGTTGTCTATGAATTTTGAATATTGTTATTTGGTATACTTGGGCATATAATGTACATTCATACAATGTTTGAATTATTTGACTCTTACACAACCTAATGCTTAACAAGATCTAATTTTTTGATAGCACGTGATAATTTTAACAACACAGAAAAAAGATTACATTACACTAGTTAATTTGAAACACTAGCTGGACACATAAAAAAATAATGTAAAAAAAAACACCAAAGGGCTTTTAAATTTTTTTAAGGATAATGGCCAGCTTTTATTACATATCTATTGTTTTTTTTTTAATTTGCTCAGTCAATAATATTATTTATCTGATATTCTCGTATTATGTTATTGATATTATTTTTATCCAAAAGTTGCCGAAGTTTAAAAAATATCAAGTAGGCACCTATTAGACTTGAAATGCCGGTAATTTTAAAGTTTTCTGCATCGTGTGCTTTATTTCCTTCAACTTAGTTACTGCAGTCACAATCGGAAATATTATTTCAAGGCTACAGCAATTTTCAGTGACACGTGTACCAACTGACATAGATAAATTGTTAATGTCTTTGTTTAAACAGTTTCTAGTTAGCACAAAGGCTTGTTGTTTGAAGTGGGTATTTAAAAATGTAAACAGATGCCGTGGCCCGTGAGGCATGACAAAACGAATGCAGTTCAAGGGCACTGCAGTGGCCGCGGCCGTGTGTGACATGAAAGCTTCCTCGTTTATTTACGCCCCATTGGACGACGACTCAATTTAGTATAAACTACGATAAACTGTCTGACTCGACTCTATGATAGGTACCCTTAGCAGCGCGAAGAAAAATGTTTGATTTGGTATTATTAGTTCCATGCTTACCTATGTCACCGGAAAATGACAGAATCCGTAACATTGTAATAAATCTTGATTACATAACATTTTCTCGATAAACTATGAAAAAATATGAATATAATAAATACCATCCAAATTCAATAGTTTTCAATCTATCCGCGTCTTATTTACAAAAAAAAAGTTAACAATTTCACCCGGTATTTTACAATCTTACGGCGTTTGCCACTTTCCACTTACAACATTTTGGTGCACACTGGTTCATGGTGATTTAATAAATGGTATCAGTTCCAATTTTGCAACAGGCCAGGCATACAAAAATAAAAAGAGAAAATGAGTCGGCTAACATTTTTTTTTTCACTATTTCTTTTTATATCTGGGAGAAATTTTCACGTGAATATTTCTCGAAGTTTTATTACCAATCCAGCAAAATTTTATCGTAGACGTCTGTACGATGACTCGAAATATATTAACTTTACTACATTCTTGCGTTATATCTACTTTATGGCAGACATAAAAGTGTGTGTGTGTGTGGTGAAACTGCATTAAAAGAGTATAAACACCTGCCTGTGGTGTCTATATTCTATGTGTGTACCTACATATCATAGTTAACTAATTTCTAAAGTACCTAATATCAGTCGAGTTTCTAACCATAGCGTAGCAAGTATGTACGTAGTTGCCTTAACTGCTAATATATGATATCTTCTTGCTAGGTACTGGCCGATCAAGAATCTACCTAAGTAAATACGCCTCAACAACCTAACTTTGCTTCATTTGCTTGGACTTGTCGGGCAGTATTGCAGAAATTTTCAAACTAATACAAACCGAACGACATAACCAAAGTGCATACTTAAACCTGTCATCTATAAAAATAACAAATTTTTCCAGTTACCCGCGTGAAAGGCTTTAAAAAAGTCTAATTAGTCCGTCGAATAGATTTTGAAAAAATATTGTACACAATTTTTTATTTTATCACAAAAAAAAAATTAAGACGATACAGTGCGATGAAAACTCGTGTGACGTGAGACGTCACATTTCGATACACTTTTTATCGGAATGTGACATCACAACCCCTCTCTCCTGCCTGATCTTTGATGCGTTTTATCTACATCAATTTTTGATTGTTTTGAGAAAACAATACCTATCTAATATTTTCGATCATCTAACTGACGGACTAAATAGAATCATATTTTTTTACTCAGGGAACATCCTTATTGCGTTAGCAACGCTTGCCGGTATTACTAGTAGGATGGGATTAAATACCTACATACAGCCAGCGTCGGAGCTAACTTCATACAATTTATTAATACCCATCAACTGAATTTACGATCCATGGAACAGGATGAAGTGAGTCAACGATTTAATTTACAGTTGACTATGGGCTATGTGAACTACATGAATATTACGGCATCGATGATGCAACGGATGAATTTCTTTGACCCAGTGAGACCATTCAGTTGAGTCATCGGAAAAACTCAATGGTCAATACTTATTTCTGGAGTTGCCTCATCTTTTTAAGGACTTATAATAATGGAACTGTGATAGAATACTTATATCTTTAAATATATTGACTTTTATATTAATTAGCCTGTTTTAGGTAACTATTGTGTTGCGAATTTGTAACCACTCTCCTATGAATGATGAATTTCTTTGACCCAGTGCGTCATCTTGAAAACTTTATGGTCAATACTTGTTGCTGGGGTTGCCTCATCTTTTGAAGGATTGTTAATAATGGAATCATTAATAATACTGATATCTTTAAGGATATTCACTATTATATTAATTAGCCTGTTGTACCTACTGTGTTGCGAATTTGTAACCACTTACCTACCTATATCTACAGCAAAACTAGTTAGCATACCATTATATGTAGTTATAAGTTTCAGCTACTATCTATAAATTGCCAACACATTTCTATTGATAGACTTTGCTCTGTAGAAGGCACAAAGCGACGGTCTTTAAAGCACAAATCTTATCCAAAGTAGATTCATCATCTTCCTAGCCCTTTCCCAACTATATTGGGGTCGGCTTCCAGTCAAACCGGAAAAGTAGAGGTACAAGAACTTTTAATCCAACTAAATCATGAAGGTTCAAAAGATGGAGTTGATCTAATCTACAAAACTAGGGCGGTACACACTTTCGTAGCGCCGTACATACACACGTCACAACTTCTCAACTCGTCCGCGTAAAGCAAACATAATTCTCTTATCATTTAATTAAACTAGTTCCAACAAAACTTGACCGGCATTACTTTCGCCAGCCTTAAAACTCATCTATGAAAATTGACAACAGAATTTATAATGAAAATAAGTCTGAGATTTCTTTATTTATTATAATTGATAAAACTTAATGGCAGCAGGCGATGCAATCATAAACGCTTCACCTATCGTATTAACATAAATGTACCAGTCAATTTTTAAAGTGATGTAGTTGGTAGGCATGGGTCTTATCTGCATTTAAAAAACAATAATTTTGATTAATCATTGGAAATTTAATAAACCAGTAGGTAGTATAAATAAATTTATTTATAAAAAATATATATATAAGCGAACCACATCGTCTTTGCTCGCAGCAAAAAAAATGGCCTACTCAAGAAAATAAATAGCTTGCGTTCGTCTACATTAGCTGAGCTCAACAGGGCGGAGGAAGAGCAAAAACTAATACAGACAAATAAGCCGGATGAGATGTTCAATGTTCCTTTCCCAAGTACAAAAAGACAATCTTAACAAACTGCAAACTCTGTTCGATTTTTTCTTAACTATAGGTACTTTACTTGTCCATATTCCAGAGGAAGATCGTGATTTTCGTAGAAATTTGGGATATTTTATCCCATAACTGGCGGAATAATGAAGGTTTTCTGAAGTGACGTGCACCAGTTGGCAGCAGGAGACGTCAGGTTCACATGTCGAAACGCTAATATTTCTGATTAAGGTTTTGATTGATGTCAATGTCATATTGATATCATGATCCTCCACCTATACGTTTTCCAAGTGAAAAACTTGCCAAAGTGGCGCCAACTGGCAGCATGAATTTTCCTATAAACCCATATAAACCTTAATTTCACTAAACATTTGATAGTAGTGAGTAATAGGCACTTTCATATCTTGCTAAAAATGTTTCAGGCGCGTTCAGGCGGAGCGGTGTAGGCCAGTCTGCAGAAGACTGTGAACGACAAAGAAAATACTAAGAGGTGAGTGATTACGAATGTCTTATAGGAAATTTAAACAACGCTTGGCCCAAACAGACTTACGACTAAAATCTTTTTTTCTAGCTACTAAAAGTGAACAATCCTAGTCAAACGAAACTTTTAAAATTCGCACCGCAGCATGTCGCTTATCGTCCATTGTTGCAATCTTTTTACGCGGGACGTGTCGGATAACGTGCTTATGCCGATACCACTTAGAATGCAGCCGACTTTGTGCCGCAGAAAACGTGCAAGCCATTTCAATATGCATAGAACATTACAAGAATAGGAACTTGTTGGATTTTACTACAAGGAAACTGTGATTCTAAAATGCATAGGAATACCGTCCGGTGGGACTTTAAGTTGATGACGGAAACACGCTTTTGCTGAGCTGGTCATTTCCTGTTGTCTTGTCAACCTAGTATTTTAATTCTATTGGAAATAGATCAGTGGAAATAGCTCCGGTTTCCAGTGTAGTGGAGTGGAAAGGAGATCTGTCGGACAAGCAATGCCTTGCATTATCTCGATATCCCTCGGCATGTGTATTTTCAATATCAGTTGGATGTTTATAGCAAAATATTTATATATATATATGGATGGGAAGGCATCAAATGACTCCTCCGAAGCAGAAGGGAGTGTCAGACTCTTACTGACCAAAACCCATCCGTGTTCCTCCTAGTGCCCTTTGCGTTCCTGGGCCGCGGTGACTCTTTCAAACAAATTCTGAAACATTGCAAAATATCTACTTTTCCTTTTAGAGTTATTCGGTTCTACTACCAGTATAATGTGTATCTAGATACAAAACTGTTCTAGCCCAGATAAACAACTTATCGATTAAAAAAAACAAACTACCCATTAAATTTTTTATAGGTAGGTCATTAGTAGTCGTAGTGCCAACACGGGCGAGTGAGCAACCTTGATACATCCAGTAATAACACGTAGATTAAGATCTCAATTATTGTTCATGACATAACGTTTGTTTCTACCATAAATACGAATAGTGCTAACTAAAGTGGCACAGGTTAGTAAGGCCGGGATTTACGGGCACCGATTCCTGTTTATATGATTCCGCCAAAATCGTAATTCCGGGTCGTAATGAACGGAAACCGGAACCACTGTCGCTCGGCGCCGTGTAGCCTCACGACCCAAAGTAGGTAACCGTTCACTTTACACTGATATCAGACAAAGATAGGCAACCTACTGAAAATTAGGCATAAAAGATGTGGTTTGTATGGATATCGGGGATTTACGTGGTCTAATGCTATGCTGAAGATTATTCGTAAGATATTAGCTATAACCTACACTCCTATCATATGACAGGCCGTGTTCGCCCGACGGCGATTCTCGTCGGCGAAAATGACGAAATTCCATAAATTTTAATAGCCTTTTTAAATTGCACTCTTACTTCGTTGTTGAAAAGAAAATCACGTTAAACAATTCAAGCTTCTTGATCTTGCAGTTACAGCTCAAGCTCGCTTTATAAGTCCATGGTTTTATCAGTTTAGTAGGATGATTCTTAAAAATCCAGTCTAGACAACTCACGTTTACATGCTTAACAATACCAAAAATTACGATTGCGAAGCTCCAAACCAACTGCATAAACAAATCACAGTTCATTCACCTCCACGCTCCGGCTAATCAGATTCCAACTCGCAAGTCGCAGAGCTTTCTTCAGCTTGTGAATCAACATGCAAATTATGATCTGACATTCAACTTCAAACAGTGCCAGGCACCAGTTCTGCGTAAAACGAGACGGATTTTATCTAATTAACTTCTCAAACGTAAACAAACATGCAAACGAAGGCTCCTTCATAGAAAATGTATTGTCAACTGAGCTTGGCGTTCTACTCTACTAATACGGCATCACATCCAAACAAATTGAGGTAGCTGTGAAAATCTATTGTATTTGTTTTTTTTTTTATATTTGTAGGCCAATCACGCTTCAAAGGCTGAAGCTGGAGCAGACCATGACCTGAATTAGGACATAATAGGATGTTTTTTTATCTTACAAGACGTTCCCTGGGACCAATTTCGAGTTTTACGTGAGTGAAGCCGTTGGAAAAAGCTATATAAAATATGTACTAAAAACACAGAAGGAATATATGAACATCGCCCTAAATACTAAAGTCTTCGGCGGTGTTTAGTGTCACTCAAACAGTGAAGGGAAGGCGTGCACCTGCCTATGTTCTCACAGAACTTCTAGAAAACACAGGGTTGTTTGTATCATTATGTTCGCATCGAATGTCGTATTCGTAAGTCGTTTTGGAAAAACCTAATAGTAGTGTAACAATAGCATGTATTTTTTTAAAACCTTATTTATTTACTTACTTCCTTACTAATTTTGCTAAGCAGTGATAGGGTCCGACCTTCATTTGCTAGCTGTCAACCATTGAACCTTGAAAGCTAGGCTGTATATACCCTAGCTTTCCTCGATAAATGGGCTACGCAACACTTAAATATTTTGTTCAATTTGAACCCGTAGTTCCTGAGATAAGCACGTTCAAACAAACTCTTCATCTCGTATATATACTATTAGTATTGTTCAATACAATAATTACCATCGAACACGGTTTGCTGATCTAGCTATCCAATTCCGCCGCACTTAGTGTGCCACAGAGTCAGTGCATATTCGAACAGCAAGCCGGGTGCATTCGCCAGCCTATCATTAGCCATCATTTTAGCGTAGCTTAAAGTACTAAAAATAAACTGTCTTTTACCAGTGAAACAAAGCGGTTTAGTAGCCATCCAAATACTCAATACCAAGTAGGTCGCGACCCTAACAAGAATGATAAGTAAGATATAATAGACATGCATAAGCTTTAAATTAGTGATAATACCTCCCACAGCCAACTATACTAACATTTTTCCAGAAAAATAACTATAGATTTGGAAACATAAGTAAACAGGTTTACCTCAAGAGATTATACGTCATACAAAGTACAAAAGCAACAATTCTTAAATCCGTAACAAAAGTTAAGGCTACTTAAAAGATAATAATCTGTCGCGGCACAGAGATGGACGAGCGCCGCAAAGGATCCGGTATCCTATGTAACTCAGTAATACAACTCCCACCGCTTTTTATAAGGAACGCTTTTATAAAATATCCGCTAAGAAAAGAATATGAGATATATGACACGACAACTATCTCTATGAAAAATGAACGGGTAGGGTATATTTTTATGGTGTTAGGAAAAAAAAATCTAACAGAAAGAGCAAGAAATGTTTTCCCTTTTTAACAGACTTCTCAAAAAGGAGGAGGTTCTCAATTCGGTTGTATGTTTTTTACCTCATAACTCCGACAATTATGAACCGATTTAGCGGTGGGGTTTTATTTCAGAGAACTTTGGGACTCCGCTAAATGCAAGCAACACGGGAACAGATGATTATGGGATGCTGGAGAAAGCCTATGTGAAGTATTTGACGTCTTTCGGTTAAGACACACACTGTTTACTGTCTATGACATGCATAAGGGCCGTTTTCCTATCATGCGTGTTGTCACCCGCGCGAGGATTTCGTCCGCATGCGGGTGACAGCACGCTCCAGGCCACACGCAGGACAAAGATTTCGTTTCCCGCTGCAGTGTCATGCAGGTAGCCAGTGACTAAACACGTGACGCGGGCTGCACGCAGTTCATGGTCTATAAACATGCGTGCGACCCGCGTCACAATAAAAACAACACTGAAGACAGAAGAACGCACGCGGGGTGTACGCCCGCAGCCAATCCGCATTCCGCGCGCGTGCTGCCCTCACGACAGGAAAAACATGTATGAAATGATAGGATGCGGGCAGCCCGCATGCAGACCTGATCCACGTGCGGGTGAAAACACGGATGACAGGAAAAGGACCCTAATCGAAATCTATCAAGAACTGGGCATAAAACTCCATCTAATTTCTTAAAACAATCTGAAGCGCAATAAAAGTACAATACTCTACTTCAGGAGGGATTCCTCCTAGTACTTCCTACTGAGCGGTACTTCGAGGCAGTAAAATCTCGATCGATACCACACTTTAAGTTTCGTCATAAAACGTGATGTTATGACCATAAAGATCGATGAAATATCCATGAGTTCTTACCTACTTTACCATTGCAAGTTTGAATAATTAATTATATTACGGTACCTCTACCGCGTGTATCTGACATCGACGCACAAACGATTTCCATGGGTCCAGGGCATGATTCTGGACACCCCAGTGTTGGAATTTTTCGTCGGTTCTTTTCTCATCTTTTCATTTTTTTCAAGAGTACCACAAATAGGTATCAGCTCAGCTGAGCTGATATCTATTTGTGGTTTTATTCAGATTGCTCTTTTTAGTGAATTAATTATTTTTTAGTTAAAAATTTCATTGGGTTAGGTCAGAATAACGATTATGAGCAGTAAAATAACCCTTGAAAAAAATGAAAAAATGAGAAAAAATCCGACGAAAACTTCTAAGTCTAAGGTGTCCAGAATCATGCCCTGGACCCATGGAAATCGTTTGTGCGTCGATCTCAGATACACGCGGTAGATTTCAAATAAAAGTGAATCAATAATGATATAAGAAAAATCTAAACCAATGTCCATAAAGAAAAGACCCTTCTTGTCGTCCTAATAAAAATCGATCATCACGCCGACAGAGGACGCCTGTCCGTTTTACCGATCAAATTAATGCGACGATCGTGTATTATCGCAATTAAAGCTTTCAAAGTCGAAAACAGATGAGGACACGAACGAACGGTCTAAACTCTTTCTGATTTATAATGCATACTACAACGCAAAATAAAATGAGTGATGAAGTTTCTAGTGTCCATAACTTATATTCTACCCCTGTAAATAGACTAACACGTGCTGTAATGAACGCGTGCAACAGAAATGCGTCACACTCACAGCTCGCCTGCTCATCTGTTTAGAAGCGAAACGAGAGTCGTGACGTCAGAGGGGGTGAAACAACATAATTGTATTTAAAACACCGCTGGCTTAGTGACGTCGGCATTCATCCAGCATGCCTTTATATTGACGCTGGCATTACAGCCATGTTGTAGAGCAGTGGGACGTCTTCAGAAACTGAGATGTTTGTATGTAAGCTAGTGCATTAGTTATTTTATTTTCTATCTATTTAAACATTTGAAAATTTCCACGTCTGAGTGTATGGCTGGCAACCTCAAACCACGGATGACGGAATCATGAAATTTCAGAAATAAGCTGTGAAAGATGAATGCCTAGGAAGGACGTGACTACTGTGATGACAATAAATAGAGAAGACTGAATAACAGCCATAGTATCATGAATGATGATAATGATTGTATAGCTTACTGTCACCTATCCTATGTGTTATTCCAGACTATAATCTACCATTGTGCCAAACTTCATTAGTGTCCATTCAGCCGTTCGGACGTGATTGAATAACAAACATCCATCCGAAATTAAAAGTATGGATTAGATATCATTCGTAATTTTCGACATACAAAAAATATATTAAAGCTTACTATACTTAACTTTTTCTAGAACATAAGGCACACTAACGGTTACAAACACTAATTAGCAAAAACATGGGCTAACGAAAGCGGTGGAAACTGGCAAAACCTTGACAACGCTGCTACAGTGCGAATTACGACGTAGCGTTTACAGACCCCGAAATATGTACAACATGACCTATCGGTATTCTAACCAAGTTTACTGATAATGTGGAAGGGCTGCTAGTCGACCATCAAATTATATTCTATTTATATTATTAATTATATATAAATTATATATAGGTATTATATTTCTATCCGCAGTACATAACGTTTTATCTATACTGCGGTTTCCGATTCACTCACTCGATGGCCTGCTGCAGTGGATTAACACAGTACAGACTATCGATACGAATCGCATTCCATATAAAACCTATTTAAATAAATACTTTTTGATTACAAGGGAATTCAATTCAAACAGTTCTATGTTATTTCACGACTGACCAAGTGCTACGCGCCGCCTACGCGGCGCGGGCGTAGCATTTATTGGATTTGTAGCGAAATGCTACGATTTGATTTCAAGCGTAGAGGTTCAAGATTTCTGCCTGATGGAGTTTAAAACTTGTTTTACTTTATGAAAGAGCAATTTCTCTGTAATCCTACGATGTTGAAAGTTTATTTTGCGCTGCCATTGTTAGTTGACCGCAATTCAAACGTTTCTTAAGTTTCAAATAATAAATTGTACGTTATTGCAGTGTTAGAAACGTTATTCAGAATAACGTTAACCATTCACATAAATTCAAATTACTAAGGCCTTATTCGTGGCACGTATAGTCTTAATGTTATGGTTATGGCGTCTTTAGAGAAGAACTCATCCTAATAATGGCCTACATATTAAATTGACCTATTATATGGCGTCGAAAAACGCGGCAAAGGGGAAACGTCTGACCTCTTTATTCATTAACATATTATTACATATCTAAAATGGTGTTACAGTCCTTCATATGATGTTACCCTCTTCTTCATTGGCTTGGAAATAACAAGGACAGTTGGCGTTTCTAAAAGGTTTATTAATGTCAAGTTTGCATGAAAGGGGCTTAGAAAACTGACATGAAACCTCATTGGCACCATGTCTATTTAAAAGTTCACATTTTGTCCACTATTTCAATAGGTGAAATGATGGACTGACGCACTACCTGCGACACAATAACGATTTTACAATATTATTTAGTAGGTATACCTCAGTTCTTTTGTTTTCATGTCGGTAGTGTATTTGTATGTTTCGAAAACCAAAATAAAAATATCTATTTATTTCTGAAATTGTACATAAAACAAAACTTTTTGGTTCGTAAAAGCTTGCAATAATAGATAGTTATTTATGTGTCTATTTTATTCTATAGAATAGAATTGATATTCTATCTACAAATAGTATACTTTTATCGAGTATATCTTACTACAGAATTTCAGTAAAAAAATATTAGTTAGGTATTATTATATTATTATTCAAGAAACACCTCTAAAAATCATAAATGCTACGACCTAGACTTAGGCATTTTATAGACATAGGTTTATGTTGTTCAAGTAATTTATGCAGCAGTAGGTTTTTTGCTCTGTACCTTTCAACCTTTGAGGTACAAAAGTGAGCTGAAAAACATGTAAACTTTCAGTTATTTACCACGCAAGGCCGCGGTTAGGATAATATTGTGTGTTCTGAAAGGTGTGTTGAGGTTACTGAAGTTCTAATGTTTTTAAAGTTATGCTGTTTGATTTATGAGCTTACAGGGTCACTTTGACTCTTTGGTAATGTTTCAGGGGTTGTAGTACTCATGAATACGAATAAACTTCATATACCAAAATATTGTGTAAAAATACTGTCTGAAATCAATAATCGTATTTTGAAAAAAGGATGCTAGTTACTTTCTCATAACAGAGTCATGTTTTTGAATGAGTTGAAACAAAGAATTGAGGAGTGTGCTAAGTTTTTTTAGTGCTTCAATCGAAAGAAAAAGGAGTTAGTGAAAGTTTGACGGCTGATAGGGCAAAGTGGAAGAAAAAAAAACGTGTTGCGCCGACCCCAAGTAACATGGGATAGGGGCAGGAAGATTGTGACTGTAACGACGATCGAACCGATGGATGTTTGGTTACTTAGCTGAGGCGACTAGCTTAGTTTGTTTAGAAATCAAATATTGATAAAGTGTCCAGTACCTTAATTAAGTGCATATTGATATGAAACAATTATTATGTTACTTACAAGGTGACTTAGTTCATGTCGTTTTTCACGGGTTGAAAATACTGACGAAAATAGAGAAATTTTTCATTGGGATCGATGCTGAAATTGATATGCATTTCTGTTGAGCAATGGCTCAACAGAAATGTATTTCTGTTGAGCAATAGCTCAACAGAAATGTATTTACTTGACAGCATTTTTTTTCATGAAGTGAAACTGAAAGAATGCCATTGAATTTAAAAAAGCTCGCTAAGCCATTATGGTTACAATTCAGTATTATTAAAAAGGTTAAAAGTAAGAACCTAAATTGCTTTCATCAACAACAATCTCTTGGGACTATTGTTATGCTGTTCCGAAGAAAAGGCTTCGTCCTAAGGGAACACCATTTTCACGTGAATTTACGGACGAAAAAAACAAAGTTTCTGTTATAAAGATCATTAAGCACACAAGATGAAGTAAAGTTGAAATGTGTCCACTATAACGTAGTCGTGAGGTAGCGAAATAAAATCGTGTTGTATGTGTTCATAATGTGACTTACGTTTCGGCAGCACTGCCAAGACCTGCCTAACTGCCAAGGGCAATATATCTTGCCCTGCTAGGGCTGTCTACATGAAGAGGCTAGCACTGATTTTTCATTAACGGGGCTAACTCAGAAAGAAAAAAGTTGATAGTTGATACAATTTTATTGCACCTACAATATTTTACTACACTCCTTTTTTCTCGGGTAAGCCGTATGAAAATCTGTTCAATAGTTTTTGAGTTTATCGCGTTCAGACAAGGAAACGCGGCGATGCTTTGTTTTATAATAGGTAATTATGTATATGTAGTAAACTATCTAACTAAAGGCGTCACGAGGCAATGCTAATCAACTCTCTAATGACAGAATACCAAGACTAATGAGGCTTGCTTGCGACTTTTATGACTAGCCTTCAGAATATAAAATTATTAAAAGAACATGCACTTCGTTTTTAAAAGTAACGTTGTGTTGTGGCAACAGTTTTTTTTTGCTGAAAAATTCTACCTCAAAACTTTAAATATGTACATAGGGTGAGAGCACTTACCTACAGAGACATAAATATTTATAACGACTGTAATAACTAGACAACAGACACTTTTGACATGCGACCATTAATCTCTGCTTATACCTTCCTATAGAGCACCCTGGTTTTAGTGGGTAGGTATCAGTGTCATTCACAAATGGTTCGAATCTCCTTAGGTTATTATTTCAGTTACATTTATGATGAATTGCTCAGATGTCTGCACAAATATTTGTTAGTATTCCGATGTAATAATTACTATTTTTATTTAGTTTCACTTTCATGTTTTAGGTGGAAATGAGATATAAAAAAGTATGTAATTATCAACCTCAAACCAGTAGCAATACTGGAATTAGGATAATGGGCCTTATTGCTTCGACATAAAAGCCCGTTGAGTGTAATATTTTACTGTTATCTCTAAAAATATATTGATGCACTTCTGATTATACCTATGGGGATTGTAAGTTTTTTGTTTACTGTGCTGGTATTTCATATTTTTATGATTGACTAGCGGACCTGCGCAACTTCGTCTGCGTCATTTTTGTAATTAATGCTCCACTTCTGCTCGTCGTATCGTGATGTTGTACATATTGCCTTCCTCGATAAATGGGCTATCCAACACTAAAAGATTTGTATTCAAATTGAATCAGTAGTTACCGAGATTAGCGCGTTCAACCAATCAAACAAACAAACTCTTTGTCTTTATAATATTAAGTATTAGATAAGACGCGTTTGACCACAATCTCACCTGATGGAAAGCGATGATTTGATCGACGATGGAGTTCGCTTTACTCACTGTTGATTTAAAGACCGCCGTTATAAAAGTTACAATGATATGGAAGAAAAAATATTATAATAGTATAAGTACATTACCACAGCGGACAGCAAAAGAGGCAATGATGGACGAACGTGCAAAAGTGGGCCGAGGCGAAGCCGAGGCACACATAGGTAAGTAAGTCCATCAATGCCTAGTTGCGACCGAGGCTTGTATATTAGGTATTTTTCTCAAATAATGCGCGGAAATTAAAACTAAGTAGTATTTAGGCAGAACTTTTTATTTTAAAATACAATGACTTTTCAAAATCAATGAAGAAAAACGAATAACAATATTTTTCCCGCGTTAAAGTGTTCAGTTGTTTTTTTTTTCAAAAATATGCTTTCTATTTGCAAGCCAGTTCGAAATTTATATAAAACCTTTGATATGTTACCTCCTTAGTTGCCACGTTTCGGAGTAAAAAATCGTTACATTTTTAAATTACACGACAGACATGAGTTTACTATGTAATTTATTTCGCCGCTAAACCACGACAGATCTGGATTTTTCTACAACGTTTGCCGGCCGCTGCTCGCATGTATTTGGCCAGTACAGCAATTTCGATTTATCTCTAAGAAGGTTGTCAAAATAATGCTCCCGAGCATGTTTGAGAAAAAGACATTGTAATACCTACATACGTATTTCCGTGGGCGCCCTACATCTACCACATCCTATGACTTGGTAGTTAGGTACAAAACTAGCTGCCCCGTCCGGCGCAATCATTGTGCTAAGTCGATCGATGGAAATTTTACACAAACGACTGCTTTACTTATAGCTATCGATTTGTAAAGAACGCAGTTCAGAAATAAATTGTTGCTTTCGTCTATTATGTTCTAAGTTTTCTTGAGTAGGCTTTTCAATAGTTAAGGCACATTACGGTGTCGGTTTTTCCTACTAAACAAATTAAAAGCAAGTCGGAAAATCTACTCAAACAAAATAATGCAACCTATAGCAGTAAAGACATTTTTTTTCTTTTGTAAAGTCGGAATATCTTTAGTAATCGTTACGGTTAGTCAGAAGCCAGTCAAATCTGACTCCATTTTTGCCATGAACTATCGTGTTACCCAGTTAATGGGGTGTGAGGTCTGGTAGGCAGCCGCTCCACGTAAAATATTGGTATTCAGCTGAATCCGGTTTGACTGGAAGCCGACCCCAATAGAGTTAGTCAGAAGATCTTGATCAGTTTAATTAAACAAGCAACTCAAACAAAATAATGCAACATTACTGTAAAGACATTTAGTACCTACATCCTTTCTAATATCATAACTTCGTAAGTAAGTTGGTTTGTTACGGTTTCACTCCAGAATCGCTGAACCGAATTTGATAAGTTTCGGTTTAGAGATAGATAGACTGCTAGAGACGGTAATAAGCTAGGTAATAATTTGTGGAAATCTATAATAACGTGAGCGAAGCCACGACCAAAAGCTTCACAATATTTCCGTCCCCACGATAAATTTCCAATGAAATAAAAGTCGTACTGTATAGTTGAACTTATTTAAATTTCATCAACGTCCCTGGGTAGTAAATTTTGTTTACAATCCCTAACTGTCGGTAAAACGGCACCCTTCAAACTTTAAAATGCAACTCTCGTATATATCGAACTCAGAATTCGAAGCAAGACAGTGCGATGCCCTCTGCAGACGTCTGCAGTTTGCAGCTAGTGCTCTGGAGTCTGGCTCCACGGCATCTAGTACCTACTGGTTTATATGTATTCACCAGATAAACTTTACCATCGTATAATAGTAGTCACCACTTGGTACTTAAGCACAGACAATAAACAACGCTTCGTTTTACCGTCTCTTGTGTCTTACATCTAAAGCTACCTGGAGCTTTTATTAGAGACAAACCAAACACGTTGAGTGCTCGCAAATAAGCTAGGAATTTAGAGCTAAGTTCACGAAGTATTTAGACACTCAAATTATATTAGGGTGTTTATTAAATACGGAAAATGTGAGGTAAGCTCGAAACGATGCGCAAAATTTAATTAACTTTGGACTTCCAATATATGACGATAAGTACAAGAGTTACTCTGGCAATGTTACAAAATTGTTTACTGACGGTCGAATTAGACGAGTAAATATGTAACTAGAATAATGGCCAACTGAATTAGTATGTGCTAAACATTGTTGTGAATTGAGAGCAATAGGTTCATATTCAAAACATATTTAATTATATACATACTTTGTTTTGTATAACAAGATTAATAACTACATTAAGGAATTCGAAATAAGAAACATACAACTAGAGCCGGATTAACAACGTAGCTAGAATTATAGCAAATGCTAGGGGCCCGCACATTGGGGGGCCCCGCACTTGGATACATGTCGCTGAAAACCATGGATCCATCTCACACACGAGTCCTCCTAACTCCCACTAATCAGCGACAACCGATTTCTGCGGGTGAAGTCATTACTTTGTTTCTTTTTCTCTTATTTCATGCTACCATACCGTCTGAAATTTGAACTGTCCCGGATATGGTTTATAGTTCTATACGGATAATGTAGGCAAAACCAAAAAATATTGGCTCTAGCGTTACAAGAGCCCTGGGGTCCGTGAGAAATAATAGAGGGGGCTAGAATGGATATTTTAACCGACTTCCCAAAAAGGAGGTTCTCAATTCGGTTGTATTTTTTTTATTTTTTATGTTTCTTACCTCATAACTCCGTCAATTATAAACCGACTTATAAAAATTCTTATTTTATCTGAAAGGATATACTTACAGATTGGTCCCATTTAAATTTTATCAAAATCGGATACGAATTTTGGATTTTCAATCGAAATAGCTGGAATTCGTTTACTTGGATGATGGTTTTTTGTCATCCAAGTAATCGAAATTGCGTATTTTGCTTTTCTGCGATTTTGCAGTGGTGTTGTTAGGTGTGGGGTACCACTAAAAATTTAATAATACAAAAAAAATACAACCGACTTCCAAACAAAAAAAAAAAAAACACTACAAAGTAAAAAATAACTTTAATTTCGGAAGTCGGTGTTTTTGTTACTTTCTTCGTATTTTAACATCGACTTCCGAAATTAAAGTTATTTTTTACTTTGTAGTGTTTTTTTTTTATTTGGAAGTCGGTCGTATTTTTTTGTAAAAAGTTTTTCATTTTCAGGTTTAGTCACCTCTTGGTAAAATTTACTACAGGCCCCGTGCTGGCTTAATCCGGCACTGCACATAACTGACCGACTTATCGCATTCTATGTTTTCTTCCAGGCAACCTACAATTGACAGGACAGCCAGAACACTAGATGGGGTTGTACTTGCACATTATTACGCCCGTATTTTCTACACTCTAAAATACTAACCAACATAGAATATTATCCGAATGTTCAAATACCATTTACCTAGTAGGGAACAAGCCTATTGTGGTTTACTGGACAGAATAAGCCCGAATGAGGAAAACTAATAAAATAAAATTAGTTTATTTCAGACTACTATTACAAATTAATTTAAGTTATGTAATGCAACTTAATGTAGGTATTTCAGATGAATAAAAATTAAAATAACTTGATTGAAAATAGTTAAATTGAAACAGACAACATTTAGCTGATGCAAATAAATAATGAATTAAATTTAAACAAATAATAAATAACCTCATTCACGGCTCCAATAAGACGTTGTCCGACTCTGGATAGAGTCTAGTGTTAGGGTTTCAAGCAACTTTAACGCAGTTACGACTATTTGACAAAAAGTTAGAAAAATGCAATCTTATATGCTACGTAGACATTGGCCTTGCCGAAAATTAATATTTATTCAACATTATTTTCAATCGAGATCAAGATTCATTGCACCTTTAATATACAAAGAGCTTCAAAGCACTAGAGCTTTTCATTTTATTTTGTCAGTTTCAAAAAGTCTCTTTGTCATGCATAAAGTGCTGTTCATTATGGCTATAAAATATTCACCAATGAATATTATAAGCACGTTCATGAACATAGAGAACTTTAATATCTATCTGAAAAGTGTATTTGTTTTATTGTATCTTTTATGAATCATAGAATATTTTATGATCAGCTAACTGTGTAAAATCTTATATATAAAAATGAATTGCTGTTCGTTAGTCTCGCTTAAACTCGAGAACGGCTGGGCCGATTTCGGTAATTCTTTTTTTGTTTAGTTCGGCTGAATACAGGGAAGGTTTAAAAGTAAAAAAAAATGGGTAGTTGACGGTAGCGAAGCCGCGGGGTGCAGCTAGTTAAAAATATAATACATATCTATAAAACCAGGGTCGTTCGCATCCCAGAAGGTCTACACTACAATCATGTTTCCAGAATTTTTTCTTGATTTTTCCTGCTCCAGTTCAGATTTTTAGCTCTACGCAGATTGGTTCATTGATTGATCATCTTTGAAAGTGATCCTATTCGTTTGTAGTAACGAACGAGTAGGATCACTTTCAAACGAATCATCTGCCTAGCCTTTTCCCAACTATATTGGGGTCGCCTTCCAGTCAAACCGGATTCAGCTGAATACCAGTATTTTACGTGGAGCGGCTGCCTACCAGACCTCCATAACCCATTAACTGGGTAACACGGTACTCTTGGCAAGACTGGTGTCAGATTTTCTGGCTTCCGACTATCCGTAACGACTCCCAAAGATCTCCAAATGACAGCCGGGACCAACAGCTTAACGTGCTTTCCAAGGCACGGAGGAAACTCAGTATGTTAAGATGGTCACCTGTCCACAGACCAACCTCGGCAAGCGTTGCTTAACCTTGAAGATCGACCTGTGCGGCTGTTATTATTTAGCCACGAGCTCCTCAAACCGTACTTTCAAACGAATATTATATAATAAAATATAGATGTACTTAAATAATAAAAACTGCTTTCAGAAAAAAGCGCGGCGTTCGCCACCTTTTTAATTAAAATAGCTGCAAGCTTTTCATTTTATAAACGTCTTTACAAACTCCACTCAGTTATTTGAAACATTAGACACGAGCGAGGTTAACGTTGTTCCAGTATTTTCTGTACCTTCGCCTTGCATAGTAAAAACGAAATCTCGGCAGCCATTATCTTGTTAAATGTGTTAAATTAGATTAACATTTCAGGAGATTAGACTCCATTCAACCCTTGGCTGCAGGACCGGTCTACATTTGGCTCTCATTGTGTTAAAGATTTTGATTAACGTTAAGTAAACGGCTACCTACCTTGAAGTGTAGGCCGTGCTTAAATTGCATTGTCTTGAAAACAAAACTCACATAAGATAACGTAACTTTAATTCCACTTCGAAAGATCCAATCATTTTCAAATATTACTTATAACAAGAGACAGGATTAGGTATATTGTGCAACATAACAGTTTTAACTGTCATGGATAAGTCTTTAAAATGCTTACATCTTTTATTATTAATTATTATTTTACCTATTAATTTTTCGTATCGAAAAAACTTTGGTATCGTTTAGAAATTATTTTAGGTAGGTACATTTTACAAATATTGTAAACAAAAATAGGTAGTAAAAATGTGTTTTATGAGTAGAAAAACACCTTCGACTCAATTTGTATTGTAACATCTTTTAATACCGTGTTTTCTGCAAAGGGCCTAAATTTTCAAAAGCAAAATTATGCAACCTACAAATATCACAAAATCTTTAATTTTATAATTAAAATTAAATCTCTTACATCCTACTCATTAAATAATCATCATCATCTATATCTCATCCTAATCTAGAACAAGTTCGTATTTGAAAACATAACCCAATTTTATTTCAGCGGGCTTGTCAAGAAATCGTTATAGAAAATAATAAAAATGACCTTAAGTTAGTGAAAGACTACGGCAATTAAACACCGAAGAAAATTAACAATCAGTCCCGCAGTACCGTCGCCGCACTCCTTAGGTTTTACGTTTACGACACTAACAAAGATTCACTAAATGAAATACTTACTGGCTACCATATTAACCATGCCATATTATTCATCGTTCCATGACCTACATTGCTACCAACAATAATTCTTAAAAAGTATAAGTTCAAATATAATCAATTAGAAAAATAATAAGCATGAATAAAAATAGAACAGAAAAACAAACTTGAACTATAATTTCAAACTTCGAACACTGTCTATGATCTTGACATTGAACACGCTTATCAAATCATTTGAAAATATTAACGTAGTGTTTGTACATATCCATTTGGTATTATTTATTAAGTACTTACCTCTAAAGTATAGTTGTATCACGTATCAATAATGTTAAACTCTAAAGATTTTCGTGTTTCAAAATAAGTACTCAGACTATTTCAAACATAGAAAATTTACAAGTTATGTAAGAAGAAGCTGCGTAGGTATGTGTTGGGTTAGCAAATAAAATGGGAAAATTATTGATTCTGTCTGCCTTGCTGGGCAATTTGGAGGTTTAAGTAATATTATTCGTAACGCCTAGCAATAGTCCGATTCTAGTTACCAAGGAACATTAATATTATCTAACTCAGTCACGAAACCGCGTACAAAGTTTTGATTAAAAAACATGGCTTTACTCTGAAGTTATAACCTTACTAAGAGTGAATTAGGGATAGAGAATATAACATACATATAGCATCGAATATTAGAACAACAAACCAAATGAGTATATGCTATGAATATGTGCGTCCTCTTTGTAGGGCAGTTCTAGCTACTTAAATAAATATTGACGTAGATAAAATCGGTGTTAGTACTCCAGGGTGGCATACATCGACGTGGCAAGCATAGACCCCTTCAAACGACCGCCTAGCGCCCCTAACTTATTATGACTCCCTTAAATTTGTGCAAACGTATATTATATTGACATTGACTTAACTCGGCGACCCTTGAAGCACAGCCCCGGGCGTCTGTCTAAGCCGCGCGTGGCTGCTTCGAGCTTAATGATAAATATATCTACGTAAATACAACGTTTTAAGGCTTATGTAACTTGAGTTTTATTTTTGTACTTTCTGAACTATTTCTTCTCTACAGAAAAAGTGAATTTTTAGATCAAATTATTACTAAACCGAAAGCTTTTACCGTAGCGCGCATCGTGTTAATATTATCTATCTACGTGGCTGTTCATAAATAAATCCATACTCTTCTAGTCTAGATCTTACCTGTCCACAACACTTACGTCACAACAAGGATAGCGTTATATAATGACAGTTTATCCTGACAGCTATCGCACGTTTTCGGCAATTACAACAACCGAGGCCCCGAGGAACCAACACCACCATTTGGGACACGTGAAAACGAATTAGTAAAATCCAATTACTAGACAAAGAACAAAATATAATCATGGCTATTACATAAAACAGCAAAAATAACTTTTCAATCAAAGACGTGTATAACGAGCTACATGAATAAGAGGCGCCAATCAAACCGTTTCATGAAGATTTAATAACTTATTGATTTTGAAACGACAGCAGCGTAGCATTTACGTAACAGCATAAAAACACAAATAAATAGGGCACAGGAGCTACATGCGAACTGTCGAACTGTGGCCCAACGAGAATAGACTCACGTTCCAATAAACGGATGGCGAGCTGCGATCATGTGTTTTCGAAGGTAGCCATGTTTTATGGTGTTGACAAAAGCTATCGGCGTTACGAATTGCGGTACCCACGTGAAGACTCGAGGACTGCGGGAGGTGTTGGTGGTAGGTTGGCTTCAGTTAATGGTTGAGGGTTTTGGGGATAAGAGTGTAGATTATCCCGGTTATTGATCGTGAGTCGCGAGGCGCGAGGTGCGCGCGGGCGGCAGGCTTTGCCGCGACTGAGCACGGGGCGCCCAGGGCGGCTGCGAGCGTGCGCCGCCCCCGCCTCGCCTGCGCGACAAGCTTTTATTTTGGCCCGCAAGCTCGCAACCGTTGCCGAGGGGATGCTCGTGATAAGATGAAACAGCCACGTGAATATTGTCAATAAACTTCAGCGCTCTATAATGTTTTACATAGACATTCTCCTTTTATGTCAGTCGGTTTAATTCAACATAATGTAAATTAAAACAACGTTCATTGATAACTACTTCATTGTTTTTTTTTTAGAAAAGAATAGAGCATTCATTTGAATAAGTAGATATGAATCTGTACTGAGCAATGATACATTAGTACTATACTACATTTTATAAAACGTTGTGGCAGCTGTATAGAGTTGCACTTGTAGCAGATTTATCACGATTATGCCTGTTGAATGTAATGTATTTCTTATCTACATATAATTACAAAACCAAAACAAAATAATCAGCGAAGAAAAAACAAGTTTAATGTTGTCCACTTGGCTAGAACGGAAGCCGATTGTTTTGTAATTTTCCGCACATAGAGGCGACATTTCGACAGCAAATAAAACAATGGATACTGGGGATAAATTAGTTAGTGGTGTGACTGAGTCTGCTTAGATCGTTAGCAGGCGCGAGCGCGGGCGCACACGGCACCTCTAGCGACGAGCAACAGTTAATGTTCCGACAATCATGGCTGGTGTTCTCTTTATTGTGAACGTTCCAAAAAAAGAATATGAAAATTATTTAAAAAGAAATATAATTCCGAATTTAATTTTTGAAAAAGAAAAATATGAGACGGCTACAAAATTAATACATGAATTAAAAGAAAAACAGTTGGGTTCAAAAGAACCGTGTGCGCAGGAGGGAGACAAAGTTATAATAATATCTAAGTGCCGATCAAGTGAGTGTTTACATGATAACTTCAGAACAGACACATTCAAGTGCCGCAGTGAGAGTAGTTTAGCAGATGATGAACAGCCGAAAAGTTACGTGAAGGCGTCTTGGGAGGAGATTAAACAAGCGATAAAGCCACGCAAGAACAAACTGACAATAACTAGGCCTGTCCGAGGAGTCGATATCCTTGCAGCGTTTCATTGGGACACTCCGCTTGAAACTGTAAGTACTAAAATATCAGCCTAATTAGTACGAGCTTACCGACAGACGTCGTCCTGTGAAAAGCTGTTGGAATGTAACAGCTTGGAAATTTCAGTATGGGAAAAAGAAAATGTAGTTTTCACGTTTTTTGTCGGACTTGTAACGAATATTTGAAAATATAAAATAGCTTAATTGGTCCTACTTTTCTCGAGTCTTGCACTTATCAAAACATTCAGTCATTCATTTGATTAATAGACAAATTTTGAGTGTAACCTTCTGACATCATCAAAAACCCATCTGCATAAAAAGCGAACAAAAAAGTTGGAAATGCAGAAGTTATAATAAACCGAAAACATGACGCAGGTAAATCAAAGTATGGTCGGTGGCTACGTACCTATAACATCTTATTTTATTCGACTTCCCAAAAAGGAGGATGTTCTCAATTCGGTTGTATTCTTTTTTTTTATGTTTGTAATCTCATAACTCCGACAATTATGAACCGATTTGAAAAAAATCTTGTTTTATCTGAAAGGGAAAAATTTAAATGGGACCAATCTGCAAGTATATTTGCAGATTGGTTCCATTTAAATTTTATCAAAATCAGTTACGATCTTTGGATTTTAAATGGAAATAGCTGGAATTCGTCTACTTGGATGATGGTCTGCGATTTTGCAGTGGTATTGTTAGGTGTGGGGTACCACTAAAAAGTGAAAAATAAAAAACTTATTACAAAAAAATACAACCGACTTCCAAAAAAAAAACAGTACAAAGTAAAAAATAACCTTTATTTCGGAACTCGGTGTCAAAATACGAAGAAACTAACAAAAACACCGCTTTATTTTTAGAATCTTTACTTCTATACTAATATAAAGAGGTAAAGTTTGTGAGTTTGTGAGATTGTAGGGGATCTCTGGATCTACTGAACCGATTTTGAAAATTGTTTTACCAGTAGAAAGCCACGTTATTTGTGAATGTCATGGGTCATACATTATTAAACCGAAAAATACTACCCAACGAAGCGGGCACGGGTCAGATAGTATGTGTATAAAGATGAAATGTGTAAAGTAGGGTATTTGGGGATCACACAAAAATACTTTGATACACATAAAACGCCTGAAAACCGTTACCCTGTCTTTGCTGACAAGCAGTCGGCCAAACACAATCATCTTGAACAAATACCACCCTCCTGGTTTATCATTTTCATCGAAGAAAGACTAGTTAGCTATCGTATTATTTGTGCCCTAAACCATGACAATTTCACTCTTCAGCAACATGATAACTAGATTTTTTAAATAATTTTTTTCTATTATAAATTGTAGTTACAGAAACTTTTATTATTATTTCCGTACTTAAAAAGCAAGAAGAAGAGTTCTATCATATAAGTATCTCATCGAAAGCCAATGACGAGAACGCCGTGTAAAAAGGCCCTTTCACACAGCGTTTGAATAACGCGTTGCCTACGCGCAGATGCTGCGCACTAACGCTCTTTAACAGATTCACTGTCCGCAAAGCATCACCATAGTTAAACAATCAGCGAATACCATATGTGGTTCGTGGGACTGTGAACAGGGTAAACGAAATTCAAACGCAGAGACAGTACTACTGTTTTGTTCATCTACAGCGCACAGTGAACGTGCGTTTCTAAAACGTGCGTCGTCGGCGCGTTAAAAATAAGCCCTGCATAGACTCGAGGTGCTTTCAACATTTTGCAACTGCAAACAAAAATCGAACGCTCCTTAAAAAATACAAGAACTGCCCCCTTATGTTCTTTGCTATATTTCATTATTGTTTACCTATGTAAATGTTTACTTACAGACTTGTTAGTAAAATACACAGATCGATGTGTAAGTAACTCGAATTCAGGTTAACGACAGTAAATAACCCCAGACATGATATGAAAAGCCAAAAGCTCACGATTTAACAGTTTTGTAGGGATCATTGTGAATGGGAAACTTCTAATCCTTCAAGTGTTCGTATTGACGGGTTTTTCATAATATTTATATCGAGAAATCATAATCTAATGAAGATCTATTACATTCTTACGGAGTCTGCAACTTCTAGTGCCAGTTATAAAACGAAATTATTATTAGTAACTGGACTCTCATAGTACAATGACACTACTATAATTATGAATAAGCCTGTTTTTTCCCTGATGCGATATGCCGACGGCAAAAACACAGAGTGGTTTGTTAAAGAGTTCATTGATCCCAAAAAGTTTTCCCTAGCCAAGAAAATACATGGTACCCAGTTACAATACATATAAATAATATGGGAAAGATAACTAAGCTAGCAGACTTTGTCTAGCAGATACCTAGAATTGTTTGTTTAAATTGTAACTCCAGAATTTACTTAAAATACATTATGTAATGCTTAGGTCTCGTTGTTAGTAAACATATGAAAAAAACCACTCAACATTTACTAAAATGATTGCTTTTAAGTCTTATAACTAGAACTAGATGTTCTGAACTAAGTGGCGATATAGTTTTACCCTCTTCACCGCTTCGCTATTGGAAAATTGAAATGGCGCTACAATTTCCCGAGAATGACGTCAACTCATCGTGTGTCAAATTACGGTATTATAAACCAAAGAAAAACGTAGGAGAAATAAAAGAAAAATTTAATGAGGACACACAAGAATGTTGCATTGACTGAACCTAACACAATGTAGACATTCCTATTTTCTCACAGTTACCTAGTGAAATAAAAATAGGTATAATTGGATCGGTCCACTAATGGCCACTTAGGGCCCCCGCCTCGACATAAGATTTCGAATCTTTCAACCATGTTATTGCAGCTGGATGATAATATTGGCGCTTAGCTTATGCCTGCGGTTGTGCTTCCCATGGCCTAACCTCACAATGAAAAGTAGGCTAATTATCTTCGTCTTCTTTTCGAGTCGATGGTGACCCTTACATTTATGTGTACCCAGTAAAGAAAGAAGAAAAGAAGAAAGAAAAAGAGTAGAGTAGTAGTAGAGTAGGTGGAAAATTTCACAGCAGCATCAGTGGCACTCATCAGGTCCATAATCGTGCAGATGTAAGGGCAGTTGGGACACTTCGTCATGTGGGCAATACTTTGAACGGAGGCACCGCACTCACACTTAGTGTCAAGCAGGACAATGAAACACCATTTTGCTAAGTTGTATTTGCAGCCGTCTACTTGGATGCACAAATGGAAAGGAGCCTCCCCAAGTGGCATTAAAATAAATCGTGCTGCGATTCCAAACGCCCGGCGTACCCTGGACAGCTAGCACTCGGTATTATAACCCAGAGTCTAGCTAACTAATCCTTTCACCACGTTTTCTATATTTTTGACTTTAGAATTTCAGATAGTTATCAGAATTTTGGGACACAACTATTTTTATGAGGAACAGTTGTTGCGGAGATATAGTATACAGCGTGTATCTGACATCGACGCACAAACGATTCAGGATGGGTCCAGGGCATGATTCTGGACACCCCAGTGTTGGAATTTTTCGTTGGTTCTTTTCTCATTTGTTCATTTTTTTCAAGAGTACCACAAATAGGTATCAGCTCGGCTGAGCTGATATCTAATTATGGTTTTATTCAGATTGCTCTTTTTAGTGAAAGTAGTTAATTAATTATTTTTTTATTAAAAATCTCATTGGGTTAGGTCAGAATAACGATTATGAGCAGTCTAAAGTAAAAAAACCCTTAAAAAAAAATGAAAAAATGAGAAAAAAGCCGACGAAAAATTCTAAGTCTAGGGTGTCCAGAATCATGCCCTGGACCCATGGAAATCGTTTGTGCGTCGATGTCAGATACACGCGGTATAGTTGCCTATACCGCGTGTATCTGACATCGACGCACAAACGATTTCCATGGGTGCAGGGCATGATTCTGGACACCCCAGTGTTGGAATTTTTCGTCGGTTTTTTTCTCATTTTTTTCAAGAGTACCACAAAGTATCAGCTCAGCTGAGCTGATATCTATTTGTGGCTTTATTCAGATTGTTCTTTTTAGTGAAAGTAGTTAATTAATTATTTTTTATTAAAAATCTCATTGGGTTAGGTCAGAATAACGATTATGAGCAGTCTAAAGTAAAAAAATCCTTAAAAAAAATAAAAAAAATGAGAAAAAAGCCGACGAAAAATTCTAAGTCTAGGGTGTCCAGAATCATGCCCCGGACCCATGGAAATCGTTTGTGCGTCGATGTCAGATACACGCGGTATAATTCCAAACTTAAAATTAGTACTTTCACATACTTATTTTTATCGCAACATATGCCAAAAATTAGCTCACGTGGCAACAATGCGGGGAAAATTGGAATACAACTCTTTTAAAGAGGAGGATTTGTTGCGGGGATTGCCTCCTACCTTTAAACTTACCAAATTAAGTATTTATAACATTAGAGAAGGTGGCAGCTTAGCCATATTCCGGCAGCCAACAATTTGCCCACCTGGCGACAATGCGGGGAAAATTGCAATACAATGCAAACAACAATAGATTTCCTACAAAAAGTGCTGAAATGTCTCCGGTATGACAACACGGCCCTGTAAACTGTCTAGCGATAACGACCGCCTATTGACCACATTTCCGAGTATTTGTCATTGCTATTGTTCTAAATTGACAATCAATGGACTGTTTAAACAATACTAAATCATTATCATAATACTTTGAAATTCCCGGTGTGACACTTTCATTGATGCGATTTAGTAAATTATACTAGTTTACTACGGCTTATTTATTTGTATCAACATTATATCTTCTATTAAAATAAGAAAATAATGCTGTTCGTTTGTAAACACACCACTAGAGAAGAGTTGGTCTCCAATCTGGTTTATATTGTACCTTAACAATATGTTCATAACAGTCACAAAATGACAAGTTGCCCGGAAAATTGGGTACTTCTAACCGAAAAACTGACATTGCGTTTTTCTGTACAATTCTTACAGGAATTTGAACAGCGGGAACAGCTATTTTACATAAATATTTTCTTTTGTGTTGACCGTCCCTTGAGGAACTGGTTCATTCATTTCTCACCCGGAAAATCATTATAATGCTAGTTCAGACCACTGATCTACCTCCAGTCCACTCCTGTCTAAGAAGCTGCATGAGACGTTCTGAATTAAGTTTTTTTTTAATAATGATAATATTATTAACTCTTTAGAACCTTATAGAAAGTAAGTTTAAGTTTAACACGTACTATAGTCAAAATAATCATAATAATTGTAAGTTCTCAAATTATTATAAAACATCTTATTTATTAGTAGGTGTATTTAATTAGTATTTTAATATTTTATTAGTATATATATTTTATTTTAATACTAGCTGACCCGCGCAACTTCGTCTGCGTCACATTTTCCATTACTGCTCCGCTCCTATTTGTCTCAGCGTGATTATATATATATATATATATATACGCCTATAACCTTCCTCAATAAATGGGCTATCTAACAATGAAAGATTTTTTCAAATCGGACCAGTAGTTCCTGAGATTAACGCGTTCAACCAAACAAACAAACTCTTCTGCTTTATAATATTAGTATAGATTGCTGGTGGTAGAGGTGCTGAATCAAGTGGATTCTTAATTTCGTCCAGAACAGTCCAAAAAGAAACACATTTTCTCCGATTTTTACTGACAATATTGCTGATCGTAGACCACTGATAAATATAGTTTGTTTTAAGATTTTATAATATCAAAAAAGTTTTACTGGGTTCATAGAATCGATTTATTATAGAGGAGCTCGTTCAAATCGGACCAGTAGTTCCTGAGATTAACGCGTTCAACCAAACAAACAAACTCTTCTGCTTTATAATATTAGTATAGATTGCATAATATACAAAATCTACGTTCAGTTACGTATCCTGATCTCTCTCTCGAATTAAGAATATAATTATGAAGAGGGTACCTAATGCAGGGCACTGTATCATCTCTATCGGTTGAAATGCCGACCAGCCCAGGTACCTAATCTCCTGGTACAAACTAATCTTGAATCAAAATCAACAAAACCAACTATCGAACGAATGGTGCTGAATCAAGTGGATTCTTAATTTCGTCCAGAACAGTCCAAAAAGAAACACATTTTCTCCGATTTTTACTGACAATATTGCTGATCGTAGACCACTGATAAATATAGTTTGTTTTAAGATTTTATAATATCAAAAAAGTTTTACTGGGTTCATAGAATCGATTTATTATAGAGGAGCTCGTGGCTAAAGCCGCACGGGCCGATCTTCAAGGCTAAACTATAACAGACGAACGCATCGATCTTCAAGGTTAAGCAACGCTTGCGAAGGTTGGTCTGTGGGTGGGTGACCATCTTGACATACCGAGTTTCCTTCGTGCCTCAGAAAGCACGTTAAGCCTTTGGTCCCGGCTGTCATTTGTAGATCTTTGGCAGTCGTTACGGATAGTCAAAAGCCAGTAAAAGTGGAGGTCTGGTAGGCAGCCGCGCCACGTAAAATACAGGTATTCAGCTGAATCCGGTTTGTCTGGAAGCCGAGCCAATATAGGAAGGAAAAGGCTAGGTTGTTATAATGGTCACCCATTCACAGACCGACCTCGGCAAGCGTTGCTTAACCTTGAAGATCGACGTGTTCGGCTGATATAGTTTAGCCACATTGAAACATAATACCAAATATTCATCTCTTCTGTTAGTAAAACAGTTTACTTATGGATACAGTTAACTCCGGACTCCGGAGGAGACTCTCCTCTCCTCTCCTCCCAGTAAAATCGAAAAACAATCTAGTAATTCAATCAAATCCATACTTCCATAGCAAATAATTTCAACATTATACATCTTCAAGTTAAACGACATAAAACATGGGGCTGACCTTATGCTACTGCGGAGAATCTTAACACCGCGATTCAGAAAAACGCGTCATAAGTACAACGCCATCTATCGATCTACAACGTAACTGAACTGTCTTTATGCTCATAACTACTCATAAGTTCAAACTTAGAAGCTTACACGTTACGATAAATAATGATAATATAATAACATATAATTATAAACATTATGTGTTTAATTAAAAAATAACTCAAAAATACATTGTTTCGGGGTCTTTTCACACATTTCTTATTAAAAAATTTCTCAATAGATGGCATTGCAAGTATCTGAAGTCTCAATGAAAACAACCTATTTTAGCGCTCGATGAAGTTTCTTCGTAAACTTTAAAATTCGATATCTTTTGATTTTGTGGGTCGATTTTGATGAAATAAACACTAAATGTTGCTCCGATTATCACTTAATATTTCGAAGTACCTAAATTTTGAATCCAATCAGTGGTTTATGCGTGATGCTCCTCCAAACGCACAGACATACAGACGCACAGACATACAGACGCACAGACAAACAGAAAAGAATTTCAAAAACTGCTTTTTTGTGTTCTATGTAATTTTTCTGACATTTCTATGTATTTTTTATGCGAAAATATTCAATGTACAGACACGGCAACTCTACGATTTTATTATATGTATAGATTTTATAGTAAATACATATATTATTTGTATATTGTGTTTTATCGATAAGGTTTAATGACTGGTAGAGAATGCCTGTAACACTATTGTGCATAAAAACTAAATCTATACAAATAATAAAACTGTAGAAAAGTGGTTTTTGTAAAAAAAAAAAAAAAAAAAATTAGCTAGGGTGTTAAAAAACAACCAATAGAACCCATTTCCAGCATTTTTCGAATTTTTGTCTTGTTTTTCTGTTTGTCTGTTTATTTGTTCGGTCATCACGTCAAATGTGCGAAAGCAATGTAGAAGATAACTTTTATACACAAGGATTGAGCAAAACTTGAAGTACTTAACATTTAGTTTTGTTTCATTGCAATCTTCCTCTGTGTAAGAGGATTCCGGGTGAAACTCGCTTCCACCTTCGGCCTAATCATCACTTTCCATCAGGTGAGATTTGGGCCAAGAGTTTCCCCGTCTTGTATAAAAAAAATATATAAAAAAAATCGGTTCAGTCTATCAAAAGATATTTGAATTTAAAGTTTTCCAGAAGTAAAATTAGCGTTATGTGCACTTGGTCTCATTACTTTACGTAACTTTTATAGTGCGTAAATTGTAGCAATAATAAGTTTTTTGTTTCGTCGTAATAAGTTCATTCATACCTTATAATAAAAAAATGTAAATTAATCATCTATACTAATATTATGAAGCAGAAGAGTTTGTTTGTTTGGTTGAACGCGCTAATCTCAGGAACTACTGGTCGGATTTGAAAAATTCTTTCAGACGCTATGACCAATAGGAGCGGAGCAGTAATGAAAAATGTTTCGCAGACGACGTTGCACGGGTCAGCTAGTAATATTATAAAGCAGAAGAGTTTATTTGTTTGTTTGGTATAACGCGCTAATCTCAGAAACTACTTGTCCGATTTGAAAAATTATTTCAGTGTTAGATAGCCCATTTATCGAGGAAGGTTATAGGCTATATATCATCACGCTAATACAAAGAGGAACGGAGCATTAATGGAATATTTGACGCAGACGAAGTTGCGCGGATCAGCTAGTAAATAAATAAAATGCTCAATTTAGAAACCGGACGATAGTGCCATAGTGCCTCACTAAGAGTTACCACATACTGGTGTAGATACATAAGTGCTTTCCTTAGATAACAGGATTTCGGTCATCATCATTTTCCAGTCTATGTTTAAGAGATGTTTATTTTATGTTACTCAGGTTCGGCTCATCACGTTGTCTTCTACCATTTTCTTTAGCCAACTGTATGACAAACCGTAATACAATAATTCACTCGTTTTTCTCTTTATCCAGAGATTTCCACCATACGTCACTACATATAGGTAATAATATTTTAAAATAACGTCCTCCGCCGCGTCTGTCTGTCTATCTGTTCGCGATAAACTCAAAAGCGACTGCACCGATTATCATGCTGTTTTCACCAATAGATAGAGTGGTTATCGAGGAAAGTTTTAGTATATAATTTGTCAAGCAGGCGAAGCCGCGGGCATCGGTTAGTTGTGAATAATAAAAGTTTTCACCGAGGCCTACCATGTTTCCCCACATCGGTAGTCCGCCATTCAGCCGTTTTCATAAATAAGAGATATTTTCCTTATTTACGATTAGCAAATACGAAACTGTCGCTTTAAGTAATCACTTTCCACTGTTTTATCGGTCGGCCAATGTTGTTGTTACAATGGTGGACACGCGGATAATTTTATTGCTTAGCAAATTTTAATTAAAACAAAACAAACTCATATTTTCGCCTGTTGTTTGACGCAAAACAGGAAGTTTTTTAGCATTAAGTAAGATAGGTTTACTTAATGCTAAAAAACTTCTATCTAGCCTGTTTCGTCGCAGTGCTGGGCAAAAGCCTGCCTCTCTCTTATCCACCAAGTCCTTTACTAGCTCGGCTCAGTCTTTTTGGTAGAAGTCGAGCTCTTCCCACGATCTTCGCCTTGGTCTGTCGCAAAGTCAGAACTTAAACCGTGTTTATAATATTTAAGAAAATACTTATAAAAAGTCTAGACATTTCTCCTGAAATACTATGTTATTAGTCCGTATTATCCGTCATTAGTGAGTTGTAGCCATTAGGTAATCGTAGCTATTTCTACAACATGAAATATGTTTACTATACTTAGCAAGAAAATAAAACGGCCACTTACAAGTAGAATCAAACACTTGCGTCATGAGAGTTACTACTAGTAGCAATCATTGTTATAACATTCTTTCAATCGTAAGATGATGTTTATAATAACAATTTTACTATTGCTTTTCCTGCAGGTTGCTCACAGAATCACCTTATTACATAACTCATTTTCATTCTTAGCATCTACTGTTAAGGTTCAAAATTAATCGCCAACATCTGCTGCCATATTGTAGAGTCTGTTTCAAATGTTTCGTCTAGGTTCTCCTCAGAATTTATTGTCTCGTGCTGCCCATTAAGTCGGCAAGCTCCGAGGACTATATTTTAACCCCTTTCTAAATTAAAGTAATTTATGTGTTGCTCTCAGATCCTGTCAGAAATTGTGGAACGGCTGGACATCAAAAATGCGTCTTGGAGCTCAACGAAGGATGACAAATTTTGGCAGGTTAGTTCCTATATACCTACTCAATTTAGCGTCATGAAAAATTCAGACACGAGAGAAATCAGCAATATTGTATTATAATTGGTAGGGACTTACAAATTATTATTATGGTTTTTCACGTGAATTGGGGTGAAAATAGCAAAGCGTCACTAGGAGTCCTAACACTACTCACAATAAATCACTCCAAATTAGGATAAAGACATTGAGCCTACTAAAGATATTATACGTATTGTGTCTATTATAACAAACTATCTTTGAGCGATCACTGACAGCATTCCCAAAACCAACAAAAGAATGTAAATGTGACCGAAATACAAAAGTGACGTCATCGCTTCCTTAGTGTCTCGTACGTGGTTACATCGTGTAGGTCCTATTAGACAGATACGGATCTCCCATCAGTCATAACTGCACGTTGCGAACGCGGCTCTCATTCCAAGTACATCAGAATTGCTGAATGGGTATACATAATGCTTTGTTTCTACCCATACAAGAACACAATAGAACAAACCAAACCCGATTATGACCTATTGATATCCAAAGTGAGATTAAAGTGGTCATATTATTTTCTTAATTGCTTGCGGGAAGAAATGTTTGACGCAGTCGAGATTTTCCTGTTAAGTTATTTGATTTAGGAGTTTTCATCTTTTGGCTAATTTCTTGCCCCCATTCCTATGTGGGGCTTCTGAAAGAAATTGTAAGTCTTCTACGTCATATCGGACTATTGTGAAAATAATCTTGAAATAAAAGGTAGAAGTTCTGTTTATATTTTAAACTAGTTTGTCCCAGCGTCTTCGCTCCCGTGTCTTTTTCCACAAGAACCTTGAATTTCGGGATAAACAGCGTGTAGTACTCAGCTATAGTGTAGTGTAGCTACGTATTTCTATCAGTGGAATATTTTTATTATAAAATCAAAACCTGATTCAAGAAATTTTATATTACATAGGTATCAACAAACTGACAAGCTTATTTCCTAACGTCTTTATAAAATCTAGACTATCTCAAAAATTATCTCAAATATAAAATTAAACCCACAATTAGATAAAGTGGCAAAAGTCCAAAATTAAATTAAGTGATCTCGTTAAAAACTAATTAGCCGTAGAAAAATATCTGCTCAACTTACACAATCTGTACCCAAACCATTTCTTATTAAAAGTACCTACTATAGGTACACAAAGCAAATGCCTATGACTTCAAGAAACGAATAACTGGGTACAGAACTCACAATTTTCTGGCTTCTTACGTAAGGACTGTCAAAGACCCATGTCAGCCGGGACCAACGGCTTTAAGTGTTTTCCTAGGCACCAAAGGGTCTCGGTATTCCTAATGGTGCTCCTTGAAGGTCGACCCATGCGGCTATTATTACTTAGGGCCCTTTTCCTGTCATGCGTGTTTTCGCCCGCGCGTGGATCTGGTCCGCATGCAGGCTGCCCGCATCCTCTCATTTCATACAGGTCCTTTCAGTCATGCAGGCAGGACGCGCGTGGAATGCGGATTGCCGTGCCGTGTCTATCCGTGTCCGTGCTATCCGCCTGCGGGCAACGTCTTCAGTGTTGTTTTTACTGTGACGCGCGCACGCATGGTAATATACTTTGACTATGCGTGCGACCCGCGTTACGTGTTCGCGTTACGTGTTTAGTCATTGGAGACACGCACGATACTGCAGCGTCAAATGACATTTTTGTCTTGCGTGCCCGCATGCGGACGAGATCTTCGCGCGTTTGAAAACACGCATGACAGGAAAAGGGCCCTGAACCACGAGTTCCTTTTACTGCCGTTGTATGTAAGAACGTAATTTTTTATAGGTAATTTTCTCCTTGGAGTCTGGTAACCTAAGTGAGGAGCTGTTACAAGTACTGAGGACCTTCGGCATTGGGGCGAGGCACCAGTCCTCAGTCAGCCTGCTGCCTTGTGCCTTGTTCTACAAGTCCAATGATGAGCTCAGCCTACCTGACTCCGAGGCAGGAGCGTCGAGACATGAAGAGTAAGTAATGAGCACTTCTTTGTCAACTATTTGTTACCAATGTGGCAATTACAGTGAGTAAACAAAAACTTGTAAAAATTTGCTAACGTTGAAATCGGTTGAGACATTTAATAACATTAACGTTTATTTTGCCATGAACTTGTAGTTACTTAAAGAAAATATAATAAATCGGGTATAGGTATCTTTCCTCCCAAAGAATATAAAAAATACGAAGTTTTTGTTGTTGTGGTGTTTTGTTTGAAACCCATGAACTGATCAAGCAAACATTTACCATTTTAGCCCGAAAACACCCACTGCTAGGAAAAGACCCGTTCCCTTCCCACCTGCTTCACGGTTAAGGGCATTCCAATTAGAAGTCTCGTTCTAAATATATAAACCAACCACGTAGATTCCTACCAATCTTCCTACAGAAGAATTACTAATTTATTGTAATCAACCAATTGATCTTGACTTCGCGCAAATGCTCGATAATGACCGCTGTTAATTAAAAACTAGGATTAAATTGGATAAGTATTTAATTGATATCTTGTTTATCACTTTAGCCAGCTAAAAATAGATAGTGATCAACTATTCCGCATTTTCTAATGTGCCTTATAATACTTAAAAGTAGTACGGAATGGCTGCGTAAAACCGCATAGAAAAAAGAAAAAAAAACCGGTCAAGAGCGATTCGGACTCCCGCACCATGGGTTCCGTACCATCATGTAAAACGTGTCTTTTTTTTAATTTTCGTCGGCGAGGCCTATATTCGTCGGAAAATTTTAAAACTGCGGTGTATATTGTAGTTTTAGATCAGCGCCATCACTTTAGCGATAGTGAAACTAATGTAATGTAATTGATGATTTCTGAAAAAGTGTGCAATTTCAAGTCATTGTTTTATTTTTCTTGTAATCTTTATATAAACTATCACATAGAATAATTTAAGATTTTTTGCAAATTTTCTTGTTTCAAAATAGTTGAGCAAACGTCAGCTAAAACTATTCAAAATTTGAAGTTGATAGCATTAGCAGTTCTTGAGATATCCAGCTGTGACAGACAGACGGACTTAGTCGCACCATAAGGTTTCATTTTTACCATTTTGATACGGAAGTCTAAAAGCAATATGAGAACTTTTTTACTTACGTTACTAGCTTTCGCCCGAGACTTCGTACGCGTGTATCCCGTTTCCCGTTCTCGTAGGAATTTCAGGAAATCCTCCCTTAGTGCGGCCCTACGGACTGTATGGAAGCTTCATCCCAAATTTGAGAAAGCTTTCTACGACCAATAGTTTCGGCTGTGCGTTAAACGATCAGTCAATCAGTTTCTGCTTTTATATATTTATAGATAAACATTGCCTTTGCTTAATGAGCGGTTTAAAAAACGTGTAAATAAAAACGTGAGCCATTCAATGATTACCACGAAAGTCAGTTGTAGAAGACCATTATTTTCGTAATTATTACCATAAGGCAATGACATCATAATTTCATCTGAAGATCATCCTAATATATAAAATTCTTCCGGTGCTGAGTGAGTGACTGGCAGACAACGCACAGCCGAAACTTCTGGTCGTAGGAAGCTGAAATTTGGCTTGTAGGTTCCTTGGAGAGTGTAGGAGAGCACTAAGGAAGGATTTTCCGAAATTGCTACGGGAAATTCCTACATTTTACGCCTCCATCTGCGTTATGTAGAGACTCCGAAGAGTTTTTAGTACCTAACGGTCCCGGTATCTTAATAGGGAATATGCATGAAAAAAGTATTTATGATCTGAACAGTTTATCTAAAAGTATTGGAAAATATAATGCTAACTGTGAAATTAGAATCTAAATTCCCCTTCCCCGCGGATCTCTGAACAGTTCAGACGTCTTTTAAATTGCCAATTTTTATTTTATTTTTGTCTTTTTAAATAAATTTATCAATATACTGACAAAAATACTCGTTGCAAAAAATAGGAGTGCATAAACTAGCAAGAGTTGCCGGCCATTCACTACGGTGCTGCTTGAAGTCAACGCCCACTAATCCTGCGCGTGAGTAAACAGCAAAAGTATTACGACCCCGCCCCGTATACATTCACTTACGGCAACTTATTAATGAACTTTGTGGCTAATTAGTTGCGAGCGTATACTATTGACGAACGCCGAGAGAGACAAACCTATCTGTGAGTGCAGGATAGACGGAGGTCAAGTAACACTGGACGGAAAGCTTTTATCAACTGATCCATCGATCGCGACCACCTCAGCCTGAGCTCTAAGCGTACCACTGACTGCTACGCGTTTTTAAACCACCTGACTGCGCTGCCTGCCTGGTACTTGAGTGTAAGTCTACATAAATTGGTAAAATGCCGCTTCAACGCTCCCCGCCGTTTCCGTCGCAGAAAAATCAGGCGCCGATGACTCCTACGCCAATATTCAGCACTCCCCAGCCTACGCTGTATACACCACACAGCTCATCTGAGCCAAGTCTGAATCTGAATCCTGACTCACCCTCTAACATCTCCCCTGCCATAACTTTTCGAAATGTAAAACGTAAACGCCTGGAAGAGGATGAAGATAACAGATTATCCACTTTTATGTCCGACATGAAGGAAATGTTTCGCCAGCTCAAGGAACAACAAGAAGAGAAGTACGACAAGTTGTACTCTTTGGTTGACCAAATCCGCGAAAACGTCGATCTCATGGCTACCAGATTCGATCTACTGACCTCTCGAGTTGAGCGTCTAGAAACGGAACGTAAAGAAAACGTATCTTACATAAATAAGTTGGAAGCTAAACTAGAATACTTCGAGCAAAGTACCAGGTCAACTTGCTTGGAATTTCGCAATATTCCAGTCAACCAAATAGAAACTAAGGCTTCTCTGCTAAATATTGTCATGAATACTGGCCGCATTTTAAACCTAGAAATACAGCCGTATGAAGTAAAGGATGTTTTTCGTATAAAATCGAAAGACCCGGCCAACAAAACAATTATAGTAGATTTCACCACTGTCCTACGGAAACAGGAATTTCTCGATAAGTTCAGAAAACACATTAGGGATAGTTTTAAGCTTACCACAGAGCACCTCAAAATTAGTGGCCCCGCTAAGCAGATTTATATTTCTGAGAACCTATCAGCAAGGAACAAAAGGCTCTTTTTCTTGGCTCGTGACGCGGCCAAATCAAATGACTACCAATTCTGCTGGGTCAAACATGGCAAGATTTTCGTTCGCGAAAAAGTGGGCTGCAAGCACATTGAAGTCAAGAGTGAAGCGGACCTTGTTAATATTCAGAAAGCTGCATGACTAAATCCTGTCTTAGTTCAAAATTTCAAACTCAAGCATAGTTCTGTAGCTGTAGCTCACTCATTATTGTGTTTTTCGAATTTATTTGATTACTTTTGTTTTGTTTTTTCTTTTGTTTTGATTCGTTTGTTTTGTTTTTTCCTTATTATTGTAAACCGCACTTTTTACACTATTACACTTTTTATCACACAAAAATACAACGTCACACTTACTTTATCAACAAAATATGTCAATTCACACAAGCTATTTCCCTCAATTTTTTCATCTCACACGTGGCGTGATAGAGCTGCTCCTATGAGTATTTGTATGTACTCTATTACGTTTGACTTTCCCCTCATTTTCTACGTTCCCCTGTTTGAACTACTACTAAAAAATGGATAATTTAAACACCATAAATACTGAGATCGAGCAGGTATCAGATTCTACACGTAAATATTCGAAGCATAAGCTGTAATTTCAATAATTTGTTAATACTAATAACTAGATTAAAGTTCTCACTTGACGTAATATTACTGTCCGAGTGCTGGCTTAGCAAATGTCCAAACATTCCCTCTTTACCTGGGTATGTAACACACTCTTCCTCATTTAAAAACCAGAACGAAGGTGTTGTTGCCTTTACTAAGAGTGAGTTAAAGTGTTCGATGGAAATCCCCTCTTTTAATGATGCAAATTGCCTTGTCCTTAAATTTTCCAACAAGTTTGCACTTATCGCTCTATATCGATCTCCCTCGTATAGAGACCTTTCACCTTTCCTGTACAGCTTGGATGATCTGCTACGCCAGCTTGCGACATACCAAACAATTGCTCTAATTGGAGACATAAATATAAACATTGTGCCGTGCAGTCTTGACTCAAATGCTGATGAGTATTTAAATACTGCGGCATCACACGCAATGCTTCCGGCACATACCTTCCCCACCAGACTCGCAAATTGCCTAGACCACGTATTGCTGAGATCCCCCAACACAGCCACTACCCTCGTACTTGACGACCCTATAACAGATCATTTCCCTGTTCTTCTTTTCTGCAACCCAAACATGACAATTAATACACCAAAAGAATCAAAATCAAAAGTTAACATCCCTGAGCTTATAAACGACATGAAAAATGCAGATTTTTCCCACATTTTTCAATGTAATGACCCAAACCTAGCAGCCGAATTCCTCGTCTCCCTACTGTCTACTTCCATAAAATCGCACACTCACTATTCAGTAATTCCTAGCAGACTGCGTATTAAAAAACCGTGGATTACTCCTGGCCTTTTGAGATGTATACGACATAGAGATAAATTATCAAAGACTTTTTTAAAAAACCCTGAAAGTGAATCACACAAACTAGTTTTCAACCGCTATCGAACTTACTGCAATAATCTGCTCAAAAAATTAAAACAAGACCATGAAACTTCCGAGTTCCAAAGGGCCAGGAACAACCCAAAAGAGACTTGGCGACTTATCACGCAAATAGCAAACCTGAATCAGAGCAACAAACAACCTGCCTCGGAGTTGCTGAAATGCTGTGAAGACCCCACCCAATCAGTCAATGTAGTAAATCACTACTTCGCGAATGTCGGTAGTAATCTAGCCTCCAAAATCCGGCAACCTTTTCCTCCCACCAACAATACTCAACCTGTACCTAGAGTACCGTGTTCTGTTAGGCTGTCCTCATCTGGCTCAATGGTTCTGTTTGACGTAGACTGTGATGAATTAGAAGAAATTATCTTGAATCTAAAAGAAAAATGTGCTGTTGGTTGTGACGGTATCTCGGCGTCTGTTGTTAGGGCTGCTAGGCACTCTATAATCCCCGCTCTAGTACACATCTTTAATATGTGCCTATCCTCAGGTGTTTTTCCGGATGTATTTAAAACCGCTATAGTTCATCCCATTTTCAAAGCCGGAGACAGGGCCAGTGTCTCTAACTATAGACCTATATCGGTCCTAACAACTTTGTCCAAGATTTTTGAAAAAGTTATTAATATTAGGCTTGTGAATTTTCTACAAAAGAATAATATTTTAGCGGCCAACCAGTTTGGCTTCAGAGCTGGAAAGTCTACGGATGATGCTGTTTTGGAGCTTACAGATACAATAATTGGCCATATTAATAACAAACAGAAAACTGTTGGCATCTTCCTGGACCTATCTAAAGCTTTCGACGCTGTTTCTGTCCCCCTATTACTTTCCAAGCTAGATACCATTGGAATTCGCGGTATTGCTAACGATATCTTTCGCAGCTACCTAACTGACCGCCAACAGGTAGTAAAAATTGAAAACTTTATTAGCAAAGAGGAGACAGTCACTTTTGGTGTGCCTCAAGGTAGTGTCCTTGGCCCTACTCTCTTCCTGATTTACGTGAATGAACTCTGCCAACTGTCTCTTCCAAACTGTAAAATTATCACATATGCCGATGACACATCACTTATAATTCACGGCAAGGACTGGTCTGAAACCTTTAATAAAGCGGACATGGCTCTCAGCATGGTTATGTACGGGTTAAACACCAACCTCCTCACGCTAAATATCAGCAAAACCAAGTTCATAACCTTTACCCCAGGCATTTTAAGCCAGCCCCCACGTTCCCTCAAAATCAGAGCTCACGCTTGCACACTGACAGATTTTTCTACCTGCAACTGTACACCTATCGATCGAACTGACTACATCAAATATCTTGGAGTAATCATCGACAGTCTCCTTAAATGGAAAATCCAAATCGACTCTGCAGTGAAACGTGTGCGAAGATTAATTTACATATTTAAAAAACTTAGGGGAGTTGCTGACTTCAAATGTCTGATTACTGTCTACCTTGCTCTCGCTCAATCGGTACTTGGTTATTGCGTGACTTCGTGGGGAGGAGCGCACAAAACTACGATGCTTCGTCTAGAAAGAGCGCAGAGGGCAGTACTAAAGGTCCTATCAAAGAAACCAATCCGCTTTCCGACATCTGATCTCTATTATCATTGCAAGGTCCTCACAGTAAGGCAGCTCTTTGTACTGCAGACTGTAATCAGAAAACACAGACAGTTACACTACGACCCAGCCTATAGTACTGCAAAGCGCCTCTCTGACAGAGTTTGCAAAAATATACCCTGTGGAACAGCTCTAGCGAGAAGACATTTCAGATTTGTTAGCTCCAGGATCTATAACTATATAAATAAGACCTTAAATATCTATAATTTGCCCCGTACCCTCTTAAGAAGGAATTTGACTGAGTGGCTGAAGTCATTGTCATACGATGCAACTGAGAAAATTGTGGAAACTTAACCAACACTAACACTGAAACACACCCAAACTCTCACTCACAAACACCCTTTACACTATACAAGCACACACAAAAACTCGCTAACACACAAATATTCTCCCACACACCTTTCTTCAAAATTTTACTCTAATTTAACCTAATTTTATGTTACATAACACAAATAGTTTAAGTCTGGAACAACTGTATTCTTGTTTAGATGGGCGTTGATAGCTGCGACACAGTTATAAACTTTTGTAGCTATCATCGTTTTCCTTATATTGAGCCAACTTTTTATGTTCCAAAATAAAAACTTTTTACTTTTACTTTACTTTTTTAAATTGTTCGAAAAACGAACGAGATACAATTATTTTAAACAAATATATCTGTCCCTCTCGCGAAAACGCTGTTTTCTATGGCAGCTGTATAGTCGTCGTGTAATTTGACGTCACATTACGTATCGGACTTCTCTTTCTAACTGTAGTCTTTGAAGCTTTATAACTTAATAAATGATGAAGGTATTTAAAAAATAATTTCATGATTGTTTACTAGAGCTAATAAATATTTTATTTTGCAAATAAAAAAATCGCATGCATATTCCCTATTAGCTGCTTAAAATCGAGAAAAGCTCTATCTATAAAGCCCACTCTGTAGATTTCGTGGTTGCAATAAAAGAGTTAACATAACATCATCATAGTTGACAGTCCTATTTACTGATCTTGATGTGTATGTTTTAGCTGTAAAGGCTCGACCGCACTGTGCGACACTTCGCGGCAGCGGAACGACGCGACACGTAACAACGTTCGCACTTGAAGAGACCCGGCCGCCGTGGTGGACGCCGCGGGCGTCGGGGGCCACCGTAGGCGCGGGCCTGTGGACGGCGAGCTATGGGTGGCTCGCCGTCCGTCCGTCTAGTGACGACAGGCCGTGTCGACGGCGCATTAGTGTTCCACGCGCGCCTCAAAGAGAGTCAGCAACACAGAGGGGCCCGAAAGGGCCGACGCCTGCCGGAGTCGCGGGATTATTCGCAAGAGACACCGTGGCTCCGGAACACAAAGGGCAATGAAGGAACATGGAAAAAAAAAATCAAAAGTGTCGTGGCGCGTCGCACGCTGCTGCGTAGTGCGTTAATACCTCATACAATTTCTTACAAAGAATATTTTGCCGTTGCGTGTCGCGTCGTTCCGCTGCCGCACAGTGTCGCCAAGTGCGGTCAAGCCTTTAGTCTTCCATAATGCTTAAATAAATAAATAAATAAATAACGCAGACACAAAACAATAAAGAATCAGAACTTCTAGGCAAGCGTGCTCCAGCATCAGGAAATACAGTGGTCAAACGTGAGCTTATCAATAATCTAATCTACTTGATGGTGTCCCTCTCTAATCAAGGTTTCCCTCTTAATTATCCACCATACCGACACTTATCTATCCTCTTCTATTGTGGGTGTTTCAGTGAAAAAAAAAGCAAGATGTAGAATTTTCTCTGTTCCAGTGGCGAATCAAAAACAGCGTGGTCTCGCTTTTCGTCCTCGGTGCGTGCGCGCACGAACCTCGCCCAAGTGCTGCATGACGTGCACGCAGACGCAGCCCTCACCTTCGACTGGGTGTTCTTACTGCTGGTCGCTGCGTTCGTGGCCGCTATTGGGCTGGTGGAGAACTCGACTGTCATTTTAGTGGCTAGCATGCTTATATCGCCGCTGATGGTAAGTGTCGTTTATAAGTGTACCTTTAGGACTGGTTTCTTTTATCCTCTTCCGTCGATCCAGTCAAATTTAACTGTAGGTATTTAGATAGAACAGGATCAGATGAATCCAGTTTGACTGGAAGCCGACCCCAATATAGTTGGGAAAAGGCTAGGCTGATGATGAGACAGGATATGAACCCTTATGTCCTGATTTACTCAATGCATAGTCAAATCACCGTCAACAACGTTTTCAGTACCCACCGGTCCCAGAAACAACGGTGTATGTACCTGTGTCATATATGGAAGAACACTCTAAAAAATCAAAACGCTCATCATATTTCTACAAAGACTTCCAACCACCACTTTTAATAAATGAAATTGTCACTTTAAATCAAAAACATTTCGTACATTAATAATAGGTACGTATATTTCTATAAAACGTAAGAGCTACACCATAATATCGTGTCGCTACAAAGTCCGATGTGACGTGTATTTCCATTTTCAAAATGCCTTCCAGGGTCCAATCACAGCGGGTACCCTGGGCACAGCTGTCAGGGATCGCTCCCTACAGCTAATGGGTGTCAAAAACGAGTTCTTGGGCTTGTTCCTGTCTCTCGTCATGGGATTCCTCTTCGGCCTCACTATCTGCGCCATTGACGAGCGATACGGAGTTGTCGAAGACTGGCCTACTACTGAGATGATATCAAGGTACTTTTACACCAAACTTAAAATAAGGTTTTCATCCAGTTTCCCAAAGATTTCATTTGCCCATAGAGCTTTTGAGCTGTAACCACGACTGACAGTGTAGCATTTAATTTTTAGGGTTCCGTAGCCAAATGGCAAAAACGGAACCCTTATAGATTCGTCATGTCTGTCTGTCCGTCCGTCCGGATGCCACAGCCACTTTTCTCCGAAACTATAAGAGCTATGCTGTTGAAACTTGGTAAGTAGATGTATTCTGTGAACCGCATTAAGATTTTCACCCAAAAATAGAAAAAAAACAATAAATTTTGGGGGTCCCCATACTTAGAACTGAAACTCAAAAAACATTTTTTCGTCGAACCCATACAGTGTGATCTATGGATAGGTCTTCCAAAATGATATTGAGTTTTCTGAAATGATTTTTTTCTAAACTGAACAGTTTGCGAGAGAGATACTTCCTAAGTGGTAAAATGTGTCCCCCCCCCCCCGTAACTTCTAAAATAAGAGAATGATAAATCTAATAAAAATATATGATGTATATTACCATGTAAACTACCAGCGAAAATTGGTTTGAACATGATGTAGTAAGTAGTTTTTTTTAATACGTCATAAATCGTAAATCGCAACTTTTGCTTATAATATATAGGTACCTACAGGTTTGTACGGAACCCTCGGTGTGCGAGTCCGACTCGCACTTCGCCATTTTAATATTCGATAAAATATAATAGATCTACTTATGTTCAAATTTGGATTACCTAAGCTACATTGTTAATTTAAAACTATTTGTCACCAACCGAAAACCCCGCACCGACTCTTCAAAAAGCACGAAACGAAAGGGTTGGCGATAACCTAATTTTTTAAAATACGTGATGGTAAGTTGTGTGTAGCAAGCGCTGTATGCAACAAAAGCAAACAGAAAACTCGTTAAAAAACTGTCACTAACCGTGCTAGCGACAGCAGTTGTGCTCCCTCCATCATAAAGTTGTCACCACCAAGTGATAAATGTATCTAAAATTTTGTAATTCATTTATCAATCGGCTGTCTAACACTATCGGTAGTAGGTACTGTTGTTTTAACAACTTCATTTTTACACATAGCGACGTCACTGTAATGACAAGATAAATAAATTAATACGTTAGTTGAATACTCAGTCTCTTGACCACAATTAATGACATCATCATAGCTGCAAATTTTAATTGAACATAGACTTTTTCTTCAAGCAATTCAAATGTGTAAAACCAAAAAACCCGACCGCAAACAACAAATAAAAAGTTCCGAACAAGTCATTCAATCAAAGATTTGATGCCACCAATTGAATCAGATTGTTTGAAAAGTGCCTTTTTAGTTGTTTTTTACCCGACTGCCGAGAAATGTTATTTGCGGTTGGGTTTTTCGATATGCATGATTTTTTCCCTACATTTTAATTACTTGCACTTTTGCATTCGTCTCCTCTATCCTTCTTCCCCGATAGCGTTTTCATTGAAAGCTCTCATACATGACTATACAATACCTGACTATGTATATAGTCAAATACCTCACATGATTATGTGAGATATTAGACTACTATACCTCCCTACGCACCTACACACGAAAAAAGAATCACTTATCTGTTGGCGACGTTGAACGTAATTTCATTAATTTCAATTATACCATTATCCGTCTACATAATATGGCATAGCTTTGCCATCCTAATCTGCAGTGCGATTCTGTAAACACGTCGTAGTGAACACTTAGGCGAAGTGAACGACAAGTGAGATGTCAAACCATACAAACAAGATGGTATGACAGCTCACTTGTCGTTCACTCAACCTAAGTGACCACGGTAAGATGTCGACAGAATAGACTGGCAGACCTACCCAACCGTTAGGCACTAGATAGTTCTTTTGATAGTTCTTGTCAAACATTTCTTTGGCAGGACCTATCTAAAGCCTAAACAGTATGTGATGAGACATTTAAATGGGACCTTGCCAAAGATAAATTGGCGATGAGCAAACTGGAACACACTTTTTGCAAGGCAAGATCCGATATCGTAGTTTATAAGAGCATAGGGATTATTATATAGTTAACTAGCTGACCCGCAAAACTTCGTCTGCGTCACATTTTCCATTAATGCTCAGCTCCTATTTGTCTTAGCGTGATGATATATAGCTTATAGCCTTCCTCGATAAATGGACTATCTAACACTAAAATAATCAGCATCACTTTTGTACCTACTTTTCTGTTTCCCTTTTTTTATATTTGTGTGTGTACATAAATTGTTAAATAAATAAATAATTTTTCATATCGGACCAGTAGTTCCTGAGATAAGCGCGTTCAAACAAACAAACTCTTCAGCTTTATAATATTATATTAGTATATATAGATGTAGCAGTACTGTAGACAGTCGAAACATAATCAGATCCTGAAAAATCAAAACACACAGAAGACTTACAATCCGGTACGACTCGATAATTCGGTAGTACGCGATACCCAACTGGAGCAGTGGATGGTCAACTTTATTCTTTAAGCCACCAAGCAAAACCCAAACAGTGTCAACATATCTTATAACCAGATATAGCTCTTACTCCAAACTGGAAATTTTGTTTGTTTTACCTACTCCTCCTTTGTTATTTTCTCATTTCGTTGCCAAGCATGTGTGTCCGTCAGGACGGACGGTCACTAAGTATATTTAACGTTAAATGCTCAAGAATTGCTTCCCTATTGCTTCTATTTACTTCCTATTCTCAAACAATTGCTTCTATCTTATTAAAAAAAAAAAACATTTTGAGGGTGACCGTTCTTTGCCGAAGTCGCGGGACTATTCGAAAGAAATACCGTGGCTCCGGAACACAAAGGGTACATGAAGGAACATGACTGGGTTTTAGTCAGTAAAAGTCTGACACGGGAGGATTTAGGGATGATTTCCCATCCCTAAAAAACAAAAGAAAGGGTGACCGTTCTTTCTGACGTCAGGACGGTCGGTCACCAAGTCGTTGTCCTTTATATTTATAATTATTGAATTTCACGGTTGCCATTAAATACTTCTCATTTACTTCTCTCAATTTTTTACAACGATAAAACTGTAACTATCACGGCAATAAAGATTTCGACAAAAAGTGATGTTTGTCAATATTTTAGTGCCTAACAAAAAAAATAAAGCAAAACTCTCATTTAACTTTAATTGCGGTTATGTTTGAGTAGGCGATAAATCTAGCGTATTGTACCAGTGGCGGTGGCCTAAAGCTAAGTACTATTACTATGTAAGTTAAAAGAAGTGAGCTCACAGTGAGTAAAAAATAATATCTAGAGAAAATCTAACCAACTCAAAAACCCAATATGACCCAATTATTCTGGTTTCCAGATGCGAGTACCGTTCCCTATGGGTCGGTATCCTGGTGGCGATCCCCAGCGGCGCGGGCGTGGCGCTGGCCGTACTAGGAGAGTACACATCGTCACTCGTCGGTGTTGCCATATCCGCCTCACTGCTGCCTCCCGCTGTTAATGCTGTGAGTGTTATCATTTTTATTTCTTTTACCATCTCTTGTCTCTTTGGAGGATGGTCATCAATCGATTAACTTTAAATTGAAAGTTCGTGAACACATTCGGAAGAAGTTGGCAGTAAGTAGTATCATCACAGCGCTAATGTTTTCCAGTTACCTATTCGTATTTATTGTTTAGATTACGTTTACATTATATAACTTGTTAATTTGAGTAATTATAATGTATATGTAGGTATAGTCAGTATGTTAATATTTTTATTTGAATAATTTAATCTAATTATCAATCGCTTTTAATTCTCCATATTGCACCTACCACTATTCTCTGCATCACCCAAAGGTTGACTGGTAGAGAATGCCTATGACATTAAGTTCGCCTCTGTACTTTTTTTTTTTGTGCTGAAAGTGATAAATAAATAAATAAAATGACACCGGGTGACGTTCTGTGTGCTTATGTGGGTAAGACTTTGAAAGGACTACACTCGGTTTTGATGTGATTTCTTCATCATCTACTATGTATCGTTTTATTTTGAATCTATAAGTATCTGATACTCAAGGTATGTAATACAATCGACCCCAATCTTCTTCATATTCTGACAAAATATTCTCTGTTACCGTAAGGTAAGTACTTATACCTAATGATCACACCTAAATTAGAATGTTATTTAGGAAATTTCTATATCGGGAATCTCATTGACGTCCGTTCTCATAATAATTATAGATCAGAAGAGTTCATTAATGGCAAGGGGCTATATTTGGGTAATATTATTATTAGAGCCAACTTCTTGTATTCTCTTAGTAAGTTAAACAAGTAGCTATTAGGTACTAGCTTCTGACAGCGGCTTCGCCCGCGTGATCCCTAGGGAACATATTCCCGGGATGAAAAGTAGCTTATGTGCTATTTCAGACTATAATCTAACTTTGTTCTAAATTTCATTAAGATCCGTTAAGCCGTTCTGGCGTGATTGAGTAACAAACAACCAAACTTTAATATTTATATCTATATCTATACATATAATAAAACTGTAGAAAAGTGATTTTTGTACATGAAATAAAAATCCAGAAAAAATAGCTAGGGTGATAGGGTGACAAACAATAGAACCCATTTCCAGCAATTTTCGATTTTTTGTCTGTTTGTCTGTTTATTTGTTCGGGCATCACGTCAAATGTGCGAAAGCAATGTAGATAACTTTTATACACAAGGATTGAGCAAAACTTGAAGTAACATTTAGTTTTTGTTTCATTGCAATCGGTACAGTTTATCAAAAGATATTTGAATTTAAAGTTTTCTAGAAGTAAAATTAGGGTTATGTGCACTTGGTCTCATTACTTCACGTAACTTTTATAGTGCGTAAATTGTAGTAATATTAAGCGGAGCATTAATGGAAAATTTGACGCAGACGAAGTTGCGCGGGTCAGCTAGTTATTATCTATACTAATATTATAAAGCAGAAGAGTTTGTTTGTTTGGTTGAACGCGCTAATCTCAGGAACTACTGGTCCGATTTGAAAAATTCTTTCAGTGTTAGATAGCCCATTTATCGAGGAAGGCTATAGGCTATATATCATCACGCTAAGACAAAAAAGAGCGGAGCAGTAATGGAAAATATGAGGCAGACGAAGTTGCGCGGGTCAGCTAGTTTATAATATAACTCGTTTGGTGTAAAGCGAAATTATAACCATCTTCCCCTCGACATTATAATTATTAAAGGATATTGCAAACTGTCGTAAGCCGTTTTCCGAAACTACTCGCTAGCCTCTAGGCGCCAAGCTAGCCGCCTGCCTGTGCGTTCGCGACCTTATACAAAAATAACCCTTACAGCATGATTCAGTATTCACGCGCGATGGCTTATTATTAGCGTATTTCATGTATAACTTTGGTGTTTCTATACCGATTTCTATGATTCTTTTTTTATGGAATAGTTAATAATGTTAACTTTTATTAATGTTAATTAGGGACGACTGAGAGTTTTTTAAACGTAAGAGTAGACAAATACAATCAGAAAGCTTCGAACTGCTAAGCTATCGGGAGTTACACGTGTTATTGTTCGTCAATCATAAAAGATAGACATATGCTGTCGTTGGATATTTTTTATATAATTTTAAGGAGAACATTTCCGTCATACATGATTTCTGTGTAGCTTTAACCATTAAGGTTGCACACGCGACGAGAGCTTAAAAAATGGAGTAACTTCTCCCGTTTTCCCAACATTTCCCTTCACTGCTCTGCTCCTATTGATTGTAGCGTGATGAAAAGTATACTATATATATATATCCTATCCTATATCCTTGGACATTTCACACAACGCCATATAGTCCCAAGCTAAGCAACCTAATGCTTGTGTTATGGTAACGATATGGCTGATAAACTACTTATATACATTTTTTTTTTTTTTTTTTTGTAAATACATACATATTATACATAGAAAAACACCCAGACTCAGAACAAATACATGTAGGTCGTACAAATATTTGTTCCGTGCGGGAATCGAACCCGCGACATGCTGCGCAGCAGTCAATCGCTCAACCACTGCGCCAACCGTGTCGTCAAACTACTATAACCTGCTCAGGTGTATAAATAATAATTGTACCAAGTTTCATTAATATCCGTCGAGTAGTTTTTGTTTCTATAACGGTTATACAGACAGACAGACCGACAGACAGACAGACAAAAATTTTATTGATTACATTTTTGGCATCAGTATCGATCCCTAATCACCCCCTGATAGTTATTTTGAAAATATATTTCATGTACAGAATTGACCTCTCTACAGATTTATTATAAGTATAGATAGAAGAAGATAGATAGATATAGATAATTAGACTGGATAGTGTGGGAAGGTAACCTGTGAAAATTTACGTGAAACACTGACAAGGAGAATAAGTATTTGAGAGTCATCCTACTATAAACGTCTATTTGTGTTAGAAAATTAGCAGAACAATCAGAAAAAGTTCAGTATTATTGGTCCGTTCAGTGTAGTCTGGGGATTTTATGTAATTCCATTGGTTAAAATGTCTGCGTCTCTCCGCTCCGCGGCCTCGCTCCGTTGTGATGGACAGGCAACCTTAAAGTTGACAATTTACTTCGCTTTGATCTAATATATCAGAGGCTCTAGACAGGTTAAATGATGTCAGCGCTAACGTGGCGAAAGCGATTGTCAAATCGTGAAACATTTATGGGATTACTATCAAAATGTTAGTTGATCAAGTTCCATATATTTTTAACCGACTTCCCAAAAAGGAGGAGGTTATCACTTCGGTTGTATGTTTTTTTTTTATATTTGTTACCTCATAACTCCGACAATTATGAACCGATTTGAAAAATTCTTGTTTTATCTGAAAGGATATACTTGCAGAATGGTCCCACTTAAATTTTATGAAAACCGGTTACGAACTTTGGATTTTAAATCGAAATAGCTGGAATTCGTCTACTCAGATGATAGTTTTATGTCATCCAAGTAATCGAAATTGCGTATTTTGCTTTTCTGCGATTTTGCAGTGGTGTTGTTAGGTGTGGGGTACCACTAAAAAGTGAAAAATAAAAAACATTTTACAAAAAAAATACAACCGACTTTCAAAAAAAAAAACACTACAAAGTAAAAAATAACTTTAATTTCGGAAGTCGGTGTCAAAATACGAAGAAACTAACAAAAACACCTTTTTTGGAAGTCGGTTGTATTTTTTTTGTAAAATGTTTTATGGTATTTGTATAAGCTTATAGAATGGCACTTTTATAGCTCTACATCCTCTAGAAAAACACATCATAGTATACAATACCTATTTCAGATGATCAAACTTTATCTAAAGATTTTCAATTCCAGGGTCTTCTATGGGCCATGGCACTTACCCGTCTAATGGTGACGTCAGAAGACGAGCGCTGGCTGGTGGTGCAGCCCTCAGAGCTGGCTGTGCTCGGCACCGCGTCCCTGTGTCTGACGCTCGTCAACATTGTGTGCATCTTCCTCGCAGGAGTCGCTGTGTATAAGGTACAGTGACACATTCAGTCTGATGACGTCACACGATGAACGCTGGCTGGTGGCGCAGCCCTCAGAGCTAGCTGTGCTCGGTACCGAGTCTCATTGCATGACGCTAGTCAATAGTGTGTATTTTCCTTGCTAGAGTGGCTTTCTACAGTATGTTCTGTTTGGTAGTGTTACCTTCATAGTTTCCAGTTCCTGTGTCCAAAAGACTAAAACCTTCTGTCTGATAGCATTAAAGCTGGCTATCTTTGATGATTGTCTTCTCGAATAAAACTCTTGGCCTAAATCTCACCTGATAGAAAGTGATGATTAGGCCGAAGATGGAAGCGAGTTTCACCCGGAATCCTCTTACACAGAGGAACTGACTATCATCGGAACACAACAATGCTGTTAATATTGTTGTTATGGCGACAGACTTAGACATGATGGTGGTAGCTTGCCAGGCGGACTTAGAACAAGTCCTACCACCAACCAAACCGAGCAAAAAATTTGCCCCCGCTGGGAATCGAACCCGGGACCTCTGGGTCTGAATCAGGTGGTTTAACCACTAGACCACGGAGGCGGTTAGTGTCACCTGTTTAGCACCACCCGGGGACCACGTGTAGGGATTCGCTGAAGGGCATTCTCCTACGGACGCGGGTGACTCGGCAACCTTAGGCTTAAACATCGCATAGCACCTCGTTTCATAGGAAACTTAGCTAAAACGTAAATAATTTTTTTGAGGTACACTTCTACCTCAGACGGGATCCAAACTTATGTATCTCATGAATATTTAGTACACCTAATGGATTGAACGAAACTTTAAAAACAATATTGAGCGCCTCTTTCATAAGCTATCATGTTTTGAGTTAAGTTATAAAACAATAATAGCTTGATACCTTTTTATTGAGGAATGGTCTTGCTCTTGACCTCAATCACGCCTGATGGAAAGCGATGGATGCGGTCTATGAAGGCGTAAGCGTGCTCTGAAAATGCTTGTTAACTCTTGCTTTGAAGGCAGACGGGTTATTGTAAGTGGACTAAAACACAGATGCTAGCAGAGAGTTCCATAGGTACTTTGGCTGTGCGTATAATAAATGTAGTATATTTTACAAGCCCAGATACTCGATGCTGTTGCCTTCTTCAAACGCAATAATACAAAGAGGTCAAGAGGAGTACACAAAGTATGAAATGACTTGAAACTTTCGAGGACCTCTTACTTATGTCCTCCTTAGATTTTCATTGGGAATTTCCCTGCTTGTTTTTTTCATATTTGCATTAAAATAAAGAGATCCGTTCAGCAAATGCAAACCATTGAGTCAGCACACTTATTTTAAGTTTTAGTAGCTCTGATTAGGTCATGGTAGGCCTCTAAATTGGTAGACAATCTTCGGTTCCTATAGATACAACGGGATCGCGACAGCATATATCTATTTCAAAAGCGTGTGATCTTATATAAGGGTGATATTATGTGAGGGGCCCGAAAGGGCCGACGCCTGCCAGAGTTGTGGGACTATTCGAAAGAGACACCGCGGCTCCGGAACACAAAGTGCACATGAAGGAACTTAGATGGGTTTTAGTCTACTAGAAGTCTGGGAGAAGTCATTGGATGATTTTCCAAACCTAACAAAAAAAAAGGGTGATAATGGGTAACTGACATATGAACATTAAGGCAAAAAAGTGGCCAAGGGCGAGTCGGACTCGCATGCAAATGGTTCCTAACCAATTTAATTTTTTTAACATGTTATTATAACACGACAGACTTCTTATAGTTTTCCTGTAATCTGAAGGTATAGAACTATTATCGAAATGCAATTTTTTTTTTTAAATTTTAGTCTCAGTAGTTTTGGAGATAATGGGGAGAATGATATTTTTGGTTTAATTTCTCTGTTTATTTTAAAATTATTAAAATATATTTATTAAAACCCAGTAAGCCCATTTATTTGATTGTCACACGATACAGTTTGAAAACACTTTTTTATTAATTTTCTAGTTGGACCCCCAAAAGTGTCCCCCATGCTCAGTTTTTTCTTTTAGAGCAAAAAGTAAAAATAGTCCCAAAATTTCTCAGATTATCGCGTGGTGCGCAGCGAGCACAAGTTTTTCGAAGTTGTAAATTTGGATTCACACTACTCTAACTGTGGTCTATACAACATACCTGCCAAGAAACCAGAACTACATTCAGCTTTGCGATTTAAACCGTTTTTAGCATCGATTTCTACTGGGCTGGTTTGATTTAAAAATCAAATATATTGTACAGGAATCGGACTGCCCCGACTTAAACAAACTTAGAGCTAGAGAACTTTATAAAACCGAGTAACTAAAAGAAATCCTTGAAGTTTTTTTTTTTTAATTTCTGCTTCTGATTAAACTGGAAGCCGAACCCGAGATCGTAATATAGTTGGGAGAAGGTTAGGCAGATTGACATACAGGGCCGGGCCGCGTTTCACCATTAATTCAAACCTGACGGTAATGATGACGTGGTCGATGTTTAATAGTATTTTTACATTCACAGGTAAAAGAAGTCAGCCCACTGGACCGGAAAGACATCTCGTGGTGGAAAGCCAACAGAACTCGCATGCAAACCAAACAAAGCAAGGATAATTCAAATTGGGATGCTTACAAGTAAGTATCTCACAAGTAAAGTTCGCGGCGTCATTTAAATCATGAAACCCAACAAAGATGACAACGGACTTTTTTCAAGGGACCCCGTGGAATCGTCATTTTGTCCCAGATAAAAAAAAAAGATGATGAAACTTAACGATAATGTAGATTCCTATAAAGCCTTTGCATTCGACCACTTACCTACATTTCCCCTTGCAAACTTATTAACAAAATTCCCTCTTCGAATATCTTTTTTTTTATATGTATAAATTGAGTTTCGCCTTAGAACACAATCTCACTTGATGGATAGTGATCATGTGGTCAACGATGGATCACGCTTGCCCAGAAGAAGGTAACCTATTCACAAAAATTTTTCACGAGGACTTTATGAGCTACAAAATAGAGTTTAAAATTGTTTGTAAAAACTGGCTGTTGGAAACGATTGTTACCAGAAGCAATCGCGGGTGTTCAGTTTTGGAAACAATCGTTTCCAAAAGCAATCGATCGGCTAAAGAAACCCAGGTTGTATCCATCAGGAATTCCACTACTTCCTTAGCTGTACGGACAATAAAAGTAGTGGCAGTTCCACCGATGGTGGAATGGGCTTAAATAAATAAATAAATAAATAACTCATTTATTGCAGATAAATAAATCGAATCCATAGTTTGTTAGTAAAATGCAAACTTAAAAAACTAATGTTAGTATTAAATAAATATAACTATAATAGACAACAAGAAGTTTAAAAGAAGAAGAGTTTTGGCCGAAGGGTGTAGTCTACCGACGTTTTCGTAGCAGGCTATGTGACACCGCGCACCGTGACACGACGCCGTCACTTCGTGTGTCCTAAAGTTCATATTTTATATAATGTATTAGTTTATTTTTATATTTTGTTGTTGTATACCTAAGTTTATTGTATTTTGTATGGGCTACTGTTGCCTGAAATAATAATAAATAATAAAACTAAAAATAAATTATTTCTTCTTACAGCAAATGGTACGACGATAAATCAGAAATAAAAGAAGAAAGTAATGAAGAACAAGTATTTCCTACCAGTAACACTACAAGTACTACTACGAATCCTGGACTGATAGATAACAGCACCGTTACCTTCCGAAGACGGCCGACGCTTATCAAGCACCTGAGAGCACAGAATATTGACGGCTATTGCCACAATACACAGTAAGCTGAGTTATACTTATTTGCATGGTATATTACCTGAGGCAGTAGGTACTAGAGATGATGCAAGTCATTGCCGTGCAACTTTTTCTGTTGAATCAGCCTGTGTTTTGACACAGGCAGTTCCATGGTTGTTTATAAATCAGACCTAAGTAGAGCATCTGCTTCTCTGTATAAAAATGATTCATGGGCTCAAGACCATTAAAGAATCTCATTAATTTTTTAATTCCTAAGATGATAATACAGCTACATTTTATCTTTGGATGTTGAAGATGGCATCTTCTGTCTTCAACGTTCTTAATGGAACACTCAAAACCTGGTCAGTGTCGGAAGCCTAAGCTCCAGAAGTTTTTGATCTAAACTTAGTTTCTTCTAAAGAAACATCATGCAAAGCTGATTTACCACAACAAATTTTATAACTTCGATGTCAGCGTCTTTAAACCTATAGGTACTTAGTACCTATGTACTGACAGCACTAAGTATACCTTTCACATTTCAGATTGGCAGACATTTACATACCGATAGACTTGGAAATAGGAGACCTCGAGACGCAGACCAGCAAAACTAGCGACACTGACGTCACGAATATAGTGGACAGCGAGACTGACAGTAAAGGAACTTATCGACAGCATTCAGAAGATTTAACTCACAATTATTATAACCAAGGATTCGAAAAAAGTGAATGTATCAAAATACCCGAACCTAAGTTCCCTACAATAGATCCTTCGCTGAATTACACTGTGAATGCAAAAAGTGGAGTTCTTCTAGATAAAAAATCTTACGACGTGTAAAGCACCTACGATGAATTTATGAATTGAGTACCTAGGTTAAGTTAATTTGTATCCATTTTATGATAGTAGAGAATATAATTTATTAATTTTAGTAAAATAATTTTCGATTTTGTTTTATTGTTTACCATGAATAAAAGTTTCTTTGAGGATGTTTTCCGATTGTCAGCGGCATCGACGCCCGACGTGCTGCAGGTCAGTCACTCACCTTGTCGGTCTCTTGACATCAACCCGGAACCACCGTTAGCCTCCGGAGTGACTGTCGTCTCTTTGAAGACAGGCAAAGCACCCGGAATCGACCTGATTACCACGGAAATGCTACAAGCCGACTTAACTTCCACCGTCAACGTACTGACGTCTTTAATTGGCTAGTTTCCATCATCCACAAATTGCAAAACTATTTAGTCCGTCAGTTAGAGTATTGAAAAATAATGGACACGTGTTTTTTGTTTTTGTAAATCAATGAATATTGACAAAGATAAAACGCATCAAAACTCGGGGAGTGGGGGCTCGTGACGTCACTACCCGCTAAAAATTATGCCACGGCGTGACATATTGAGAATTTTAAAAGCGTCGTAACTTCGTCAATTTTGGTTCCCGTAACAAAAGAAAAAGTACGGGTCAAATATTTTTTGATAATGTAACTGACGGACTAATTTGTTTTTTTTTTTCAGTAAACAAGCCTATTGAAAAGATATGGACAGCTAAAAAACTCCCGGATGATTGGAATAAGAGGCTTTTAATAACCGTGCCTTAAGAAAGGTAATGACAAAAAATATTTTAGGTACCCTCTATCGGATAGGTTTGATTTTTTCATTAACATCTAAATAGAACTAACTTTTGACCGCATACAGGATAGGTTAAGAACTGAGATATCGTAATATCCAAGAGCGAGCGAAGCGAGCTTGAAATCTTTTGTAATCCATCTCATTATGTTTGATTTTTTAAACTGAAATAGTTGAAAGTTTTTTTGATAAATTCACAAAAGTTCAAGCACTTGAGACTTGAGAGTAGGTATATAATATGCAAGCCATAGAGTACTACTTATAAGACTGGATGCAAGCTCTATAATTGTTGCAACTTGGATACTTTATCAACTTAATAGGTATGTATTGTGGCCTGCCCCGCAAACCAAGACTAAGAAGGAGAAAAAATGCTTAAGACTACAATTTCTAACTTTTTAGGAAAAAATCCGATGTCTATTTAACCTACAGAGTACGACTTATGGTGAAACTGAAGCAAGTTTTGTAACAATCTCATAGCATCATCTTTCCTATCAGCATTTCAAAAAATCAGGATAAATTAGTCATGGTTTTTATAAGATGCGCGGCTTCGCTACCGTCAACTTTTTTATTTATTTTCTTTCCTATGAACCTGCTCCTGACAGTAACAAACACAACAAAAAATAATTTGCGATATCGGCCCAGCCGTTCACTCGTGATGCGATGAAGGGAAATAGGGATTAATTTATATAATTATACTGCGTGTATCTGACATCGACGCACAAACGATTTCCATGGGTCCAGGGCATGATTCTGGACACCCCAGGGTTGGAATTTTTCGTCGGCTTTTTACTCGTTTTTTAATTTTTTTCAAGAGGTTTTTTACTTTAGAATGCTCATAATCGTTATTCTGACCTAACCCAATGAGATTTTTAATAAAAAACATTATTAATTAACTACTTTCACTAAAAAGAGCAATCTAAATAAAACTAGAAATAGGTTTCAGCTCAGCTGAGCTGATACCTATTTGTGGTACTCTTGAAAAAAATGGAAACATGAGAAAAATGCCGACGAAAAATTCCAACTCTGGGGTGTCCAGAATCGTGCCCTGGACCCATGGAAATCGTTTGTGCGTCGATGTCAGATACACGCGGTATAGATTTCACTCCTACAGATAAAATTGACGACTTCGTGCAACCTCAATTATGCCGCCCCTAATTTTTACCGCTCTGCAAACTGAACGACCTGCGCCAATATATATTAGTCTATGCAGGAGGCAGCGAAAACTGGAAATGCGTACAAGAGTGAAGAACTCAACACCGCTGCTAATTGGCTCAGAAGTAGTAGAATGCGTCCTAAATTCACTTACCTCGGAAGCGTCGTGTAAGAGACTGGGAGGACTGATGAGCACACATGTATGACCTTAATAGCACACATGTATGGACTATACAGGCTCTAACATCATTCTATCTTTAGGAAGCTAGAATTTCTAGCTTCCTAAAGATAGAATGATGTTAGAGCCTAGAAAAACATGTGTTTCTATGTACCTATACCATAGACAGGGAGATGTTAGTAGCGCACAGCTACCTGTATAGATGTGTTTAGTACTCAACACCCCACGCTTTAATCGAATGCGACGTCATCATTACGCTTCGACGCGTTAATTGCTTAACTAAGTCTCTAATGAAGTGTCGCACATATGCTAACCGGCTCGTTTAGTTCTATCACACATCGGGACACCTTCAGTCTTCCGTCCGAACACACCAGTCAAGTGCAGTAGACATGCCTTCCGGAGTAATTTTTGTTGTCTACATACCTTCAAGTAACTACGAACATATTCTGAGATTTGGCAAGCCGAAAGATCTTATACCAGTTGAGGATACTGCTCTAAAGCCGGCCAGATTAGCAGTTGAACTACGGAATAAAAAGTCGAGGAGTATTCCCATACATTTAACGCAGCAATACTATAATGAGGGATACCATCAGCCTTTGGAAAACATTGATGAAAGTGATGAAGTTTTTACAATGGAAAATGTAAGTCCATAAGCGTGGTTGCCAAATTATTTGGACATCATCTATGAATAAATGTAGGTATATCTAGATAGAATACAAAACAAACGACATCATTTTTAACGAACACTACAATAGCGCTTACGATTTCTAAAATATGAACCTGAAATTCAGTAAATAGCAGTTGCTGGACATTTTTTTCCTGTGAGACCAACAGAGCTACGCAAAGTTAACACTCTTTACAAGAGCCCTAAGTAAATAAACGTTAATTTAGGCTGGTATACCTTCCTACATATACCTACCTATGTAGGTATGTCAGCGTCATCAACCCTTCACGCATTTAATTACCTCCCCTAAAAAAGGGGGCGATGATGCATTACACTCATAAAGACCTACTAACTGTCCCGATGCATGCCAAGTCATTTCGCCTCAATCAGTATTATTTTCTCATTATCTTCTGCCAAAAAAGGAAAAAAGTAAAAGTCCTAAACAATTGAAATTACACGCAGATTCTACAAGAACTACTTAGCAAGCTACACGTGGAGCACGTCGTTTGGATGAGTGACAAAGCCGGCAATTATTTCGAGATCGTGTTCCCTCTGCCAACTGGCGATCAATGTGAGACGATGCTGCACTGTCTCACGCAGCTGGGGATCGGCGTGCGATGCAAATCTATTGTCAGGTAATACTGATATAGTAGATACATTAGAGCCGTAGGTAACCGTAAGTACATAATTTGGGGAGCATTGAACATTTGATAGGTATTTACGATTGGATTTTTCGGGAAGAATGGATTAAGAGGAAATATATTGAACTGCACACACATGTAGAAAGGTGTCGCGACCGAATGGGCTATTTGGTCGTTGCCGAAACCCAACTATGCGGCTTTAAACAAATGGCTATCTAATAATCTGGCTGGTAGGATACATATGCAAGAATGTGAGAAATACTTAATAAAAGAAATGTAGAGGACATTGATCAATTAAAAGATCCTGAGGAAAATCGTGTAGCTATTCCACTTGTTTGCAGATTGTCGCGAAATTTCCTATTTTTTGCAGTGTTGTTCCCTGTAACGTGGTACACTCCGCTATACCAAATGAGCAAATCACAGAGGACACCGCATTGTAAGTAGAAATCGCTTTCCGCTAACCTATCTTCTTAATTCATACCTACTTAGTCAAAACTCAGATACCCTCAGCCTCATTTATTAAAATCTAACGATATGATGAGTTTAGCACTGATTAGAGAAAGACATCTAAATTCAAAATTAAAATTCTCCATAGAAAATTTTAATTAAAAATCAGCTAATACATATTTAAAGAAATCAATATCAGAGAACCTGGTTGAATTTATTTTATCACTGAAAGTAGAGTAGAGATATATGAAAGAGAAAAAAGAGGCCTTTGACCAGCAGTGAGACACAAATAAGGCTTTATTTTGATATCTTCCGACTTCTCGCAGACAAAAATCTGAAGATGCAACACGATGGAGAAGTTTTGTGGAGTCCATCAGGTCTAAACTGACTGTCAAGCAAGTCGTTGATGGAGTGCGAGGTGGAGGAGAGCTGTCCTTTGATTATCTTACGCTAATTATTACCGCTGAGTAAGTCTTTAACTAGCATCTTTATTATACTTATTCAACTGCTGAGTATTCATCGATATTTTTAGCTCTATCTAAATTTATGTGGAGCTAGCATTGCAGAAGAGCCTTAGCTCTTTTACCTTCTAAAATTCACCATCTAAAATTTACCTTCTAAGGTCATGGAAAGCTAAGGTTTTCCATGACCGTAGAAGGTAAATTTTAGATGGTGGCAAACCTTTTGCAGCCCTTCTAAGGTTAAAATATATCAGCTATAATAGATTATATTTAGTAGATATTAAAATAATACTGGGGTATTATACCACCTATTCTGCATTACCTTTGAAAAAAAAAGTATTAGGTATCGTTGTTAATAGATACCTAGCCTAACCCATCCATACTTAACCATCGCAATAAGCCAATTTATCTATTTAGGTACTTGCCTGTAAACCGGCTATCGAAATAATCAGAAATATCTTCGTGATTCTTTCAAATATCATTTACAGTGGCGAAGTTGGCAGCATGACACATTTCACTGCAGTTCACTTATATGTTCATGTGTGTTTTTATTGTGCCACATTATTGACTATTTATGTTACAGTAGGTAATTCTGCTCAACCTTTCAGGAAATAAGCCTTGACGTTATATTTCAGTTCTCTCGCAGCTTTAGGTCTAGTTGAAAACAACGCTTCCAATATCGTCGCAGCCATGTTGGTGTCCCCCCTCATGGGACCCGTGATGTCTATCACATTTGGCGTCATCATATCTGATAGGAGCCTGGTGAGGAGTGGCTTCGAAAGTCTGGTCCTAGGCATGTTCCTTTCTTTGCTATTTGGCTTCATATTTGGGCTGATACTCGGAAGTACTGACATGCCTTGGGGATTTGGCGACTGGCCCACCGAAGAAATGAAGGGGAGGTAAGTTAATGCACGATTTTTAAAAGCTGGACGACCGTAATAGCTTACCTAAACTCTTTGTCAATATTATCAGGCGCTATTAAAGCTTAGTAACATAATGTTAAATTCTAAAACTTTTCCAAGTAAATTTGCCTTTAGATTGAAGTAGAGCAAAATTTTCAGTGTGTCAATATTATGAAACGTTTAAGTAGGTAAGCAAAACAATCTTGGAGAACGCTTTTGTAAATTATGTTGGTACTGAATGGGGGATTATTTTTAGAGGCAATGTCCGATCCCTCTGGATGGGTGTGCTGTGGGCTTTGACGTCAGGCACGGGAGTAGCACTAGCCTTACTTCAGGGCAGCGCTGGGCCGCTCATCGGTATTGCTATCTCAGCTTCTTTGTTGCCACCAGTCGTCAATTGTGTAAGTATTCTGATCGCAAATAGGCTCAAGGCATGAGCTTCGTTGGTCTAGAAGTCGAATGCCCAATAAATAAACGGTGGATATGTCTGATATACAGGCCGTATATTATGGGGAATTTCTCAGTAGGTAGCAGCTAGGAATCTGGAAAATCTTATGGTGTTATATTTTCAGGGATTATATTGGGCATTAGCGTGCATATGGCTGCTATACCCAGGAGTGAAGGTTCCACATATAAAGGGTGAAGGTTACACTGGCAACTCATCTTATACACCCTTGTACCACGATTATCTTCCGATCGAGTTTGCGGTAAATGGTAAATATCGGATTGTAAAAAACTACCTACGTTAAGTATTAATCTTATGTTGCCATTTAAATCTAATTAGCCCATTATGTCCCACTGCTGGGCAAAGGCCTCCCTTTCCCTCTTCCGCACACATCTGCATTGTCATTCACAGAAATAGTAGGTATCTACCTAAATATCTACAAGTCAATTCTAGGTTCATACTGAGTAGGGTTATGAACTTCCTTTTTATTAGTTTTGGAACATCAAATTGTGTAACTAGTTAAGATTATGATTGGTGGAGATGGAGATGGCGAAAAACTACTTACCAGATGTTAGATAGATTTATTCTCATTGACTATATAATATATAGTTATAAACATACTACCTGACCCACGCAACTTCGTCTGCGTCACATTTTCCCTGAATTTCGTTTGCTACAAACCTCACGGAGCCCGAGACCTTTCCAACGAATGCAAAACCGTGGAAATCGGTTCGTGCGTTCTGGAAGCGTCAGGAAGTAAAACCCGACTTATTTTTATATAATAGATTATGTTTAGTTAGGTAGGTTTGGTCCTAAACCTACTTGCACACATTTGTGCTGTCTTCTTTGGGCCACTTATATTCCACCTGCACAGCAACTTGCTTGCAAGATTTCTCCTTGGTAGTCCGTCATATAATAGAACTCGCTGCGAGTTGAATTACAGCTGGAATCGTAGCCTTAGTCAATATTTTTTTTATTAAGGCATTTTTATATTTAATAATCACTTAAATACTAAAATAAAATAATAATCATCAAATTCAAATAGTGTAGGTGCGACACCTAATCTTATGATGACATGATTTAATGTAACAATATTCCTACCCTTTCTACCCAGGCATAGTAAGCTGCTGTCTAACAATAGTGAACGTGATCTGCATCTTCATAACGGCCATAATCTTCCTGAAGATCAAAGAGGTGGCGGCACCGTACACCTCGAGCCCTGACCTTAGAAGGTTCTGGGAGCAGGACATCAAAGTGGTGCGGGAAGCCAATCGAGCCAACTTGCATAAGGCGGAGGACGACGAACGGGCTGAGTAAGAAAGAACTCTTAGGCTGGCTGTCTACTAGCGCGGAGAGAAGAGGGGCGGAGAAATATAAACCAATGGAATTGCATAAAACCTCCGCACCGCGTCAGTCACTGAAATTGTATGCAATTCCGTTGGTTAGGTAATTTAATGTATCTCCGCCCCTCTGTCAGTGGACAGTCAGCCTTTCTAACTGACCAAGTTGATAAGACATATACACCTACCTGTAGTTCGCATTCGCATCTCATTCGATCTCGCAATCTGCCAACACCTCGATTTTTTTAATATTATGATAGATTACGACTATGAATATATTGCAAATGCTTAGTAGCACAGGGTCAAGCAAGGGATTTATGGAGATTGGAGAGGTGAAGTGGCATGCCATTTTGTACGCACAAATCGCAATCTACTTTTGGTTTGGTGGTGGTAGGTGCTTTTGGAAAACTTGCGTTGGTCTCAGGAGCATTTTAATCTGTGTGGATGACGACCGACGTGACGTCACAATATTCAGCTGTCTTATTATCTTAATTGGCAAACAATTACTAGGTACCTACTACTAATTTATATCTCTGACGTAGGTATTCATGGGCATTTGCCACTTTCTAAACATATATAAATAAGTGGTATTAATAGGCATCTAAATCTTTATCACCTCCGCTAAGATTTTTGCGACTGTTTTAATTGAACATGCGTCGCTTATCTATTCAATGATTTCCTAGAAGGCCTCGATTTATCGATAATGTGGCCTGTGGGTCAGATGTGAAACATAATTAGGTACCTATTATGTTGTAACATAGTACCAAACAACACTAGACAGACATAGTTTACGTTCGTAGTAGGTAAACAACACTTTAGATAATGTAAGACTGAGCTCAAGTTTCCTTTCGAGGAACTTGTGTCTGCTTATAGGCTATGGTCTGTGTAGTTTGCGGTCAGACCCCAGTAATTAGTAGACAGGTACCTATTAAATATGTTGGTTGTAAGGTAGCCTAGCTCTCGCTTATGGCCAAAAAGGGTAGACTAAAGACCTCTTTATTGTACCCTTTATCTTCACTACACTTTTGAGCAAGATGCGAGTTTCCCAAATAATTGACACAAGTTAGATTACGTATGACAACTAAAATTAACTAGTGAAGCTCGCCGACGTGATGGGTATCGAATTTCTATAATTAATATCAATAGATATTTTTTAACCAAAACCATATAGGTACCTATTAGATAACTACAATACCAGCGGCTGATGACTGTCTGCTGATTATGAATGACTAGGTAGGTAGGTACTGACTTCTAGTCACTCACTAATAAAAGGTTCAGTAATGGAAGTTACCCCTTTCTATGTATGCAATTCAAAGTGAAGATGCTTTGTTCGGAATTAGATAGGTACAAATCACGTCCGTGAAGTTTAGTTGGTAGATTTTTTATTGTAAATTCTCCCTAGATTGGTGTTGGATGATCTCAATCAAGAAACCGACGAAGAAATTAAAGAGAAGTTAGAAGCAGCTGTAGAGGAGGCATTGGACGACGAGACGTACAGGAAAGTGAAGAGAATGAGCTATCAGAGTCACAACGCTGACGAGGTACCAACTCAATGCTATTCCACCACCTAAGATTTGTTTTTTTTTTCATAAATGATCCCTATATTTAGATAGGTACCTAAAAGAATAAGCAAGCAATTTTATTAAAATGGCGTGTGTCCGTGTGATGTGGTGTGTGGTGTGTGTGATTTGCAACCTTCAGAGATTGTTCCTATTTAGATAAAGATTTACCAATATAACATTAGATATAAGTAGGCGTTGTATACAGATTGCAGAATATTATGCAATAGGTACACAGAAAACGATCGATTTAAAAAAATCTTTTTGGTCAATCTTTATTAACAATATCTAGATATCTACTTAACTACCTATTACATATTATTATTCAAAGCGACCAAAACGAGCTAATAACTAAACATTCACGAATATTCACGATCGTGAGCCCAATACCTACTGACGCAAGTTTGCACTATCTAACGGGAAAACCAATTTAGTCACAGCGGCCGTTCAAATGCTATTTTAACGTTTCAGGTTAGTCGCACGATTGGGCTATCGAGGACTCCCATCTCACTGCTGTCCAGCCAGTTGAACTCTGGAGTTAGCACTCCGACTGGCCCCAAACCTACGAATGTGGATGACATAGCAGCTTTGGATAAACTCCTGACGTCATTGCTTGGCCTCAAAGACAGCAAGCGTGGCAGGTCATTCGTTTCACACCGAGGAACTCCGAGATCCAGTCGGATCCCTAGGAATGTGCCAGACACGATTGGACACGGCTACAGGAGGCGATCAGAGTCCTGGCCGGAGAGAATATTCGAGGACTCTGTAGTTCGTAGCGTTATCAGCAATCTGCGAGCTAGTAAAAGGAGTTCGCAAATGGAGGAGGCCTTCATGACCCCTAAGTAGATATTAGGTACGTGCTATGCACGTGAGCCAGTAAAGTTTTATGGTGTAGTACAGAATGAGATAAGGATTAATTTATGGAAGTTCTATCTGATATGGACTTGATTTTTTAGTATTCTAACTGTCCACTTGTCTATGAAGCTGCGCCTCCTAGAGCAGTATATACCTACAATCTACATGCATAAGTATAGTAAGTGAACATTTTAATGCTCATCATGTAAGGACTTGATTCCAGACACATTAGGTACCTAGGTGTATATAGGTATCCTGGGAGCTTACAAACATAAATAAATAAAAAAACAAATTAATGTAAAATACTCCTGGATATTGCGATTATTTATTTTGCATTCAATAAATATTTAGTAAAAAATACTTATGTGTTTAATTATTATTCTATTACATTACTTTAAGTACCTATTTTTGTACGTAGGTAAACGTTTTATCACAGCAAAGCTTATGTCGAGGTATATAATATAAAAATGAGAGGATCAACTACAGCATCAGTGTAGTAACAATAGGTAATCTTGACGATAAGTGCCATTTTAAAACTAGTTTAACATGAATTTACTAATATTTACATTAAATATTGGATAGGCCTCTGTCAAGATAATTGATTTATCTTTTTTGAAATAACTTCAGACCCAGTCTTCATTGGTTTCGTGTGTTTGACTTGAGAGGTGTAGACATCATAGCCCAATGATATCGTGTTGTCGTACAGCACCCTGTATCTCGTCGGCAGAAAATAGAAATTGATGATTTGTGCAGGTGGCCACACCATCCACTCCGCCCGGTACAATCTTATAAACTTATCTTTCACTTCTTCCTTAAAATTTTCTAGCGGATCAGCTTCGAAAAGGGCGACACTTCCAAAAAATGTGACTATCATAATTGGCGAGAATATAAATTGATCAAGGACCAATTTCTTTGCAACCATGTCAAAAGTTTTACCTATTATAAACTTATCTAAGACTTTGTACCAGTGATGACATAGAATACCCACTGCAACACCTGAGAATGCCATGTGTGAGCATCTCTTTAGGTCATAATGAGTTTGTTCCTTTTTGTATATTTCGTAGCTCTGTTCCAATAGGTCACCTACCGACGACAACGTTAACGATATGGAAACATTAGTATAAAATAAATATTTGTCACTAAATGCTACTTTTATAAATCTTCTAACTGGCACTGCAGTTGTTCTCCTTACGTGTGCGGCTAAATTTCTCCATGTTGAAATTAATATTTTCATTATCTGTAAATAAACAAAATGTTCAGATAAAAAAAAGAACTTTTGTAATTTAATTTGACGTGATACGTTAGAAGAGAACGAGGGCAATAACAGATTTTTCGCAATAACTTTGTCATCAGAGAGCACTGCACACTGCACAGGATTAAAGTAAACCGTTTGAGAACTGATTTCAAAGACATAAGTCGCTTTAGATACTAAAACCGGGCAGTCAGGACAAGTGGCTAGAGAGACAGCGAGGCTCCGTTCCTTGAAGACGGGGATACTGTTTATCTATAGTGGCATGAATCGCAATCGCAACCTATGATTTATTTCTCTTAGGTGGTCAAGCATTACAGGGCGGTTGCATTTACAGGCATCACCAAATTACGGATTATACTTGAACGAGGCATGTACCTTGTTGCCTATTGTCAGATATCATATTATGCATCAAAGTTGCAACTGCCCGGATTAGTACGGAACGAACTAGTCGACGTTTTATTAATAAAATTATTAGTATGTTATATGCTTTGAAACTGTCACCCTGATAAAACTCAATGCAGTCACATTGAGTTTTATCATCCGCACATCCGTAAGAAACGGAAGACTTAACTTATAGAATCTAACCTACTCGGGTCTCTGTCTGTCTGTCACAGACAGTTTTCTCCAGATCTACTGGACCGATTCTGTTGAAACTTGGTACATATATGAACTCCTATTATCCAAACACAAACTAGAAAATTTCAAAAAACTGTTTTTTAACTGTATTGTGTGACATTATCAAATGAAAGGACTTATTGTAAGAGTTTTAATTTTATTTTTATTATAGTTATTTCAAAATAAATAATTTTGAAGTTATTCAAGAAATTAGACGAAAAATGACAATTCCTTCCTTCTTATCTCCAAAACCTAGCCAAAGCCCAGCCTAAAATTTAAAAAAAAAAGCAGATAATAGTTCTCTACATACATATTACAGAAAAATTTATACTTAATGTTACAATAACATGTTACAAAAATGAATTTGGATCTGAACTCTTTGCAAGCAAGTCTGACTAGAACTCGACAGTTTTGTTTTTTCAGAGTATGCTGGTTTAATTTTTCTATATCTATCAAAGATTTTCTTACATCTTTACATCCCACCCTCTTGGGTGGGAAGGCAAGGATATACCCCAAACTACCCAAGTATGCATTGGCTAGTTGTGGCCTGACCAGTTAGGCCCAAATACGCAGTGTGCAAATATTTCATGCTCGCCTTTTGTGGAGTATGTGTGGCCTGGCCTGCTTGAGAAACAAACTCCCCAGCAAGACCTAAAAATGACTAATCTAAGAAAAATAAACAGTATCAACTGAAACAATTTATTGTTAAAATAATTACGAATACAAAAGTAACCTAACATAATATAAAATCTGATCTGCAATCAGTCTTATTTGTTAAATCTTGTTATTATTTTCTTTTTCAGACTTTTTTGGCTTAGCATGTTTAACTTGAGAAGTAAATACATCATAGCCCACAGATATTGTGTTATCATATGCCACTCTGTACTTGGTTGGTAAAAAATAAAAGTTTATTATCTGTGCAGGAGGCCACACTACCCATTCAGCTTTATACAGGGTCCAAAACTTAGAACGCACTTCATCACTGAAGTTAGCTATAGGGTTATCTTCAAATATTGCTACTGTGGCAAAGAAGGATAATATCACAATAGGAGAACAGATAAACTGATCTAGTAATAATTTTTTCATAACCATATCAAAGGTTCTACCAACAATCACTCTGTCTATAAAAATATACCAATGATGACATATGACCCCAGCTGTGCTCCCAGAGAATGCCATATGAACAGTGCGCTTGAAATCAAACTTATCACTCCCTCCTTTATGAACTTCGTAAGTCTGTTCTATTAAGTCTCCACAAGTTGACACGCCCATAGATATCACAATATTGGTGTAAATCAGATTCTTGCGTTGGAATGCATGATCAACAGCTTGTTTATATGAATCATAACTTTGGGAAAAGATTCTTCTCATTACCATTATTAGGAAATAATCTAAAACAAGTGAATTAAAGTGCTGTAATCAAATCAGTTTCCAAAAAATTTACTAGCAACTCCTATTCAAGCACTAAATTTTTACCATAAAAATCCTTTAACAACAGGTTTTCTATTATTCCTTTTAAGTGCCGAAACCACCAGAGTTCCAGCACTCAGCCCAATGCTCGAATTGTTCGGAAATTAAAATAAATCGTAATTTCAATAAAAATAAAGTTTTAAATCAGTTGTGTCCATAGCTAACTGGTCAAACACATTGTAGCCTGTCCGAATACTTTCATACCAATGCGATTTTGCAGGTTTTTTTTTGTCTAGGTACCTATGTTATTTTATCGTACAACCCGCAATGACTCAAGTTAAAACTAGACTACTTATAAATGCTCTCTGATGACATAATGTAGTCCTGATAATGTTTTTGAAGGATATCAACAAAGTAATGGAGCCACTTCGCGTTCTTACAATAATAACAATATTAATTTTGAAAACTGCTAATATTATATGTAAAATTCACAAGTACTCACATTTAAAGTAACGACGTAAATAAACAATATTAATTTAATATGATTTCCATAACAGATGTTAAAGCTTCTTACGTATAATTTTATTCGTTATAATATTATATAACGATACTGAAATTAAATTACTTGATTTTTCAGGTAAATTCTAACCTCAAAAAATTCAAACTAGACCCATGAAGCCATGCTGATAAGTGTCAACTGTCACTGTCACTGACTGTGACTTAGTGTTGGGTAACTCAGCACATGTGCTAGCACAGTTGTAGCTACTCACTTGGCTAAAAAGAGTCACTCACTCTTTTTATTTTGATGTGCTAGCACACACCACAGATTACCTACACCACAGAACATTTTACTCACTCTTTTGCCTCGCTATTTGAAATCTTTTCAATCGAAACTATAATCAAATTTCTGTTTCATTGTAACGTAATAAAGCCGAATTTCCAGTAATGAAATCTCTCAGCGACTCCGTCCGATCATTGCCGAAATGCCGATTCGTGAGGGAGCGAGCGAGACAGAACAGCGGTGAGCCGGTCAGCCGGCGAACACACACGATTTGACACGAGTGTCTGTGCTCAACTGTGCTGTGCGAGTCTCCACGCCTCGCGGGCTCGCGGCCCTCAGCCTCGCCTCAATTGTGCTAGCACAGTGTGCTAGCACACTTGAGAAAAAGAGTGCCTCGCACGATACTCTTTATAAATGTGTGTGCTACCCAACTCTACTGTGACTGTCAGTCAGTCACTGACGTATAAATACGTCAGTGCAGTCAGTAGAATTATCTATATGTCAGTCTGCGAACACAATGCGTGAGTTCCGAAATATAACCCTAGGTTTCTAAGGGCAGGTTGTATCAAACAGTTGGTTAACGTAACACACGTACGTCAAAAAGTTACGATTACGGACGATGTTTGAAGTTCGTTAAATTAGAAGCGTTGTTTCAAAACATTCTGTTAAAAATTCCTGCTCATTCCAATAGCTAAGTTATTGACACGGGTCCTACCTAAATAGGTAGCTTTTTTTGCATTCCACCACTTATTTGTGTCATCAGAAGAACTGGTATTGAGGAATTCAAAAGAAATGTCACAATATTGTTCTATTTGACGCAACTAAAGTTACGTTAACCAGTGCTCAGACCATCTGTTAACGTAAACGTTATATTTTACGTGCGTTAACGCTGACATTTTGTGAAACAACCCAATTTTTTTATTTGACGATAGTTAGCACCATTTTTAACGTTTACGCGTGCGTTAAGTGTAGTTGAAACAACCCGCCCAAGTCAGTGTATAACCCAGTAACTGGCCAGTGCTCATAAGGTGGAAGCTCCAGGGTAGCCCGCGAAATTCAAATATTTTTATGTTTTTGCAATTTGCCGGTCAGTGTGAAGCTGTATGTTAAACAGAATACGGTTCACGATCGTAAAGAGCATTTATCTAAAGGATTATAACCATTTAAATCATCAATATAACCTTTTAAGTTCATAGAACTCGATTGTGTGTATTATTTCGTGAAAAAGTCATTCAATCGAGTTGTATGAACTTAGAGGGTTATATTGGTAGTAAAAATGGGCATAATTCTTTAGATATATATGCGTTACGGCCGCGAATTGTATTTTGTTCAACATACACTTTCACACTGACCGGCAAATTGCAAAAAACTTAAAAATATTTGAATTTCGCGGGCTACCTTGGCGCTTCCACCATAACGTCATGAATCCAACGCCATATTGTATTATTTGCAATCAAGACATCCCCATCCCAACAGTCATCACTTATTTTTATACTCATAGTTGTACCTACTAATAAATATTTATAAATTCATATAATAATAACGTCAACTCATAATAACGTCAACTAATAATAACGTCATATTGACGTCAACGCACTGGCCAGTGGCCAGTATATTAGTCAACAGGGTGATTTTTACCTTAATATTACAGCAGTTTCACGTGAAAATGCCTCGACATTCAAGATCACAATTAGCAGCAATTGCTGTAATATTAGATGAAGACGATGAAATTTATGTGAGAAGAAGGCAATGGGTTCATAACGCGTGGAAGAAAAGAGAAAAAGAAGGAAAGTTCGCCACCATAAACATCTGATATAGATGAATCAAAGTTTTTTGAGTATTTCAGGATGTCATAAATTGGAGGATGTACACGGACCAATTCAATCAACTTTTCCACGTCCTTTTTGGAATACTGCGACCGTATCAGGCAAAATATTGTTTGCTAGAAATTACTGAACGTCACTGTCACTGACAAGTACGGATAGCGTCGTACAAAATGTATGCTACAATATCATTTTTCACTGACACTGATGGATACGTTACTGATCGGCACGTGCCGGCACTGTACCGGCACAAAATACGTAGAATATGTAAAATTTGCTTATGAAAAGTTCGTAGATCTACGTACAGTCGCCAGCATATCAGGCTATCCAAAACTGTCAAATCTTCCCAATCAAATTTGAACCACTCACAAAATTTGAACAATCACTTCATCATCACCAAATTTGGGCAATAAAGTTGAAAATCTAACAAACAATAAAATTTTGATAGATTGTTGTAGCTTGATGTGCTGGCGTCTGTACTTTCATTTTTAACTTAAAATGAAGAAATTAGGTTTGGTGATATTGAATAAAAAACAGTGTTTAAATATAATTTAAAAACACTGTTTTTATCAGTCAGTATCAAGTATCTGTCCAGTATCATCAAGATTTTTTTTTTAGTTTAAGTTTTCATTGCAAAAACTGATATATTAAGGTGACGGCGCTGCGCGCGAATCAAAACCCCTCCAGGTCGCTGAAAACTTCGATTTTCCATCAAAAAACACTTAAAAAAGTGGTTTTTTGACCACCTTTCAAATTTTTTGTTCCCGAAGTAATTCTGAAATCGTTCCTGTGGGCTTGCTCGCGACGAGACGCGTCTCTGGACACCTCGCACGCCCGTCTAGCTCGCAGAGAAATCCAAAAAATTTAAAAAAAAACCCAGATGATCGATATTAAAATTTCACTACCATGTATCAAAGTGATTTTTTGTGCAAACTAGAAGTACAATAGGCAAGTACCTCCTAGTAAGGGGTCGTAGTCGTAGCACAGAACTTGAAACTATGAGAATCTATTACTAACGTTTTTCCTCAAACGTAATGGAAATTATGGCTTCTCATTGTAATAAGTCATGTTAAAAAATACGTAGATTTTGAGTTCGAAGTTCGTAGGTTTGCAAGAAAGGTCTAAAATACGTAGTTCTACGACAAAATACGTAGAGTTGGCAACGCTGATACTTGGTTATATTCCGGAACACACACAAATTACTATAGTAGGTAGTCTTTGGCTTGGGCTGTCAAGTGCCAGCAGTAGCGTCAATGTCAATAGAGTAGTCCGGCTGCACTTGGGCTGCACCATGAAGGTATAGATAAATATGGAGTCCACACTTCGAATACCTACTTGAAGCAGAAATGAAGTATCGCTATCTCGCTCAATGTGGTCAAACCCTCTCTTTCTAAGTAGGGTGACCGTTATTCTTTTTTCTCAGGACAGCACTTCTAAGTAGGTAGTTGCTTTCCGTTGAGTGGACAATAATTATGTAGCTATGCGTATAAATTACGCATAAAACAAGCCGTTTGTTACAGTATAAAAGTTTCAATGGTTATTTTATTATTAAAACGGATATTATAGGAGATGAAGTTCATGGAGTACTTAGTTAACCCGCTCCAACGAAGTCGCGGGCGAAGTGCTAGTAATTATATAAAAACCTCAAAAATTAAATAAAAACACTTTCCAATTTAAAATCATTTATTAACTATTATTTTATACATGACTAACGATCATTGCTATGTGTAGTTTCTGTCTCCACCCACATTAATCACTGTGTATATTTTCTGTATGACTGATAAGTAAGCACGTTTATGCTTGTTAAAAATAGTATTTGCTATTTTTTAAGCAGTATCGTTTCATGCAATTCATTGTAATAAATTGAGTTCATGATCGGATTTTTAATTTCTTGTAACAGAGGAGTAAAATGTTGTGATACAAATGATACAATATTTATTAATTTTCGATGTCATTTACTCTAACTGCCAAAACTAGCACTTGGTTTAGCCAGATCAGCTATTTTCACTATAGACTCCTCATGTGTCACTTGATATCTGAAAATTATATAGAACATTACTTTTTGCCATGATATTTCAACTACTATATTGCTAAAAACATAATAATGTATAAGGAGGTCCCCGTTAGGTAGTTGAAAATGCACTTTCATAAAATTTGATTTTCAATTATGCAATGGGTGACTACAGTTTCCTCTGAGTACTATTTTAAAAAAATAAAAAAAAACATTGTTGGCATATTATTTTATGCTCTAAATAATTAATTATAAAATATCTAATAACAGACATTCGTTCCCCGTATGAGTATGTGTATGATTTAATTACTAAGAAACATGTTCACATTTATTAAAGATCCCGGAGAAAGTCCCAGATATATCCTCAATATGGTCACACTACTTCAAAATTACTTCCGATGTAAACAAAAAGATAAAATTGCACTAAGTCAATGAAAATCGATGAAAACCTATTTGATATTTACATAGTTATCAGTATACTCATTTATTAGTACGTTGAACACATTGGATTGGCGTTATGTGAAGTAATTCATAGAAAATACAAAGAAATATATCTGACTCAATGTCAGAAATCACGATTTAAACACTTTCACGTGAAATTGTATATCACCTCCTGGACACCACGTATTACCGCAACCATGCTCTTCACAATTGTGCACCATTTCTTTGATTATACCTTCAATTACAGACAAATATTTTAAACGAAGCTGTGAACCGTAATGTAAACAAGCGCCATGTTGGAAAATTTTTACTGCCAACTCGACATATGGCGGCCAATGTTGCCACATTACCAAATCCCAAGGAAATGGGATTAAAATTCACGTTGAATGCGAATCACAATAAGCATCCGTGATCTACAATTTTAGGATGTTTTTATATCAGTAATCGTAGTTCAACTATTTATTTGTAGACACATTATCTAAAAGTGTTTTACTTCAGATTCTGTTAGTTTGGTGAGTCTTTTTAAGAGGTTATAAGGAGATTTCATAAAAGAGATTTCCACACTAAGTCCACACAAGAAAGAGAAGTCGGCCACCATAGAGTGAGATAGAGTTGCGTAGGTATTTGACTCAAACAGTTGTTCCAAGTCTGGACTCCATATTTATCTATACCTTCATGGGCTGCACTGAGTTTCCACGGAATTGAAGTGACTATGATTTATAACATCAGTGAGTGACACACGCACGCACAACATAATGATACTTCTTGATGCTAGCTCTACATACAGTGAATAATAATTATTGTATGTTACCTATGTTCCATATTTCTAAATAAGTTTTTAACATCGTGTATTTAACCGCTTTTTTCTTTCGGATGTGCTATTTTCGGTATTTATTCAGTCTGTATTTATTTATTCGGTAACTAATCGTCGTAAGTATTTGTTAAGAAGTCGCGTGAGTCCATGAACGCGTAACCACATGAACAGAGAAAATACCCGAAAGGTGGTCCACGAAGTATTAATTTGGCTTGATTTCAACTAGTCGATGAATAGTCTATGGTATACTTTTGTTCTCCACATCATTCCGCAAGGAACATAAAAGTCTCGCCTCTAGTTTCTTTTTTTTTTTTTTTCCTTTTGTTCCCTGCCTCTAGTTTCTATAAACTATGACAATCGACAATTTATCTTGGAATTTGGATAATTGACACAGACTACATAGAGATACTACGTATATAATTGACTTGAAGGATTTGTGCAGAATTTCGCGTCTTGTTGATTTTATTGAATTTTGTGAATACTTTATGGAATTTTGAGGCTGTAAATAAGTTTAGTAAAGTCATTTACAATGGCAGGTAAACATTATAAAAGAATTCGGTCTCAGTGTCGTGGATTTCGTCGATATTTCTCATTTATAACCGCGAACCGACGTGACTCTTAGATCACGGCTACAGCTTGAATATTATGTTAAACACGCTGAAATTGTTTAAAACAAGGTCTAGTTTCGGTCACTCTCCCTGAAAATGTAAGTGCCCTAATACAAGTCTTCTTGCTTTTCAGATAAATTGACCCTGGATAGACATGCTATGAAAGACCGGGCTACGTCCCATCTTCGTATTTACGTTGGTGGTTTACTAGAGAGCGCAAATATTGACGATTTGTATGATCACTTTATACAATTCGGACAAATTAACGGTATTGTAATAAACAGAAACTTTGGATTTGTACAGTTTGAAGATGAGGCAAGTGCACAGGAAGCTATTATCAAAGGCAATGGAAGTATATTCCAGGGTAAAAGCCTTAACGTTAAAACCGCACAGACGAATCTTACAATTGAAAAAAGGTAAGCCAAAGAATGAGATGAATAATTCAAAGAACAAGAATAGATCATACTAAAATAACAATTTGTTATAAAACTTATTCTGTGTAAAACTTAAGCATAGAAATCTTCAAACTATGAAGGATACTGAACATCTGCACAATGTGGTCTGAATATCTTGGTGACTATCAGAAATGTTCAACAAACTCAACTAAATTTGTTGAAACATATAAACAACTGCTGTTAGAGGATTAAATTTGTCAGAGATACTAACAGTAATAATATTCCGTGCTCCAACATAGAAATGCACCATCCTACCAAAAGTTCTTTCTTTTCGATTTCAATAATCTGATGAGTCGGGTCGCCTATTGTCTTTGCATTTCATTATATTCTGACAAAAAACATCTAGTAAAGAATTTGTGAGTTCTTTGTAAGTAAATTACCTAATTAAATTGCTTATTACAGAATTGGAGATGGTCAAATGCAACAAGATCTGCCCCCCGCAGTTGCTCTCAATGATAAGTTAGCGCTGGCTAGTGTTGACGACGGGAATGAGGAACTGTATGACAATTTTGGAAACTATGTAGGGGATCAAAGTAAGTTAATTGTCTTCAAAATGATTATTAATATTGAAGTCTGAATGATAGGTTTGTATACCAATCATCCCTGAACAGCTGAATAGATTCAGATAAAAGTTGTCTGTGTCAAAAGCTGTTATGGAATAAATCAATATAACGGTCTTTTAATTGTTGAATGGCAAATAAAAACAAAACCAATAAAAAATTATAGGGGTTCATCAAATTTTAATGGTAAGAAAAGTACCCTGTGTTGATACTGGTTTTTTCATATGAAAATAAACAATTTCGCACAGACCTTTGCAAGCAATTTGGAATGCTTTAGTTATTTCTGACCTATAGGAATTAGATCCGTGACTGTTGCTCATCTTTACAGGTTATGATGAATATGAAGAAGGGTATGCAGGCAAGCCAGGTTGGGAGGGGCGAGGGGGAGTGCGCGGGCGCGGCGCGGTCAGGGGGGTGCGTGGGCGCGGCGTGCGAGGCCTCGGCGCTCCTGGCTTCCGTGACCGTTCGCCCATTACTATTGGAGGTGTCCGAAGTACGTATTATTTTTTTTTATTTCCACATGTGTGCTGGACGAAAAATGTCCAATGTTCAAATACAGATCCAATCGACCAGGAAGAGGCTCGGTCTCGACAGTAGCTGGACTTTGACGCTAATGTTCAACGCCTAGTACCGAGGATGCCGCAGGTGCACTTGGCCGACTTCTACCAAACCTTGAGGGACAAATAACAGCTGCAGGCAGAAATTCTGCATTCATTCAGCTGGACATTTTAAGTGGGGTCTGTTGTCGATGGTCCTGTGAGAGTCATTAGCGGCGTTATAGGTATATTTGGCCAAGAATTAATGGAAAATGTGACGCAGACGAAGTTGCGTAAAATTCAAGCATTTATTTCAATTAAACCATTTACAGGCACTTTTGAATTGTCAAGGTCGGTCGGTCCAAAAAGTTGAAGCTATTTGCACGTTCCAAAGCGTAGATCTCTATGGAGATGAACGTGCAAGAAACTCCACGGACACTCTTTTAAAAATAATATTTTTTTACAAAGATTTATTTACATCGGGTTGAAATTATACATACATGTGAGAACGATGTAAAAGACGAGCAGGATAAAAGCGTCCGGAATAAAAGAGGAACAATTCAAAGAAATAATTAAAATTAACCATGGCAGCTAAGAAATGACCAGTCCCGACTGACGGCGCCCGTTCACGAACATGACGCATGCGCCAGCACCATTCGGCTCAACCATTTTGAAGGGAGCCAAATGATCCAACGCATACGCCACCATCAGCTAGACTTTTGAGTGAGCATGACACTCCCAACCGCCAGGGTACATTCAAGTCAAAAACATACCTAAAACTGATAATTAAAGTTAAAGGTACACAGTACTCACACATGTGCTGCTAATGGCTGAAATTATACAATGCTAAGTAAGTTGATTCTAACAATGCAAATTTTTCTTACAATCTTCAGCCGGTCCAACAATGTTTCCGAACTATTTACAGATTAGTTTGGGCTTAGTGGCTGTGGAGCAGGACCAGCATTCAGCCAAGCATTTTTATCTTCAATATAATCCCCCAACTTATAATATGCTTGCCTGCATAGTGTGCGTTTAATACAAGACTTGAATTTCGTCTCATTTAGTTCTAATATATGGGGAGGTATCTTATTATAACATTTTAAACAGTACCCCATGAAAGATGAGGCTACTTTAGCCAGTCTGAAGCCTGGTTGAACTAACTGGTCCCTATTTCTAGTACCATAATTATGTCTCTCGCCTCTTTTACTAAAAAGATGTAAATTCTTTCTGACATACATGATGTTTTCGTAAATGTATTGACAAGGTACCGTCATGATGTTAATAATCTTAAACAGTTCCCTGAGAGAATCGCGCCGGCGGAGATTATATATCGCTTTGATGGCTCTTTTCTGCAGAATAAAAATAGACTCGATGTCTGCAGCCCGTCCCCATAGTAAAATACCGTAAGACATGATACTGTGAAAGTAACTAAAATATACCAGTCTCGCGGTATCGACATCCGTTAGTTGGCGGATTTTTCTAACAGCATATGCTGCTGAACTTAGCCGTCCGGAAAGAGATGTTATTTGAGGGCCCCATTGTATCCTGGGGTCAAGCGTAATTCCCAGGAAAACCGTTTTATCGACGAATTCTAGTTTTTCCTTGTTCAGTAATATGTCACAATCACTGCTTTTGACATTAGGTAAGGCAAATCTTATGCACTTTGTTTTCTTTTCATTTAGAACTAAATTATTCGCCGTGAACCAATTTTGGACTTGCATTAGGGCATTATTTATGTCATTAACATTGTTCGTCCTTCTATTTATCTTAAAAATTAAAGAGGTATCGTCAGCAAACAACACCATATCAAGATTTTGTTGCAATAAATAAGGTAAATCATTAATATAAACCAAAAATAAGAAAGGACCCAAAATAGGTCAGCTAGTGTATAATAATCATCCACAGCCCGACTTCATCCATTGCTGAGCATAGGCCTCTTTTTACTCATTCCAATACCCACGTTCCTTTTACGTGTGAAAATTGATGCTCTCCTTCTTGGGATATTCAGAGGGGTCAGTCAGACTTCTACTGACTAAAACCACATGTATTTCTCCTCGTCACTTTTGGATTGAGTGCGGGGACACGATCGCATTCTCTACAATCACTCCGGCTGTGACAGTATGCTCTTGCAGTGTGGCATAGAAGCTCCTATTGACCCTTTCATCTATGAGGCGCGCGGCTACACCACGCGACACCAACTTCGGCCTGCCAGCTTGGACGACGGCCTTCCCCAAGTCCGTCACCTGCAAGCCTCTTTACGGGGGACGGAAGATGGCATTGTTAGTCCTCCCCCGGCGCCCAGTCCTTCGGGCACGGATTGGCAAAGTGGAGGACTTCTCCCTTTCCCTTTGCGCAGCCTCTTTCGTTGCCATCTCCTCTTCGGCAAAGGCTACTACTTGACAATAGCTCTCGCTTTCGACCATGACCATACGTTTCATTAGTACAATTCGGCAACTAGGGCGTTGCGCTGCTGAACTCAAGCTAGGTAGGTACCATGCCATGGTATGCTGTGCCGTATTCTCGCTGCAGTCGCAGTGATAGCAGCTGGATGTCGGTTCTCTGCCGGCAATGTGACAGGTACTTTCAGCACGAGTGCAGGTTGGACGGTTTCTATGGTCCTGAGTCCAGCCTTAGGTCGTATCGATATTTTTGTCTATTAGGTAAATTAAGTTTTAAAAGCAGGAAGGGAACATTTAAAATTCAAAAATCTGCATCAAAAATTAAAAAGTAAAAAAAAGTAATACGTATTGATCCTTTTAATTTAATGAATGAATGAATGAATGAATGAATTTATTTATTTCCAGATTAACATCCAATACAACATACACATAAAAACATAAAATAACAATAAAATAAATACATAACTAATAAAACACTACCTAACTATTAATATAGGTACGATACTTTTTAAAGGTTTTTTGTCGGCGGTTTTTAATTTTTTTATTTCAGTTTGGCAAATATTTTCAATCAAATCGGACAGTACAAATATTATTTTACAAAGTACAATATTGACTAAGACATTTGCAAAGCTGGACTGCAGCATGTAGATATTTGATATTCCTGGGACACAAACATTGTTTTACATAACAATACTATGTAGTTACGATATGTCAGCAGATATCAAATTGCACAGATTATAGTAATGTTGCATTCATGTTTTCTCATTGTTACTTAGACAGGTAGGTCATACTCCAGGAAATGCCAGAAAAAAGAAATAGCGTTAATTAATTACGGTTTAGCGGTAATTATTATACTAATATTAAGTCCCTGATCTCTGCGGTTTAGTTGGCGACTGGAAAGAGCGAGGTAACTTCGAGCGCTACCAACAGCAGATGTCAGCAGAATACCCCAGAGCACTGCCGGTCACTGAGAGAAATGACTGTGAAATTATTGTGGTCTCCAAAGCTCTAACGTAAGTACCGAAGTCTGTAGAGAATATTGTTCCCTTTATAAGTAAACATGGAATTAAGTACAATTAGTATAAATGTCAGATTACTGATTTCGTATTATACCCACTTAAAAATTTCCCGTAGGATTTTCGGGAAATCCTCTCTTATTGCTCTCTTACCAGCCAGTAGTTTTGACTGTGCGTTGTCGGTCAGTCACCAGTACGGAAGAGTTTTACATATATTGATGACTAGCTTCTGCCAGCGGCTTCGCCCGCGTGATCCCTAGGGAACATACTCCCGAGATAAAAGTAGCCTATGTGTTATTCCAGACTATAAACTACCTCTTTGCAAAATTTCATGAATATACTATCAAGCGTTCTGACGCGATAGGGTAACAAAAATCCATCCTCACAAACTTTCGCATTTAAAATAATAGAAGGATTTATCGAAAATATAAAATAATTTAACTTTGCATGCTTTTATGTTCCTGGGGGGCTACTCTCTAAGCCCGATGTCCGTAGTTTCGGGCTTAGTTGCGGGCGTATTCTACGCCGTATTATCTAACCACTAAGAATTAATGACAACAAAATTCGAAAGTTACTGTCAAATCGTGTTGTCATTCATTTTTAGTTCGGGTTCGGGACTAATCGTAAGTCCGTAGGTGATACGGAGTACAATACGCCCGCAACTAAGCCCGAAACTACGGACTTCGGGCATAGAGAGTAGCCCCCCTGCTGACAATTATTGCAATGCAACTACATATTCTTAGAATTCTTAGAAGTGGTTTTCTGAATAACATTCCGTTTAACAAATCCTATAGAAAAAGGATGTCTCATTATGGCGTAGCTACGAGTACTTACTGGCTTAGCCTTTTATCTGAAGATTTTCCTTTTCCCAACTAAATTGGGGTCGGCTTCCAGTCAAACTGGATTCAGCTGAATACCAGTATTTTACGTGGAGCGGCTGCCTACCAGACCTCCAAAACCCATTAACTGGGTAACAAGGTATTTCTTGGCAAGACTGGAGTCAGATTTACTGGCTTCTGGCAATCCGTAACGACTGCCAAAGATCTACAAATGACAGCCGGGACCATAAAGTGCTTTCCTAAGCACGGAGGAAACTCGATATGTGAGATGGTCACCCATCCATAGTCAACCTTGGCAAGCGTTGCTTAACCTTGAAGATCGACCCGTGCGGCTGTTGTTATTTAACCACGTGCTCCTCTAATACATAAATGCTGTTAAAAATGAATTGTATTAAACATAAATTAATTATTATTATATTATTATTATTTTTTTGTTTTCTTTCTCGGGTCTCTGGAGACCCGGTCCTTTGGTAGGCGTACGAGGGGCCGAAACCAACTCGCAGAGGCCCCGTTAGAAATTTCAAATGTAATGGGGCACCAACCGGCGATTATCCCTGTATGCACTGTGAAAGTATTCCCAAGGACAATCCCCGGTTGGAGCAAGAATATTGCAGAATATGGAAAAAAAAAAAGATGAAACGCTATGGGTTTGGGCGGTTTAGTGGACTGATAATCGTTTATTATAGAACTATTGGCCCCTGCCTGACCACTAACAATATACACGGCTTTTATTATTATTATAATTTTATTTCGATTTTCAGAGAATACGCCGAATATATCGAAGGCCGCCTAAAAAGACTAGGAATTGTAGTTGATCTCCTGTTCCCTATGGAAGATGTGCCAATTGGTAAAGTATTGGGCAACATCGCATCGCGCGGCTGTCTCTACGCTATACTAGTCATGCCACAGAACCAGGAAAACAGATCTCTTACTCTTACGATACTTCACGGATTACCACAAGGTGAGACACTTACCAACTGCTAAGTCGCATATTTTCGTTTTTTTTAGGGTTCCGAACCAAAAAACGAAACCCTTATAGGACAGGGACCAACTGGTCGATTGCGGCCAGTAATCCAGTCGATCGCCGCAACTATATAAATAGCTTAGGATACAGCCCAAGGCGGTCCAAAAAATAGGAGGTGGCGAGACGATCTGGATGCGTACCGTTAGGGCTGGTACGCCACCTCGTACCAGCCCTCACGGTACCCAGAAACGAATTCTTGGAAGGACTTAGGGGAGGCCTTTATCCATCAGTGAGACAATGCGAGAGAATACTTTTTTGTACTTTTAAGAACTACTGCGAGAAATTATGCGGTTCCCGACGGTCTCCAAGTTGCGTTCCAAATTCAAATTACATTGACCTCTGGTCAATAATATTGTACTGAATTTCATTACAACCCGGGCAATAATGACTAACTTTAGGTTGAGTTTGCATGAAATATAATCTGACATTTTTAAAGAAAAAGATTTTATTTGCGCCCAGTATGACACACCAAAAATTGGCTATATAATGCTAGGACTCATGTGCGAGACAGAGCTACAGCGGTTTTCAGTGGTTTCGTGCAGGTGGTGTGTAAGAAGTAAGAAATTGGTAGATCGCTCAGGATTTCGTCAGTAAAAAGTAGTTCTTGGGATTGATCAAGTTGGCCACCCCTGTTATTGTTATAGGATCACTCTAAAAATCATGCATCAACACCTAGTTACAAAATCATGGTGACGTTGTTTTTTTTTAACGTGGCCCCCACACTAGGAATTTGTCCTGTCTTGGGTGCGTTTACAAACATACAAATTCAAATACACAAACAGCTAGACCCGGAACAATTTATCCGTAGACCATATAAACATTTGCTCCATGCGGGAATCGAACCCGCGACACGCAGCGCAGCAGTCAATTTCTCAACCACTGCGCCAACCGTTTCATATAAAGATTAGATTTGAATGTCTCTGTTCTTCCACCGTGCCAGAGCACCGCAACATGCCCCTGGAGGACGCGCTGCAGCTGCTGTCGCGCAACTTCCAGGAGGTGCAGCGCGGCGGTCCGTCGGGCCGCGAGGCGGTGTACGCGCTGCTGGGCCAGCTGGCCGACGGCCGCACGCTCACCGTCATGCAGTACGATAAAGTTATCGAGTACCTACAGGTCAGTTATACTTCTTTTTTTCTTTGTACACCCTAAAACAGCCACCTTAAGATATTCTATACTCGGAATAAGCCGTACTACGGCTACTTTTTATCCCGGTAACCTACATGGCTTAACGGAGACTGAGAAGGAAGTGGAAGTCCATAGCCGCTACTGCCTTAGTACTACAGACTTATTCCAAGTATCACCTTAGGGTGGAAACACGGAATACGACATCTCAGTTCTGGAATCAACACGGTAATACTGGGTTCTAGTGAGTAAATGTAATGTGAACCCAATTAAACATTTCTCGGACTGTCTTAATATAATTATGGAATGGATTATATTATAATAGAAGTGTAAGTCAGTATAATCTGCCTGTCTATTCTCTCAACTTTTCACCATGTTCACTTAGGGGCTGCGCAAACGTATTCAGTTTTTGTTGACGTCACCATTCACAGGAAACCGCAGTTTCTGTGTCCTGTAACGTCTGCGCAAGGAGAGTGGCTGATTTCATACTGGTTATATAGAAATCGAATATTCATTGATAGCTTGTATCCGACACAAGGCGCAAAAGTCTACGTTTGCGCAACCCCTAAGGTGGAGTGGGCATTAAGTGAACTACTTCCACCTTGTTTGGTATTGACAGCTCACTTCATGTTCACTTCACCTAAGCTTACATGGCGAGAAGTTTACAAAATCGCATTGCCGTTCAGTATTGTAAGACTTATTTCCCTTTTCGAAAAACAAATCTGATGATATATCATATATCATCAGATTTGTTTTTATATATCAAGGGCTATGAACTATTGGCTCCTAGGCTAGGTTACGTAAAATATTAAATGATCATTGCCAACAGATTATGATTTATGTATTTGTTTTCTTATTACTACAGGAACGCAGAGAGCAGCAAGTTAAAATAGAACTCGGAGAGCCTCTCACAACGACGCCCAGCAGCAAAACATCAAACGAGCTTCAACAAAGAATCCTAAGCATATTGAATGAAAAGAAGGTGACCCCTGCGGCGCCGTCGCCGCCGCCCGTGGCGCCCGCGCCGCCCGCCGCCCCGGCGCAGAGCAAGCTGCTCAACGACCCCACCGTCAGAAAAGCATTAGATACAATACTACAGAAATTCACATAGACTAGATTTATTAGGATTAAATACCTAAGTGTAATTTCACAAGGAGAAAGCCCGCATTTTCATCGTGGATATGAATGCTCATGTCAAATTTTATTAATGACTGACTCGCGCAACTTCGTCGAGTCGGCGTCACATTTTTCAATAATGCTCCGCACCTTTTGGTCGTAGCGTGATGTTGTATAGTCACAAAATTGGCAAATAAAATGGGATCTTATCTGAAGGAAATTTTGCATTCAGTTGTAATTGGTCGAACACTTATCGGCCTTATACACACAATTTTATAAATATTTTTCAGATAATCTTCATCAGAAAACAAATGTAGCTACCAAAAGTATTTTCTTAGACAAGGGTGTCACAAAAAAACAGGTAGTCACACTAAAAAACATTGGGAACCCCTGGCCTTCCTTGATAAATAAGCTATCCAAAATTAAAATAGTTTTTCAATTCAAACCAGTAACATAGTTCCTGAGATTAGCATATTTAACCAAACAAACTATCTCTGCAGCTATAATAATAGTATACATACAATTTATCCAATGACCAATATAATAGCAGTAGATTGATTAGAGATATGTCAAATTATTTAGTTGAGCAGATGCGGTTTTTCCCCTCAGTAGATGCAACATTGCAGAATGTATTTTTAGCATTTACTGACAATAAAACTCGTTCTTAAGTTACATCAGTTTTATTTATTAAGTTCATACATAATTAGAGGTGGTCTAAACAAATTGTCCACAGAGCTAGCAGTTCATTGGTGACAAGTGGCAAACAGTGCTAATAGTTAATGTGTTATTATTATTTACATATACACGAAACAGTTTTTATATTGATGCTAAGAACTAAGATTTGGATTTACTCAAAAAGAGTTGAATACAAAAACTTGGATTGGTTCTCATGTTTATACTTTTGACCCCCAGCTAAAAACTAACACCCAAAGCTGATTCAGTCACAAAAAAAAGAGCTACATGCAAGGACTTCAGAATAATATTGTGTAAACATGATTCGTATGCCTAGAATATTATACCGCCAGCGGTTCTCCCTGGACTTTTTAACATGCTGAACAGCAAGATTTATATGTACAATTATGAGGGCAATTAGTAAAATTTAAGATTTCAGGAATTCATAATAATTATGGCATTGTAAGAATTTGCAACTTGAATTATTAATGGCTCTATATTATATGATTATTATTTATAACATCATCCCATTGAGATCAAGGCCCTGAGTCTTTTTTATTAACTTTCAAAAGCATCATCTTTTTAAAAATTATATTCTTTCATTTTTCTAGAAGTTATTAGCTATACAAGATATATATAATAAACTAGGATAACATTACGAATATCCACATCTTACGCTATATTAACATTTCCACATACGCCCTTACTACTACAGCAACTAAATGCCACCACACACCCATCTTACTCCCTAAAGCTTTGTTGGAAGAATTTGGTGTCAGTGGAGAGCTCGACGGGTGACAGCGATATTTACATGGGATCAGTCAGGTATTCACTGCAATGCCAACCACAACAGTGCAGGCCATTCTGCAATCCTTTGAATCCTTTTAAATTCGTCATATGAGTTATGTAGATCTCTCTGGTGGGTCTTCTTGTTTGGAAGGATCAAAACCCTCTTTTATGTGTCCTCCTGTGCCTTTCGGATCTAAATCTGTAGCCCAGCTGAAGTGCATAAGAGCTAAATGAGAATTACCTAACTTATTGTGAACTTTTCCAAGCAAATAATAAACTAATGATTCTCTCGGAGCAATATCTTTTAAGTGATGGAGATCTGCTAGAGCATCTTCTGGTCTGCCAGCACGTAATAATACAGAAGCTCTGTGGAACCGGCACAAAGGATTCTCTGTGTCTAGAGCAACAGCCCTTTCTAAGGTGGCCAGGGCTCGGTCCATCTTACCCAAAGCCGCTTGTGCTAATCCTAGCTGACACCTCAATACTCCTGAGTGGGGATGGATGGTGAGAGCTCGACGAATATGCACTTCAGAAGGTTTCCAGCGCTCTTGACGCGCGTATACTGTTGCTATACCAAACCACGCTACGTAATTACGCGGGTCTATTGCTACTGCCGCTCTGAAGCTCGAAAGAGCCTTGTCTGTCTCCTCAGCAACTGCATACTCATGGCCCAACAAAGCATGAGCATAAGCTGCTTCAGGATTAAGCTGAACCGCTCGTTTGAAGAATTTCAATGCTGTTTCCCGCTCCTTATGAAGTGAAAAGCAGTTTCCAGCAGCAAGCCATGCAATGGGGTCTTTTCTGTCCAATTCTACTAACTCTTGGGACAATGCTGATAATTGTGCTTCTCTTTGTAAATGCCACAAGCAAGTACTATAAATGTCCATTCCCTCTGTACGATTTGGATACTGTTTTCTAATTTCAGCAAAAATCTTAGCGGCCGCTTCATATTGAGCTAGTTCATAATACGCTTTTGCTATCATAGTTTGGACCCAGGGAGAAGCTAGTTGCTTTGGTGTTGTCTCTTGGAATAATTTAATAGCATTTTTGCAGTCTAAGAAAGCCAGTGACTTGTAGGCTTCTCCCAACTCTCTCATTAAATTTAACAATGCTACACCATTGGAATTCTTTGGTGGGATAGTTGGTGTAACTGTCTCTACACTTTTGCTCCTTTCGTTAGCTTCCACAGAATTTGTTTTGATATTTTTGGCGGTACGCTGTTTATTTTTTCTTGAAGGACTTTTAGGGGCAACAAATTTTCTACTTGGAGATTTATTATTTTCTTTGACTGAGTAACTGCTGTTATTATTACTAAATAATCTGGATGACCGCCGTGGAGCTGGTCCAAGAGTGCATCTAGGGGCTGGACTAAATACTGCATCTTTTAACTGACCCATCTGTGCACGTAATGAATTTACTATCTTCGGTATGGCCTTTTGTTCATTGGAGTCTGTTAGAGTTGGTGTATATAATACAGGAGATTCATCCATTGGCAACATACCAAAAGAGGGTGAAAATGGAATGGGTGCCATGCCGCTGAACACGCTATGCATTCTCTTGACAGGAGCTTGTGTCTCAGGGGTGATTGTGGACATATTTACAGGGGTTCTTGTGGCTACGTTGTTTGGTGTGACATTAGCATTTATAGCAGTATTATTAGGAATGTTACTATTAACAAATGAAATGTTTTCTGAATTGCTGACTAGATTTACTAATGTAGTTACACCAAATGTAAAGTCAGTATTGTTCATTTGGAATACTTGGTAAGGGTCTACTTTCTCCCCAATTTTACACAGTTGTGAGAAAGATTTCCACATAAATGGATTCAATGAGAGTGATTTCCGGTGAGCTTCAATGGCTTTACTTCTTCTTTCTGTAAGGCTATAAATTTTTCCCAGTAATTGTAATGCATATGGGGCTTGTTCACCAAACTCGGTAGCGACAATATCTAAATTATTTCCAAGTGTAAGCTCTGCATCTTTATACCTGAAAACAAATTAAATAAAAAATGCTTACTTAATGTAGGTATATTATTAATTGTTATCTTTGATTACTTATACCATGTTAATTGAGCATACTAGTTAAGAACAAAAGCAATTAATATTAGTGGGTATTATAATGGTTTTGCAGCATTGGAAGGCCACCCATAAGGTGGCTGATGAACTGGTGAGGGTTGCAGGTAGCTGATGGATGCGAGACGCACCTGAGCTGTTGTTATTGACGGCGACGTTTGGGGAAACCTATGTCCACTGCTGGTTGACATGATGATGATGATGATAACGGGTTAAAAATGATCACTTACGATTTTAATTCCAAGAAACATTTGGCTAATAGGAACCTGGCTTGTGGTAATGTTAATGACATATTTTGCAGCAAATATTGGGCCTCATTTATTTTGCCAGCTCTATAGTAACAAGTTCCCAATAGAAATGCAGTTTCCTCTGATGCAACTGTAAAGGAAACATAAATGGTAATCATCTAATGCATTCCAAGTGCTTAATTAATTTCGAAATCAAGAATTACGTAAAAATCAATAATAGCACACAAAAATGCAAGTGTTAAACAATAATAGGATGGATCAAATTTTGGTTAAAAGATGTATATTAAGTTTACCTTCGGCGTGTAGTCTCTCAGCCAGAAATATAGCATTGTCGTATTCATAATTATTCAGACAATCCCAAATGATAACCTGCGGGAATTTAAAATGAATTGAAACGTCTCTGCGAAAATACTTTGACAGCTCAGAGAAAATCAGTTTGTAACTCACCTGTATAGGTTCTTGAACAATCATTTTGGTAGATTATATGCACTTATAAGAATGTAAATACTATAAAATATTCACATCGCAAGCAACGATTGTTATACAGTCACAAAATAAATTAGAGCGTATCTTTTACGACGGACATTTTCATTTTTGTTAATTGTCTATGAATGATAAAACATTGCCAGCATCAAAACGAAAAAACAAACCTAAAATATCAAAAAATTCAGAACAACAATAAACCTTGTAAGATTTCGCAGGATGATCCACCTTCGAAAGTCGTAATTGCGATTTGTTTGTTTTCTGATTTTCACATGTTCTAAGAATCAAATACTCGATAGCTGTGATAGAAGCCCGCGTTCGAAAAAATTAAAAATCAACCTTTCACCCTTTTTTAGTTCTTGGTCCGAGAAACGACATAGATGTTCAAGATTACGAGGTTCTCTCTATTTGGCATAATATCTAAGATGCTCCGAAATTTATTTGGTATAACACACTTGGCATAATCTTCTTTAAGTGTATCTTAACCTGAAGATCAGTAAGCACAACGCGTCCATCTTATCCAGCGGTGAGAACTACGGACAGAGGCCTTAGTGTGAGTTTTTCGACTCACGTTCGAACGCGTTAGAATTTAGTATGGGAAATTAGGTTCTACGAGTGACCACCAGGTGGCACTATAACTAAATTCCCATACTAAATTCTAACGCGCTCGCAATCGACCGCGTTCGAACGTGAGTCGAAAAAACTCACACTAAGGCCTCAGAACGCTGGACAGTGCTAAAACCGTCGGTAACGATAAGTTCGCGAGGGACCGCCTGAGCCTCGCAGCGCCGCGCGCCGGAGCCGTAACAAAAACCATGCCTGCTAAATGTTGCATGCTTGCTTTCATACTGCATGCTTGTTTGCATGCGTGCTTGCATACTTGCTTTCATGCTGCATACTTGCTTTCATGCTGCATGCTTGGTTGCATGCTTAGTGCGTGCAAGTTGCGGTTTACGGTTTTACGGCCAGAAATATCTGTCATAAAGTGTTTGATTGGGGTCTTATCAAACATTTTATGACCAGATTTCTAGAATTAGCCAATACTTTTATTTATGATTCGAAAACGGTAACGGTTAGCTTTCATTATTGTCTTAATTTTTTTTCTGACTTTTCTACATAAATGTTGACAGCAACCTATGTGAGGTGCATGGTGCATGAACTACCATTAGGAAAAAATACTTATTATTTTTAAGAAAGGTCAAACAAAATCGTCGGAACCGATTTGGGTGTTGCGGTCGTTGCGGATATACCAATTATATTATGAACTTTAGAGTCGATATAGGATACTTTGGATTATTTCCTTTTATCACAGTAAAAGGCAGTAGAACATGATAACAAATAACTTGAAGCGGCACCCGACTAAATATACCATGCTACTTTTTAGATATTAGACAATGGAAATCACTAATAAATTTTTAGTTCTTTCAGTGATTCAGAGTCTTGGGCGTGCCGTGTGAATTTTCATTTATACCATTTCTTTATTGTTGCCAGTTAATAAATTGTCTATGGTTTATAGTAAGTTTGGTGAAAAAACTAAACGTCAATTCGTCACGAAGACAATCACGAAATCACGAATTTGTGCAAGTGGTGAGCAAAGTAAATGATGGGAAAGCAAGTCAAGTGAAATTGTTGTTTTTGCAGTGCTTTTGTTAAATATACGTTTGTGTCCATTTTACATTAAGATACTTTACGTGAACATTGTTGTGTAGGAAACCTACGTGATTATGTGTACAATATGCGCAGAGTGTTGATTACGAATGACATCTGTTAACAAAAGGAAAACAGAAATATAGAGACGTTGATAATCATAATTCAGGTAACTATACTACATCTTTGTTTATCTTTGACTATACAATCGATTTTCGTAAGCTTAGGGAATTGCAAGATAGCTACGTAGTGCGTCAGTAAATGAATCGCCCTTCACTCAGTCTAATACACCAAACAAGAATTGTCAAGACGTGTGACCTCCAATTTTCGAGTTCCCTAATAATGTATGATTTGTAACACAAACCATGAGGTGGTTTCCATTGGAGACTATAATTTTCGCTTTTTTGCAATAACAATGTTCCACTTAGGAAGTAGGTGAAATGAAATGGTGATTGAACAGCATAACAACTACTGGGAAAGAGTAGAAAATTGTTCATCAATTATATTGATAATTGTAGTTTGTAGTTATTAATATTCATAGAAGAAAGATTATGATTTGAGAATTGTGATAAGCTAATCTACCTGCTATGAAAATATGTAATTTGGTGAGTGGGTATGAGGAGAAAGATGACAGATACCTACATTTAGAAAAGTGCAGTAATCATTCAAAGGAAGGAGTAAATTTCAATTGTGCATTGCATTTCATCAAGGTAAAAATTATCTAGTTTGTTAGTACTTGTGCTGAAATAAAATATTATTTGTAATACACAACCAGCAGTTTGCTAGAAACAATGATGTCAACTGAGTAATTGCGTTTGACATAGTATTCTATACTCAAATTGTGTTATTTGAAACAACATTCTGTATTTAGTGATTGAAATAGAAACCTATTCAAAGAAACTATTAGTTTAGTTTAATCATTGTATTTTATCAAATTATAATTTAAATACTGCTATTTTTCTCTTCCTTATCCGACAAGGAAATCCCAGGCTTGTTATTATTACACATTTTGAAATGTGTTGATCCATCAAAGTTTTCCTAATCAATTTGTTGTTTGTTTCTATCTGTAATAGGCAAAATACTATGTCTGAATTTTTGCCTTTTACAGTATGAAACACACAACAACTTTATTTATTAAATATATGTACCTAATAACAGAATGCATGTTTTTTATTAGTTTAAATATACCTATTATCAAAGTGCATGTTTCTTATAATGCATGCAGTACAATTTTTTTTATTCTTAACCCAAAGTATTACAAAGTGAGCTTTATTATTTCTTAAAGTTGTGTGCATACAGCCAGAGAAAGAAATGATTAAACCTCACTATTTTGACTATGATTGTATCTAACAATATGAACGAAAATGATAGGTTTGAATAGGTGGCAATTACCAAGTGAGAAAATTAAAGTTTATTTAAATAGTGTATCTACAAAACATATTAAAACAAAAATTATCTGCTTTACACCAGTATAGTTTCCTATTCATTAAATGATTTCCATTAGTCATAGAGTAATCTTATCAATCATAATATTAAGAGCATTATAATAGATAAGTCAGGAACATTTCAAACCTTAGTGTTGCCATTTAGATAAAACTGTTATTACGTTGTGAAATAGGATAGTCTTGCTTCTTTCGAGATAGAGATTTTAAAGAAAGACATAAAAATACATTTAAAGAATATTTTGAAATTCTTGAATCAAGAAGAGAATCTGTAGAAGGAAATCTCAAGCATTTGTGATAGGATTTAACCAATCAGCTTGGTTGTTGGTAAGGGGTTTCATGTTTTGAATGTCTATTTGACTATCATATTTATCTAGTTTTATATCAATATTATTTTATTTTTGTATGTTGCACTTGCATAAGTTCAGAGGCCAATCATCATTGCCCTGCTCTAGTCCCATGAATCCATTAGACTTAGCAAGGGGCAAATATTTTCTTCTTTGGTTCTCTCCTGTTGTACATCATGTTATCTGTCCATCCACCAAAATTTTTAAAATCAATGTGGAGGCCAATGTCTAACATACAAAAACAAATCCTCATATCTCTTTTGTTGGAGCCCCTTCAATGAATAATCAAATTAGTTGCTATCTTTTTATGTCTTTATCCAGCATTACTCATGATATCCTCAGATAATCTATCATTATGGTGTAAATTACCATTCCCCTTATGGACTTCTTCTAAATTATTAATAGACCTCTTCAATTCATATGAGATATACTTTCAGTTTGCCAATTCTTAATTAATTTTACCAACACAAATACTATTAGTAAAGCACATTGATTCTATAAAATGTTAATAAAAATGAACCAGTCTGTTTGAAATCAAGGTCAGTGAGTCACTAAATTTGGATACAATATTATTATACTCTTTATACAAATACATTTAAAGCTACACAGACAAAGTTGAATGTTAAGGCTTGGAAATAAGATCAAGAATAATTCTGAATAATTTATTTATGCCAAATATATCCAGCAAATTTTTAATTGTATAACATAATAATAATTAAAAGCCTGTCAGTTGCATCTGAAAACGTGTAAATACTTGAGATAGTAGAAAGATAGCTACCATACATACCGCGTGTATCTGACATCGATGCACAATCGATTTCCATGGGTCCAGGGCATGATTCTGGACACCCTAGACTTAGAATTTATCGTCGGCTTTTTTCTCATTTTTTAATTTTTTTCAAGGGACTTTGACTTTGACCACAAATAGATATCAGCTCAGCTGAGCCTATTTGTGGTACTCTTGAAAAAAATTAAAAAATGAGAAAGAACCGACAAAAAATTCCAACATTGAGGTGTCCAGAATCATGCCCTTGACCCATGGAAATCGTTAGTGCGTCCATGTCAGATACACGCGGTATGTTCATATTGTGGAATGCAATTAATACATTTTATAGGTACCTAGCTACCTATTTATAATAAACAGGCTGTATTTTTTAGATGAGACTTAGGGACCTAGGGGTACACTAGGAATACTTAGGGAAACATTTATTTACCATTTGCAGTACCTACAATATTGTGAGAGGTCTGAGTACGAGTTTTTTAACGTACTCGATCGCGTTAACGTAAACGTTCGCATAAGTCTAGTTGTAGGGAAAAAAGGTTTTTCGTTATTGTCAACAGACGGTACTTATTCAGTTACAATACAAATTACGTTTATGCTAACGCGATCGAGAATGTCGCTAAAAAAACTCGCATTATGCTCACTCATATCACCTTGGTTATCAAAGAATCATAATCAGTATTTTAACAACAACTTAACTCTGCTAAGTAACAACTACCTCCTTAGTTGGTATCCCGTGACTCCCAAACATTTTTCGCAATTACCAATGACCGGCCATACCATAACGAAAGCAAGCCATAATTGTAATAAAAAAGTAGAGTGCCTGCGACGACGTGCAACTGTAAGACGCTTAGGCTAAGAACTCACAGAGCGATTTTCACCCGCGACCGCCGCGGTTGCGGGCCCGCAGCTTCTGTAGAAAGCAGATATATATAATTATGTTAAAAATTAAAGCACAACTCACGACGCGATTTACCCGCATTTAGCTGCGGGCCCGCAACCGCGGCGGTCGCGGGTGAAAATCGCTCCGTGAGTTCTTAGTGTCGCCGCACATGGGCCACCGGCCACAACCACAAAACGCCGCCACCGGCATATTTCCTGTAGTTTTCATACATTTACGATTGTAGCGTGTGGCGGCCACCAGCGTCAACCGTGTGCGGCGAGTCCATTTAAAATGTATGAAAACTACAGGAAATATGCCGGTGGCGGCGTTTTGTGGTTGTGGCCGGTGGCCCGTGTGCGGTGACCCTTAGCCTTAGCCTAACCGCGCAAATAACGTCTCATGAGTTTAGAAATAAAACCGCAGTTCCACCACCGCGGCGGTCGCGGGTGAAAATCGCTCCGTGAGTTCTTAGCCTTAGTCAATTGGCGTCTGTTTAGGTCAGATCATAGATATTCTAGTCATGTGCTTCGACTATACGCCTACCTATGTGTCCTGACCTCTCGTGTAATACACCATTCACCCATCCTCATGTACCCGAAAGGACTGCACAGCGTATTCCCCTCTAAGGCTGCGTTTCCACCAGAGATGTGCGAGGATGCGTAGCGAGGGATGTGTATGTTAAGAACCAATAGAATCGCTTACTCTGAGCGAGGCTAGGTAAATGACGCGATTCTATTGGTCCTTAACAAACACATCCCTCGCTACGCATCCTCGCACATCTCTGGTGGAAACGCAGCCTAAAACACCCCAAGATTAATCTGCGAAAACGCTCTTGTTGGATTAATTGATTTTGGCGCGGGCATAGTTAGATTTCTCACTTACAGTATGAAATAACGAACGATAGAAAGTCAGTTGACCTCAGTTTAATTAACATACGGCCACAGAATCAGTGTGCATATGTACGCTCAACTGCAAGTCTACGGCTACAATTTTGTAGCACCGCTATGCCGAAGCAGTAAGTGGGAATTTCGCAGTACGAGAGTTACTACTGACTGTACAGCATGTAGTGGTCAAAGCCGTAATGATTAGATTATTTAAGCGCCTCTGGGATTCAATTTTATTGTTTTCATATCTCATTGTTATAGCGCAGGCCTTGCCACCAGGCCTACTGGAATAGAATATAGCATTGTGACTTGTGAGCATAATGTTCATACAACAAGAATAACATCATATTTTGTCTAGATAGCTATCGAATGTTTTGGATTTAATTGAAAAGGAATGTAAATCATTGATACATTATATTGTTGTTGACGTTTCTTTAGAGATCATTATCATAATAAAGTTTTTAACAAACCACGCGCCGCGCTGCAATCACAACTCAACGCATGCCGTACATTAATATAAGTAACATATTTCACTTCAGCGTCATTAAAACTTGCACATGTTAAAAACCCAAATTAAGCGACGCCGACAAATCTTGCAGAAATAACTCAAATGAGTAACTTCTGATGTAAAATCTGCATTTCAAAGAACCATTCCATTTTAAACCTAATAAAACGCTGCGCTGTCCTCTCAACACTAATGATTTTTCTTTCATTTGAACTTTAGCCGTCCTTTTATTAATCTCTAGGGAAATGAAGACACTTTTGTAGAAAGGGAGTCTCTTAGACTAAATTACCTCTTCCGTTAGTTTGACTCATTTACCTAGTTTACAAGTGTGAGAAATCTCTAACGTTCAACATTTTAAATGTCAATATTTGTTGCAGAATGACGACGGAGACGATCAACGTGACTGCCCAGCCTATCACCGAGGTAGTCCACGAAAAGGGCATGTTTCTACAGACGCCAGGAGCCCAGGGTATCGCCGGCATATTCGTGTTTGCCGCGCTTTTCATTACTTGCCAACAGGTAAATTTATTAAACCTCTCTTACAGGTACCTGAACCTTAATTTACAAAAAGGTTTTGTTACCGTAGAAGGACATGACATGCGTAGGCATATTTTAGGTTTACCTCGAGTATATTCACCTTTCCACATAGCCGAGCATTATTAATTGCGGTCGTATTGTATACTTCATACTGATAAGGTTTTACTGCTAAGTTACTTTCGGATCTTTGTCTCACTCTCAACAATACAAAAGACAAGGTGTCTTTGTTAAAGGCTGTCGGTGTCGCCACAGGTGTGCTTACGTCATGAAGTTTTTAGAAGATCTTAAGCAAAAAGTTTCAATACCTACGACTCAAATAGAATAAGTCAATGCTTGCGAAGATAGATTGTTAACTATTGTCATTGGAAACTCACAATCTATTAAATCGATGCCATTGAAATAGTTGCTCTTCAACGATACTCCACTTTGGAGAGCGTGACTACATTTTATTGTAATTTGGCGTATTAGCAAGGAATGAGTTCGGTGTTATGGACCAAATGAAATTCCACGAAAGCAGGAAGTAATTAGTTCACTTAATCACCTTCGTTTGTAGTGTTTACGATGTGATGGTGCGGTCCATTAAGTAATTAGATTTCTAAGTAAATGTATGCGAGGATATAAGAACGCAACAGCTGTTCGCATCACATACCTACTCGGATGTGTGGGTGACGTCAGAATCGGATATTACTTAGTCTTGATGTCTGTGGACTCTGTAGATTGTTTACGCGGCAAATTATCGAAAAATTGCGTCAGGATGACGCACCTGCGTCCTAGACTTATAAACAGTTACGACACTGGTATACAGATCAGTTTTCCTTATGAAATGACTGGCACTTCGCCCTCGACTTCGTCCGCGCTGCAATTCTTAAGAATCCCAATTTTTTTTCAGTAATGAATATAGTCTTATGTAACTCAGGGATAATGTAGCATTGTAATGGTAAAAGAATTTTTGAAATCGGTCCAGTACTTTTTGAGTTTATTCGTTACAAACATACAAATCTTTCCTCTTAACAATATTACTGTAGATGTAGCACTGCGCACGGCTATTTTATCTACTCTCGATCACACGGTACTATGAGTAGGTATGCAAAACAATTGTAACAATCAGCTCTTCTTAGAAAATGACATCTACATAATCGAACGAACCTTTTATGTATTTGTATTGAGAAGAAATAAGAAGTTTCCACGTGAGGCCTTCGAGCGTGGGTATAGGTAGGGCGCTGCGGACAGCTAGTGGCGTATGAAATCAATATTATATTAAATTGTATCGCTCCCCTGCCATCACAAGGTGTGTTACTAGCGTTTTTCTCAAGTCAGGAATAAACCAACCCCAACCCCTCTAACATATTTTATTTACTTAGGTACATTTTCTTAAAACCGTTTACCGCGCTCGACGCTCGCCCGAATTTTAGACAATGTTATAAAATAAACCGGACCATCAGGAAATCTAATTCATAAAACATGTTTCAAACGTGTGTCTAAGCCGTGTTTTTGAGCAATTATACTGGTAAAGCAGTTTCCGTATTGCAAAAATTGGTTATTATCAAGATGATGTGGATGTATGTTAAGAAAACAACACCTATTAAGAAATTTTCAATCAACTTCAGGCAATTTAAAAAGACATTTGTAAAGACGTAGTCGTGCGTAGAAGACAGGCTCTGTTTTGCAGATGTCAGTCTGCTCGTACAATTTACAGATTAAGCATCCAGATAGTTTCTGATAACCACTTGAAATAACAACCCTTTTCGAATGTACTTTATCTACAATGACTTCCTGCAATCGGCTTTGAAATCACTGCATTGTGGGTGGTCAAAGACTCATAATATTTCACAGTACCGCCATATTCTGGTGTAGAAAGTGTGAAACCATTGGGTATTATGCATTTACTACTCATGTTTATGCCCATATTATGCAGGTTAACATATTATTATGCTAAAACGTCAATCATATTATCTGTACCTCTAATTAGACGAAATACTAGTTGAGTAGATAGAGCTTTGTCCATTTTGCATTTCTAGTTCAATATATGGAACTGGAACTTAAAGTTAACAGCGATATAGTACAGAAAATGTTCTAGTTCAACGTGAAAATATGTATTTGTGTTTTCCTTGGAGATAACAGTAACATATATCAACCTACACGGTAAACTGGGGCGAGGATATTCTGAGCTACGATTACATAGGGTTGCGCTTTATAAAACTGCATACAAACTGGCTCAGTTCTATGTAAATAGTTATCAGATATTTCTTGTAGTAAATCACGCTAAGCAATTGCAAATATTACATTACTCACTGCTGTAACACCTAAGTAACCGTATCAAGTAGGCAATTATGCAATTTAGAAACGTACATTTGATCAATTTGACGTATCAGCAAAAAATATCGTCGTGCCGTGAGTATGAGTGGTCTTGTCGCGTCAATACTAAATTCCTTATATGATAAGCAGTAACGACGGTAATGTTTCGCTTTTTAATCGTTTATTTACTTGGAACAGGGGAATCATTGCCTTTCTAGATTAGGCGATTTTTATGTTGGCCAGATTTTTGCAAAAACAGTCAGACATAACTCGATTTAAAATGGAAAGGTTCAACAAATCAACATTCACCAAGGCATTTTAATGTCACAGGCACTAGACGGGAAAACAAGTGTATGAGAGGTATGAGAATAAGTTTTCAGCATCAGCATCTAAACAAATGAATGCCTTTAGTCCGTGTAAGTTCCTCGTTTAGAGAACACGATGACACAATGACTTTATAACCATGAACTCACGTGCCTTCTTTATTTATTATACACTAGCTTCTGCCAGCGGCGTCGCCCGCGTGATCCCTAGGGAACATATTCCCGGGATGAAAAGTAGCGTATGTGCTATTCCAGACTATAATTTATCTTAGTTCTAAATTTCATTAAGATCCGTGAAGCCGTTCTGGCGTGATTGAGTAACAAACAACCAAACTTTCATATTTATACTATTAGAGAGTAGACAAATATAATCAGAAAGCTTCGAACTGCTAAGCTATCGGGAGTTACACGTGTTATTGTGCGTCAATCATAAAAGATAGATATATACTGTCGTGGGAAATTTTTTATATAATTTTAAGGAGAACATTTCCGTCGTACATGATTTCTGTGTAGCTTTAACCATTAGGGTTGCACACGCGACGGAAGCTTAAAAAAGGAGTAACTTCTCCCGTTTTCCCAACATATCCCTTCACTGCCCTGCTCCTATTGATTGTAGCGTGATGAAAAGTATATTATAACCAGCTCAGGAGTATGAACAATAATTGTACCAAGTTTCGTTAAAATCCGTCGAGTAGTTTTTGTTTCTTTAACGGTTATACAGACAGACAGACAGACAGACAGACAGACAGACAGACAGACAAAAATTTTACTGATTGCATTTTTGGCATCAGTATCGATCCCTAATCACCCCCTGATAGTTATTTTGGAAATATATTTCATGTACAGAATTGACCTCTCTACAGATTTATTATAAGTATAGATTTCATAGAATTTCGCGTGTAACGGAAACTTATTGACGGATAAGGCATTCATTCCCGCATGCGTTTATCGTAAAAATCGATAGTGGAATACCATATATGCGGGATAACGTGGATTTTTAATGAGCCTCAAGTAACATTGTCGTGTAGGTATATGTGTAAGTTGAAACGAAATGTTTTCCGCGGCATTTTCTTTCGACTTCAATTCAAATTTTCCACAGCCTCCTCGTGGGATCTGTGTGTCTCAATTTAAGGTTGTCTTCATCCGTCGTTCGAGTATTTCTCGGCGAAGTAGGTACTCTCACTGCTCTTCCCATGAGAAATGAACTGGCGCCTACGCTATCGGTATGACAAGAATGGGCTGCACCCCTTTTTCGATAGTAAGACCATAATATTTTTCAAGTGTCAATTATTCTGCCAAAGTGTAGCAAAGAGATGAAGGTACATAATATATTAAAAATTGTCACACTGGGTGGCGGATGTAAACTGTTTAGTCCGCATTTTTTGACATAATACGTGGCTATAATTTTTTCAAAGTGATATTTTGATCAAATTAATTATTTCTTATTCATCTAGAATTCGAGACTGGCTTGAATCGAAATAAAGGTCAATAATATCCAGTTATAAAAATTATTCAACATCATAGAACCGTAGATGCTTTGCTGATACCTATGTTGCGATCATCGTATTTAGTCACTACTTCACTGATGATTGGTGTTATTAAGAATTCGTTTACACAGTCATGCTTTTAGCTAGTATCGTCATCTTATTCTGCAGTCTGCACTGACTGAAGTAAAAGGGTTCCCCCTTTTCTTTAGAAGACTGCAGACTTTGCTCAGTCAACACCTTTGTGTAGCTACGAGAAACTGATGATGGTTTTAGAAAACAGTTTTCACTTCTAAAGTTCAAGGTGTTGGTAATCTAGGCATCGGGCTTGGTTTAAGACATGTTAAAAGTAATACACTACACGCAGGGCTTCGTATGTACATATTGTACATTTAATAACTAAATGGATTCGGAAATTTTGCCACATCTGGCATTGGTTAGGCAAATTAAATTCATATTGTTTCTTTAAAGCCCTTATAATACAATCTGTTTTTTTTTTAACAAGCTTTATTTATAATCTGTATTGTTATTATGTTTCTAGACACATAAAATATTCATACAAGAAAATTATTTTCACATTTCTCTTTACGATAAGAGTTCTAGAGCGTCGATGTAAAATTACGGCATTAGCCAATTCTTTTGTACCACTAGGTATCAGAGCGTTTGTTATCGCACCTCGTTATGGGCTATATTCCGTTTGTATTTACCAACTGATAAAGAGTTATTTGGTTCGAGTATGAATAATGACTTTAGCCACAAGAGAGTTGGCTAGGTAGCTGCGAACTTCGCGCCATGATATATTCGGTTTTTTGACCTTGTGATTTCCCGGCGGGACGGGAAATGGTCGTACTTTACTGTTATAATGTAGTTGAACAGCCTTTAATAAAGTACGTAATGTATTGTACATGGTAAACTACATTTTTATGTGGGAATGGAAGTCTAACGTGTGTTGATGGAGCGGTAACGCGGGCGCAGGCCGGGCACGGAGAAGACGTTTGTTCTTTATTGTAGTTACGTGCCCAAGTAAATCATTTCTGCTAGCAACTTTTTTTGTAAGACGGAAATCACGATTTACGAAGATGTACGAGATGAGACAAAGATTACACAAGGAAGATGTTTATGCGAAATCTTGCTAGTACGATTATTTCTCGAATGCACACCAATTTTTACAATCATAAATAGAACACTGTTGGGTTTTACAAATGCGCAAAACAGTGTTTTTTTCGTAATTAGCTTTATCGTACATTAGCCAATGAGCGGCGTATGCTTTCTACTGTTTATCTTGCTAGGTTATCAAAAATGAAGCGCAAACTACTACTTATTACTTTTGCCTTTTGCAGTGACCTCCAAAGTATGATTTAGAAATTATACTGAAGTAGGTGGTATTCTTGAAAGTTTTGCCCGTGGCATTATCCGTAGTGTACATATCAGTCTTGAGTTCTGCATTTAAACATAGAAATAATATTTCCGGGAAATATCTGCGGATCACAAACCTAGAAGGATTTTTGCGCTATTGAACCGCCTCACAACAACTCACCTACTAACCGACCTAGCCCTCGGACGGACGCTAATGATATAGGCTAGAAAATAGATAGGCCATTATCGTTCGTGAAAGCCACAGCCCTATTAATCCATAACCATGGGATACTACATGCTGCCTTTTCAATTAGAGTTTAAAAACATACCTGCCATCAAACTGTAAACGACTAATACATACAAGAAACGTTATTTTATCTTAGTGTAGCAGTTATACATTACTGTAGCAGCATTTATAACTGTTACGTGTTGTTGGTCAATTAATACAATTTCATCTAATGAACTTAATAGTAAACGAAGAGAGCGTACCGTTATTACGAACGTGCTGCTGACCCTATTAGTTATATTCCGTAATCAATTTATTTTTATTGTAAACATCTTACGTTCTCGAAACGTAACATTGCAATGTAAAACAAATAAATATGTCAAATTTTAATTATTGAAATCTAAGTCGCTGCTGAACGACGAAAAGTGAGAAGTATTGAAATATTTTTGTTTGTAACAAAATTAAATTGATGTCGCAAAAAAAAATGGTGTCTACAACTGTGTTGGGGTTTCTAATTCTATGCATACCAATTCAATGTATAAAAATTATAAAAATATTCATTTGGCATTTTTATCGCATATCGGTCAACTTTCGATCGGCGAAAATGTGTTAATTTGCACGCATTTTGTCGTGACTGCCCAGTGGCCAGCCAATAACTATGAACCATAACGGAAAACATGGATGGAACACGTCAATTATAGCTTTTGCTCTATTCAAATACTATATGTATATAATGATTGAAACAATGTTGTATGAATACTGTTTTCAAAACCACAAACCACACAAGATTTGATTGTAACGAACAAAAATTATACTGGCCTTCCTGGCTACGACCTGGGCTGTTACATAAGTAAATAAATAAAGAAAGAAACAATGAAAATCATTATGGCTGTACATAATACAGTCGTCACCAGCTGTTTCTACATAACATTGATTACAATACATTATTGCTACGTCATAATATCTCTACAATTTTCGCCAGAGATTTCACAAGCGTTCATTTTACTTAGTGTATAAGTTATTTATGTTCGTATGTCCAATCCCTTCGTCTTCTTATGGCCTCACTCTCCTTGACTTTCTTTACTTGGAGCTGGCCAAAAATATTCTATTTCAATCTCGCTTGTATCACCGTATAATTTCCTTTTTTTGTACTTATTTTCTTCAAAATCGTGCGCTATGTAGGACTACAGACGCGCGATGCACGATCGTGCGTGTTTCCGTGTCTCGGAAAGCACGTCAAACCCAACGTCCAGGCTGTCATTTGTAAAATTTGTCGTTCACGAAGGGGCAAAAGCCAGTTTTGCCAGCATCTTGATTGCGGAGGTGCAACGACCATATCGCGACTGATGCTCAACTGTGTCCGGTTAGACTGGAAGTCGACCCAAACATAGGGCTTTTTAAGTATGGGAAATCATCAAAGGACACTCGACCTTGAGCGGAAGGGAGTGTCAGATCCTTACTAATTAAAACCCATCCGTGTTTCTCCTAATGCCCTTAGCATTCCATGGCCGCGGTGACTCTTTCGAACAAATTCCACAACCCTGGCTAGGCAGAATATTAGACACATATCTTGATAATATTAAATTTAAATATACCATTCAATAGAAATGTTCTCTTATTCAACGCTTGTTTATTTTCGTTTGCAGATCTACCAGCACCTGCGCTGGTACACGAACCCATCGGAGCAGCGCTGGATAGTGCGCATCCTGTTCATCGTACCTATATACGGCTGCTACAGCTGGATCTCACTGCTGTTCTTCAATGGGAACTCCTACTATGTATACTTCTTCACCGTCAGAGATTGCTATGAAGGTAACTGTACATCTCACTTTTGAATATATTTTTCTAATTTGCATTTAGATTGTCACTTGAACAAAGGATTCATCGCTCGAGGCACTAAGTCTGTCCCTAAGGTTACGAGGACTAAGAATATAAGTATATTGGATGTTGGCCTTCTAATAGATCGATAAAAATGACGTTAGTAAGAGGATGACGCATGTAGTAAATTAAATATTGGTAAAGGCTATATTATGTTGGTCGCGGAAAAAAGGTGCTTCCGAATTCTTAAGCAAAGACACTTGACTTTAATACTATCCATCGAATATCATGGCTTAAAATATGGCGTTTGTGGTTATTAGGTCCTGGGCATCGGCTCTCATTGAACCATATTATTAACTGTGTAGGATATCCTTTATATGTAGATGTAGATAACTAGATACAACTGTGTCAGCAGACTATGCAAACAGGATTAGATAACTAAAGCTAAATAACGGTCAGCGTATCATGTGGCGGTATAAATTAGCCATTTGTTCTAGCGTCCAAGACATTTTTTAACGTTTATTGTTAGTCTGTGGCCTGCAGCTTAAACAAATAATGCGCCGATTACGTAATCTCTATAAATAAAGCTCTTTTCTACATCAGAGTCGAGGACGATGCACATTTCGAGCTGTTTGTTTATCCTTTCGTTGGGCGTCTGGAGTGCGTCAGCTGAAACGATTAATTGATTCGAACTAAATAACAACGGAGAATCGATTACGCAATCGATGTATAAATCACTTCATTATTTTGTTGTTGGAACTGAGACGCTTTATACCAAGCTGCTTCCCTTCAATTGATCTGGGGCCCGAGTCTGCTATTACAATAGTGTCAGAATGGTCGATCACTGATTTCAAAATGGTTGATTTTGACAAGTTTGTTAATCTACTAACATAATGGCATCATAATGGCGTCATTATGACATTCCAATGATCAATCACTGACACGCCATTGAAAGAAAGCCATATGAATGGTAATCTCGTACATAATGACAGATTTAGTATTTACGAACTTCTCACTACTTCAGATTGCTTATAACATTAATAAGTAATATGTTTCCCCGTTTTGTATAAAAAAAAAAAAAAAAAAAAATGTAAAACTAAATATAAATAAAATCTGGCATGAATAAATGCTCAAATTTAGCTCGGTTTTATAATAATGGCAATACGGCATTCCTACCGCAATTCTATTACGAGACCATTGACGTCCCAGTGACCGGCCACTGACGCGCCAGTGATTGTGCGATTATGAATTTAGCAGATTACGAACTTTTAGCAAAATGACAATGGCATGACAATTGGATCTTGTCGGAATGACAAATTTATAAAAATAGCAGACTCGGGCCCCTGTATTATTGCAATTGGCCCTGTGTTAAAAATATACGATGGCAAAGTCCTCGCCTTCAAGTGAGTCACCGACTTGTAATCATTTAGTAGAAAGTTGAACGAAACGTAAACGAGCAGAAAAAACCTCAGAACAAACAAAAATTACTGTTTTTGGGTTTGATTATACTTACTACCCGTGCGCGTTAACTTGACACTTGGCTCGACAAATTTCGAATGACTTTTTGTGGTTTTAATTAAAATAGAACGATTTCATTTCGCTGAAAATAATATAAACGCGTTAACATTACTGTTACCATTGCGTTTATAGGTATTATTTTAATCGATATCAAATTGTTAAATTTAAATTAAATCGTCAAAATATAATTCGAGCCAGGTGTCAAGTTAACGCGCACGGGTACTTAGTACCTTATGTGCAGTTTCTCAAATTCGTGCTCCTTAGTTCTTTGAATACTTTGCCTAATATTCCCAATTGATAACTGTTTATTGCAGCCGATTACTTAGCGTTATAGTATGAATAGTGCTATATTTGGCAATGTTTTTTACTTATTGGGGTTTTCCATATGACTAATATGTTATTCACCGTTGGCAAATCCATTGAAAACTTGACTCGATTCATTTCATTCAACAATGGAGTCAGTGTGAAATATTTAATAACTGTTTATGTATGGCTAATTAAACAAGCATCTATTCATGATGCGTTCTATTCGTGATCTTGATATTAGGGTCATGGCTGTGTGTGCAAAAAGTTTAAGGCTTGTTATTATTTAACACTGAGAAGACGTTCGCTTTGGTTTTGTAATATACCCGTAAGCGGTTTGAATGGGGCTTAGGAAATGCAGGCGGTTGGCTAAATGAGAACGTATATTCGCTATATGAAGAAACTGAAGACAGTTCTATTAATCAAAGCAGCTTAACAGAGTACGTTGTTAGAATTCTTAATATGTTTGACGTTGGTAATGGCGCTTCTATGCAAATTAAAGGTGGTTTCTAAATACCATCAACGGCCTAACAAGTCTACTGCCAAAAATATATTTTATTTCCACCACACAGTAACGCCACCATTTGCCATTGGGGCTGGACCCAACATACTGGTCAAATTTTGGCGTCTACCTACTCTACTTTAAAGTTTATCTCTGTATTCTGTGCAGCTAAGATCTTTGAGGAGTGGTCGCCGAATTTATCGTACCGTTAATTTAGGCAAAAGAGCTCAGTTGACGCGAAATAGGTCATTTGTTATTGCTAGCAGAGCAGACGGACGACTACTTTAGACATTATTTACGATGTGCTGTCATGTAGCTAAAAATATTGCTTATGCCTTTTTCCCAGTGTATCATATTTTAGGCACGGGGCACCAGAGTCTTTCTTCTAGGTTTTTGGTAACTTATTAGATAGATGTCGTTCCGGATCAATTAATAAATGTATATCGGAAATAGGTGTAGCAGACTGTGACGTATGTGGTGGTAAACATTAGTTTAGGAAATCATCAAATGACTCCTCCCTCCTCCCTCCTCCGCTCTGGGCGGAGCAGAAGGGAGTGTCAGACTCTTACTGATTAAAACCAATCCATGTCCCTCCTAGTGCCCTTTGCGTTCCAAGGCCGCGGTGACTCTTGCGAACGAATTCCGATACTAGCTTTTTTAAGCGAAGCCTGTATCGTGGGTGCATTTATAAACATGCAATTTCATAAACACAAACAGCCAGACTCGGAACAAGTAGGCCGCATAAATATTTTTTCCGTTCGGGAAATGAACTCGCGACACGTAGCGCAGCAGTCAATCGCTCAACCACTGCGCCAAACGTGTCGTCACAGTTTAGCCTCCCACAGTCGTCAAATGGGCACGTAACTAGAGCTTCAATACATTATATTGTTTTTGTGTCATTGTTATTGTTTGTTTGTATTGTTCAAACAACTATGTATCGCCAATCCGTCTCAAATCGGTACCTTAATGGTTGTAAGGTAAACCCAACTTTCGACCTTGTTGACTGCTCCTATATGTATGTATCTACCCTTTCGGCAGCGAATTGGGTGTTATAGATACGGCGAATCGATCCATCAATGTTCTGAAAATAGATGTAGCAGACTGTGTGCTTCCTACAAAAATTAGGTTAGCCCACCCTTAGACTGTTACTACTAGAAACTTAGGCAACAGTGTACCGCTTTCTGCTAATAGACACACTAGTATCTATTGCGTTTACCAATCTGTCCTCAAACTACGATCCATAGTCCTACCGTCTTCACTTCGCCAGATAGTGTTTCATCTCCCTATTTTATAAAATAACTTCTCGATATAATCATTGATCAACGTCTAAATATCAGATAAGAGGCTAAAGAATTATAAAATATTTTAACTTGCAGGTGAAAACTTACCCTAAGTAGGTACTTAAACTCACGACAACTGTAGAGAGAAACTACAGAATGTCACCTGCAACGTTAATACCTTTGGCGACGTATTCTTTAAATTGAATGTATTTTGTTTCTTTTCAGCATTCGTGATTTACAGTTTCCTGTCCTTATGCTATGAGTACCTGGGCGGCGAGGGCAACATAATGTCGGAGCTGCGCGGGCGACCCGTGCGCGCGTCCTGTGTCAACGGGACATGCTGCCTCAGTGGCGCCACCTACACCATCGGCTTCCTGCGCTTCTGTAAGCAGGCCACGCTGCAGTTCTGCCTCATCAAGCCTGTTTGCGCCTTCATTATTATATTCTTGCAGGTATGTTGCTTTTTAACGTTACACAAAACTCTAAACTAAAAAGATATTTAACAACCCATAACAGATTGAACGCAACATTCGTGGGAATTGCGGTCTTACAATCTTAAAACATGGCAGTGAGCCGACGAAAGTCTTACCGTACTACTCGCACATTTTATGACCGCAACTACTGATACTTTTGGCGTTTATATTAAAAATAAAATTAGACGGGTAATAAAGTAAAATAATTACCGTATTTAATAGGCCTACTTAATTAAGCACGTACTCTAACTTAGTATGGGTTAATAACAGGGCTCAGTTGGAAGCAAGATGCATGGCTGCATGAGTGTACCATGCGTACCCGCCCCTTTAAATTTAGCTAACTTTCTGATGTATCTTGGAGATCATTCAAAATAGAATATTGTTACTAATATTTTACCCTACATAAAAACAGAATACAAAGCGAGCAGTAAAGTAGATTTTTCCCATCCAGAATACTTACTCTTAGACCAGGAAAAGAAGATTAATAATTTCTTATCAGTTTTCACAAAGTAATTTCCGCTTGGATAAGCAAGTCAAACGTCAGAGGGAATATTGGAGTTATCTTCTATCTATATCTATCTATCTTCTATACTTATAATAAATCTGTAGAGAGGTCAATTCTGTACATGAAATATATTTCCAAAATAACTATCAGGGGGTGATTAGGGATCGATACTGATGCCAAAAATGCATTCAGTAAAATTTTTGTCTGTCTGTCTGTCTGTCTGTCTGTCTGTCTGTCTGTCTGTCTGTATAACCGTTATAGAAACAAAAACTACTCGACGGATTTTAACGAAACTTGGTATAATTATTTTTCATACTCCTGAGCTGGTTATAGTATACTTTTCATCACGCTACAATCAATAGAAAAAATGAAAAAAATAATAATGAAATTGTGAAAGTTTGGTTGTTTGTTACTCAATCACGCCAGAACGGCTTAACGGATCTTAATGAAATTTAGAACAAAGATAGATTATAGTCTGGAATAGCACATAAGCTACTTTTAATCCCGGGAACATGTTCCCTAGGGATCACGCGGGCGAAGCCGCTGGCAGAAGCTAGTTGCGAATAAAAGATGAATTATTTTACCTAATTAAGTTTCCTCTACTTCTCTTATTAGCCAATCTAGTACATACCTACATAAAATTTTAATAATAATGATAAAAAAATCAGGTTTGAAGTATCAAGCTGATTGCGTTTTAGTTTAATACGTTTAGAAAATGCACAATAATATTTAAAATGCCAAATTTCGAAAACCGTGAAGTTGGGAAAGAAATGGGTACCTTCGAACTTTTTAACTGTTTCAATCAAATTGTATTTATAAACCTCAGCAATTCAGTATGACTTTGAATTCTTTAAGTATTGCATGAGCAAGGATTAACACGATAATCAAATAGTTATAGGCACAGTCTGTGTACGCATATCAATTAATGAGAAAGATAAGGATATGTCTCGCACGAGTCGAATTGATAACTTAATTGAGTCATGTCTCCCTAAAGTAAATGAAACACATATTTTACAATTTTTTACTTTGTTTTTATTTTTTTAATAATAAACGAAACATCTAAGGGAGAAATAAAATGACGACTGTGACGGCCCATGAACTTATGCATGAAATCTTTATGGTTGTCCTTCACCCTGGAGTGGATGTAGGGGTCTTTCGGACTCATTCTGACAAAAACCACTCGATATCTTTTGACCGGGGTGTTGGAGTACTTGGATATTTCATCACCCTTCCTCATCCAGGTAGGTACTGCATACCCACGTGAATACAAGCGGATGCCGTCAGTCGGCCGGAGATCGCTCTGCACCCTCCGACGCCCGGTGCGTCTGCTACAGATAGGGAATGATATTGTATTCATCTGCTTCCTTTCCGTCGCTGTCTTTGCGACCATCACTTACTCGCAGAAGGAGACGACGGCATTACACGCGCTTTTTTTTTTGAACATGGACTGGATCATGTCCGGAATTGAGAGAACTGAGACGCCCTGAGGTAGCTACGCGGTGCGGGAGGGGAGTTGACATAGACACGCCACGTCAACGTTTGGATGTACTGAATGAAAGTAAATGGAATTCAAGATCGAAATAAATTTCTTTTCATGTTTCCAGGCACGAGGGCTGTACCACGACGGCGACTGGAGCCCCGACGGCGGCTACATCTACATCACCATCGTATACAACTTCTCCGTCACGTTGTCCCTCTACAGTCTGTTCCTGTTCCTGGGAGCCACTAGGGAGATGCTGAAGCCCTTCGACCCCGTACTCAAATTCTTTACCGTCAAGTCTGTTATTTTCCTCTCGTTTTGGCAAGGTAAGTGAGCGACACAAATAAGCGCATCTCACGAACTAGGTACATAATAAATAAAAAACAAAACATACTTATTCAACTCCCGGTTTTTCCTTTAGGTGTTGCCCTTGCCATACTCGAGAAGGCGGAAGTGATATCCCCGATCCACGACGCCAACGGCGTGCCGACTACGGCGGGTACGGTGTCCGCGGGCTACCAGAACTTCCTGATCTGCCTGGAGATGCTGGCGGCGGCCGTGGCGCTGCGCTACGCCTTCCCCGCCGCCGTGTACGCGCACCAGCACCGCGACCCGCACCGCTCCGTCACCATGCAGTCCATCTCTAGCAGCCTCAAGGTGAGCCTTACTTCCTGATCTGCCTGGATATGACTTTGTTCCGCCTGGGGATGACTGGGTGGAGGACCTAAACGGAGCAGTGGCCCTAACTCAGTGCGCCGTCGGAACCCCTTCCCTCAAGAGTGCCAGCGTGCTTGCATAGCAGCATGGTTCGTGGAGATTGTAGTAGTGGGCACTTCTACCAGAACCGAACTCTCGCCGAGTTCCGAAACTCCCTTATGAAGCGGGGCGGCGTTGTTCTCGGGTGCCTTCCCCTCCCCGTGCTTGCTCTCGGGGATTTCAATGCCAAGAACTTGGGGTTCTCAGTTCTGGAGACATGTCTAGTCGTCCTAACCCGGGGTTCTGCCCCACGTGTGTAGGGTGAGTTGGTAGTGGTCATTTCGTTCGATAGCGCTTCTTTGTCGCCGCGCTTCATTGACTGGCGTGTCATAGAAGGGAAGGAGACGTATTCCGACCAGACATCGATCTCGCCGGTCCGACAGGCAGACTGGTCTGCGGTGAGCCGGAAGCAGCTGAGCCGGGAGTTAGTACTCCTGGAAGCCTTGATCGTGCAGGCCTGGGTTTCGCCACCGCACTGGTCTGCTGACATTAACGAAGAGGCGGTGTGTGCGATATAATGTGACAAATTTACCCTAAGGTTGAATGTCACTTTCACTTCTATTTTTGCTTTAAGGCAATGTGTCAGTAAGATTCAATGTTCAGCTTCCACCTATATATTCTACGTTTTAATTAGGTCGTTAATACGAGAAACATTTGGCTCATAATAAACTCTGATATAATTCTACAACAAGCCCTGTTTGACTAAGCTAGAGACTTACTCACACTACTGTTCAGGGTCTCTTTCCAATTATTTTGAAAACTGTACTAACCTTCTTACCATACATTTTCCAGGAGACGATGAACCCGAAGGACATAATGACGGACGCGTTCCACAACTTCCACCCGCAGTACCAGCAGTACACGCAGTACAGCTCTGGTGAGTGACGTCACACTGTCCTACTTAGCATGCCCCATTCGCTGCCTGTCGCATTATTATTTGCATTTTTAGAGGGTACAAAAAGATCCGTAATGAAACCGAAATCTTGCGTTGAACAAAGTATTATCGACCAAAAATTATTACTGAGAGACGTAAATATTTTTAAATAAATAACAAAAAAAAGTTTTATTTAAAGCACAATCAAATGCGACCTACACAATCTGTGTACGTGTGTATTCATAGAAAGAAGACGTTAGATATTTTAAGTCTAGTTCAGCAATAAAATGTAAACTTTGAAATGATGCTTTAACTTTTTATACCTTTAAATCCAGTCACTTCCCAGGTATTATGATAATTACATGACTCGATATTGTGAAATTGAAAGTATACGGTGGCTGTCGGTTTCATTGATGATCTTTTAATTACCCATTAAATGATACAAACTCATTATTAATGTTAGATAGGTACTACGTGTTCTAGAATAGTTTTTATTATAGAAATTGGTATTTTTTTCATATTGCTTTTTGGTAAATATTGCCCTCAATGTTGTAACTTGTATGAATGATTGTTAGTTGCCGATGTTTATAGCCAGATTGCGTATTATCTACGCTTTAGTTGTTTTATGGACAATGATAAGATAATTACAGCTACAGACGGCTTGAAAGTGTAGGATTTCAGGGATTCACGACACAAACAATCAAGACAGTTTTGTGTCACTACAAATACAAAACACATCGTCAATCTTCAGATATAACTTTATTTTAGAATATGCGTCCAGTCATCACATTATCTCCATTTTAGTATCATAATGCTGTAGGCTAGGTCTTTCTTATTTTTTGGTTTTATTTTCTTTCAGATGTCACTTCTCAACTGCCTTATGAGAAACTATAAACTCTGCCATAGCTGTGCTCTGCATGAAGTGCATTGCTGTCCGTTTATACATACATGTAATAATAAATACATAATGCCCGAGCATGGAAACACCACTAACTATATTGTAAAATAAAATCAATAAAAATACGAGTGTTCATGTTCACAACAAATATCGGTTGCACTCGAATTTTTGTGCGTCACGAAATGGCACGATTTCATGAAAATAGCCAACCATTTGCGTGATCATTGCTAGTCTTCAGTATTTTAAAAGTATTAAATTATAATGTCAGACAGTATTCAAAACAAAATAGAATCTTTACGTGATCAAGTCCAGTTGAAATATTTTCTGTGACGCACGAGAAAATTCGAGTGCATTCGAAATGAGAGTGTCAAAACGGCATGCGAAAAAAATATTATTGTTTATTTATTAGGGAACATAACCCGAGTACTTAATACGTCTTATAACAACATTCCGAGACTTTTTGTTTGCACATTCATACACACAAGTATTCTCTTATCAAGTGCCTTATACAGAAAAAGGAACTAAACAATCGGTTTTTGGTGCTCGGTCGACAAGCCCACGTTAGTTAAGATGTTTATTTTTATATAATCAAGGTATTTGGCTAGTCCGAAAACGCATAACGAATTTTTACGAAAAACTTAGGTAAGGTATCATATCAGAAGGCATCATAGAACAATAATACACTACACTCCTCGTGGGTTCCGCGGCTGTCGGTTAAATATTAAGGGAGGCTCACAAATAATGGAACCGATATGATATTAAAATTATGATAAATGATAGAGATCAATATTATTCCTGGGATCAGTAGGTGAAAAAGTGGCTTTAAATATTTTTGAAATTACTGGAGATTATTGATATATTATGGCATTACATTACACGAGGAAAGTCATATCATTATTGTAATGATGTTTCTAAGTGTGGGTTTTTTGGTAACAGTTATTCAATCAATTAAAATATTCTTGTATTCTCGCAATTCGGCATGGCAAATACTATCGATACAATGCTACGTCATTTTCTACTACACAAATACATTATCGGTTGATGACAATAATTCGGACTATTCATTGCCATAAATTAGTAACTACTTTGTACTTTATGCCTTTAGTATGTGTTGTGTAAGGATTAGTGTAAATGTTAATTTTCTGTGATTATATTACTTTTCTTTTTGTATTATTTTTTTGTTACTTTCTTATAGTTACAGGATATGATCCTTAGTTGATGCTAGCATTCAAAATTAGTAGAAAATATTGAGAGAACGTTTCTTTTTATTTGTAATTACAATATCTGGCATTTATCGGGTTGTTTTGACTTTGTACATTCTTTACCTAAATTAATTGTGTTTTGAACTCTATGGAAGTGAAACTTGCACTTTTTATTGCCAAACCAAAGAACGGCATTTCATGTTTCCACCTTCAGTTAGTAACTGATAAGGCGAGTTGCCGCTGCTTTGTAATAAAACGCGCTTCATACAACAATAACTTATTTTAATAAAAAGGACTAACAACCTGTGAAGCCATACTTTGTGTTTTCATTTCCTAAATATTGTTACGATAATATTATTTTTAAATAAGAGATTTTTTAACATTAATTCTAGTTTTGATAACCTAAAATTTTAAAGTATAGTTCTGGTAGGTTTAAGTTATAATAATTATTTTTTACAGTTCACCACAGTTTGATTTTTAAAACACTTGTATTTTGCCTCTCACTAATAATAAATAAAGGATATTACCTAATTATATTTGATTTTAATCACAAAACTATACATACAACAATTTATAAGATAGGTACATGTACACACATCTCAAAACGCTAAACACTGCGAAGACAAGAGGTAAGACATTTACAGTTCGCTTTTATAATTTATTTGCTGGCATGCTTAACATTTCACGTTTGGATGTTTTTAACATTTTTTGAGTGTGATATCATTAGTATAAGCATGTTTGAATATAAGTTTAACAATATGTCGTCACATCTTCAAAAAAGAAAACGTCATGATTGAGACATCTTTTGATAACATAATTGTCCTGCACAACACTTTTTATTTTTTATTTGAGATGGGTTTGCTCTTGACTTTAGTCTTGGTCAGAGATGACAGAGATAAAGTCTACGATGGAGCGAGGATTTCAGGCTTTAAATCCAGTCAAGCGTGCATCCCAAAAATTAAGTTTTTGAGATTGACAACACTGTAGTTCGCATAGATGTTACACTTATTGGGATTGAAGTGTTGCCGACACGCTTGGAGAAATAGATTGCGGACACAAATGTTTGATAAAAAATGGTCGTTTTTTACATGAGTTCACAATATCGATTATTTTGTACTCACAATATTGCACTGATAGTCTGTCACTAATTGAGCGTTTTCAAAGTAGTAAGAATCAAAGCACTGATACAATAACACAATTGATGTGTACACTTACCCCCACACAAATTGGGGCCGCGCAGACAGACATTGTGAAAGCTATTGGGGTGCGAATTCTGCACTCTCGTAAAATCATGTACACTCAAAATTAATCCCAACATCTTCACTTCAAAAAACGACTCATACAAAGTGGCCAGTCACTTCCAGGTCGTTATCTCGTTAGGTTTTATAAGAATTTTGAACCTTATCTACACGACATACATTAGAGAAAAGGGTGTGCGTTAAAAAGGGTTTAAATGTTGTAATGAAAAGTATGTAGATTTTGCTCTTGTGCTAAGGTCCAATATAGTAACTTTGCTTTTATGGAAAGAACTACTGTATTTCTTTTTAACTGCCGTCGGTGATGGGAATCTTAAGTACACATTTATGCTAATCCTGAACTTTGACGCTTTAAAATCTGTCAGCGCGGTCCTTAAAAATCTAATCAGCTGTTCAAATGTGAGTAAGAGTAATATCTGACGTGCACAGTGATGCGCGCGGGCGCAGGCGCGGGCGCAGGCGAGGGCGGCCCGCTGGCGCCGCGCCCGCCGCCGCAGCGCGTGGCCACCATCTGCCACGCCACCAACTACCACGAGAAGACCACGCTGCTCAGCTCCGACGATGAGTTCCAGTGAGTGACCACGGGACCGCACCACCAGCCCCACACATGCTCCTTGTTGTTATTCGACTGGAATCCAACCTCTTTGGTTTAAGAGACTTGGACATGGAAATTCAGTCAGCTATAACTTGTATAAAATTTACAGCATCAGCAGTCTTTATAAAATTGGTTTTGAAGAGTGATGATTCTTCCTAAAACTCTAATGTGCCATATTATAGCCTCTGTAGGTGGGTATTGTTGAAGAATTCAAGTGATCGTTTCTTATCAGTAATAGGAGTTCGCTCAGGAATGATGTACCACACAAAATAAGGCAGTGTTATCTTCTTGTCGAATAACAACAAATTAAGGAATACCTTAATGATTTTAGGAATGAAAGCTAATCGAATGAAGTTCATTTTAAAAAGATAAAGAATATATTTTTATGTATCACTTGGAGTCCTTTACCACTTTTTAAGCGTTACCTTACTGTAAATGCCTGGCCCATAGTAATGTAGGTACCTTTGTTATCAATATTCAAAAAGATATAAAACTCATAGTAAATAATAATGAAAAGCTTTATTCATAACTGGGTGTATTCATAGATATTTATTAGATAAAACAAAATTCTTAAGTAAGTTTTAAGTTTTTGTGAGATATTAACAGAATATTGCATTGTAATGTTGTGTTACATACATATTTATTTAATGCATTTAAATGGTCACTGAGCGATCACTGTAGGAGTACTCAAAACGCTCTTCATATTAAACTACGGGGAGTAGATTGCAAAGGCATAAAGTTAAATGAATATACTAAATAAATAGCTCATTGCCTTTCGACATCATGTAGGTAGAGGTTTCAATGCGGATACCACGGCGACAACGGCTCGACATAGGAACATAAGATTGTATAGTTATGTAAAATAAGAAGTAAATGAAAAAAAACAATTGATACATTACATTACAAATTGTACAGGTAAAAGGAATTATTATTCTATAGGCTATTGTTATCTCGCTATAAGAGCCGTCGAAAAATAATGGCAACCCTTATGAGTTTAAACGTTTACTTTCACTGTATTTTAGCACTAAATTATGGAATCATGGAGCCACCTTTTCACATATCTAAAAATATAAACTGTTCACTAGAAATCCATTCACAAGTTTTTTTAATGTGCATTTTGCCTAATTAGCTCTGCTTTAATTAAATCAAAATGGCTGTTATTGCGATGCTATTAAAAGCTATTCTTTTTTGTAAAGACTTGTTGTGCAAACGTCATCATTTGCTATAAATGTTGTGCACAAATAATAAAAACATTCCTTCTTGCCAAATACCAAAGAATCACTGCCAAAGTGTCACCTATTTTTGCTACTTGAATCCTGAAACTGCAGCAGTGTCATTAGAGTTAGTCCAAATTGAAATTAATCATTGAAACATTATTGTCCATGCTTATCTCTGCTTCGCCGTCCAAAATTGCTGAGGCTCCAAAAAGTTTTAAAGATTAGCCCTTACAATAGTTGAATTGAACAGTATTTCATAGCGTTTTTTTTATTCATAGCAGAGTGGGCTGTAAAGGTGCGTTAACACTAAGCCAGGCAACTAGTAAAGCCACCTTACTCCTATAAATGTGAACATTGGGGAATTATCTGCATTGCTTCGTTTTCTTTCTTGGTGTAAACGCACCCTTATGCCAACTTAACCTAAGAGTCCCTGGATTACTTGGTAGTTGGTCAACCCTTAATTTAAGATCCACTTAAATTATTATTTTATATGTTAAATATATTTTAATGTACTTGTTGTTTTGTTGTTGTAATTTTGATTACCTTTGTGTAATGTATAATTAACATTATAAATTAGATTAGTAAGTAACTACTGTATGTATTTATTTTACTATATAAGTATATTATTCCTACCTTCGTCTAAATGTAAATAACACTTTATAACCAAGAACCACCTAATTAATGATTATTGTTTTGCTTAGGAATGATTTAGTTGTATTAGGATGATTCTTCTTATTTTCACATTCTTTAGTCAATTACCTTCCCTCTCTAGGTATATAACACCTGAATTAGATCATATAAAGAACGATTCAGTACGTAACACGTATGATAACGTTATCATGTGATAATATGAAATTAGTGCATTTAGTATATTCATCACTAAGTCACTCACCCAGAGGCTCAAAAACTTTTTAACTCATAAACGGTCATGCTGCTATTAACTATCGACACAGCCATCAATGTATTCCTATTTATGTACAGCTAAAGCCTTATGGATAACCCATGTGCTGAAATGAACCACAATATTATGATCTCAAGAATTTGCTTTCACAGTTCAAATGAATGAATTAGCGTCTTTGTATGATCTAACAGTATTTTTAAACATAATCTATGTATGTGAAATATAGGCCAATTTTGTAATATAAGAGGCTTTCTTTTCTGGATCGAAAGATTTATTTTTGTAAAAGAAAGAGTAGAGTGACAGTAACTCGCGTTTCGCCTGAATGATTGTTGAAAAAATAATATAACATGAATTAACGTTAGATATTTTATTAATTAAAAAATGTTTTAGCTCCAAGTTTTTAAGTATATGTATAAATAAATAATGATATTGATATAACAATTTTGTTTTTTATTTGGCATTTTTAGTGAGATATTTTTACCTGGAAAAATCCTACTAATATTATAAACTAGAGGCCGCCCGCGACTTCGTCCGCGTATAAATTCTCGTTATTCCCGTGTAAATCCCGATCCCTCGGGAACTCCGGGATAAAAAATAGCCTATGTGTTATTCTGGGTATTCAGCTACCTACATACCAAATTTCATCGTAATCGGTTGAGACTTCAGTAGTATTTGCGTGAAAGAGTAACAAACATCCATACATTTCAAACTTTCGCATTTATAAGTAGGATATGAAAGTTTGTTAGGATAGATGAATGGATGTTCTCTTTCTGAAAGGAAAGGTTAGGTACGTCAATGCATAGTTACGGCACGTACGGTATTTCAACAGGTGATGAAGAATAAAACAAGTGATACTATTAAATTGTATATTAAAAATATACACAGTTACATAATAACCATTCTCCCATTGCAGCTGCGTTCTCACAGAAGTGTTATTGCTTCCAATACAATCGTTTTAATGGACTACGCTCTGAGTGCATAACATAAATATGATCTAAAATGTTTTAACAATGCAATAACTATTATCTATAACTTTAGCAAATAAATCATGTATAGGTACTCGGTCATTATTGGGATTTTTGAGGCCATCCTTTAGCTTCTCATAAAACCTCACGCTTTTTGTGTACTTATTCTACATCTTAAAAACTCGAATCACTAATCACCTCGAAACATTATTACCTCTACCTACCTAGGCGCTAGGTCCCGCTAAATGGTCCTTTCTTCTCCATTCACCTGGGAAGGCTTCGAACCCTGCTGTATTCAACATTCTAAATTCTCGATAATTTGTTTTTAGTCGTTATGAGCATAGCTAGTATTTTGTGCATCCGGTTCCATAAGGCCCACATTTTCGACAAACCATGCATAGGCTAAACCTTCGGTGCTGAACGGAGGTAAACTTAATGACATAGTCGTACCTACCTACGTTATCAGGAAAGCTATTCGATATCATGGCGAATAATTTTCGAGGCCCTTTATAAGATCGTAACGCGATTATCGCACTTTTCCAAAAATCCAGAAAACTCAAAATTGACCAATAATTAAACGAGTACCAAATAAATGAGAAATTTCTTACGTAACTACCTACTTCTTTTAAAATTCCGTTTTAAATACGAAGGTTCATAAGTTCTTTTAAACTTCTTTTATATCTTCACTTAAAATAACTTTCAAAATTCACGAAAAATAGTGCTCATTAAATATTTTCTTAAAATATTGTCATTTGCGATGGAGTTTTAGTGATGTGTGTGAGTTTCAAAAGTTTTAAGTGAAAGTTAGGTAATACATAGGATGGTATATACATAATGACATATTATGTACCTATAGCTGTTATTTCATTCCATGCAATCAATAAATAATTAAATTATCTACCTAAACAAGTAAAGATGGTACATAGCAGTTGGTAGAAAGACATTTAAGAGGTACTTAGTTAACACACAATTTAATTTCCAATTTCTACAGGTACGTTAAAATAGGCAGATTCTTGGCGTAGGTACTCAGGACATGAAATAAATATATAGAATTAAAATACGTCTTTACTAGATAATTCTCTAAGGTATAATTAAAGACTGATTGACTTTTATTGAGTAAATTCGAGAATGATTCTCAAAAAAATTATCTAAGTATCTCAATCAGTTGCTGTTTCAATAAAATCCTTCTCTTGTTCCATTAAAGCACATATCTGTTAAACATTGTTGAGTAAACTTTGTTTTGATAGTCAAAGACCGAGCTCTACATGTAAGTAATACAATACAAGGTACCTACCTAGAGGTTTAGCGCCCTAACTGTTTTATGTAGCCCCACATTACAACAGCATAGAAGAACAACGCAGTAGATGTTAAAGATGGTAGATAGCTTTACTAGGTACCTATATAGGTACCTGCTAACGTTCTTGGCCGAACACTTTTCAACCTTATATTTAGTTATAAGGTTGAAAAGGGACACAAGGGCTACTAACAACGTTCGCAGTAGTAATTAGGTCGGATCATGACAATTGCGCCAAGCTTCGGCTTCGCCTTAATGAAACAGGGTGGGAAAAACAGGCACCATCCGGAGAAAAGAAAGGAGAACAAAAGATAATATTTTTCAAAGATTTAGAAAAATTTAGAAGACCTATTATAGGTACTTACGAGCGTTTACGGCGTACATTTTCGAAAAATAGTGTTACCTACAGCTAAATTTAACAGATTTTAAATTTTGCCATAGGAACAGAGATTACCAATCATCTACCTATTTTAAAATAAGACATTTCGAAAATATTAACCAAATTACAAGTCCTTTATGTATCCTGCTTATGCGTATGAAGTTTCATTAAAATCGGTTCATTCATTTCGAAACAAGTACCTAACTACTAACCTACTTCAGATATTTGTATGAAATGCCGTACGTCATAAACGCTCTAACAGTACCTATTTTTTTCCACCCGGTAAAAATTCTATAAGTACCTACACCTTTGTTTAGGAAATACAGAGTGGAAAAATTTAACTTGCCCATCCGTTTTACTCGTCACAGCCTCAGTCACAGCCGTATTCAGTGAGTCGGATTTTATTGAAAGAAGGAAACATGTTCAACGAAGGGATTTTACATTCAATTAACATAATAGCTTTTAAATTGCTTTGATCAAAGTAATTGCTTCAGCTGAAGTGGATTAATCACGTTGAGAACGATTTACTTAATCAAGTTACAAGCAGTAAAGTGATGATTACATTCCTCTGTGTTGTTTGGAACTTGAGGCCCTAGTTATATTTTAACTTAATTGGATTCACTATCCCAGGTACCGGTACCTACGAGAGAATTAAGTAAGTCTTGAGTTCGACCAAATGTTAATCGAATACTGCCCGTTGCTAACCGTACTAAAGGGTTTCCATGATACTTAAGGTCTTAGTTGATTTCTATTCATGAACCAATAGAATACTCACCAAACAACATTAGGACCTCGAAATGTAAAGACGCAAAAACGCAGTCATCCTTTACGAAACATATATTTTTCTGGCTACGTCTTCGAAAGATTACAGATCCGGAAAAGCAATTTCCTCAATTTTATCCACGACGAACCAAATTATTGAAAGTGATTTTGAAGGAAAAATTGCCTTAGATTAGGTACATAAATATTTACAGACTTATAAACGAGTTAGGTATAACAAAGCTACAGTGGCAGCATTTGATAAGTAATCATAAAAAAAATCGTCTACATATTATATGCCACCGTGCTAAAGGCATCTAAGTAAATCACAATTTTCTAAATCAGGCTAAGCCTTGTAAGAATGAGAAAGAGAGATATGCAAAAATTCACAACATAGTTTGACCCTAGATTTGAGTGTTCTACCGTGTAGAGAGAGTTCTGAGCGAATGAGATGCACGTGCCGAGCCTAACGTAAAATTGTGCTTTGCTAGGAACGGATTCAGTTTCCCTTTTTGAGCAATTATTATCTAAAATTTTTCCAGACGATTTTTACTCCTAAGCTCACCATTCGAAGTTCAAGCAAAAGGATTTAGAGCAAACCAGCAGTGTCGTAGCTAGGGGCTGACCAGGTGGGCTTCCAGGAGGTGCAACCTTCAGGCACTTTGCAGACCTAAGTAAAAGAGCACCCTAAAGCAAATTTCTGACAATGGGTGACATTTTATGTATGGTGCCAACATGCCATGCTAGCTACGACACTGCTATCCAGAGCCAGTTAAGACATCAGTAGGAATGTGGGTAGTCATAAAGTCGAACAATCTGTGATGTCTCACGCTCGTGATCAAGGGTCTTATAATTTTTTAAGAGGAATATAGGTACATTTAGGATCTGTGTTATTTGTAATTGAACTTTATATCGTCAAACGAAGTGGGATATTTTACAGTGATGACTTAGGACTAAAATATAAGTTTAGGTACTTTAAGGTAATAATAAGTTGCCTATCTGAGAAAGCTCTCGTGTTTATTATTCAAACTGAACTACGGAAAAATAGAATTAAATTTGGTTATAACAAACACGAAAGTTTCTCTTACATTAAATAAAATTTTAAGGAATAATTTACAGTAAGATCTCTCAAGTTTTGTCTAGTAAATAGTTTTTTAAATGCATCTCTTTCAAATAAGTATAAGCTACAGTCTAGCTACAATAGATAAAAAATACAAGCTAAGTTCATAGTATTATCGAAGGTAGAAATCTTAGAAATATAAATCTGAACCAGCCAGAGCGTATCTTATTCCACATAAGAGCTCTCATCTAAGCTTGCCCACCACGGCTTTTCTAAAATATCATGTAATAGATACTATTCTTCATTACATAATATACATAAGCACGTTGTACTTTTTCTTCATTATTTTGTAAATAATTGAACTAATAAGACATTTCGCGGTAACATTTAGAATGAAACACTTAAATCGTATCTTTGGGCTTATGATACAACGCTGGAATGAAATGCTAAGATTTTGAGATATATCGATCTTTTGCGAAAAAGTTTTCCCAGCATTGCGATGCAACATAAGCTAAGTTCCGCATAGCTGCGTTTTAAACTTATTGCTAAGTAAGTATTTAAAGCGCATTCGCAAAAAGAGATTCCAGAACAAGCGTGTTCATATTTCCACACTCTGAGAAACTTTGGCTACAAACGTTTGCTCGTAATTGTTTCAAATTCCAACATTAATTTAAAACTCCGTTTCATCAGGACAAAATCACTTCACATTCGATGTGACTACGTGAGAAAATGGTCACCTAGCATAGTTTCGTTGATGAGTGTTTTAGAACATTACAAAATGTATACCTACTTATCACGACGACACCGCGAAGGCAAACAACAATTTAGAATTGGTACAACTGTCGCAATCCCTTAACTTAAACGTTATCAAACCTCATATCTTAAAAAGTACCTTGCATCGCCAAATATCCTCCATTTAATATAATAATACGCCGTCCAACGCTTACCCACCGTCACAATATTGCCTACATTTAAAAAGCCTCTTTTGGCGTCCTTCGAAGCCACAGAAGCATAAGGACCTTCTTTACTACTCTAATTTATTTCTAGACCTTATCTGACGGACGGTTGCCACTACCACAATATCTAACCTCCGGTTTTTGAGAGGCTTGGTCAAATCTCATTTCAACTGCTGTGATTGGTCGATGCTATTGTGGTCAAACAATCAGAGCAGGGTTATCTTGTGTCTGAAACGAAAGTACGTCTCACAAATGACACACAAGTCAAATGGTGCCATTGACTGTTGATTAATTCGTTCAACCAATCATCAGTTGACACGTTCTTAACCATTTCTTAGTTAGGTGATTTTAGATTTCAACCTGTCAGATCAGTCCTAGAGACCAAATGAGCGAGTAGCGAGACGGGCCCGCGCGTGTGCACGTTACGACTATGAGCTAGAGGACGTGGGGGATGGTTGCCGTTTGTGCGGTCGACCCTGGCCGGATGCTGGACGTCGCACGGACTCCTGCTACGAGCACCGCTGCAGGGGGCGCGATCTGAAACATGTCATCCACTACTTTGAACATAAGAATGATCTTGGTTTCGTTCTTTTTTTAAAATAATGTACCTTGAGAGTTTTACCAGACATATGAATTTCAAATACCTACCAGAATATCATCCGAAGGTAAATTCTGAGGTATAAGTCGATTAACACCGTTATTGAGAAATATAAGAAGAGAAGTACATAGGTATTCCATCCATTTATGGAATGCCTATGTACTTCTCCTAGACAAGTGGCAGGAGTGATTTGGAACAGAGTGGCTCAAGAAAGTCTCGAATGGAAAAGGCAGTTGCCGATTGGCAAACAAAACAGCAGACAGTATCTAAGTTTTCAAGTTTTTAATTGTAATAGTTATGTACTATGTAATAGTTTGATCTGAATGCTATATAATATATATTATATTATATTACATAGGTATAATTCAAAGTTAAATAAGTATATTAAGTATCATTTTTGAGAAACGGATGAAAACAGTGATTATTCACAGGCGTAAAAGCCAAAAGACTTGCACCACTGTGCTAATCAAACGACTAAACAGTACCAAAATAAATTCGTAAGCCTTTTATAGCAAAAAATACAAAACACGCTTTAGCTGACTAACGTTCACCAATCGATAAATTCATTAGTTAAAATTGTATTATGGTTTCGTGTCAACATGACCCAAATATCGTTCTAGAAATTCAGCGCTGCCCTGCTGAAGTTTCATTCACATTTGCATACCTACGCTGCTATGAATTTCAACCGAAACAACCCTACGTGATTCCATATTTAGGAACGTAGTAGGTAGGAATGCAGCAGTTTTTCACGCTGAAAGGGCAGCTCGCTTTCAATTCACATTGTATGACGTTAAAATGTCTGTGGAGGCCTATCTCCGGCATGCGGGCTATGCTAACATAAATTAGTTCGCTGCCTGTCCCGGACGTCAGCGGTAGGTACATTAAATTTTATGATGTCCGCACACGACCCAGACTCGTTAAATAATCTAATACGGAGGGCTCCCGGTTCTCCTACGCTCTTCATATCATATGTATGGTATACGGCTCGTCCAATTATATTTTATGTTTGAAATTGAGCTGAATGTTGTACAATTTTAATGGTAGGGGTTAAAAGGAAAAGTAGGGAAAAGTATCAAATGAAAAGTCTTACCTACATCTACTTGAAGAAAATGCGTAAATTAACCTTTATGGCGTATAAGGTTGTGCGATGGTCAAGGGATGAACATGAGGGACTGAATTAAGCAAAATTTGAGTGTAGCTATGTCAAATGAAAATAAGTACATACACACAGCAGGTACGTAGGTAGATACAAATTAACTACAAAAAACTTGTAGGATACTCTCCAGAAAAAAGCAATTATTTTCAACTCATAAAGCAAAAATACTGCACAAACGTTCAGCAATTTGGTACAGACTCAGACGCTAATTCCTAAACTAGGTCGTAACCTCTACCGACTACCGACAACTATCATACACTGCTGCGACTAAATATCTATACCTAGCAGCATTGCTAATCCCATTACAGTATTATCCCACTCAGGCGAGCTCACCACGTAATATTTGTCTGCTCAATTCTCCGGGTGTTCATAACGGAACTCAAATTCCGTCACGAAAACGTTTTGAAATGTGTTTCCGACTTATAGTGACAATGGGATGAAAGCGTTGCCGAGCCTGCTCTCAGATAAAGATGATGCTACAGAATAAGAAACAATGGCGTAAGAGGCTCTATTCATCACCGGTACTGTAGCGTCAATTATTTTTAAAACGCTTCACTAATTTCGTCATCTCAACGCTCGTCAGTGTGATAAGGCAGTTCCTATCAATTACGTTTTCAAAGCAAAAATGAAATCAAAATTATTTGTGGTTTATATTAGAGCAATTTTACCAATGATAGTTTAAAAATCGAGTCGAATATGGATTTCAATTAAGCTTTTCCAATACCAAACATAATGGGGTCGAGACTTAAAAGCTACCGAACATACGGAGCGAATGCAGCTGTCTGATATCAGTAATCTAGTTTTGGGATTATATGAATCTTCTCCACATTATGCGCCTACTAAATATGCAACTAAGATTTTTGAAAACTAACTTACAGCCGCATGTCATCTGACTAATTATTGTATGTTTCACATTTCGTACTCGACAGATGATGATACATCTACAGTATTCTGACCTGTTTCATAAATCCCAGCTAACTATGTGTACCAGATAAAATGGAATATTATATTTCATTTGCCAGAAAAGTAAACTAAGTGTGATATTGAAAAAGGTCACAATAATCATAACACGGCTCAAAAATTAAAAACGTTGCAACATTTCACACAAAATGGCTAAAAAAAGTTGAACAAGGTACTCGTCTAGACCGACGCGCTCCAATGATTGTTAAACAAGCGTGATAAAAAAAAGAAACAATGCATAACCTTGTGGTAAGGTGGGGTGCGACGAGAGTGATTAAAACCTCTTGAGACGTGGGCCCTTGGTGACGTCACATCGATTCGGGGTCCCACTGCACCGAGGGTATCACCCAGGCAACGCCGGGCCTACTGGTCATATGAAATGGGAAAATTAAAACATGCCAAACAAATAAAAACAAACGGTACTACGGTACATTCAATTCGCTGGAAAGGGTTGATTGAATTGCTGTAAAAAGTGAAAGGTAATTTAGTCTGAACTCGTACTGTGTTCTAGAAAAAGCCTTTGTGTGAATGCAGAATGAGAATGACTGTACGTAGGTAATCGAATTGTGAATGACGTGCGAATTTCCAGCTAAAAGTTATTATTCAAATGCTAATCCATACAGTATTTTATGCCTGGATTCTCGCTTTGTTAGGTAAGTACCTATACGCAATTATTGGTTGGATTTTAAAAGTCAGAACAAATAAAACATGTGAAGCTAAATACAAGGACGCTTTCAATGCCAATGATGCAATAGTTTTGTACAATACCTGATTCTTTCATATTCATTTTATTTTGTTCCAATTAGTACTTAAATAAAACTTTGAGGTCCAATCAACGTCCTTGTCCTTGCTATAAATTTGTTAAAAAACAGCAAACAAGTGAATGACGATTGCTTGCACGGTGACTACATCACCAATGTCCAATAACACGTGGTGCGAACTAAACATTGAAAAGATACTGAAATAGACCTTCTTACATGTCTTATCGAAGGTAAGGCTAGGCTACAGCAGCTCACCTATGCGGTGCCCGGTGCGGGGAGCCGGGCGGCGAGGACGCGGGCGACAACGCTGGCGTCGCGGGCGCGGACGCGGCGCGGCGTCGCGAGTACTCCGTGCCGCCGACCGCCATAGCCGTGCCGCCGCCCACCGGGTCCGTCACGCGCGTCACGCACAGCCCTGACGCTGAACGAGTGGGGCGAGACGGAGCTGCGGAGTAGACAACTTTCGGCTAGGGAGACTCATGCGCTAGGGTGCAGGCAACTGCGATATTCTGCTGGTATTTTCTGTCAACATCTTGTCGTGTAAACTTATGTGGAGTGAGCATGAAGTCAACTGTCATTCCATCTTGTTAGTATATATTGACAACAAGTCATGTTCACTTCACCTGAGCTTACACGGTGAAATGTTTACAGAATCACACTGCTGTTCTCTGGCTGTAAGCTTCTGAAAGATCCAGAGAACAGGAGCTTGAAGAAGAATAACAAAAGTGGAACAAATTTTGTTGTGTTATCGTAGCAAAACGGGAATAATCGTAGCAGGTCTACGGCGTAGCACGTAGACATAATATGATGCTACGCCGCGTAGCTAGTCGAAGAGGAAGGTGCATTTATGTTTACGCTTCTTCTTTGACTGTAACAAAAATGTCTACCAGAGCGTCACGTAGTGTGAAATCAATATGTATTCAGCGCGCACCGGGACTTGACCCGAAATTTAGATGAGCTTGATTATCTCTTTACATTAAATAAGCTACAATTAGATAACCCACGAACCTCCAGTATAACTATAAAGTCCAGCCGGTGAGGACCTGGGCCGATACCCAGAGACGGTGGACGTGGTGGACAGAGTAGACGGGGACCTCTTCAGCCCTGGGCCTTCCCCGGGCCCTGGGGCAACTGACGGCTTCCTCGGTCGCGGCTGTCGCTTGGACCCTGTTCTGCATACTCCTGATGTGAGAGAAGGCAACACATACTGCTATAGTGGAGTGAATGTGCGGACAATGACATCGAAACAGTGCTCGGTGGTACAACCGTACGAGTACAACGTTGTTGTGGGTGGTAGTCAGTACCAGGTCATAGTGTTTTTAAAAGCGTTGTTTTGCTAGCGAAAATGGTGCTGTACAGAATGATACTTTTAGATACTTTTTTAAGTAAGTTCGTACATGCTGATGACTACAGCATTCTGAACTAAAGAAAGTACTGTCGATTAATTACCGCTAAACAAGCAAACGTTCTGAACAAGCGCGGAGTGTTTACTTTATAACGTTCTCAGAAATCGTCCTTTTGAAGCGAAAGTTAGAAAGAAATTCAAAGAAATTACTGTGCGTCTTAGTTTAAATATCAAACAAGCATTCAATACTATTTGATAAAATCAAAGATTGGCTGATTCCAACCTTTTTACGGCTTATACAATCTACATACAAACGGTATTCATTAAATATGAGATTGACAGCAAAATCAAATTATGTAAGGGTGTGAGTTACGTTAGAAGTGGGCCGTCTGGCGATTGAATTAAAACTACGTCGGCCCTTACAACACCAAATTGAACTATGTACAAATACGTGAGGGGAATAACGATAGTTTTCTTTTAGAGCACTCTTAAGAGGTCACCGTTTTTTCGCTGAAGATTAACAGCTAAAGCGACATTGATAAATCAACGTTGAGCTCGTTACGACGACGTGTGTAAAAATTTCACAGGGAGAATTTTATTTGAAGCTGTCATCGCGTTAGTGCATACCTAATCTTCGGGCAAAAACGGTTGAAGACCTCTTTAATAGCAGATAAGTAGGTACCTAGAAGGTGAATTTTAGCTTGGCAATACCGGTTATTGACTAAGTAGTCTCCCACCTAGTTATTTATTTTTCAACTACGAAACAATAAATATGTAATAGCATAAGAACATAATATAGTTTGTTAGCGTCATGAATCGTTGTCGAAAGATTTTATGGACAGGACAACAACCTGGCTATTGCCAAGCCAACTTATAAGCATCAACATAGGTACCTCGTACCTATCATACAATATAAAAGTGGTTACCAGTAGGACACTGGCGGCCCATGGCGCACTTTCCTTCGCAGATGGTGCGCTGGTTCAGCATCGTCTGATACGAGTCCAGCATGACGCGGCATTCCGACAGGTCTCTGTCAGCTAACGCCAAAGACGGGTAACGCTCCTTCAATCTTCTTCTCTCCTTTAGTTAAAAGTTTTTCATGAGTAATCACAGTATGTGTCACATAAGCTACACCGCCAGATTCAAACTAATGTAGGTATACTGGGTACCGATTGCATAGTTGGACACGGACACGGACATAAACGGCATAGCTGCGATTTTGAGACAAAAGATTTTGTACTCTTAGGGTCATAGAACATTTGATACGATTAAAGAAAAGAATTTTATCATTCAGAGCCCATTCCTATCGTATCCTATTAGAGTAGTGTCAGTAATATTTCATAAAAATGCCACAGTAAGAAAGGTATAACTCGTTAATTTTTGTAATTGGGTCTAGTTTTCCGCAGTTAAGATATACTTAACAAAAACCGTATAATAACCAGGGTGCAGTAGCCCACCAGATCTGTCTTTGTCAGAGTATCTTTCCTTTTCCATGGAGGATGAAAAGCTTTTTATACCTCGAAAAGTTAATGGGAATTAAATTGTACCAATAAATGACCTCATGGCTTCATGCTACCGTTGTGTGACCCAATTCGCCATCGAACAGTCATGGGGTGTGTCTAATATGGGTTATGGTTTGTTGCCTTCCCATTATAATGGACTAGCTGTTGCTCGAGACCTTTTTCGCTTACAAATTCCACTCCCTTTTTATATCGATAGTGAACTGAAAATTTTTGTTTTCTGTTATTCTATCGTCGTATTACCTCGAACACCTGTTGTGAGTCTGCTGACGGACCTATCGAAAAAAACTGTTTGAATAGGAAGAAGTAATTTACAAGCAAGTTAATATACCCTTTATAATGGGTAACACGTAAGTGACTTTAATCAGACCGAATTTTGACAAATAGGCTCACTATCGATTCGCTTGGTCACGCGAATCATTCATTAAGGTAACCATACATACTTAGTTAACTTTTCCAAGAAATACCGTGACGCCTCGAATTGCTTGATTACAGCACTTTATTTTCCACTAATCTAAATACAATTTCAAGAAAGACTTAGGTAGGTACAACTAATATCTACCTAGTTTTAATAACATAAGGCGAGGATAATATTCGTCGTTATAAGAGAAAGGGAATATTTTCAGAATTTCTGCGAGTGTGTTTCAACGTGTCACGCAAGGTGGCCACAATCCCAGCGTGTGTCGCTAGCCGACGTATAAATTACCAGGATTTACACGAACGTTATCATTGTATGGGTGCGATATTCCGAACAAAGTGTTTTGTTTATTTATGGTGTAAGCAGCTAGCACAGGGGTGCAAGGGGACACAAATACCATCTTAGTGCTCCAAGTCAACCTCACCTGCTCGTGGTGCATCCTGCTGATCAACTAACGAGGCTCTGACGATCGACAAATGGCGGTATAACCATTCTAACTTCGCAGCTAGTGACGGGCAGCAGCGTCACTAGTGCGAGAAGCAGCGACCTGCGATCGCCAACCCGCATGCCCAGCGTGGCGATTATGGGCAAACCCTCCAATGGCAAGTCAAAATCAACCACGGCCTCCAGTTCCCGGTCGCCTTGCTATTCCTGATTTTGGTGGCGGTCACGGTAACGGCAAGGTAGGGGGTGCGAAGAATCCCCGGGTTACGAATGGCCGCCAAACACAACTGACCTTGGCAACGTACAATGGACGCACGTTACGGCTCGACGAACACCTAGTGCAGCTAGAAGAAGAAGTCGGAAAAGTAAGGTGGCACATTCTTGGCTTGAGTGAAGTCCGAAGAAAGGGGGAGGACACAATATAACCCTGGAATCGGGTAATTTTATGTATTTTCGAGGGGAAACTAGCTATCCCAAGGCGGAGTCGGGTTTCTTAATAAATAAATCCCTCTGTGACAACGTTCAGGAAGTCTCCAGTGTCTCGAATAGGGTAGCGAACCTCGTAATTAAGCTAACTGAGAGGTATAGCCTCAAGGTAGTTCAGGTTTACGCACCAACTTCGGCACACTCGGATGATGAAGTGGAGGAAATGTTTGAGGACATCTCCAAGCCCTTGCATTCAACCACTAAGGCCCACTACAGCGTTCTCATGGGGGATTTCAACGCTTAAGTGGGAGTTCAGAATTGCAGTGAATCGGTAGTAGGATCTTACGGGTTTGGCAGCAGAAATCATAGGGGCCAAATGCTTGTCAACTTCCTTGAGAAGGAGGGGCTTTTCTTGATGAATTCTTTCTTTAAGAAACAGCTCCAAAGGAAGTCCCAACACTGTGACGAAAAATGAGATAGACTTCATCATAGCGAATAAAAAGCATATATTCAGGGATGTCTCAGTGATCAACAGGTTCAATACGCCGAGTGATCACAGACTTGTTCGAGGCTCTCTGAATATCAACTTCAAGCTCGAGCGAAGTCGTTTGATGAAGTCTAGGCTCCGTCCAAATATGCTCCAAATTGTGTCAGGATCTGAAGCGTTCCAGTTAGACCTGGAGAACCAATTCGCTGCTGTGGAAACCACAAACGACGTTGACCAGGCGCTCGACAAAATGATGGAAATCCTCAGGGAAGAAGGTACGCGATTTTGCAAAATGCGGCGTACGGGCAGGAGGTCCAGGCTTTCGGAAGAAGCTCTGGAGCTTATGACGGAACGACGTAACAACCCACCTATCACTTCGTCAGAACAACGGGAACTCAACAAAAATATAAGAAAATTGGTAAGACGCGATCTCCGACGCTCTAATACACGCTCTATAGAGAAAGCGATTGAGCAAAATCGGGGGTCGAAAGTGTTCGTCCAGTCTCTTGGGAGGAGCCACCTGACGAAGTTGACCAAAGCAAGTGAATATATCATCGTTTCGAAGCCGGAGATTATTTCGGAAATCGAAAACTTCTACGGTCAATTGTTCGTATCGCATGCATCCCGGCTTGAACCCGAAAATGAGGACTCCAGGGCCAAATTAACCTACTATTTCACGGAAGACCTGCCAGAAGTCAGCTAAGACGAAATCGAGGCGGCTCTTAGACAACTTAAAAATGGAAAAGCCCCTGGTGAGGATGGGATTACAACCGAGCTCCTGAAAGCGGGAGGCAGTCCTATACTAAAAGAGCTTCGGGAGCTCTTCAACTCTGTCCTGTTCTATGGGAGAACTCCAGAAGCGTGGCGAAGGAGTTTGGTCGTTCTTTTCTTTAAGAAGGGCGATAAGACCATTTTAAAGAATAACAGACCCATTTTACTCCTCAGCCACGTATAAAAGTTGTTTTCAAGAGTCGTTACGAATCGTCTAGCGCGAAGACTCGACGAGTTTCAGCCACCGGAACAGGCCGAGTTTCGAGGGGGGTACAGCACCATAGACCACATCCACACAGAGCGACAAATTATACAGAAGTCCGAAGAATATAATCGGCCCCTATGTCTTGCCTTTGTGGACTATGAGAAAGCTTTTGACTCTGTCGAGACCTGGTCTGTTTTGGAATCTCTGCAGCGATGCCAAGTCGACTAGCGATATATCCAAGTGCTAAGATGTCTTTATGAAAACGCGACAATGGCCGTCCAAATTCAGGACCAGCGAACTAAACATATCCCACTGCGTCGAGGGGTGAGACAAGGGGACGTAATTTCACCGAAACTGTTCTCAAACGCATTAGAGGATGTGTTTAAGACGCTGGTCTGGGAAGGACGCGGCATTAACATCAACGGCGAGTACATCTCACACTTGAGATTTGCAGATGATATAGTCATCCTGGCTGAATTGCTGCAGGACTTGCAGCAGATGCTGAACGACCTAGTTGATTCTTCTGTATGTATTGGTCTCCGGATGATCTTGGACAAAACCCAGGTTATGACCAACGAACATGTTACCCCAGGACCGTTTTGTTGTCAATGGCGGTGCTCTTAAGGTTGTTCGAGAATACGTGTAGGTACTTCGGGCAGACTCTGCAGTTTGGTAAGAACAACTTTGAGAGAGAGGCTAACAGAAGAATTCAGCTGGGTTGGGCAGCGTTTGGGAAGCTTCGCCGAGTCTTCTCGTCACGTATTCCACAGAGCCTAAAGACTAAGGTCTTCAATCAGGGCGTCCTGCCTGTTATGACTTACGGAGCCGAAACGTGGACACTCACGGTACGGCTGGTCCATAAATTCAAGGTCGCTCAGCGAGCTATGGAACGGGCTATGCTTGGGGTCTCTTTGAGAGATCAAATCCGCAACGAAGTGATCCGATAGAGAACCAAAGTTGAGGACATAGCTCATAGAATAAGCAAGCTGAAGTGGCAATGGGCCGGCCATATTAGCCGTAGAATCGATGACCGTTGGGGTAGACGAGTTCTTGAGTGGAGACCGCAAATCGGCAAACGTAAGGTAACGTAGGACGCCCTCAGGCTAGGTGGAGTGACGATCTTCGCAGGGTGGCTAATAGCAGCTGGATGAGAGTTGCCGGTGATCGAGCTAAATGGCGTGCACTTGGAGAGGCCTATGTCCAGCAGTGGACTGTTATAGGCTAATGATGATGATGATGATGAGCTAGCACAAAGCCACACGACCAGAAACGAACACAGAACCAGACTGTACATTACTTTGTTCGTCTTTTTGTTAAGTAAATGTTTTCAATCTAAATTGCCGAATGAAGCATTGAAACAGCTGAGTTGAGTTGAGCTAGAGATACCTAGTCTGTCTAGAACTGTCTGGATTAAAGATCCTTCCTCCATTTTAACATTTAAATGTCGGTAGTCCATATATTAGCCTGACCATTATTACATATATTGGAACAGCAGGCGTGTCCACAAGATGATATCGTTGATGTATGCAAGGATAAAGCTTTCGATTTCACTAGAATCTATCGTGATAGTATTGATTTGATTGGGCTGAGTGATGTCACAGCGTTTTACAGCGTGTTGGACGGGACGCGTGATAAGTAGGTAGGTAGGTACCTGGAATTCAGCGTATCATCACATCTAGATAACGTATTCATTCCTATTAGCATAGTAACATGAAATTGATGAAATTATTCTCGGTGTCGGTATTGTAATTTCTAGTTCATGGAACCCAGCTTGATTCCAGCGTTCCGTTCGTTTATTTGGCCTCAAATTGTGATTAAAGTTAGGTTAGGTTAGGTTATATATTTAATATATTCGGTCTAATATATTCGAAAGCGACTTGATGAATTAGAGCTCTAAGGCCTCTCAAATCGCCTCCTAAATGGATACGACAACGACCGGTCGAATAACCAAGTGGACAAGGTTCAGATACTATTTTGACCACAAAAGCTCCAACCAAAAGGCCTGGTAAGGCCGCAACTGGTGGGACTGCCGGATTAACGATAAGCCATGGTAGTGGTCGCGTAGAGGACGAACCCACCGTGCCATAGTGTTATCTCCGTAAACTTGGATAAACACTTAAATATTTATTTCTCCTACGTGATTCCCGATCTGATAACGTGACAGAGATCGCTCAGAATAAAGAGCTATGGAAATAGAAAGGGGAGGTCTTTGCCCCACATTGGAATCTATGGCACAAAAATAAGGCTAGAATAAATAAATAAAGTGATTCCCTTACTTTAACCCACTTGTAATAGATAGGTACGTCTCTAGATTAATGTCAGTGTTAAATAATTAATACTTTCTAACTTGTTTCTGAATGATACCCTTACCTCAACCAGCTTATACGTCTCAAACTCTTGCAGTTGCCTCTGGAAGCCCAGGTTGGGGTTGGCGACGGCCCTCCCCGCGCGCACCACCTTAAGCGCCTCGCGCCACGTCAGTGGCGTCACGGACATGATGTACGCCACCGCAACCGTCACGCTGCGGGACATCCCTGCTAGACTGTAGGACAATAACACATTCTGATAAATATAAAAAGGGACAGGTACAGATAAATACATGACGTGACTGGCCCAGAGTAAACGTGCAAGCGCGGTGCGAGCGCGCTGGTGGACACAGTGTTACGGCTCGGTAATCGAACTTCGGGGCTTCGGCACGTCTATCAAATCGGTGTCAGGCAAATGTGAATAGCTTCATTTAAAATGTTCTGCCACTGCAACATTCAATGAAAATTCGGGCCCGACAGTCGACAAGTGGGAACGGACTCTTACCGTGCCACAGACCTGACGTGTTTCCTCCAGATAAAACAAAAGACGTTTGCTTGCCAGTGAAGCTAACGTACGCCACACGCCACGTAAAAAATTACCACATGCCTCGTGAGTTGTGAACCCACGAGGCATGTGGTAGTTTCTTACGCTTGACATTTCGCGCCCGCCGTCATCACCGCGTACGCTCTTCATTCTGGTCGAGGCCTTATGAGGATAGAGACTGGTAATTGACACATTTATTAAGATTTCTGTAATTTATTTTTAAAACCATTCATTCATTCAAAAAACAAAACAAATAATGCGCCAATTACAGAGAATGAGAGATGCGTCAGCATTATACTCTTTGTCATAATATTATCCAAAAACTTCCATAAACAAGTAGCTAGTGACAATTCATATTAATTATGTTTAATATCTGTGAACAAAGATGCAGGAGGTACGAGACAACACAGCTAAAATAATAGATAGTCCTTCACATTCCCAAACTGATTAAACGAACATCAGGATTGATTCAACCCCATCCTCCCTTAGATTCCAATAAGGCTCAAGCTAAGCTGGTCGACGGCGCGGTGGCGCTAGATAGCGGGTGTCGTCAACAGCACTCGATCGACTTCAAAGTTCAAACTGCAAGCGATGCGAGTGGCACTTGACCGAGAAAGGTGGGCTCTGGAGTTAGCTACGACGAAGTATAAGATAAGATTTGAGATTTTCCATTCTCAAGGACTTGACTAAGATTATATTCAAGTAGGTAAGTAGGTCCTACCCACACAGCAAAAACTTAAGTATTTGGTTGAGAAACGAAAAAAAAAAAAATCATTCTTACTCCAATTTACAGTTCCATTAATAGCAATGAATATCTTCTAAAATTATAGCAAGCCAAAATATTAACATTTTCTGAACTGAGAAATAACTTTAGTGCCTATCAAAGTACTGTAAAAATCATTACTCTCTTTTTGGAGCTGTAATACCAATTCAGGGGCAATATAGACAGAATATTTTCAAGTGTCAGTCTACTAGAATTAACGTTAGGAGGCCTTGAAACTTTCAGCAGAGACGCGTTAAGCAATAATTGCTGCATTATCTAGGTACACGCTTCTGCGAACTTCGCAGGCGTATCTTTTGTGTCATTATATAAATCTGTGTACATAAAGTATCATAGTCCCGTCATTAACTATTTCTTGCCGCGGGACCACTCCTCTGTAGGTACTTGTGTAACCAAAGCCGCGGCAAATGGTGCGTCATTAAAATCTTTCCTTGCTCCACTTTTCTAATAGCAACGTTGTTTTCTCAAGATATTTTTGAATTTTCTCGACTAAGAACGGCGGTAAAATAAAAACAGTTTCGCGGTACCCTAATTGGACAACTTCCATAAAAATTAGGCCAAAGGAAGCGCTGAATTTGCTGAAGCAACATCTAAGGCAGGCTGTTTTTAGCCGCAGATTTTGGTCCAAATAACCAGACCCTTCATACCTTTTTGACCTGAACATAACTCGTCTGTTTTAATTTTCTAGACTATGGGTGGCAAAAAATGAAAATAAAACTTCGTTTTTATCGGACAGCTTCCCCATTTCTACCTGAAGCAACTGTGGTCCAACAAAACTCCAACTGAGGGCACGGTTAACCACAGGTTTTAGCCTAAATACTTAGCGAGACGGATATTTTAATTTATCATCACGTTTTGTGTAAATAGCAGAAGTAGTGTAAAAAGCCGCTTAACTGAAGCGGGATTTAAAATGCTTTACATTTTATAAAATATGGTACAGAGGTATGGTATGTTACTTAGTTGTGGTCGGCGCAACCTGTTTTCCTCTTCCATTCTGCCATATCAACCGTCACGGTATTATTCTGCCATATCAACCGTCACGGTATTATTCTGCCAAATCAACCGTCACGTCATTATTCTGCCATATCAACCGTCACGGTATTATTCTGCCATATCAACCGTCACGGTATTATTCTGCCATATCAACCGTCACGTTATTATTCTGCCATATCAACCGTCACGGTATTATTCTGCCATATCAACCGTCACGGTATTATTCTGCCATATCAACCGTCACGTTATTATTCTGCCATATCAACCGTCACGGTATTATTCTGCCATATCAACCGTCACGGTATTATTCTGCCATATCAACCGTCACGTTATTATTCTGCCATATCAACCGTCACGGTATTATTCTGCCATATCAACCGTCACGGTATTATTCTGCCATATCAACCGTCACGGTATTATTCTCGTCACTTTCTATTTTCATTCATTTTTTTTTTCATAATTCTTCACTGCATTCATTTTTGGACTCATCACACAATACATCATAATTATCAGTGATTCCCTTTCAACTTTTCTGTCACTGGCGCCTTTTCCAAATTTCTTTTAACACAATAAATAGGTACTCATTCCATTCTTGACTAAACTATAAACGCAATTTAGCGTTACGCATCCACAATCTTTTCATAAAATACTACTTATCTACCAACAACTAAGCATAGTTTTATTAGAAGTAAGAAAGCTAGTGTAGACCTACTTACATCGCACTAGCGACTAGCGATAATTGTGTAATCAAGTGAAAGGCAGCGATACGATTAGCGATTAATCAACGGTGACGTTCAATAGTTCAGCAGGACAGAATCGCGCGACCTTTCGCACGGACCCGACAGGAAGCGGAAATGAATTAAATGACTGTAGGGCGATTAATCAGAACTGACTTTTAACGAACAGTTACTATTTTGGATCGGTACATTCGGTACTATAGGCAGATATGTACTGGCTGGATGGGCGATCTACTACTTTTTTAGGAAAATAATTTACATTTATTTTTATGTTATACTAGCGACCCGCCCCGGCTTCGCGCGGGTGCAGCAATTTCGAATCATCATTCAGCCTAGCCTTTTCCCAACTATATTGGGTTCGGCTTCCAGTCAAACTAGATTTAGCAGCAATTTTGAATATATATCTTATTTGTCGTAACGTACTTATAAGAATGGATTACGTTGTCGCGCTGAAAAGCACGTTTTTACTAAGTAATTGTAATTTTCCTCGCTTTTGGCGGCCGGTAGGTCCGCCGCAACCGCTATGTCCATGTATTTGAAATCTGTAATTTGTTTGAAAATATCAATTTAAATTACATGCTGTTAAGGGTCATATTGATCAATACGCTTCGTAAATAAGCCTTTATTTCTCGTAAAAAGTACAAGAAAAAAAAAGGTTATTGTGGGCTATCCGTAAGAGATAGACATATGTATACTATTGCGGATTTTTTTTGAGTTGTAAAATACTATAGCACATTACTTTGATCTATGTCGGTCGTAGGGTTCAGTCAGCATTTGGGTTAAAATTTACTTTATAGCCCGCTGATTTAAGGGTCGGGAGGGGGTGGAGGGGGGAGGTGGGGGGGAGGGGGTGCCCTCTGCACCACCCCCACCCCCCGGAGCCCCACGGTTATGGAGATATCCATGGTTAAAGTTTTGAGGTTAGAATAGCATTTGAGTTAGAAAAACAGGTAAAATTGAGTATCGTTTAGCAGGAGGAGGGACGGGGAGGTGCCCCCTATGCCCTAGCACCACTCCCATGTAAAGGCGACAGGCTGTTCTTGAGAAAAACTAATTATAGTAACCTAACCTCAAAAAGTTTTATATTCAGTCCGGAGGCCCAGTCGACGGAGCCCCGCTTCGCGGGGCTCCTACTTCTGAGTAGTTTATAAAAAAATAACCTCGAAGGGAATGGCGGGGTCTATTCGCTCGCTTCGCTCGCTCACTCGACCCCGCCATTCCCTTCTAACCTAACCTGTCCGAGTCGGGGTGCCCACAAGTCCAGAGCTCGCTTCGCTCGCTCTTGCATCCAATGGCACTTCACTTGGTTCACATTTATTCCGTACTTTATGTATGTGAATATGTAAAAATATTATATTTATGAAAAAAAACAAGATATAAAATTGAACAAAAAACACTTCTAACGTTAACGGAACGTGAAATGTCAACTTTGACGTCTACCATGACAATTTATCTAACCTAAAAATTTGCAAATGGCGTACTATTTTCGTACTTTTTTGAAACTTTAATGAATTTTATCTCGTAAACCGTGATTCTCCGCACCTTGCTACTTTGTAAAAGGCTTTCTATTCGTGAGTACTATCTACAAAAAAAATATGAACTTCCAAAGCCGCGGGCTATAAAGGAAATTCGAGCCAGCATTTGCGCAAAAAATGTGTTAATTACGACATCACATTAGAAACCTGTAAAATTATCAATGTTTTTCTACTATATTACCTATGCATGTATGTATTATACACATAAACCTTCCTCTTGAATCACTGTATCTATTTAAAAAAAAACCGCATCAAAATCCGTTGCGTAGTTTTAAAGATCTAAGCATACAGAGGGACAGACAGACAGCGAGAAGCGACTTCGTTTTATACTATGTAGTGTTTAGTGATCTGTTAATACATTGGAACGGAATTATATCTACTTCATCACTCTTAGGTTACTTTACTCGATGCTCTGCTCACATAATCAAGAAAGAAAATCCTTACAAGCCACTGTTGATTCAATTAATCATTCAAATGAAGCTCCGAGATCATTGAATATGTCACATGTACCTATGTATATGAATTTAATATCGAGCTACTTCAGACGGGCGACGTTTTCTGAAATATACCTACATAAGTATCTACCTACCGACAAAAGAGTAGGTACATGCTAACTTTTGATGATAATAATAAAAAGATACGTGTCTGTGATTTACAATGGCGCCGCACCTAGCCCCTATTTTGTGAATGTTTTCACAACGACAGTCTCTGGAGGACAAACGAGGCAGTTACGAAACTTCAGACATGTTATTATTTATTCTAATGTTTCGGACAAGACTGTTTACTTACAAAGGTCGAAGTTATGACAGGCATTTAGTGGACCTGATCATTATGTATAAGTAATAAATAATAAGTATTGTGAAAATGAGCTCGTTCAGAAAAATATTATAAGCACTAGGTTAGCTTGCTTTTGGTATCCTATGAAATAAATTCACTGTAGGTAGAAAGTAACAAGAACCTGAGATTTTTTTTCTCGCAAAAACATGTTTTATATTTATTAGGGTTTGCTTTTGGTATCCTATGATATAAATACACTTTAGGTAGAAAATACCAAGAACCTGAGACTTTTTTCTCGCAAAAACATGTTTTATTTTTATAAGAGGTGGGTTTTCTCTTGATTCTAGTCAGAGATGCTTTAGGATTTTTGATAGGCGCGCGTTTGACCACAATCTCACCTGATAGAAAGCGATGATATGGTTGACGATGAGTCACGCTAGTCTAGAAGCTCATAAAGCTCACCTATTCAATTTTGACATATCTAAGGATCTCCAGAAACTGTCATAATATTTGATGTGTTGAAGTAAGCTTTGTTTGGAACGTACAAACTTAGGCTAATGAGGTATCATATTGCTAATTACCATGTTTGCGAGGCTGCCAAAAGACAAGGCAGAGAGCTATGGACGAACAGATGGGAGGCCATGGCCAAGCACAAAGTGTTGGAGCTTGGGAAATGTTTACTACCTAAAAAAACCTACCAAGTGCCTGTTGGGTCACGCGCAGTGTAGCAGTCGTTAGTCTGACACCAGTCAAAAGTAGTACCATGTTACCCAGTTAATGGGTCGTAGAGGTCTGGTAGGCAGTAGCTCCACATAAATTACCTAATGGTATTCAGCTGAATCCGGTTTGACTGGGAGCCGAACCGAATGTAGTCGGGAAAAGGCTCAGATGATTATTTTATCGTTTCGTTTACGTGGCGAAACTATAAGGGTTACATGTGGAATACGGAACCCTAAAAACGAAATATCAAACAAATAAGTAAACGAGATCTGTTCCAATTTGTTAGTCTATCATTGATTTATTTTGTTAGCGTAGTAGCCGAAAATTGTTAGGGAGTTATGGTGTGCGTGATCGATGATGGAGAATTTGATTTATAAATGGAACCCATTACTGACGACCTTAAAACCTTTTTAGTTAATATTCTATCTACCTTCCTTTAGATGGTCCCATTTCCCCAATTGATCAGTCTTTGGTAGGTTAACGTTTTCTTAGTAGTATCAAATCAAAAGAGACCTCTCTAATCGGCAAAAGTGCTGTGTGGTCACAGTTAGATGAACTGAAAGCTTTAAGGGTATTCCAATAGGGGATAAATCACTCATTCCACTGCGGGCGCCATGAAGTCGGGGAATTTCGGGAATGGCCTCATTGATAACTGAGCAATTTACCTGGTAACAGTCTAAATAGTCAATGATTCGGCTGCTGTGCGAAGACTCTGGTTCCCGGCATCAGTAGGAAATTAACACAGCTTTTACAAATACGAGTATGTGCGATATTTTTGTGTAGTATTTTGCTTCTAGTCTAATGTTTTCGTTGTGACTGATTTATTACAAATATTACAGCAAGTTTAAATATAATATAAATCGGTAAATAAATTGAGAAGATAAACCCTCAGTTCTTGTTAAAAAAGGAAGTAGCCTGTGGTCAAGACAGGGGGGCTACTCTATAAGCCCGAAGTCCGTAGTTTCGGGCTTAGTTACGGGCGTATTCTACTCCGTATCACCTAACCACTAAGAATTAATGACAACACGATTTCACAGTTACTATTAAATCGTGTTGTCGTTCACTATTAGTTCGAGTTTGGGACTATCGTAAATTCGTAGGTAATACAGAGTAGAATACGCCCGCAACTAAGTCCGAAACTACGGACGTCGGGCTTAGAGAGTAGGCCCCCTGGTGCATCGATATGCACCTGGGGGAAAGGAATATCTTGGAAGACAACAATGTTAAGAAAAGTTTTACCGTTAATCTGTAATTATAAACGTTAGTTAAACGTAAGTTTGGCGAAGCATGAAATTGGAAGTATGCAATACAGAATTACTTAGGTACCTACTTATTAATTGCTAATTAATTTGTCATGCCAGGTGGCAACAAGTGACAAATGACAATGTGATAATTCAACAACTTTGTACTTTTATTTCATACATTGTCTGCTTTATTATACAACACCTGACACAAACTGGGACAACTATGTCAGTTACAGTTAGTGACAAATTTTGTCGCGTCGTCAGTTATATTAAGCAGGGCCCAGTACACGGTACAAAAGTAACATACAAACCTACTTCAGCGAAATATTGTATCTAAAATAAACAAAGTTTCCTTTGAAATATTTCGCAGTGCATTACCACTGAAAAGGGAAAGGCACTGGTGACCATGAGCCGTCAGAAGGGTACAATTTATAACATGCTGGGTGGGGAGGAAATTCATATTCTTATTTTTACGGCGATCAAAGACTATAAAACCACTTGACTGCGCATACAGTGCCCCGACGCACGAAAACTATTAGTGTTTTTGCTCAGATGTTAGTCAGCGGCACTAGTAACCATTTTAGTTGTGACCAATTGTTAGACCTGTGGGCATGCTAAGTTTTTACAAATCGTTTTAATTTTTATGCAATTTATAACGCATAAAAATGCCTTCATACCCGGTGAATTTGTGTGGGAAACATTCCAAGACCTTTTGTTACAAAAATGATGGCATAACTTTTCATCGGAGAGTAAAGACTACGCAAAATATTTTTGATTTGAATCAGATGATGAGCCACTGCAGGGGTCTATATAAAATGGTGGTTAGGTGAACGAGCACACTGTGAGAAGCGCGCGTTGATGTCTTTTGGAAAAGTCTCTTTCTTTCATTAGGAAATACTTATATTTTTATCCCTTTCTTCCCCTTTGTATTTTTATCGTAAAAATCTGTGCTGTTACGTTTAATGATTGAAGTCGATTTATCGATGATCATAAAATTACAACTAATACAATTTTTGATCAATTCACATACTTACATTAAACACGTAACTACTTTTAAACGACATTAAAAATAGGAGGAGGGTCTCAGATTTTTCATCTGTGTGTTTGACATACATGTTTTCATTTTAGATTTTCGAAGATTTCAGAATTAAAATAAAAGTGGAAAGATAAGGTTAATAGGGAAACTTTGTTTAAACAAGATATAGCGCTGTTTGTTTGGATTGAGTATTTTTAACCGACTTCCCAAAAAGGAGGAGGTTATCAATTCGGTTGTATGTTTTTTTTTATGTTTGTTACCTCATAACTCCGACAATTATGAACCGATTTGATAATTTTTTGTTTTATCTGAAAGGATATACTTGCAGATTGGTCCCATTTAAATCATATCAAAATCGGTTACGATCTTTGGATTTTAAATCGAAATCGCTGGAATTTGACTATTTAGATGATTCTTTGATAATCGAAATTGCGTATTTTGCTTTTCTGCGATTTTGTAGTGGTCGGTGTAGGTACTTTAAATTCTGAAGTCGGTGTCAAAATACGAAGATGCTAACAAAAACACCGACTTCCGAATTTAAAGTTATTTTTGACTTTGTAGTGTTTTTTTTAGAAGTCGGTTGTATTTTTTTGTAAAAAGTTTTTTATTATAATGTTAAAATCCATTTTATCGATATCGACTATTTTCCTTTAATCAAGTAGTGCCACCACTAACCATAAGCTACTACTACTATGCAACTTGACCTTGAACGGACCAATTGCAGCCGTGCGTTGTTCCTCGTCCCCCGGCCCGCTGTAGTGAGCCGCGTACTTAGAAGAAATCGGCCTATACGCTCTCTAGTGGTTATATACTCTATGACGGCGATGAAAGAAATCCAGTCGACAAACATCTATCAACAATAGATTTATATTGTTTCCGATATTTTCTCTCTTAGGATTCATGTAGTTAAGTAGGTAAGTGGGTTGTTTATTTTATCACATTGATTTAGAAATATCTACGTTATTTTTCTTGGCCGAAATCTAAACTGATATATACAGCTAAAATTGTTCGTTTTCTAACCGACTTCCCAAAAAGGAGGAGGTTATCAATTCGGTTGTATTTTTTCTTCCTAAGTGTGTTACCTCATAACTCCGTCAATTATGAACCGATTTGAAAAATTCTTGTTTTATCTGAAATTTTATCAGAATCGGTTACGAAGTTTAGATTTTAAATCAAAATAGCTGGAATTCGTTTACTTGGATGATGGTTTTTTGTCATCCAAGTAATCGAAATTTGCGCGAATTTTCTGCGATTTTGCAATGGTGTTGTTAGGTGTGGGGTAGCAATAAAAAATTAAAAAACTTTTTTCAAAAAAATACAACCGACTTCCAAATAAAAAAAACAAATAAAAATAACTTTAATTTCGGAAGTCGGTGTCATAATAGTAATACGAAGAAACTAACAAAAACACCGACTTCCCAAATTAAAGTCATTTTTTACTTAGCTTTGTTGTGTTTTTTTTTTTTTATTTGTAAGTCGGTTGTATTTTTTTGTTTTCCGTAAAGGTATTCTGCGACATCTTAGTGCTGATACAATTTATACAACTTTCACCGATGAGGAGCTACAGTGTCGCTGAGTTTGAACTTTTTATGCCGGAAAAAATGCACTGCACCTGAGGAATAGGTATCGGTAGCAAAGCCGCGGGAAAAGTAGGGTCCATGTATAACAAAATAGTGAACACCAAAAATGATAGGTTATAAGAAGATTGGGAGTAGCGAAGCAGCAATGACTGTTCCTTTCTCAGTATCCATAATCCATTCGTAAACCTTAAATTTCATCGTTCAACAGTAAATTTTACGAGACGATGTGATCAATACTACCGGCTGTATGTTTAAGCATTTATGTCAGGTGTCCTACTCACCAATGTATCAGGACGTTGCCGTCTCGCAGGCGCGCGGCGTGTATGAAGTCGTTGCACAGGCTGAAGTACTGCGTCAGGTTCTGGTCCGGGGAGTCCGACGCCATTATGCACAGGTAGTGCTTGTCCTGTTGGCGAAGAAAGAGTTTGACATTAATACCTAAAATTATCGAAAATCACCACCTCCAGCACCTACTGTCAATATCGTCATCATCAGGACATCAGCCTGTTCACTGGTGGACATATAGGGCTCTCTAATCGCGGTACCCAGCAACCCTAAGAAGATCGACGCAGCAGGTTTTTAGGTGACTTAATCTGAAGAGATATAGGTATGTATTTCTTAGCTTCTCTCGGTCATGTTATCAGTTTGAGTCGTTGGTAACTACTGATAAAGGCCTTAGATTTAAAAGATGAAAAGTTATAGTAGGTATAAAAAAAAACATTCATCTTGTTAAAATCTTCAATCCCTAGTGGTTTGTGGAAGACAGGCTACAATAAATTGCTCAAGAATTTGGCTATAGGTACCTACTGCGCTTTATTTACGACCAGCCAAAATCTACCATTGTCTGACCGGAATAACTTTGATTGTAATTTTAAGTCAAAGGTTCAACAAAGCCATTGAACATTTATATTTAATACAGCATTAAAGTTTGGCAACAATCCATAAATCTGCCGAAACGATCCGTAAACAAGCCTAAAACTGTGGAAACATTAATATAATCTGCTTTACAAACTTACCCCTTGTAAGCTAATCAAAACAAGCGACTGTAGCTTTCGGTTAGTTAGTGTACCTAAATCATTATGAGAAGTTATTATTTGGTGTTCAGTCGTGTGGTTTCTAGGATTAGAATAGCTCTTCGACTCCTGAAGGATCAAAATATAAGTCCATCAATATTTTTTTTTGCATATTTTGTATCATGCTGATAATCAGCACTCGACTTTTTATGGTTAACTTACATCAAAGTCAAGCAACCACACACATGCAACCACAACATTTCCACAAGTGATCAAGCTACTACTTGTCTTCTTATTTCTTCAGGCTTTCTATAGGCGATGCGTTGCCCTTTGTTTGTAGGTACTTTCGCTGTGATTATAAGAAAGTTATGACTGTTTATTTTAGATTTTTCATGAAAAGAAAAAATAAAACGCATTAGTAAAACTAGTACTTAGACTAATATAATGTTCGATGAAATGTTCGATCTCCAGCAATTTTTGACCCAATTCTCTATTGACCAAATTCATTTCATGGAGTGGAATACTTTAAAATGATCACGCCTTTCTTTAAAACTTTGCTTCAAGAGTAAGTTGTGAACGGAGCGCGGACGCGACAAACTTTAAAAGTTAAGGCGGATAGTACCGACCATAGAAATGAGAACTTTTACTTAGTTAAGTTCACCGGCTTTTAAGTTCCAAGCTTTTGTAGCAGTTTCGTGGTAGTCGTACAAAAACCTGGGTACTACGATACAATACGGTCGCTTTTGAAACTGCTAGGTATAATAAAGAGATAAATGTAAAGATTTTAAGACAGCTTTTCTAACAACACATTCCGTGGTTTCCTCTTGTTTCGAATGATGAGAAGATCAAATCTAGAATAAAAATTTACTCATCCTTCAAAATCATCACAGGTGAAAAGAAAGAAAGAAGATAAGTTTATTTGACACACAATTACATGGAATCCATAGAAACAAAAAGCCACAAAACATACAAACAAAAAACAATTTTTTATAACATTTATATTCATTTTTTTATTTTTTTATTATACCTACTTTTTTGTTTTTTTTCTACCATATCAATTGGGTATAAAAATTCTCCCGGTGCAGTGCGTTCCTATACAAACTTATAAAGATATATGCACGATATTACCTACATAACAATAACAACCCACCACGTTCATTGGCAGGTATCACTATGTTATTCACCGACTATGCTCAGAATTGCTCAGTTATTTACTGCAGGCTCATCATAATCTCTGCTCAATCTAGGCAGCTCCATTCCCCTGGCGAATGAAACTGTGAAACTTCAATTCGGAGTTTTAATTCCCTTGGGCGGAATAACATGGGCCAGCGATGATGTGATTCTACCAACTACAGTACTTGCAATCTGTTCATGATGGATGCTCATTGGACAAATTTTATTACTGTTAGTGATGAGAACATTATCAGACGTAATAGGTTTTTTTTTTCAAGATACTGTCTTGTTTGGCTAACTTACTCGTGTAGCGGAATTTGTTCGAAAAAGTTACCGCGGCCCTGAAACGCAAAAGGACGCATGGATGGATTTTAGTCAGGAAGAGTCTGACACTCCGTTCTGCTCCGCTCAGGGCGGGAGGAGTCTTTTGATGATTTCTCATCCTTAAAAAACTGGCTGGAGTCGCAATGGTCATTCTCGTGATCAACATATGAATTGACTGTGTCTGTGTGTAAAAAAAATTGAGTAAGTGCGAGTCGGACTCGCGTGCAAAGAGTTCCGAACCAATTCCATTTTTGTAATATGTTATTTTAACACTATATGTAAACTTATTTGATTTGCCTGTAATCTGTAGGTAAAGATCTATTTGCATTTTTTCCAAAATTTTAGTCTCAGTAATTTCGGAGATAAGAGGGTTTCTTGAATAATTTTAAAACTATTTGTCACAGTAAGCTTTCATATGTCTCGATCAGTTCTTTTCACAATTTTTTTTTTGTAATTTTCTAGTTTGACCCCAAAAGCACCCAAAAGTGACCCCCATATTCAAAATTGATTTATTTACGTAACGCTTTAGTATTTGGATCACAGAAGGTCCATAATGTGTACCAAATTTCAGCAAAATAAATCCAGTAGATCCGATGAAAAGTGGCTGTGACAAACGTATAGGCAGACAGATAGACATACACCCGAGTGGGTGGTCCTATAAGGGTTCTGTTTCTTACTGATGTTTGGAACACTAAAAAAAGCTAACCTACTCGTAGTGTTTTCAAATTGTAGGAGTCGTAATGTTACTAGTGTTCTACAGAGACATCAGACATGTATTTATTTATTATCAATCAATCATTCTTTCTGACAAATAGTCCATTTGTTAGTTACAAAAATATCTTACAAACTATGCTAGTAGGTACACATTACAAAAAGGGTGGGTACATAACATTTGGTAGGTATTATGTAGGTCTGCCAGGGTTGCGGAATTTGTTCGAAAGAGTCACCGCGGCCCTGGAACGCAGAGGGCATTTTAGGAGGAACACGGATGGGTTTTAGTCAGTAAGAGTCTGACATTCCCTTCTGCTTCACCCAGGGCGCAGGCAGCAGTCATTTGATGATTTCCCATCCTTAAAAAAATAATTAAAAAAAAGTATTAAGTAGGTATACCTTATAAGTCTATAGGTCGCTTTTAGAGTAGGTACGTACCTGTCTAAGTACCTACTTAGATTAATTTATAAAACAGCAATGGTAGGTAGCTGAAAGCAAAACCATTTACGATTGCCAATTATGAGAATACCAACTTACCTTACTAAATAGTAAGTAGGTACCGAAGGGGTACCATCCCCAGTCTACATTCTAGACCCAAGAAAGTACCTATTTACGTAATAAGTGTAGGTAATAAGTCCGTATTATTTTAGTACCTACCCTACCCGTACGAAAAAGCATATTAGCGAGCTGCCTGAGAAAAAGAAAAAACCCAATAAAATAAAATATTCAACCGTTTGCTTCGAGAGAGGTCTTCACTCGTCACTTACTGAAATGCGATGAAAAAAGAAATTATAGCGATTTACTGAAGCCTAAACATTTTTTACGATCGAGAAAACAGTTGATGTTTGATGTCATTATTTTCGATATGAATGTTTGATGTATTAAATTAAGTAGGTGGTTTTGTTAGTTTTTGTTCATCTTTCTGCCCTTATCCCATGTAACTTGGGATTGGCGCTTCTCATTTCAGAACAAATGAAAGTAATTATTTATTATAAATCAAACATGTAATTTATTTTCTCCGAATTATACAATACCAGTCTCATCTAACCTACGTAAGGTAGACGCCGCGAAACTTGCAATAAAGTACATTGACCTTTCTCTAATATCACTTCATAGATACCCAAAACATAACTCTTGTACCAATTTCATTACTAAAGAACGTAAAGAATCACAATAAAAGTCGATTCATGACAGCTTTATTTCTGTTTTTGATTAAAAAAAAACAATAAATGTATGTGGATCAATGAGCATTATTGCACCTTTATCTGGCGTCTATCATAGTTACGAAATACGATATTTTTCTAAACATTCGTGTACCACGACGTGCGTATACGAAGATAGTCACAAGTTCGATTCCTGCAAAATGCTTTTTGTACATAAAATAAATAATCTAAGACATCATTAGTGTGAATTTATTTTTACAATAGTACACTGTTTTTTTTTTTTTGATTTACCTAATCATCACTCCATTATTAAAAAAAATCTCTAGGTAGACAAAAATAAATAAAAAGGGAGTCGAGTTGTCTACAGCAGTGGGGGTGGAGGAATTCCTCCAGATACATGGAATCTCGACTTATATGAGATATTTTAATTGTTAAAGTAATAATGGTAGAATGGTAGTAGTACACACAATAATATCGGTCAACAGGACCTTATCAAATACACAATAGAAAGTGGCTTGAACACCACGGAATACACTTAGTTTAGCTTAATACGTAGATGTAGGGGCGGTTTAGAACAGCCCTACCCCAGACCACTGTTTTACTGTGTAGACACGGACTCCCCACTTGTCCCGTGCGAAATCTTGTACTGGTGTCAAACAGATTGAAAACTTCAATTGCGCGATGCAGGACTCGGTGTTCCAAATTCGAAACTGAGATGGAATGGGAATTTTTATTTCCTGCCTGACACTTTGTTTGAGATTGGAAGTAATTTTTATTTTTTCCTTTTTTATTTTCGAATTTTAATGTTTATTATCTTCTGGGTATATTGTCAACTTACATTAGATAAAGGTACCAAAGAATAACAGCATTAATTTCAAATTGTTTAGTACTTGTTTCTAACTAATTCAGTGTTGGGCTTTTGTTCTAAACCATGACTTAATTTAACCCATTTGGTTAATAAATATAAAATGATTCATTAATTAACTTATGGCTTTCAATCTGTTTTGAAACTGGAATTCTACGTCGAAAGTATTAAGAATGAATTGATTATTAATGCTTAGTTATTATCTGCGAGAAAATTAAGCATTCAAATAGGTGCTTAATAAAAATATACATGTTGTATGAAATTATGGAAGTCTCACTTTCCTACATCATAGGTGCTACCTACCTACTCGTAAATCTAAGTGAAAAATATAAATCTACCCACATACTCGCAAAAGCTTAGATACTACAACATAATTTAAAACTTCGTAGATAACTGTCCGTTCGTTTCAGTGAAGACATGTTGATTCAATTTTAGGGTTCCGCAGCGACGGGAAACCCTCATAAACTTTGTTTGTCCTCAGCTGCACGTGCGTGAAATGTCACAGCTACGCAGTAACTTACCTCCACAGGTGAACAAATTTTATGAGTGTACCGAAGAAGAATTTCTAATCATTAGAAAAGAAATCCAGACAAGTAACTGCTAGAAGTGGTCCCTGCCTATCTATCTACCTACGCATCGTAAATTGTACCTAGAACTCTTGTTTTTTTTTTTTTTGAGATGTGTTTGCCTATGACATTCTGCAATAGTAATTTATCTGTCTCTCAGTGAAATAATTTTCGCTATCGATTCAGCAATTCCAAAAATGTAACCTAACAAATATAGGTACCTACCTATAAAGAAACAAACAATTTTGAAAATTCTATTAATCTACATTAAACTTTTAAATAAGCTGTGCATAATATTTTGTTTGAAACTGTATAAAAGCTTCGTTATTAGCCTGTTTTTGAGGCACAATATGTACCTAATGAAGTTTTGTGGCACCCTAGTCGAAATCGAAATACCCCATAAGCTGATATTTGTACGAAATTCGTGATTGGTAATAGGTACCAAGACTGGACCGGTAACGAAAATCAAGTAAGATCTTATTTGGAAGAACTGGAAAGCAAGACGTATGATGTGTTTAGTATTTCAAACGCTAAGGAGACTAGCCATATAGGGCGACCGTGACATAGATGGCGGGACGATCTAGATGTGTTTGAAGGACAAACTTGGACGAAGATAGCACAAAAATACTTAAAAAGGCAAAAAGTGGAGCAAAACACAGACTCATAAAAAAGTAACACAAATTGTATTTTTGTACTATGATAAAAATCCTGTTATCCTGTTGTGTTTGTGTGTTGTTATGTTGTCCTGTTGTTACATGGTAGCAATCCCGTAAGTAGTTACCTACTATTCTAAAATCCTGTTATTCACAAAAGATAACCATTACACGTATACAGAAATACAAGCCGTAAATCAAAGTATAAATCTGTCATAAACGTCAACTTAAGTCTGAAATGATCGCAAAAATCACATGGTTCTGACAATTTATAGCCAAGTCCCAGATTGAAATCAAGCATGCAACGATATGACGTCAGGGAAAATGAAAGAGATTGTTATCGTTTTGAAATAACTATTGTTATAGTGCTATTCAAGCTATGTGAGGATTTCGTTTTGATGCCAACAGTGCTAAGTACAGCAGAAGTTGAATCGTATCGGGATTAGGAATTCTACATTATTTTGTTACCGCAACCGCTGTCTGATCCGACCGACTCTGAGAACAAAGGGCCAGTTCTACTTAATTTAGCATTCGCATGTCAATCTCAAACTGTCAAAAAGACTTCATTTTCATACATTTTTGACAGTCTGCGATTGACATGCGAATGCGATGCGAATGTATGTATAATGAGTAGAATTGACACAAAGAGCTGCAAATATCTTAAATAATAAATTGCCTTTTTACGTTGACATAAAATCGAATAATATGTGCCTATTCTGAGTTTGAACCTCAGTTTACATTTAACAACCTACAGTCAAAAAAATTATGGCATGGCACGAATAGGCTAGATTCCATCATCCACAAATTGCAAAAAGTCCGTCAGTTAGAGTATTGAAAAATAATGGATAAAACGCAACAAAACTCGCGAGTGGGGGCTCGTGACGTCACGACTCAGTAAAAACTATGCGAAGGTGTGACGTATTGAGAATTTTAAAGCGTCGTAACTTCGTCAATTTTGGTTCCCGTAACAAAAGAAAAAACACGGGTCATATTTTTTGATAATCTAACTGACGGACTAATTAGATTTTTTCAGGACACAAGCCCATTGTCAAGCGCGCGTTAAACTCTGTGATTGGCTGTCGACAATTATTTCCACAACTAATCATAGCAACTACGCGTGTTTGACGTATTATCAAATTAATTTTGAGATACTTTTGTTCTCGAAGGCACCTAAAAGCCTTTTTCTTGTTATGATTTATTAACTAAGTTTTTAAAGAGAATAAAATAATTCATAAACAATTATTTATCTAACCAAAATCTCCAAATTAAGAAAATAAAGTTGTTTACGAAAATGACGAATTTGAACAATTAGTGAAGAAGAAGCAATTAGTGGTAGGTATGTACTACTAATTACTCTAAAAATACTTTTCGTTTTCCGTTTTCTAGCTACCTATAGTACCTACCTACGCCAATATGAAAGAAGATACTCCAATTAGTCTTATCATCGTTACAAGGTACTTAATAAAAGGCCTCACAGAACTTTTTCTAAAAGCCGATGATTAGTAATTCAATATCGGAAATTTGTTAAAAAGGGTCCACGGATGGAATACGTTATGAGAGAATCTGTCGAAGAGTTGAATAAGTGATGAGCTTTCGAGCAGACCACATCGCGAGGGACGCGCGACAATAACAATATAATTCATATTGTATGAGCAACATTACGGGATTTCTCTCTGTATGGCAGATCATAAAAAACTTGTTTATGAAGTCTGAACAATGTATAGGACAGCTTTAGAAGTGGCTTAAATCATCTTTTGTGTAGGTATTTTGTGTATATAAGATTCGGTTTGAAAGTTCAGAAAGGAATATGTTTGTTCTATGTTACCAAAATTAATAACCGAACGAAATTGGCCAGTACTTTTGAAAATAAACTAGCTATCCATGTGGCTACGTCATTGCCCTCCTTCTGGGCGGCCAGCGAAGAATGAGCAAAACGTTGTCTACACATTCAAGAATAAAATTTAATTTAAAATGCAACAAGTTCATGTTAAAGTATCGGCTGTCGTGCCGTCACATTGGTCAGTGCCAGTGTGCTCAGTTAGAAGCATTAATTTGCATACCCAAGCTCTGTCCGTCATTGAATATTCAAAGAGCTCGCTTCGCCCGCGTACCAAACACCCGTGTGGGGAACCCGCTGCTTATTTAATGTAGCCACTTGAACCAACTTTTAACGAACGCTTTAATATTTCCACAACGGAACCCTAAAGGTCATGGAAGCATGATTCGTAAATAATTATGCACAATGAGTCGTGAAAATGGTTTACATTGTTGGGTGGCAAAAGTATTGAAATTATTTTCGATCCGTGGAAGCGATTTGGGTGTTACCTACTCTTACGATAAACGCTGAATGAACCAATCTGAATTTAGATTATGGTTAGCTATCGAAATTTTTAATATTTTACAACACATTATTCTGTGGCATCGCTGTACAGCCAGCACATCAAGCTACAACAAGCTGTCAAATTTCTTTAATAGAATTTCAACTTTATCGCTAAATCTTTAGGTTCAACGTTGATTGAGAAAATTTGACAGTTTCTGATAGATTGATTTGCTGGCGTCTGTAGAAAAAGGCTACACAATTTAAAAAAAGAAATAAGATATCCCTTGCTACGAACACGATTGCAGTGCAGTTTAAAAGCATTAGAAACCGAGCCAAATTCACCCTTGTCCGGATTTCCCTCGCGAGATTGATTACGCTAATGGAACGGCACGCACCTTTTACGAGAGAATCGTACGGAAACGTTAACGTCACCTGTAAAACATTTGTTCAATAAAAATGAGTAAACGACGCTTCAGGGCAGCGAGGGCGCCTCTTCCCTCTCAACATTGTACACGATACGCCATTAACGATATCGTTTATGTTTTGCAGTCTCTGTTTAATTTTTTAGTATAATGAAATATCTTTTGAATCGTTTTAAAGCAATGGAATAAGCAAAAATACACAGTGAGGAACTAATCTTTAAAAGTTTTTAGCTACACGTACGAATATCAACGTTAATCTTTTTCAACATGAAATCCATACCTATTTGAATTTCATCATTTCAATTATATTTTATGACAAAAGCAGAATAAACAAGCTTATCAAATTAATCAAAGTTACACAGTTTCACGGAATTGAGTTTGTTGAACCGGCAATTCGAGGAACTCAGTTCGCACCTAGTAATTTTCATTAAATCCGTGGAAATTACTGTAATTTTAAAGGGGAAGACGGGTAAAACGAGGTTTTATTTTTAATCCTCTTAATAAAAGCTAAAGGAAATTATGTCGAGAAAGACGTCGCTTTACCGTGGGTAATTTCAAGCTTCCCGACTTTATTCCAAGATAAGGAGTAAAAAATACTGTTTACTCCTCGATATAGTCTATAGTGCCGAAGAAACGACTTTTCAAGCAATCTGATGCAGTTGACGATATCAAATCTGTGACTGAACCAAAATAATGCCACCAACAATAACATACTGCTTGAACAGTCGTTTCTAGTTTTTATTAGTTTTAGGGATTCCGTTTTTTTGAAAAGTAAAAAAACGGAATCCTATTACTCGTAGGATAACTTTGTTGTCCGTCCGTCTGTTTGTCAAGACACTTTATCTCGGGATTGCGTGGAGGTATCACAATTAAATTAAAACCATATACCGATGTCTACAGTCCCTTGAAGCTGTAAAAAAATATCAGCTGTCCAAAATCACCCTTAAATATAACCATGCACGCACTTGGTTTGCTTCCATAACGCTAACGTAGTTGGAAAAAGGCTAGCAGATTGACTAAAACAAACTACATAAATAATTGTAAAAACTCCAGTGTCAACATACCCACTTTATAAAAACACTATTATTATTGTTATTATAATGGAGGCCTTCAGCGCCACGTATGCAGCGCTGTTTATTCTGGGCAGGACTGAGGACGCCCCTCTGTCCTGACCTTGAGCTGGAAATTCAACCTTATCTCATTCTACCTAGTAAGCAGGAGAGAGGTCGTTCTAGATACGGATTGCGTCTAGATAAAATGGACGTTGTTTTTTAGTGCAAACGAGTTAGGAAGGTATTATTTAAAATGATGCCACAATATTAGCAGTTTACTTATAATACTTCATGCAGTAAGACGAACTCCCTATGATGCGCGCCCATCTCGTTCAAGTAATTTAATCAAACAGGCTGGTTCAAACAGTTTTATCAAATTGGCATGAATGTCTGCGGGGAAAACCAAAAATTAGTTGTCAAATGACATTAAGTAATACAGTGTGTGTCTTTATAATGTGCAAATACGAAAATGAGGGAAAACTACACCTAATTTTATCGACGGAAAACGTATTTAAAAAAACCTAAATTCTTTTTAATTTTTTTATCGAATTTTTTTAAAGTTTGGTCATAACTGTGACCCCTGTGCAAACAAAACTGTGTAACTTTTCAACTAAATGATTTATTGCAATTAAACAAACTCCATAATGATCGGAAATAATTAGTCATCCTTATAAAATGAAAATAGTGTTAATAAACTACCCTCAATCGAAAATAATCATGTTTTGTTAGCAAGAATCTGTTTTCTTTTCATCAATTTTTACAGTATCGTAAAATTGCTCAAAAAGACGCCCCGATTACCTACCTCTTTTATTACTTTAGGATATTCTTCATCGTATAAGCTATCGAATATTAAAAATTGCATGTTTCTGCTCATTATGGAGTTTGATTCATTGCAATAGATAAAATATTTGAAAAGTTACATTTGCACTGGGGTCACAGTTGTGAACATACTTTTAAATTTAGATGTTTTTTAATACGTTTTCCTTCAGTAAAATTAGGTACAGTTTCCCTCATTTCCGTATGTGCACATTATAAAGACACTGTATGAAATTCGTATTTTTATTTGATCAAATTACTTGAACGTGTATGCCGCGCATAAGCGTGCCTTCAGTGCCTTGTTTATCATCTTGAAATCAACCGAACCCTACTAAGGCAAATCTGTACCAATTCTTAGCTATAAAACAAGATCCAGTCACTTAATCAATTTTTATTGCACTCTGTATCATTGCCGATGTGTCCTTATTAAGTAAATCCAAGCAGAAAAGCTGTTACTAAAATGGCCTTCCCCAATTAACGATCTTTTTATTGCTGCATAAATTCTCGAACGCGATCAAATAAAGACGATTATTTACTTACTTATAAACCTACTTCGATGAAGTACTACAACAGTTATAGATATTGGCATAATTTTCCATACGATGTACGTTATTGTTTCAGTATTTTCAATATTCTAAGGACATCGTCAATGAAATTGAATGCAAAAGTTAAATCAACGTGGAAAGCGAAAACCTTGCGGAAGAGATTTTATGTAAATCAATTGTAAAATATTGATGGAACATAAATCGATAATGGTGATTTGACTGCATAGCATAAACTTACCTACAACTATTGTTAGCTAACTTCGTTTTAAGTATTTCAAAACCGACATTACAAATTGTAGCAGAATGAACGCAATACCTGAAGGAGCTTTTGTACTCATCATTAGGAAAAACTTTTACGCTCAAATCACGGGAATCGACTGCCCCATACATTTACATATTTGCACATATCTCGATTAAATGTAATAACTAAGGTTCCATAGTAAAAGTTGTTTACAATGTATAAGTTACCGGTAATTGGCAAACGCCGTAAGATTGTAAAATGTCGCGTGAAATTGTAAACTTTATTTTCTAAATAAGACACGAATATATTGTAAACTTATATTCATTGAATTTGGATGGGATTTATTATACACTAGCTGACCCGCGCAACTTCGTTTGCGTTACATTTTCCATTAATGCTCCGCTCCTATTTGTCTTAGCGTTATGATATATAGCCTATAACCTTCCTCGATAAATGGGCTATCTAACACTGAAAGAATTTTTCAAATCGGATTTTTCCTGAGATTACCCCCTACATACAAACTTACAAACAAATTTTACCTCTTTATAATATTAGTATAGACAAAATGATTTTTTCGTAATATTTCGAGAAAATATAATCTAATCAAGATTAAAAATTACTAGGAAAATTCCGTGAGATTGTTATAAAACAATCTCACGGAATTTTCCGAGTAATTTTCCGGTGTCAGGTACAGTCATACAATGATCTATCATCTTAGGTATTGCGTTTATTTTGTCACACGGTGTTTATGAGGAAATATTATAAAACGTAAGTGAGGACTGTTTGCTGATTTAGAGGTCGCAAGCGCTTCTAGCGAGCATAAGGTCCTGAGTTCGATTTCCGTGTGCATGTGGTTTTTCCACCTGGAATTTCTCAGTATCAGCTCGGAGTTTGGAGTTATAACCAGTTATATTTTTGTGGTAGTTAATACTACCACAAAAAATACAATTTAAATTAAAAATCAAATGAAATGGAATTAAAAAATAATTTAAATTAAATTAAATGTACAATTACAAATTCATTAAAATTATTTCAGAATATATGTAGGTATGTGATTTTGTGCACCAGCACGTATGAATAGAGGAAGGGTGAACTCATCAAAATATTCGACCCCACCAAAGGTAGTATTGTTTATAGGTGATACTACAATCACCATAAATTCGAAGAGTCAGCCACAAACATCTACAACCACTTCTTAGATAATTGTTTATTCAGCCCCAAAGTAAACTTAAGATTGCCAGCGAAACGCAGGATTAGAGGCGCGGTAATATTACAGGTAAAGTAAATTACGGAGTCGTAGCTCGGCAGAATAATTAACTGTGGCTGGCAGGTACCCCGCCCGACACAGCTTTGCTCTTAGACGCTGGGATCTAGCTATCGTGGCCAGAACTTTTAGATGTCTTGTACGTGGGGATTGAGAAGGTGATGGCTTTGTTCATTATGCTAACTTTTGAGTGTAAGGTTCAGCACTAGCGTTATTTTCAACTAGACTAGCTGATGCCCGCGGCTGCGGCCCGCTTGACAAATTATATATCTACTAAAACCTTCCTCGAGAACCACTCTATCCATTGGTGAAACAGCATGAAAATCGGTGAAGAAATTCTTGAGTTTATCGCGAACAGGCAGACAGACGCGGTGGAGGACTTTGTTTTGATAATATGGTAGTGGTTCTACCAGCGGTATTGTCTCTGAAGAAGTGGGAAACATCTCAAGGCAACGTACTCTCGGGCCATTAACGCTTAATCAAAGACAGATATAGTCAAGCGGTGTGCCAATATTGATTTTAATTCAATCTAACGTTGAGGCGTTAGCGAACGTAAAGTCTTTAATTTATAACGTTAGGAGAATTAGAACAGGATTTTTTTTTACCAGAGGAATGTCCATATTACATAATTATGTATTTGTTCGCTACCCAGATAGTCCATTTGGCTTCATTAATGGCCGTAGTGAACAGGCATCTTCTGGGCTTGCTCGTTCCACGATACACTTCATTCATCGCCACGACCCAGCTTTGCTTTTAGACGTAGTAGGTCAGAACTTTGGATGTCTTGTACGTTAGGATTATGATGGTGTTGTCTTTATTTATTATGCATGCTAACTCTGGTGTGGTAAAGCTACCACTTGTGTTATTTATATTAAGTATTATTAGGAATATGTTTCAACCAAAGCAATATACTATGTCAAGCTCAGTGAATATTCATCTTCTGCATGCGCACGCTCATTTCATCCATCACTTTCCATCAGACAAGACAAAGACAAAACATGTCTCATCACAAAAAAAATACCATTTTTCTGCTTGGACTAGCTCGTTGGTGTCTACCAGTACGCCAGTTGTTTTAATTATATCCAATTCACTTAACTTATAGTTACTGAGCCAACTTAATCCAATGTTCAAACCATCTCAATGAAAGAAGCCCTTGGCCCAGTTATCATTATTAGGTCCTTTATTTTCTTAAGATCCTAAACCAATATTGAACGTCGAGCCAAGAGGATCATCGGCAATGATAGGCTCGTCGAATCGAAGCTTCAAAGTCTTGAGCATCGACGCCGAGCTGCTGGCCTGTCGGTTTTCTATAGGTTGCTTTTTGGGGAGTTTGCAACGGATTTGCTTAATTTAATTCCGCCAAGCCAGTTCCATCATCGGACCACAAGACGTACGGCGACGCGCCACCGGTACATGGTGGACATCCCACCTATATGCACAGAACATTTTGGGAATACTTCATTGTGCGTACAGCTAAGGAGTGGAATTCTCTGCCTGAGTCTTTGTTTCTGATAGCTACAACCTGGGAGTCTTTAAGTTAAGAGTGAATAGGTTACTTTTAGGTAAGCGTGCTCCATCTTAGACCGCATCATCGCTTAACATCAGATGGGATAGTGGTCAACATATGCCTATCAATAGTAAAAAAAAACAACGACCTCATTCCTTCGGCTCTCTTCTACCATAGGACATCCAGACGCACTGCAACTTACCATCCCTACCATGTTGCTATTCCACGAATTCGCACTAAGCGTTTCCAAACGTCTTTTATAATGCGCACAGCAAAGGAGTGGAGCTCTCTGCCTGCGTCTGTGTTTCCGAACGCCTACAACCCTAATCTCTTCAAAGTTTGAGTAAACATGCTCCTTCTGGGTAAGCTCAATCAATAACTTTGTCTCTGTCATCTCTGACCAAGACTAAAGCCAAGAGCAAACCCATCTAAAAAAAAGTGTTTGTGTTACTACTTTTCTTACAATAAATAATTTCATCGCACTGCAATATTAATATACCTACTACCGATAGGTATCACAACAATGAATCTGAAAAACTGTATTCTCATTCGGATATTGTACAAAAATACTGGGTGGATTTCAGCTGGGTCTTCACTAACGTATTTCATGACATCCAACAATGGAGCAAGTCAAGCAGCGAACCTTCTGAAAAATATTAAACTCCAACCATTTTGAACATTGACTTGTTCTGTATTAAATATAATATTTTATGTTCTACGAATCTACGGCATTGCAGTTATGTTCTACGTTGAAAATATATAAAACTTCTTTGTCGCTAGAGTATTTTTTCACGTCAAGGACGAAAAAGCGACGACAAATTGCTTTTTATCTATTTCTTGTTACGTATAACAACGTCTACGGAATTTCGTAGCGCTAACTACGGTAATTCGTAGCGTCGTAGCATTTGTCTACGAATATTTGCCTGTCCGTATAGGCTTTTACGGGATAGACGCTATAGGAAAAATAAAAGCACTTTTATGTCTACGATTATGTGTCTACATCACGTGGTGTTCCTTCAAAGTAATAGGTGACCTGTAAAAGGGTCACAATCTAATAATGTCTCACTCTTTTTTGTATGCCAAGGGACATAAAGGTGTCCTTAGTCCTTAACTCTTTATACGTGTCGTTTAATGTTTTTTTCAGAAACAAGGTTAGTTTAGAATGTCGTGCGTTGAAGTGTAAACAGGTGTGTTCACAGGTTTTTCATAGTAACCTTATGTAACTACTAGCTGACCCGCGCAACTTCGTTTGCGTCACACTTTCCATTACTGCTCCGCTCCTATTTGTCTTAGCGTGATGATATATAGCCTATAACCTTCCTCAATAAATGGGCTATCTAACACTGAAAGAATTTTTCAAATCAAACCAGTACGTCCTGAGATTACCTCCTCCTACATACAAACTTACAAACATACAAACAAATTTTACCTCTTTATAATATTAGTTTAAATATAGATGAACTGATTACGATGAAACAAAAACTTAATATTAGTACAATTTACGCACAGTTTATTGTTATGTATAAAAGTTACGTGAAGTAATAATGAGACTAAGTGCACATAACCCTAATTTTACTTCTGGAAAATTTTAAATTCAAATATCTTTTGATAGACTGAACCGATTGCAATGAAACAAAAACTAAATGTTACTTCAAGTTACGCTCAATCCTTGTGTATAAAATCGAAAAATGCTGGAAATGGGTTCTATTGGTTGTTCTTTAACACCCTAGCTATTTTTTTTGGATTTTTTTTTTCATGTACAAAAACCACTTTTCTACAGTTTTATTATATGTATAGATTTCGGTTTTATCCCGGAAAAAAAAATGTGAAAGGAGTTTGTTAGTTTCGCTTTCACGTCTAAATCGTTGAATCGATTTAATAAGTTTGGTACACAGATAGAAGGATCCCTAGAGGCGGTTCTAAGCTACTTTTTTGAGCATATAAATTTAAAATGACTCGAGCGAAGCCGCGGGCGAAAGCTAATATGTAACAAATAAACTGAAAAACTTCATAAGCTAATAGCGGCGCTCAAATAACGCTATCACATCACACATTTACCCACAAAGTGAAGTAAAAATATTACACAAATCCAATGTAATCCGCATAAAGACGCCTGACGTGAGAAGGGGAGGGATGAGATCCTATACGACGTAATTTTTCCTTACATCCCGCGGATGGGGGGTTCGTCGAGAGATACAAATACCCCAGTGAGAGGGGACTCTTTCTATCAATTTTGTTAGTTAAGCTCGAGCGGCTTCTCTTTGACTGCGAACGGAAATCATGAATCATGTGGTTCTTTATATATTGTATTACTGTGCGAGTTTTTTTTATAAATTTGTGCTCTTTCTGTGTAAATTGTCGATTGTTATTTAAATGTCGTGAAATCGACAATGATTTAAGTTTTTTTACTGTTTAGTGATTGAAATGAATGAATGAATTGAAATGAGCAATTAGTTTTAAATAACTAATGAAAAATAATATAACGTATGTAAGAATTCCCTATTTATTCTTCAAATTGAAAATATCTAACTTTTGAAAAGCTATCCCTAAATAAAGTAATGGCAAATCTGCGCACTTTATCAATTTATCTACACTTCTACACTAATATTATAAAGAGGAAAACTTTGTTTGTTTGTTTGTTTGATTGTAATGAATAGGCTCAAAAACTACTGGACCGATTTTAAAAATTCTTTCACCATTCGAAAGCTACATTATCCACGAGTAACATAGGCTATATTTTATTTTGGAAAAAAATAGGGTTCCGTAAGATATTTGGGTTTTTCGGACACAAGGTGTAAAAATCAACCAGAAAAGTAACTTATTTTGTGTACGCTGCCTAAACTATAAAAGATAGAACCATACATTGTTCTAATTAATTGTAGATCTTATAAATATCTACAAAAAAGTCCGCGACACACTATACCTATCTATGTCGAGTGAGGCACAACAACCATTTTTTTAATTTAGAAATCTTGTTTTTTTTTTGGACTACATTTAAACGCGTTTATTTTACTCATGCTATTATTCTTTATCAAAATAAAGTATTTCATCACTAAGTACAGTTTATGTAGATAATATTTGGTCTTTGAATGATTAAAATCGGACGTTTGGTTTTGAAGTTATGGCGAAATTAAAATATTACGATTTCTGCTGCACGACCCGTTGCGAAGTGGACGTCACCAAGGCGGGGGTGCGCGTGCGGGAGGGGAGTTTAGATCTATTAATGAGTAAGGTACCCGCGCGGCTCAGCCGCGAGGTCGGCTCCACAGAGTAGTCGGCTCCATAGATAAGTATAAGTACGTCGGCTCCCTACGCAGCGGTCGCGCGCGAAGTCTAATAATTTTCGTGCGATTTTCTTTAGATTTCGTTCTTAAAACTACGCCTACGCAAAGTTCTTCTCAGAGCCAAACAACAGTTCTTTTCAGGGCTAAGCAACAGTTCTTTCCAGGGCTAACCAACAGTTCTTTTCAGGGCTAACCAACAGTTCTTTTCAGGGCTACACAACAGTTCTTTTCAGGGCTAACCAACAGTTCTTTTCAGGGCTACACAACAGTTCTTTTCAGAGCTAGAATATTACACGCTATTAACATTTTCTTAAACATTTGAAAATGCCTAAAGAGAGCCATGTCTCAACTTACTAAACATAGTTCTCAAGCACGGGCAGCAAGAATACGCCGTATGGGAGAATCTTCACCTGAACGTTCACAACGCCTTGCTGAACAAAATCAGAGAAACTCTCAGGTACGCGCACGAGAGTCGAGTGTCGAACGTTCGCAACGCCTTGCACAACAAAATCTGAGAACCTCTGAGTTATAATAATATAAAGCAGAAGAGTTTGTTTGTTTGTTTGGTTGAGCACGCTAATCTCAGGAACTTTCAGTGTTAGATAGCCCATTTATCGAGGAAGGCTATAGGCTATATCATTAAGCTAAGTCAAAAAGGAGCGCAGAATTAATGGAAAATGTGACGGAGACGAAGTTGCGTGGTTCAGCTAGTTCACTATAAATATTCATTGAAAGTTAACAGAGTAAAGTTTTGATTATTTTTTAAGAATGTTTTAGCTTGAGGGTAGGTTCTAAGAATGTTGCATAAAATTTAGGATAAATATTTAGAGTCAAAATACATAAATAACAGTTAGCATATAAATTAGAATACCATTACAACAATAAATGAATGCGTTAGTAACCTTTCTAAATATCAATTTTTAGACAGATAAAGTAATCGATTAATTAAACCCTTTGCAATAGAGATAGTCTAACGTTAGTTGTAGAACTACTAATAAAGTGAAAAGTCTATCTAGGCTATGTGAGTGCTTAGTTGTCGATGTAACAGTAGTAAAAACTTCTAGTTAATCGGTACATAACGGCGCTTTTATAGACCAGCTAGTCTATTCTGTAAATAACCATTTCGATATCGACTTCACCTGAGTGACTAAGCTTACAAAGTGAACTTTATTTCACACATCATAAGGTCTTATATTTATACGAATTTGAAACTCACCTCGGACTCCGCTGTCGAGACACGAAAATGTTGTTACAGAATAGCACTGCTGCTCTATATAGATATCTTCTTCATGGGTACTTCTTTATTGATTGTGGCCCCTGTTCCTTTTATATGAACTTCTATAATGTAATCTATCCTTATATTATAAATTCATCATCTGTCTAGCCTTTTCCCAACTATATTGAGGTCGGCTTGCAGTCAGACCGGATTCAGCTGAATACCAATATTTTAATAAATAAATAAAAATATTCTTTAAGTCGAATCAAAGAGGTAAAGGTTTGTGAGGTTTTAGGGGGTAACCTCTGGACCTACTGAATCGATTTTGCAAATTATTTTATCAATAGAAAGCCACTTTTGTGAGTGACAAGTGCCAGTGATACCGCCCAATCCAGTGGGCGCGGGTCAGCTAGAACTTAATATAGTCCAACAACAAGTATTTTAGACGCTGTCGGCTCAGAAAGTGGCGGCGAGATGGCTGTGCTCGCATTGCGAGGCTCTACCTAACGCGAAAAGTTACTTATTTTGCGTACCTACCCAAGCTTAAAAAAACTTTTCACAAAAAAATACAACCGACTTCCAAACACTACAAAGTTTTTTATTTTCCACTTTTTACTGGTACCTCACACCTAACAACACCACTGCAAAATCGCAGAAAAGCAAAATACGGAATTCCGATTACGTGGATGTCATAAAACTATCATCCAAGTAGACAAACTTCAGCTATTTAGATTTAAAATCCAATGTTCGTAACCGATTTTGATAAAATTTAAATGGGACCATTCTGCAAGTATATCCTTTCAGGTAAAACAAGAATTTTTCAAATCGGTTCATAATTGTAGGAGCTATGAGGTAACAAACATAAAAAAAAACATACAACCGAATTGAGAACCTCCTCGTTTTTGGGAAGTCGGTTAAAAACTCGCTTTAGTCCTTCAACGCTCAGTGATGGCTGGTCCGAGGTGATGAAAAAAAAAAGTCTGGAAAGTTGAAGAATGGCCTTGCACAGAAAGAAATGAAATATTCTAGACCAGAGTCTTCGACTCACTCGCCTTTGCTTAGTAGCTTTCCAGACACTGGCCTCCTCCCATTTGTATCATAAACGTACTACTTATTTATTTATTTTTATTTATTTATTTATTTATTTTATTACCGTTCGTAACCGATTTTGATAAAATTTAAATGGGACCATTCTGCAAGTATATCCTTTCAGGTAAAACAAGAATTTTTCAAATCGGTTCATAATTGTAGGAGTTATGAGGTAACAAACATAAAAAAAAACATACAACCGAATTGAGAACCTCCTCCTTTTTGGGAAGTCGGTTAAAAACTCGCTTTAGTCCTTCAACGCTCAGTGATGGCTGGTCCGAGGTGATGAAAAAAAAAAGTCTGGAAAGTTGAAGAATGGCCTTGCACAGAAAGAAATGAAATATTCTAGACCAGAGTCTTCGACTCACTCGCCTTTGCTTAGTAGCTTTCCAGACACTGGCCTCCTCCCATTTGTATCATAAACGTACTACTTATTGTAGTATTATAAAAATAATGGAAAAAATAATTATCAGACTTTACCCACATAAAGTATTCCCATTTCTGGGAATTAGAAGGTGAATGAAAATTGCACAAAGAATACTTGGAAACAATCCAATTAAGTAGAGCTTCTTTAAATTTAGATAATATTCTGCAGTGGTGGCTGTAAAAATATTGAAAAGTTAGCACTGAGGTATACCCGAGGGATGGTGAGTTAGTATTTATTTTTAACTCGGTTCATACGTAGTCGACCACAAAAGCTATTATTAGGTTCTTTGTAACCCGAGGTGCGCTTGATTCCTGCCGGAGTCGTGGTTCGAAAGAGATACCGTGGCTCCGGAACACAAAGGGCAGTGAAGGAACATGGATGGGTTTTAGTCAGTAGAAGTCTGACACTCCCTCCCGCTACACCCAGAGCGGGATGAGTCATTGAATGATTTCCCATTGTTAAAAAAAAAAGGTGCGCTTGATTCTTAAGAGAATTTTACTACAAGTGTAGAATAAAGTTAGATAAATATTTTATTCATATAACTTGTTCACAAGCCACAACGGTCAGTATCCGTATACTACAGGTTTTTTTTTTTAATTTAATAATAATATCGTTTATTTTTTAACTTGTACTACCTGTACTTTAACTTGTTCACAAGCCACAACGGTCTGTATCCGTCTACTACAGGAAATGCTTGTTAATGAATCTTATAGTGAGCAATTTTGTGAGAAGATGACCATAAATAATACTCGAAGATAAATTAGCCACTATTACGTTATGGTGAGAGCGGCTACACTTTCTTGCACAAAAATTGAGTCCCCCATTTTAGGATTCCCTACCAAAATGGTAAAAAGGAACCCTTATGCTGAGATTAAGTCTGTCCGTGTGTTACCACTGGATATCTCAAGAACGCTATCAAGAATGCTATCTACTTGATATTTGGAATAGTTTTAGACGACGTTTGTTTGACTATTTTGTAAATAGGAAAGAAATAAATATGTATATATTTTTTGCAACAGTGACTGAAAGGGTTTCTTAAAAATTCGAAGTTTTTTTGCACATTTTTTAACATATTTTTCTAAGCCACATGCTTTTGAGGAAAAATGTAAAAAAATATCCCCCTTATCTCCGAAGTTTGCATAGACATAAACCTCAAATTATTATATGGGATAGAAGTTTAAGTAGAGATTACAAAAAAAAGTGTCTCTTCATAGCACACTTTTTCAGAAATAATCAACAAAAATTACATTAGTTATACTATCGGTGAAGAGATGGCGCTGATCTTAAATTGCAATATACACCGCAGTGTGCAATATACTCTGACGAATAAGGCCTCGCCGATGAAAATTAAAAAAATAATCACGATTTATTAGAATCCTCAGGGAGCGAGTCCGTCTCGATCTTGCCCGTTTTTTAAATATTTTTCTCATAAATAACACATAGGTACAAGTAACACGTGGGTTTTTTTCCGTGGAATAAGTATTTAAAGTATAATTTAAGATTTCGAGACAGTTTTGAACAACATACTCCATATCTTACAAAACAAAGTTAAAATTCCTTTGGAATCAAGACTTTTTAGTTATCGCCACCAAAATCACTAAAGACCTTTAGCGATTTTGGTGGCGATGGTTTCAAAATATCTTGAATTATAAATTCAAGTACAGTTACAATTCAAAGATAAACCTTGAAGAAAGCTTATGTATAATAAATGTGCGTAACTATTTTTGGTGTACAAAAAATATCCTCAAATAGTGGCACGATAATATTTCAGGATTTATGAATGAGAGCTTATAGGTACCTAACTACTGGTACAGTTATAAATGAATATTTAAATACTAAATGACCAAGTAGAACGGAACCCCAACAGGTTATTACAGACCTACGTGGGAATCAGACATCAGTGTTCTGCCCACCTGCCGAGCCTCATTAAAGGAACCAAGTATAGATATGTACAGTACCTAAGTTGCAAAAGTATTGATCTGTTGGTATTTGCACTGCCTTTTTGGTTTAGTTATCTATTTTAAGCTTGTTTTATCTTTGTAGGAGATATTGAAAACGTGTCTAGCTATTGGCGGATTAAGAAAACCTGAAATATCTAAAATAAATCTGAAATATCAAACAACTGAGAAGTACAGAAACGACTACAGATGTTTGTTCTTAGGAAAAAAATATCTGCTATTCTGGAGATGCATAAATAACCAGTCGATTGCGAGTCGGACGAATGGTTCGATGGAATGGACGAGTGGACTCTCACACGAATGGTTCCGTACCATAAACCGAAAAACCGTTTCTTGTATGGGAGCCCCTTTGAATTTTAATTTAATTATTTTTTTACTATGTGTTATAGCGGCAATAGAAATACACATTCTGTGAAAATTTCAATTGACTACCTATTAGGGTTCTTGAGATACCAACAGCCCGCTGGCGAACAGACGGACGGATAGATAGACAACGGAGGCTTAATAGAAATAGATAGTTTCGTTGGGGAGTCTTCGGCTACGGAACCCTAATAAGGATACCTTCTAATTTTTCAGTAAAACAGCCACTGTGTTATATATAATTTATGTTTCCTATTTTAGATGATGCTCAAAATTGTACCCACACAAATAAAATATTATCGGCCACGATGCAAAAGGACCAAAATAAAACCCGTCATTCTTCATTGCTCACAATGAAAAATAAAACAGAAAATATTCAGAAAAAATATTTAATAAAATCCGTATTCCAGAATACAATAATAATAATACTCGCCTATTTGATTAAACAGCAGCGGTTTGCGGTACAAAACGAATTACATTTGGCTTTGAACGCAATTTAACTCTACAACGTTGGAACGAACAACGTAACAGTTAATATTATAAACGAATTAATTATCTTCGTGTCGAGCAGATTGTCTTATGAATATGAGTAAACTAATCAACACCCTCCCCTGTGAGCTTGAAACTTCATAGACTGGGTCAGACTATGAATAATCTATTCGAATTATGGAGGCATCTACCTACATACATAATATCGAAAGAGTAGAATATAAATCACTTGAATATCTCATATGAATTGCAGCACTCCGCACCGCGCACTCTGCTCCCTTTTTTCTGCCAGAACTTTTATTAGCCGACAAAATTTACGCTTTGATTGCTCGCAATAAAAGTTAAGCCCTTTGAATGACGTCATTCGAATAAGACCTACCAATAAAAGCTTCCATTCTCACTGTATATGGGGTGCAATTATTGTAGGAATAAATCTATGCGGCCACACATTACTAGCCCATAAAGTAGTAATAGCGCGGTCGAAATGTTTATTCACGCAATATACCTAGTGTTTTTTTTGTAGAAACTATACAGCATTGTTGTGTTCTGGCAATTAGAGATATGATAGCCAGTTCCTCTATGTTAGAGGATTCCGGGTGAAACTCGCTTCCATCTTCGGCCTAATCATCACTTTCCATCAGGTGAGATTTGGGCCAAGAGTTTCCCCGTTTTGAATAAAAAAAAAAAAAAAAAAAAAACTGGGTGAAGATTGTCATAGTTTTAATTGTTATGATTTATTTATAAAACACTAGTTTTTTCCCACGGCCTGTGCATCTTTCTGGCTACAGTGCTATGACGCTCAGCGTTTGTTTGGATAGCTTTCTATCAGTGACATCCAAACAGTGACTTGTTTTATACAAGCAAACTACACAATACAAACATACTACCTAAAATTTAGATTTATTAAACATGCATCGTGTCAAAGCTTTGTCTTTTGAGTTTGTAAATAATTGTATAGACCTGGACCCTTAATGTGAAGTCTTAACGTCATCATGTGTCTGTTGTGAAAATGTAAAAGAGATTCCTAGTGCTGTGTGCTGTTTAGCTCCGCCTCTATTTCACACTAAAACCATAATGGGTTAAGACGTCACAGCTGCTTCCCAGAGCTAAGCTAAAAACTGCACGTTGCAAAATGTCTACAGTGTTTATCGCTCGGAGGTTAAACGACGTTATTGCGGTCAAGTGTTGGATGGGTCACAGTTCTTTACACATTGACACCCTTCCTTCGTCTGAGAACGGGTCAAGCACGGACTCCTACGAGGCCGCGAGTCCAACAATTGGTATAAAGTTACAGCAGGTAGATAGGAGATACACTACTGCTCAACAGTATTTGGCCACTTACCTATACATATTTTGTGAGGTTCAAAGCTTTGTGAGGCTGAGGTCACAAAGGTTGGGGGTTACATAGCGGTTGATTAATAGTACAAATTTATTCTTTAAACTGTCTAAGTAAGTGGTATAATAGAGTAATAGTCCGCTATACAGCCCATATAACACCGGTTTGGCCACAAATTATTCAGCCTTAAGTTCACGAAAGCTACACGCTACTACTAGCACTATAAGGGCAGTTTAAGAGAGAACAAGTGGTCTCATAGCTGATCAACGGCACTATATAAGATTCCGTGAGGTTCTTCATACAGACAAAAAGTAATAAGAAGTAACGAGTGAACAATTATACTGCCTCTGAGTAAATTATTTTTCATAAGTGTATCCTAAAAACTACAAAAGGCCTTTTTTCTCCTGACGCGCTTCAGGAATAATATCAATGTATCTAAAAAAAATCAAAATGAGCAGAGACGAACAAATAATTTTCTCTTGTGTGTATTATGGCATCAAAATCAGTGCATGGTTTTGTATTTGAATATTAACCACAAAATTAATTATTAAATCTCCGTAGTATGTGATAAAATCACCTTAGAGATATTTTAGAGACCCGCATTGAAAATTTAAAGTCTTTTTTTTTCAGATTAAGTATTAAGTTCCACGAGGAAAGTTGTTTAGTAGGTATGACTCGCGAAGTGTAAGAAACTCGAAGTTTACTTCGTTTTCGTTACGTATTTTAAAAATGAAAATATCAAAAAGTCGTTGTATTAAAATGCCAACAATACAACACCGTACTTTTAAACAGCCCATGCCATAGTTTTCGCCTCTTAAAATGCTCTTGTTCAGCTTTCAAATGAAAGCTGACTAGAAGATGAATGTTATCCTATTATAACATCAATAGTTACTTAATACGCCAATTTAAAACTCTTATACAGGCACTAGTGCATATTTTCATTTAATACAGCCGATGAGCCACGTGTGGCCACTATTGATGTTTACAGTTCACTAGTGAACTGGATGTGAACTAAATATTAAAGAGAAAAAAATCTACTAAAAAAAAAAAACCTGAGTCTAAAAATTTCATTTTCATTTATTATTATTTTTTACAAATTACCAATATAATTCACCTAGTAAAAGGTGTTTTACTTAGGGAGTTGCATGTTAGGCCTTTTTCCAGAGAGGTTGGCATAACGTAGGTAATAAAAAATTCAACGATTGAACAGCTGCAGTTTCCCACGTGATAGGAGACGAGCTTTTTAGCAAAACATACCTAGGTACAGAGTGTCGTAGTGAAAACTTTAAAGCCGGTTTTCAGTCTGAGTAAAATATGGAATGGACTTTCAACAATTACATAATTTCCTGTCATTCTGTGCTATCCAGCAATGCTTAGATGATTCGAGGATAATGACAAAAAAGGGGCAGTCCTTCTGCCTGATAATCTAAACATTAAAATCATAAGTTAGCAATCTTTTTTATGAGAGGTGACTATAAGTATTCAAAAATTACGGTGCGTTACAGAAATAGTGACAAAGCCTGAAGAAGGTCACTGTACTCACCATTATGGACAACGAAATCGCGAAAAATTTCTACCAACCAGCTTGAAGACATTCAGGTTAGATACCTATAACTAACTACCGGAAAACACAGAATCCGACAGGAAATTCGGTTTCCAAGCGGATTTGATACCATCTATACTACACTAATATTATAAAGCAAGAAGAGTTTGTTTGTTTGGTTGATTGTTTGTTTGTTTGGTTGAACGCGCTAATCTCAGGAACTACGGGTCCGATTTGAAAAATTATTGCAGTGTTAGATAGCCCATTTATTGAGGAAGGCTATAGGCTATATATCATCACGCTAAGACCAATAGGAGCGGAACAGTAACGAAAAATGTTACGCAGACGACGTTGCACGGGTCAGCTAGTATCGTCATAAAGCTTTTGTTCATGAGATTGTAGGAACAGTACATATAGTAGCTGGTTCGAGTCGTGAGCACAGATGAATGTAGTAGGGTAATCTCGCCAATGTACGGTGGGCGAACGAAACTTGCACGCCCAATAGTAGAGCTTCAGAGCTGTCGTCGAACCGATCAATGGAGAGTGTGCTTACAAGTCGTGCCGGTTATAGGTATAGGGTAAGTTAGGTGTGACTTACGGAGTGCAGTCTTCTGGCGGCGTCGTGTATGGAAAGAATGTGAGTGATCTTGTACTTCTCCAGCTGCACAGTGTCCTTGGAGTCCCGGTAGTTGCCCACGTACAGACCCGGGAGCACCTGCCAACAACATACTAAGATGTACTATCACTATTCATAAAAATAAAATTCATTTATTTCAAAACATAAATTAGCAATTTATCATCTTAATATTTAAATTCAAATTAATTAATTAATCATAAAGTAATATAGTGTTAAATTAAAAACTAATAAACCTCGACTAAAAAAAGTGACAGAATAAAGCTATTAGAATTTGATTCTTCCTTAATTTAATTTTGACCTTAACTTGATCCTAGTTTTGTCGATATTTGAGGTAGGTAGCTATCTACGAGTAGTTACGTTGAATTTGTTACCATGCTCTAACAGGGTTTATAATTGTTTTGGCTTGTAAGTCTTTTATCACCATCTTTTATTGACATTGTAGAACGCAGATTAAACGAATATGAACTATTGTAGACTGATTGATTATACCTCTATTATTGAACGACCAAATCTAAACGTGCCGACAATGCGCTCTAAATGGAACAATACCACATAATATTTACCAAGCAACTGTAGGTAACGATTTCCAACCCGCAAAACCCGCTGTAAAATACTGCACTATTCAATCAATATGTAAAGCAATCTGTCCGCTATCCGCTATGTCCATATTTACATAATAAGGCTGGTATTCAATCAATCCAGTTTAATGTAAATATATATTTATTTACCAACCGACGCGATGACGTACATATTAATTTTGGAGTAGAACACTAAACAACCCTCATCATAATACATCGTACAGTGCCAACATTGATTCTGTTAACAATCATATCTGTTCAGTATAATCAATCATAAGTAGGATGGAACATTTCGTATCAATCAGAAATAGATTATACTCATTGTTACATAAATCGGTGTCTGTTTTGTTAATATATAAATAGCAATCAAAGGCTCTTCCCATGGTAACAATAACCTGTGAAAACTTCTTGCAAAAAACTACATAGATAAACACATATCAAACCGTGTACCAAACTAATTATGACAAATGATTTAGTGCGATTATCTAGCCAATCAATTTATATTTGTTTTTTTATGTAGGTAATTTAACCCGGGCCTAATAGGCGCTGCACAGAGGGGGTTCCAAAGTGGAGGAAACGGGCGCTTCCATGTACTGTTAACATGTGGGTAAGTATATTACATGTAATTTTAACCCCACCCCAGTCTCTGGCTACTGAGTACATACACACCTATAATTTCATGTACCTACCCTAATTATAAAACATTACTAAGCACACCTACACCTACTATATAATTAGGTGTGACCTCAATGACTAAGTACTTTTTAAATAGCTTTGAATATTTTAAAACTAATGCCCATTTAACTAATTAGTGGAACTACCTATAAGTTTTCACGACATTTTGACGACAGCGTCGAGCTACGAAAAAAAAGTCATGGGTCTGGTATTTGCCCATTTAAATTCGTACTTTATCACAAAAACTTTTATTTATAAGGCACACCGACAATTTATTTACAAAATTAATATCATAAATTGTGACATCAAGGCTCTTGTGAAATAAGCCATCTTACAGGTCAATGCACAACTTTCACAAAACGTGTTTGACATTAAATTTATAAACGACACATCAATTTACAATGTGAGTCATTATAATGTGCACATACGAAAATGAGGTATACCTACGCTTAGTTTTATCGACAGAAAACGTATTAAAAAACCCTAGTTTTTTTAGATTTATTATTAAAATCGTTTGCTTCCGTGACCCCAGTGTAGACAAAACGGTGTTACTTTTAAACTAAGCAATCTATCGCAATGAAACTAACCTCATAATGATTTAAAGTAATTTTGGCATCCTCATAACATGAAACAACTGCAAAAAACTACCCTCAATTGAAAATGAACATGTTTACAAATAAAAAAATTAAAATATTTCCCATCATATTAGCAATACAATAGTGAAAATTGGATATTCAAAACTCAAACATAACATTTTCTATTCAGTGTTAAAACATGGCACTACGAACGCACAATTTATGGTTATTTTAAGGATGGTTTATTGGAGATGATAATAGGGAATATGCATATAAAAAATATTTATTATCTAAACACTTTACCTAAAAATATACAAAAATATATTACTAACAGTGGAAATAGAATCAAAATTGCTCGAAAAACAAACGAGATATAATTATTTTAAACAAATATATCTGTCCCTCTCGCGAAAACGCTGTTTTCTATGGCAGATGCATAGACGTCTCGTAATGTGACGTCAAATTCCATGTCGGACTTCTCGTTATAAAAGTAATCTTTGAAGCGTTATAACTTCATCGCTGATGAAGATATTTAAAAAATATTTTCTAGAGTGTTTACTGGAGCTTATAAGTAATTCATTTTATAAATAAAAAAATCGCGTGCATATTCCCTATTAATATTGAAAGAGTTCATAAATAAAAAAATCGCGTGCATATTCCCTATTAATATTGAAAGAGTTCAATTAAAACCATTTTCTATTTTACACCTAATTTAAAGCATCAGGTTCTCAAAATGTCCACCTCGTTGTTGTAGGCACAAAGCAGCGCGAATTGAATTTTGTTGCGTCGCTTTCCTTATCATTTCGGGTTCATTGCGAATATCATTCGCACAGTTAATTATGCGGTAACGCAAATCGGCCACACTGTTGATAGTACACACTGGTACTGTAGACGCATTGTTTTATGGTTCCCTATAGGAAGTAATCAAGGCGTCAAATCTGGTGAACGCGCAGGCCACCCTACAGGTCCTTGCCAGCCGATACATTTATCACAATAATTATCATTTAAACATATGATCTCACATTGGTAGCACAACGGGCAGGGGCACGGGCATCCGTCCATCTGCAGAAACATCCTTACATGCAAAGTCAGCGGTACAATTGTTTCCAAAAATGCATAAGCATTCTTACGCACTAACAGCTTGACGGTTAGTTTGACTTACGACCTTCTATTTTCCAGCAGTAGTCAACAAACGGTTGTGGTATAAAATTTCGTAATTACAATATGAGCTCAGATAGCCCAACGGTTTAGCGCCCTCAGAGAGAAGTGTGATCCAGTGTGTCGTAAGTTCAAATCCCACGCACTACCAGACTTTTTGTATGTTCTTATTCACATTGCAATAAGTTAGAAAGGTAGATCACAAAAAAATACAAAATAAGAATTTAGATTTCTGCGAGGTAGACATCAGTTATTTATAATTATTAATATTTAACTTGAACCAAATGAACTGTCGGTTGGTTGTAGTTGTTGGTTAGTGACGTGTGGTTAGCAGTAGCGTAATTATTCTCAAAATGCAGGCAAACATTAGTATTGAAGTGAGGGCGACTATTATTGCGCTGCATAAAAGTGGTCTTAATAAAACTCAAATATCTGAAGAAACCGGACTGAATGTGAGTAAAATATTTATATTTGAATTGTAACTTTATAAATTAATCTTTTAATATTTTAACTAAAAATTTATACCTGAGATTATTTGGTAGAATATGGCTTAATTCTTTTTATTATTTTTTGAATCCATCCATCACTTTATGAGGCTTAAAAGCGAAATATTAGTGTTTATTATTGGATTTATAAATACGCAGTGTTTTATTTTAAAATTATGTTAAAAAATATGAGTATTAACTATACAGGGAAATTGAAAAAATACCCGTAACCTCTTAGGCAGTGAAAGTACACATGATTATAAGCAACTTTTGTTTTGGTAAAACTCCGAAATCTCGAAAAAAATATCAGCTGTTTCATACAAAATGCAGTATTTAGCCAATGAAAATGTATGAAACAGCTGATATTTTTTTCGAGATTTCGGAGTTTTACCAAAACAAAAGTTGCTTATAATCATGTGTACTTTCACTGCCTAAGAGGTTTCGGGTATTTTTTCAATTTCCCTGTATAAAACTGGCCAAGTGCGAGTCGGACTCGCCCATGAAGGGTTCCGGTACCATTTATCTATAAAACTACGAAAAAAACACGGTTATTGTATGGGGGACCCCCCTTAATATTTAATTATTTTAAATTTTTAGTATTTTTTGTTATAGCGGCTACGGAAATACATCATTTGTGAAAATTTCAGCTTTCTAGCTATCACGGTTTATGAGATACAGCCTGGAGACAGACAGACAGACAGACAGCGGAGGCTTAGTAATAGGGTCCCGTTTTACCCTTTGGGTACGGAACCCTAAAAATGAAGTCACTTTTGTATTTTGTTAGGTATAGCGACCTAATATTTTTTTTTTTTGTTTTAGGGAAATACTGTAAGTCTTTGGATAAAAAGATATGAAGAAGAGGGTAGCCTTGCTAGTCGAAAGAGAAGTGGAAGACCGACGCTTATTAGCGAAGCGCAGCGACGACATATGGTGGACGAGCATGAAAAAAATGTTTTCACACCAACGAGACACTTTGCGGAATTATTCGACACCTCGTTGCAAACTGTTCGCCGTGCGCTCCACGCTGAAGGTGTGCATCACAGAAAACCTGCTAAAAAGCCGGACTTGACAGAGAAACATAAACAAGAACGATTACGTTTCGCACGGGATTATTTAGATTTCGACTGGAATACCACCATATTTTCAGATGAAAAAACATTTAAATCCAGTCAAAAGGGCAGACTTCATTTATGGCGAAAGGATAACACTCAATGGTGTGATAAAAACGTAATCCCTAACACCGAATCAGGTCGTATTACAATTAATATGTGGGGGTGGATGAGTGCAGCAGGACCAGGAGAACTGGCTTTCATTCCTCCACGCGCAAACAGTTCGACTTATGCGGAAGTATTAGACTCCATCATGCTACCTACTGTGCGCAACATTTACCGTGCTGATGAGTTAGCACAATTTTCATTTGTCCAGGACAATTGTCCTATTCACCGGGCGAGTACTGTGCGTGAGTGGTTTCACAATCACCCGGAGGTTATTGTTGTTCCATGGCCAGCGCGATCACCCGACCTCAACACCATAGAAAATCTATGGGGCTTCATGGTGCAAAGGTGGGACTCACGGAATGAGAGGTCCACGGAACAATTGAAAACCCATTGCATGGAGGTGTGGGAAAATTTAAGTGGGAGCGAAACATGCGGTAATATTGTTGGGTCCATGCGCAAACGGCTACTTGACTGCATTGAAAATAATGGGGGTTATACAAAATATTAATTAAATTAAAATATCCTTGTTTTAGTTTTATTAATCAGACGGTGTAACTAAATATTTAGTAGGTCATTTTAAAATATTAATAACGTTTAACGAAACACTAGACATATTAATTATGTTGTGTTGACTTTCGTTTAAAACAGCTATTTCTTATAACTTGTGCCATCGCCTTATCTTAGGAATGCAGTGAACTCGCTACTAAGTTTGCTGACGATAGTCATGGTTTTATTTAGTGTTCTGTTTCTTCTACCCGCATTGTTGTAACATCAATTAATAGTTAGATTTATTTTTCTCATCTAATTGACGATTGTCTTAAGTTCTTTGAACTGAACTTGAGGTTTAGTTTTAATCTTCTTATCGCCAAGAAAATGAACAATTAAGCTATAACCTCAATACATTATTTGTGACGTTACCTAAAAATAACATGTTTACCAAGTCAAAGCCATATATCAGTTTTCAATAAAACTGGTTGAATAGCAATACCTTTAATAACTAGCAATCGACAGTTATATTTTGTATTATTAAAATATCCTTTCATTGTTATTATGAATGGTCTAAGTGGGTATATTTCCAACAAACAATGTTATCAACGGTTACAAGAGAACTTTTTTTGTCTAGGTAACAATATAACGAATAAACATTTGTATTATCATTCAGCACGACTTTTTATTTCTACCTTACAACATCGAAATGATGAATAAGATCACTACTAAATAGTTGCAAATTACGAATACGATAAATAAATCATAATATTCGTAATTTGCAACTAATTAGTACAAAAAATACAATATATAAAATACAATTGTAGTTTCAATAGTAGAAATATAAAAAAAACTTATTTATTATAAGGTATTTCCAATAACAGAAAAATCAGCCACGGACCATTAATTGGATTTGAACTCGGACCTCGTTGAATGCGAGTCTATTACATAGCCCAGACGGCTACAAGCACATGAGTGACTAGCGCGAATTTTATCAATCCAATGGTCGCCTCAGCTGTGACTGTGTAAGGCATGTTCTTAATGACACACTAACGCGCGTAGTGCGACGACAGTACATTAATGTGTGTTATCTGTGGAATGTTGAGATACTCATACAAGCAACGAGTATTTAGTGTTGACGACAACGTGAAGATAGAAGGTAGTAAGTCAAACTATACGTCAAGCCAATTACTTTGAGAGATGCTTATCGACTTTTGTAGTCTGACTGTACATCTGTACTAATATTATAAAGCAGAAGAGTTTGTTTGTTTGTTTAGTTGAACGCGCTAATCTCAGGAAGTACTGGTCCGATTTGAAAAATTCTTTCAGTTTTAGATGGCCCATTTATCGCGGAAGGTTATGTTATATACATATATAATCACGATAAGACAAATAGGAGCGGAACATTAATGGAAAATGTGACGCAGACGAAGTTGCGTAGGTCAGCTAGTCCTCCAACAATTGGGGTAGTTCATTACTCAATAGACTTAAAAATGTTTCACTGGTCTACGTTCTCGGCATTATGACTGGTCCAATCAACATGTCATCGATAAGACCAGCCCAAACATTTACTGAAAATCTTACTTGAAAAGTGGATGAACGTTTTAATTTCGGGTTTTCACCTGTGCGACACCATCTGTGTTTCGACAGTTTTGATTTTCTAAGCATAAGTTCGTATGTGCACATTATTAACCGGTTCACAGTCCCTTGAACCACATGTTGTTCATGCTGATTGTTCAACTATTGTGTCTGCTTTGCGGACAGTCAATGTGTTAAGACACAACCTGTATATAAAAATTAATCCCTATTTCTCTTGTTCATCACATCACGAGTGAACGGCTGGGCCGATTTCGCTAATTTTTTTGTGTGTGTTATGCCAGGAGAAGGTTCTTATGAAAGAAAAAAAATAAGAAAGTTGCAGTGGACGGGAGCGAAGCCGCGGGGGACAGCTAGTACTAGTTAAATATTGATCAACAAAAGTAAAACAATTACATTAACAAATTGAGAATAATTTGAACGGAATTATTGTAAAACACAAAGAAAAACTTATAGGATTTTAAATAATTGAATTATAAAATTAAAATAGATTGAAAGTAAAAGGATTTAATTAATTTGAATTATGAAATTTCTACAAAACTAATTTTGAATTTTCTTGTGTCTAACATGGCGAGACAAGTTCGACACCTATAAACAGGGATGGTTCACAGTCCACAACTCCACACTAGCCCAAAACCAGACAGAATGGAAAGAAAAAAGATAGACCTTTGCTGTGACGGCGGAAGCTAATAAATTACTTGCTACAGAAATAAAAGATATGAACCCAAAACCAAATACTATTATTTGTTTCCAGAATGCATCAAACATTATAAATAGTATACTGGCATCTTCTTTAATTCTATTTCTGCACAAAAAATTTCCAAGAACCTATCACAGTTAACTCAAGAACTCAATAAAAACTGAAATCTCTTTATGATTCAGCAAATAGATTCATTATTCCGTGCGTGTTTCACCGAAGCGTCATGAAAATCATAGAACCATAATCAGAACATGGCGTGTCAGTGCCTATGTTAGCACTGACGATTCAATGCAATTATGCGATAATTGCTATCGGCACTAATCGAACACCGACCAGGCGTCGCCATGTAAACCGACCCTAATGATCGTCGTGATTATGGGCCCATTCGTATTAGGGACGAACACTTTGGATGCTAATGTTACCGGGCCGCAGTCCAACTGAAAAAAAGCGGTTCTTCATTATGTGTGATAAATGTACAACAATAAATTATATTGACAGACACCCATAGGTTAATGAACGGTGAATACATAATATATCGTTCGGGATCGCGAAAAAGAACAGTTTGAAACACCCCCATGTTACGCTCAAAGCAGCGACGAATTTCACACGCAGTTTCAGTTATATTTTAGAGCCTACACAACAATAAGCTAACAACTTAATGTTGAGAAATGGCACAGTATGCTCATTACAACGTAATAATGAATATTCATAGCCTTGTATTACAATTATTCGCAAACTGAACCGCCGACTCGACTACATTGGCGAGAAATAACTTCAATGAAATTGGGAAACTTCGTCTTTGAAGTAAATCTTATTTTTGCTACAAAAGGTCGTGCCGTGGTTAGAATGTTTCAGGCTCTCGACGGTTTCAGAAAACTGGAATTTGCTTCCCAAAATGTTGAGCGATGCTTTACATGACTTTTAAATCATCAGGCTTATGTGACGAAAATATTTCAGGAATTTAAGAAATGCGGACGTAATAAATTCGCAGCAAATTTTGGTTGAACACGGCGACATCACAACATTTAAAATATTCTCCATCTGATTTTATAAACCCATCTAAAAATAAGAGTTTCAAAATTTTTAATTAACAAAGTTGCTAAAAGTGTATTTAAAGAACAAACTATATACACTTAAAATAGAAAAAAAAAACTCCTAACTAAAAAATGGCATCAAAAAATTCGTCCCCATCGCTATCGACTGGAAGTGAGCCCAAAAGACTGGCTGCATTGCCACGTTGTATGGCAATGCTTATCCTCTGTCCAAGGTAAAAGCCAGCTCTTGGGTCACGCGAAGCGTCAACTAAGCGTTTTGCAAGATCTTTAAATAGGACGTGAGCACTCGGACCCCACGGTCCAAGAGTTTCAACCCCAAACGGCTCAAAAATGTAGTTACCAATAAGGCTACTATATTTCCGCCGTTTGAGGTTTTCAGCAGCCGAAGCCGCAGAACCAGCACAGCACGACGAGCTAGGAAGATGGGATGGCGCAAGAATTTCAAAATTAGGTTGAGTATTATTTAATAAACTGGATCATACAATATCATATGCTCATAAATAAGATTACCAACGAAGCCCTGTAAAAGTTATGCATTTTTGCTTCGTATTTATAAGGATTCAAAAATCATTGCACATTCGTAATAAAAAACATATGAGCTGAGCGGATAAGTAATGTCCGGATTCGAAATTATGTGACAAGGTACGTTATTTAGAAAATAAGCGGGCACAGCGGGTTCGCAATCAAATCAGACTGTTGGTTGAAAATTCTGTTTCTTGCAAAGTATTGGAGCGGCAAATTAATTGGCTCGTAAACTAGAATTTGTGCCAAAATGGCTACATGAGGCACTTGCAGTGATAAACGGTACAGTTACCTACGACTAGATAATGTTCTAGTTTGTGATCGTTTTCGAATGAAAATTGTAATAAAATGTTACAGAATTACACATTGGAGACTGAGGCGGCGAAAAAAGTGAAAATGATATCGATTATATTCAGGAAATGGTGGATAATTTTTGCTCATAATTATTATAATACCCTTGAATTATAAGCTGATATTTTATGTAAGTTAATTCATAAGTTAATTTCCAAGGGCTTGAGACGTGACCCATCTAATGAATACTAAACTAGATACGTTATAAATGTATAGTGGGGCTACGCTACAGGCTTAACGTGAGAAGTTCATGACAATTGACTTGTGGCCAAGTCTCTTGACTGGTTTGACCTTTACAACCCAGGCTCTATCGGGGGCAGGGGCACTTAAACATTTCCTTCTATATTTACTGCTAGACCAGATTTGGCAAACGATTTTGCTCATAATGTAAATGTTATGTTGGTATAAGTATATTATTATTCACGGCCTGCTACGCCAACTCAAGATCAGTTACGCTTCAGTTATCTAGCTTATTATTTTCTGTTTTACTTTTTACTATAACTGGGGGACAGTAGATATACTATGAAAGGGATGGCAAACCTATGGCACGCGTGCCAGTGGTGGCACGCAGCACAATCATTTGGGCACGCCTATACAACATTACTTAGCATCTTGATCAAAGTGAAAGTTTAGTTTGATATCTGTTGTTGCTAATACAACAAAAACACATTAAAATAGCTTTATGAATTTATAGTTACAAAAAAAAGTTTATAGCTTCGTATGTTATTTTCTGTCCATTAAAAAAGGCAAGATTTTTTTGGCGACACGTCACGGCTACATTTTTTTTTAATGAAAATGGCACAACCATCAATAAAGGTTTGCCATCCTTGTAGTATGACATGCCAATGCCCTTATGTATGCGTTGTGAGAGAAAGACGGAGCAATATTAGATGAATAGCTCTGTCTCTTTTCCACAACGGATTCATGATGACAATGATGTACGTTACAGCCTACTATGACGTAGGTACATCATTGGCATCATGAAAAACAGTAAAACAGGCTTACGAAACAGTGAAACTTATGTAAACAAACTTTACCAACGCAAAGCAACGCGAGCGAAACATGTTTCACCCTTGCTGATTTGCGTATTTTTTACCGTCAATTCAAACGGGCAAAATCTATCTTTTGTATAAAAGCTGAGGCACAAAAGCCGAGAAAACTGTTATTCAGAAAATGTAACGGGTGTTTGCGCAGATGCGTCGACTTTATGGCGGGACTCGAGTCAACAAAGCGAACAGGTAGGCAATATGTCTGCCGCATCGCGATTCATAGCCCGCGTGACAGCTGGATGGCTTTATTAAGTACACAGGAATGCAGCTTTGTTTTCCTTAGAGATTTATGAGGATATTTTTGGTATTTAAATTTAATCAACGAAGGCCGAAGCCTCTTAAAAAAAGCTCTACGCCTCAACGCCAAACATTAATGGAATCAATATTTCTGAAATTATTTTCCTACTAGTTGACCCACGCAACTTCGTCTGCGTCACATTTTCCATGTGACGCAGACGAAAATGCTCGGCTCCTTTTGGTCTTATCGTGATGATATACAGGGTGTAAGGGACAGCCTTCCACAAATTAACAGGGTGCAATCAGCTCCTTATTTTGAATCATATTCCAGTGGAAATTTCCTCAGGATTTTTTTTTAATTTTTTTTTTCGATTTTTCATTTTTTTTTTTGCTTTATTTTAATGTAAAGTTACATTATCTGTATGCAGAACTCGATTAATGTAAATAACACAGCTAAAATGAAAAAAAAAAAAAAAATCTCGTCTGCGTCACATGGAAAATGTGACGCAGACGAAAATGCTCGGCTCCTTTTGGTCTTATCGTGATGATATACAGGGTGTAAGGGACAGCCTTCCACAAATTAACAGGGTGCAATCAGCTCCTTATTTTGAATCATATTCCAGTGGAAATTTCCTCAGGATTTTTTTTTTATTTTTTTTTTCGATTTTTCATTTTTTTTTTGCTTTATTTTAATGTAAAGTTACATTATCTGTATGCAGAACTCGATTAATGTAAATAACACAGCTAAAATGAAAAAAAAAAAAAAAAATCTCATGAACTTCGCATGAAATGAGCTGTTAAAACGTAGCGCGGGCGCAGCTATCCTTTCGAAAGCTCGCTGCGCTGCCGTTCGCTGCGTGCGTTTTGCAGAGGTAGCGATACATTGCGAGTGAGGTAATTAAACAAATCAGTTTTATTGGATTCCCATAAAGTTCCTGAAATAATTTCATGTACCGGTCAACTTAGTACGATATACTGAAATCACCCTATCAGTTTGAGGAGGGCTGTCCCTTACACCCGTTATACCTATAGCCTTCCTCGATAAATGGGCTATCTAATACCGAAAGAATTTTTCAAATCGGACCAGTAGTTCCTGACATTACCCCCTACATACAAACAAATGTTACCTCTTTATAATATTAGTATAGATAGCCTATAGCCTTCCTCGATAAATGGGCTATCTAATACCGAAAGAATTTTTCAAATCGGACCAGTAGTTCCTGAGATTACCCCCTACATACAAACTTACAAACATACAAACTTACAAACAAATTTTACCTCTTTATAATATTAGTATAGATAGATAATTTCTGAGGCAATTTCGTTTTTAGATACTATGAGAAGTACATAATTTTACATACTTACAGTGCAACATATTATGTTGTGAGTGAGTATCTTGCACATTCAATCAAGAGCCAAGCAAGAAACAAAGAGATACGAGCAGGTAGGTACAGCTTGATATCATATGGGCAATTATAAGCCCTGGAGACAACACTAACATCTCCGTGGTCTGTATCATTTATTTCATAAATGCGTGGGAATCAAAACCCCACTGAAATCGCGAAGTTAAAATAAATAAATTAATGATATGATATTGCTAGCCAGTACCCAGCAAGGCCAGCATTATGAGACAAATGATACAATGTGAATTATTTTAATTACTACTGATAATGCGCCACGAAATAACACGCCATTTGCCAATACAATGTTTTAATAATGTTTCACTTGCAATATATTTTAAATTTTATTTGGTCCATGAAGAATTTGTTTTATCTACCACCCGACCTATGGAATATAAATATGTAGTGATTACTCAATTAATGGACAGGTGGAAAATAAAGCTAAGTTTAATAAATACAAATAATTAGCTGTCAAAACTTATAACTAACATTAATCAACGTTATAGTAGTAATATAAGTACAAATTAGTTTTGCTTTCGTCGGAAACGGTAATTATTACCTACACATAATTAACTTTGAGAAACAGTAATTAACTTAATCAAATACCAAAGGTTTTGATTATGCAAATTGGGTTTTGTTATTTATTTTCTCAGAAGTGCGATTGCTACCAAATGTACGATTTTATACGGGAATTTACTTATTTAGAATAGGGCTCTTATGGGGCTTAGGGACCAAGTTGGGAAGTCATCGTACTTTGACCTCCCGGAGTGCTTCACACAGCGCCTTTACTTTAGAGTCCCTCAGGGGCACTTGGACCCTCTATAAAGGTATTGGTTGGGAATTTCTAGTTTAAAAACCTCCCAATCTCGAATATTTTTAGATTGTATCCCAAAAAAAACAACCTTTCAATTTCTGCGGACGCAATTTTGCTGTTTTACGATGTTGCAAGAAAAATTGATTCGCAGGAGTGCAATTAATACAAATTGAAGGTTCCTGCTTCACAGTGTTTCCTTATTAAATTAGAGACACGCGGTAATATCTTTCTAGATAGTCTTTTTCTTCAGTAACTCGATAACACTAGAGTTGTTTTAAACCCAGAACTTTGCTACGTTTACTTTGGTTTCTCAATAATTATAGATAAGTAAGTACCTATTTATTCTAAGTTAATAGTATTTACATTTGTGTGCAAGAAATTTGTTGCAGAAGTCGCAGATAAAAACTTGTTCCATTCGCAAGAGTGGGCATAGCATGTAGCACCATATGTCGAGGTGACACTCATTCAAACCAGACGGTATTATTCACAGTTTTACTAGCTTTCCAACATAAAACGCAGCAAAAATAGAGGAATTTACAGACGAAGTTAAATACAAAGTATAACATTGCTTCCCTGGGAAGTTTCGATATAAAATATAGGATAAATCAATCATTTATTGGCTAAACGCCAGCGCCAGGGTATTACTGTTGAAAGGCAAAAAAGTAATCGCTTTTTTACCCTGCCTAAGAACATTTTTGTATTTTGTTTTTCTTGTGGCTTGGAAATCCTCGCGGGTACCCGAAGATTCAGAGAGCCAACGAATAAGTTTTTTGTCTCTAAAACTAAGTCACCTAACCGAACAAGTTAGATAAAACCATACGGTCGCAAGTCCTGTACTACATAAGGGATTCATATAAAACGTTCCGGAGAAGAAGTCATGTCCGGTTTCCCAAACGGTCACAACGCACGACAGCGCTCAGTTAACTTTCCTTGAACTACTTGGCAAGGCTTGCGCAGGCTGTCCCTCATCCTTACTTACTGGTTCACGGCCAACAAAATGGAAAGCGAGCTTTTAGGGCAGTGATACGTTTTTTTTTTTTTTTAGAGATGGGAAATCATCCAATGACTCCTCCCGCTCTGGGTGTAGCGGGAGGGAGTGTCAGACTTCTAATGACTAAAACCCATCCATGTTCCTTCATTGCTCTTTGTGTTCCGGAGCCACGGTGTCTCTTGCGAATATTCCCGCGACTCCGGCAGGCGTCGGCCCTTTCGGGCCCCTCTGTGTTGCTGACTCTCTTTGAGGCGCGCGTGGAACACTAACGCGCCGTCGACACGGCCTGTCGTCTCTAGACGCTCAGCGCTCAGTTAACTTTCCTTGAACTACTTGGCAAGGCTTGCACAGGCTGTCCCTCATCCTTACTTACTGGTTCACGGCCAACAAAATGGAAAGCGAGCTTTTAGGGCAGTGATACTGAGAGTAAGAATTTATGTCACAGATGTGGCTACAATTATCTCTTTGCAATGAGACGAAAGTGACCCTCCAGTTTTGCCTTGGGATTTCGTTTTATCTAGTCACCAGTTGGGAGGTGTGAAAACCAGTATTTTGCTCCATGTAAAATACTGGTATTTACCACTATCCGACTAAACTGAAGCCGACTCCATCTTAGTAAGGAAAAGACCTAGGCAGATTGAAAAGTATGTCTATTCAATTTCAACGCGAACGCCTAGCGACGGTGATGGTATTAAATTGAATTTACCGTAATGTTGTATTTAACTTAACCTACCGTATTTAATTAAAAAAGTTGGTAAGTGTTCCGCATCACATGTGCTGAAAACATTCCCCTGCCTTCAATTTTGAACTCTTTTTTTACTGCGGTTATGTGAGAAGCTTTACATTTTTTTGTTTGTTTTGCAATGCGCCAACATTTTGCGGGCGTCGCGAAATGCTTTGAAATTCGTCAAAATAGCTACAGCGTTGAATGTGACGAACATTTTTGAATGGGCCCGTATTTACAAAAAAATTTTGCTGACACACTTCGCAAACATTTTCAGAGAACAAGAATATTTTTTTAAATTATTTACTGCGGATTGTAGCTTATTATGAAAAGCACTCAGCTTTTTCGCCAATAAGTTGATATTCGATATTTTATTGGAATATAAAATACCAATTTACTTAATAAGAAAAAAGTTTTACTAGAGTTTTACGATGACCTCTATAACGACCTCAGAGTTCCTAAAGCCATTAGGAATCTATTTTATTCGCACTGGGAAACTAAAAGCATCGTAGGTTCTCGTGCACTTTAAAGATTTCTTTTTGAATAGATATTTCAATCACTTATAACTCTGCAGTATCACATAAACCTTGCAAATATTTACCGTCGTTTTCTTTGATTGGTATCTACTTACTGTAAAGATCCCCAAACCTCTTTCCTATTGTCATTGTGGTCGTAAAAAGATACCAGAAGTGATTGTATCGTCTCTTTTGAGGGTTGAAAGTATTCCGTTTACGTAAAAGGTTATATATGTTGTATGGAACAGCGGGAAACGAGAACCGTATTAAATCGAGCATCGTTTGAGTAAACAGGTAGAAATTTTGGGGTTGTCCCCACAATGTCGGTCTAGGAAACAGCCGTTTCACCCATCCCTTGTTTGTCTAACGGGAATTACGTTTTTTATGGCGTCCTAGAGTAATTATTTGTGTAGTTTGGATTTGTGTCGGCCTTACTCTTGTAAAGATTGAAAATGCCGACGACAGTTAATTAGAAATTAAGTAGAAATGATTGACGTGGAATTATTTTGCAAAATAATGCTGTTTGCAAAAGCAATTCAGTATCAAATTTTCTTTGTATTACAGTTTTCGTAGCCACACAAAGTAGATATTGATTTTTCAGTTCGTTCATAAAAGTACCTAAGTATATGGAATAACTTGGATATATTTGAAGAATTGGCATGACAGCAAGATATTGCAATAGTGAGCAGATATTAAATATAAAAAGTTATGGGGACACATGAATGAACAGCTTCAAGTGTTGATATACACGCAAGCTTCAAGACTATGGGTGTGAGCAACTATGGAGGGCAAACACGCAATGTAGCTATAGCATCTGTCAAAATGATAATTGACGTACAATCTTCTTTTGCAATCTAACTGCCTCAGTTTTCTCCACTGTGTATATTGGGGTCATCGTCCAGTCTGACCGAACTGAACTGAATTCCAGTATAGTGCGACTGTATATTTGACCTCCACAAACGGTTGCTGGGTATGTAATACGCCGTGCCATAATTTAGGTATTCTATTGCAGTGTTGTGTCAAACAGTTTACCTAATAATATTATAATTAAGCCAATATTACTCAATTGAAGGCTAGTACTTAAGAGATTAGGTAACCTAACCTTGTAGACGTCAATAAATTTTGACAAGTACCTAATTTCTTTAACAAGTAATAAAATCTGTGTTAATTGATTCATTAAGAATGTTGTAGTGCCTATATTTTGCTTTTATTACAGTGTTTATGGATCACTTTTTGGGAACAATAAAAATCTGAACACACAAAGTAGACATTAGTCTACTTTATTCAAACCTAAACTAATCTTGTGAAAAGTTAGTTATTTAGGTATTTATCTCTACCAATCTAACTCTGGTAGTATTATGACGTGAAGTTATCATGACTCGTTGTGAAATAGAGATAGTGCTAGGCGTCTTGTATAACTCCGTCTCCCTTCCACACCAAAATCGTCATAGTTGAGGGCGTGATCCGATTACAAACATTTATGCACTGATAGAAAGTTATTGCTTTTATTGCCAGGAAAATCCACCCATTTCTTATTATTTCATTTTTTACTATTGATAGGCATACGTTTGACCACTATCTCACCTGATGTTAAGCAATGGTTCCACCTTAGACCGCATCATTGCTTAACATCATCACGCTTGCCAAGAAGTAACCTATTCACTCTTGACTTAAAGACTCCCAGGTTGTAGCTATCAGGAAACACAGACTCCGACAGGGAATTCCACTCCTTAGCTGTACGCACTATGAATGTATTCCCAAAACACAATGGGAGACTTAGTACTTTAACGAATCTTTTTTGCTTACAAACTTACAAGCCAATAGTTGTACTACACGAATGGTTAATCTGGGGAGGCCTAGTAGCCCGGTAGTAGGTTTCATAGATAGCGAGTCAACTATCATGGCAAGTTGCCAGAGCTGCATCTGCAGTAGACCTCCGACATAACATCATATAGGTAGTAGGTAGCGTTAATTCTCATTTACTATTTTAGTATCAACCTAAATACAAACTGCTATTTTAAAATTTAAGAACATTTTAAGTAGTGAAGTAATAGCTAACTGCTGAACTTCGACATCAAGCTACGCTTGCCGAGGTCAGTCCGTGGATGGGTGAACCTTTTATTACGTACCGAGTTTCCTACATGCCTCGGAAAGCACGTTAAGGCTACGTTTCCGCCAGAGATGTGCGGGGATGCCTAGCGAGGGTATGTGTGCGTTAAGAACCAATCCTACTAATATTATAAATGTGAAAGTTTGTATGTTTGTATGTTTGTGTTTGTATGTTTGTATGTTTGGATGTTTGTCCGTCAATCACGCAAAAACGGCTGAAGGGATTTGGATGAAATTTCGCACATATGTAGGTCACATCCTGGAATAACACATAGGCTACTTTTTATCCCGATAAAAGGCATAGCTTAATGGCAGCGGAGGAGGAAGTGGAAATCAGACGTTTCTGCTGCCTTAGTACATCAGATTCACAAGTACCAGGAGAGCATAAACATGTCGAAATATTTTCGGGTCTGAATTTGTGAGCGCCAAAGATTCTCGAGTACCAGGAGAGCAGACATAATGTCAAAGTATTTTTGGTCAGGTTTTTTTTTGCTGGAAAATAGATTGGCTTTCATTGCAAGCGTTCATGTTTGTATGTTTGGATGTTTGTCCGTCAATCACGCAAAAACGGCTGAAGGGATTTGGATGAAATTTGGCACATATATAGGTCACATCCTGGAATAACACATAGGCTACTTTTTATCCAGGTAACATACATGACTTAACGGAGAAAGAGGAAGAAGTTTAAGTCCAAAGTTTCTGCTACCTTAGTACTTCAGATTAAAAAGTACCAGGAGAACAGAAACCTGTCAAATTTTTTTACCGGGCTAGAATTTTATTACGAGTGCTAAGAGATTCACAACCACCAGGACACCAGCAACATGTCAAATTATTTTTGGGCAAGATTTTTTTTTAAGCAGAGCAGAAACTTTCGGGTCTGGAATTCAGAGCGCTACAGATTCACAAGTACCAGGAGAGCAGAAACATACCGAGGTATTCCGGGGCCGGAAACATCTCGGAAGTTTTTTTGGGGCTTGAATTATGAATGCTTTAGATTCACAAGTACCAGGAGATTAGAAATATTTCGAAGTATTTTCTGGGCTGGAAATTGTGAACGCTATAGATTCTCGAAATTAACCAGGAGAGCAGACACACGTCGATTTATTTTCAGCGCCGGAGTTGTGAGCGGTTAAGTTTAAAATACTCAAGATTCACAATTACAAGGAGACCAGGAACATGTCAAATTATTTTTGGGCAAGATTTCTTTTGAGCCGAAACTTTTCGAAGTATTTTAGGGACTGGTTTTTTTTACTATTGGTAGGCAAACGTTTGACCGCTATCTCACCTGATGTTAAGCGATGACGCGGTCTAAGGTGGAGCACGCTTGCCAAGAATTCCAAGCGCTACAGATTCACAAGTACCAGGAGAGCAGAAACATACCGAGGTATTCCTGGGCCGGAATTACGAGCGCTACAGATTCACAATTACCAGGAGAGCAGAAACATCTTGGAAGTTTTTTCAGGGCTTGAATTATGAGCGCTTTAGATTTACAAGTACCAAGAGATCAGAAATATGTCGAAGCATTTTCCGCGTTGGAATTGTGAACGCTATATTTTCACAAGTACTAGGAGAGCAGAAACATGTCGAAGTATTTTCTGGGCTGGAAATTGTGAACGCTATAGATTCACAAGTACCAGGAGAGCAAAAACATGTCAAGGCATTTCGGAGCCGGAATTACGAGCGCTACAGATTCAGAAGTACCAGGAGAGCAGTAACATCTCGAAGTATTTTCTGGGCTGGACTTTCTGAACGCTATACATAGATTCACGAAAATAGCCAGAAGAGCAGACACAGGTCGAATTATTTTCGGCACCGGAGTTGTGAGCGGTTAAGTTTAAAAAATACCAAGAGAACACAAACATGTCGAAGCTTATTTCCGGGCTAAAATAATGAAATCTAAAGATTCACAAGTAACATCAGAGCAGAAACCTGTCGAAGTATTTTCGGGGCTTGAAATTGTGTACCAGGAGAGCAGAATCATATTGAGATATTCCGGGGCCGGAATAACGAGCGCTACAGATTTACAAATACCAGGAGAGCAGGAACATATCGAGGTATTTTTAGGCTGGAATAAGCGATATTGATTCACAAGTACCAGGAGACCAGGATCATGACAAAGATTTTCAGGGCTGGACATTAAAAACACTATAGATTCGCAAGTACCAGGAAAGCATATACACATGTTGTTTGGGGGAGCACTTTAGATTCACAAGTACTTTAGATCAGAAATATGTCGAAGGATTTTCCGCGTTGGAATTGTGAACTCTATATTTTCACAAGTACTAGGAGAGCAGAAACATGTCGAAGTATTTTCTGGGCTGGAAATTGTGAACGCTATAGATCAGCAAGCAACCAGGAGAGCAGACGCACGTCGATTTATTTTCGGCGCCGGAGTTGTGAGCGGTGAAGTTTAAAAAATACCAAGAGAACAGAAACATGTCGAAGCTTATTTTCGGGCTGGAAATTGTGAACGCTATAGATTCTCAAGTACCAGGAGAGCAGAATCATGTCGAGATATTCCGAGGCCATTATTACGAGCGCTACAGATTCACAAATACCAGGAAAACAGGAACATGTCAAGGTGTTTCTGGGCTGGAATTATGGGCGCTATTGATTCACAAGTACCAGGAGAGCAGAAACATCTCGGAAGTTTTTTTGGGGTTTGAATTATAAGCGCTTTAGGTTCACAAGTTCTTTAGATCAGTAATATGTCAAAGCATTTTCCACGTTGGAATTGTGAACGCTATATTTTCACAAGTACTAGGAGAGCAGAAACATGTCGAAGTATTTTCTTGAAATTGTGAACGCTATAGATTCCCGCAAGTAACCAGGAGAGCAGACACACGTCGATTTATTTTCGGCGCCGTAGTTGTGAGCGGTGAAGTTTAAAAAATACCAAGAGAACAGAAACATGTCGAAGCTTATTTTCGGACTAAAATTAACGAACTCTATAGATTCACAAATAACAGGAGAGCAAAAACCTGTCGAAGTATTTTCGGGGCTGGAAATTGTGAACACTATAGATTCTCAAGTACCAACAGAGCAGAATCATGTCGAGATATTCCGGGGCTATAATTACGAGCGCTACAGATTCACAAATACCAGGAGAGTAGGAACATGCCGATGTTTTTGAGGACTGGAAATTAAGAGCGCTATAGATTCGCAAGTACCAGAAGAGCAAAAACATGTCGAGGCATTTCGGAGCTGGAATAGATTCAGAAGTACCAAGAGAGCAATAACATACATCTGGAAGTGTTTTCTGGGCTGGAAATTCTGAACGCTATAGATTCCCGAAAATGACCAGGAGAGCAGACACACGTCGATTTTTTAATTTAATATGTCAAAGTATTGCCGGAGCTGGAATTATGAACGGTGCAGATTCACAAGTAGAAACCAGAAGACCAGAAACATGCCAAAGTATTTTTTTCGACAGGAGTCGTGAGCGCTTAAGATTCACAAGTACCTACCAGGAGATCACAAACATGTCGAAGTTGTGTCGGGGCTGAAATCTTACTTTCAGCCGCACCGCAAGGTCTCACAATATCTGGATACCTGAATCATGAAAATGCAGTTCCAAGGATGAGACAATGAGGGGCAGTTCTAAAGTCTACGCAGACGAAGTCGCGGGAAGTAGCTAGTAATAATATAATGGCTTCATTTACCTAGCCTCGCTCAGGGCAAGCGATTCTATTGGTTCTTAACAAACACATCCTAGCACATCTCTGGAGGAAACACAAACTAAGCCCAGCTGTCATATAAACATCTTTGGCAGTCATTATCTACGGGTGGTCAGAAACCAGAAAAATAAGTCTTGCCAAAGGGTATATTGCCCAGTTACTCGGTTGCGGAGGTCAAATAGGCAGTCACTACATGTAAAATACTTGTAGTCAGCTGCATCTGGTTAGACTAGAAAACGACCTCAATAGAGTTGGGGATAGGACAAAACAAATTGGTTTTAGTAATTCTAAACTCCTGGTAACTAGATTTTCAATCCATCCAAAGGTTGTCTGTAAGAGATTGCCCTGTGCGATAAGACCGCCCATTGTACCTACACTTGTTTTTATAAACGTTTTTCCTGTACTTGTTATGAGGTGTACAATAAAGTATATCCTACTAATATTATAAATGTGAAAGTTTGTATGTTTGTATGTTTGTATGTTTGTATGTTTGTATGTTTGTATGTTTGTATGTTTGTATGTTTGGATGTTTGTCCGTCAATCACGCAAAAACGGCTGAAGGGATTTGGATGAAATTTCGCACATATGTAGGTCACATCCTGGAATAACACATAGGCTACTTTTTATCCCGATAAAAGGCAAAGCTTAATGGCAGCGGAGGAGGAAGTGGAAATCAGACGTTTCTGCTGCCTTAGTACATCAGATTCACAAGTACCAGGAGAGCATAAACATGTCGAAATATTTTCGGGTCTGAATTTGTGAGCGCCAAAGATTCTCGAGTACCAGGAGAGCAGACATAATGTCAAAGTAAATTTTTTCAGGTTCCTACTATATTAATATTATAAATGTGAAAGTTTGTATGTTTGTATGTTTGTATGTTTGTATGTTTGTATGTTTGTATGTTTGTATGTTTGTATGTTTGGATGTTTGTCCGTCAATCACGCAAAAACGGCTGAAGGGATTTGGATGAAATTTCGCACATATGTAGGTCACATCCTGGAATAACACACAGGCTACTTTTTATCCCGATAAAAGGCAAAGCTTAATGGCAGCGGAGGAGGAAGTGGAAATCAGACGTTTCTGCTGCCTTAGTACATCAGATTCACAAGTACCAGGAGAGCATAAACATGTCGAAATATTTTCGGGTCTGAATTTGTGAGCGCCAAAGATTCTCGAGTACCAGGAGAGCAGACATAATGTCAAAGTAAATTTTTTCAGGTTTTTTTTTGCTGGAAAATAGATTGGCTTTCATTGCAAGCGTTCATGTTTGTATGTTTGGATGTTTGTCCGTCAATCACGCAAAAACGGCTGAAGGGATTTGGATGAAATTTGGCACATATATAGGTCACATCCTGGAATAACACATAGGCTACTTTTTATCCAGGTAACATATATGACTTAATGGAGAAAGAGGAAGAAGTTTAAGTCCAAAGTTTCTGCTACCTTAGTACTTCAGATTAAAAAGTACCAGGAGAACAGAAACATGTCAAATTTTTTTACCGGGCTAGAATTTTATTACGAGTGCTAAGAGATTCACAACCACCAGGACACCAGCAACATGTCAAATTATTTTAGGGCAAGATTTTTTTTTAAGCAGAGCAGAAACTTTCGGGTCTGGAATTCAGAGCGCTACAGATTCACAAGTGCCAGGAGAGCAGAAACATACCGAGGTATTCCGGGGCCGGAAACATCTCGGAAGTTTTTTTGGGGCTTGAATTATGAATGCTTTAGATTCACAAGTACCAGGAGATTAGAAATATTTCGAAGTATTTTCTGGGCTGGAAATTGTGAACGCTATAGATTCTCGAAATTAACCAGGAGAGCAGACACACGTCGATTTATTTTCAGCGCCGGAGTTGTGAGCGGTTAAGTTTAAAATACTCCAGATTCACAATTACAAGGAGACCAGGAACATGTCAAATTATTTTTGGGCAAGATTTCTTTTGAGCCGAAACTTTTCGAAGTATTTTAGGGACTGGTTTTTTTTACTATTGGTAGGCAAACGTTTGACCGCTATCTCACCTGATGTTAAGCGATGACGCGGTCTAAGGTGGAGCACGCTTGCCAAGAATTCCAAGCGCTACAGATTCACAAGTACCAGGAGAGCAGAAACATACCGAGGTATTCCTGGGCCGGAATTACGAGCGCTACAGATTCACAATTACCAGGAGAGCAGAAACATCTTGGAAGTTTTTTCAGGGCTTGAATTATGAGCGCTTAAGATTTACAAGTACCAAGAGATCAGAAATATGTCGAAGCATTTTCCGCGTTGGAATTGTGAACGCTATATTTTCACAAGTACTAGGAGAGCAGAAACATGTCGAAGTATTTTCTGGGCTGGAAATTGTGAACGCTATAGATTCCCGAAAATGACCAGGAGAGCAGACACACGTCGATTTTTTAATTTAATATGTCAAAGTATTGCCGGAGCTGGAATTATGAACGGTGCAGATTCACAAGTAGAAACCAGAAGACCAGAAACATGCCAAAGTATTTTTTTCGACAGGAGTCGTGAGCGCTTAAGATTCACAAGTACCTACCAGGAGATCACAAACATGTCGAAGTTGTGTCGGGGCTGAAATCTTACTTTCAGCCGCACCGCAAGGTCTCACAATATCTGGATACCTGAATCATGAAAATGCAGTTCCAAGGATGAGACAATGAGGGGCAGTTCTAAAGTCTACGCAGACGAAGTCGCGGGAAGTAGCTAGTAATAAATAAATTAATTAATAAATAACTACTTCAATACATTCTACATCAAAACGTAGTAAAAATTTCGCAGTACCTAACTAAAACATTTATCTTCTCGCCACTAACGTAAAAGTTTGGCGAGTTTAGAATTAATGTAATTTCAATAAATAAATGAAATATGTCACGTTAGAGGTAGGTACATTTAGAAAGGCCGGCAAGTGTCCGCCACTGGCCCGACCACCTCACAGTGTGGGTCGAGGCGTCCATGAGGATTTCCCACTCCCAAAAAAATGCCATTCTACTAAAACAAATCATCCCTGAATCCTTATAAAAGAGCAACTCATTTCAAAGGTCGAGCTCTAGAACTGAGATTAAAATAAAAGTTGTTTAGAAAGTAAATCCTCAGTGGACATCCCCGCTTGCTGCTCGGGGCCTGCGTTATCAAAATTCGCGTTATCTTAGTTCGTAGTGAATGGAAACCTTCGTCAAAATCCCGTGTTCTAGACTTAAAAGGTTTGCCCACCTAAGGGTTAATCTAGGCAGTATATTTTGTGTTCTGTATTATAGTTTAACGCGGCTATGACACTTTCATTAAGGGTGATCTTTATCGCGTCCCTACATTGAACCTACTGTGTTGCACTAAGTGAACAAGAGTCGCGAATTAATAAGTTACTTTAAGTTACAGATGAGCTTCTCGGTCGTTTGTTCTGCTTTCACGTTAACGGCCGTTATCAATAACCGATCTAACTTTTGTTCCTGGTGCTAGAAGTAAACAAAGCTAAATATTAATCCTTACTTGCATTTCAATTAGGAGTGAGACGTACCTATTTATCGAAACAGTTAAAATAACAGGTATTTCAAAGTAACAACATGAAACAGGTATCTCAGAACCGAAATAACAGCTCCTACCTATTTCGGCCTGTTCCTCAAACAACCGTAGTTGCCGTATACAAACGAAACGACCTGGAACAGCTATGTGAAACAGTTTCAAATGAAACATGCTCCTTTCGCTTCTGACTTATTATAATAGAAAAAGACAACATCTGTTCTTTGGAACAAGCTCTTTGCTCCTCTGGTTCATTGTAATAGAAAGAGATAGAACCTTGTCAAAGAGATATAAATAATCAGCTTGACTCATCGCCGCAAGGTTGCCTGCTTGTCGGTCTTCTACAGATTGCACTTCGGTGAGTGTACCCAAGAACTCCACGACCTCATCCGGTTCACCGGCCCTTTTCTATCATCGGACATCCAGACGCACTGGCTTGCTTATTCGGGGCTTTTGGCATTGAAAACGCTACCTCCGCCCGCGACCCCTCATGTTTAACACGACGATGTTATACGATGTCCTGCCGATGACCGCCGACTTCTTCGCAGAATAAATACGCCACAGTGTAAAATATTTGTAGCTGATCTACTGAACTTGTTACATTTTATTGAAACACATTGCAAACATGGCGGGAGATTTAGTTTTATAATATGTAGAGTTCTTGTTTTTTTTTAACACAATATAGCTTTATGAAAAAAGTAAATTAACATGGTAGTAACAGAAAAGAAACCGAAAGTTTCGATACAATCTTGAAATCAAAGCATTTATTACAACCACACCGTTTACTTTGTGCCATTAGCTTTTTTTTTTCTTTTTTTTTGTGAGCCATTATTAGTTTTACAAGTCTTTTGTTTGATAATCCTACTAATATTATAAATGTGAAAGTTTGTATGTTTGTATGTTTGTATGTTTGTATGTTTGTATGTTTGTATGTTTGTGTTTGTATGTTTGGATGTTTGTCCGTCAATCACGCAAAAACGGCTGAAGGGATTTGGATGAAATTTCGCACATATGTAGGTCACATCCTGGAATAACACATAGGCTACTTTTTATCCCGATAAAAGGCATAGCTTAATGGCAGCGGAGGAGGAAGTGGAAATCAGACGTTTCTGCTGCCTTAGTACATCAGATTCACAAGTACCAGGAGAGCATAAACATGTCGAAATATTTTCGGGTCTGAATTTGTGAGCGCCAAAGATTCTCGAGTACCAGGAGAGCAGACATAATGTCAAAGTATTTTTGGTCAGGTTTTTTTTTGCTGGAAAATAGATTGGCTTTCATTGCAAGCGTTCATGTTTGTATGTTTGGATGTTTGTCCGTCAATCACGCAAAAACGGCTGAAGGGATTTGGATGAAATTTGGCACATATATAGGTCACATCCTGGAATAACACATAGGCTACTTTTTATCCAGGTAACATACATGACTTAACGGAGAAAGAGGAAGAAGTTTAAGTCCAAAGTTTCTGCTACCTTAGTACTTCAGATTAAAAAGTACCAGGAGAACAGAAACCTGTCAAATTTTTTTACCGGGCTAGAATTTTATTACGAGTGCTAAGAGATTCACAACCACCAGGACACCAGCAACATGTCAAATTATTTTTGGGCAAGATTTTTTTTTAAGCAGAGCAGAAACTTTCGGGTCTGGAATTCAGAGCGCTACAGATTCACAAGTACCAGGAGAGCAGAAACATACCGAGGTATTCCGGGGCCGGAAACATCTCGGAAGTTTTTTTGGGGCTTGAATTATGAATGCTTTAGATTCACAAGTACCAGGAGATTAGAAATATTTCGAAGTATTTTCTGGGCTGGAAATTGTGAACGCTATAGATTCTCGAAATTAACCAGGAGAGCAGACACACGTCGATTTATTTTCAGCGCCGGAGTTGTGAGCGGTTAAGTTTAAAATACTCAAGATTCACAATTACAAGGAGACCAGGAACATGTCAAATTATTTTTGGGCAAGATTTCTTTTGAGCCGAAACTTTTCGAAGTATTTTAGGGACTGGTTTTTTTTACTATTGGTAGGCAAACGTTTGACCGCTATCTCACCTGATGTTAAGCGATGACGCGGTCTAAGGTGGAGCACGCTTGCCAAGAATTCCAAGCGCTACAGATTCACAAGTACCAGGAGAGCAGAAACATACCGAGGTATTCCTGGGCCAGAATTACGAGCGCTACAGATTCACAATTACCAGGAGAGCAGAAACATCTTGGAAGTTTTTTCAGGGCTTGAATTATGAGCGCTTTAGATTTACAAGTACCAAGAGATCAGAAATATGTCGAAGCATTTTCCGCGTTGGAATTGTGAACGCTATATTTTCACAAGTACTAGGAGAGCAGAAACATGTCGAAGTATTTTCTGGGCTGGAAATTGTGAACGCTATAGATTCACAAGTACCAGGAGAGCAAAAACATGTCAAGGCATTTCGGAGCCGGAATTACGAGCGCTACAGATTCAGAAGTACCAGGAGAGCAGTAACATCTCGAAGTATTTTCTGGGCTGGACTTTCTGAACGCTATACATAGATTCACGAAAATAGCCAGAAGAGCAGACACAGGTCGAATTATTTTCGGCACCGGAGTTGTGAGCGGTTAAGTTTAAAAAATACCAAGAGAACACAAACATGTCGAAGCTTATTTCCGGGCTAAAATAATGAAATCTAAAGATTCACAAGTAACATCAGAGCAGAAACCTGTCGAAGTATTTTCGGGGCTTGAAATTGTGTACCAGGAGAGCAGAATCATATTGAGATATTCCGGGGCCGGAATAACGAGCGCTACAGATTTACAAATACCAGGAGAGCAGGAACATATCGAGGTATTTTTAGGCTGGAATAAGCGATATTGATTCACAAGTACCAGGAGACCAGGATCATGACAAAGATTTTCAGGGCTGGACATTAAAAACACTATAGATTCGCAAGTACCAGGAAAGCATATACACATGTTGTTTGGGGGAGCACTTTAGATTCACAAGTACTTTAGATCAGAAATATGTCGAAGGATTTTCCGCGTTGGAATTGTGAACTCTATATTTTCACAAGTACTAGGAGAGCAGAAACATGTCGAAGTATTTTCTGGGCTGGAAATTGTGAACGCTATAGATCAGCAAGCAACCAGGAGAGCAGACGCACGTCGATTTATTTTCGGCGCCGGAGTTGTGAGCGGTGAAGTTTAAAAAATACCAAGAGAACAGAAACATGTCGAAGCTTATTTTCGGGCTGGAAATTGTGAACGCTATAGATTCTCAAGTACCAGGAGAGCAGAATCATGTCGAGATATTCCGAGGCCATTATTACGAGCGCTACAGATTCACAAATACCAGGAAAACAGGAACATGTCAAGGTGTTTCTGGGCTGGAATTATGGGCGCTATTGATTCACAAGTACCAGGAGAGCAGAAACATCTCGGAAGTTTTTTTGGGGTTTGAATTATAAGCGCTTTAGGTTCACAAGTTCTTTAGATCAGTAATATGTCAAAGCATTTTCCACGTTGGAATTGTGAACGCTATATTTTCACAAGTACTAGGAGAGCAGAAACATGTCGAAGTATTTTCTGGGCTTGAAATTGTGAACGCTATAGATTCCCGCAAGTAACCAGGAGAGCAGACACACGTCGATTTATTTTCGGCGCCGTAGTTGTGAGCGGTGAAGTTTAAAAAATACCAAGAGAACAGAAACATGTCGAAGCTTATTTTCGGACTAAAATTGTGAACGCTATAGATTCTCAAGTACCAGGAGAGCAGAATCATGTCGAGATATTCCGAGGCCATTATTACGAGCGCTACAGATTCACAAATACCAGGAAAACAGGAACATGTCAAGGTGTTTCTGGGCTGGAATTATGGGCGCTATTGATTCACAAGTACCAGGAGAGCAGAAACATCTCGGAAGTTTTTTTGGGGTTTGAATTATAAGCGCTTTAGGTTCACAAGTTCTTTAGATCAGTAATATGTCAAAGCATTTTCCACGTTGGAATTGTGAACGCTATATTTTCACAAGTACTAGGAGAGCAGAAACATGTCGAAGTATTTTCTGGGCTTGAAATTGTGAACGCTATAGATTCCCGCAAGTAACCAGGAGAGCAGACACACGTCGATTTATTTTCGGCGCCGTAGTTGTGAGCGGTGAAGTTTAAAAAATACCAAGAGAACAGAAACATGTCGAAGCTTATTTTCGGACTAAAATTAACGAACTCTATAGATTCACAAATAACAGGAGAGCAAAAACCTGTCGAAGTATTTTCGGGGCTGGAAATTGTGAACACTATAGATTCTCAAGTACCAACAGAGCAGAATCATGTCGAGATATTCCGGGGCTATAATTACGAGCGCTACAGATTCACAAATACCAGGAGAGTAGGAACATGCCGATGTTTTTGAGGACTGGAAATTAAGAGCGCTATAGATTCGCAAGTACCAGAAGAGCAAAAACATGTCGAGGCATTTCGGAGCTGGAATAGATTCAGAAGTACCAAGAGAGCAATAACATACATCTGGAAGTGTTTTCTGGGCTGGAAATTGTGAACGCTATAGATTCCCGAAAATGACCAGGAGAGCAGACACACGTCGATTTTTTAATTTAATATGACAAAGTATTGCCGGAGCTGGAATTATGAACGGTGCAGATTCACAAGTAGAAACCAGAAGACCAGAAACATGCCAAAGTATTTTTTTCGACAGGAGTCGTGAGCGCTTAAGATTCACAAGTACCTACCAGGAGATCACAAACATGTCGAAGTTGTGTCGGGGCTGAAATCTTACTTTCAGCCGCACCGCAAGGTCTCACAATATCTGGATACCTGAATCATGAAAATGCAGTTCCAAGGATGAGACAATGAGGGGCAGTTCTAAAGTCTACGCAGACGAAGTCGCGGGAAGTAGCTAGTAATAATATAATGGCTTCATTTACCTAGCCTCGCTCAGGGCAAGCGATTCTATTGGTTCTTAACAAACACATCCTAGCACATCTCTGGAGGAAACACAAACTAAGCCCAGCTGTCATATAAACATCTTTGGCAGTCATTATCTACGGGTGGTCAGAAACCAGAAAAATAAGTCTTGCCAAAGGGTATATTGCCCAGTTACTCGGTTGCGGAGGTCAAATAGGCAGTCACTACATGTAAAATACTTGTAGTCAGCTGCATCTGGTTAGACTAGAAAACGACCTCAATAGAGTTGGGGATAGGACAAAACAAATTGGTTTTAGTAATTCTAAACTCCTGGTAACTAGATTTTCAATCCATCCAAAGGTTGTCTGTAAGAGATTGCCCTGTGCGATAAGACCGCCCATTGTACCTACACTTGTTTTTATAAACGTTTTTCCTGTACTTGTTATGAGGTGTACAATAAAGTATATCCTACTAATATTATAAATGTGAAAGTTTGTATGTTTGTATGTTTGTATGTTTGTATGTTTGGATGTTTGTCCGTCAATCACGCAAAAACGGCTGAAGGGATTTGGATGAAATTTCGCACATATGTAGGTCACATCCTGGAATAACACATAGGCTACTTTTTATCCCGATAAAAGGCAAAGCTTAATGGCAGCGGAGGAGGAAGTGGAAATCAGACGTTTCTGCTGCCTTAGTACATCAGATTCACAAGTACCAGGAGAGCATAAACATGTCGAAATATTTTCGGGTCTGAATTTGTGAGCGCCAAAGATTCTCGAGTACCAGGAGAGCAGACATAATCCTACTAATATTATAAATGTGAAAGTTTGTATGTTTGTATGTTTGTATGTTTGTATGTTTGGATGTTTGTCCGTCAATCACGCAAAAACGGCTGAAGGGATTTGGATGAAATTTCGCACATATGTAGGTCACATCCTGGAATAACACATAGGCTACTTTTTATCCCGATAAAAGGCAAAGCTTAATGGCAGCGGAGGAGGAAGTGGAAATCAGACGTTTCTGCTGCCTTAGTACATCAGATTCACAAGTACCAGGAGAGCATAAACATGTCGAAATATTTTCGGGTCTGAATTTGTGAGCGCCAAAGATTCTCGAGTACCAGGAGAGCAGACATAATGTCAAAGTAAATTTTTTCAGGTTTTTTTTTGCTGGAAAATAGATTGGCTTTCATTGCAAGCGTTCATGTTTGTATGTTTGGATGTTTGTCCGTCAATCACGCAAAAACGGCTGAAGGGATTTGGATGAAATTTGGCACATATATAGGTCACATCCTGGAATAACACATAGGCTACTTTTTATCCAGGTAACATATATGACTTAATGGAGAAAGAGGAAGAAGTTTAAGTCCAAAGTTTCTGCTACCTTAGTACTTCAGATTAAAAAGTACCAGGAGAACAGAAACATGTCAAATTTTTTTACCGGGCTAGAATTTTATTACGAGTGCTAAGAGATTCACAACCACCAGGACACCAGCAACATGTCAAATTATTTTTGGGCAAGATTTTTTTTTAAGCAGAGCAGAAACTTTCGGGTCTGGAATTCAGAGCGCTACAGATTCACAAGTGCCAGGAGAGCAGAAACATACCGAGGTATTCCGGGGCCGGAAACATCTCGGAAGTTTTTTTGGGGCTTGAATTATGAATGCTTTAGATTCACAAGTACCAGGAGATTAGAAATATTTCGAAGTATTTTCTGGGCTGGAAATTGTGAACGCTATAGATTCTCGAAATTAACCAGGAGAGCAGACACACGTCGATTTATTTTCAGCGCCGGAGTTGTGAGCGGTTAAGTTTAAAATACTCCAGATTCACAATTACAAGGAGACCAGGAACATGTCAAATTATTTTTGGGCAAGATTTCTTTTGAGCCGAAACTTTTCGAAGTATTTTAGGGACTGGTTTTTTTTACTATTGGTAGGCAAACGTTTGACCGCTATCTCACCTGATGTTAAGCGATGACGCGGTCTAAGGTGGAGCACGCTTGCCAAGAATTCCAAGCGCTACAGATTCACAAGTACCAGGAGAGCAGAAACATACCGAGGTATTCCTGGGCCGGAATTACGAGCGCTACAGATTCACAATTACCAGGAGAGCAGAAACATCTTGGAAGTTTTTTCAGGGCTTGAATTATGAGCGCTTAAGATTTACAAGTACCAAGAGATCAGAAATATTTCGAAGCATTTTCCGCGTTGGAATTGTGAACGCTATATTTTCACAAGTACTAGGAGAGCAGAAACATGTCGAAGTATTTTCTGGGCTGGAAATTGTGAACGCTATAGATTCCCGAAAATGACCAGGAGAGCAGACACACGTCGATTTTTTAATTTAATATGTCAAAGTATTGCCGGAGCTGGAATTATGAACGGTGCAGATTCACAAGTAGAAACCAGAAGACCAGAAACATGCCAAAGTATTTTTTTCGACAGGAGTCGTGAGCGCTTAAGATTCACAAGTACCTACCAGGAGATCACAAACATGTCGAAGTTGTGTCGGGGCTGAAATCTTACTTTCAGCCGCACCGCAAGGTCTCACAATATCTGGATACCTGAATCATGAAAATGCAGTTCCAAGGATGAGACAATGAGGGGCAGTTCTAAAGTCTACGCAGACGAAGTCGCGGGAAGTAGCTAGTAATAAATAAATTAATTAATAAATAACTACTTCAATACATTCTACATCAAAACGTAGTAAAAATTTCGCAGTACCTAACTAAAACATTTATCTTCTCGCCACTAACGTAAAAGTTTGGCGAGTTTAGAATTAATGTAATTTCAATAAATAAATGAAATATGTCACGTTAGAGGTAGGTACATTTAGAAAGGCCGGCAAGTGTCCGCCACTGGCCCGACCACCTCACAGTGTGGGTCGAGGCGTCCATGAGGATTTCCCACTCCCAAAAAAATGCCATTCTACTAAAACAAATCATCCCTGAATCCTTATAAAAGAGCAACTCATTTCAAAGGTCGAGCTCTAGAACTGAGATTAAAATAAAAGTTGTTTAGAAAGTAAATCCTCAGTGGACATCCCCGCTTGCTGCTCGGGGCCTGCGTTATCAAAATTCGCGTTATCTTAGTTCGTAGTGAATGGAAACCTTCGTCAAAATCCCGTGTTCTAGACTTAAAAGGTTTGCCCACCTAAGGGTTAATCTAGGCAGTATATTTTGTGTTCTGTATTATAGTTTAACGCGGCTATGACACTTTCATTAAGGGTGATCTTTATCGCGTCCCTACATTGAACCTACTGTGTTGCACTAAGTGAACAAGAGTCGCGAATTAATAAGTTACTTTAAGTTACAGATGAGCTTCTCGGTCGTTTGTTCTGCTTTCACGTTAACGGCCGTTATCAATAACCGATCTAACTTTTGTTCCTGGTGCTAGAAGTAAACAAAGCTAAATATTAATCCTTACTTGCATTTCAATTAGGAGTGAGACGTACCTATTTATCGAAACAGTTAAAATAACAGGTATTTCAAAGTAACAACATGAAACAGGTATCTCAGAACCGAAATAACAGCTCCTACCTATTTCGGCCTGTTCCTCAAACAACCGTAGTTGCCGTATACAAACGAAACGACCTGGAACAGCTATGTGAAACAGTTTCAAATGAAACATGCTCCTTTCGCTTCTGACTTATTATAATAGAAAAAGACAACATCTGTTCTTTGGAACAAGCTCTTTGCTCCTCTGGTTCATTGTAATAGAAAGAGATAGAACCTTGTCAAAGAGATATAAATAATCAGCTTGACTCATCGCCGCAAGGTTGCCTGCTTGTCGGTCTTCTACAGATTGCACTTCGGTGAGTGTACCCAAGAACTCCACGACCTCATCCGGTTCACCGGCCCTTTTCTATCATCGGACATCCAGACGCACTGGCTTGCTTATTCGGGGCTTTTGGCATTGAAAACGCTACCTCCGCCCGCGACCCCTCATGTTTAACACGACGATGTTATACGATGTCCTGCCGATGACCGCCGACTTCTTCGCAGAATAAATACGCCACAGTGTAAAATATTTGTAGCTGATCTACTGAACTTGTTACATTTTATTGAAACACATTGCAAACATGGCGGGAGATTTAGTTTTATAATATGTAGAGTTCTTGTTTTTTTTTAACACAATATAGCTTTATGAAAAAAGTAAATTAACATGGTAGTAACAGAAAAGAAACCGAAAGTTTCGATACAATCTTGAAATCAAAGCATTTATTACAACCACACCGTTTACTTTGTGCCATTAGCTTTTTTTTTTCTTTTTTTTTGTGAGCCATTATTAGTTTTACAAGTCTTTTGTTTGATAATCCTACTAATATTATAAATGTGAAAGTTTGTATGTTTGTATGTTTGTATGTTTGTATGTTTGTATGTTTGTGTTTGTATGTTTGGATGTTTGTCCGTCAATCACGCAAAAACGGCTGAAGGGATTTGGATGAAATTTCGCACATATGTAGGTCACATCCTGGAATAACACATAGGCTACTTTTTATCCCGATAAAAGGCATAGCTTAATGGCAGCGGAGGAGGAAGTGGAAATCAGACGTTTCTGCTGCCTTAGTACATCAGATTCACAAGTACCAGGAGAGCATAAACATGTCGAAATATTTTCGGGTCTGAATTTGTGAGCGCCAAAGATTCTCGAGTACCAGGAGAGCAGACATAATGTCAAAGTATTTTTGGTCAGGTTTTTTTTTGCTGGAAAATAGATTGGCTTTCATTGCAAGCGTTCATGTTTGTATGTTTGGATGTTTGTCCGTCAATCACGCAAAAACGGCTGAAGGGATTTGGATGAAATTTGGCACATATATAGGTCACATCCTGGAATAACACATAGGCTACTTTTTATCCAGGTAACATACATGACTTTATGGAGAAAGAGGAAGAAGTTTAAGTCCAAAGTTTCTGCTACCTTAGTACTTCAGATTAAAAAGTACCAGGAGAACAGAAACCTGTCAAATTTTTTTACCGGGCTAGAATTTTATTACGAGTGCTAAGAGATTCACAACCACCAGGACACCAGCAACATGTCAAATTATTTTTGGGCAAGATTTTTTTTTAAGCAGAGCAGAAACTTTCGGGTCTGGAATTCAGAGCGCTACAGATTCACAAGTACCAGGAGAGCAGAAACATACCGAGGTATTCCGGGGCCGGAAACATCTCGGAAGTTTTTTTGGGGCTTGAATTATGAATGCTTTAGATTCACAAGTACCAGGAGATTAGAAATATTTCGAAGTATTTTCTGGGCTGGAAATTGTGAACGCTATAGATTCTCGAAATTAACCAGGAGAGCAGACACACGTCGATTTATTTTCAGCGCCGGAGTTGTGAGCGGTTAAGTTTAAAATACTCAAGATTCACAATTACAAGGAGACCAGGAACATGTCAAATTATTTTTGGGCAAGATTTCTTTTGAGCCGAAACTTTTCGAAGTATTTTAGGGACTGGTTTTTTTTACTATTGGTAGGCAAACGTTTGACCGCTATCTCACCTGATGTTAAGCGATGACGCGGTCTAAGGTGGAGCACGCTTGCCAAGAATTCCAAGCGCTACAGATTCACAAGTACCAGGAGAGCAGAAACATACCGAGGTATTCCTGGGCCGGAATTACGAGCGCTACAGATTCACAATTACCAGGAGAGCAGAAACATCTTGGAAGTTTTTTCAGGGCTTGAATTATGAGCGCTTTAGATTTACAAGTACCAAGAGATCAGAAATATGTCGAAGCATTTTCCGCGTTGGAATTGTGAACGCTATATTTTCACAAGTACTAGGAGAGCAGAAACATGTCGAAGTATTTTCTGGGCTGGAAATTGTGAACGCTATAGATTCACAAGTACCAGGAGAGCAAAAACATGTCAAGGCATTTCGGAGCCGGAATTACGAGCGCTACAGATTCAGAAGTACCAGGAGAGCAGTAACATCTCGAAGTATTTTCTGGGCTGGACTTTCTGAACGCTATACATAGATTCACGAAAATAGCCAGAAGAGCAGACACAGGTCGAATTATTTTCGGCACCGGAGTTGTGAGCGGTTAAGTTTAAAAAATACCAAGAGAACACAAACATGTCGAAGCTTATTTCCGGGCTAAAATAATGAAATCTAAAGATTCACAAGTAACATCAGAGCAGAAACCTGTCGAAGTATTTTCGGGGCTTGAAATTGTGTACCAGGAGAGCAGAATCATATTGAGATATTCCGGGGCCGGAATAACGAGCGCTACAGATTTACAAATACCAGGAGAGCAGGAACATATCGAGGTATTTTTAGGCTGGAATAAGCGATATTGATTCACAAGTACCAGGAGACCAGGATCATGACAAAGATTTTCAGGGCTGGACATTAAAAACACTATAGATTCGCAAGTACCAGGAAAGCATATACACATGTTGTTTGGGGGAGCACTTTAGATTCACAAGTACTTTAGATCAGAAATATGTCGAAGGATTTTCCGCGTTGGAATTGTGAACTCTATATTTTCACAAGTACTAGGAGAGCAGAAACATGTCGAAGTATTTTCTGGGCTGGAAATTGTGAACGCTATAGATCAGCAAGCAACCAGGAGAGCAGACGCACGTCGATTTATTTTCGGCGCCGGAGTTGTGAGCGGTGAAGTTTAAAAAATACCAAGAGAACAGAAACATGTCGAAGCTTATTTTCGGGCTGAAAATTGTGAACGCTATAGATTCTCAAGTACCAGGAGAGCAGAATCATGTCGAGATATTCCGAGGCCATTATTACGAGCGCTACAGATTCACAAATACCAGGAAAACAGGAACATGTCAAGGTGTTTCTGGGCTGGAATTATGGGCGCTATTGATTCACAAGTACCAGGAGAGCAGAAACATCTCGGAAGTTTTTTTGGGGTTTGAATTATAAGCGCTTTAGGTTCACAAGTTCTATCAGTAATATGTCAAAGCATTTTCCACGTTGGAATTGTGAACGCTATATTTTCACAAGTACTAGGAGAGCAGAAACATGTCGAAGTATTTTCTGGGCTTGAAATTGTGAACGCTATAGATTCCCGCAAGTAACCAGGAGAGCAGACACACGTCGATTTATTTTCGGCGCCGTAGTTGTGAGCGGTGAAGTTTAAAAAATACCAAGAGAACAGAAACATGTCGAAGCTTATTTTCGGACTAAAATTAACGAACTCTATAGATTCACAAGTAACAGGAGAGCAAAAACCTGTCGAAGTATTTTCGGGGCTGGAAATTGTGAACACTATAGATTCTCAAGTACCAACAGAGCAGAATCATGTCGAGATATTCCGGGGCTATAATTACGAGCGCTACAGATTCACAAATACCAGGAGAGTAGGAACATGCCGATGTTTTTGAGGACTGGAAATTAAGAGCGCTATAGATTCGCAAGTACCAGAAGAGCAAAAACATGTCGAGGCATTTCGGAGCTGGAATAGATTCAGAAGTACCAAGAGAGCAATAACATACATCTGGAAGTGTTTTCTGGGCTGGAAATTCTGAACGCTATAGATTCCCGAAAATGACCAGGAGAGCAGACACACGTCGATTTTTTAATTTAATATGTCAAAGTATTGCCGGAGCTGGAATTATGAACGGTGCAGATTCACAAGTAGAAACCAGAAGACCAGAAACATGCCAAAGTATTTTTTTCGACAGGAGTCGTGAGCGCTTAAGATTCACAAGTACCTACCAGGAGATCACAAACATGTCGAAGTTGTGTCGGGGCTGAAATCTTACTTTCAGCCGCACCGCAAGGTCTCACAATATCTGGATACCTGAATCATGAAAATGCAGTTCCAAGGATGAGACAATGAGGGGCAGTTCTAAAGTCTACGCAGACGAAGTCGCGGGAAGTAGCTAGTATAAACATATAACTAAAACCTACCTACGTTAATAACCTAAATTAACAGACATATTTACTACGTAAATAACTTAACAATAGCAAATTATGTACGTGATAACCACCTATAAAAATTAAATATCACTCATGGTCATAACGAATGACGTAGTTTGAATCATCCAGGAGCGATATATTTGCATTGTACCCATTATCTTGATGAATTATTAAAAAACAAAAATCGCGCTTAGAGGTATTTTATATCCGGTACATTAAGTGAGCCGCCTTTGTAAGACGAATAGAATGGCACCGTGTAGGTTGGTTGTTTTTGATATTTGTCCGTCAATCACGCAAAAATGGGTGAAGGGATTTCGATGGAATTTGGCACACATATAGTTCACATCCTGGAATAACACATAGGCTACTTTCTATCCCGATAAAAGGCGTGGCTTAGTGGCGGAGGAGGAAGAGGAAATCCGAAGCCGCTGCTGCCTTAGTACTTCAGATTCACAAGTACCAGGAAAGCAGAAACATGTCGAAGTAGTCAAGAACCCAACAATTGCAGGCCGGTTTCAATCCTGCCGGTTCTCAGTAAGGTGTTTGAAAAGTTAATGCTTAACCAGATGTTACTACATTTTAATGAAAATTCCATCTTTCATGAACATCAGTACGGTTTCACCAAAGGGCGTTGTACAACTGACGCCGGTGTCACTCTAATAAAGAACATCTTTAATGCCTGGGAAGATTCGCAAGACGCCATTAGAATTTTTTGCGATCTCTCGAAGGCGTTCGATTGCGTTAACCATGAAACACTTTTGTTGAAACTGGAGCATTATGGGATTAGGAATACATCTCTTGATCTGATTAGATCGTACTTGAAAGACAGACAGGTTAAAGTACAGGTAAACGGCGTGAACTCACTGGGGTCTGAAATGACAATGGGCGTTCCGCAAGGTTCAATATTGGGTCCATTCCTCTTTTTAGTGTACATAAACGATTTGCCCCAATTGCTTCAAAATGAGCCAAAGATGGTGTTATTTGCTGATGACACATCATTGATATTTAAGATAGAACGACGGTCACAAAATCTTGATGATGTCAATAACTCTATTCATCAAGTTCAAGATTGGTTTACGGCAAACAACTTGGTATTGAATGAAAAAACAACCAAATGTATTAAATTTACTTTACCAAATGTTAAAAGTAACGAATGTGACATCGTATTGAATGGACAAAAACTGGAATTTATTGATCAGACGGTTTTCCTGGGAATCACTTTAGACGAGAAATTGCAATGGGGACCTCACATAACATCTCTTGCGGCGCGGCTAAGCTCAGCCGCTTATGCTGTTAGAAAGATAAGACAGTTAACAGATGTAGAAACTGCGCGTTTGGTCTATTTTAGTTACTTTCACAGCATTATGTCGTATGGTATTTTGCTATGGGGTCGAGCTGCTGACATTGAATCCATATTTATTTTACAAAAGAGTGCTGTCAGAGCCATTTATAATCTACGTCGACGCGATTCTCTTAGGGAAGTCTTTAAAAAGATTAATATTATGACAGTCCCATGTCAATTAATTTATGAAAATATTATGTACTAGCTACTTCCCGCGACTTCGTCTGCGTAGACTTTAGAACTGCCCCTCATTGTCTCATCCTTGGAACTGCATTTTCATGATTCAGGTATCCAGATATTGTGAGACCTTGCGGTGCGGCTGAAAGTAAGATTTCAGCCCCGACACAACTTCGACATGTTTGTGATCTCCTGGTAGGTACTTGTGAATCTTAAGCGCTCACGACTCCTGTCGAAAAAAATACTTTGGCATGTTTCTGGTCTTCTGGTTTCTACTTGTGAATCTGCACCGTTCATAATTCCAGCTCCGGCAATACTTTGACATATTAAATTAAAAAATCGACGTGTGTCTGCTCTCCTGGTCATTTTCGGGAATCTATAGCGTTCAGAATTTCCAGCCCAGAAAACACTTCCAGATGTATGTTATTGCTCTCTTGGTACTTCTGAATCTATTCCAGCTCCGAAATGCCTCGACATGTTTTTGCTCTTCTGGTACTTGCGAATCTATAGCGCTCTTAATTTCCAGTCCTCAAAAACATCGGCATGTTCCTACTCTCCTGGTATTTGTGAATCTGTAGCGCTCGTAATTATAGCCCCGGAATATCTCGACATGATTCTGCTCTGTTGGTACTTGAGAATCTATAGTGTTCACAATTTCCAGCCCCGAAAATACTTCGACAGGTTTTTGCTCTCCTGTTACTTGTGAATCTATAGAGTTCGTTAATTTTAGTCCGAAAATAAGCTTCGACATGTTTCTGTTCTCTTGGTATTTTTTAAACTTCACCGCTCACAACTACGGCGCCGAAAATAAATCGACGTGTGTCTGCTCTCCTGGTTACTTGCGGGAATCTATAGCGTTCACAATTTCAAGCCCAGAAAATACTTCGACATGTTTCTGCTCTCCTAGTACTTGTGAAAATATAGCGTTCACAATTCCAACGTGGAAAATGCTTTGACATATTACTGATCTAAAGAACTTGTGAACCTAAAGCGCTTATAATTCAAACCCCAAAAAAAATTCCGAGATGTTTCTGCTCTCCTGGTACTTGTGAATCAATAGCGCCCATAATTCCAGCCCAGAAACACCTTGACATGTTCCTGTTTTCCTGGTATTTGTGAATCTGTAGCGCTCGTAATAATGGCCTCGGAATATCTCGACATGATTCTGCTCTCCTGGTACTTGAGAATCTATAGCGTTCACAATTTCCAGCCCGAAAATAAGCTTCGACATGTTTCTGTTCTCTTGGTATTTTTTAAACTTCACCGCTAACAACTCCGGCGCCGAAAATAAATCGACGTGCGTCTGCTCTCCTGGTTGCTTGCTGATCTATAGCGTTCACAATTTCCAGCCCAGAAAATACTTCGACATGTTTCTGCTCTCCTAGTACTTGTGAAAATATAGAGTTCACAATTCCAACGCGGAAAATCCTTCGACATATTTCTGATCTAAAGTACTTGTGAATCTAAAGTGCTCCCCCAAACAACATGTGTATATGCTTTCCTGGTACTTGCGAATCTATAGTGTTTTTAATGTCCAGCCCTGAAAATCTTTGTCATGATCCTGGTCTCCTGGTACTTGTGAATCAATATCGCTTATTCCAGCCTAAAAATACCTCGATATGTTCCTGCTCTCCTGGTATTTGTAAATCTGTAGCGCTCGTTATTCCGGCCCCGGAATATCTCAATATGATTCTGCTCTCCTGGTACACAATTTCAAGCCCCGAAAATACTTCGACAGGTTTCTGCTCTGATGTTACTTGTGAATCTTTAGATTTCATTATTTTAGCCCGGAAATAAGCTTCGACATGTTTGTGTTCTCTTGGTATTTTTTAAACTTAACCGCTCACAACTCCGGTGCCGAAAATAATTCGACCTGTGTCTGCTCTTCTGGCTATTTTCGTGAATCTATGTATAGCGTTCAGAAAGTCCAGCCCAGAAAATACTTCGAGATGTTACTGCTCTCCTGGTACTTCTGAATCTGTAGCGCTCGTAATTCCGGCTCCGAAATGCCTTGACATGTTTTTGCTCTCCTGGTACTTGTGAATCTATAGCGTTCACAATTTCCAGCCCAGAAAATACTTCGACATGTTTCTGCTCTCCTAGTACTTGTGAAAATATAGCGTTCACAATTCCAACGCGGAAAATGCTTCGACATATTTCTGATCTCTTGGTACTTGTAAATCTAAAGCGCTCATAATTCAAGCCCTGAAAAAACTTCCAAGATGTTTCTGCACTCCTGGTAATTGTGAATCTGTAGCGCTCGTAATTCCGGCCCAGGAATACCTCGGTATGTTTCTGCTCTCCTGGTACTTGTGAATCTGTAGCGCTTGGAATTCTTGGCAAGCGTGCTCCACCTTAGACCGCGTCATCGCTTAACATCTGGTGAGATAGCGGTCAAACGTTTGCCTACCAATAGTAAAAAAAACCAGTCCCTAAAATACTTCGAAAAGTTTCGGCTCAAAAGAAATCTTGCCCAAAAATAATTTGACATGTTCCTGGTCTCCTTGTAATTGTGAATCTTGAGTATTTTAAACTTAACCGCTCACAACTCCGGCGCTGAAAATAAATCGACGTGTGTCTGCTCTCCTGGTTAATTTCGAGAATCTATAGCGTTCACAATTTCCAGCCCAGAAAATACTTCGAAATATTTCTAATCTCCTGGTACTTGTGAATCTAAAGCATTCATAATTCAAGCCCCAAAAAAACTTCCGAGATGTTTCCGGCCCCGGAATACCTCGGTATGTTTCTGCTCTCCTGGTACTTGTGAATCTGTAGCGCTCTGAATTCCAGACCCGAAAGTTTCTGCTCTGCTTAAAAAAAAATCTTGCCCAAAAATAATTTGACATGTTGCTGGTGTCCTGGTGGTTGTGAATCTCTTAGCACTCGTAATAAAATTCTAGCCCGGTAAAAAAATTTGACAGGTTTCTGTTCTCCTGGTACTTTTTAATCTGAAGTACTAAGGTAGCAGAAACTTTGGACTTAAACTTCTTCCTCTTTCTCCGTTAAGTCATGTATGTTACCTGGATAAAAAGTAGCCTATGTGTTATTCCAGGATGTGACCTATATATGTGCCAAATTTCATCCAAATCCCTTCAGCCGTTTTTGCGTGATTGACGGACAAACATCCAAACATACAAACATGAACGCTTGCAATGAAAGCCAATCTATTTTCCAGCAAAAAAAAACCTGACCAAAAATACTTTGACATTATGTCTGCTCTCCTGGTACTCGAGAATCTTCACAAATTCAGACCCGAAAATATTTCGACATGTTTATGCTCTCCTGGTACTTGTGAATCTGATGTACTAAGGCAGCAGAAACGTCTGATTTCCACTTCCTCCTCCGCTGCCATTAAGCTATGCCTTTTATCGGGATAAAAAGTAGCCTATGTGTTATTCCAGGATGTGACCTACATATGTGCGAAATTTCATCCAAATCCCTTCAGCCGTTTTTGCGTGATTGACGGACAAACATCCAAACATACAAACATACAAACACAAACATACAAACATACAACAAACATACAAACATACAAACTTTCACATTTATAATATTAGTAGGATGTAAGGAAAAATCGACATCTCTTTAGCAAAATTAGTGATAGACATAATTTTAATACTAGAAATAGAAATAAATTAGATCAGCCATTTTATAGATTAGCCAAAGTACGAACATCTTTCATGGGGTACTGTATTAAATGTTACAACAAAATACCTTGTGACATATTAGAATTAAATGAAAGAAAATTTAAAAATTATGTTAAAAGCACACTATGTAAACAAGCATATTACAAATTAGATGATTATATTCAAGATAAGAATGCTTGGAAACATGCTGGTCCTGCTCCATAGGACAGTCTAAGGTGTAGTAAACAAAGTCAAACTTATTGATAATGTTTGTATTAATATATTTAGTATATCTATAGATGTCTTTAATGACTTTTATATTTAATTTAACTCACACACTGATTTATTGTTCTTTATTTGATAAATCAATAGTACCAACATTTTTAAATATGTGTGTGTTTGCATTGTATAGACTCAAGTACCCTGGCGGTTGGGAGTGTCATGCTCACTCAAAAGCCTAGCTGATGGTGGCGTATGCGTTAAATTATGTGGCTCCATTCAAAATGGTTGAGACGAATGGGCCTGGCGCATGTCATGGCGCCGTCGGTTGGGACTGGTCATTTCTCAGCTGCCATGGTTTATTTTAATTTATTTTAATTATTTCTTTGAATTGTTCCTTTTTTAGTTCGGATGTTTTTATCATGCTCGTCACATCGTTCTCACATGTATGTATAATTTCAACACGATGTCAAGAAAACTTTGTAACAATTTATTATTTTTAAAAGAGTGTCCGTGGAGTTTCTTGCACGTTCTTCTCCATAGAGATCTACGCTTTGGAACGTGCAAATAGCTTCATCTTTTTGGACCGACCGACCTTGACAATTCAAAAGTGCCTGTAAATGGTTTAATTGAAATTAATGTTTGAGTTTGAGAGTTTGAAGTATTTTCGGGGCTTTATTTGCAAGCGGTTTGCATTCAAAAGTACCAGGAAACCAGAAATATTTGTGACGCTGTAATTGTGAGCAATAAGGATTCAAAAGTAACAGGAGAACAGAAACATGTTGAAGTAATTTTGAAGCAAAATAAAAGAACCAAAGATTCACAAGAAATATGTCAAAGTATTTTGAGCAAGAATTTGGTTTACCAGGAGAACAGAAACGTGTCTAAGTTTTTTCTGGGCTGGAATTGTCAACACTAATTTTCGGCATTGTGATCGATTAGGATTTAAAAGTATCGGGAGACCAGAAACATGATAAAACTTTTGTCGGGGCTGGAATTATGAGCGCTACAGATTTACAAGAAGACCAAAAAACATGTCAAAGTAATTTCGGAGCTGAATATTACTTTCAGCCGCTCCGCAAAGACTTACACTATCTGGATACCAGAATCATGAAGATGCACTTCCAAGGATGAGAATATGATGCATAAAAGTTGCGAGTCAGTTCTAACGTCTACGCAGACAAAGTCGCGGGAAGAAGCTAGTGTTTAATAAATATGTAAATGAGCTATATGATTCTACTGTAACGCTTATACTGTAATCAAATTCTGTTGTTTTTTTGGCTACTAGAGTCGTGCTGCTATAGCTTCAGTAAAAATTTATCGAATAAAATATTCTTAAGCATATTTAGAATTGTCTCCTCGAGTACTTTTTGATACCTAACATGTCACGAAAAATTTAAGGTGAAAATGGTTGCAAATAAACTTTATAAATCGGTTATCATCATATCAGCCGAAAGACATCCACTACTGAGGGGCTACTCTCTAATCCCGATGTTCATAGTTTCGGGCTTAGTTGCGGGCGTATTTTAGTCCGTATCTCCTAACCACCAAGAATTAATGACAACACGATTTGACAGTGTACTATCAAATCGTGTTGTCATTAATTCTTAGTTCGGGTTCGGGACTAATCATTAGTCTGTAGTTGATACGGAGTAGAATACCGCCGCAACTAAGCCCGAAACGACGGACTACGGGCTTAGAGAGTAGCCCCCCTGGACATAGTCGCGTCGCCTCACCAACCTGACCTGTGCGGTTACATCCATCGGCTGCACGCGACCTGGTGGGGGTCGCCTAGTGGGAAGCCTTCAAAAGCTACGTCTACCGATACGCGGTCACCACTACAGATCTTCGGCCTCATCGACCATCTGTTCGCGAGCAATGTGCCCTTCACACAACTTTAGTTTGGCAATATTTTGGGCAATGTCGGTAACTTTGGTTTTCTAGCGGATATCAACATCCCTGATTCCATCACGCAAGCAGACTGCAAGACCCTTGCAATTACTCTCTCCTCTCTACAATTACCCTCCCCATTGAAAAAAAAAACATAAGTTTTGGAGAAAAAACGGATTCTCTAATATGCTACTCCGCAGGTCCTGATCCTGTGATGATTACAGGTCATGGCACATTATTTTGGCACCGCAATGGCACAGCAGCAGCACGGCGTCTCTTCGAATTTAGGCTACTGTTAGCATCCAGCGCGATAGATACGCGTCGTCTGCGGAGTTAAAGTTATTTATATTCTATGCAAACGCATAGGCCATAATTATATATATATTTTTTTGTATATCCCGGTAGTATGTTCCCTAGGTATCACGCGGGCGAAGCCGCTGGCAGAAGCTAGTTATGAATAAATTAAAGAGGTATTGAAACTCCTTTATGGTAGCTACATTAAAATCGATATTTTATCGATAAAAATTTGAAATGTGTCGAACCCTATTGTCAGATGTCAAAATTGTCAACAAAACAAATTAAAATATTTTCATCTTCCATTACAATTATGTGAATTAAAACAATAACATACTATCAACATATTTTGCCCAACCTTCGGAATTTTCGTGAGTGTCATTATTTTCCTGTTGTTTCTTTTAGTGGCTATTGATATTTTAAACAACAGTTCCGCGATTTTTTTCAAAAAAAGTTCGCAGGTCTGGCTCCGAACACGTCCCGTAGGACTGTGCGGTCTTCAAAGGTAAGCTTTTCTGCACAAATTCGATGTTTACAAAAAAAATATTAGAAAAACCCAAAAATCTAGTCGCTTTCGTCCTTCCAAAATACGATTACCTTTCAGTTCGTAGAATTTTTTAATTGTTTTGTGCTGTAATTAGGAAATGAGATTGAAAATGGTTTTTTAAAATCGACCCTTTTTCATTTTTTTTTTTTATTGGAAAATTATACTATTTCGTGTTTTCACTTCCTCTTGCCTCTAGAACAAGGATGTATCCTTCACATATATTTTTTTCCAGGCTTAAATTCAATATTTTGAGCATTTCCAATTGAGTCTCAAACAGCCAAAATTCGAATAACAGGCAGTTAATGCTTTTACACAAATTCGCACTAAGCGTTTCCAAACGTTTTTTTTTATAATGCGCACAGCAAAGTAGTGGAACTCTCTGCCTGCGTCTGTGTTTCCGAACGCTTACTAGAGTCAAGAGCAAACCCATCACATATAAAAAAATCCCCTTATTTCTTTTTTACAGACCATAAATAAATTTTAACTGAGTTACTTAATAAGATTATTTTTTTTCTTTTAATTATTTTTTCTCACTTTTGTAACGTTTTGCTCAATTTAGTAAACTTGACATGAAATATTACTAAAGTATCTGCATTAAAATAATAGAACAAAAAATTAAGCGAAATAAAAAAAAAACTTTCAATTATCTTTTATTGGAGTTACTTTGAATAAAAAATAAATGCAAAAGCACACATTGATAAACAAAATTACCTTACCATTGGTTATTTAAAAAAGTGCCCAAATAAATGCGAAAATTAAATGTAGTGCAATGAAGATTATTAAAAACGTGAGTTATTCGATATCCATTTAACTTAACAAAAATTAAAACTATACATGATAAATGATATTTATTCTGTAAGTAGGTTGTAAATAACACTTTTACACGTCAAACTTTTTTGGTCATTTTAAACTAGATGAGGCCGGCATTTCCTAGCCGACTGCTCTGAGAAGAAACGCCGAAACAAACTCAGAGGTCAAAGTCTCTTGTATAGTCCATACAATCGTACTGGTCAAATCATATGAGAACCATGTACGTTAATGTTAATGTCTGAAGTGGCATTTTGAGGAAAGTACCACACAGATTTGAGTGGACCTGTTCAGACAGTGCAAGCATTTGCCAGTTATCGTGTAGCTCAAACTTAGAAATTAAAGGAGCTCAACGAACTGAATGTATTCATATTTCCCGAAAAAGACTGCCAATATTCAAAATACCCGTATTTTAAATTTCTGAATTGAGAATTTGAATTTTTAACCGACTCCCAAAAAGGAGGAGGTTCTCAATTCGGATGTTTGTATTTTTTTTTTTTATGTTTGTTCGGGCATAACTCCGTCGCTTGCCAACCGATTTTAAAAATGATTTTTTTGTTGGAAAGGGCATACTTCCCAAATGGTCCCATGATAAGGAAACCAGGATCTGATGATGGCATCCCTGAGAAGTCGAGGGGAACTTTCGAAAATCGTATGGTATCGATTTTGCAGTGGTTTTGTTAGGTGTGGGGTACCACTAAAAAGTGAAAAATGAAAAAACATTTTGACAAATAAAAAAATTATAAAAAAAATTTTTACTTAAAAATACAACCGACTTCCAAAAAAAAAACACGTAAAAAATAACTTTAACTTCGGAACTCGGTGTTTTTATTATTAGTTTGTTCGTATTTTGACACCGACTTCTGAAGTTAAAGTTATTTTTTACTTTGTAGTGTTTTTTTTTTTGGAAGTCAGTTGTATTTTTTTGTAAAATTTTTTTTTATAATTTTTTTATTTGTCAAACTCACAGAAATATAAAAAACAGGAGAAGTGGCAAGGAGGCGTGTCGGTGTCGTTGCTATATGCGCTCGCAATGCGCAAATGGCCGTCGCCGCGAACTACGGGCTTTCGACCGCGATTGTGACATAATAAGAATGCCGTGTTATTCAGTGGTTTCTTGTAAAAACCGAAGCACAAATCAACACTTTGTTAATCATGGAATCACTTATCATATGTCAGTACAAGTATTTTACTATATTTGTCTTTAAAATCAACAACTGTAGCGCCTGTAGCGACGACACGAGATTCCTATACATTTTCGTCCAGCGGGCATATCTCCTTATTTATTATATCTATGGTCAAACTCTACTATACTTTTGACCACTTAAACTTCGGCATTAAAGAAGAATTTGACACGTTACAAAAACTCAATACCTATTTCAAATACTCAATTCCGAAACTGGCCGCTAGAATTTCTTTATTTATTCTTTGATCTTACTTCTATGGTGTACATAATAAAGAGTATTCTATTCTATTCTACAGTGACGGATCTGTGCGAAATCGTTTTTCGAACGTTCAGTCTGTTGATGTGTTTGCGGATGGTTTACGGTATTGGAAATAGAAGAGCTTTAGAGCTAGGTATACCTATTCTTTACACTCGACCGGGTTACGATCCTAGAGAACGTGTCACTTCTACTCTACCTATATATCAGGTATAAGTATATCACGTAATAGTGGAGTCGTTTGTACCTTCGCCAGTTTAAATAATCTTTTCCTAAGAAAAGAAAAACCAAGGAGGACAAAATACCTTTACCTTAATGGTACGGAAATAAATAGCCTACTGTTTATAAAACTATATTTAAAACTTGAAAATAAAGGTCGAAATCGTATAAACTTTCTATAAATAATAAAATTTAATTTAATTTTACAACTAGGTACGCATTCACATTCTAAATTAACAACTGGGTGATAATCTATGATATTAAAGAAGTTATGACAATAATGAGTCAGAATAACAGTAAAACCTGATTTGTCGTGTACGTCGCAAACAAAAGCAAACCTTAAGGTGACAAACCAATTTTCACCACGACTTTACATTCTCATACATACTTGCTTACTAAATATTGTCCTCGTCCCGACTTTCCTTTCCCCATCCAGCCTTTGTTCTCGTCTCACTCCCGCGAAGTTTAGATTAAGCAAAAATGTTTGCTTTTAGTATTTTATGCGACACTCCTAACTTCCGTAATTGCCTTAACTTTGCTAAGATAACTCAGTGTTTGAAGTTTGAAGGCGTGCGCCATCAAAATACCGCAGAACATCGTTAACTTGTCTGTCTTTGGCAATTTTTGTAGGCAGACCTACTAATCTATTTGTATTCTAAAGTCATTATAAATAGTATAATAATTAATAGTAACTAGTATAATCAATCTCTGTATAAAAGTTAATTATAAATTTAGGCGCAGGGTAGTGCGCCAGGCTAAAGTTTTGGCCTAACGCACGCAGTGTGTATACACGAAACATTTCGAGCTGTTTTTACCTCTCATAACTTTGCTCGTAATAACATAATCCATGAAAACTCGTTTTCTGAAAAATAAGATTCCTTATTATCAACTTGGCAAGCTTTTATCTACAACGTCGATTTAACAATTTAAAACAATAATTATTCGTAAAGAAATCGAGTTTTCGAGTGTTTCTTCATTTTTATATAGTCAGGAAATATCCAAGCTCAGTTCACAGGTATTCTCAAAAGACGCATGTTCGATTCATGGACTATTCTGAAGTTCTGAAATGCTTGGCCTATTATTGATCTCACTACTTTTAAAGGCCGACGATTTTCACATTTTTGTTTCTTGGGGATAGATTTTACTTTTGAGACTGGAATTATAGAATGACATACTTTCACTGGCATTTTTCATTTGGTTCAGATCTTAGTAAGGTTTCTAACTTCCGTAAGGTTTCCTTATTTGTTTATTAAACTCCAAGAAACACAAAGTTAAGTAGGCATAAAGGCATTATCCAGACAACTAAGGATGGTGAAGTGATAGATAACAAGGCAGGTGCATATAAACAGAAATATTATTTCTACAAAAAATAATAAACAGTAGGTATGAATGAGTAAGTAACTATACACATTCTCAGAACACCGCCGAACACATTGAATAAAAGTTCCTACATTCTCAGGTCCAATACTCTCCAATCCCGGGGCAGACAAAAGACAAAACCGTAATCTACTTTGTCTGGCAGAAAAAAATCGCAGTGGCAGGCCGAAATTGGAATTATGTCCGCCAAATGACGTCTGGCTTTCGCCTTATGACATGGGACTGTATAGGATCTCACGCTAAATCTTCTGAGATTGGAATTTAGAACAATGCCGTTGGGTCTGTGAAATGAAATAAATATGATATTAAATAAGATCTGTCTTCATGGGATGCGCCGGATGACACCCTAAGCCCTAAGGACAAATATTATACTGTAATAAGTGCGTTAATGCACTCGTACCTATTCTTGACAATTTTCCTGCATGATTACGCTTAAAATATAGGGCAATCATGTTTGTCATTTCAACGTTTAACAAGTACTAAATACTCATATGATGAATGACTCATATGACATTAATTTAATTAATTAAGGTACTAAAGGTACTTAGGTTCTGCTGGTAAGGGTAATTAATATCTGTTCGTTACAGAGACGTTCTGCAAGCCTTCATAATAAAACACAATTTGTGTCTGTATCTATCGGCTATCAAACGAAAAAAAATAAAATATCTTAACTTGTTATGTACCAACTATCGCTTCTTTCCACTGCGGGTACTAATATTTATGTAGAGTAAAACCATAGATATATATTTTTTTATTTCTACGAGTAAAACAATGAACTGTGCACAAAAAGTGTTCTTGCATCGTAACTTAGAACGACTGCACTTTAGCGCAGGCCAGTCTTGACCTTCATGTCAAGATCCCGAATGAATCGATTGCTCTTCGTAAGATAAATGCTTTAACCGGATTCCTTGGCGATTCAAGTTTGTCTGTATCTCGGTTAACTTTGAAACAACGTGTATTTGACTAAGCTGCAAATAAAGAGCTTTGAGTGCTTAAGTAGTTTGGGGATCCCAGTAGCTTTGGATTCCGACCCTGCGAAGAGGGGCAGGTTTGTGTTTGAACATTTATATCTATACATAAACTAGCTGACCTGGCAAACGTTATCTAATCGAACTAATATTATAAATGCGCAAGTTGCAGAAAACGCTTGCAGACGTGATTTCAATTTTTTTTTTTACAAAATACCTAAAACAATATTTATCAAACTTCAAGCAAAAACTATTCCTTTGATTTTATGCTGGGATAGCAAACCCATATTATGTATCTGGATACATATATAATAGTACATAGAACTGGAAGCAATTCCCCTAGCTACAAACTACATTGACCGAGCGGTTTGATGACCTATGAGCCTTCACACCTTTTTCAATTCCCTTCATGAAAAGCTATTGAACCGACCCGGAGTTCTCGTAACCAAATACGAATGTACTTAAATAGGTCTTATTACCCAATAACCATCGATTTACGATGAAAGTTATGGCTTTTGAGTTACAGCCAATTTTATGAGTAGTCCATGGCAACGTGACTTAGTCTATGGGGAGTTATGTCAAATGTTTTGAACAAAGCGATCGCGGGATCGGCCCATCAATATTCCTGTGGTATGCTTATTTTGAGACATTGATTCTTGTGGGTCAAATATATTGTTCAATGTCAAATATTCTTATTCTTTTATTTCGGGTTTGGATGAAATTGATATCGGTGTCTTTGACTGATGGAATACTTGTTGCACGTTTTAAAAAATTTCTTAGGTACGTACGGAAAAGAGAACTGGAGTTGCATATTTTTTTTAATTTGTGGGCTCTATCATGGGCTTAGGAATCATCATCATCATCATATCAGCGGAAAGACGTTCACTGCTGGACATCTGGCCTCCCCCAAGCGTCGCCACAACGATCGGTCCCTGTACGTCTCGTATTCATCGGCTACTCGTGACCTTAGGAATATGAAACTTAAATTGTTATCCGAGATTCCAACATTGAATAAATAAACAATAATATTTACGTTGCGTCGATTTCCACTCGTTTTCTTACCCTTTTATCGGCCTTTACCGTTATTTACCTACATAATTATATTATTAAACTTAAATGTAACCGCAACAGTAACGCAAAATTATAATGGTTTAAGTTATTGTTTCATGGAGTTAAAACTTTGCAGACTTAATTAAGTTACGACAATAGTAATAGGTGCTATTATGTATGAGTATTTTGTTTAAACAGAACAGAACATGTTAAAGCAGAATGCTAGAATCTGTGATGTACCAAATGTTATTATTTAATGGGGATATTAGAAGATGAGGATGTTTCAAAAAGTCAAATGCATCTACATCGATAAATTACTTCCTAATTATATTGTAAACGTGAAAGTTTACAAGAGACTCAATCATTCTGAAACGGAAATAAGGATTAAAAAAAACCAGCCAAGTACGAGTCGGACTCGCGCACCGAGGGTTCCGTACAAACCTGTAGGTATTATACTATAAGCAAAAGTTGCGATTTACGATTTATGACGTATTAAAAAAAAACTGTTTACTAGATCTCGTTCAAACCAATTTTCGCTGGTAGTTTACATGGTAATATACATCATATATATTTTTGTTTTATCATTGTATTATTTTAGAAGTTAGTTAGGGGGGGGGGCACACATTTTACCACTTTGGAAGTGTCTCTCGCGCAAACTATTCTGTTTATAAAAAAATGATATCAGAAACCTCCATATCATTTTCGAAGACCTATCCATAGATACCCCACATATATGGGTTTGATGAAAAAAAAAATTGAGTTTACTGAAACTACAACACAACCGCAACCCGCAACCGCATTATAAAAATTTGGGGGTCCCCATTCTTAGACAGTTCTAAGAATGGGGACCCCCAAATTTTTATTGTTTTTTTTTTTCCTATATTTGTGTGAACATCTTAATGCGGTTCACAGATATCACAGAATACATCTACTTACCAAGTTTCAACAGCATAGTTGTTATAGTTTCGGAGAAAAGTGGCTGTGACCTACGGACGGACAGACAGACAGACAGACAGACATGACGAATTTATAAGGGTTCCGTTTTTGCCATTTGGCTACGGAACCCTAAAAAGGATTTTGGAAAATACACATGGAGAGTTTCAAACCGCAATTAACACAGAGTTTACTTTATATCCGGGTCTAAAGTCCATGCAGAAACAAAAATTTAGATAAACGGAGTCCAATGAAAAGTTGGCTACATTCCGAATTATGAATGATAGAAAAGGGACTGAAGGATAGACTCACGGTTTAACGAAGAGGTTGATATTATTATTATTATTATTATTATTATTGTTTTAAACTTTCATGGTCATTGTAGTATATAGGATATTGCACATATAGTAGGTACAAAATAAAGTGAAAATATACAGCACGTCATACTCACGTAACTTTATTTCTTATTTATTATTTATTTTCTTCTTAGAAAAAAGAATCAAGGTTGTTTTACACCTTTTATAACAAACTTGGCCTAGATGTGTTTATAAAACATAAATAGCGTTATAGCTTTTCTTCAGTTTAGGTTTTAAGAAGAAATAAAACGTTTTCTTACAATAAATTAATTTTTAACTGTTTAAAATTGGTAAACTAAGTAGGTAAGAAAAAGAAAGAACAATGTAGTCGGGCATTTAGGATGAATTCAAAGTTGGAAACAAACATTTCCATTTTTTTACAGATATTAAATAAAAAAGATATATAAAAATTAAAGGAAAATAAAAATAAATAAAATAGTACAATACAAATAATTCAGAAATATGCAAAGAAGCAGAAGCTCAATTTACGCCTATATAAATCTAAAACAAGCTCGCAAATTAAAAGTTCTAACGTCCCTTCAAGCCTCTACGAGCGTAGCCGCGTAGCCTGCATCCCGCTACGGCCTCTACGCGGGCGCTACGAGCTACGAGCCGCTACGAGACCGTTACGTAACTATCGTAGCTTGCACATTCCTCGCACATATTAATTTATTTATTCGCTAAAACTAAGCTGAATAATAACAAAAAATTACCTTGTTCATTCCATTTCCCATTTTCGTAAATTACTATCCGAACTATTCAAACCAACAAAATTATTGTCGTCATCTTAACAATACATAACAAGCAAAACACAACGTTTTATAAACATGTTTATTCAAAAATCAACGGTGGTATTTAAGCGTCATGTTCTGTCAAACTGTCAACACGATCGCGTCACTATGACTACATTGTTGACGCCGGTGCGCCACGCGCTATCGATGTTGCCATCTAAGATCGGTTACATAAAAAGTGTAACATGATGGTTGGGTAGCACTGGTTGGTATAGTTGTAACTTTTGTCTTTTATAGTTGTTGTTTTTTTGTCGCGGGTTTGTGTTATCGATCGTGTGAGTGCGAGTGCGATGGATCGCGTCGAGCGGGGACGCGTGCGGCGTGCTCGACTGCCGGCGCGCCACTGCCGCTACCTCGCTCGGCGGCGTCACTGCGTCTATAAAACCCTGGAGAGACGGCCGCTTGTCGATTCATTTATGTCGATGTCTTCAGTGAGTTTCGATCACGGATTTAGGGCTAATCTGTTTTTAAAGCGAGACTTGTTTCATCGAGATTCAGTTTTTTTATATAAAAGCTTTTATAGCTTTAGATTTGTGTGAAAGCTTTAAATTGGGGACATCGACATTTCATAATTTATATGTTTTGGGTAGCAAATGACCTATCAAATTATTAGATGGAAATTGATCATGTGAGTGTCTGCTAAACACAGCATCTTCGAGACAAAGCTTAACCCTGATCTGCAAACTGGAGTACAGTACAATACGCGCCGCTTTTAACTCAATTTTTTTTAAATTATTATTATTTTCATTTTTTTACTTTCTCGGGTCCCTGGAGACCCGGTCCTTTGGTAGGCGTACGAGGGGCCGAAACCAACTCGCAGAGGCCCCGTTAGACATTTCAAATGTAATGGGGCACCAACCGGCTATTATCCCTGTATGCACTGAAAGTATTCCCAAGGACAATCCCCGGTTGGAGCAGTACTATTGCAGAATATGGAAACAAAAAATGAAACGCTATGGGTTTGGGTGACTTAGTGGACTGATAATCGTTTATTATAGAAGAACTATTGGCCCCTGCCTGACCACTAACAATATACACGGCTTTTAACTGGCAGGGGGTGACTTGCACACTCAATGAATGGGCCCCCGAAAACGGTCGCTAGCACAAAGTGACGTAGCGCCAAGGGGGCAACATGGCCTAAGGTGCTAGAGGAGTGGAGAGGTATACCACGGCTATCAGGACAATCCCGGAAGTGCGGTCAAGATCCCTACCAGCATCTTACTGGATTATACATCCTTCTCCCGAGCACGTATGCTCTAGCGAATCTCCACTCAGACCGGCCAATTAAGGCAAGAAAGAGGTGGGAGCTCTGTTCCTCGTCAGTTTTCACTCTGGCCAGCCAATAACGGCAAGCCGTAGATGAGGAACAAGACTTCTCCCGGGAGATAAGGTTCGTGGGGTCGCTACTGCCCAACAGTTTGCCACAAAACTGCCTTGCAGATTGTATCTCTCTTTGTCTGGCCCCTCACCCTAGGTATGACCTAAGGTCCATCGGGACGCGCAAGCCCCACCACGACGTCAACGTAGAGATACTGCGGTAGGGAATTATTATTATTATTATATACTTCATCATTTTCTTATTTTTCAAATACGAGAAACACTCACAAATATCGATAGATATTAGTATCGCAGCTGTTTCGGTAGTCAAGTGCGCTTCAGATAGATAAGATCTTCCGGGACATCCGTGCGTCTTGCCTACCACGAGCAGCCTTAATGGGGCTCACCATAGTATAAGCAATTGAATAACACCTTCCATTTCATTTATTTACAATTTCAAGCCAAATAAATTCTTTTGATACGAATATTTTGTTTAAGATTGGTCTCTAATCTTCCTACATTTATAAAGAGTGAATTTTATATGGCAATACTCTGCTATTCTGAAATCTGAACAGCTGTTCATACCGTATAATCGTCGCCTAACTCGAAATCACATGACATAAGGACTTGTTCAGGTTTAATCCCATAGTAAAAGTTCTACATAGCCATGACTTACCTACTGTCACTCCCTGAAAGCTTGCCAATACAACAGAAGTCAGCCTGTAGAACTTGAGAAACGATGACAAAACATCAATAGATACTAATATCGCAGCTGTATCGGTAGTCAAGTGCGGTGCAGATGGGTGAAAATCTCCGAGACACCCGAGCATCTTGCCTCCCGCTAGCAGCCTCAATCGGGCTCACAATAATACAAGCAATTGATTAAGACTTCTCGTCTAATGTATTTACAATTTATAGTAAATTCCTTTAATTAATATTCTGACTCTCAGTTACGAATATTTTTGTTTTAGAATGGTTTTTACCGAAATTTGGTCTTTAGAGTACTTAGCAGGCATTTAAAATTTATTCAATTTCCTTTGCGGAATCAAAAACATTTCGGTAATCCCATCTTTTATAAATAGGTACGTACGTTGATATAGCACATAAACGTTTCGCGTGATTGAGAACAAAAAATTTGGGAAACTCCTCATTTAGATTGAAGTGTAAACAACAAGGTTTCAAACGCTTAGAGTGCAGTTATAAACACAGGTAAGCCATAGATTACATATTTTCGGCGCTAAGGACCATTAGAGGTCAAATTAAATGATTTAAAAAACAGGAAAGAACGCTAGCTAGGTGAGGAAAAGTGAGGTAGTAAACATTTTTAAAACCACACATAAGGGATAGTAACGGCTAGTAGCACCACAGACACAGTTAACATTTTTAAAATCACACATAAGGGATATACCTACATTAAGCCAGTTATGTGTTGTGTAAGCTCCATGTACTATTTAGCTAATGGTGTGAAAATAAATTATGAATGATTGCAAACACAATTTTCTTTCATTCTTTCTTTCTTTTGCAAACATCTTCCATAGCCGACCTTAACAAAGTGGTGTGAGTCTTGTAAAAAAAACACTATATTTGTAAAATAAGTAGTTTATCTTGATTACTTTATTTTCATACACACGGGCATGTTATAAAACATTTGTACTCTAGTTAACAATAAAAGAATGATTCTGTCACTGGAAAATTGTAAACACCGTAAGATTGTAATAAATAATAATTTATTAGATTAGAATTAAAAAAATCGATTTGAATACAATAAATCCTATCCAGTATATGTGTCCAGTGTCTGATTAAGAAAAAATATTTAAAAATTTCCCACGAAATTTTACAATCTCACGGAGTTTGCCATTGTCCGCTGGTAATGTTAACTGTATCCTTTCACATCTGTGTCGATATAATGAAACAATATAAACACTGCCAAAAGTAACTCAAACGTCTGGATTAAAGAAAACTTAAAGCAACCAATAGGCTGCATGGTCAGTTGGACATTTATTAGGTATAGGTACCAATTCGAGAGTCATGGTTAGAAAATCGGATGTATAATATAGGTAGGTACAAGCTACACTGTAGGTACCTCTACATATATCGTTAGTTTGTTAGATTTGTAGTTTGTAGATGCAATTTGTGTGTTACCCTTGGAAACAGCGTCATCGTTTTCCCTTATTCTATGCTATTTTTATACGTATAAGGTAGCCAAAGGAAGACACGACTTGGTGAAATAAGGGTTTTATAGATCCGTTGGATACCCAATGTGAGTGTGGTGCCCCTGTTCAGAGCATGAGCCATATGTTACAGTGTCCTAAGTGCCAATTCTCCTGTTCTTTGGAGGATTTCATTAATGCCACCGATGCTGCAATTAACCTAGCCACCTTCTGGGCCAAAACATTATAAAGAGTTAACCATCGATGACGCTGTGTGTTAATAAATTGCCTGTCCTGTTTTATTCTTCTTTAGTCTTGGTCCTGGGCTGGGCCACCAAGGCTAGTCCGAACACGATCAACAGCGCGCCAGCCCACCATCTCACGGACGAAGCTTCTTCAAACAGCGTTATGCCTATAACTCCCTGGAATAGAACACACATATAAAGAAACTTTATTAAAAGTTAAGAGGTATTTTTAGGTTGGAAACTCAGCGACAGTGTAATTGAGTTTTTCTGTTACGACATTATCAGTTAGATAAGTTAGCGAACAGTTACTTGTTACATTTTATAAAGCAATAGCACGGACACAGATCGTACATTTGTCGCAAAAAATCTGAAATACGTTCTTATCACACAGAGGGGCCCGAAAGGGCCGACGCCTGCCGGAGTCGCGGGATTATTCGCAAGAGACACCGTGGCTCCGGAACACAAAGGGCAATGAAGGAACATGGATGGGTTTAAAGGCCCACTATTAAGATTGAAGTACATACCTACAATAATTTAGAGTACCTAATCTATCAAGCAGGTACGTCCCAGCCTTTATCTGGTTTTATATTTCAACTCGTAGACAGTTGTACTGGCATAGAATTCTTTAGAAATAGACATCACCTATTATGTACTTATTTACTGTTGAAATTATTTTGAAGTAAGTACATTGGTACTTTTATTTATTTATTTCTTGATTAAGTACTTACGTACTGTACGTATGCACTCACAAATTACATGGAAAATGTTATTAAAGAGAGAGGAGCATAAAGGTTAAAAAAAGGTAAATATTTTCTTTAGAATTGAAATCGTTTGTTACACATGACCATTAAAACTTCGAAGAATTTTAAAATCTCTCTTTTTGTTTTTTTTACAATCACATTTGCCACCAAAACCCAGAAGGACAAGGTCTAGTTTCAACGCCTCTTTTTTATGTTACGTTACGTTTTTTATGTAGTGATCGATAAATAATACTACAAACCATTAGGTATTAAAAATTTAATTAAAAAAAAAACCTAATGGCATTGCGATTGTTTTGACCACGAATGGCCTTATTTACTTTCTATCCGAGCAACCTCTTTGATGGCATACTCTTAGCATGCATAGGTAGATATAAAAAACAAGCAAGCCATTTATATAAATTAATACAACTTAGTGGCTTTGGGACAGTATTTGACATCAAATGGCCAGCTAGAAGAAAAGAGTTTTAGGTAATATAAAATGCCTTGTTTGTTGGGGTTGCAAATCTCTGTATGGAAAAAAAAATACAACCGACTTCCAAATAAAAAAAAAAACACTACAAAGTAAATAATAACTTTAATTTCGGAAGTCGGTGTTTTTATTAGTTTCTTCGTATTTTGACACCGACTTCCGAAATTAAAGTTATCTTTTTCTTTGTAGTGTTTTTTTTATTTGGAAGTCGGTTGTATTTTTTTGTATAAAGTTTTTTAATTTTCACTTTTTAGTGGTAGGTACCCCACACCTAACAACACCACTGCAAAATCGCAAAAAACCAAAATATGCAATTTCGATTACTTGGATGACAAAAAACCATCATCCAAGTAAACGAATTCCAGCTATTTCGATTTAAAATCCAAACTTCATAACCGATTCTGATAAAATTTAAATGGGACCAATCTGCAAGTCTATCCTTTCAGATAGGTAAACCAAGAATTTTTCAAATCGGTTCATAATTGACGGAGTTATGAGGTAGCAAACATAAGAGAAAAACAACCGAATTGAGAACCTCCTCCTTTTTGGGAAGTCGGTTAAAAACGCAACCCTTATGGGATCACTCGGTTGTCTATCTGTCTGTTCGTCTATTACAACCGATTTTCTCCGAATCTTATTGACCGATTCATTTGAAATTTGGTTCACATAGAACCTTCCAAGACCTTAGAAGACCCAAACGTGTTAAAGGGCTCATCGTAGGGAGTAGGGATCTCGAAAGATTTTTTTTTTTAATTTTCAAATATTAAATCCAGGTGTTAATGAAATTTCGCTATTTCGATTCTCCCAGATTTATCTTCGAAACTGTTGAGCATACAATAAAAAAAATAGAGATAATTATGTAGCATGTTAAAAAAATATTACTCTTTCGGTTTGGAACCTTTTGCACTTTTTTCAGATAAGTACCTACGTTTTCTAGCTTTATTTTGGGCAACATGGGGCTATCTAATACTAGGTTCGCGAAAAAAAAACGACCCACATCGGCTCAGCCCGGACCCAGGTTTTTTTTCATTGGCTGTGACAGCGTTTTCTGATTCACTGAACATTGGGACAATAAAATTGGAACGACGCACACATGTTTGATTACAATGTTGAGAACACGTTGATGTGTGAGCTCCTAAGCTCTAGTACGAGTATCTATAGGTAAACTACCAAACTAATCTACTTGTGGTAAAGTGCTTCTATCTGCTCATATTTGTAAAGGTTTTCAAATTCTAAATAGATAAGTAGTTATTTATCAAACAGACAACTTAGGTACCTTGTTCGCAGAACGAATGGTTGATGAAGCTGAAAGCTTTCTGGATTATCATAAAGTGGAGAGATGGCCTGGTGAAGACCGCGGGAATTTACTGGAACCTAGAAGAATATGCAGCACCAATACCGTAACCTCCTTTTCTGCTGTGATCTATTTTCCCTTTTTGTTTATTAGGTAGGTACTGTGGGAATTTGATCGCAGCTTTATCCAGGTGTAATGTAATGTGTATGAAAAAGAGAGAGAGAGAAAATTAAACGGAAGGAAGACGGGAGACAGACCGCTTTCATTACGACGCCTACGATTGTATCATTGTGCCGTTAACGTGAAAATGAAATCATTCACTTTAAATAACGTTAAAGTGCATGATTTCATTTTCTTCACACCATAATCCCACATTACTGTATGATAATTTTGGAGAAAACTTACCGATAGCACATAACTGGAGGCCGCTGATATGACGGTAGGTGCTGCCGAGTTCGTGGCCGCGTCGAGAGACCGGAGGTAGTGTCTGCAGCCCCAGGTGTTGGCCAGCACCATAGTCACCAGCAAGGCACCCCATATGATGTAACTATCGCCCTGTAGTGGGGAGGGAAGTCAGGTAAGTACGATATTTGATACTGTTTTAAACGTTTATGTGGCGTTGTAGAAAAGCTTTCATCAGTTGGAGACCTCCTTTTGGCAGTTCGTTTATTTCTATTACCTACTTAGGCTATATTTAAACTCCTGAAAAAATATAATTAGTTCGTCAGTTAGATTATCAAAAAATATTTGACCCGTGTTTTTTTCTTTTGTTACGGGAACCAAAATTGACGAAGTTACGACGCTTTTAAAATTCTCAATACGTCGCACCTTCGCATTATTTTTAGTGAGTCGTGACGTCACGAGCCCCCCACTAGCGAGTTTTGATGTGTTTTATCTTTGTCAATATTCACTGATTTACAAAAACAAAAAATACGTGTCCATTAATTTTCAATACTCTAACTGACGGACTAAATAGTTTTGCATTTTGTGGATGATGGAATCTAGCCTATTGTAATGGGATATACAAACTTGTAAAAAAGCCTAAGTTATTGCACGAGCTAACGTGGTTTCTGGCGGGATTAGGAAATGCAAGGACAGTTACATGTAGTAAAGTAGGTACCTATGTAGTTCTTAATTCGGACTTTTTAACGACTTAGTTGCTTATTTAATTAATTAAGCACCCAGCTCGTCGTCGTCGTTAGGTCCAAATACCACAGGAAGGTAAATGTAACTACCTGCTGAGCTCACGACACCTTATTATTCACTCGGTCATCAGCCCGTACCTACCTACAGGTTTACTGGTGAATGCATGAGTCATTGCTCATTAGTAACAGGTCGACGCCTGCGAAATATTTATTAGCGGGTCACAATCGGTCAGGCGTTATAAGTTGCACTGACATGTTTTACCAATGTAGGTTATGTAGGTACCTACCTAACCTGATAAGTAGTGTACCTACTAGTGTCGATCAAAATCAAAACTTCTAAGTTTTTCTTTTACTGTATTGTCATACATAGGAATCCGGAAAATTTATTATTATTATTATTTAATAAACATCCGAAAACATAAAGATGTTAAAAATTAGCGGAATGTAGTGAAAGAGACCTAGCAAATCTGAATCGAGGTACTTCGAGCTTCTTTAGGTTTGGCCTTGTACCTATTCGTCTTCTTTAGTTCTAGGCTAGAACTAAAGAAGACCTTATTCGAGGTGGGGTTTTGAAGATACACCCCCTGAAAATAGTCCTGGTCTGCACAATTTGCGCAAGTCACAGATTTCCTTGGTAACTATAGAATAGATGGATACTCCACTGTGCTTTGGTAAACACCCACATTGGTTGCACAAAGCTGCTGCCGTTTATGTAGCTTACGTTTTAATTGCCTTTTACATTTTAATGTCCCGGCTACACGTACACGACACGCACGAGCTTACCTGCGCAAACTGGTTTGTTCAGGCATGCTCGCAGGTAAGACGGAGCGTGTAGCCAGGACATAAGGGGGGGGGGGGGGGGCTAAATAATAAACCAAAATTAATCTTAGAAACATGTTTATTATAATAGGCAATACATGCAAAACAACGGACGTAAATCCTGATAGTAGGTATTTGTTTATTCTTATCTAGCAACATTTATGCAAACGTAATGATTAAAATTATTTATTTTATGTTACTTGCAAGACTCTTCCACACATGACATGCTTTTTATCATAAGTAAGTACCTACAATGTTGAACGTGGACGCAATAAAGTAACGTAGTACCTACAATGTGAACAATACGGTAAGCATAAGGTCGTGATTTGTGAAGCAATCTAATTTTGTTATTGTCTGTTACTTGTAAAAAAGTACGAAAAAAATCAGTAAAAAATGACATGAAAATCTTGAACGCAACGGTCTAAAATTGCCTTCGAATATTGTCTGTACCTATACAAATCGTAGGTAAATACCTCCTCTTGGTGAAATTTAATATTTCGGCCCACATTTGGACATAAGTAAAAGGCGGGTTATTTTGGAATGAGTAAGCAATTTCGTACGATAAAATCCCACCTGCTGCGTGAAAGACCCTTCACAATTCTATCCACCATTCCACCTTATTAATAAATTACGGGTCGACACTGAAGGTCGAGTCGTGTCATTTTTTCTTAATTCTACTAGCAATCCACTCTAAACCTAAATGTAGTCCTTCACCAGTGAGTCCGCAGCACGCTTGTATGTGCCACGGATGCTGTTTTATCGACGTCAGCTCCAGCTGTTCCGAGATCTCCGCGGCCGTCATCGAGCCCTTCACGTCCTGTTTGTTCGCGTACACCAGCAAGCACGCTTTACTGAGCTCCTCGTGCTTCAACATCTGATGGAGCTCATCGCGGCATAAGCTCAACCGCTGCCGGTCCGTCGAGTCGACTACCATTATCACGAACTCACTGTTTGTGAAGTATGTGTTCCACGCTGACCTCAGACTCTGCTGCCCGCCCAGGTCCCACATCACAAACCGCAAGCTCTTCCAAACAAACTCTTCCACATTAGAGCCTATGGTTGGCCTGGTGTGAACAGTCTCTCCTAGCAACAACTGGTATAGGATTGTCGTCTTGCCAGCATTGTCCAAACCTACTAGGAGCAGTTTGTGTTCCTCATTACCGAACAAGCTCCAGATCTTCGATAGCAGTAAACCCATTCTTGGCAATGTTTGCACCACTCCACTAAAAAAATTAAGGAGATAAAGTCCGTCAGTTTTAAAAATAGTTTAATTTTAAATAATTATAGGAGTATTTTGTAAGTAATCTAGATGTATAACTTTATGAAAACAGCTTTCTGTTCTGCTTATCTCTAATCCAATCCACTATCGAGATAACAATTTTATTCTTGTTGTGTAGCGCCATCTAGCGTTACATATTGTAAATAAAACTATTTGTTCTCTCTTTCTAAAATTGAATGATTTCACCGTAAAATGTAGGTAGTAAACTTGCAGAGGTACCTACCTAGCAATAACAAAACGAAACATTGAACATAGTAAACTATCAAATGTTTCCTTATTGTACCTATTAGGTACTTACCTACGTGATTTAAGCACATAATCTTATCGCACTACCAAACTTTCACTAAAGAATAAATATTTAACTTACTACGATACTGGCTGTTCCTGATAATTTTCCCAGTGTGCTACCAGCTGATGCCCATATACCGGCTAAAAATGCTTCATAAAACATGATTTCGATATAAAAACATTTAACAAAACAATTGACGACATTTAGGTTATGAATAAAGAATCGATTTTATTCATAAAAAAAACTACAACACTCCGTTCTACGAAGAAAACTACTATCTTAGGAGTATGGTATCCTTTTGAAAGTCGTGTTTTATGCTTTGTTTCATTAAAGTAGCAGTTATTTATTAATCTCAAAAGTAAAACCAGTTGAGTTTTTTGTAATTTAATTTAAATAAAATAAATATTTAGAGGTCTTTTAAAACGGTGAGTAAATATTTGTGCATGAATCGGAGTTTTCCGCAGGTATAGGCTATCTGTGTGTGACTGTAATCAGATTTTATCAATGTCATGTCATGTTGACGCCTTGTTCTTCATGAATTCAATCGACATTGGTTCTGTTCTTTGCTAAAAACGTTTAATTCAGTCGGTCAGTAACTCATATTCGTTTGTTCGTGAAGTGTGAAGGTCGTCTAATCGAGTCTCCTAAAAGTTTATTATTTATTGTTTTATTTTATGTACTGTTAGTGATGGTGTAAAGCAATCGCGTGTTTTTTTTTATATTTTCGTACATACAATAACAGCAAATCGCAGCTATAACAAAACTATAAAAAATGGAAAACGTAAAGTCTGGTGATAACGTGCTAATTATTTGGAACAACGATAACCAGAACAGCATCAGTAGTTTGGTGGAAGAAATAAAAGCAGTCATTGAAAATGGATCAGTTGTTCTGGAAAACTCTGAAATGATTACCGATTGTAAGAGATTGTTCTTCACTTCTCTTTTGCTTAGTTTATTTTAATTTTATTCAAAATAATTAACTTAGTTATTTTTCTTCTATTTTTATTTCTTGTTAATTTCAGCATCCAGGCCTGCATCATCATATGACGCTGTGTTATCAAATTGGTTAGCCCCACACACTGTAAAACACACGGACAGTATCTTGGCAATTATTGTGAAACTCCTCAAGCCCAGTGGTAAACTAATTCTCAAAGATGCAGCAGACCTGACTAGTACTCTCAAATTAAATGGATTTGTTAATGTCACAAAATCTTCGGATAATTTATATTTAGCTGAAAAACCTAAATTTGAGGCAAGTGTAACATAATTCTTACATTATTTAGAAGAGACCATGTACTTTTATTTAAGCCGGCCAACATGCTCAAAAGTATTGATGTTTAAGTGATTGAAATCAGTTAAACATTTACAATTGGGTCTTAGTTGAGTTGAAGCGTCACAAGATATTACAATATGCTTATAAACAAAAGACTGTTGTTAGTTCTGGTACAGCTGATGCATTTTGGGCAAAGACCATGACTGTAATTTAGTATGTCTTAAAAATAAACTTAGAACTGGAATAGTAGTGCAATGTATGATAATGTCTGAATTGTTTTAATTATATGTTTGTATTTAATTCCAGGTTGGCTCTAAAGCATCTCTAAAGCTGAATGGGAAACCAACAGTATGGAAACTAGAAGACACGGTTGAAGAAGCATGGACGGGTGCAAATGATGATGATATTATTGATGACAACCAGCTTCTTGATGAAAATGATCTGAAGAAACCAGACCAGAGCTCGTTGAGAGGTATATTTTGAACCTCTATCTATATAAATATTTGAACCTTTACTTTATGTAGACAAATATTTGAACCTTAACTATTTTATTTATCAGCTCCTGATTAACTTACAGCCTAGATATGAATGACCTTATTTTTATTAGAAAAATGATGAAACTGCCATTAGCTGTTTATATCTTGTAAAAGTAAGAAAATCAATTATTTAACATAAAATAATAAGTTTGGTGATAAGGAAACACTTATCAGTTGTTGTCCACATAGCGCGTTATCTTGATAACAAAACAACGCCGTGAGTCGAGGTTTCGTGTTCCAAGCCCACATTCATTGGTTCAGTCATAGCTCAGCTTAGAATGATTTGGTTGAGGTTTTGTGTTGCGAGTTGCGACTATTCCCAATGACGCAGCTCGTTCACGCAAGGTCAATGGCTTTATAGGTACAAGTTGTAGAACAGGTTTATTTTTGTGTGTGTTTAGTTATATTTTTACGTATAATGCACACAGACACAATGAACTTATAATGAAACAAGACAACCTTTTTAATGGGAAATCATTAAATGACTCCTCCGCTCGGCGGAGCAGAAAGGTGTGTCAGACTCTTACTGACAAAAACCCAACCGTGTTCCTCCTAGTGCCCTTTGCATTGCAAGGTCGCGGTGACTCTATCTTAAAAATTCCGCAACCCTGGTAGGCACTGATCCTAGCGGGCCCCGTCTATTATGTTGACATCTCTTTGACCAGGCCTGGGTCAATGGCGCGTTGTGTCCCACCCGCCATTGACGCAGGCCTGGTTCTGATCGGACAGCGAGCCACCTAATGCTCGTCATCCGCAGGCCGACGCCTACGGTTGCCGCGAATCGCACTGTGACTTCCGACGCCCGTGGCAAACAAGAAGACCTATATGTATTTTCTATGATGATTATTTATTTACTTGTAAGATGTTAGGTGGGTAACCTACATAATTATATTTATGCTCATAATAAGTCAACAATATAATAATTTTTTATATAAATTAGAAGATAATATATGACACTGCCAGTCCTTTTTCGTGGCCAAACTTTGTAAAGATTTTATGGAGTTTAAGCCTATGCCGCGAATGGGGCTAGATTAGGTACACGGGTACACCGATTGTACCGATTTTTATTGAAATGGTTTCAGTTTGTGCAACGACTGGCAAACGGAAAGCGTGCGCAGACTGTTCGTGTGGTCTTGCTGAAGAACTCAAGGGAGAGGTCAAGGATACTCCAAAATCATCCTGTGGAAGCGTAAGTATTTGATCATTTATATTTCTTGACTTATTTTGCATGCATAATAGTTCATTACTGCAGCGGCCAACAAAAGAGGCATTGATAGACGAACGTGTAGATGTGGACCTAGGTTTAACCGAGGTGGAGGCCCGTATCGCAGTCGAGTCCACCTTGAAGTTTCTGGGATTGGTGCGCGACAGCCGGTGGGATTTCGGCCCCCACTTCCGGCGCTGTCAACGCTGCTTCCCATTCTGGGGGACCCGAGCACTGCCTGCAGGCGGTAGTACGTGGGGATCGTGCGATCGATGGCCCTCTATGGGGCCCCGATCTGGGCGGCTGACCTGACGGCCGGCACCGTCGCTGTTTTGCGAAAGCCGCAGAGGGTGATGGCCGTCAGAGTCATCAGGGGTTATCACACGATCTCCTACGAGGCGGCTTGCGCACTGGACGGATCTTCGCCTTGGGACCTGGAGGTAAAAGTCCTCGCGCCACTACATCGGCGGCGTGAGGACGCGAGGGCGCGCGGCGAGTGACTGATGCAGCGACACATCGAGTTGCGTCGGTCGCAGCTGCGAGAGGTTCTGGTGGCGGAATGGTGGGGCAGGCTCTCACGCCCTTCCACCGGCCTCGTCATTATTGAGGCCATCCGGCCAGTGCTCGACGTTTGGCTCGGGAGAAGGCACGGCTCCCTGACGTTTCATGTCATGCAGGTTCTCTCGGGGCATGGCTACTTCGGGAAGTTCCTGTGTCGCATAGGTAGGGAGCCGGACGCTCGGTGTCAACACTGCGTCGACTGTCAGGAGGACGCGGCGCGGCATACGCTGGCAGAGTGTGCCGCTTGGGAAAAGCCGCGCCACGCCCTCATCTCTGTGGTAGGCAGTGACCTCTCGCTGCCGGCCGTAGTCCGTGCTATGATCGACGGTGAGGAGTCCTGGGACGCGGTGGTCTTCTTCTGCGAAACAGTTGTCGCGCAGAAAGATTCTCAGGAAAGGGAGAGGGAGATCTCGACCGCTCTCACGGCCTGCAGCAGGCGCACCGGGCGTCGGAGGAGGGGCATACGCTGCCCATTCCCGGCCCCCCTAACTGAGTCCAGGGGCGGCAGACTTGGGGATGTCCGTCGCCTCCCATTCATCCGGACCCGAGGTGGCGGCGCATTGTGCGCCCCTTTTGTCGCGGAGGGAGTCAAACACCTCACTCCCTCCGCTGACTCGAGGCGGACCGCAGAGGCGGGCCGGCACCAGCCGGAGATTACGGAAGTCGCCCCATTAGTTCCCGCGATCCCTGGCGTAGGTGAGAGATGGAACACCGGGGTGGTTTTAGTCAGTAAAAGTCTGACAGACCCCTCCGCCCACCCTAGGGTGGAGGACATCCATGAGGATCCTACCGTAAAAAAATATGACTTAGCCGAGGCGCACATACGTAAGTCCATCAATGCCTAGTTGTGGCCAAGGCCTGTATAGTACTTTTCTCAAATAATGCGCAGAAATTCAAATACTGTACTTTTCAAAAGCAATGACGAACAACGAACAACAATAATTTTTCCCGCGGTAAAGTATTCATTTGTTTTTTATCTTCTATACTTATAATAAATCTGTAGAGAGGTCAATTCTGTACATGAAATATATTTCCAAAATAACTATCAGGGGGTGATTAGGGATCGATACTGATGCCAAAAATGCAATCAGTACAATTTTTGTCTGTCTGTCTGTCTGTCTGTCTGTCTGTATAACCGTTATAGAAACAAAAACTACTCGACGGATTTTGACGAAACTTGGTATAATTATTTTTCATACTCCTGAGCAGGTTATAGTATACTTTTCATCACGCTACAATCAATAGAAAAAATGAAAAAAAAATAAATGAAAATGTGAAAGTTTGGTTGTTTGTTACTCAATCACGCCAGAACGGCTTAACGGATCTTAATGAAATTTAGAACAAAGATAGATTATAGTCTGGAATAGAAGATAAGCTACTTTTAATCCCGGGAACATGTTCCCTAGGGATCACGCGGGCGAATATTATAAAGAGGTATTTGTTTGTAAGTTTGTATGTTTGTAAGTTTGTATGTAGGGGGTAATCTCAGGAACTACTGGTCCGATTTGAAAAATTCTTTCAGTTTTAGATAGCCCATTTATTGAGGAAGGTCATCTATACTATCTATATCTATACTAATATTATAAAGAGGTAAAATTTGTTTGTATGTTTGTAAGTTTGTATGTAGGGGGTAATCTCAGGAACTACTGGTCCGATTTGAAAAATTCTTTCAGTTTTAGATAGCCCATTTATTGAGAAAGGTTATCGGCTATATATCATCACGCTAAGACAAATAGGAGCGGAGCAGTAATGGAAAATGTGACGCAAACGAAGTTGCGCGGGTCAGCTAGTTTTCAATAAACAGCTTTCTATTTGCAAACCAGTTCCAAATTTGAGTAAAACCTTTGAAAAGTTACCTCCCTGATTGACATGTTTCGGAGTAAAAAACCGTTGCATTTTTAAATTACACGACAGATATGGGTTTACTATATAATTTATTTGGCTGCTAAACCATGACAGATATGGGTTTTCATACAACTTTTTGCCGGCCGCTGCCATGCGAGCAGTACTACAGTATCTGGCCAGTAAAGCAATTTCGATGTATCTCGGAGAAGGTTGTCAAAATAATGCTCAAATTTCCAAGCATGTTGGAGAAAAAGTATTGGAGTCTGAACGGTGCATATGGTGCTGTGCTGTTCCAATAAATGAAGGTAATATGCCCACTTCTTCTTAGCATGTGGATGGCAAATTTACTTTTTAAATATTATGTCGCCTTACCTTCTTTTATATTTAATCGGAGAGCCTCCCTGCGATCGCGTTACCGTGGTGGATCTCTGGAACTAAATTTATAGACTCACACTCACCACAGTTGGAGGTTCTCGAATGAATCCATTCTGCTGTGTTTGTGTGGCGTCTTTCCGAAGTGTATGACCCACCGTTTTCGCCCTACGACCGGCTGCGTCAGAGACCGACTCATATATACCGCGAGGTTTGCGTAAGAAAATCCCGCACTATTAAACTACTCAAACTATTCTTTTTATCTACGGAAAGTACTAAGTCATTCCCGAGACAGTTCTGCGTGAAGAGAAATCAGTAAGAACCGTCTAAAAAGTTGAACCCAATCGCGGGAAAAACAATTCTGATTTGTTTTAATTTCTTTTCCTCACAGTAATTGCCCATTTATTTATTGTTCTGTATGGAAAATCCATCTGTAGAGGTAGACAACAAAGATAATGATGCAACAGGCAAAAATATATTGTTGAATAATTTCGACGATCGAAGCTGGAGTGTGTTGCGTAATCTAAATACACATTTAATTTAGGGTAAAGCTATATTATTCTGATGGAGGTCACCCACAGAATTAACTCGGGAATACCAAAACATGTGAGTGCGTGAGTCGAAGCACGTCGAGTACGCACTCCAAACAGTATTTGAACTAGTTAACGTGTTTCTGAGTCATACAGGGAAGATTTTGAAGTTATTATCATTATTAGTCATCACGCTTCTCGTTTAGTTCCGTAATGGCATCTAACAGTCAACTTGACGCTTAAATTTTTTATCACAAAATACAAATACATACATTGTATGTATTTGCTCCATGCAATCTGTCTATATCCATATTTTTCTAAAACCAACCTTTTTGAAGTTAGGCGGAATCTTTGATTTATTAATAACCTAAGGAAAGTCAGTGTAGCAGGCTTTTTTATGAATTTTAAATCAACAATAACTCCTTCTCGCTTTGGGTGGAGTGGGAGGGAGCGTCAGTCTCTGACTAAAACCCACCCGTGTTCCTTCAATCTCCTAAGGCTTTCCAGGGCTGTGGTAACTCTTTCAAACAATCCCGCATTCCTGGCTACTGAGCCAGGAATGCGGGATTGTTTGAAAGAGTTAGCGAGATTGTACCCACTCCTTCGGTGCTATACTGATAGCACCCAAGGAGTGGGTACAATCTCGCTCATTTGGTGACTTGTTGCCCTAGTAAATGTCAAGTTATTTTATGAATGAAACTATACGCTTATTTGACTTCCATCGCGAACGATCTTGAGCTTAACGCTTCACCTCGCTCCACGTCATTTCGATGCTCTTCGCATCTGCCAACACGGTGCGTTGCCAGGTCTGAAGGGGAAAGCCACGCTCTCTATTCCCTTGAGGATTCCAGTCAGTGGCCTGTTTGGGAATGATCGGGATCCCTCCGGAGCGTTTGATCAATCCACCTCCACTTACGGCGCTTAATCTGGCGATCGATCTGGCTTTCGTAGCATTTCTCTAACATCTCTACGTGGTAGATGGTCTTGGACCAGTAAATTTCAAGTATGCAGCGAGGACCTTTTTGACAAATGTCTCTTTCGCCCCCATAGAGCAGCACGGATTTGACATTGCACCCGAAAATTTTGAGGCTCTCTTGGGGTGAGTTACCAAACAGATCTTAGCTCCAATAAGTTGGATAGTCCTCACTCTATCCCGCGGCGCCTTTTGTATATGCGAAGCATAATTCCGTCGAGAACGACTATAAAGAGAAGACCTGCGTCTAGATGTCCTCCAATAAGCGGACCATTTTCGGCGGCACTGTCCAGGAGACGAGACCAGATATTGGATCACTGCGACGTATCAAAGGCCTTTTCGACACAAGTTAAATAAATCGCCCTTTGTCATCCTGATGAGCGCTCCAGTATGATACGGAGAGTGTCTGGTCCGTGCATGAGCGGCACGAACGGAAACTAGCAAGCTCCTTACGTAGCTTATATAGTGGTTAACAAACACAAGATTGCCATTGCATTAGAGTCCGTTATCGTGTGACCACTTGAAACTCAAATAATCATTGCGTCCCTCACCATTAAATTAAATCCACGAAATGCATCAGTATGATTTGCGTAATCATCATGCAAGCGGCCCACTGATGCATTAACTGGATTCCTAAACGCGTGTGGAATGTGTAAACTGAGTAAGCGGTTGTCTATGAGTGTACTCTTGATTAAAGTAAGAATTAATGAAGAATACAGGATGGATAAAAGTATAGGATGACATTTTTATAATTTATGGATACCTTTACTGGCCAGTATCCCGGGTTTACGCTTACACAAACTTGGGATCGACGACAGTCACTACCCTATGTCTATAAGCCAGGTGAATCACATAGGCCTGTAAACTTGCCTTCCTGTGCCTTACAGCATGAGGGGTTAGAATGACAAGATGTTATAATCTCTTATAAAGACTATCTTGAAGACTTTGAGCTCCTCGGCATAAATTGCAATATCTGTTAGATTTGATTTTTGGTATATTTTTTGTCCCGTTGCTATGGCCTTGCTGGGAGGCCTCCTTCTAACATTTTTTTGGTTAGCTGAAATCAACGACAACTGCCATTAGACCACCTAATTACCTGGCAATACGTATAGCAATCGTTCAGAGGGTGAAAGTTCTCAAAAATATGAACAATTTTTTCAATGGGATCGAGATCGACTCTGAAGTAGGAAAAAAGACAGCAGCTCCGTACTATGTATGCATATGTGTACAAAATGTTTGAATGTGATATCTGGCTTATTCCATAGTCAATATTGTTCACATTCATGAGCATTTAAAAGTTTGCTACTGGACTAAAAGTCACCCATGTTTTAATGCCTCTAATATTAACTGACATGTTCAACATTCCGTGTTTCTCGTTCCAGTGTTACCTCGGCGACGCATTCCGGTGCGCCACGTGCCCGTACCTCGGGATGCCAGCGTTCAAGCCTGGCGAAAAGGTGAAGCTCGATCTCAAGTCAGATATATGAACAATCTCAGTAGTCTCAAACTCAAGTGTAATAGTATGTATTCCAATTTGTGATTCTATTCTATGCTTTCAATAAAATGTATAAGTCGATTCTGTAATTTGTTTTTTTTTGGGTGGAAATGGGTGTACGTTCCCTTTTTGGGGGGTACATACGTACATAGGTATAATTTAGTTAAATAAATAATTAGTAGAGTGGTTTGTTTCTAGTTGACAGTAGATTTTTTTATGTAAAAGTGTAAAAATGTAGATGTAGTGTATTGTGTAGTAAAAGTTATATGACCCGGATTCTGAAAAACCAAAAATACAAAAACATGCCTTACGGTTTTTGTTGCTGTGCTGTGATTGACTGAAATAAAAATATTCAATCAAATCACTTGACTTGAGATGGACAATTTGTGAGCAATGTTTTTGTTGTTTAGCCTTTCAGAAACCGGATGTAGATCAGAATTTTTGTACATAAACTTTTTGTAGACTGCATAGCGTCATTGAATCATTTTTTTAATTCGCAGTAGCAACATTTTTTTATATGTATTTGTTTTCTTGATAATCGAGATTGATTACCTTGATTATGTACAAAGATGATCAAGGCTCGTTTGATAAGGCACATGAAATAAAACAACACATAGCAAATATTCAATTATACATATTTTCTCTTCTTTTTACAAACAGTTAACTTATTTAACATATTTCGATCTATAACATTTTTCCATTTACAATAAATCTGAATAGTAGTCATTCCGCTATACAATAAAATATACATATATATTTTTGCGATATCTGTCATATAATAACATTTTTTATAGTTATTTATCTATTAATTTAAATGACACAACATTTCCTGTTCTCTACAGTACGCTATTACATTGGAAAGTGTACAATACTTGGTACAAATTTGGTTCTGGAAGTTCCACGGATATATTATTTATGTTCCCAATTGTATTACTTTCCACGATACGATATTTTTTTATATATTTTAGGGGTGTCATTGAAATGTTTGGACAATAACTCCAACTATGTAATATCAGTGGAATACTAAAATATTGAAAATCTGTTAGGGATGGCACAATCATTTGTGTCAAGTAATGCTTCAGTAGGGCACTGTCCTCTAACATTACGGTCTATGTGAACCATTACTGGCCTTGCCTGACGTTGGCAACATCAACATAATATTATGAATCTCTTCATACATTTATTATCTATTGTCACTATATTTGTAACACCTAAATATCGTACAATCACAATAATAGAGACGCGTCTCGTACAAATAAACATTCAGTAGTCTTGGAAGAAACAGAAGGTGATATCTAGATATTTATAAGTCTGTAAACGGAAGAAATTGCCATCATATAAAAGTAACGATTGTTTACAATTTAATTAACAATTATAAGCTGATGTCAGTCTTTTGGCATTTTCCATGACTTTCGGATCGATGTTGATGCTTATAGCGAATGGAATAGACAAAATATTTGTATAGGCATTAAAACTCGCATCGACATCGATCCTCGATTGCTTGCGAGTCTGTTAACGACTTTAATTTGTAAAAACTCTCATTGGAAGGCATTGCAATGAAATATATTATTTGAGTTTTTGTTAACCTATGTAAACAATCACGCCTTTTACAAATGTCAGTCTCTAGTTTACGTATAATGAATATCTATGACGGAATCAAACGCATTGCAAACAGCATTTGCATATTGTCTAATTAATACATTTTACAACAAACATCGATGCAATAAGTTGATGGTAGATATTATACACCTTAAAATGTAGCATATAATCAAGTAACAAGTGCTGACTGAATATGTACCTACACATAACGATATTTTAACGTATAATTGACTCACTAAATCTACTAGGAGGCGCGGAAGAACATCGATTGTGCCAAAGTTATACAATGGATTGGCAAATATTACAACAAAGTGTTCCTTAACAAAATTTTCTCTATAATATCAATCATGATTGTGCCTGAATTACGTCCACAAAAATAATATAGCACCGTTTTGAAATTAAATTAATACTTTCTGAATTTGGATTTTGGGAAATAATACTTTTTGTAACAAATTTTGTACTAAATGATTGTCCAGCGTTGATAGCGGAGCTTCTTAGCTAAACGACGGAACGAGCTCGCGCCCACAAATAAATGCTCCTATCTCATAATTTAAGTAATATCTTCAAAGAAACTACTATCCCACAACATTCAGTAAAGCGTCCCAGTCTTTTCAAAAGTTTATTTTCATCAAATTGAGATCTTGTTTAGACTTGATAGCGACCAGTGGCGCTGGCGTCGCGCCCGCCGCCGCCGCGAGACACTAGTCTTATAGTGTGTGAGGTAGGCTTAGTCATGATCTAATGAAAGCGCCTTGTTAGAAAATACCGATTAATAAAATGAGATCTTTCATTACAATTACAAATATTAATATAAAGACGATAAAACTAGAATTACATACATTATACAACAAATTTATTAACTTTTGTACAACACCATCCGTCGTCAATGAGGTGTCCGTATTCTATGGTCGTCGGTTATCGTTTAACACAATAATGATTAATAGCACGTAGCATGCGCAGCGGTACAATGAAAGCAACCCTTGCACGTCTGTGGCCGTACTCGTGTCCTGCGAGCCGGCCGGCGGCGTAGAACATCCGTGACTGGATTACATCTGACAACGTAATTGTTCGAGATAAACTTATTATGCAAACAATATAAATATGGATTTGAATTTCAAGCAAATACGAAAATTATCTTGACTTAGTATTTATATTAAATTAATTTGATTTTGATATGGCCATGCATTTGTCGTTATGTTTCATAACGATATATGTATATCAATCACAGACGCTACTTGTTATGTTTGTTTTTCGTTTTAGTTTTTCAGCGTTTCATTTTTGAGTATACAACAACTATACATTTTCTTACCAATAACGCACTTATTTGTCTAAAACATATATTTCTTTTATTCAAGCTTCATACCTACTCTGACCAATAACTACAAAATATCACAGACTGTGTGTTTATTATGTATACTTCTTCTCATAGAAAAGTTATGTGTATCACACATGGACGTCAAAAGCTAAATAGATGACACATTAACCATGATCATTATACATATTTCATTTATTTTACAATATATACCTATCAATTATCAACATTTATATTAGATCAAATTATTTGTCAGAAGAGTTAGCCAGTACAGTTCAGCGAAGCGATCGCGAGCCCGCAGCGGGCCGCGAGCCGACAATTACATCGTCATGGATATGTGCAGTCACAACCATCGGGAGAGTGGAACTCTGACATGACTGCGTCCTTACAAACATAATCACTCAGAATACTCGTATAGAAAGAAATCAGTCGAGATTTAAGCACAAGTCAGCCCATTACTACTATCTAACATTCATTGTACCTTTTGTTTTGTTTCACATATGCACTGCCACGTGTCTCATTAGACTGGCGATAAAATCTCATTGGTTATCACAATATCTAACCTACTTTAAGATCTGGTACAAACTTACACATTGTTATTTTGTGCTCATTAATTAAAAAAAATTTAACTCCATGGTTGTGGAATACAAAATTATAATATTGTTTAAAGGTTCTCGTGTAAGTATGTCTAAAGCGTTTTACTTTGTATGCCGTATATTGTAATATATCTTCGTGTACCATAGAGGAGTGAGAAGAGAACGCGGCCCCGTGCGGCCCGCGTCCCTTCCTTTGTGACACGTTAGGTTAGTCATGGAGCGTAACGTTCAACTTCGACCTAAGTTACATACATATTTACAACATCGTACACGAACGCGTACAGAAGCACCCGACAGTAAAAAGCACCTAGAGTTCCCCAATAGAATTTCATAAGCGTACTATGCGTATTATGGACTGCCGATCGCTGCAGAAACCGCGCAAATTAACAATTAACAATAGTGCATGCCGCGACATGCAACCGAACTCACTGGGGCCGTTTATTATCTATCTACAACGTCCCTTCCGCGGAAGGCATCCTTTTTAACACTTGTCCATCAGTTCACTAACAGTTCAGTAGGTTCGGCACACAGAATAACGAAACTGATTTAGAGACAAGTAGCGAGTTGCAACGATCACAACACCATCAAGACAGTTCCTCCAGTCCTCGAAATGTGCGAAAACGAAGGTGAGTTTCGTTTCAGCGTTTCTTGAGGGGAGGGGGGTTGTCCTCGCAGACGTCGGACGCGGACCAGCGGCGCTTGCGTGCGTCCTCCTTGACGCTGAGGTTCTCGGGGTGCGTCTGCGGGGGCGCGGGCGGCGCGTGCGCGGGCGCGGGGTGCGCGGGGGGCGCGGGCGGCGCGTGGCGGCGCGGCACCAGCGACACGCACACGTCGCCCACCTGCAGCCGCTGCACGCGCAGTCCGTACTGCACCAGCGTGCGCTCGGGCTTGCACGACGCCCAGCCGCGCCCGTACACGAAGAACGGGTGCTCCACCGTGGATTCCAGCTCCACCTGGAATTGACAACGGTTACATTAAGTACACTGCTTTAAGCTTGCTTTTTGGAATTCATTTATTTATGGGCTAGCTTACTGCGATGTGATATTGTAGCCCTGTTTAATTGTAAGTAGCAGCTGTGCGCTATGTTTTAAATTATTTCTGTGATGCCTGACTAAAATAGCTTTTCATGGCTGTATCAAAAAGCGCTTGCTCTTCTGCTCTGGTCCCCAATATTAACATCTGCTGGCCATGGTCCACGGTGAGGCTAACAAAGCTTGAAGTATCAGTATCGGTAAGCTCTGAAGTATCGGTATCGGTTGGTACCTGTGAGCGGTTCCTGTCGTAGGTGAGCGTGAGCGCGAGCCGGTCGCCGCGCTCGTCCAGCCGCAGCAGCGTGCACTGCGTGAGCGCCAGGTCGCCGCTGCGGTCGGCGCTCATCACGAAGTCCTCCGTGCGCATCTCCTCCACGCGCCGCAGCGAGCCGTCCTCCAGCCGGATCAGCGCGCCGCGGCAGAAGTACGGCGCCGGCGCGCCCCGCTCCGGCGACGTGGGAGGCTCCTGGAATCATTGGGACGAATGGTTAGATTAAGAATAATTAAGATGTTCGTACGATATTTTATGGACGTGGATGGACCAATGAATACAACTACATACTTCTGATTCGGCCAAGTGCAACGGGCTCTTTCTCTCTAGCTTTGTGACGACTGCATGCTTTAATTTGCTTTTTGGGGAAGCTTTTGGCACTGCTTGTTAATTTTTTTTTGCTATTGCATGTTTATAGAATTTGGTAGATATAAAAAGTGCAAATTACCTCTCGGAGTGGTGGTTGCGGCGCGGGCGCAGACACGGGCGGGGAGTGCGGCGCGGGCGCGGGCGGCACGAAGCCGGAGGTGGCACGCGGCCGCAGCGGGTAGGCGGAGGGCGGCGGCTGCGGCGGCGCGCGCGTGCGGTACAGGTAGGACGCGTACGACGCCGGGTGCGGCAGGAAGGGCGCGTAGGCTCCGGCCACCGAGGGGAAGGGCGCGGAGGGCGCGGGCGGAGCGGGCATGGGGTCGCGCGGGCGCCGCGGCGCGTAGCGCGCGTAGGGCCGCGGCGGCGGCGCCAGGAACTCGGGCGTCATGCCGGCCGGCGGCGGCGGGTACAGGTTCAGCTGCCCGAGCTGCCCCAGCTGGGCCAGCGCCTCGCTGGGGAGGCTGGCTGAGATCATCGGACGGGCTGGAAACAAACACACAACTCTGTTAGTGTAAACTATTAACGTTACCAACTAAATTTGCGAAATATGGCGCTCTATTGAATAACATTCTCAATTACTAGGCAGACTGTGGTTTAAATGCTACATTTTACACACAAATCATGTTATGGAACTCATATTACCTACTACAAACACATTAAAACACTGATTAATAACAAACTAGATCACAGCAAGAAGCCCTGTCTTCACAGAGAGTAGTTAACGTCCAGCATCTGCGTTAGATCGAGTGTTTAGTATCGCGACAAGATAAGAATGTGGAGCGGCCGACGTCAACATTATAAATAGATTTTATTCACGTACATAAAAGTTAGTAATTCAGTGTGCACGCCACATGACGTGAAGTAGTCTGTCGTATAAACACGGCTTTTGTTCTATTTTTAGGGTACGGTCTACCATACACATAAAACGATCTTTGTTGCTTTATCGTCGCCACTACGCGTTATCCGGAGCAGCTCCAACTGGACTGGCGTGGAGCAAACGCCGCTCGTGATAAATTGTTGTTGCTTCATACCACTAACTTACACATTACTGTAACATATTATTATAGCTGTCTGAGATAAATTTGGCCTAGAGTGGGCGCGGAAAGTTTATATTAATTTATTGTAAAACCAACGCGCTATATTGAGACTGACCTTTTCAGCCAGTTGTCTAGTTCTCGGGAGCACCAGAAACGTCTTTGTTTCCTTTTCATGATTGATTTATTAACTAGCTACTTTCAATGAGCTGGTTTGGTTTAAACTTGTAAAGGGCTTCCAATTATATTCATTATAGCAAAGCCGGTAAATCATAGCAATTTATCTGAGAGCGGAAAAGCGCGACAGAAGTATACATTATAGTTCTATGAAGTAAAAATAATTCTCTAGACAATATTAATTTAGTACCAAGTAAACTAGGTCTGTCTGCAGTCCTCAAAACTAAGCACCAATACCGCAGTGTAGATAAAATTATTTCGAATTTCAGCAGCCATACGTTAGCACAAGGTTATTTCAGCCGATACAACGGTTTCTCGGCTGTTTGGGTACTTATCACTCTTACATGAAACACGTGTATACGAGTAAATATTTTTCTATTTTGTTTGATTTTTCTACACTACGGGTATTTGTTTCGTAACGTTAAAACATACGTTACGTTAACGTTAATGTAATCACTCGACGATCGTAGCGTAAATCTTATAGAATATTGAGATAAATATTTGAATAAGTGCTTGTTCTGATAGATTGTTATTGCTGCTTAAAATTCTCGGTCAAACGGTACGTTCGTACGGATGGTTCCTTTCAACTTCATATTTACAATTTGATTGCGCGAATAGAACTTTTTAAAACAACAACACGATGTATGTCTTATGTTTTCGATAAAGAAACATTATTTCTAAAGTATATCCATTATCCAATTATAAGAACTTGTAAGAAAGAAGTTGAAGTCGAGAGGGTCGTCAGCATTCCTGTGCGTGTTAGTACTGTAGTCGATAATTTGAAGAACAAAGAATGCGCCGACGCACCTGCGCAAACAATAAGCTCTTTTCCAGTTAGCACTCCACTCTGGGCAGGGGATGGCTAGCGTTCAGCGTTATTTAGCTGACAAAAAGTTGTTAGCTCGATGGAACGTGCTGTCACGCACTCTTCACTTTAAAAAAAAGTTAAAATTGAGTGCATTTTTTTCTCAAGTACCTATCTTGCTGATAGGTAATTTTGGTGGAACAAAAAACTTTTATTTAATGAAATCACAGTTCTAAACACACTACGAACCTATTTTCAGCTGCAATCTCAGTAGCGTTACATAATTCTCGATAAAAGCCGTCAAAAGATGTGAAACTCGATAGGTATCGAAACGTTACACAAGCCTAGGCTTTCTAGACTTAGTCACGAACCTTACGTGACCTTACTGGCCGTGTAAACTGTTTCAGGCAGCCTGAAGAAAAGCTAGTCATGCCTCAGGGAAAATATTGCTCGTTTTGTAAAGTATAGCAATGACATAACTAAACATCTCAAGGAAACATCGCAGAGATTGGTATCGTCCGCAGCTACTTTATTTTTCCTTATCTGGTTTCATGGAAATTCAAGAAACAATATAGGTATACATACATTAAGGCTAAGCGTCGTATCACATTCCCGGCTGATTCAGTCAACAACTCAGCGCATGTAATGTGTGCAAAATTACAAACATAGTTAATTTCGTTACGTAATAGCCAAAAGCGTGAAGTTTTTACCCACACAGAAATAGCATTTGTGTTTAAAGTTAAATTTCGCGAACGAGGAAACAAGACCGCATGTACATTGTTTGCGACTGTGACTCACTAAAACAATAAGAGATGGAGTGTCGTGACTAAGGCTTTAAAAATTTAAGTCAATTAGCTAGCTCTCAGCCACGGTTGAGTGTCGGCAACTCGGCACGATGCGCCGCAGCGCAACCTTACTCTCGATAGCAATTTTTAATTCTTGTTTTACCGAAAAGCTGCTACCGACAACTAGATTGGTCGGCACACCAATGATAGGCGGCTAATTACATAAAAGATCACGATGTTGTTCGATGTTCGACATACAATATTTAAGGTCACGTTGTCAATGATATAAGTCATTAATAAAACACTTTGAAAAATCTCCAGATTTGTTTCTCACCTTTTAAATCGAGTGAACGGTGATTAATCAAACAGTAGGTATGTGCACGCTCGACTTTTAAATAGTTCCAGAGTCTAAAAACAAAATAATTTGATCATTGGGATATAATGGAATGCTAGTATAAATAAATATTAAGAACGTTCTAATTGTGTGAGTTTGTGGCGCGCTGTCTGTCGGTGTGTATCGGCGTAGGCGCAGGCAGCAAGGCCGCGAGTTCGGCGGCCGCACGGTAAAAAACCTCGTATGAATGGCGAGCCAAATTCGCGAGCGATCTCGGCGGAAGCGCTTACATCACGCGCTCTCAACATGGCCGCCGTAACGCTCAACTAATTATTATTTGTTAAAATATTTGACAATCTTAATAAAACTATGCATTTTTTGTTTGAACAGTTGCAAATCGAGCTCGATTTTAAGATTTTTGTGTGAACGACACGATGGCATTGATCTATAATTCGATTTTTCCCATAATTCTTGCAAGCCAATAATTTGTTAGCTGGACATTTCAAATATAGAAAGAGGTTAATCGAGTTATGAGGTTCTAAAATAAAGCCACGTCTAGATTGTCAAAAGCGAAACACTCCGAGATTTTTACGACGATTTATAAATACGCGGAAAGTTACGAGTTCGTATCGTTTATAAAGTAGCATAATAACACTGGTGTTATTAGGCGGCGTGGCGGGTGGCTGGTAGCAGGGCGGGCGGGCGGCGGGCGGTCGATAGGGCGCCGCCCGTAACCCACTTCCGACGCCCCTGACCTTGCCGCCGCCATTCACGCCGCGTCTTACAGCGCCCGCCGTCCCCCCCCTCCCCGCCCCACCCTAGCGGCGACCCCCGCACCACCTCCCCCCTTTACACCCCTCTCACCCACCGTCACGCACGCCGCCCCGCTGAAATTTACAAATGGTCGGATTATTTTGACTTTACGCTTGATTCGGATGTTTATCAATCATCTGTTTATTCTGAGTAAGTTTTAGCACAAGTTTAGGAGATCCTGGATCGAAACGTTCAGCAAAATAAACAGAATGGTGTTGTTTTTAATAAGAACTGAAGGGATGCTGTGTTGATTCTTGATTTATAATAGAAGCAATCAGGCAACACCTACATCCATGTTTATTATTTTATTAAACAACAATAATTATTCTAACTTAATAACAAAATTATAATGGGAAGTCTTTTTTATTTGAAAATAAATAAAACACAAACCCTACTAACTGGCAGTGGAACGTTGGAACAACATATCAATCAAATTATATATTATTTATTTATTCTTACATTTATCATTACAGTCTAGACCAAAGCGCTTATCCTAACTTATACGAACATCTATAACTATACAAATAATGCATTCCTTGTGAACTCACCCAGAGTACAACAAAATAGGTCCGTCTCATTAGCAATCAGGTTAAGCGTGCGAAGTGCACGCGTCAGCGGCGCCTCCTTCAGAAGGTTGGTAAATATTAGCCGACGCGCGACGGTACAGTTATAATATCTATTTTACGATTATGTTGTATAGCCACAGCATACGTGTTTGCGTTAGTTATTAAATTAATTGTACAGGAGCAATGTCCAATCGGCGGGAATGCCATAATATGATATGAAGCGCACCTGTTCTGGGCAGCTGTCGCAGACATTATATCTAGGGCTGCCAATGCTGCCCGACGTGTGTTTGATTACGTAACGTTTGCTGGCCTAAATATCTGTCATTAATTCCACAGTAACAGTTGGGATTATCTCTAGATTAATACAGAAAGATTAAAAAAATGTTTACTCGAGCCAATTCATTTATCCGAACAACAAGCAAAGATTAAACAAAACATTTACTTTCATCTAAAATTCGAACCTTCAAATTCTCAACTTTATCAAGGTACATGTTTCTCTCCGAGAAAAGAACTTGTCCATTAGCTACGGAGATTCGGTAAATGAAGTCTACAACTTAGGTAACCCTAATAGCCTTGAATAGAAAAGAACCCAACCCTACCCAATGTAGCGAGTCGACATGCAAACGTAACATGTAATCGGTAATTACGTACACATGTACATAGGTACGATAAGCATTACTTGGCGCGGTGTGAACCCAAGAATAAACAGTTAATTATATCGAGTCCACGTATTGTTGCGAACGAATCTTGAACTGCGTTTATCAGAAGCGAGCAATTGAAATTTGTATAAGTATCCAGTTTCTTCTCGAGATGGTGAAATTTTGGTCTTATTATAATAATAATATTTATTCATATCACAACAATTTGTAGCACTTACTACTATGTTGGTTCATTATACGAATATGACATACAAACACTTTAATGGAAAAAAAATATCAGTAAAATTATTTTTTTTATTTATTTATTTAGTTAACATAATAAAATTAATTCAAGTCAATAAGTTAAAATGTAAATTAAATTAAATTAAATTTCTGTATAAAATTTAAATCTGGGGTGTGGATTTCAGTTTCACGCATTAGTTCGATAAAAGTTAGTGTAGTGTAGGTACTCTGGACTGTCCTAAAAGTTCTGTCGTCCATCCAGCAGCTAAATAGGTACTGCATTATTGATGCTTTTTAGTCTCATAAAAGTCTACTCTGGTGCACTTTACTTTAGATGGTCTAGTTTCAATTGAAATCGATTTGGTCAGTGCAATATGCATCGCTGTATAATATATTAGCGTTCTATCTCGTTGTAGCAATGGCCTCAGTTATCCTGCAAGGCTATGACAATTTGTAAGGATCAAATCAGTCGATCTCTTCAGTATATGACCTCGAAAGGCCAGATTTGTCGGCCTTTAATTTGTTTACGATTTCTTTCTTGACGTCTTAAATACCGAAACCATCTTAGTTCATAGGCTTTCTTTTAGATTCTTAAAATAGACAGAAAAACTCAGCGTTGATAGGAGTACATTTCGATATATTTGGAGGAAAATATAGCTACCAGTTTGTTGTCAGTTCGATGCAATTCTCTGGTAAATATCTGCAGGCCATACTTATTAAAGTAATACTATTCTTATCGGTCCAATTAACATTTCCTATGATAACATCAATTGTGGTGCAATTGCACGCTCTTTATATGTGCGTCCTATTGACAAACAAAAACGTGAATCGACGTTTAAACTCCCCTTTAACTCAAGTGATAGGTAACATCTTTATCAGTCACTGCTTTACGTAACTTATTGAGAATTATGTGCGGTATTAGCATCCATTAGTTTAGTCAAACACACAACATACATGATTGACGTCAGTGTAGCTATTGTAAATTAAATTCACCTAAATTAAGTCAAACCGGTTGCTAGTCAAGTTTTGAGTCCAATTTTAAAAGATCTTTCAATAATTTCACGGCAAGGCGTATCTATCGCATACATAAAATAAAGTGGTCATTAATTTAAAAAAAAATGTTAGTTCGTTTTGGACGATGTGATCTTTAAGTTGCACCGGGGCGTTGGATTTGTGCTCAGATGCCTAATGAATTTGTACGCGCACATCGGTATTTCTCTTACAATGTAGTAGTGTAGCGGGCAGTCTTAAATATTTACATTTCAACGTTTATGTTTAACCCAAGGAAAACACATTTACTCAGATCACTCACCACCACATTTGCATGTGCAAAGTGATATAAAAGTGAGTAGATTCTTAGTCAGAAATAAGATTTCATTACTTACTAACAAAGTATATTTTTGCACGCGCCCCTGTTCCATTTGATGGTTATTAGATGAGCATCGTTGAGCCACTATGTGAGAGATCTCAACCGTGTCTTTAAAACTTATGAAGATAATAATACATATGAATGTGCGAAAATTATTGCAGCAACAGTGACAACTGCGCTTCCGTCGCAATTTCAAATTCCTGAACAGAATGAATTGAATGATTCATTGCTACTTACTTTCAGGAAGAGTTACTTAACTTTTGAAAAGTTGTTTACAGCAGCTTTTATATAATTTAGAGGGGTGTGATATAGGGTTTGAATCAGTAGTGTGGCGATATAGAGGAACAATTTATAAATGTGTACGTGATGTTGAGGTTCTGTTGCGAGACTGGCGAGGCTGAATGAACCGCGCTAGTCACGCGACGCCTGTTACGTAAAGCCGAGTTTCCACAATATTACTTAGCTTACTTGTTTGCGGTAAAAAGGCAACAGACGTGTTAATTGCATTGCAGTATTGCTAATTATAATATTAGCTTGCATTTGATTCGTATCGAGAAACCGGCTCCGGTGTGTTAAGGACAGTTATTTCGAGTTTCGTTTGCAGTATCGCACGTACATATAAGTACACTTACGCTTATAACATAATTGAGGCAAAAACTACAGGTCAATGTATTATTAATTTTAAAAGTATAAGATAAATATGAGGTCGTTGGTAATGTTAGCTGCAGAACAAAATATGCTTTATGTAATCGTTTATTCACGATTGTTCTCAAAGAACAAGAAGCTATTTCGCGATATAAAAGGCAATCACAAGTGAATAACAGCCTGTGGTGTACGAGCTCACTAGTTTTAATAATGACAAGGTGGTGAACTAAATTATCGTGCGTAATTGCCGGTTCTGATGGCCACGGTTTGCGTCGAACCTACAAGGAGGCGGTGTATTCGCTTAAACGACCAATTTGGAGTCCAACAACAGCTTTATTGAGTGTATCACGCAATAGGAGAGCCGAGGCAAACAACCCCGCCTACACTCGCGACTCGCGACGTTACACCGACAGACTTCTATTTACATACACGTCAGGGTTGTCAGATAAATCGTGTGTAACAACGTAAACATCGTTTATTATGCGATGGAAGTAACATTCAAAAATACGATTTTAGCATTGAATCTATTTTAGTTTATGTCAGAATTATTTAATCAGCATGGTTGCCTGATGCGTTGGGACATGTTTAGTACATGAGAACAGTCTATGAAGATAATATTTTCCAATGTTTTCCTCAAAGTGATAGAGACGGAAGTTGAAGAATGTTAACCTCTGGCAACCCTGCGAGTGTCCATTATAGTTAAGTTGCGGCCACCGTCGCCCACGCGGCTACACACCGACAAAGTGGTGTTAATGTGTGCGCCACCTGTGCGCACAGGCGCCATCATACGCCAAGCGAACTGTATGAAAACTAGCGCTGATTAATTTGTATTTGTAAAGGAACTTATCTTGTATGTTCTCGAGATAGGAGAGATTTGAAACTGCGTTTTATAATGTTGGCAAAACAACTATAAAGCTTTGAAAATATATTTATTTGGGCTTTCAATAAAAATACTTTGCTTGCGATCTAATAAAAAATACTACCTAATAAAATCAGTGGGTGTTGTCTGTTGAGGTCTTCATAAAGAAAGCTTGAAGCGATTTTTTTCATGGGTCATTTAAATTTCAATGAAACTATTTAGCGTAAATATCGAATCGAATTGCTGCAGCATTAGCATTAATTAGCGAGTTCAACGACCGCTATCGAACTATATATTACAATTTTCTTACGATAAATTGTAGCTCATTGCAGTGACACCGTGTTGGTGCCACTATACAATTTGTCAATGAATTACCTACATTAATTATTTTATAAACATAGCTACAACTGTGTCATTAAAAATACTGACTTTAAGATGTAAAAAAACGGGATTGTTATTGAATGTAACATGTGATGTGTACATGGGCCGAAATTCAAATAATGACATGGTCAGTGTAGACATGGGGCCATTAACCGTTTCTGAATGATTTACTCATGAAATATTGATTTAATGTTACTTGAACCTAGACTTATTAATAACAAATGAACTTTAATGATGTGAAGTGTTAGCTAAATTGGACATCGCGTCGTAAATAATTCACATTAGTCGTTTCATTGGTTAGTTGTCGCCTATAACGCTTTTGCTAGCAGAGCGCAGAAAGAATAAAATGTTTGCATTTTTTATATGCATTGATCCTCGACTTATGTAGAAGCCTGAAACTACATAAGTGTAGAAAACTCTGTCTTATTTCGAGTGAAAAACATAGGAACATATAAATAGCTCTAACTAAAAAGTTTACGTCAAAAATGGAACCTACATGTAAACTTAAATCTGTTCAATAATATCAGAACAAAATCTTTGACCTTTACCTGTTACCTACTACTAAAACAAGCCTTAATTAAGTATTTATGTATTCGGAGATAGATAATTTTGTTTACGATGATAGAGCAGAATAAATAGTCGAAATTAATACTTATGTAACTGGGTTAGGCAGACTAATATCGTCACAGTAGTAATGGGAATCATTTGATACCTGAAAATGTGTATTAGTAAAATATGCGTTCGAGGAATTTTCGGGAGAACCAAAACATTGTTGAAAATGTGCGGATGCGAGCCGGTTGTCAGTTCCAACCACGCCGGTCGTCGCTAAATAGACTTTATTTTAGGCTGCATTATATAGATACATGGAATAGCCTTTTGAAATCCGGGTCACTTCTAATTTTATCTCTCTTCGTTGTGCCATTTATATCGGACCTTTTTAACTGGCTCAGTTTTTGAAATTGTTGTATTTTTCAGACTGTTTGTGATTGTGACATGATTGCTATAATCTCCGGGTTACGTTTATTTGGCAGGATTTACGTAATACTTATGTAGTAAAAATATTAATTTAAAATTAAAGTGACTCTATTTGGCACGGGACCCAAGCACCAGAGCGTTAGCAGATGGTCAGCCTCAGCCCTGGTTGGCGTTACCTACCCTACCTTGACTAAAAATGTCCATTGATCCTTTATAACGGGGAAAACGAAGCAGCTGAACCGTGAAAATCTTGTACAGTTCACAGCCTACCGACACGGCCACTCGGAATAGCTTTTACATGTTACGACAAAAGTAAAAATACTTGTAGAGCCACTTTAGTGACGGACATTGACGTGTGAAATGAGAAACAGAATAAAATAATTACTTGCTTAGGCAAGCTTGATGGTTTCTCACACAATGGATATTTAAGTAGATAGGTTCCGTTGTGTGCTGATTAATATCTTGATAAATACAATGAGCACTGTCAGAAAATGAATTTCTGAATCAGAGGCGGCGACGTGGATTTATTATGAAAATATTTATCTACCCACTTCACGGAATAACACGATAAATAATAAATTAATTTAAATTGTTTATGAATGATCTTTTTTTCGTAAATAGTGAAATGTTGTATCTAATTATATAACATTTTTTGTCACGAGTTTTATATCGAGCTTTATCTTATCTGGTGGTGAACGATTTTGAAGCAATAAATTGTTAAAGGTCGTCTACATAGTCGTGTGTTAGTTGGAACCGCGAGCCGCAGATTACATTGGAAAAGACTCGTTAGTTGAGGGCAATGTGAAGGCCACGAAATGCTGTTCGATTAAAATAAAGTTGATTCATTTCACGAATTATTCGGCGTTAAAATCTGGTGTAATCAATCATCGGGGTGCGCGTGACGTAATCGGCGCTCTCCCGTCTCCTCGACCGGTGATGGAACGGTTATAGCCTTATAGCTGCCATAGTACGATGGCGGATAAAGTAGTAGGCCGCAACACTGCTCACGGCCTCAGATTCGCAATCATCATGCCACCTGACAGGATGTTATTCCTGCTAACTATTATTTTTGCCCACTAGATAATTTTCTTATAATAATAATTTCACATTTCGAAGCTTCCAAAAGCTGAAATCTGTTACCTAGTGAGTTTGCAGAAACTCTTGTTATCTCTATTTCGTTTCTAAGTAGGGAAAATATTTGATTAATTATTGTTCATATAATTCACGAATAGATATTGCTATCGTTTGCTATTGGTTTATCAGAATCCATTGATTGTATCTAATAGTAGATACCTGAATAGGTAGCTGTACCAGATCAGTCAATGACTAAAGCTGAATTTATTAGAAAATAATAGTTATGTTGTTTTCCGGTTGGCTACTTTGTATATGAAAGTTTTTCAGTGAATTTTATTCTAGCATATTCTTTTTACATTAAACTTTTGCGTTATAATGTGATCAACACATGAATTGTATATTATTTATCAGCAAATAATATCCCTGTAGGTTAATTGGGGCCATGTTTAAAAGGAAATCAAGCGATTAAACTGTTATATTTGGGGATAAACCGTTTAAGTTAATACCTAACAAACAAACGTTTTCCTCTTTTGTGATATTAAATGAGTATTAATAGATAAAATATGTTGGTATTAACCTACATGGTTAGTAAATTGTATGTAACTAGTAATGCATAAAAGGAAACCACGTGTGGGTTGATACTGAACGAAGTAATAGGTAAATAGGTAATGTAGCTATTATTATTTGGGTCCTATGATATCCTTTTATTATTATTGTGGCCTATTAAGAGATCTACTTAAAAAGAAAACCGATCAGAAATATGATGGTTGATTAGAGTCATAAACGTAAGATATGCAGTGCAAAACATAAGAACCTGACATTTTTATCATGAAAAACGGTTAGAAAATACGACTAGCTTTTAGAAACCGCAACCGTTAATTTAGAAGCCGTATTTCCTCCCATAATGTCGCAAATATCGTGTCCGGCTGCCAAACACTTTCGGATAATAAGCAAGCATATCCGAGAATAGCGGACATCAATCAAAGCGTCGCGTCAATGCTCAATAGACAGTGTTTGTGCCAAAGTGCCAAGTGCTTTCCCCTGGCTCGCAGGCGGCCGGCAGGCGGCCAGGGGACGCTCGAGCACGGAGCTGCCCCGTTCATTCCACACACATAAATAAACAATTGCTACACATGCCTGTATCTAAGAGTCTGATATATTAGTCGTGTATGCAAACATTGTGCTTTGATAATAACAATTATTGTTAATTCTCCAAAGGTCACACAGTTATCTATCACACAGATTGTTGTGTTAATTAAAAGCTTTGTTTTATGTTTGCTACATGAATAATCAAATATATTTAACACCTAAATATATGCATGATTTATACTTGGGTATGTATGACTCGCTATCGCGCTCCGTTGGAAGTGAGTAGAAAGTAAGTTGATAAATGACTCGCCTTATAAACTGTTTGCGTGTCCTATTTTGCAATATATTTGCAAACATATCGATGCTGACCTCGTGTGAACAGTTATTGCTTCTCTATTTAGATTCCATTCGTGATTGTTACACGCGTAGGCTAACGCCGTCGTCCCTTGAATATAAAGAGCAGATCTTAGTGGCCGCGTGACTAACCTGCCAGGAGGAATTACCATCGATTGTATGCTAAGCAGCGGTGACTGCGGCCGCGCCACTACCATTGATCGCCCGACAGTAATTCACGAGCTACACCCGCGCCGATACCAACCGACGTAATTATCAAATGCCAAATTCATCCATAATGGCCTTGTCGCCATACAAGTCTTGGTATACGCACCAAACATAGTTGCCATTTGTGATTAGCAAACGGAACTTATGAGTAAGTCTATTCATCGGATACCGCATTACGTAATAGTTTATTATTGTGCTATTATGCATTTTGTGGTTTTGATTTTGCTTGAAAAGTGCAATGGTTGAACGAGGTTGACTAGGTAACGAGGATTGTTGACATAAACGGAATAGCCAACCTACTAAACACGTGTCTCAAATGGACTTTCAACTTCTTACGATCCACTCTACGTCGGAGAAATTTCGAGAAGTTTTCCATGAACTGGATATCGATTAGGTTTCGCTTGAGAACTCTACGCAAGACTAATTTTGGCATTACTTAAAACTACGGTGCTTACTAGGTACAGTCCTTTCCGTGAAGCAGCTGCCGTTTTTGTGCCCACGAATTTGCATAGTTAGTGACTACGAGGTCACGCGCATATCAGAAACATATCAGTGTAAGCTTTCAATAATTCAGCTCAAAGACGAGCGAAGGTTAAATGAAAGTTACATTTGATTGATTCCGTGTTTGAAAGAAAAACTTGTTTTTACATTTATTTTTAAACGTGTACATAATAATATTTAAATATGTTTTGGTGATGTAACGAATCAGTCTGTTTTTCAACCGTTACCAATTTATCTGTAGAGAAAACAAATACTGTTATCAATGTTTATCGGCTTTATTAAAATACTAGATCTTGTGGAGGCACGTGTACGGACGATGCTAGCTCAACAAAACAAAAATAAGTCACTACAAAAATGTAAACATATGTTAAAATTGGCAACTACGCTGGAAAATTCCAAACTTAGGAGGGTCCTTGGCCCTTTGGTAATGTTATATTATATTAGTAAAAAACTCCTGATTTGATGTTCCGATATCTTCCCATTTACAGTATCAAGGTACTTACAGTTGATTGAAATACAAACAGTGTATGCCCACTGAATATTACCTTGTTATCAGTGGCATGTTTGTGCACTTCCCGGGTTAATTCGAGTGAATTCGGCCACAGCGCTTAATATCACTTGGATGTTTGTTTAACCGACATTGGTTCAGATAAGATAATTCCTATAACAGCTGTTGTTGCCAACTGGGCGAGTGCTATCAAGTGACCCGTGGTAAGATCATTTGACCCGCCTGGGTTCTTTGACGACAGCCAATATTTTTAGTTGAGCATATTTTGTTTTTATCGTTATTATATCATGGCCTAGCTACGGCAGTGTTGCGAACTTTAAACTCTACGGAGTATGAAGGCTGCCCTACTTGAATAGTCTTCGAATTAATAAGTATTTCAAGTTCTGCGAATCTCATCATGATGAATAGCAGCATTGTTCATTTTAATCTATTCTCTAGGTCTTTTTTGCAATAACCTGTCTGCCTGTATCGCCTTGGTAGAAATGGATACTTTTTCCTTTTAATTTGCTTCGCTTTGACGTTGATGACAGAGTTTGCATCACAACTGTTGAGGAGTTCTATTGTGGACAGAACAACCGTGCTGCTCTAGATTTCCACTTGGCCGACTGCGGTTTACAGATATTTTGTACCTAATTAAATATTTCGCCGATAACTTCTGCCGATACCGCCAGTCACGTACACATCGCCAACTCATCACACAAATAATATTGAGAATAACAAAAAAGCGAGCAGACCCACTCTGCACCAGAACAAGTCCATTTTGAGCAAGATATCGGTTCGTGTTCTGACTAATTGCCTATAATCGCACCTTACTGACAAAAAACAAAACATAAGCGCTTTAGTTGCGATGGTACAGTTTGTAAAACTATTAACTAGCGATAACATTGACAAGTAACACGGGTGAAGAATCACCCATTAAACAAGAAATACTACTTTTATCACTTTTTCTGGCGCTACGAATAGAATCAATTAGCCTACAAAAAGTTTTTAATTCAAATGATCAACAGAAACGTCGTCGTGACCGAGGTCGACATAGAAACAAGGTGCGTCGTCAATTGGAAGAGTAAATAATAAATATTTGGAAGTGAGAGCGACGCACGCGGATGTGTGCTGACGTCACAATGGAGACACACGCCACAAAACACCACCTCCGGCTACCGCTGTGCGCTTGTTGATACTCGCGCACGCGTTCTTCGAGGAAGAACCCTCTGTCAATGGACCGGGGAAGATGCGACGTGCTGTTTTCAAAACGTTAGCCAGAACCGCCAATACTGGGATTCAAGAGCGTAAATACGTTGTGCAAACACGACGAAAACCAGCTCAGGAAACGAACGATTCACAGTGTACTAAATATGCGTGGTGCGAGTTCAGTTTTCACCTTTCTAAACGCCTAGTTAGAGGCAGGTTTTATCAATAAGTGGAGTGTAGACGTCCTTGTAGAGCGCTGTATTACATTTGACGATTATTGTTAGTGCTAGTTGGTGGTAAGGCACGGTGAAATTAATAGGCAACATTGAACTTGAACGTGTGTTGCGGTGCGTGCGGGTGACGTCAGACACACGTACACGTGCGAGGCTGCGGCAGCACTCGCGCGGCCCCGCAAGGCCGCTGCCTATCGCACCGGCCACATCGCACCCGTCCCCGCCGCCACCGTGCGCGCCTAACTAACCGTGAACACAGCCTCACATGCATACATACATACATACATACATACATAGGTATAGCAGAGAGCCTGCTCCGTTCTACATGAGAAAAGCCGATTTTAAAAACCACAAATTCCAAGAATTAATTGATCATTCTGGTTGTTGTGCAATATAATACAGCAAATAGCATTACATTCACTTATTTAGACAATGAAAGCGACCTTATTGATTGATTCATGGAAAAGATAATGTAATGATATTGAGAGCGAGATAAAAAATCAAAACTTCTCTTAAATAATTATATACCTATTCTAGTTTATTTTCAATTGAATAGAAGCAAAGTGGCAAACACAAAATTCCTTTGAATTCTGTACGCAAATATAACGGTATTGAAGCAATATTCAAACAAGCAACAAGTAAGAAAATTGAAGTCGTATCGTAGCATTCTGCCACTCACTGCTAATAGGATATAGCTCAGTATCTCACATTCACACGCACATAATACGAGAATACTATTTATATCTGCACAAAAATCGATAAAATGTACCCAAGTATATCGCGGAAATTTACACTAAGGCTATCAGAACAATCATTGGTATCACTGATAAATAATGCAGGTAGGTATAGGTATTTATGTAAATTGATGTAATCGATACCAATAATAAAAGCAATTGCTTTTTTCTCAGACGAAAATTTATATATCGAGTATTATTTTTCAATTGGAGTGGAAAAGTGTACCTACTTATTTTAAAACATTTTTTTCACTCCACAGCCTACTTTTGAGACGCAATCATCGTCTTGCTGGCAGATATAAAAAGAAGAACTCAACCCAAAGTTTAGAAATAACTACAATCAAATGAAACTTCTAAAGGAACCGCTTTCTCTAGTATTTTTTACTCAAAACCCATCCTAGGAGATAGATCTTCTAAAAACTAATTAATTTGAATGTGGAAAAGCCAGTGCAGTTAACAATGTTAGTCTCTATGTCATGGCTCTCGGAAGTTGCAGTCGGCAGCTATTTGCCTCATTCTGCCATTCCTAGAAGTTACTTGAGAGCAGTCTCTAGCAATAGTTTGCTAAATTGGCTCACATTACTGCACCCGATTTGTTCCCAACGCAAATTGATTCTGAGTTGAAAAATTTGATCGATAGAGCTGTGTGGTTATGATTGCAGAAGATAAGTCACTTCAGACTGCGATTGAGATGCGAAAGTTGCATAAAAAATTGTAGAATTGACCCACAAATACCTACCCAGAGAAAGGGGCAAAAGAAATCAATGTAGTTTCGATATCAGTAAAACATTTATGAAGCAAAGTTCATCAAAAACATGAGTGACATTCAAATCACAGGTATGACAAGTGCGCGTGTTTGATCATGGAGACTGCGGTTTTTTACTTGAAGTCAACACGTTATGCAAAATGCCTTTCTAAGGTCGGAGTTGAATCCATTACGCTGGTGTCGTAACGTATCGTTAGAAACTCATTTACCTTGCATAATATGGATACACATGATTGCATGCGTCTTGTCTAATATACTGTTCATTAGGTACAGTTACTATCTCTCCATAAATGAGACCCGATGGAGTATCTCCTTTCTTGTTTAATACCACCTTAGATACTGTTCATGTTTAAAGCAAAGCTTGTTTATTATTGCATAGTAATTTTCCTTCAGAATGATGATGATCCTATGGAAAAAAAGAGATGCAACTCGATGTATTTTTAATACATTTTGTACTGATTATATCTATCAGTACTTACCTATGTTTCCGTTAAGTTGTTGTTTAAGTGCACAACAAGATCTTAGATTATATCTGATATCAGAAAACAACTTTATATAAGCGAGTTTTAAGATGGACACTGAGATATAATAGGTATCTACCTAGTCTAAGAGTGTAAACACGGAAACATTGTCAATTTATATTTCATATTAGTAAATCTTAATCAATCAACAATACTAAGAAATTAGTTACTCACAAACTTCGGTTATTTTGATACTATGTAGGCAGAAAAAATGATGCTAATTTATAAAATGTAAGCAATCTTCTTGTAGTAAAAAAAATCGTACTAAGTTACTAGAAAAGATTTTTTAGATTTCAAAGTACTTTATGTAAATCAAGTAAAACATATGTTAGTTTTATTTTTAGTTTTAGTTAGTTAAGAGTTTTTTATTTTATACAATCTAGTCTGAAATAATATTAATAAAATATAGCGAGAAGTAAAACATAGTTAATTGTACCTAATTGAAATCTTCGGTAAATACACGACACGGCTTGTTTATAAAATGTAATTGAGAACTTTGATCTCAAAGGATATTGCCAAACCTGGTACAGTCATTATGAAAGCCTCTGAAATCGTGAAGGCCGAGTTCAAAAGATATTGAAGCTGTCAATGTACAAAATGTTGTTGTTCCACCTCAATATTTGAGTGCTTCTACTCCATCAAAAATTTACAGATTAACTTTGCTGAATTTTGTTTTTTTTTCTAAGACCTCATCCATTTGCACTTTCTGTGTACTTAATTCTACTCATCATCATCATCATCTGCCTAGCCTTTTCCTAAATGGCGTCGGCTTCCAGTCAAACCGGATTTAACTGAATACCAGTATTTTGCGTAGAGCGGCTGCCTACTAGACCTCCACAACCCGTAAACTAGGTAACACTGTACTTCTTAGCAAGACTGGAGTCTAATGGCTTCTGGCAATCCGTAACAACTTCCAAAGAAGGAACAACGGCTTAACGTGCTTTCTGAGGCACGGAGGAAACTCGGTATGTTAAGATGGTCACCCATCCACTGGTCTGTGGATGGGTGACCATCTTAACATAGACCTTGGCAAGCGTTAGTTAACCTGTAAGATCGACCTGAGCTACTCTTAGTATTTAGCTCTACTACTCGTATTATTATGGAAATTACAAGAACAGTTCTGAGTATTTCGTTCATGTTAGTTTCTATACCTACCCAATTTACCTATTCCTATTGAGTTGAGATAATATTTATCCTGTCTTTTATGATCGCTGGGACATCTTTCTTCAACAATTGATAAGACCATGAAACAAATCAGTGCGCGAACAATTCTTCGTCTGAAAGGTACCTACCTAGCATGAGTGCACAGCTGCAATGCAGTAACATATTAACACGGTGCATGCAACATTCACTCAGTTGGCGTATTTGCGTATCGTACTTCTTGCATAAGTGGTTTATTTCGCAACATCTTACTACAGTGTAGCCGCGAAAGCTGTGACGTAACCGCTGCGCAGGCACTGCCGACCCATTGATTAGACCGAGCTGTGAATGTAACCAGTGACTTAATCCTAATCACACTTATTCTCAATTTTTATCACCGAGGAACAGACTCCATAGCATGTCAATAGACATACGATAGTGTAACAGATAACGTAGCAAGTATTGAATAACTTTGTGTGTACTCCCTTGTTCGGTTAGCTTTGTCACGAAATCAATATACTTACCTGAGGGCCAATATTCTACTAGTTTTCACATTCGCATCTCAATTGCAATCTCTTAAAAATGTATGTAAATTAAGGCTTTTTTGACAGTTTGAGATTGACATGCGAATGCGATAGTTGTTTAAAAAAAAACCGGCCAAGAAGTGCGAGTCGGACTCGCGCACTGATGGTTCCGTAAGCAGAAGTTGCGATTTACGATTTATGTCGTATTAAAAAAAAACTACTTACTAGATCTCGTTCAAACCAATTTTCGCTGGTAGTTTACATGGTAATGTACATCATATATTTTTTTTTAGTTTTATCATTCTCTTATTTTAGAAGTTAAGGGGGGGGGACACACACATTTTTCCACTTTGGAAGTGTCTGTCGCGCAAACTATTCAGTTTAGAAAAAAATGATCTTTGAAACCTCAATATCATTTTTGAAGGCCTATCCATAGATACCTCACACGTATGGGTAGGATGAAAAAAATTTTTTTGTGATTCAGTTCTAAGTTTGGGAACCCCCAAAATCTATTGTAATTTTTCTATTTTTATGTGAAAATCTTTATGCGGTTCACAAAATACATCTACTTACCAAATTTCAACAGCGTAGTTCTTATAGTTTCGGAGAAAAATGGCTGTGACATACGGACGGACGGACAGACAGACAAACAGACAAACAGACGGACAGACATGACGAATCTATAAGGGTTCCGTTTTTGCCATTTGGCTACGGAACCCTAATTAGTAGAATTTGCACTCAGTATAAAACTCTTCCGATACTGCCTGACAATCAACTCATACGAGTGTAGGAAATCCTCTCCTAATGCTCCCCATTAGGAGAGGATTTCCTGAAATTCCTAATATTCCCCGCGACTTCGTACGCGCATATTACGTGTTTTCCCGTTCCCGTATGAATGGCAATGGAAGGAATAAAATTTGTCATAGGTTCCTTGGGAACCCTAATTTCAGCTTTCTACGACCAGTAGTTTCGGCTGTGCGTTGTCAGTCAGTCACTCGTCAGTAATGGAAGAATTTTATAGATATTTTAAGAAGCGTTAGATATCCACATGTAAGATTGTCTTGAATGAGCACCTTCGCAGTTCAAGAAAATACCTGAAAAGTTTCGTCTCAAAACTTAGTACCTGAAAATATAGCCGTAGGCAACGCTTCAATATGGAGAACATCGAGGTCGATGTTAAAATATTCAAGCTGAAGGAGGTTAGTCGTATTTTTAGACAGGACTAGTGTCACAAGGAGGTGCCGGTTAAAAACATCGACCAAGTGCGTTTTGATTTGAACAAATTGAGGAGGCAACAACTCAAAATTTTACACCTTAAGGTGGAAGCGCCAGGGTAGCCCGCGAAATTCAAATATTTTGATGTTTTTTGCAATTTGCCGGTCAGTGTGAAGCTGTATGTTAAATAAAATACGATTCGCGGCCGTAACGCATAATTATCTAAAGAATTATACCCATTTTAATTATCAATATAACCCTCTAAGTTCATACAACTCGATTGAATGACTCTTTCACGAAATCACATTCAATCGAGTTATATGAACTTAGAGGATTATATTGATGATTCAAATGGTTATAATCCTTTAGATAAATGCTTTTTACGATCGCGAACCGTATTTTTTTCAACATACAGCTTCACAATGACCTGCAAATTGCAAAAAACATAAAAATATTTGAAATTCGCGGTCTACCTTGGAGCATCCACCTTAAGTCGTTACCTCCGCAATTTCGCATCATCAATCCGCACAAATAACGAATAGGTATTTGTATCGAGCTACTTACGGTGAAATTATGGAGATCCCCAGTTATGTTACTAGGAGACGATATCACTAAGCTGAGAGAATATCAGGACTATTGTTCTAAGTTTAGCTACTGCTCATAATAGCGGTTTACAATCGAATGTCATGGCGGATAATGTAATGCACTGGGAATATCCATGGAATATCCCACGACACTAGTGTAGTCAAAACAAAACTAAAGCAAAATTCAGCCCAGCTTTTTCATACGGGTGACGTATCGAGACATAAAGATACAACTGTTCCAATTCGAATACGTACCTATGTTGAAACTGGATGTCAAAATGTTCTGTCTCGTGTGGATGTTGACGTGGTAACAAGATGAGCTTCTGGGTATTTGCACTATCTAGAAATCTGTCGATACAAGTTCCACAGAAAGTCCAGTCTAAACATAGGACGATCACGACATATTGAATTACGGACACCTGGTTTCAGGCTAAATTCACTGTTTCCTCTCGTTAGAGTCTACAAACCCACCCACATATAACCATTATAATTATGTGTGTAGCAAAACTAATTACGGTTTATCGTTTGGAAAACCAATAGTTAGATTGGTGTATTTGTTATGTTCCGTCAAATTAACTTCGTGGGATTTTTGGTATAAACAATTGATATTTACACAGTTAGTTACCATGTTATTGTATCCTTCTCAATCATCTCGGGAAGTACCAGTTCGTTAAAATAAACTACACACAGGTACCTATAATATTTATGAATAAACTTAAGTCAGACTGTTTAATTGACGATGAAGTAAGTAGGTACTTTATATGTTACGTTATCGTGTCATAACTCGTATCAAAAATTACTTAATGTATAAACTTGTGTAGATTAATGACTACGATTAAAAAACATGTCAACTAACAGTAAACAGATAAAGAGGTACTTGGACCCACTGCGTCGTGGCTCGCATAAGGTCTATCACCTTTTATGTGCAACGTCGATTAATGAAAGTAAAATAGTTCCGGCATTGTTTACAGCAGATGTATCTATACATCGCGCCGGTCGAGACGAAGGTAACAGTACAAACATCAACTGTGCAAGGGCCGTGTTGACAAACAACACCCTTAATATAATCATTGTTTACCTTGCAACAATGTATGTTTGTAATGAATATTATTTAAATGCAAATTGTTTCACGATTTTCATTGTTTCGGTTGAACCAGAAATAGCTCGTGATTAAAAGTTGTCGTTCAGCTTTTTGTTAAACAAATATCGGCAGCTGTCTCCATTCAGGAGAGCCTCGTAACTATGTAATATGCAGATTTTCCTGTAAATTATACGAGTACCTATGCTACTTTTGTGAATATAATTAAAACTTACGTTCATTTACACCATAATAACTTCGTGTGTTCATTTTTGAATGACTTTTCCGTGTGTACCTATTTTGTCTCTGTGGGTAGGTTTATTGAATTTCGTCGAATCGTTAAGCGGATATTGTGTTTTTAAATAATTATTTACCTCTCATATTTGGACAATAATAATAATATCAATGCCGTTAAATAGGAAGGTAAATCATTCCTTACGACACCGCGACGACGACGCGCCCATACTTTAATTACCTACCTGTGAATTGTAGGATTTTTACTAATCAGCAGAAGCTGCTTCTATGTTATTAATTATTTGAACCGCCGCCGCCGTCTTTACCTTAGGTACTTAATAAAGAAATTAATAATATATAACTTTCAAACTCTTTAATGATGTAAAAGTAAATATTTTACAAGAGTCTGTAGTACTGTAGGTACCTACAGATTCTCGTAACTGTTTTCACTATTTTTTTCCGATTATTTATTTTAGTGTGATGTAATAATTAAGCATTTAGTTTCTTTGCATTTAATATTTTTTGCGTTGGATCCCACAAAAAGATATTTTGTACTAGCTAATAAAATCTTTTTTGATAACTACTGTATCCATTGATTTGAAAAAAAAGCAAAAAGAACTCAAAAGTCGAAATGGTCGTCGCACTTTATGGACTTCAACAGCTACAATTGTGGAGGGATGATATTACATAGTATAATAGCCCTAAACATTTGAAAATGGATGTGTGTAATAATAACATGGTTGAGTTTTGGCTACAAAATAAGTCATTTGTAGAAGTATCGTATAACGTCGAAGGTTCAAATAATCGACTTACCAAGGCAATGGAAGTAAGGAAAAAAACCGAATATTATGCATTTCTTGATTGTCTTGTCTGGAGGACGCTAGCATGTACCTAGTGTTAAAATTTGAAAAAAATATTCCAAGTAAACAAAATGTTCAGAATAAAGAAAAAACGATGGATATGTCGTGCAAAAATATAGAAAAAATCTCTAAGTATAAGACTTTAGTTTGGAAAAGTATAAAACCAAAAATTAAAAGAATTTAGTCCTGACCTATACCGTGTGTATCTGACATCGACGCACTTGACAAACGATTTCCATGGGTCCAGGGCATGATTGTGGACACCCCAGTGTTGGAATTTTTCGTCGGTTCTTTTTTCATTTTTTCATTTTTATCAAGAGTAGGTACCACAAATAGGTATCAGCTGGGCTGATATCTATTTGCGGTTTTATTCAGATTGCTCTTTTTAGTGAAAGTAGTTAATTAATCATTTTTTTATTAAAAATCTCATTGGGTTAGGTCAGAATAACGATTATGAGCAGTCTAAAGTAAAAAAACCCTTGAAAAAAAATGAGAAAAAAGCCGACGAAAAATTCTAAGTCTAGGGTGACCAGAATCATGCCCAGGACCCATGAAAATCGTTTGTGCGTCAATGTCAGATACACGCGGTAGATGTCTTTGTGTGTAAATAAAGTATGAATTCGTAAATGTTTCTTCTGTCTTTCAATCATTAAATACCTAGTCGGTGGGTCGAACATACGCTGCTTTTAAAATCGTATTTGCTACTAATCCTACTAATATTATAAATGCGAAAGTTGGTGAGGATGGATGTTTGTTACTCTTTCACGTCAGAACGCCAGATAGGATCTTCATGAACCTTGGCACAGAAGTAGATTATAGTCTGGAATAACACATAGGCTAATAGGCACAAAGGCTTTTCCTCGGATTATGTTCCTAAGGATCACGCGAGTGAAGCCGCTGGCAGAAGCTAGTGGTTGATAAAACTACAACTTTCCTTCTAGAAAGTGCACATGTTGTTATAACATGGGATTCAATGGAAATAGCAAATGGGACCCATCGTTAACACCTAAAAAGTGGGATCTATAAGCTGGGATCTAACGAAAATGAATGTAATTAAGAAAGCAACAAGAATACTTATTTTTAAATGTGCAATAACGATCTATCAATCTGCCCAGTCTTTGCCAACTAAAGGCATGCTGCTGAGTATCAGTATTTGAAAACTTTACAAATCAATAAGATTTCAGAAATCTTGATAACTAAGTAGGTAAATGTCTCATGGGCGCGTGGGGTCGCGTAGCATCGATATGATAACAAAGAAGTGAAGCTGTCTTTTCCGTCGCCTCGCCGTAACGAAACACTGCAACTAACCTCATTGATTGTTTACATATTGCAATAAGATACATACCCTCTTTTACGCTCGTGAGAACGCGATTACAACATGATCGGTATTGTGAGTTCACACTACTCATCTACTTGATAAACATACGCTAATTATGTACACATTATCTTATAGAAAAGTTGAAGAAGGTAGTCATAGTATATTTGTAGAGGAATATATACCTAAGGATTGACCGGAAACATAAATGCATACCGCATAATATGTTTAAGTTTTAGAGGCGAATAGCCGTTCTCAAAATCTGAAAGAAATGGTTTTATCAATCTATTCTTTTTATTTAATTTTTATTTTATTATCTAAGTGCCCTTTTCCCTACTGCTGTGTGGCTTCGAATAACGGATAAATAACATCAGTTTTATTTAAAATGTAGGTACTTAATACATAATTATAACAAAGATGACTCTATTACAAGGCTAAGTAATAAATAATAATAGCAAGTACATTCTGTATATCACTATAGGTTTTGAGTTAATAATGTTATTGTTCATAAAGCTATAATAGTTATTTAATTAATAATTCCCCACTTTAGAGTATTATTAACAATAAACATATTAAAGTAGGTACATCCGTACGCAAAATTCACACTTGGTCGTATAACACAACACACTGGGTATGGAAACTATTAATGTAGGTAAATGCTGCTTGAATTTCCATTTTCAGCTGAATCATGATAATAATTCTATTTTATTTTTCTGCATGAACAAACACAATGTCCTTCCTTATATTACTTGTTATATTGTGATATTATTAAATACAAATGTTATGATGTTATGAACTTTCAATATTGATTTTGTTAAGGTATAAGTAAAACCTCCCGCTATATTTACGGTTTGTTTGTTTGGATTTCCTCTGTCCATTGTTTTGTCGGCAATTCATATTTTGATAAATTATATTGATGCTTATTCAAGAGGCCTCCTCCTGGGGAATTACTCGAGTTATTATTAAACATAGACTGCCTATCCGGTGGTTTCTTGTTTAATTAAAGGTTTGAAGCCTTTATTAATAATTATGTTCTTTGCTTGTCAAAGACAAGTATTCATTGAATTAAGTACTTAGGTACCTATGCTTTTTTTTTTTTCAGTACGTATGATGTGACTAATTTCGGGTTAAATGTTACCTCATATAAAAATACAATTTAGTTTTGTTTCTCAAAATGAATAGTGAATCCAAGACGTCCAGTCAATTGATGATGTCGCTACTTTACCCATTATTTCTGCTTATCTTGAAGTGCACTCACACAGCTCACGGTTAATAATACTACAACCAGTTAGTATTTTATTTTTAATTTGTGATGGGTTTGCTCTTGTCTCGGTCAGAGATGACAGAAACAAAGTCTACGATGGAGTGATTTTACCCAGAAGGAGCCGGTTCACTCTAACTTTGAAGACATTAGGGTTGTAAGCGTTCGGAAACACAGACGCAGGCAGAGAGTTCCACTACTTTGCTGGTGCGCATTATTAAAGTCGTTTGGAAACGCTTAGTACGAATTGGTGGAATAGCAACGATTAACCTATATTTATGATAGAGAGATACCTACGTGGCTATTTATTGAAGATGGTGATTTAATCTCCCAGCGAACTGAACAAAGCTGTGAAGAATCGTGTCAACCTGTCTATTAACTAGACGGCTATAAAGATCTTCCTTTGTACAAGGTTCTTTGTACACCTAAATAATACTTCTCGTTTTATGAACAAACTAATTGGCAAACTAATCAGATGAACTTCGAACATGAGCCGTATCCAGCAGCACATTATTTACGAACTAATTTTATATACAGTTGAAACGTAGCGTTCATTCATGTCTGCTAACTATTTATATACATACATGTGGCTATGTACTAAAATAAAACGTGTATGCATACGACTACAGGTATGCGAGGTATTATCGTGGCTAATACAGCTGATACCGTCAGATATGGCTACGTAGGCGGGCTCGGTAGCTGGCTGAGGTGATAACACACACATGCGCACCTACCCACATGCGCATGTGTGCGTATGTAACACTATCTGTGACACAAGCTATGATATCTCTTTGTTTTCTTTGCAACCGCCGCTTGTTATCTGACAAATGGGTCCTCGTTTATTTAATAGGTATCATGCACCCTTAGCGGAGTAGAATTACTGTTAGTTAATACGCGCCCGTAATAACACGTTATAGATCAGCAGTAAGTATGACAGGATGAAATCGATTAACTGTTAAATATACATCGTGAATAGGGTTACTCGTGAACAATATTATTATCTGAATTTATATCGGATTTATAGATAAGAAGTCAAAACTTAGTGCAAGTGCAGTGTTTGCTTATAATGTACACCCAATCGTCCATTTTAAATCTTCTATGTTTAATCATATCATTATGACTGATATTAGATTTGATATTTCAGTTTGAAACTGATAATTTTGCTGATAAAAGTTCGTGAATTTATTTTAGGTTTATAACACCTGGGTGTACTAACAAGGCTTATCTTCTTATTTATTAAGCTGCTTACCTACTAATTTATGTTGTAGAAGAAAATGTAAAAATATTAATTAAGCAAATCTTAACGCTTATCTGACTATTAAAATCAGGCATATTCAGTCAATGTAAAAAAATAAAAACATATTTCTACAAAGTAGAAAGCTGTGTTTTAAAATGTTTAGAACACACGATTGTGACACATTTAGAAGAACAATAAAACTGGTAGACTTTTGGCTAGAATACTCGGAGGTTAAGCAACGTATTTTTGAAGAACCCAAACTGTATCATGTGGCGCCCAAATGGCAGTGTCAGAGATTTTTTGTGACACTTCGTCTTTGTTCGAGGCGGACCTATGTCCAGCCTACAGTGGACTGCTTTTCACTATTATATTTTTATTCAACTGTCCGTCTTGGCGTTAGTAAAAAACGTTCACAGGATAATTAATAATCGTAATACACGTAATACTGAAATGTTTAATTAGGTACAACAACATAAACGAAAATAATTGCCAATTACTAAAAACAAGATAGGTACTTTTTGGTAGAATCATTCGAAACATTATTCTGGTTTTAAAGTCCGTTCCTTATAACCCGTTTTGTACCTGATTTGTTCAAGTGAATCTGCTTAGCTGTGTATTTACCTGAGAAAGGACAGTCATGCCACCCTTCAGAATAAACTTAGAATTGTTTACTAAAGTATTCATATTTAGAAAAAAAAAAACGATTACGGATTAGCAAAGTGGGGTAAAATCGCCCGGCGGCAAACTCCCACACTAAATTTTACTCTGTGTAAGGGCGGGTTGTATCAAACAGTTGGTTAACGTAACATACGTACGTCAAAAAGTTACGAATACGGACGATGTTTGACGTTCGTTAAATTATAAGCGTTGTTTCAAAACATTCTGGTATAAATTCCTGCTCATCCCAATGGCTAAGTTATTGACACGGGTCCTACCTAAATAGCTTTTTATGCATTCCACCACTTATTTGTGTCATCAGAAGAACTGGTATTGAGGAATTCAAAAGAATTTTCACAATATTGTTCTATTTGACGCAACTAAAGTTACGTCAGACCATCTGTTAACGTAAACGTTATATTTTACGTGCGTTAACGCTGACATTTTGTGAAACAACTCAATTTTTTGATTTGACGATAGTTAGCACCATTTTTAACGTTTACGCGTGCGTTAAGTGTAGTTGAAACAACCCGCCCTAAAAATAAAAAAAGTATGAGTTAACTTAATTCAAAGTTAACTCACACATTAACTTTCAGACGTTTCTTTGAAGTATAACTGAAGGGAGCCTTTAATGGGAAACTGTAATCGCTTTATTCTTTAAATAGTTTCGTTTCCATTTAGGCCTAAACGTGCCACGGAACAAGTGAACTTAGTTGAAAATTGCGTTCGTAGTAAGTCATGCAATATTACATACTTTAATTACCTACATACATGTATTATCAAAGATAACTTAAATATGTAGAACATTAAGTAGTCTGTCGCCGCAGGTCTAAAAGCAAGTTTATATGAGCAAATATTACTATTTACACTCGCCTAGTTGAGATTATAAGCTAGTTTGTTACGAATACGCCGTAGCAGGCGTCTACGACAACTATGTATCGCTTTTCACTTTTCTAAACAAAAAAACATGTAACATGTTCATATTTTTGTGCCCATCTAAAATTTCAGTAGGGAGGTGCTAGTTGTTAACTTTGAAATTACAACTAATTCATAAAATTCTTTTCAGAACGTATAATCATAGTTTATATTCTATTGTCAGTCAGTTGGTTCGATTTTGCATTTGCCTGTTCATGTCTTTTCGCCCAAAGATGGGATTCTGCTATCCTTTATGAGTAGGTACTTTTTTCTTTGACAATGATGTGGAAAATCATTTCGATTCTCAGTTTTTGGTTGGAAAATGACGGCACCTGCTTCTAGAACTATCGCTAATGCATGTTTGATTAGGGACAGCTTGTCTAGATATTACATTGACGTGTTTCGATTTCGATATCTAAGAGAATGTCACGTGTGAGCAGTCCAGTGAGTTTTATCTATAGATTTTCCGATACTATCCGTGACTTGCGACCGCTTTGCGTCATCGAGGAAAAGCAGCATTTATTATTATTTTGTTTCAGTGTATTTTGATGTTTTGTTTGACGTATTTGCTGCCTAAAGCGAGTCATAGACGTTCAATTATTTTGATCAAACAGGCTGGTTAAAACTGTTTGACTCATTTTTTATCAAACTTCCCTATCTATAGACATTCATGCCAATTTGATAAACTGTTTGAACCAACTGTTTGATCAATTTTCTTGACGTGTAAAGTTTATGTACACTTGTCTACTTTTAAAATTCCAAGTTTATTTCAAGAAGTAGAACAAAAAGAGCTGTCAATAAACATGCCTTCGAAAGTTTATAAAGTGTTGCACCGTTTCAATAAGGTTTTTTGTCGATATCGCACTCTGCCGCTACGCACCTGTCTTTTTTTCGTGGGAAAGTTGACAGAGATTGTCGGACTCCCACCCCATGACCGCTGACTGTACTAGTCAAACTAAACAGGCTTACCTACTCAATCTTGCATATACAAAGCATAGTTTTCTTTTACTTTTAACTTAATGTATGAACTTGGAGTTAAATCATAACTATGTTTTGTGCAAGTGTGCCTTAATTGATAACGTGGTGGTAAGTAACGATTACTATAAGTTAGTGATAGTGAGCCACGTGTATCTGCCAACAAAGATATAATATCAATAAGCTGTAGTACATAGTATTGCATGTACAGTTCGTACAGTCTGTCACAGCCAGGCCAGGGGTTATCGCGCGACCCAACTGGCCACTTGTAGTTTTCCTACTTGATCTAATTTTAACACATCAATTATTCAAAATGGTGCATTGTAGTAAGCTGATAAGAACTTTTTATCATATTGTCACAATAATTATTTAACGATAATTCCCCGAAGCTTAGCTATACAATGCCTTTATACGTATCACTATTAATTACTTACGTTAGTTACATGATTTGTACTATAATTCCTGCAATATACGCTTGCGGTTACACTGTAAAAGATAATTAGTACAATAAAATTGTATAAGCTGGTATACAAACTGATTACTTTTTCTTAGAAAAATTTATATACGCAGCCGGTCCAACAAGTAAGTTAAGTTGAAATCTCTTATAAAATGCGTTTGTTATAAGTAACAACAATTGACGGTATTAATTGAGATTTATTTTGTAATATTTTTTTATTGAGTTCGAAACCTGACATCAAAACGTGTATTTGTTAAATATAAAGCAAGGTTAACGAAATGGGATGTAGACGCATAAAAGTCCGTTTTTTGAACAGTCTCTCTACATTCATTTACATTTTTATAGTGTCCTTTAAAAATGCTAAACAAAATCACGCATGAGACATTGTGACGGCCGGTCTGAAAGGTCATGTCGAGATAGTAGAGATAGTAGAACATGTCAATATACATAATAATAAAGAGACACTTTAATCATAAGCTAATTGGCTGATACTACTGCATACCAATCAAGTGGAAATCAGTAAGCTAAGCGTTTCGCCATATTGACAGCAGGTAAATAAAAATGCATCGTCAGAGTACAAAGTGTCAAAATTGCACATGTAGAGATATTCCATAGCATAGTTCTAAGATCATTGACATGGAATGAATAGTGGAAAATGATAATGTTGCCAACATAGTGACATAATAATAAGACCGATTTTACTTATTTTCACGCCACGAGTTGCCAGATACGAAAACTTGTTATTGGTCCAAAATGCTACCGGTGTTTTATCATAAAATAATGATCATGTTGAAAAGTCAACTTGAGTAATTTGGTAGAGTATGTTTGTTACAATCTCAAGATATAGGTTTATTTCTTAGTGGATAAAATCGTTTTCAAGGTTGACGTACGGAAGGCAGAGAGTGAATAGGAGGGATACTTGAATGTAGTGAACGACACAGATAGCGATTGAGGTGTCGGCAGCGGGTACGGTGGGCACGGTGGCACGGTGGACACAGTGGGCAGGCGCCAGGCCGAGCTGCCGAGCTGCCGACACGCTCGGAAACAACCTAAATAAAGCGGGCGCAGGGAGCAGCGGCTGACGCGGAACACGCACACAGGCGCACCTCGCCGCCGCACACAGCCGCGCGCACGCACACACCGGCCCCCAGACGAAAATAAAATCCAGTCGTATGCGCCATGCAAATAGGAAGGCGACCCGTCCACGCGAGTCGCCAAATCAACTAACAGATCCTTACGTTTCGTGGCACTGTCGCAAGACGGTCACGGGCGCAGCATCGCAGGCCGCGGGTCACAGCAACGTTCGCCGGTCGGAGATCTCATCCGAGGGAAGGCGCCGTCGTCCGCCACTCCGAACTGGTTTCGTACGCTCGGATTCCGATGGAAAAGTACACGGGCGTAACGTCCACCAACATTCGGCACTCGCGGTATGGCGCGCCGGTTTCACTGCGGTCACTCGGCAGGAAAATCAACGGGCGGAGATTAGCATGAATGATATCATGGGTCGATCTGACGACGAACACGGAACGAGGTGCGACGTCGGCGCGGGTCGCGCTGCGACTGGCGGGCGGCGGCACTACGCGGAGCGCCGTGCGTAGTGAGTGGCCGTGAGGCGCGGGGACGAGGAAACCCGGCGCGAGTACGGAGCGCCCGGCGGCGCGGGGGGCGCGGATTAATCACGTAGTAAGTATGCCCCCCCGGCCCGCGCCCGGCGCACCGCCCGCGGCGCCGCCACCGATAGAACCTGCGCTCCACCGATACATAAATAAATACTAAATGCAATATGAGCGCTCGTCGTGCCAGACTGAAACCGAACACTTCTCGGGCGAAATGAATTCTTGTGTGAGCGCTGGCCGTTGCCACCGAATGTTGTCGGCAGGCCGCCCGCGCCGCCGCCGGCCGTTGCGCTCCGCCACGTAAATCCATGATGCAATGCAACTGTTAAACACCTCGTAAGTTATCAATCAGCTCGAGAGATGCTGTTATGTAGAGTTGTCGGACGAGTGCTCGTTTCAACATAATATGAAAGTTTACTTCCGTGCCGAAGCTGTGTATGGCAAGCTCACTCATTGAGCAGTTTCCTGTCCCGCCCGTGGTGCCACTTGCCAGTGGTGCCAGCATGGGCTCGTGTGCTCTGGCGACAGTGTTCTGGGCTGTATGTAATTGCAGACCTGTACTCTCTACAACAGGTATTTCCCACACATCTCCAGTGGAAAGGTTCTCGAACCGGTTCTATAATTCTATGTCGCTGACGTCACGACATGCCTTAAGCTCATGATACCTACCTTTGGGACCTTTCTACTTTTTATTTATATACAAAGTACTTGCTACTCATCCAGGAACCCTTCATTTATTAGATAATGTCGAAAATTATCACAAGGGACCATGCTCCCAGAGTCCCGGTATAAAAATTATCCCAGCCGTTCAGACATGATTGAGTAACAAACATCCATCCAAACTTTCGCATTTTTAATAATATTACAAATTATTATTATAAAGTTTTAGTATAGTAGTAAAGATAAATAAATCTAGCAATCATCAAGCATCAAATAAATAATCGAGACGTTTTCTCATCACCACTAAGGATTACTTAACCTACACCTTGCGAAGAGTGGCTTTGGAACCAAGTTGAAAAAATGCGTCATTAAAACGTCCTTACAACGCATTTTCTCTAAGCCCACGCAATATATTGACAACGCTATTATGAAATAACAGAGGTATGACTTATCCATTGACGTTAATGTCTCAAGTTACCGACGCATCTCACACACACACACTCAACGACTATTCAACTCAACAACGACAAAGGCTTTACCAATTAAAATCATAAAAAAACATAATTGTACCTAGTTAAATTGGAGTTACTACAAAAAAAGGTAAAACGCTTGTAACTGCAATTGTCGGTAGCAGTACACTTAAAAGTACCTAATCCTGGCTGCTTCCATTGTGTTCGAGAAACGGTTACTTAGATAAGCCTTAAGAAGCCTTAACTCACAATAATGGCCCAGCCTCTTACGACAAATGGGCAGACATGGCTTATTGTCTCAGAAATATTTTGAATCTTCATTAACAATTTCGTCATAGCTTAGCCAACAAGTACAAACAAATCGTTGAAGTAATCTTGTTAATCAAGATATGAAACCAAAAATGAAATTCTAGAAGGCGGCAGTGTTTAAAATGAGGCCAGGGTCGGAATAACACGAGAATTTTATTAGGTACTAGCTTCTGCCAGCGGCTTCGCCCGCGTGATCCCTAGAGAACATGTTCCCGGGATTAAAAGTAGCTTATGTGCTATTCCAGACTATAATCTATCTTTGTTCTAAATTTCATTAAGATCCGTTAAGCCGTTCTGGCGTGATTGAGTAACAAATAACCAAACTTTACATTTTCATTTTTTTTTTTCATTTTTTCTATTGATTGTAGCGTGATGAAAAGTACACTATAACCTGCTCAGGAGTATGAATAATAATTGTACCAAGTTTCGTTAACATCCGTCGAGTAGTTTTTGTTTCTATAACGGTTATACAGACAGACAGACAGACAGACAGACAGACAGACAGACAAAAATTTTACTGATTGCATTTTTGGCATCAGTATTGATCTCTAATCAACCCTTATAGTTATTTTGGAAATATATTTCATGTACAGAATTGACCTCTCTACAGATTTATTATAAGTATAGATAGATTTGAAAACAAACTCTACCTTTAGGTACTTTCCGAACAAACCTTAAACTAAGAGATACTAAACATACAGAAACAAAAAGAAAAACGAAAGCTCACCAACATTCATGAAAAAAAATATCCCGAACTATCTTCATTTGACAAAGAAAACCCGTAATACAAATGCAGCACTTAAGAAGTACACAACAAGGCATACCTCATAGGTACTCGTAACGTTGTAAGTAACCATCGCGTTGAACTCTTCTGCAAGGGCCATCGATCGATTGGCCACGCTCAACTCAGGCGCAGACCACAATCGAACGCATTTTTTCATCCCGACGCTGATGGAAACCTTTTAATGCATGTAGTAAGTAGTTGTACAAGTTGGGCTACATTTAAAAATAAATTACGATCGCAGCGGTAGTTTAGTACTGAATAGAAGTTTGTGGACCTACTTGGAAGATGGAGAAAAGTTGGGATATAAAAATAAACGAGCTTAAAAAAAAAAACTATCTTTTCTTATAAGTAGTTTCAACACTGATTAATCCGCTTAATTATCAGTGTTTTTATATATAACACCTAGAAAAACGCAAGAAGACAAAACTTTAAAGAAGATTATTTTTTAGGGTTCCGTAGCAAAAAACCGAACTCATGGATTGGTCATGTCTGTCTGTCTGTCCGTCCTTCCATATGTCACAGCCAAAACTATAAGAACTATTCTGTTGAAACTTGGTAAGTAGATGTATTCTGTGAACCGCATTAAGGTTTTCACACAAAAATAGAAAAAAAAAACAATAAATTTTGGAGGTTCCCCATACCTACTTAGAACTGAAACTCAATTTTTTTTTTGCATCATACCCTTACGTGTGGGGTATCTATGGATAGTTCTTCAAAAATTATATTGAGTTTTCTAATATTTTTTTTTCCTAAACTGAAAAGTTTGCGCGAGAGACACTTCCAAAGTCGTAAAATGTGTCCCCTTAAAAAAAATACAAGATGTAAATTACCATGTAAACTTCCACCGAAAATTGGTTTGAACGAGAATTAGTAAGTAGTTTTTTTTAAAACGTCATAAATCGTAAACCGCGATTTACCTTTCATTCAAACAACTCAAATATAAAAATAGAAAATGCATTTAATTTCATAAACATAAACCTTACGCATAAACCGTGAACCATTATTTTCTAATAATAAATTTGTAATAGGTGCCTAAGTAAAAAAAAAATATAATTCGCGCTAATTAAAATACACTATTATTAAAATATCGATCAAAGTTACAACGAACTACAAGAATTTAATATTATGTTACTTGCTGCTACGGAACCCTTCATGGGCGAGTCCGACTCGCACTTGTCCGCTTTTATTTTATTCATCGCATATAAAATATCTGAAATTGAAACCGCAACGCAGTTAAATAGCCATATAATATTCCTCATATTTCTCAAAAAGATATTTATTTAGGTCAACCATAAAATCATTTATCCTCCATTCTAGCATTTCCTGGAAATCATTAAAATGTATACTTTGTTTCGAGAAAAAATTCAATACGGTTCCTATCAGAGTAAGCATTTCCATCTAGGGAAGAGAAGTAGGCTTAAACGTGATTTCCTCTGAGCCGAACTGAAAAGATCTACAAAATAACTTCAGCAAAGGGCAACTTTTTCGAGAGAAGTGGAAGTGCAGCAGAGAGTTTTAAATTTCTTTAGATAAACGTGTATAAAAGCACTAATCTGCAAAAAGGGAAATTTACATATTTTTTATTGCTGTTAGAATCGTAGAAAATGCAAGAGAATACTTTCAACTTTTAATTCAACAAGTTGTACAAATTAAAGCTTTGAAAACTATCAGTGGCACGACATAAAATATAAAAAAAAAGCTTTAGACACAAAATCAAAATATTCTTGTTATTCAGCGCTTTTTAAGTCGAGTAAAAAACTAGTCGGAAATTTAAGCTTCTCGACTTAAAATCACTGACATATTTTCCAGTTGGAATAAGTTTAATTTAAATGTTTAGTTTGCCTTAGAATTAATTAATTTGCTTTGGGGTAGGGTGCAGTAGGATACGGTTCGATGGATCTATAATATGTTAAAAAATGGTAGATACTAAAATATTTGGAATTGAGTACGTACGGGCGCTTATTTGTCACTGACTGATGTCGAAGAAGGAGAGGATATTTCTTTTTATCAATATCAATAGGAACGCATTTTTACCACTATCTCTACTGATGGTATACAATGATGTGGTGACGTCTTCTCTCTTGACTTACAGACCTCCTGGTAAAAGAGGTATTTTCTAAGTCCTGGGATTTACAGATCGATTTTAATCAGGATTGAAAGACCGATAGATACCATCATCCTGTGGTCAGTTCGTAAAATGTTATCTTAAATAATGATAGAAGATATGGATGTAGATGATAGTTGTTTTTTTAATACCATGATTGTAAGAGGTATTAAGGTACATAATATCTGTAAGATGGTACTAATCCGGTTAGAAAAAAACTGACAGCAACTTACGACATTTATCATAGGCTTTATCGAAACAATGAGTCGTTACTACGGAATAGGCAACGTGAGTGAAGCCCCGGGAAATAGCTAGTGTAGTAGTACTTGGGTTTATAGTAGGTATTCATTGTGGGGACAATGTCGGTAGCCAGCGCAACGCCGTGACGCGCGCAGGTGCGCCCGCGCATAGCGACGCATGTGATCTACTATGTTACTTTACCTATCGAACCTATCGATCAGAACGCAGTTCTCAACGACATTTTGATCCTTTTAATGATAATTAACGTGAATTTTTAAACTTTTATTACTTTAATTGCAGATGAAATAATACCCTTCGAGCCTAAATTAATCAAGATACCTACGTAAGTCATTCACGATGCAATCAGCCTCATTGCTGAATTAAAAAAAAAAGTATAAGACCATCATCAGCAAATACTGCAAAAGTGCAAATAACATCCCTACTAGGATTCACAAATTATTTGAAAATTACTAAAAGTAGGCTCTAACTCATTAATCCTAAATGGAAAACATATCGGAGAAATCAATACAACAACAAGATATCAGATGTCGACCCATTACAATTAACTTTACAACTCCGAAAAATCAAAATACAAACACAATTACTCTTGCGAAACGTAACTTGAAAGGTTGAAGTAAATTAGTTTCGATTTACCTGCAATAACATTGTTGTGCTCATCTCAACTTCTACAGCAATATCATTATGTTTGTCTGTAAGAGCTAGATAACCTCCTTTGGATGTAACTACTAATCATAATTATTGGCCAATTACCGTCCACTGCTAATCGTAAGCCTCCGAAGAGCGCCAACTATCCCGGTCTTGAGCAGTCTGTAAGTACTAATCATATCACGAAAATTATTTCATCGGTAGAAAGCTACACTAGGTATCGCTGAGAGAAAGCCACATTAAGTAGGCTACGTTCTACTCTGAAAAAAATTACCTACAACCCCGGGGTCGAGGGAACCACCGTATAAACTAGTCTTATCATTCGTGAGTAGTTGGTTGACTCGTTAAGCCAAGTCGGAGGGCGCAGACGTCTGCCTGCCTACGCCTTCTCTAATTACTGCAGGTATATTACTCTCCAATTACGAGCATCCGTAAGATGTTTGTGAAGATCGAAGGTTTTGGGATTTTAGCCTTATAAAGAAAAATGACTAGGCTCTACCTTGTTGTTATGGTCAACAAGTGTTGACTGCAAACCAGAGTAACTGCCCTCAATTAGAGCTTGCTTTGAAGTGTGGTTTTTCTATTAGGATTATTATGTAAATTTCAGACTAGCTATGTTTACTTATTTAACTTTTGACGTTTAGTCACGTTATCTAGGCCCATATAACCTCTATCCTCTACTTAAAACTATAAATTTCACAATCGTGAAGGCCACGAGCCCTCTAAATGCTGCCAAATTCCATGCAGCCACTCCTCCAAACGTAAAGCTATGCTTACCGAAAAGTCCGAGGATGGCGGACCATTTATAACATACCTGCTGAGGCTTCTCCGTGCCTCGGAAAACGTGTTAATCTATTAGTCGTCATTGGTATATCTTCGATAATCGTAACAGATAGTAGGGCAGGGCGGCAAACGTGACATGTGAAATAATGGTTTTCAGCTACATCCGGTTAGGTCGGCAGCCGACCCTAACGTTGTTGGGATAAGGCTAACCGGATGATGTGGTTGTGTCTAAATTCGTTACAACTAGTAGGTTTGAGTGTCTATTTTCCGTATTTTGGGAACTGAATAAACCTACCCGAGGACCGTTTCGTCCGACTTTCCGAATAACTACAGCGGAATCCCCGCAATTCTGTAAATCAACCATCAATGTCGGGCATACAATAGTCCTTTGGTTATTTTTTTCTGATCTTATTTTACAATGTTAATGCTTCTGAGTTTTAAAACGAGATAACTAAAAAGAGCTTTCTGCACTTGTTTCAGTTTTATTTTGTGGCGTTATAGCCAGCCAAGGGGTACCAACCAAAGTGGCACTACGGTGTAGGTACGGCAGCCTAAGCGTCCACAAAGCGATTGTCTGACGTTTGTGCTAAAACCAACGTACAATTTTTATTTTGAAGCAAAAATACAATGCTTTTAGCAGGCACTCAGAGATGCAAAAGAGCTTGCATTTTTACTAAAATCTTTTGTAATACTGCTAAAGTGTAAGTATGTAGAGCTCAAGGTACTTCTCAACGATGTGAGTAGCTATCGGAAAATACTTTCGGTGAATATCAAACTTTAGGGAAACTTGGTAGAAAATACTGTCCAAAGACATTTTATCGAATAAAAAATAGAGTTTATTCGCTCACTTGATCATGTTGGGGGTTACAACTTCTTAGCCTAAACTTTACATCATAACGGGAAACCACCATGAATAAGCATGACAGGACTTAGGAGATAGAAACGTGCTTTCTCAGCATAATCATAGACACGTAACAGCATAATAACTTCTATAGTTCGTTAGTCTATAACATTAATTTACAACGAAGAGTAAAATACATTGGGGTTTATTACAGACTGCTATTTAGACTATTCCTGTTCGTTGTCCGCCAGACGTTATGCCGAATTATATGCGCCGCGGTGTCGGCAGCATGCAAATATGAACACCGAATGCATAATATGCACCATTATATCTGATATTCCCTACCTGATGGAAACCGACAACTCAATTTTATCATTCCTAAACGTATATCGATGCAGGTGGATGTTGCGGAATTTGTTTGAAGTGAAAAAGAGTCACCGCGGGCCAGAAACACAAAGGACATTTGGAGGAACACGGATGTCTAGTCTGTACTAGTCAGTAAGACTCTGACACTCCTTGCCGCTCCGTCCAGAGCGGAAGGAGTCATTTGATAATTTCCCGTCACAAAAAAAATACAAGTGGATAGAAGAATTCTTTTGTACACTCTTCCCAATCAGCCTTTGGGAAGACGTGTACAACAGAATTCCTCTACTAGGGGTGAACGCAAATTCTAATGTCACCAAAACTATCAAATAATTCCTCCCACTCCGAGCGAAGCAGAAGGCAGTGTCAGACTCTTACTGACTAAAACCCGGTTGTCTATTGTTTGCCCGAAGATTATATGCCATAATCATCATTTTCCCGAATTTCATTTGCCCGAATGTTTCATTTGCCCTAAAAGACATATGACATACTTTTAATTGCCCGAATTTTAGATACCCTATGATACGAATGCCATAAGTATTGTTTGCCTTATTTTTATGTGCCATAATAATTATTAGACATAATATTTAAATGGCATAATATTTAAATGGCATAACAAGTATTAGACAAATAAACTTGTTTTTAATTCTAATACTTACATACTTATTAGCTTTCTGGCTGTCGATGTCGATGGGTGCGCAATGTTTGGTATAATAAGAATAAACTTATTTATTCTGTGCATGGTTTTTTTTTCTGTGCATGGTTGATGGTGGGCTAGGTCGACGGAGCCCCGCTTTGCGGGGCTCCTACTTCTGTGTGGTTTATAAAAAAATCCCAATTGCATCCAATTTCTCTTGATATAAACAACCGTTACACACCCGATGTCGATGGCAAATTATGTTATGGCATATCATAATTATGGCATGTGATAAATAAGGCATGTGATAATTAGGGCTTACAATGATTATGACAAATGATGTTATGGTAAGTGACTTTATGGGAAACAATGATTCTGGCACGTGACTAATATGGCAAATGAGTATTATGTCGTATGATATTATGGCTGTTGACTATTATGGCAAATGATATTAGGGCAAATAAAATTCGGGTAAACGGCGGTATACCCTAAAACCCATCCGTGTTCCCTCAAATGCCCTTTGCGTTCCAGGGCCGCGATAACTCTTTCGACCAATTGTGCAACCCTGGCAAACACTGACCTTGGCCACTTTGCACTCGCATTCTGAACCATATCTCCAAATAACATTTTAAAGTCGTACCTACAAATAACATAGGCAAGGAAAAAATACCTGAAATAATCTGAATGTCACGCCTCTTTTATTTTATGGAAAGGAATTCAAGGTGTGTGCCAACGCATGCCTCGCATCCATTTGCAGAAACAACTAAGTATGCAAAGAGAGTGCTGATAATTAAGTTGTAAAATTCTGAAGAGAATAATGATCGCCATGTCGGCTATAGAATGATGTCTATAGCTCACTACCTGCCGCTATTGTAACTCCAAGCTGGCCAAGTACTGCTTTAAATTCTACGCATGACGACACATGTAAATTCTATCTTGCAAATAATATAAGCTGCTATGATGCAATTTTAAATTATTCGGCTCTTATCCATTTAAACTCATGGATTAGGATCAAATTCGCAGTAATGTAGAGCAAGAGCTCTACATACCTGCGAATCATAGATTGATCCAACAAAAAACTTAAAAAGTATTCAGCTACCTTTAATTACCTAAGCTTGTTTAAATTAAACTGAGATAACTGGCCTCATTAGACAGGCCTTACGTATACCTATATGAAGAGGCAGGTATGTACCACACATTTCATTTTCCAGAGTTATACGTAATATGAGTCGTGGAACATGTGGACGGGAAAACTGCAGTGGTTAGTCTAGGACGAGGTTCCGGATAGGCATCCTTATTAGGTTCCATGGTAAAGGTCTACCAGTACAGGCGTACAGCCTCTGCTATGTAGATATTATTGCCTTGCTGCTCGGTTTAATGAAGCAGTTTTTTAGCAGAACAGTAGTTTCGTTTTAACCTGAAATATGGGTATGTTCGGTGCAGATTAATGTAGGTAGTGCAGATATTCATGCAGCCATTACATGTTATGACATAATTAATCAGGCGGTAGGCGGCGCTGTGGCATGCTGCCGGCCACGCCGGCCGCCGCTGCTCGTCTTATTGCGCTGGCGAGGGCGTTCGGTTCAGTCAGTCTGGGCGGCCGCTAGTCTATTTCCGACCAAACCTACGCATCGCCGTCTAGTTTCTATTTGTTTGCCATATAAATTGCTATCATTACATTTGCACTACAGTCTGGTGCGTGCCGCGATATATTTTTAACGACGCGCTGAGCGAAGCCGTTAGATAAACATTTCAGTCTCACTATTTGTTACACTGTACAACATTAGCTTTTGATTTTTTATCAAGGCCTTACAATCGGGGCGAACGTAAACTTTATTGGCTGCTTCTTCTGCGTTTACATTGAAATGTGCCAAAAAATATACTCACCTATGAGAGTATCGAGCGAACGAAACATAAGCAGACAGTGGTTAGCTAGTTCAGTAGGTACCGCAGCACTTAGTGCGTGTTGCTATAACTGTAAAGTGAGAACGTGAAGACGATCTATAATGTCAACTGAAATATGTAACAATAGCAATACTGCAAAACCTATACGTGTTGTAACGAAAGAAACACGAGCTGCAAGTTTTCATAGTAAACACAGCGACGCGCCAAGCGTGTGAAGATTTATTTTTCCCAGAACGACAAAGCAACATTGTTCTTTGACTGAAATAGGTACGAGTTCAAAGCGACGTGCTAGCTCATTAGGAACGAGCTCGCCTGGCTTACGTGCACTTCCTTATATAAATCCAGTTTAATATCTAGCAGAGTGTGAGACCACCCATCTAATATCCTGATCGTGTTAACAAACGGCTGATTCGTGACACCGACGGTGACTGAGAATGTACGAGTACTGACAATACATCTGTGTCGTGTCCACGACTAAGAATGCGCCACTCATTACCAGTTATTTTAATTACAGCCAGTGTACCTACGTTCAAACGAAAGAGCAGCGGCGGCCAGCCAGTGAACGATCATACGATGTGAACACACGCTAACTTTAGATTGTCACATTGTATTCGGTTTTTGACTTCATCAAGTTTATTTTAAGATGTGAATCTTTTAATATCAGCTTAATGAGTTCATAACAAAGAAAGGATATTCTGAAAAAGTAACAGTACCAATTGTTTTTGTAACTGTTCAAAAGCTGTTAGGTATGAGGAGTATAATAAAATAATACAATAGATAGCAATATCTCAAACAATCCCAGCACTGAAATATTTCCGTGAATTTCTAAGTCTCGTTAATCAAATGATGCTCATTTATTTGAATAAACAGCAGCCCAGCTACAGGAACATAACGTCTAAGGGCGAAACTACTAGACTAGAAAAGATTTTAGTGGTAAAACTTACAGCATATTATTGTTTTAATTTATAAGAATAACTTGATTACATCTGTATTTTAAAGGTACCTTTATTAACATAAAGATTGCAGTTTTACGACGTTAGAAAAAAATTAAAGCTAGCTTTTATGTAGAGTTATGTTAATTTAATGAAGTTACATCTCAAGTTTTTGTATGGGTTGTGTGAGTCAGAGAGTTTAATAAGACTTATATATGAATGTGCTGTTGTGTAGGTAAATACGGCGACTGCATGATCTCCATTGTTTTGCGTGCGAATGATCCGCGCAAATGTCACGGTACAGGCAGCAGCGCGTGCGCATATTGTGATACCAAGCCAAAAAGACTAACAGAAGTTAAAACAATAATGACAATTTTTCGGGGGTCAATATTTCCCCTTTGTCTGACAGTCAAGGTCTTGCTCCAAATAAGAATAAGAGGGCCTTCAAAGATTTTTGTGCTTCGGATAGCTGTAACTCCACAAACCACTCACTGTATAAAATAATAGATATACATTGTTAAAACTGTCTGTCAGACATTCGGCCTGCTGACTACCCGTAACGACTGTCAACGACACATAAATGACAGTCTCTTATACATCGATACCCAAAATCTCGTAACTTCAGTTTGTCATACACGCCAACAGGAGTCCTTCTGTAGTTTCTTCGTGAGTGGTTGAACTCCGGCGCAATTAATCGTGCTATTATCGCGTCTTAGTGACACGCACTAATGTCGGTGCCTGCACTCCCGGCCAGCCCGCAGTCAGCCACCGGCGATGCCAAACGTTTGATTGCACCAAGCGATCCATGCAGCCCTGCTATAAATATGTAACCTTAACTGTTTTAAATGAAGGCTCCCTCTGTTCGACTCTTATTTGTTACACATAGATTAGTCGTGTTCATACCTATATATATATTGTGATTCAGACGGCAATAATTTCTGATAAAACGAGGCAGACGCTATCAACTAATCTGGCAATTTTGTTAGAAAGATACCAAAGCGTTATCGATATATTTATATCATTACGCTGAAATTCTGACTTGAGGAAAATAGATAACCAAAATCTACCGTTTTTTTTCTCTCTTCAACTTGTTTGTTTCAGTATCAAAATTACTATCGTATTTTTATCGAGGATAATCAAGATGTAGTAATTAATTGTAAGTACCTACTCACACTAATTCGAGTGATTAAAATTCCTTCAGCGTATGAGTTGCATCTCTGATAATCCCTCGACGTTGACAAATGAGTCGCAAGTGCAGTTGAAAAGGAATTAATTGAATTGTTGAACTTTGCAGACCGTAAAGCAGTCTATTCACAATTGATTGCTAACGTCCAATTGTAAATGAACACAAGTGCACTAATTGTGTGTACATTTTCTGTTAAACAAATATTTATAATTTGTACAATTCTTGTAGGTATAAATTCAGAAAAAAAAATGTTTGCAGCATGTAAGGATTGCATGTGAGGATTGATAAAAATAGTTGCGAGTTTTCCGTAAACTGTTGTCATTGATGCAAGTTTGTATCATGTGATGCAACTCATGGCAATCCATTACCTATAAATTGAAGCTGTTATTATTAATTCTATAGGATCTTTGACGCTATTTCTCTACCTACTCTTTAATAGTCTTCAATCAGTAAGACGTAGTTACCCCAACAGGTAAACAGATTCTGTAGGTATCACGCAACTATTCCTATTTACAGAGCCGGCTAATAGGATTCTCAGGAATATATTTAGAAGCAAAGCCTTATCTGAGAACATTAATTTTTATATTGAAGCAAGTTGTAGCGTAGTAGGTGTAATCATTATTAATTAATAATTACGTTAAAACCTTGAGCCTGCCTACATTTAATATTTTCTAAAGATTATTTAACTACCGGGAGATAAATTTACTAATAATAAGGACCCCTTTTTTACTAAATGTAATCATTGGGAAATGAATTTGGTAGTAGCCTGTACTTTGAGAAAGTACAAAAGGCTGACCTAAATTTGTAAACACTGGCATAGGTAATCTGCGACACCTTGCGTTTAAAGGTATAATTATGAAATTTACCCAAACATATTTGTAATAGAACTGTATAAATTATATAGAAGAAGGTACTTCGTCCAACAATTTAATAGAACCTGTATCAAAAAGATTTCTGTTGAAACTGTATTTCTAATAGTAGATTTAATTCACAGAAACCATTTCTTACTTCCGTTAACACACCATTAAAAATAAGTAATATAGTATATCTATACTATAATATTATAAAGTGGTAAAATTTGTTTGTAAGTTTGTATGTAGGGGTAATCTCAGGAACTACGGGTCCGATTTGAAAAATTCTTTCAGTCTTAGATAGCCCATTTATCGATGAAGGTTATAGGCTATATAGCCTATAACCTTCATCGATAAAAGGCTATTTATATTATGGGCTATTTGTCTTAGCGTATATACGCTAAGACAAATAGGAGCGGAGCATTAATGGAAAATGTGACGCAAATGAAGTTGCGCGGGTCAGCTAGTATAATATAAGTAGGTTCACATGTCTAGTTCAGAACATAAGGCGTATCAGAAACGTTGAAAATACTAGGGAAAATTGTTTCGCCTTAGAAGCAACTTTAAGTGCAAGTCAGCTTGTCTGTAATAACTAAAAGGAAACCGACAGAGCATATAAATATACTTCCATAATAAGAAAGGCGGTAAGTGTCATGGCGTGGCAGACAATCGGCGATTCGCCGTAATGTCGGCAGGGCGAGTGAGATGCGTGACAGTCCTGCATGAGCTCGTCCATCACGACTAATGGATCGTTAGCCGCACACACTTCGCTAATAATACTCCTGCTCAAACAAATAATTATCACGTATACCAAATTCAACGTAGGAGGCGAAACCACACTGTTATCCCAATTACGCCTTGAGAGTTTTAGAGCAGCCTCCCGACAAATCCTTTCTGAATAAGTGATTGCTTGGAAACCAAATAAGCGTCTGAAATTCGGGCTTTTACATTAATTATAATGAATGAGCTGGGAACGTAGAATAGTTCTTGCTAAATATAAGTACGTCGTTGAAATTAAAAAGCATGCGGTTTCAGGGGCACATTCCCGAGGCGCGTCGCGCAGGCATGCGGCGCGGGGTGGTGCCGGCTGCCTCCTCCTAACCCGCCGGGTATCATTCATACCCTGGAATTGGGTCATTAGGACGATTGGGAAAAATAATATTCTTTTGTTTATCACCTTGAATGAGTGCTGTTGAAAGCAGCACCGTGTTTTGTGTTTTATTAGTAGGCGGCGGCTATACAATGCTCTAGACAGCGTTTTGTTAGCAATTTTCGGAGGTTATGGAGGTAGTCCAGGAAATTTTAGCGGTTGTTTGTATTTTATGATCAGTGTAAACATTCATTGGAATTTAGTTATCCGTGTATCCGATTCCGTAGACATAGCCCAGCTTTGGTGATTAAATAATTCATTAATAGCATTATTTATGTTCTTAGATCGTTGAAATTTTAAAAGAAACTTTCCAAAATATAACCTAATCATAAGAAATCTTTCAAAAAAGATTTAAGCTTAGAGAACAATCATAAAAGCTATGTTAAGTCTGGAAAAACTTCGTTTTACTGTCAAATAACAACGAAAATCACGGTTAAAAGAATACTACAGATGGTAAGGGCACGAAAAAAACGAGATGGTAAATATTATGTTCCAATGAGTAAACACAGTAAACAGGGTCTATTTGCATGCCTTGTCGAAATATAGGTCAGGTCGCGATATCTCGGTGGCAGGGGCTGGATGCAACGGCGCCCCGCTAACCCAGATGCAGGCGCGCAAGGGCACGCCCGCACCCCGCGCCCGCACCCCAGCCGGCAGCCCCGCAACCCTCGCCCGACACAACCACTCTACAAGAGCCCCCAGACCTCGTACATCACCACCCTGTCGGAAATACTCAGCTAAGGGAAGCTCGGAAGTACCAGGGCAGACCAACCTATACTGGTCGCGTGACCAAACTGACAAGAGACTGCATTTCCTAATAATAGCTCCGAGTGAAATGCTTTTAAGATCCCGGAGACTTTTAATCTCATTTTTGATACAGATTGTTCTTTACGGAGATTTATTTTTTAATTTGAAGCTGTAAGTAAAGTGCTACGAGAAAAAGTACTTAACACTTTTGAATATTATGACGATAAAAAGGTGTGAATCTTTCTGTCTTCGTGAATAAACAATGGCAGGTGCTGTTAACGTTAAGCTTTTGTAATTTAAAGTGTTATTTTTTTCAAGTCATTTACCGGAAAACCGTACGTGATTAAGGTATGAAATTTTTACTCTTGTATTTTTAGTACAATGATTAACTGCAATAGGTAGGTAGGTACATGTTACTATGGCAGTTCTTATCGACGTACTTAGTTACAGCACAGTATAATTACAGACAGGATTGAATGTAGGATGTAGGCATAGACGTAGTATATGAGATCATTGTATTACGAACAAGTCAAAACAAGTTGAAATATTAACGTTATAACTCGCCGTTTCCTACACACGTTAATTAAAAAGCTTAATCTTTCAACTGCGAAATATTGCTATTTTTAACTTTTGTATTTTTATTTTATGTTTCAACTTCAGGACTGAAACTTTCTATTGTCTATTTTTCACGGAGATATCTATTGTACTACTTACTCGTAAGTAAACTTTCAGAACTTTCATACCTGCTTTATACGCACATTGTAAACCTTTTAATCTGAGTCCAACTACCTCACCAGTTATGAGCTCCAGGATCCGTGGAATGTTTATCACACCACTACTAATGTGTTTTACGTTGTCCAGTCAGTATGACAAGGAAGAACGATCAACGAAATTCAAGCCAGATAAACCGCACTGGCATTAGTGTGATTCTAAGAATTTGTCCAAACAAGTTACGAAGCTCGAAGAACACATAAACAATCTGTGTTGACGCACACAGAGGCAGTGTGTGTGATCGTGGGTATACAATGAGTGTATGACAGTACGAGGCGTGAGCACGCGAAGCCTGGCAACAGAGCGGGTAGAGGCTGTGTGCAGACACGCGCTGCTGTGTGGGTATGGAGGTGCTGCCTGTGTGTGTATGAGCGTGGGCGGTGTACACACAGAGCAGAGCTTTCACGACGCAGCCTTGGCCGCGAGACACGTGCGTCAGTAGGGCGGTGCCCCGGCCCTACGACAGCCTACTATCGATGTCCACTAGACATAACACAGCTACTACGCTTTTCCTTGAAGATTTAACGGCATTCTCCTAATATAAAATGTTATACAAGAATATTAAACATTTCTTCTTAGTCGTCATTAGAACTTTATTGTGTGTTTGGTGGCTTATGCAATAATCACGTTGAATGGGTAACATTTTGTGGTAATCTATCTAGCAGTGGACTTTATCAGATTTCTTGTGACTCATGTTTTCTTTGACGTTGTATCTAGATTATAGGCGTAATTTGTTTGTGGCTGTAAATAATAAAGAGTACCTACATATACTTAGGAACTTATGCCAGTGCTGGCTATGTGTGAATGGAATAGTTTTTTTATATAACTACGAGAAAGGCAGCGTCCATAGAAGGTCATCCGAAATTCCGAATGATCATTCATTTACGAACAGCCGGCTTGTTTATTTGTTTACCGCTCGTACAGCACCGCTCGCTGTAGAGTCACATCAGAAGACATTGAATTTTAATCAGATTTGCCTAGAACGCATTTAAAGTAGAATTGGTTTCAGACCCAATTGAGTCTGGCTGAGACACATGTTTTATTCCTGGTGGTTGCAAGACTGCAAAACAAGAAAATATAAAATAGGAAGCCCAAAGTTATACGTAGGTACCCAGGTTATGCTTAAGTTACGTTAACAGTTCCAGTATTCTGTTTTATGCCGTCTGTAGAGAAGCCTACGAGTCCCATCGATGAGGACTGAATTATTCAGATGTGCGGTTTTATAACATTGAAATGATCTCTAAAAGAAACATACCCGGGAACTCCACCGTTTATCGATACCATGAACAACAGTGTTGAATCCCTTCTCTTGAAGCGGAACGGGCGTGGAGGCAGGCGGAGGGTGTCTTCCCCTCGTTCCTCTCGCTCTATCAGCTGAGCGACACGTGCAACGCCTATACTATTTCGTCTAGTGTACACCAGCACTACAAACGTAAGGCGCACAGGTCAGCCAGGCATCTCGGCTGTTTGCTTACACAAACAAGTTACACACAACACACATTTACATGTTATGTAAATTGTTAGGCACCATTTGGGAATAGTTCGTAATACATAAACACCTCGTACCTACCTACATGTTACCTATAAATTGTGAATTCGTAAACTGGGTGTGATCTTAACTACGCCGTTGAAAGAAACATTGGTGTACGAAAGTGGAACACATGAAACTTTGGCGTAAATAGAAAGAGTAACTTATAAAAGATTTTCCGGTTGTACCAATTCATTTTTTTAAAATCATTTTCTGCCTAGCCTTTTTTTCAACTATACTGTGGTCACTGGTCAGCTTCCAGTCGAACTGGATTCACCTGAATACCTGTATTTTGATATTTTTGTTAGGTAAATTGTAATGTAAGAAATTATGCTTTCTTTAAGTCTTGTTTCAAGCTAGCTAAAAACTAGGAAACAGCGCCAGATATTTCTTTCACTTAGCAATGGAGTCTGATTTTCCTGTAAATCCTTTCCACTCCATTTCATGCCTATCTATATACTTATAATAAATCTGTAGAGAGGTCAATTCTGTACATGAAATATATTTCCAAAATAACTATCAGGGGGTGATTAGGGATCAATACTGATGCCAAAAATGCATCTATATATACTTATAATAAATCTGTAGAGAGGTCAATTCTGTACATGAAATATATTTCCAAAATAACTATCAGGGGGTGATTAGGGATCAATACTGATGCCAAAAATGCAATCAGTAAAATTTTTGTCTGTGTGTCTGTCTGTCTGTCTGTCTGTCTGTATAACCGTTATAGAAACAAAAACTACTCGACGGATTTTAACGAAACTTGGTACAATTATTATTCATACTCCTGAGCAGGTTATAGTATACTTTTCATCACGCTACAATCAATAGAAAAAATGAAAAAAAAAAAAAATGTGAAAGTTTGGTTGTTTGTTACTCAATCACGCCAGAACGGCTTAACGGATCTTAATGAAATTTAGAACAAAGATAGATTATAGTCTGGAATAGCACATAAGCTACTTTTAATCCCGGGAACATGTTCCCTAGGGATCACGCGGGCGAAGCCGCTGGTAGAAGCTAGTACTTATAATAAATCTGTAGAGAGGTCAATTCTGTACATGAAATATATTTCCAAAATAACTATCAGGGGGTGATTAGGGATCGATACTGATGCCAAAAATGCAATCAGTAAATTTTTTGTCTGTCTGTCTGTCTGTCTGTCTGTCTGTCTGTCTGTATAACCGTTATAGAAACAAAAACTACTCGACGGATTTTAACGAAACTTGGTATAATTATTTTTCATACTCCTGAGCTGGTTATAGTATAATTTTCATCACGCTACAATCAATAGAAAAAATGAAAAAAAAAAAAAGTGAAAATGTGAAAGTTTAGTTGTTTGTTACTCAATCACGCCAGGACGGCTTAACGGATCTTAAAGAAATTTAGAACAAAGATAGATTATAGTCTGGAATAGCACATAAGCTACTTTTAATCCCGGGAACATGTTCCCTAGGGATCACGCGGGCGAAGCCGCTGGTAGAAGCTAGTTTGAAATAAAATTCTGTAAAAAAATATTAATGTTTTCGTACCTACACGATGTTCAGCTGCCACACTCACAACCGAATCTCTACATACTTGCATAGCATTACGAAGGATAGTAGAGAGAAGGGAAAATAGAGTCCTGCCAGAGATTTTTTCAATATAAACGTTAGGTACTTACAGATAGGATACATGTTTTCGTTATTTTTTGGTAAATGGGGAAAACGCCAAATACCTAAGCGCACATGTCCTTATCAGTGACGGATTAACCCTTAATCAAATTAAGCAATTGCCTAGGGCATCACGCCTGGGGGGGCACCAGAAGAAGCACAAAAAAATCCGTCCTTAGGGCATCACGTCACCAAAAACCACACCAAAAAAAGTTTCTACTACTACGAAAAGAGTTCGTTCTAGACACAGAGATTGTCTATTAACACATAACACGAAGGTAAGGCTTGCATCAGGGTTTTGATAAGCAAATTCATGAAGAGAATGTTTACTGGGAGCACGTTTTACAGAGAGTTATAGCTGTTATTCGCACTTTGGCAGAAAGAGAGCTTCCTTTTCGCGGTGCAGTAGAAAAAAATTGGATCCCCTCAGAATGCAATTTTTCTAGCGTTGCTGGAACTTATAAGTGAATTTGATCCCTTTTTAGCGGCACACATAACCAAATATGGAAACACCGGAAAAGGAAACGTCTCTTATTTATCTAAAACGATCTACGAAGAGTTGATTATGATAATGGCCCAAGAAGTGCATGGTAAAACTATATCTCAGATAAAAGATTCTAGATATTATAGTCACTAGTAGATTCTACGCCGGATTTAACGCACATGGTCCAGCTCAGCGTAGTTATTCGCTATATAAAAGATGGGCAGCCAGTAGAGCGATTTCTTACATTTATTGAGTTGGAAACACATCACACAAGAGATGAACTGGCAAAGCAGACTCTTCAATACCTTGAAGAACATTGTGGATTAGATTTTTCAATATGCAGAGGCCAGTCTCCTACAATGCTTTAAATATGTCTCAGGTATGTTACAATGGCATGCAGCAGAAGATTATAGAGGCGAATCCGTTTGCAACATATATCCCATGCGCGGCCCATTCTCTCAATGTAGTAGGTCGAAGCGCCGTGGATTGTTCCTAGCCGCTGTTATTTTTTTGTATTAGTCCAAAATCTACAATCTGGTTCAGCCACAAGGTGGCGCATAAAAAAAGATGATTTGGATAATGAACGTGTTTTGAATTTTTTATCAGAAACGAGATGGGAAGCACACGTTAATACGACATCAGCTATTTCACAGACACAATAAAATTATAGTGCATTAGACGTCATTTCTGTGGATGACATCAAAAAGGAGAAACCAGAAGAGAAGCAGCTAATTTGTCAAATGAACTACTAGAATTGGAGTTCGTAGGTACGTTGGTCATGTGGGACGAAATTTTGCAAACCTTCCGAAAAGTCAGCAAGGTATTATAAGACCCAGAAGTTACTCTAGAGACACAAATCACTCGTGGATTTTTAAGAAAAATTGCGGTGCAACTTTGATTCTTTGGAAGCCCGCGCAAAAGAAAAGCTACCAGATGTGGAATACAAAGACACACGTCAAAGACGAAGAAAGAAAATGCCCAATGATGGTTCAGCTCCTGAAGTAAGTTTCGGCCCAAGAGAACAGTTCAAAATAACGAGTTATTATAGCACCATTGATAAATTTAATGCAGAGATGTGAAAAAGAGGAGAGATATACAAAGAAACAGCAGACAAATTCTCATTCTTGAATAAAATACCCAATGCTGATAAAATTATGTGTCCCGCTCAAACTGCAGAATACAGTCAGCAAAGTACAAATCTAGTAAACACATATCCAGTAGACTTTAACACCGAATTAATAACAGAAATTCAACAGTTTCATTCATATGTCATACCTATAGTAAAATAAGTTCCAGACCCAGTGATTCGGCTTTCACAATTGTATAAAATAATACATGATGATAAAATTTAATCAGCTTTCCATACTGTGGAAACAGCCCTGCGTATATTTGTATCGCTTATGATTACAAATTGCTCAGCGGAACGTTCTTTTTCAAAATAAAAAATGAAAAAAGGGCAAAGATGATACAAGAAAGGCTCGATAATTTATCGATATTAGACATAGAGTCCGATATGTTAAAACGTTAGACGTTAATACTATCTTGCATGAATTCAATGCCCGGGAAAGCCGCAAGATGCATTTCAATAAATAAATATCTTATTTTACAAAAAACTATTTTTTAGGCGGTATCGGCACCGATTCTAGTTGACGTACGGGGGCCCACAGGCGTGGATTGCTTAGGGCATCAAGTAGTCTTAATCCGCCACTGGTCCTTATGTAAGTACCAAGTAACTCACGTGCCAAAAAGATCACTATCGGTCCGTTCAGTTGTTTAGCTGTGAAAGCTGTGACTTTCACATTTACCTTTAATATCAATATGGATAATGTTCACAATGTCTGTCTACTTCGGGATAGGCCAAAACTATCTGCTGGCTAAGAGAAACCGCATTGTAGGACTATTGATCACGTTGTCTATTTTTAGCTGGTCTACATAGCGGACAGTTTGACCAAAACGGTTGGGTGGTTTGACTGCTTTAATTTCACTCCAAATCTCAGATATCTGAGATTTGAAGTAAAATTACTTAAAACATTCAATCTTCTGGGATACATTTAGGGCTATTTTAAAAAGGATAATTCAGTACATTTGATATCGGTCCGGACTTCATGTAATAAATTCAAGCAATTACTAAAACTTAGACTTTTATTTAGAACTAGGTTTTACCATTGTATACTAAGTAGGTATTATCGCTACATATTATAAAAAAAGACTTCCGCCGCGTCTATCTGTCTGTCTGTTCGCGATAAACCCTAAAACTACTGCACTGATTTTCATGCTATTTTCACCAATGGATAGAGTGGTTCTCGAGGAAGGTTTTAGTGCATAATTTGTCAAGCAGGCGAAGGGCACGGGCATCAGATAGTTACAAATACTTACATTAAAATAGACTACAATAAAAATACTCAAATAGGTACCTACCTAACACCTCGACAGAATTCAAACAGTAATTTATTAAAGCTTTCAAAGGGTTCAAAGTACGTCGAGATTACCTACGGTAAGTACCTAATATAAAATATCGAGCATATAATGAATACCTCATGTGCCTTTTATCCTCGTGCGTACTGACTAGGTATCTAAATTTTAATATTTAGTACTGAAAATTCCTGACGGTTCGTACCTGATATTTGACAAACCATTGAACAGTAAAGCTGTATAAGCAGCGGTAGAAAATTCAGAACTGATTGTTACCAGTGCATACCTCGGCGCACAGACTTAAACGCTGAGGTTTTCATTAAAGTAAGATACTTCATTAGTTACCTTTTTCCACATCATAGCCTTCTTTGGCAGCGAGCGTTTTTCATAGAAGTTTCCTGTGATTCAAAAATGTTCACATATAATGCCACAAGGGATCACGTAGGTATATTCTCGTATAACAAATTCGCCCGTCACTTTGTTTTGTAACCCGTCGATCTGATATGCGCGCGCGCATGAATGCATTCGCTGTGTGACGGCTTCCCCATATGGCCAAGGCTAGGCCTTTTATGGCTCATATAAGTGGCCACTCACCCACCGCCTGAACGAGCTCGCCATATCAATGAACTGGCCATCAATAAAACATGTGGCACTAAGCCAGAAAAGGAAACGGCGAAATGAGAAAAAGAAATATTTGAAAAAGGTATTCGATGCGTACACTCGATTGTTTGTGCGATTTGAAAGCATTCAATGTAAAGCTGAGCGCACACACCATGAATTATTCGCGTCCATTGCTTTTTGCTTTTCGCGGTACTATCCACCATACTTGTCGTAATTGATTCAATATCATTACATAAGTATCGTTGTGTGGCCTTACATAATAGTTAACTGTAGGGGTAAAGACGTGCATTTTATACTAGAACTGATAATGAATGAGTGATTCAAATCGAATCCATCAAACCAGTGTCAATACGTGCGCGTTATTTTAATGAAGCTTTTCCTGCGAAACAAAAAAATGTCTTTGAGCAACTCTATCAAGTTGGTTCAGCGCGTCACAATTTTTATCCGTCAATAACAAAATATGTGATATGAATCAATATTGAATACAATGCTGTACGTACCTACTTCTACGTACTAGTTATAACAGACAAGTTGCGACTTGTTGTTCCTGGGTGTGCCCGACCTCTGAACCTAACCTAATCTTGAATTGGTAGTAACGTGAGATGGAGGCGAAAATAAAAATATTTCGTTGAGGTCTCGAGTCGTGGGAAGCCAGACGAGCTGACCGGTCACGAAGCACATTCCTGCGGCTGACACAGACACTCTTCAACGTAGCCAATCGCACACAAACATGTCGGGCTCGGAAATGACGACAAAATGAGTTTTAAAAAAATTTACAAACTTCAACTGTTTATTGACTGACGAAAAGAAACCTCAGAAGTTACAAAAAGGATAGGTTCCATAATTATGTTATGCATATAGGCTCTATATAGGTAATGCCAAATCCGATTGAGTTAACAGTAATTAATCTATTCCCTTCAAATCATTGCTAGCTAAGTCTGTACGAATAAAAGCTCAGTACAAAGCCTTCACTTGGATTTTTGTGCTGACTAGGTTTGCGTTCCTGTCATCAAAGTATGAATGCCTAGTTTTATTTTATAACCAGTCCTGGACAGAGGCCTTTACTGCGTAAGGCCCGTTGTATTTTTCGCTTACCATCGTGCAGAGCTCCGTGCTTCCTTGCAGGAAATTTCATCACGTGAATAAGCACGACAGAAAATTACCAGTTATTCCATTATCAGGGACTTTTTCATGAACCCTATTTTTTATGTTTAAAAAATAATAATGGTGAATGGTTTATTTCTATGCCCACGGTCCCCTAATGAAGTAGTTTGCACAGCTGCATTCCAGGCGCTCATTTTCTGGGAACACACATCTTTAATGGTAAGGTGGAATGCAAGTTTTTTAATGGCAGTGCGTGTGCGTATGATTTTTCATTGAAATTTAAAAAGAAAACGCCTCGCTCGTGAAGTAATAAAAGCAGCGCTGAGCACGCCGCCGGGCGTTTGTGCCATTCTTTCTTTTTTTGTCGTCTGCAATCCTTAGCTTGTTTTATTATGTGATGACAAAACAACTTCTATTTATGGTTTTAGCCGAGCAATGTAGCGAATACCGAGCAGCTTAGTACTATTATCTGTACATTTATGTATACTATAAATTCTATTTCGGTGCGTAGCTACGAGTCTACGAGACCATAAATCTGTAGCATATCTACCTTCTTTGAGATCTATCGTGTGATTTGCTACAACCAACTGCTTTAGTAATGATAATCCATTTAAAACAATCTGACATAAATGATTTTCGATAAATGTGGTCCAGGTATACAATATGATCAGTTTATGAGGTCGGTAATAAAAGGCAGGTATTGGCGTGATTATCACCGAACGGAATAGTTCCCATGAGTTTGTCGGGAAGCCTCACAGGCGCGATCACGCGATGTGCGCCCGCGCAATCCGCGTGAGAATCTCCATAAAAGGACATCACTTAAATTCTTTAAACTTTCCGTGAGTATGATAAAAATCAAATTAAAGTCACTTCAAAAATATAGACGAAACTTGTAACATTAAAAACATGATTAATCACATCTCTTAAAACTTCTCTACCAGTTTTTCGTTGTTTCTCAATAAAAACTATATACATTAAAAGGTTTCTGGTTTAAAAAACAACATTTATCAAACATAAAAAAATTGAATTTAGTTGATTCTTAGAAAAAGTTCGGGCGGTCCCTATATGGAAAGATAAAAGGGGTTATGGAGGGCATCGTTGGTTGTTTGCGTGTGTCGGGCGGGTGAGCAGATACTGGCGGCGAGTGCTGCGAATATCGGCACGAACAGGTTGCCTGTGTTTGTTCGTTTAATGGGTCACATCACAACACACAAGTGTAGTCCTTGTGCTGCGACTGCCGCGGCCGACTGCCCACACGAATTGAGAGAATCACGTGCACTGGACACGCAACACTGTGGCCAATTTCGTGCACCGCACTCATACCAAATTGAGACTAAACGGTTGAATTTAAAATACAGACACAGATTAATGACAGCACTGGCTTTTGGACACCTCACAGTTTTGAGGACGTTAGCTAAGTGAGGACAAAGAACTAAAAGCATGTTACGAAATGTGGCAGTCTTGGACGTTTCAAAGATTTTAGAAAAGACATTTGTAGAAAGAACATTTAACAGATCGTTTTAGACAAAATACCCAGAGAAAAGCAACCGTAGTTAGCAATTTTACAGTAATAAACAACAATAATTTGAGTGGACGAAGAAGCAGCCACTCAACAATTTGTTTTCTATTAAAGAACGCTGCTTCCGGGTCGGCGGCTCGGCGCACGGTCACTCGACAACAAACAAATTCTTAGCGCACCTAATAGCCTGTGTAAACAAAAGTAGGTGTTTCTACACCAGTCAGGCCATCCGAATTGATAGCTAGGTGTTACGTCACCAGTTTAGCAATATTTACGTAATACGACAGTTTCTATTTTTTGCAAAAACAATCTATTTCTATCACCGCTCGTAGCAATCTAATATTTTATTAGACCATCTGTTACCTACTTAATATTTTTGTTGGTAATTAAATCGTTGTATGTCCTAGTGGTTTTATTTTACTTCTTTTAAACATTTGTTCAATAGCTAACTACGTTCGCTATTGGTCTACTTTCTGACAAAGGCTCCTGTCCTCATCCTGATGAGTCATAAGTATATCATATCCTTACAACACACGATACAAAGAAAAGTTTAAGTCAAAAATAAAGAAATGAAATAATATATTGTCGTGCAATTTCATCACGCATTAACGTGTCTAACTCTAGGAAACAAGGAAAGGGGTCAGTGTTTATCAAACATCCTAATTTAGTGAACTCACATTTATATCATTAGTAGCGTAGAACCGATGTGGGACACGCTAACAGACGGGCTTTCTTAAAATAGCATCGTTAATGAGTGGAGTGCGAAATGATGAAGCTTAAGCGCCAATAAACAAATGATGGCCGACAATAATTGCGGCGCAGGCGGGGTCGCGGGACCGCGTAGTGCGGAAGTCGCGCGCCAATGCTGTTCACTATCATCGATTTATATTTCCATTAAAACTACTAATGCTAATTTCGGGTGATTATAATTGGCAGCGACGTAAAGGCTACGAGTATTTTTGTAAGTCAAGGCACGTAAACAAGTTTGTGGTTTCTCGCCTTCGTTCGTATACCTACGTTTGGAACTTTAAGGCTTTTCGGAGAATTGTGGGCCGTGTTCGATATTTGGAATTTCGAATCCACATCTAGAGATTACAAACAGGCTTGTGCATGGATTTTGAGAGACTGGAGTCGGAACTGGATATTTCTAAGAAAAATATACGATAACCTAAACTTGGTTTGAAAAATGAATTAGAATTAAATAACTTTGAAAAAATTAATTGAGTTCACTCCTGAAAAAACGACGTTACAAAAATAATTGTTCCAACGAAAATTAATTAATTTTATATTTTCCTGAGAAAACTTCCATTCATTTTTCCCAGGAAACGACAAGAATAGCTTCTTACAAATGTATTTCGGAAAGTAGAGCGTTCTAACGAAGTTGTTAATACTTTGTGTCTGATAAAAAATGATGTAATCTTCATTCGTTAAAAAAACAAGTTTTATAAATTGGCACAAAATAAATCTAAAATATTGTTTGACAGACTTTTCTACCGCTTTTTGACTTCGCCAAGTGGCCAAATGTCAGTAAAACGACTAATTTACAAACAATCCAGCATAATAATTAATGTTGTAACATAGGTACCTATTAAACTAAATAACATAAATCATGTCTACAGAAATTTTCAGTTTATTCAGTTCTGTAGATTCGGATGCTTTACCATAGCACTTGAATACTCTTCTTCACTTATAATGACTCGTTACAACCTGCTTGCACATTATTATTATTATTTTTTTGTACTTTTTAAAACACAATTACCTACAAATATGAAATATTTGAGGTATAATTTGTGTTAAGGTGTGCCTAACTTTTAGGAACATGACACATAACAACATGATGGAACATGTCTGAAAGCAATTAAGTAGTACCTATTTAATATAAATTGCTAACTAAAATGTAAGAATGCTTTAGGGGCACACACTATTTGAAGTTTTAAATATTATTGTTGCCTCCCCCACAGTATCATATTTTAACCTAAAGGTTAACTGGTAGAGAATACCGTCTTGCGGTTAACTCCGCATATGTACCACTATTGCACATAGGTAAAGTTTTAATAAATCAATTGCATTCATCAACGCATCTTCTATTTTCTAGGTTTCGTTGATAAAGTAGCCAAACTGTTGAGTGACGTATTCACTAGATGTAATACCGACATGCTGCGCGGCTCTCGGCACGTCACCACGCGGCGCGGCGCGAGGCTAGCGGGCGCGCTGCGTACGCGCACCGCGGCAAGGACACCGACCCCCGCAACCTTGGCTATGCCAATTAATTTCAACAATGTTCTCTTACTCACTATTATGTGCACAAAATTATCTCCTGCATATTCAGATAGCTTGATTGTCGGTACCCATTTTCTAAGATGAAATGTCGAGATTAAGTGCTTTGAGCTTCCTGTATTCGGTTATTTATTACGCGATGCCTGATCTGCTGAGATTTGGCCGGTTGTGTAATTATCTCGAAACGGTGAAAGATGTTCTTCTAAGAACTTTTTAAACGTAATCGTAGCTCAGCTTTCAGCTTCTAGGACTCGGAAATACGGATATACATTTTTGTATCTATCAGAGGTTGCAATTCAAGAATAGAAATAGATTATCAGTTATATTGTTATCGTTTACGATTAGTATACTTCTCTATGTACCGCATCTGATTTGCCCTAAGTAGAGTTAGAAGAGAAAGTCTGCATTCAAGTAGGTAAATGATGGAAGGTGGAATAGGTAGAATCTTTAATCTCTGCCTGTTTTCCAATGATCACATCACATCTAAATATTTGGTAAAGCCAACGGTTTTTATTTGCAGGCAAAGAATCATGATTCACGAGAACAACCAAAACAGCGTGATGTAGGAACAACAATAACAAGGCCGGCGCTTAATCAATTCCCGGTAAGTTAAGCTCCAATGATTTACTCGAATAAGTTGTAAACACACCATTGTGTAGGGCAAGCGTAAATACTACAATTTTACTGTAGCCGCTATGGCAGGCGGCGCAGGATAATGACCCTAAGCGTGCGCCCGCGCAGCCCGCCGCGCCCGCTCCCGCCACAATACACGCAGGTATTTGTACTATAAACAACGACGAACAATACCCACTTACACATTTATGACACACCTACTTAATATTGTGTAAGTACGAGTAGGTACCCACAAGTACCGATTCACAGAGATAATACATCATTGACGAATGCTTAATGAAACGTGCAATCACGCTCGAGCAGAATGTCCTCATACTCTTCATAGTTAATGCGTTATCAATTTGACCACGGAATACATTCGTTGATGCTTGTGGTCATTTTGTTTAAATATAGCGATGATGAGGTAACTACCCGAAGTGAATGAGGAACTACACCATTTTGTGTGCGGAGATAGCGTTGTATCTAGACCACACCTATTTTGAACACTATTTCTAGGTTTGTCTGTGTAAGCTCGAATAGTAAAGGAACATTTATATACATAATATATATTTAACCTGGCTTTATGCAAACGGAAACTAGAATAAACATTATGAACCCACATAATGAAGCAAGTACCTAATTCTTTTCAGAGGCAAGCTGTTTACTATAAAACTCCATAAGTCAGTCTCGTAGTTGTAAACAAGAATACGGTTATGAACATTTTATTTCATAATTATAAATAACGAATAGCGTTAAACAATAAATACTTTACTTAATACCTAGCAATGTTTTCATTTTATGGGTTTCCAGGAAAAACACGCGCGATGAAACATCAAGCTCAAAATGAAATAATGGTTCTGTATGGATATGTATACAATGTTTAATGTAAATGTGAGCTGATGAGGTATCACGTGATGTCTCGTAGATACCTATATTAGCCCAATAAGTAGATATGCGAAAGAATGTTTCGTTTCCGGTGTTCGTGAATCGCTGTTTATTTTTACATCAAACCCGATTAAATGGTCCGTTGAATAATATCTCCTGCTATTATTATTTCTCAACATGAACGCCGTCCTCTTATTTTTATTCGAGATCAAGTTTTGATCTCATTACCTTCCGACGATTATTGTTCAAATGTCTGAAAAGTCTGTTCCGAAATATATGTGATATTCTAAAAGCACCAGCAATATGAATGGCGAATTCCTCTGCCCACTTACTGGCCTGAATGATTTCGACATTCTTGGCGCAGCTCCGATAATCTGAGAAAAAAAACGAGCGCCAACGTAAATAAGCCCACTCGGAGTTGAAAGTGCGCACTGCGGCGACTACGCGGCGGTCGGCGGCGCGCGCGCACCTCGGGAATAAATCACGTCGATATGGTACGCTCAACGCTCGGGATAACGTATTTTTACGCAACAGGGTCTTTGTTTATAGCTAGAATCGTCGTGGTCGCTTGTCGCTCGTCGTCCGGCAGACGGCTGGTTATTCAACCGCGCGCATTCCGCGCCGGCTCCACTTTTTGCTCGGCCTCGCCGCCGTCCTCCGCCGCCGCTGTGCTCCTCGCCGGTGAAAAACGACCAATTAGAGCTTTTACGGCAGGAATTAACATCGCGCATTGTCCGCGAGAGCACGCTGCTCCCCCCCCCCCCCCTCCCCCACACCACACACATAACTACTTATACTTATCTCAGTGAATACTTGGACGATCTTGACGGAGCGCTCACACAAAAACAAATATACACTCTGTATTATGCACATTTTGTGTTCGTTTATCTGAAAGAAGATGTTCCCATTGATGTGAGGTAAGAGCGATGGCGCCGCCGCGGCGTCCGACGCTATTATTTACTCGCCGATCAGCCATATACACACGCTTACACGACACCTCATAGAATGAAAAACCTCTTGGCACTTACCGGCGAAATTTTGAAGTAAACAATAACAAATAAGAACCTATATGAATGTGGATATATAGCTACCGTCATATTGAGAAACCTCAATCCTCTTGGGAACATGAAACTAGTGTATAATTTAACAAACAGTAACTAAAATCGGCAAAATAATTTGCCATGCGATAGATCTAACAACATGGAATTCACTTTTTAGTAAATAGGTAACGAAATGAGAAATAGTAACAGACATTACAAAAAAATATTCTAAATATCTGGAGTGTTTTGATTAGTCACATCGATTCGTTTTAATCTGGAGGCCTAGTGTCGGACAATGTATCAATAAAGAAGTAAAAAAGAACAGTTTATGGCTGAGCGTGGCCCCCGAGCACTGACGCCAATAAAAACCGATCAACGCGGACTTGGTGTTGCTACTCGTACGTAAAATTATCCTATCTTTAATTAAAAACATTTATGGTCACAACTCACATAAAAATCGAATTTGGAGAAAAAATACGCAGCCTAAATTTACGTAGCACTAGGACAAGGGCTACGAAAGTCGTATACTTTTCGTAGCGAAGGTCTACGATATAGGTCGTAGGCCTGGCTACGAAATTTTTGTGAGATTTATGACGGGGACTGAGTTATTTTATACTTTAGGTAGGTACCTAACCTACTAGAAATTAGAACTACCATTACGAAAATAGGTTATTCCTAAGTGCTTTCAGAAAATTAGAGTTATCAATTTTTAGAGTTAAAACTTTTTTTTAAATGTGCTTTGAACTATTGAAATTCAAAAGCACATGAGCCTTCCTGTAATAAAATTAAAATTTAGGATTTTTTAAAATTAAAAACTTTTTATTGGTAGTTTTCAATGTACGTCATGGTAACCCTACGAGCGCGCATAACAAAAGTTAACTCCCGGGGCGCACCATCAACATTATTTACATTTTTTTTTTATTCTGCGGCAAAGTGGTGTTGAATTACTATCTCGGAATGTTTAGTAGAGGCAGACACTAGGCGCGACGGCCTGCAGGAATGTGCCTCTTAAATTCCTCTGAGGAATTGTGTGACATCTTTTTACACGAACTTTTACTAAACAGAAACGCGAATCTTAGAAATGCGTTTATTTATGTTTAACTGTGTTTGAAACTCTAGCTTCTCCGAATAGTTAAACAGATGTGGAATATCATTAAAATAACTTACCAACTAATACTCAACATCTCAAGAAGCTTATCCAGAAATCTAGGTAACGCACGTAAATTCACACGGTAAGTGTCATATAAATTAGAAACTATGTCTAATGCGAATGAAATGTAATAAACTCTATAAGGCTAACTAATCATTCCTTTAACGTGGCCCCCAGTTGTGAAAATCGCACAATTATTCCTAAATTGTGCGAAATAGGACGAAATTAACAAGAGCCTTGTGTTTTATTACATATTTAAATATCTTCTTAAGATAGCCTTACTTAAATAATGTTAATAGATGTTAATTGTCACGATTAATGCTGAATCTGGTCGAAACTTAAGATAGCAAGAACCGAACTACATGTTTTATTCAATGCTTTAGGAGTAAGATAATCTCAAATGGCAAGGTTACCGAGAAATGGTCTTCCCTGAATATGAAAACTGATTTACCTTATGTACCTTCCTAGAGAGAGTGAGAAAATAGGTAGGTAATTTATTTTGTTATTAATTGCCAAGTAAAAGTAGTAAATTTCAAATAGATTGTGTAACCTCTCTTTTTCCGATTTCACTTTTTCAAGCAAATTATTAAGTGAAATATTTCCATACAATTTTTAATAGACCGTGTGAATGGTGACAAGAATTAAATTTCATTGATATTATAAATTTAAACGTATCATTTACACGGATCAATCATAGCTCACTTACCTGAGCCGTATCTACCCAAATCTAAATTTGGGAAAGACCCTTTTGAGAGAAAAAAAATACTACCTGTGTCCCCGGCGTCACCGAGACCTGTCAGATTTACTACGAAACTACGTTAAAGGGGAAAAAAATGACAACTTTGTATGAGGTGGCGCTTAGTTGTAAGTGTCATTGTGTAGTTTACAATAAGTCGAGTGGCTGCAGAGCGGCGCTATTCGGCGTTCTATTATGGTTCGACACCGTCCGTGTCCAGGTACTACCTGACGAGCCCAATACCCGCCGGCCCGTTACACTGTCGCCAACAATACACGCAGTGTGGGTGTGCCCTACAAATAGACAAGGATAATTGCTATCCAACAGTTAAAATTGGTACTGAATACCAAGAGTGGAAGACACACTATTCAACAGTACACGTCCAGCTTGACATTTAATTATAATTTCGTGTATTTTAATACAACTGAACGTTGAAATAACAAAAGTTTTTACATGGTAAATTTTCCTTTGTGAAATTATAATAACATTTTTGGGATTCTGTTTTACTTAGCCTTTAAATGTCAAGATTGTTTTATCTATCTATAAAGGATAAACTTTATGACGCAATTAATTTATTAAAAATAACTCACCAAATCGTAACATGCATAATACATGTCTAGAATGAAAAAAAGTCATATCATTGCTCATGTGAACTCTATATTTTGTCACAAAAAAACTAGTGTAAGAATCAAGTACCTATTCACACGGACATTCATTAGTCGCACTCACAAAGCACAATGGACATATTGGGCCCATGTGTGTGCCGAACCCTTCACGGACGATTGTGTCCACATTGTGCACAAATCACAGACTTTACCGAAATACTGTCAAAAGACCAACACCGACTTTTGCACTTCATCAAAAATAAATTTATCTGGGAATAATGCAGTCTCAACCTGTTGGACCAGACCCTTTTTGTTTGTATCTACACAATGCCTTGAAAAAAATCACCTTCATCGTTTTTGCACCCCATTGTGAGCCATACACTAAACTGAATTATTGTTTCTAACCAAGTTTTTATGTGGCGTTTTCGAGTGGCCTATGAATAGATTCTTTTCAAAATGACCATTTCATTGTTTGTTCAATTCAAAATGCCACATTACCTTGTTCAATCGTTTTTTTCTCCAAGCAGAACTCTATTGAACTGCGAATATGAATGCTTAACAAAGATTTAATTTGGAACATTGTTACAAAAAACAAGCATAATACATTAATACTTAAGTACACTTAGGTACCATGAAAAGTAACATGCGATGATGGCGATAATTTTCAGCAATCAGCATAATAAATATATGTTTATATCTGTCGGTATATTCGTTGCTTCTTACAACATCTATTATACGCGACTGGAACAGCAGATATCAAAGAACCCGAACTATTATTCTGAAGGCATTGCCCATTTTCAGGCCACCTGTTGGATCAAACGTTTCGAACGAATGTGCCTCTGTACGCCCTCTATCGGATATGCAACGAACCAAGCAGCATTTGCGTTATGCGTCGTCACCGGACCAAGACAATGGCAGACGGTTGCGTGTTTTCCCAGCTGAAGCTATGCACATACGCTAGATGGCGCATATGTCACCTACACATGAATATAAATAAACCTTTGTACTGGGTCTAAACCAGCTTTATATCCAGCATATCGTAAGCTTTATTTCCTTTTGGTTCTTTCATGTCAAGCAGTGTCAAAGAAGCACTCAGTGTTAACTTTGTAAATTGAAATATGTGTTGTTAAAAAATTATCAAATTTAAAAGTATTTTCAAATGGCTGACTTAATATTTCCCAAGCGCTGCTACACAGCGCGCTCGTCCGGCTACAAGTACCGTACTCTGTCCACCAACACCGGGGAACGTAAACGACGGGACAGCAAGGAAGACACTGCCCTTGAAAGGAAATTCAAAGAACTCAGCAAGGCAATCCTAACCAGGGTTAATAAAGAAGTTGACGAGACGCATAAAGCAAGAGAATCTATTCTGGGAAAGTTCGCAAAACTCGACGCTAAAATCAACTCGATGGTGGAAATTCAGAAGACGATGGCAGAGCTTCATACCAATTTGCACACTGTGAGCTTTACGCTTGTGGAATTGATGGAAAAAGTGGACAGGCTTGAAATCCTTAGTTGTCGTGCAGACATGTTGAGCACACAATCTAACATGACCACGCTGATGGCTGCGGAGCCCATTGCAGAAGAAACGGAAGACTGTGACTCAGTAATAACTCGCGTGTAGCAGTCGTAGTAGTAGGGAGTAGTGGCATGACGGGCTATTTACATTACAATTATAATGCATTTGTTGAAGTGCAATAATCTATGCAATAGTTCTGTTATCGATGGCTGTCCAAACGTTGTAGGTAAGTAATATGGAAATGTTTTCAAATGGAACTAATTATTTCCAGACTATACCTACAGCAGCTTTATAGGTAATTAAGATAGAAGCTAGGTCAACAACCTTCGATGAATTCAACATCTCCGAAACGACCATAATTGTGTACTAACATGAATTTTTAGACATTCTAATTTTCAACATATGCTTCCCTACTTAGTTTAAATTCAGTTAGGTAAATCAGAAACTCTGGATTTCTTAACTGCTTTTTTAAAAATGTAGGCATCTAATAAGAATTCTACACTTCAGTTTGTGCAATATTTATGTAAATACTCTTAGTTGCTTAATGTTTCGTGGCTAACGTTTATGTGATACAAACTATTTCCCTGACATATTTTAATTTATTTTGTTCCCGTACCCCAAAACGGAACCCATAAATTTAAGGATCACTCTGTTGTCCGTCCGTTCGTCAATCCATCCGTCCGTCCGCCCGTTTGTCCGACCGTAAATACCCCTTATCTCGAGAACGTGCAGAGGTATCGAGTTGAAATTGAAACCATATACTCAGGTCTAAGGTCCCTTGAAGCTGTAAACAAAGATACGGCCGTTTATGCCGCCAGAAAACGTATATTTCGGCACTCTCAAGAAAATCAAGTTGTGTAGTGTTTCCCGTTGACCTAGAACTATGAAATTTGGCTAGTAATACCGTCTTATAATACAAGTATAGGAAAAAGACGGGAAACTAAACGTTAGTTATCTATACTATAATATAAATATAAACTAATATTATAAAGCAGTAGAGTTTGTTTTTTTGTTTGTTTGGTTGAACGCGCTAATCTCAGGAACCACTAATCCGATTTTAAAAATTCTTTCAGTGTTAGATAGCCCATTTATCGAGGAAGGCTATAGGCTATATATCATCACAATAAGACCAATAGGAGCGGAGCAGTAACGAAAAATGTTACGCAGACGACGTTGCACGGGTCAGCTAGTAATATTATAAAGCAGAAGAGTTTGTTTGTTTGAACGCGCAAATCTCAGGAACTACTGGTCCGATTTGAAAAATTCTTTCAGTGTTAAATAGCCCGTTTATCGAGGAAGGCTATAGGCATATATAGGCATATATCATCACGGTAAGACCAATAAGAGCGGAGCAGTAATAAAAATGTTTCTGCGTAACATTTTTCGTTACTGCGACGTTGCACGGGTCAGCTAGTTAAATCATAAAAAATATTGTCTTTATTTAAAGTACTATGTACCTACGGAACCCTCTATGGGCGAGTCCGACTCGCACTTGTCCGGTGTTTTAATTGACATGCTTGCATTTGCTTGACTAATCTCACCTGATGGATAAGATGATGTGGTCGACGATGAAACACGCTTGCCTAGAAGTAACCTACTCTTGACTAAGACAACGAGGTTTTAGTTATCTGGAATCACTGACTCCAGCAAGGAATTCCACTCCTGGTCTGTTTGCACATTGAAAGTATTACCAAATCGTTTTGTGCAAGTGGGCAGGATGTCCAATGTACAGTCATACATGTACCCGTGGCGCATTGCACTACGTTTTGTAGTTTGATGATAGACGCGGGCTTAAATTACAATTCCGACGCTCACTCCCCAATATGTAACCGATAGAAGATAGGCTGGCCACTCGAACATGCAACTTTACAGGTAATAATAACAATAGTCTGCCTGGATTCAGACAATCATGTTTTAGCTACAACGAAGTTTTAGTTTTCAGATGAACGAAGAAAAGAAAAATAAAGAAGAAAATACCCAACTCAAATAAAAAAAACCCATTCACCTGTAGTGCTATTCTGTAACAACATTTTTGTATCTCGACAGCGGAATCCGATGTGAGTTTCAAATTCGTATAAACATAAGACCTTATGTTGTGTGTTATAAAGCTCACTTTGTATGCTTTGTCACTCAGGTGAAGCTCGATATCGAAATAGTTGTTTACAGAATAGACTGGCTGATTTCTTTTCCTGTTACTTTAGAACGGCGCTCTGTGTTGCGATTCATTCCGCCTCTCTCTACTGAGGACCAACCTACAAAAATAGTCATCGGAATTGCCCTACCTCATGTCTATGCATAGTCTCCAAAAACGTATTAACCTGCTTATAGGTGTTTGGTGTCATGTGAGAGACTCAGTGAAATACTAATCCATCGCCATTCTTTATTCGTTTCATTTCAAAATATTTGGAGTTTTATGGTCTGAGTCTGGGATTCGAACCCAACGTCTCTTCAAAATTAGCGGAATAAATAGTTTGTTTTAATACTTTTTGTTGCATTATCGTAAACTTCAATATATCGACCAACATCTACGATAAACTTTCAGAACAACAAATTTGTAACTTTCATTTTTAGTTACCTGAATCGTGACGCCGAAATGACGAATGAATGCTAGGAAAATGTGAAAATATTTTTCTACTTAATTGTAACTCGTTCCACCTACTCGTAGCCTACTTAGCAAGTAGTCTTTTCTGAATGTAGGTACTACTTTGATGTTCCAAAAACTTTTTGTTGCTGTATTATAACTCAATAAAAAGGCGTCTTATATTTTAACATCATATATTTGTCTCAGGATGGTTTCCTTGATTGACAGCTCTGAGCCGAACACATAGTTCATGATTACAATAAATTAATTTATTACATTCGCGAAAAAATCTCCTTTATAATCTCATTTCACATTAATATTCGTTTAAAACGTCACGGACATACATTGAATAAGTAATTTAATTACATAAAAAGCTTTTTTTAATTTGCTAAAGACAAAATGTATGGAGAGTGACTCTCTATTAACAAGAATGATTGAAAACACCAAAAACTTTTCTATTAGATAAAGCCACATCCAATATGGCACAATTTAAAATTGATTACAATTGAAGCTACATTACAAAAGTAATTCGTTCTGCGAACGTTTGTTTCAAACAAATTCCTATACACATAAAATCCTTGACATATTAATGTACTTGGTATACGACTAGTGAATATTTAGGTAACTATTTTACTAAATTATGGAAGAATTATACTAAACAATTCATCTAAATTCAACTAAGCATCTAACTCAATCAAAGAAGAGGTATCTAAAATAATGCTTTCTTTCGAATATTTGACAAACAAATTTTTTGGTTGTAAATTCTTTGGATTTGGAAAGTATAACTACAATTTATATTTCAAGCAGTTAACTCTGCATGTTTGGATGTATATCATATTATATCTACTAGATAACCTCTCAACATATCTTGTAATTAATTGTATTGTCAATAAATGCAACAAAGTTAATAACAACTAATTGAAACGTAACTTAACAATGACAATTTGTGCACCAATTCGATTCACCAAAGATTTTAAAATGCAAATTGTTAAACAATTTGATATGTCATCAAGTAAAATTAACGCGTTACAATAATCAGAAATTAATTATTAAATATCACAACATACACATATTCTACTACATAAAGACCGTTAAAATTTAAATTTTCTTTACCATTTCGCTAACAAAGAATTCTTTCCGCCATAAGCAAACTATTTATGTAAAATACTAAACTTATAATTGAACACAGACTTAAAATGGACATCATAATCATTAGTTAAATCTTATATTTTTTCAGCTGCAGAAATAAAGTTCTATTACAACATTAACTTAACAGTAAATCATAAGTACAAAATGCTAATAATACTTAATAGTCACAATCATTACGAATAGTTCTAATCGATTCGTAAAAAAATACAAAAGATGGCATTCTTAATTTCTTAACCTCTCCAAATCTATCCAAGTAGGTATGACCCAAATTATTATTTTTGTTATTGATCAATTGAAGAATCGTAACGTGTACCTACATTAAAATGTTTTGACATTTACATATTCCACATTTATTTTGACATTTAATAGGAAGTCAGAGAGGAAAGATAGAGACGAGTTTTTCGGAAGTAGATTAGTTTTGAGAGTTTTTGTCACATCAGTACTTAACACTCAGTCGAAAGTCTTTATTTCAATATTATGTTATTTCGTCCACACTTGTCGTAATGCGACACGTCCACCTTACACATAGGTCGGCTCCTTGTCTCAGTCGAACAGACAAATGAAAGCTCGTAAGAGTCCCTCTCCGAAACATGCGCAGCATCCCTTCTTCTTGCGCTTCTCTTCTGGCGCAAAGCTGGGCTGCTTGGGGCGCTTGGGGCGGCGCGCGCACAGCTTGCTGGGCTGCGGCTCCTCCACGGGTGGCTCGGAGCGCGCGCTCAGGTGCACGGGCAGCGCCGCGGGCTCGGAGGGTCGTGGCCGTGCCCAGCGCCGCAGCAGCGCCTCCTGCTCCGCACCCACCGGCACCGGCGCCGACAGCTTACGCGCACGCGCCGTTACCAGCGCGCGCTCCATGGGCTCCAGCAGCTCCAACGCCAGCGCGCGCTCCAGCTCCTCGCCCGCCAGTAATAGGTAGCGCGGGCAGTAGGCGAGCTCGCCCAGCGCCGCGCGCTTGTTGGCCGGCGTCAGCTCGCGCTTGGTGCGCTTGCAGGCCGCCGTGGCCCAGCGCGACAGAGCCTCCGCCAGCACCAGCTCACTCGACACGCGCAAAGTATCTCTTTTCACTATAAGCGATAAGTCTTCATATGTGAGTTCTTCCAGACGTTCATCAGTGAGGGCGGTGTCTGCGTCGTCGTCGAGCACCAACAGAGCGTTGTGAGCTAGAGAGTCGCACCAGCGGGAGCACTGTGCGAGCGAGCGCGCTGCCGCGTCGTCTGACAGCGCCGGCAGAGGCGGAGCGGAGGCAGCGCCGGGCAGCCTGGCGCACAGGAATCGTAAGTCACGCAATATTTCCAGCGCGACGCCGGCATCCAACATTTCGTCTAAGCGACGCGCGCATCGCTCAGCCAGCGGGGAGCACAGGAACTTGTAGGCTGCGTCGAGAGCGCAGCGCGCCGTGCCCACGGAGTTGAGCTGCGTGGGCTCGCAGTAGTGGTAGCGCAGCAGCTGCTCGAAGCCACGCCGGTCGATGTAGTCGACGACGATGACGTCGGTCTTGCAGGCCAGCAGCGCGGCGAACACGGGGCTGGTAGCGGCCAGCACGCGCCGGTGGCCGGGGTAGCGCCATGTGTCGCCGTTGATGCCGGCCACGAACACGATGTCGGACTGCTTCTCGTCGTCGTAGAGGCGCGCGTGCTCGTCCACGTCCAGGCCGGCGGAGCCGTACTCCGCTTCGCTCTCGCGCCCCGACTCGATCTCGTCGTCCGAGCTGGTCCGCGCCGGGTTCGTCACCACCGTCATTGTGATTTTCTTTGGATTGCACTACCTGGAATTAATGAAATACCTTCATTAGAACATTAAGTTATCCGTTTCTAAAGTTTAAAAATAAAAAGAAAACCTATGAAATAGTACCTAGTCGCGTTTTTTCAAATAATAAAAACTTATTCTCTTCAATAAATTATTAACTAAACCAATCAAGAGACCGCAATAAGGTGAACGTATTGTTAATTTTATGATGTCCGTTCAAGTCCTTCCTTGTGCAAGACGCTAAGTAGTGCTAGTTAACGGACTGTTAATGCCTGTTGTTATATCCCGTATGAACATATCAGCACCTTATAAAGAATCGTTATTACTCAGTTTGTGTTACGAATCATCTCCATGTGTTAAACACTACAAGGGCAGTCGAGCCCGCTATACCCGCTCGAAAGATAAACAGACTATTTTATTCGGAATTTTAACCTTTAGGTTCAATTGCACGATAAAGATACTTTTGAGTTCTCATTGCTTAGAATATTTGAGATACCTCCATGTTATCTACCATGTCACTTCCTATCATATTTAAATACTTGGAAAATATATCAATCACTCCTCAAAGGCTGAAAAGACACAGACATAGATTGCTTTTAAACGTGGGAAAATTTTCGACTTTGACACGGACTATTTCAATGGCAGAAGCTAGTATTCAATACATCTGGTACCTAATGAATGCTACAGGACGCCACGTTAGCGTTAAAAATGCAGTGAGGTATCGGTACCGCACTTGCATGTCATCGCACTGCGAGCTACTTCGCTTATAATCACCTCGATATAGAAACCTCCCTGTAGTCTACATTTTCCTTACTGGCTTGTGGAGACTGGAAATTGTTTCTCCCTTTCAGTATGTACTCTTCAAATAAGTATTACTTATTACCTATACATAAGATAGACCATTTTTCAGTGGAAAGCACGTAACTGTTAGTCTCGGCCGTCATTTAGGGATCCTTGCTGTAGTTACGAATAATCATAAGCCAACAAATCTTTCACCATCTTGCAAGGGTAGGCCTATGGTTTTTCAGTTATTGAGTTACGGAGATCAGATAAGTCGCTTCATATCAGGGGTGTAGCAACCTCCGTATTAAAGATGCGGGGCCCCCGGAGTTTAGTTTTTAGTCTCGCCGTTTCCTTCGTGGCCTGCCAAGACAGTCCTTAGCTAGTGGGTTAGGCCTATTTTGTTTTAAAAACAATATCCCTAAAAACGAGCCCCCCAAAAAGTTTTGATACAAGTCTCCTTTGAGACCAGCTACGCTTCTGCTCCAACTAAAATACTGATACTCAGTTGCATCTAATTTGATAGACAAGAAGCCGAACCAAGCAAAGTTAGTGAAAGGCAAGGCAGATTTATTATATGCTATTTCTGAGTGGATTTCCAAATGATCAATAGCGGGCCTATAATTTGACTGTCGAGAATTATTGAAATTAATGGCGTCACGCAGTCAAAAGTTGGTAAATTCCCGTTTCTTATACACACAAACGCAGGCGATAACCTCGTGACAAAAAATAATTAACTCAATTATTTAACGACTTGTTTTGCAAACAACATTGGAATTAGGAATGTTAGATAAACTGAAATACCATCTCTTATTGGATGAATAATAATACAGGTTTCGATTCCCGATAAACTGATTGACTAGCGGGATGAAACTAAATATCTGTCGGTATTACTCGGAAGCTGGCGGCGGCGATCCTCCAATTAGTGGGCGAGGCACGCGCCAATTTAATTACCTTGATTGAATTCTGTTAATTTTAGCTACAGATTAAGTTACTGGTATTGATGTTAGCTCGGAACAATTGGTTATGTTCAGTAAATTCCAGTAGTAGGATCGCGCATCCGTTTTGCGAAACGCATGAAAGCGTGCGTCACGTCGCGGGCTCGCGCATTCCCGACGCGTAAACAAAAATACACATTCAAATGCTTCTGAAGACGATCGCGCTTCTCGCAAGTGCTTCGATTATAAACAAAATTTAGCACCACACAGATTGTGGAAAGGTTGCATCCTTGATCTTTGTTTTTCGCACCACCTGCACGAAAACGTCAAATTATAGGTACGTCACCCCTTCGTTAAGCTTCAGAGTTAAACATTAGACTCCTTCACTCCACTCAGGAATTAGCTTGGAATCTTTCATTACAGTCGGGATTCATTATGATACCCGTGACACAAGGCACTCCTTTAACCCTTCGGTGCATAATCTATTAAGTATTTGGAATCCTGTCGATGATCCAAAAGTTAAGCTACAAATCCTCCGAGGTTCTTTGCCCTTTTACGATATCAAACACATTCGTACCATGACACAACTACCTATTAATAGGTAGGTAGGTAATTTGGTCCTTCATTTCTACATTAATGGGATAAACAATCTTATCACACTGTGTTGTTAATGTATCTAATTGTTCGACGATCAAAACGTGATCTATCTCTTGCTACTAATCTACTCATGCAAATACATCTCTTTTTCAAATAACCTCATTGAGAATAGATAACAGTCCTTAATTTCAGGTCAATCCAGAAGTCAATTAAAGCTGTGTGCTATTTGGAACCAAGTGGACCAAGAAACAACACTAAAGTGTTTATCTTGTCGCTAATTGCTTGTTTTTCCTCTAAAATGTTAAACAGACGATTAAAATGCGTTGTCGACTCCGTTCCTGTAAAGTTGTGCAACGCATCCCGTGAATCAACTTCCTACTTCGCCAGAAACATATAATGCAGCTAATGTCGAAACGTAGGGACATTTTACGATAGAGCGCGGTTATTTGTGATGCCCCCGGTAACCCACATACATTCGCATAGCCACGCCGGCTGGATTTGCCCTATATTTAGAGACAGTAATCCATTGGTGCAATGTTACGAAAGCACAATAGGTATATGCTAGTCGCTGAACTAATAACAGGTGTATTTTTCACATTTTTTGTTCATACAACTTTAATTAGGTATGTGTTCGTTGTGAAAGGACAGTGCCTTGTAGGAGTTCTAGGTCGCCATAATATTACAAGCTGGTATTGTTGATATTGCTCTTGATTACATAAGCCATGTACTATAATGTTCATTATTATTAGGTACACTTTCAGAATAACATAAGCAACAATCTACGCATATGATGATATGTATTGTTTCTGATTAGGAGATCCATTTCGTTCGTTGTCGAACAATGAAACCCACTTTGTTCCGATTTCCATTTACAATAGCTTATATTCCCCGTAATCCATATTTTATGTTACATTCAGGTAGCTTTTATGATATTCTACTGTTGGCTTTTATAATATGATGCTCTCTCGAGGCTCTAAACAAGTTTTTAAAATATTAAGAGCAGCTTGTTAAAATATTCGCTTGGAAAATCTTGTAGCCGTAATGAAGTTTACTTGCGAATTTGCGAACTTGAAATCCTCTTATTAGCTTCTTGTTTACTTGAAATAAAATATACTGCAGCTACTGTTAAGAACAGGATTGTCAAAAGGCAGGTTTCTCGATAAGATGTTTATAGGAAAAGCCTTTGTTCTAATAATTATTGAAATTGAGAAACTAAACTAGGACCATAATTAATTTCGAATCTTCGTAAGTACTGGCTTTAGAGGTACCTACTTGTTGATTAAACTGGTATCGACATTTATCAACCCTCACCGTATTCATGTTACACAATGCTAGTTCTGCAGAATGCATTTCAGAGATATTACACACATTAAAAAAAAAGTATTTTATTTTGATTGATACGGTCGGGTGGCGCCCTCAGCACTCGCCATGCGTGGATCCTAAGTATTGCTTAACTTAACTTGGAGGCGATAACATAGTGAGTGGTGGCCTTACATCGAAGCCAAGGCTCTCCAATTAAACCATCTCGTTATAATCTTTATAATTCATCGACAGGATATTCTCTTGAAATAGTTCTAATTAGACTGTAAATGCTGTGTTTGTAGAGCTGAAAATTGGTGCGATACTTCCATAATTAGAATACAATTTTTTGAATTAACTCAAACTATGAGATCAATTTGAAAACCCATTTAGTTATGTTTGTGGTTGCAGGTATTTCTACCGCAATAAACATCTTTCGTTGAATATCAAAGAAAATCTTTGAGAACCGAACTTTTAGTTACAAACTGCGCTAAATATGTCAATCTTCAGTAAAACGCATAAGAAGAAACATGGCAGATTGGAGCAGGAGTGTCTCTGAAATAGAACGCGGCTGCGACATGCGGAAATGGATGTGCAGTGAATCGACTCCGGCGCACGGCGCACGCGCACCATGTAGCGCGAATGTGCAAACATGGCGCGGATGCCGACCGGCGACCGGCCGCGGAAGCGCACACTTTTAACATTGTCCTCAATTTACATAAAAAACATTATATCCAACCGTACTAAGTATTAAGAAAACCAATATTGCAAGTCTGGGGGTACACAGCTGGCAATAGTTGAAATAAGAGAAAAGTAATCATAAGCAGTGATGTATAAAAGGTATTTTTTAAAGGAATTAGATTATTATAACGGTGATGAGTTAGATCTTGATTAAAAAACTTAGTAATGAAAGTTAGCAACGAATCAAAAACAAAGCTCTATTTCTGTTGCAACTGAAACGAGCTGGTAAATTAATCATACAAACTAACTTAAATTTTAGCGTAGGGATGAGTTTCTAAGTGAACGCTTTAAATTATCCAAGTATCCAATTTAAATTAATTTAGATTATTCCATTAAAATATCACCCAGTGCGTGATGGGCTTAAAGCGCAATAGCGGATTAACGAACATGTATCAAAAATTAACACGTCGGCCTACAGCTCGGATTTTCACGGAAAACCTGTAACTTCATTTAAAAATGTTTTCGTATTCAGCGGCCCGCCCAAAACATTTAAATAAACCTGTTATGTAATATATGCTCGAGTCAAAAGCTTTTACCGAGCTTTCAGTTTCATGAAACTTTGTTTTAATGAACTGGGTACTGGTGAATGTGTCAAATGTTCACATCAAAATGAAAAACTAGTTTGGTATCAGAATGTTCGTCTAGTACTCTAGTCCGTAGCCATTTTTAGAGATTTTTCCACTTTATTTTTTTTAAACCGCAGGTCTGGCATGAGACATGTAATTATATTTTATTTAAGTACCCGTAACTACGCCAGTCTAAATGAGAAAGAACATGGTGTTGTATGACCACCAGAGTTTGAGCTTCCTCAGAAATTTACTCAGAAAATTCTACAATGAGAGACGAATGGAGATATTAAAATGATACCTATCCACAAAACAGGATACTCTTCCTAGATATAACACAGAACCGCACGTAATAAAATGACTGTCTGCGTTGCTTGAGCTGCATGCAGCGGTAACGAGATTAGGTCTCAAGAGATGTATCCGCTCTAAACACACGCCAGCCATGTTCAGAATACAGCTTCATGAGAAATTGAATATTCTATTACATTGCCGGTAAACCTGCCGAGCTGGAACACACCCCAGAGATTTTAGATCTGGTTAAAAACTTAGAGAGCCATGTTAACAAAGTTCTGTATGATTTTTATATTATGCAGCCACTGTAACTGTTAATTTGTGGATATATATATATGTTTACATATCTTCATATAAAGGTCATTTAGCAGCTACAGTTCTTACAATATTGACACGTTAACTGCACAAAGCCAGGCAAACAACATTATTTTCAGAATGACCGAATGTTGTTTGTTCATACGGTTCTGCGTTTCATAATAACACATTTTTTCTGAGTTTGACATTGAGATTATAGATGAGTCCTGCCAACACGTCGTTTGTGCTAAGATGCTAAATAATCTTTTGTAATAATCCAAAGTGGAGTCGAAATATGAAGATACATTCATAAAGATTACAATGAATACGTCCGTCAATTGTCATATTCATCATGTTCATTGTTTTAGATCATTTGCTAACAACTTCAGTTTAAACTGAAAAGTTAAAATTGCAGGAAATATTATTGATTTGAACTCAAACATTTACCCATTTCAATTTCTATGTAAGCATTTACAACGCGACCACTTTAAAAGCTGAGCCAAGTGCCTATGTTCGCAGTACAATGGAAAACCGCTTCCGTCACTCGCTGGCCACTTTTCCGCGCATTTAAATGTTATCAACCAACCGATTCATTTTCTTCGCCACAAAACCTACAACTAACGAAATATAATATAAGGTACAAGTAAATATGCAATCGTTACCTAACTGCCACGCGTAACGGTTAGTTAACATAGTTTTAATACTAGCCATATTTGGAACTCTAAGTACACAAACAATTTTTCACACGCCATATAAATGTTACAATTTCGGCGGAAGAGGAAGGTATTTCCTTCGATTTTTCGACAAAACAGAAGTCTTATAGGTCGCGGTTAATAAACAAAAAAAAACCATTTGAAAGTGAACAAAGAACTGGGGGAACATTTTAATCGAAAGAAGTCCTATAGTTACTTGGAAAAGTCGCCTTTCAGTTAGGTATAAAAGAAAAATTCTAAAAGCCCAGACCCTTATTGGAGAAGCCTCTCACAAGCTTGCTCTAGCAAAATTTAATTTCCTCGTGCTCCGTAACGAGATTTCCTCATTTCTACGTAAACTAGGGACATACATTGGTAATATTGATATTGTGAGCTATTTTATGAGGCGGTAGATATGCTTTGTGCATGAATACAGGAGCCAGGTTGGACCGGGCGCCGGCCCCGACCACGCCGCCCTACTTACGCCAACTAGGTCAAGTGTACATGGTCTCCACTGAAAACCCTACGTCATCGCATCGGGAAATTTGGCAACAGTGTAGCTCTGGCTTTAGCAGTAGGTACCTATTCCATTCATTAACCTACTAGGAAGTTAATCATTACGATTACGCACATTCAAAAATCGTCATTATAAAACTAGAAAGTGTTTTATACGATTTGCTCTTTTATTTTTAATATTAGACTTAATTTAAACAGGGATAAATATAACTGCACGTAATTATTTTAAAGTGGTGTCTATCAACCACACAATATAAATAAACTACTTCGGTTTACCTACTGACTCGAATGGAAAATGTTACAAGTTTATTTATTAAATAAGAAGACAAAGTCAAAAAATACCTTCTGTATTAATAATTGTTTAGTGCTTAAGTAATTACAGCAGGAAAGTTTTAGCGAGATTAGCGCGTTCAACCAAACAAGCAAACTCTTCTGCTTTATAATATTAGAATAGAAGTATAGATTACATATTCGAGAAAAATTTGTTCCAATCAAGAAGAAATAATTCTCAAATTCGCTACCTTACATTGTACAAAACTAGGTAATATACCTTAATTATGCCTCGTAAGATTCAAAAGATTTTTTTAAACGACTCATAAATATGAAATATATTACCGATTACCATATTTAGATAACCCAACTGCTTCAGCCAAAGATACAAACGACGCTCATAAACGTAACATCAAATACATAATATTTTAATTTACTAACTTTGAGAACGATGTGTCACTTTACTTAGTCATTTCTTTGTTTATTGGGATCATTCGATAAAACTTCGTTTATATTCGTATCATGTGGATACCGTAACTCGGATTTATAGCCAGTTTTTTAAATCTACTAGATCTACCTACTTGGGCGTAAAAATGGTAATAAAACGGGAAGGTCAATATTCTGAGTGATATTGATCTGAACGAAATTAATTCTCGCTTCATCAGTAAGCAGTATCGTACATATGAGTCATGGTAACTAGCACAGAGGTACTTATATACTGGTGTGAACAACCATAATTTTGTTTCAATATCAAATGCCTAATAAGTAACGTGCCAACTTGCTAAGTAATGCGGACTTCCGAATAAACATACTGTTTTGTAAACTATTTAAAAGGCATATTTTGTTTACTAATTGCCATTTGAAACATTTTTATACGAATTCAGTCATTCATAAAGTACACAGACTTTCATATAGGTACGTAAATTATGTTTGAGTAGACTTTAGGCACTTGGATGTCAAAGCTTTATCTTTTAAGTCTTAAAAAAGTTCTGATGTTTCTTATCGATTTTCAGGAAAAACTTTGCTTAATTTCAAAGGAACGACATTAAATAAAATGTCGTTCTTCTTATATAGGTACCTATTTTTTATTTATAAAACGCTTAAACGTAGACTAAGAAAATAAAATCTAAGTATAGAAATTAATTTAACAGCTAATGCCCCTGTAACACGAGCTTTTCAGACTTAAGCTCATTTCAGTAATACTGACTCATTTCGAAAGCTTACACCTACAAATATTATAGTTAAATTGTTTACACAAGTTGTCTGTATGTATAAGGGTTTTAATACTCAAAATATCTACTTTTGTATTTAATTGAGACGACTTAATAAAGCTTATAAACGCATAATTATATCGTTTTGTCACAAGACATTTAATTCAAGACCTTTTCACATAATTATAAATATATTATTTTTATACAGAAAGTTACTCCATAAGTCTCCAAGCGAGCTTTACAGAACATACTATAGCACATAACTTAGAGGGAGCATCCTTTTCGGAAGTCTCGAGGATTGTCAGATCCCTCGAGACTTGCGTAAAGGATGCTCCCTTCAACAAACTTAAATTAAGCTCTAGACATCACCGTTACTTAGATCTAAACTTCTTTTAAGCCTAAGTTCTTAAACAAAAAGTACTCACTAAATTTTCTCAGCACAATTCACTCTCTCGGTCACCGTTACAATAAGACATCAAACAACATACTGTGAGGGGTTTTAGGAGAGCAGGGCTTATAAACCCATATATAATTCATCACATTTACTTGAAAGGAAACTTTTCTGGATAGAGTTCACATAAAATTGAATAAAACATTTCCATGGCAAGTTACCATAAATTCGTCCAAGATGACGTATTCACTTGCTCCGCCAACCGCCGCCAAGTCTGCACAGTCATCGGACTCTACTCATTGAATTAAGTACATGTACACTTACATTATTCAACTTTAAACGGTAATTGTTTACATCACGGAAAATAATTAATTCAGTCTTAACGCATGTATCTACTAGAATTACAATATTCCATTCCATTCATAGTTGGGAAGACTGAATTAAATCACTGACATACGCAATAGAAAACTGAAACGGACTTTCCAGGTCTTAATAAAAGCACATAAAAATATCAACCTCCTTTTGGGGCGGTTCTTTGATGCCTTTCAAATAAAAATGGGAAATTTTCATGGATTATCATTGCCTTAAATTGCAAAAGAGTTAAACATTAATTTTATGAAAAATTCCATAAAAGTAAATTTTAACTCTTAGGTTTATATAATAATACAGCCTATTTAATTCTATTCATTATGATGATAAGTATTTCCTTATTCCGTTTGTGGAAATCGTTTGGTTTTAATTTCAACGATTTCGACCAATTATTTTACAAACTATAAAACTAAATGAGTTGTTACTAAGTCGTGTGAATGCAGACTACTAGGTACCTACCACTTTAATTAAACTACAGTGTAGCTTTTTAGATTTCCCTAAGAGTATATTTTTTGGATTAAAAGTATCCTACGCATCAAGTAAATACTCCATTTTTTTCTAAGTCAAAGCGAAATACTTAAGCCTTAAGAGTGTCATTAAGAAACCGCCAAAGCTTTTAGCAAAATTACTAAAAGGGTAAGATTTCTAAGAGAGAGTACTGGAATGGAAAGCATGTTTTATCCTGCAGATAGATTGATACTTTTTGTGAGGTTTTTTCCTTAGAAAATGCGGTTTGTCAGAAATGATTCACGATCGATTCTAGAAGACGAACGTAAGGGAGTGGCAGACTGTTACTGACTAAAACCCACAGAAATACTCGTATCTATGCTAAAAAAAACCCATCCGTGTTCTCCCAAACGCCCTTTGCGTTCCAGGGCCGCGTAGACTCTTTCGAACAAATTCAGCAAACCTGGCAGACTAATATTTCCTTAGACCATCAATTCCTATGTGGAAAGTTTTGGAAAGTTTTGGCTGCCATCTCTAGCATTGGCCAGCGAGCCATCCATACTCTGCGTTATTTCCCAAAAGTTCAAATGCTTGATCTCTACGCGAGATTAGCCAGTACGCATGTACTTAACATTATATTGCGCTTTACTTTAATAGTCTTTGACTTTGCCCAATATCAATGTCAGTTGAGTGTAAGCTTAGTCATAATGTTGTTATGTTATAATCGCAGTACAAACCGCACTAATTATATTAATAGTGCGAACTGCGAAACACAGCAAGGCTGTGTCGGCTCTATGGTAGGTAGGTACAGGCTGACGGGTTTGAAGCTAATTCATTTGCGGTTTCTCGTTATTCTATACTTATTCCCATTTTCATTTACATGTTGGACCAGAGAGATGGTGTCTGCAAAAGGCAACAAAAACGCCATTGTATAAACTAGACGGCAAAAAACAACTATAAAAATTCGCTATGGCGAAAAATACCTAGTAAGTAGGTACCTTTTTAATAAAATGCTTTTCAGTTATTAAATAAAATTTATTTATTTACGATTGGTCAAGCTAGCTGAGAATAGAAAAAAAAATGGCTTTAATTTTTAACCATTGTTGTTAACCATGGATCAAAAAAAAAATAACCGCAGCACTGGTCGATCTTCAAGGTTAAGCAACGAATATCGAGTCCATAGATCCTCCTCCTTAACTTACTGAGACTCCTCCGTGCCTCGTGAAGCACGTGAAAATGTTTGTCTACTGAAAATATTTTATAGTCGTTACATGAACCAAAATCAGACATAAGTTTTGCCAAGAAGTATCGTCATTCTTTAATTTTACAGTAAGTAAGAAATACATTTATTTTTTTTATTTTTCTCAGTAAAACATATTTCGAAGTAAAAGCACCATCAGTTTGTTTAATTAGCGTAGTCCCGAGCACTGTCTGCGTCGCTCTACTGGGTTCGTTAGTAAGGACGCCTGAAAGAGTCATATTTACTGAGTCGAACGGAGTCTTCGCGTTTGATTGATCCGAAACTTCATGTTTGACTGATTTCACTTCACGCTTTAAACTGTTTAAGTCTAGCTTAGCTTTGCTTAGGTACTCGTATTTATGTTAGTTATGTTGAAACATTAGCTAGATTATTTAATGAAGTCAGATATACCCACATAGGGAATTTTACTAGAAAAATACCTATCTATGTTACGATTAAGGACCGGTTACCAGAATTGAGTGTTTGGAGATAAAATGTGTCAAACCGTACTCACTTTAAAACAAAAGTTTGACAGGCTTTCAGGCTTAAGTATGTTTTCACAAATACTCAACTTCAAATTGAGTGGATATTCATAGTTGGATCCATATGAACTTATTCTCTGGTAGCTATTATATACCGAATAGCCAAGTTACCTTTGACGTAGCTGCTCTACATTTGGACTCACTCTTCTATTCTATTTTTTATTAATGGCAAGTAGAGCCGATGTCGACTATTCTGCCAATGTCAAAAGTAAATTGGAAAAGCAAGTGTGCATTAGACTACGTTTTTGTAAACTGGTCAGCAATATGATAAAAATCTTTGATTGATACAGTTGGACTTGGCGGGTTAGTACTGGACTGAAACAAACAAAAAATAAAAATACGAAACTCAAACTCAAACTCAAACTCAATCATTTATTTCAATTAGACCATTTACAGGCACTTTTGAACTGTCAAGGTCGGTCGGTCCAAAAAAAAAAAAAGATGAAGCTATTTGCACGTTCCAAAGCGTAGATCTCTATGGAGAAGAACGTGCAAGAAACTCCACGGACACTCTTTTAAATCAATTGATGTACTTAATACAAAAATCATGGTAACATTATCTTTGATCGCTTCTATATGTGAGGACAATGCAAAGAACAAGAAAGTATATAAAACAATTCAAAAAGCAATACAGATTATAAAATAAGCCAGTGGCAGGTAAGAGATGACCTGTCTCAACTGACGGCGCCCGTTCACGAACATGACGCGTGTATCAGCACCATCTAGCTCAACCATTTTGAAGGGAACCAAATGATCCAACACACGCGCCACCATCAGCGAGACGTTTGTGTGAGCATGACAAGCTCTCAACTGACGGACTCACTCTTAGTAAAGTAGTCCATTTTAATGGCCTCAAACAACTGCCAATACCAATAATGCCTTTATAACCTACACGTTACGCTGTCTCGTGACAGTTCCCCATCTCGTGTAATCGAGGCAGTATGGAACCGAGACAGTGACTGTACCGTCACCGATGACAGAACTTCACTATCACACACAGACAGAACTTCAGTATCACGGCATGACGCCGTGATACTGTCTCATCAAAACAGTGAATGTCTAACAGTATCATCAAAACGAGTGATACCTAAATGATATTTATTTTGTAAGTTGGTTGTAAATAACACTTTTACAGTCAATCTTTTTTGGTCATTTTAAACGAGATGAGGCCGGTGTTTCCTAGCTGACTACTCGAGAAGAAACACCGAAACAAACTCAGAGGTTAAAGTCTCTTTTAAAGTCCATACACTGGCCAAATCATATGAGAACCTTGTAGGTAAATTTCTGAATAGGGAATATGCATAAAAAAAATATTTATTATCTAAACAGTTTATCTAAAAATATACAAAAATACATTACCAACAGTGGAAATAGAATCAAAATTGCTCGAAAAACAAGCGAGATATAATTATTTTAAACAAATATTATGTCTGTCCCTCTCGCGAAAACGCTGTTTTCTATGGCAGCTGTATAGACGTCACGTAATGTGACGTCAAATTCCATGTCGGACTTCTCGTTCTATTATTAATCTTTGAAGCGTTATAACTTCATCGCTGATGAAGATATTTAAAAAATATTTTCTTGAGTGTTTACTGGAGCTTTTAAGTAATTCATTTTGTAAATAAAAAAAATCGCGTGCATATTCCCTATTACTAGGAAAGTACCACACAGTTTGAGTGGACTTGTCCAGACAGTGCAAGCATTTGCCATACTTAAGGAGCTCAACGATCTGACGAAAAATACCAAAATAGTAAGTAACATTTGTGTAGGCCGCATAAAGAACTCAATCCGCCAGTAACTGTCTCACAGTACCCCGTCTCGTGTAATCAAGGCAGCACCAGGCAGGGACTTGAGAGTCACTGCTGACAGAAATGTCATGCCGTGATATTGTCTCATCAAAACGAGTGACTGTCTCACAGTCTCATCAAAAAGATTGACTGTCTCACATACCGCGTCTTGTGTAATCAAGGCAGTACCTGATAGGAACTTGACAGTCACGAAGGTAGTATAGAAACGAAATAGTGCCATGACAGTCAGTGCTGACAGAACTGTCTCCCATGATACTGTTTCATCACAGCATTCCATACTATTGCAAGTGATTTAGTTAAAGGGATTTAGGTAGTCAAGGGAGGTAGTTGTAGGATTACAGTTTCGCTTTCTAAGAGTCCTAATAATCATAGTTTTTTTTATATTCCGGGTACTTCTTTAGCATTATACTTAGGGCGACTTACCCAAAACAGAGTTTATTTTCAACTCCGGATTTGTTGCTACCCATTCCAAATTAGTTGGGTTGGGTTATAAATTACTTTGATTTGTGCAAGTGGGCCTTAATGTACTTTCACTAATGCTAGAAATTTTCTTGGAACTGATAACGCTTAACGCCTTTATAATTTAAAATCTCTATTTAATGGGTAAAATTTTTGTAGGTACTTCTCTGCGTATTGAATCTCCGACTCCTCTCACGTACAACATCGACAATTCCCTTCAAAAGCAGGTGTATTCTGCATCATGTACAGGTTATTACAAATTCTTGGAACGTTTCAATGAATGTTGATACTTCAAGTATGATTCAAATGATTCGTCTTTTGGAGATCTGCCAATAAGAATAATATCGTACAGTAATATGAATAATCGTAAAGTTCTAATGAACTGGGTATTAATAAACTGTTTGTCATTTCGTATTGAATGGAAAACTCAATTTTTCAATGGAGTTACCAGATTTTCAGATGCCAAAGTTAGATGAATCACGTTTTCAGTGAATGTTGCGTTAAAATGTGATGCATAGTGTTTATACTTACATTTATATCTTAGTATTACAAAAGGTTGTTCACTCTAATTCTTGATTTGAACTCTCTCCTTGTGCAGTTTTTATTAATATCACAAAGAAATTAGTTTAAAGTTTGCAGAATTAACTTTTCTAGATACCTGCTCTTCTACAAAGTATAGAGTACAGAAAATTCGCCATATTATAGATAGACTATGCAGCATAGTGTTTGATATTAACGCACGTACTCAGGTAGCTAATATCGAACCAAATATCGCAATCGCGAATCATTGATACACATAGGTGCACAACACAGGGACAAAGTAAGCTTCAACAAGTGTGGACCAAGTGTGTGTAGCCAGTGATAATAAGAAGCACGACACCCGATAAAACATTTCATAAAACCTACGTCTATGTGTAATTAGGTGTTCACGTTTAGGTAATGTACTCCTTGACACTAGCCATTGCACATTAACTCCTATATTTTTACAACAAACATGAGACATATTGGTTAACCTCGCCATTTCACTCTTACTTTTCACTACATTTTTCATTTACAGGACCATTTTCAGGCATATTTCCATAAGACAAAAGTCAACCTAAGCTTAAATAACAACAAAACAATACTTTATTACCTGTTGTGATGTGCGCTGATCTGTCAAACAGCAGCAAACTGCTCACATTTCAGACGTGAATCACACGTCCCGATGGAAAACTTCCCCGCCCCGACACCTTAGTTCAATGCTGCACTTCACTGAACACGATATGGTTCTGGATTTAATTAAATATTAAATGATTGGGTATATTTGTTTTGTGAAAACTTGGGAGCACGTCGTTGTGCGTGTGGTGGGTATTGTATTGTGGCAGGGTGCCCGGGGCGCACCGGCGCGCGCCGCCCGCCCTGCGCGACCTCGCCCGGAGCGCGGCGAGCGAGCAGCGTTCAGCGGAGCGAGCGATGCGAGCGGGTCGACGGTGCACTGTGCTCGCGCTGTCGCATGCTAATATTAGCAACGGATTTTTGCGCGGACACAGAGGCGCGCTCACGCCGAACCTCCGATGATAAGTGTTCGCTGGCGAGTAGCCGAGCAGTGGGCACACTGGGCACTGTGGACAGCCGCCGCCCGGCAGCGCGCATGCGCGGCGCACACTTCACAACAAACAGTAGCCGCTCAACTTACATAGTAACCAGACATTATTGACTAAATGACGGTAAGCTCGACGTGAGCTTTATGAGTACACATCATGATGTCTAAACTGCAGCTTTCACCTGACCTCGTGCTGCAGCTGCAGCTTATTTATGTTTTAAGTAAGAAAATATACCTGCAGATTCATATAAATACGACAAAATGACTTAATAGAAGTTGATTAGGTAAGTACTATCTACTTTAGTTTAGTTAATGGTATTCATATCAGAGCTCGGAGAAATCGAGCTCCCGCTTGAGGTACTTAGGTGGGTAAGGCCGTAGATTTTGCCACTTAGTAACATAGAGTAACAAGACACTTCTATGTTACGGTAACGTATAAGTAACGCGAAAATAACGCATAATGTTTCATGTTGATGGCAGATTATTCGTTACTCTATAGTCTACAGACACAGTCAAAACTTTGAATAAAAAAGTTGATATTTTTAACAAGGTTCCTCTTCACAAAAAAAAGAATAATCAAAATTAAATACTATAATTATGCACAAAACTTAACAACAGTAAAACGTTACGTAACATACAACCAACGTTACCAGTGACATCAAAGCTACATAGAAGTAACATAAAAGCGTGATTTTTCAAGGTTATAAGTAGCCATAACTCGACATCGAGGTAAATTTTAAACAAAGACACATCATCACGCTCTTATTAGATACATAACGCATAATACTATATGAGAAGTATACAATAAAAACTGTTATTTAACTTAGAAATCGCCAAAATTCACTATTAAAATTCACTGACGAAACACACACGTGCACCTTTGACAGACTCCAGAGACGAAAAGATGGCGTCTTTTTTATTTTTATTGCGCTGCCTAAGTGTTTGGTGTTGCCATTGCAATCACAACATACTACCAAACTGTTTTCAATGCTTTTTAGGGGAAATTTTTGGTAACATAGAAAATAGTAACATAAAAGCAAAAATATGGAGCATAAGTTTGAATAGTAATAAAACTATAAAGGACACGTTTTTTAAGACACGAAAAGTACGATGTAGCAGCTTAACTTTGACACATTTCAGATATCTTATTTAATTAAATGTACATTAGAAAAAATATAAGTTTTTAAGGTGCTAAGTGCCAAAAAGACATCATGTTTTTCGTTAAATTTAGGAGTATGGACGAATTTAACTCGTTGTATTTTTTTTATTGTACAACTTACATTCATTTTAAAAATATAGTGTAAGAGTGTACGAGATGTTAACCTGATAAAAATACCTTCACTAAAATTCACCTAATACACTGTTTTTTATAAGCAAACAAATTTGAAGATTTTTTTTCACTTCAAAAAGTGGCAAAGTCTACGGCCTTACCCAGGTACGACTATCAACTTGCACTATTGTACAGGGCCCTAATCATAATAGTTTGTTTTGTGCACTTTTCTATTTGTTGACACAAATCCAAGTCCATATTTTTACGACGAACAGAAACTTATTGCAGAACTAGGTATCTACTTACTTTTCAAAAAACAAATTAGGTCAATTAGGAAATGAACCAAACATGCTTAGCCAAGTGTTCACCGTAACCATACAATGTAAACACGACCTTGCTTTATCTAATAACAATATTTCTATGAAAGAACCAACTAATAGTTATTAATGGCTTCCTTGTTTTCGTAAAAGGACCCCATAGTTATAGCCATTCCAATAGAAAAATGCTTCTGTACCTACATACTGAATGGAAGTCATTGTGAACAAAAACCACCGTGTTTCTGAAGCACGTAGAACTTGAAGTAACGATAGGCCCGAGGCCAAGGTATGAATAAGACATAGAGCGGTCTGCACCGGAGTGACATGTTCTCTGCAAGACTCACGTCTTTTCACATAGCTAAACCACATGACTGTCAAAAAGACTTCTAAGATCTTATTGGGTTTCTCTTTGGTTACCTGTCCTTATAGGATGCCTTTTAACATATTCTTGACATAGGTAAGTAATGAAAATGGAAATCTCAAATAGTTCAAAGCAGGTGTAGGCATTTATCAGTCGAAGGCCCAAGTTGAAAACAAGAAAGGACCTATCCTAACTATGTAATTCAGAGGTCAATACGGTTTGTTGCGTTGTAATTCCAAACATTCGCGTCTTCAATGCATACTCTAGATACGGTACGGCGCCGGCTGTAGTACTCCAAGCCAAGCGCGTGCGCACCATGCGCCGTCTGACTCACGCGCAATTTAAAATTATAACAATAACATTGTAGGACGTTCACATTGTGCTCGAGGTTCTAATCTCGACGCTTATTAGTCTCCTTTATGACTAAATTTACATTAACATTTTTCAATATGTTTCAACAATTTGACCGCTAACTAATTCCGGTTTGTTAAAGGTTGTTCCGGTGTTTAGGACAACGAATAGGTACAAGACGTATTTAATGGACAAAGTAAACAACAGTTTCCATTTATATAAATGTTACAAGTTAGTGTTAAATAAGGCTTGTTTCCATAAATGACATGAAGACATTCGTCATTGTAGGATTGAGGGATTGTGCCTGCGCATGTGAATACCTTAAAATCTAGTTGCACTACTATATAATATATAGTAGTGCATTAGCACCGGTAGATATGTAGGTATTATAATTACCAAAGTATTAACATTGTTTTGTGTGGAGTATTCTAAAACGCGAAACAATTATTTAAAGGATTTTGACCTAAGCTGAAATCCTGAAAAATATTTATCTAAGTAGCTCCATGTTCACAGATTTAATCTCATACCATACCGTAGATAATTCATAAGCATCTATGTCCCGCGACGTATGTACCTATACATACTTATGAATTAACCAAATTAAGCCATGGCACCGTATTTAAAATAATATTTACTCATAGCTTTATCTAATCTGCGCCTACTGCGGCTGTAATTACACGGGACACATTATTGTTTTAGTTTAATCCTCGCTGTAAACCTATGAATCTTGGAATTTAACGGATTGAGTAAATTGGCCAAGGCCTCTTTTAAGGGTTCCGAACATCCGTAAAAAACGAAGCCCTTTTAGGATCATTCCTGGGTCTGTCTGTCTGTTTGTACAGCCAGTTTTCTCCAGATCTACTGGGCTTATTCTGTTGTTTGTTATATATTCTTATATATGGACTTCTGTGACCCAAACACGGACGCTTTACGTAAATAATGAATAAATATTTTTTGGTATGGGGGTCACTTTTTGGGGTCAAACTAAAAAAAAAAGTTATTCAAACTGTTTCATGTGACATATCGAATCAAATAACTTACTGTGAAGGTTTTAATATTTTCTTTTTACAATTTTAAAATAAATAGTTTTGAAGCTATTCAGGAAATAAGACAAAAAAGGACCATTCCCCCCACTTACCTCCGAAACTACTGAGACAAAATTTTGAAAAAAATGCAGATTTCTTTAACTAAAGATTTCAGCATAACCTATTATAAGGCGTCTAGCTGTAATGTAATATGTTAAAAAAAAAAGTTCGGAACCCTTGAACGTAGGTACCTAAGTACGATTCGCACTCGACCAGTTTTTTTTATTACAGGATTTAGGTCATCATTATCTGCCTAGCCTTTTCCCAACTATATTGGGGTCGGCTTCCAGTCAAACCGGATTCAGCTGAATACCTGTACATTACATGGAGCGGCTGCCTACCAGACCTCCACAACCCATTAACTGGGTAACACGGTAGGTACTCCTTGGCAAGACTTCTGTAAAATTTTCCGGCTTCCGTAACGACTGCCAAAGATCTCCAAATGACAGCCAAGCAGAGGGCCAATTCTACTAATTTGTAGACAAATTTTGCATTCGCATGTCAATTGCTAACTGTCAAAAAAGCCCTAATATTCATACATTTTTGACAGATTGCGATTAAGATGCGAATGCGAAAATTAGTAGAATTGGCACTCCGATATCGTCTTATTATAAGTTCTGAACCACAGTGTTTAAGAAAAGTACCTTCTTGTGGGAACTATGATTATATTTTAGAGTAGGTAGGTACCTAAGCGCCTAACGGTGTCAAAGAGTTTTTTCTGAAACGCTATCAAATTATAATCCGCGCGCATTCAGAATGGGATAAAGAAAGAACTGTAATTTTCTATTTACTTTGACAAAGTTCCATCGCATTCTGATTCCGCACGGATTATAATATAATAGCTTTCCCAACTATGTTGGGCTCCGCGCTTCCAGTCCAACCGGAGGCAGGTGGATAGCTGTATGTACCTACTTTACCTAGTAGAGCGACATCCGATCTGACCTTCACAACTCAGTTTTGAAGGCAACATAGCACCCCTTGGTAAAAAGGAGGTCCGCCTTTCAAGCTTGTAACTGTAATATATACTATTACCACAACTATTACCTACTAGCTGTCCCACGAAGCTTCGCTCCCGTCAACTGACAACTTTTTTTTTTTTTCATAAAAACCTTCTCCTGATAATAACAAACACAACAAAAAAAGAATTTGCGAAATCGGTTCAGCTGTTCTCGAGATTTGCGCTTAGCAACAAATTCAGCGATTCATATTTATATTATAGAAGATTACCACTGGTTCGAATAGAAAGATCTTGCAATTAGATAGCCCATTTATCGAGAAAGGCTACGTAGACTATATTTCCAACAGCTGCCACGCTACGATAAAAAGGAGCGCAGTATTAAAGAAAAAAAATGGTGAAGTGCAAGTCGGACTCGCGTGCAAAGATTTCATAACCAATTTAATCTTTGTAACTTGCTTTTTTTAACAGTATAGACTTCTTATAGGTTTTCCTGTACTCTTTAAGTTAAGAACTACTACTTTTTTATATATTAGGGTTAGGAACCCTCTCAAAGAGAGTCAGCAACACAGAGGGGCCTGAAAGGGCCGACGCCTGCATTCGCAAGAGACACCGTGGCTCCGGAACACAAAGGGCAATGAAGGAACATGGATGGGTTTTAGTCAGTAGAAGTCTGACACTCCTTCCCGCTACACCCCGAGCGGGAGGAGTCATTGGATGATTTCCCATCCCTAAAAAAAAAAAAAGGGGTTAGGAACCCTATATTTCAATGATGCACATTTTTAGTCAGTTTTGTTATGTTTGGGCAAACTTACGTCAATGCATTTTTACGACCACGCTCTTAAATTCTTTACCCAAAGAGAGGAGGTGGCCTTTTGTTAGTCATCATGGTTCCACACAACATACTCCTTGTTATAATGCTTATTTTTAGATATTACCTAGTTTTTGACCTACCACGGCCATCAGCGGGATCATAGGGGTGATTCATATCGTTTTTGTCGGCAGTGAGTGGCGATGAGTAACATCTCTCCATAATGCTTTCAATTAAGTACCTATGTTATAGTGGTATTATTATTATTTATTATTATTATTATTTCTTTATTTCAGGCAACAGTAGCCCATACAAAATAAAATACACATTTACAACAAAATATAAAAATAAACTAATACATATAAAATTTTAAACACTAAGACACACGAAGTGACGGCGTCGTGTTACGCTGCGCGGTGTCACATAGCCTACCACGAAAACGTCGGTAGACTACACCCTTCGGCCAAAACTCTTCCTTTATGAACTTGTCGAGATGTTGTGTCGGAACCCGCACCACAAACGACTTGAAGTTGGTGTTGTGACGCGGTTCCAACTTTTCGACCCTCAAGGTCCAGTTGGTCTTCACCTTCATGTACTCCACGATCTCTTCAACCTTCGTGGAGTGATGTAGTCGGGACACATACAGCAACGTTGTAGGTACCGCTGCCCGTAACAGCATATTTGGTCCTGTCAGTCCAGTACCGCATTGATTGCGACAAGTAGGCTTCTTCTTCTTCTTCTGCACTTTAGTGAAGCCATCCTCATCACACTCTTGCTTCGTTGGACAGCGCTGTATCGGACTCCTTGGAAGGATTTCACAGCGACGGTTTTTCTTTTCCCCTTTCTGCTGCTTAGGTAGTGACGCAGCTGGTTTGTTTGCAGCAGCAATTGCGGCGTAAGCTAGTTTAGGGGTCGACGTAGCTACGCGTGTCGTATTCTCTGCCGGCGCAGAGGGGCAGGAGGCGGATTAATATGCATACGTAAGAAAGAAGGAAAGAAAGAAAGAAAATTGTGATTATTGGCATTATACAAATAAAAACACCTTCAAAAACAAAGCTCGGAGGTGCCTACAGTCAATCGGCAGTCCGGGTATAATTATTTGGTACCTACTAGCTTTTGCCCGTGTACGCGCTTCGTACGCGCATATCCTGTAATTTCCCATTCCCGTGGGAATTTTGAGAAATCCTCCTTAGTGCTTCCCTAGACCTTCCAAGGAAACTACATGCCAAATATCAGCTTTGTACGACTACTAGTGTCCTGTGCGTTGTCTGTCAGTCACTCTGCTTATAATATTTCAGACTATAATCGATCTAAAAGAAAGAAAGAAAAGTGTTTATTTGGGACTCGCACAATATACATAAAGTAAAGTAAGTACAAAAACTAACTATAACAAAAATATGTTGTTGTCTCTGTTCCAAATTCAAAAATCTCAAGATCCGCTAGCGTTCTGGCGTGATTGAGTAACAAACAGCCAAACTTTCGTATTTATAATAAGTAGGTATTAGTTAGACAGAATTGGCTTATTTCGAAGCAGTAAAAGAGGTTTTAGTAGTTCAAGTGCTAGCTTCTGACATGACACGTATTATGGTAGACGATGTTGCTTGGTCCTGTGTGTCTCTGTAAGCCTCCGTTCGTTACCGACACGGCACCATCTTTCTCCATGGTAGAGTACCACGATATCCACGATCATTTGCAACTTATGTAAAACGGAGTAGCGATTTCAAATGTTTTTCAATTCGTATTCAAATTTACAATAGGTGCAGAGCCTTGCAGAATCAAACCTCCATCCAGGCGATTATTAAGAAGTGCAGATCAGAAACTCATATTTGGTGATTAGGTACTTTTAATGGAATAAGAATAACTATCTAAACATGATTGTACGTCAAGCCAGAGCTCCAGTATGAGCTGACTTTTCATTGTACGGAAAGGCCTCTACTAACCCAGGGCAACATTAGTCACTGAAAATAAAGTAAAACGAGAATTTGAGCCCAGAGGTACTCCAAAAATAATTAGAACAGAATCACAAACATCTTCCGTGTACGTCCCTAGATTTTTAATAGTACCTACAGGTTAACCTAGACTTTATCTTTTTGACGTGAAAACGTCATATAATTCGATGGAGCCGGCTGCACGCACCAAAAAATATGACTCATGCGGCGTTACCTCACTCTGAACGAGCGACAAAGAGGCACAATCGATCGAAATAATTATCGGGCGTAGCTATGATTTCAAAAAATTTAAACATAGTTAAATGTTAAATCAACCACATCATAACAACGTGTCTGAAGTGACAGTTTGGACCAGCCAGCTGTCAAAGGGAACAATTTTCTCCTATATCAAACACATTGAGGCGGGCTTTATAAAAGCTAGAGTTACAAAAATTTTAATGATGTTTCCAAATTTTTAATTTAAGATTTATGAACAACTAGCTGACCCGTGCAACGTCGTCTGCGTAACATTTTTCTTCTTTAAGAATTCAGAGGCGCTGGCCAAGACCTCCGTGCTCGTAATCTAGCCTGGTGGAAGCAATTCCGAATGGTCTGAGTGCTAACTTCAAGACCAGAGGCGGCCCGAACTTCTGCTTTTATTTTAGTAGCGTTAATTGTTGGGTCGCGCGACCAGTGCGGGATCGTTCAGCTAAATTACCCATCCCGTGGTACCTACCTCTGCAACGTGGTCACGACACAGGATTGGGATATAGCAATTCTGCTTGCTATTTCTCTTGTGGTGTATCCTTCTTCTCAAAGTTATTATTCTTGCTCGGAAAACTTCTGATAATTCTCTTGACATTTTTTCAATTACAACTTTCCGCGAAAAAAGTATTTTAAATCCGTTAAAATTGACTTGGGGCTCGTTCACATATACGTACGTTTTTACTGGATCCTTTTTAATGGATCCGTCGCTACTGCAGATAGTATTCACACAGGACTGATTTTAGCAGATCCGACACTACTGGGCTTTCGTTCTTCAGTGCGCCGCCAACTTTCTACGAGGATGGATGTTGTCATGATAATGCGATTACTGGACACGTACACGACTCTGGGAATTAAACCGGCAAATGGCGGCTGTGTGCAGCACCCCACCCCCGCGCACCCCCGTGCCAAGCCTCGCGCAGTTCATTCCCATAACCGGATCAGTATACTGGATCCGAAAATACTGTTTTATGTGTATACTGGCTCATACAACTACATACGCTAGATAACACATAGGTACGTAAACGGACCTGTAAAACGGATTGCTGCTTATTTTGTCGGATCGGTATTTTCTACTGGATCCGGAATACTGTATTATGTGTGAACTCGGTTTTAACGGGCCTGTAAAACGGACGTTAAATGTGAACGTAGCCTCAATCAGAATTCTGAATGAGCGTAAGCTAGGACTGGAGGCATAGAGTACTACTATAATACTGGTAACTGGAGGCCTTTTTGGTTTGGCTTCGCACATCTTGTGCATTTGCCAGAGTCAAGTTATTTCTGATTCATCTCTAATTTTGAGTCCTTTCTTTCTTTATTCTATATTTTCATTAATCTCTTCGTGTGAAGTAAGTCTTGCTGTCTCAGGTACTTTCGAGTCGAATGTTTCCCGCGCTTTCAACTATTTCAGTTCTCTACCCATTTTTACTTTTTTGACTGGAAGCCTTTCTTTACGGAAAAACAATTGATTGTTTCATATTCTTATTATTTAAATTAAAAATGTAAAAAGAAGAAGGAATCATAAATATAATCTACCGTAACAAAAAAGTTTGTGATCGCAAACTTTTTTGGAAGTGTTTATAAGTCGTTACGTGTAATCGAGATTTTTTTGTACTTACATACAATTTTTTTTTTTGTTTTTGTTGCGTTACTTACACTTTTGGAATTGTCTCCTCGAGCCCTTTCTTTAGATACCCCACTTGAGTATTTTACGAAAGATTCGTCTTCACTCACAACGGTTGACGCTATAATTTTTTTTTCAAAATTCGAATAGCCGATGTCTATTATCTTACGTAGGTATTGTTTTACTGACAACGCTTTGGTAGCCTTTGCAAAGTAATTTGATATGTAGAGAGGGTTTTTGTTTTGTTAGATAAGAATAGTACTTATTGCGATTGAAGGACTGGTGTCCATGGTCATGAGTAAAGATTTTTTTAAAGAATAAATTTTTGGAACAAGCTTTGAATGGTCCCCCATATTATTTAGGATTTAATGTGACGTATAAGTTTTCGTGTTCTCCTCAGCAAGCCCTTTCATTTGATTTGATTGATAACCACACCGTGGTAGTGGAGAAAAAATAACTAGTCCGCCATATTGAAATTAGAATGACGTCACATAGCTAAGCTCTGTCTACGCTAAGCATGCATTGTCAACCAAAATAAGCGTGACACCCAGCTCAATCGGTTAAAGGTCAGATTTAAATTCAGTTGCAAGCTGGACAAAAAAAGCAAGCAAGTCAAGCAAGCAGGCATTGCAAGTTAGCAAAGCTTGTAAAAATTGCAAAGTATATTTATGGCAACTGAGCCGGTTCCGACTATTCTGCATAGACATATCTCTATGTAGTCTGTGTGCCATAGAGTTCTACTATAAGACTGGTACTATTCTGTCCATTCTGCCAGAATTGCAAAGTAAATTTGACAACAAAGTAAACGTAAACGTCAGATGCCAAAATATTGTCAATGTCAAGTGTCAAACTAAACTTGTCAATGTGCTATTTCCAAACAAAATATTTAATTATTTATATCGTGCATATTTAACTTACCTACAGGTAAAAGCAATCAACTATAACATATTTGCTCATTATTCATATACTTATTTCAGTCGTTAAACTGTTAACTTAGTCATTGCAAAAGTAACACAAACAAAACAATGCTTTAGTTTTTGAAACCATTCCTGATTGTTTTCTATTAAAGCTTAGAATAATAATGTAATTTAATGATTTTTTACAGTTTTTCCAAGTCGTACCAAGATGTCATCTTTTCAAGACAGGCAAAATAGCCTGTTCAACCAGTTAAAAGATGCTGAAGATCAATACAGTTTCTCCAAAACAAACAAAGCTGCTTCCCAAGATTTCGGAACAATTGACAAATACACATACAAGAAACTGAAACGCGAAATGAAACAATTTAGAGGACGAGAGAGTATTTACAAAAGGCCTGAAGCTAACATTCGTGAATGCCTCAGGGCAAAAACTATTCCTGACCATATTATAAACCCACAGAAATACAAATATTATTCTCTGGCTGATGTCACACCAGAACAAATGTCTGACTCCACAAATACTGCCACAGCTTTAGCACACATTCGTGAAATGGAGGAAAGAGAAGCAGCTCAATCTGTTATGGAAACAGAAGTAGATCCAGATGAAGGTGTTTTCAAAAAGCCAACTTTCCATATGTCGACTGCGCTAAGAAGAGCACCGAAGTCAGAAGAAAAACCAATATTTAAAAATAATAAAATTGTTATGCCAGAATATGTTGTAGGAGTCAGTACAAAGAAAAAAGAAAAGAAAGTTACTTCATATTTGGTAAAGAAAACTAAGTCGGAGAAATCAGGAGATTCTGGCACAAAAGTGGAATTGAAATTAGATCATCTTTTTGAGGAAGATGATTAGTGTTTACAATAGGTACTGTTTGTACTTACTTTTACAATAATATTTAGTTCTGTAAATATGAATAAATTATAATAATAAAATTACTAGTAAATGGCCTTTTCTATATTTTTTTTGCAGTTAAAGCAAAATAGCCCAGACCATATTACTTTCTTCTATGGCTCACACCACATACAACTTATTTGCATGGATTGAATTTTCTTCTGAAATATTAGTTCTACCTCTTCTTCTTTAGGGTTTCATATACAGATCCACTGTCTGTCAGCAGGCTGTATCTCAGAAACTTAAATACATACCTAGATGATATTTTCAGTGTGTATTTATGTTGCTGCTATAAAAACAAAACAATATAAATTAGGGGATTCTATTCAATAAATGTTCTTTTTTTCGGTTTATGGTATGGAACCCTTTGTGTGAGAGTTTGACTCGCATTTTGAGATTTTTTTTTTTTACTTTTATTACTGGATTTTCTTTGGAACTACCACATTCGTTTTTTATAGAATAAGTTCAAGTTACCAATTATAGGTAAAAATTTTGAATTTTTGACATTGAGTATGCAGCACTTGTCCTTATGCACCATACCTCTCATCATCACAATAATATTGTCATCATACTACAACTGCCCTAATATCTAGACTTGGTATGTAAATGAGATGGAAAAAGGCCAATCAACAAAAATCATTAAAATAACTGTTAAATGCTTTATTTACATTAATATTAGTTAGCACTGTGAAATAATTGCTGATTCAGATTTGATTTCCAAGTTCTCAATAGGCGGCAGTTCTGTCTTGCTCTCTGCCGCGAATGCGCTCAGGTCGCGCATCATGGAGTACGCATCTTCGCCGTCAGCGTAGTACTTGGGCTCAATCTCGAGTATTTTGAAGCCAAGACTGTTGGTGTACAGGTTGAGTGCTGCTCTGTTGCTTTTCCTCACATGTAGAGATACATATTTGGCCTGGAATTATTACAATGTACTTTAGAGTATGCTTGAAATAAAAATTGAGTAAAACAATGATACAAGGGGCGTCTGACAAGTTTTGAGCCTGAGGCATAGACATATATATTATGAAATCATTGGCCTGAGGTATTAAAAATGCTGATAGAAATGTATTAAAATTATTTTTCAATATAATCTCCCTCTAATTCAATACACTTCTTACATTTTGCCTTCAAAATGTTCATTTACGGCCGCCTTCACTTGAAAATCTCCGTCCTCGGAGGTCCCTTTCAAATTGGAAAAAAGGAAATAATCGCTAGGGGTCAGGTCTGGCCTGTGGGGTGGGTGGTTTATTGCTTCAAATCCTGTTTCGGCGAGGGCACGCCTTGCAACTCGTGCAGTGTGGACGGGCGCATTGTCTTGCAAAAACAGGACTCCTTTTGCCAATTTGCCTCTCCTTTTCTCGACAACTACTTGACGAAACTTTGTCAACAATGCGGCATATAGTTGCCGTTCATTGTAGTATTTTTGGGAAGGTAGTCGATGAACAAAATTCCTTCACAATCCCAAAAAATAGTGGCCATGAGCTTGGATACTGATTTTTCCACTTTGAATTGCCGTGGCGGCTTTTCTGCCTTTCCTATCCACTGCATTGATTCTTGTTTTGACTCAAGATCGTATTGTCGAATCCATGTTTCATCGACAGTAACAAGGCGAGAAAAAACATCGTCAGGATTATCGCCACAGATGTCCAAAAACTCCTCCGAAGTTGTGACGCGACGCTGCTTGTCAAGCGACGTGAGCATTTTCGGCACCCAACGCGCACACAACTTTTTCATGTGCAAATGATTATGCAAAATGTCAGCGATCTTTGCTAATGCCTATGGCTCCAGCTAACTGCCACAACATGATTCGCCGATCTTCCAGAACAATTTTTTTTACTTTTTCAATGTTATCTTCGGTAACGGCGGTGTTTGGGTGTCCCGACCTGGGACCATCTTCAAGCGACTCCCTGTCGTGTTTGAATTCATGGCTTCAAAGTTTTACGGTGGCAAATGAAGGTGCTGACTCCCTATAAACTGCAGACATCTCTTCAAATATTTCCGTCGGCATTTTGTTTTTCTGTGAGGAATTTTATGACAGCTCTATACTCCAATTTAGTAGAAAGCGCGGATGAGTCAGGCATGGTGACGTTTAAGGTTCAATTACTAAAAATGTAATGATGATGACATGAACTTTGGTATTTATATTATTTAGAATACCCTCAATTAGTGGTGAGCAGCGCGACTCATTAGTGATGATCAAAGGTACTTAGGCTCAAGACTTTTCAGCACCCTGGTACAAGTCACAGCATGACAGTAATCTGTTTCTCCATTTTATGTTGTTACCTGAAAACACTCCACCATAGCAAGTGAAGCCTGGTTCATAAGTTTCTGTGCAAGTCCTAGGCGACGGTGAGACCTCTTCACAGCTAGAGAGGTAATGTGTCCATGACGGTTGTCCTCACCATCTTCTTCCATTTTGGCCAATACATAGCCTGAAAAAATGTGAGATGCATAAAATATTAACTATCTCTGTCGGAAGACCAAATTTCCCCACTCCTAAATTAATGTTGCTGGATCTTCTCCTTATGTTCAATTGTTTAAAATCTTCGAAAAGCATAGCTAGCAACTGTTGCTCTTACTCATATCAACGTAATTTATTATCTTACTGCAGCCCCTACTGGCTCTGTCAAGGACTTGGGGATCAGTCTATAACATTCCAGTCCAGCCACCAAAATTTTTAATTCAGTCATTATTTGTTGAACCCAAAACTTACCAACTATGTGTCCTTTCTCATCCTCAGCAACATAGCTGAGCTGTGGCCATGACAATCCATGGTAGAAATAGTATTTCATCTGGTAGTTCTCAGGCAAGCACAGCAGGTTGCAGTGCTGCATGTTCATCAGGTCACTAGGCCTAGCGCACCGGATGTTCATCTTGAGTTTTCTGTAACTATTTAGGTATATTAGTATTTTGTAGCAGTAGATTGTCATGTTGTGGAATTGCCGGAAGTAACATAAAATGTGTATGAAAACAGTAAAAAGAAAACACGATTTCGTACAGAATATTCTTTGTTCTTGTTGTAAACATGGCATGATCAAATCAACACAATGAACATCAACATGTTCAAAGAAATCCTTACTTTTAAATTATTCTCTACGGATCTTCCTAGATTTACTTGGTTGCCTGATCTCAGATGCCGGGGGGCTATCTGACATACCACCTAGCAGCTCACGGACAAATCGGAACTTCGATAAACAACACTTCCACACAATGTACCAACCTGGAACAAAGGACAATAACAATGTCATACATGACAGCACTGGGTAACTCTCGCAATAACGTATTTTTGCGATAGATAGTTATTAACATTTTGAAATGACAAGCATATTGGGCTACTTACAAAATAACACAAAGACAAAAACTAAAATTACGCTACATACGAAGGTTATAATAGCTAATATCACTTCCTTCATATCTCACTAAGCATAGGTTAATAATTATCAACACGAGGTTAATGCATCCACTTTACCAGGACAACCACTATCTCTTTACTTAAAATTATCAGTCGTAACAAGTGTGTCAGATTTATAACGTGAGCTATGTTTATTGCTCGTGATTTTTTACAGCGCCATTTTGGTTGCTGTAAGGTACATACATACATTAATTCTTTGTAGAAAATCCCACTTGGGAAAGAAATTGGTAAATCAGAGACATGTAACATTCGCTCAAAAATGTTTACATAATTCAATTTTACATACTTTGAATTCTTGTTTTTCTTCAAAATAAAGTTTTTCATCTAATATAACCTCAAAATTGTGACATTTATCTCTTCGTCCGAAAATTATAATAAAGAGTCCTCCACACTATTCCCGAATTTACTTGAAAAGTTGACCGAAGTCCGAAGTACGTGTCACACTCGAGTAACTTCGCATTCGCGAGGAGCTCAGTCGCCCGTTCCCCCGTTCAAACACAAAGCGTCTAACCACACTACTCGGCTCACTTTGGCTCACTTCGGTTCGCGTCGAGCCATAGTAAATACGCACGTATAATTTTATTATGCGAGAGTACACATTTCAACGACAGTTGCCACATGAACGTTATCCATGATGCCTATCGTGAGGGGAAAGGGCGCCTGAGCTCCTCGCGAAGTTGCTCGAGTGTGTGGTGTGGACACGTACTTCGGACTTCGATCAACTTCGGGATCAGTACTTCGTCGAAGTAACTTTGGGAATAGTGTGTGGAGGACATAAAAAAGGTTTGGTCGATGGTTTGGTCTTATGAAATCACTACACTAAAGTCGTTTATACGTCAGTGCTAAAGTCAGTACGTCAGTGGTCCAGCCCCAGCACTGACGTATAAATCATATGGACTGGGCTTAACTACAAAAAAAACGTGTCTACCTACCACCGACTTGGGCACTTAAAATGGCTGCCTTTCGTAGGGTTGTAACTGCGAGCAACATGCGCATCTGATATCGATATTCAACTCAATGTTAAAGTTTTTATCTCAATGCGTATAAACCATATGGACTGGGCATACCTATAAAAAAAACGTAGCTACCTACACTTTGCTGGGATGATAAAATGGCGGCTAATAGGGCAGCCTATGTCGATATTTCTTTACAATAACATCGATAAAAGATTGTTAGAATGTTTTCAAAATGTCACGGTACAATTTCAACGGGTATTTTTAGCACATTCTCTGCTTCACTTGTACAGTCGCCAGCACATCGTGCTACAACAATCTGACAAATTTCTGTACCTACTAGATTTCCAACTTTATTAGAGAAAAGATTAAGTTCAATTTTGACTGGAATAATTTGACAGTTTCGAGTAATTTGATGTGCTGGCGTCTGTACAACAAAATAACTATCTATGTGAACTAATCTGAAAAGTTATCTTTGACCTACTTCCCGGTTTTTGATTTAGGCTAATACTTTGCGTACATGTTTAGTTTGGATGACATTGTTGCCGATTCTCTTGTTCATCTAAACTAAAATTAGATAATCACTATCTTTTTAACCGACTTCTCAAAAGGAGGAGGTTCTCAATATTTAATATTATTATATCAATGGGGGTTTGCGGGACATGTCTCTCTGTACCGCATACCCCTCAAAATATGTATCTATTGCTATTATTAGGATAAGTAACAAGGTACATCGAATAAGTTTTTGAAAATTCAAATGAAATGTACCTAAGCGTTATTCTAAAGCCTTGCGTTAGGTCATTCGAGACGGGGTGGAGGGAACAAAATCTAAGAAAAGAAATGACGCTGCATCCACGATGGGCTGCCGGCACGGACGTCTCCATCACCTAAGTATATTTTCTAACATACCGATGAAATTGGGTTTTAATTAAAAGTCAACAATAATTATTTACAACACCATTTATTTATTTTTACATCCTACTAATATTATAAATGTATCCTACTAATCCATACCTTCTAATCCATACCATCCTACTAATTGCTATACAATTTTTGTTTAAAAACATACCAGCATATTCAATGTGGGCACTGCGCCATCATGTAACCTCATCACATCGAGGGTTCTGTTAAAACTAGATTCATCAAAGTGCAGGGAGCAGATATGCCACATTTTATGTCTATGGTTTATATTTTTCTTCTATCCATTTATTTTTGAAAATTTCATTTCCAGGAAATCTGTGGGATAATGGCATTGCAATGTATTTTACACACTTTATCAATATAATAATATCGATACTTATCGTATGCGATGCGAACATCGCACATCACTAACTAAGACAAATAAAAATTGTATGTAAACAATACTACGAAATTAAGAAAATAATAACGTAATAAGCCATACAAATATGACACAGGTTTCAATAATCTTTTGAAAAGATCATCTGGTAACAAAACATTACACAAAATTCTACAATATTCAACTGGATTAGTGAAAACTAGTAACTAACCTGTGCAGAGTCAAATTAGGCTGATTTTTGTTTTTCCTCGCACCATACTGTATTATGCAACACGATGGCATGATTTTTCTCTTATTTTCCAAAGCCAGAACACAAAAAAAAACCTAGCTTTCGACGTATTTATCTTTAAAACAACGAAAATAATAAAAGCAAACAACTGTTTGACAGCACAACTACCATAAAACAACAGAGTACTTTGGGCATTTAAAATGGCGACCGGCCACGCAAAGGCTTGATTTTGACGTCACACAAAAGGGTTGCCAAATTTAGTCCTTGGCAAACATATAGATGTCTCTTTTTTCATATGCAGCTCTTGGCTAGTTAAAAAGAGACAAAATGCTTTTTGACATGTTTGCGTCGATATGATAGATATTTGTATAACTGTTTATTTCTATAGTCAAACGTTTCAAGTCCATATGATTTATACGTCAGTGAGCCCCAGCCTTTCAAAACTTCAAAAGTGTCAAACAAAATAAAAGTCAAAACAATACGAATTCGATTTTTGTATTTTGACAGTAAAGCATAATTTTCTATTAGAAATATAAATTACGGCATAATCTATACTTTGGCATTATAAATATCAAAACATGGAAGATGATGGTCAGAAAGAACCTACAGCCTCTGCTTTCTTGTAAGTAAATAAAAATTGTAAACTTGGTCTAAAAAATATTTTTAGTTTCTTCGTTTCTTCTGTTAGGTCATTGGCCAGCGGTTCGTCTTAGTCGGTCATTAGCTGCTGTGAGTAGGCATCTTGTAGTAAGAGCTCAACCAAGTAGTATGCTCCATTGGTGTTACTGGTTACTAAACTCAAATAGATGCTTAAGAGCTAATCCTCCTTCACTTAATTTACAGTCGGCACAGGAGTCCCACATTTAGCACAGAAGAAGTAAAGTCGTTGATTAATATAATCGAGAAATACAAAACTATAGTGTTCAACAAATCCACTACTGCTGCTGCCAGTCACGCCAAAGAGGTTGCATGGGTGAAAATAGCTAAAATATTCAATAGACAAGGTTTCAGACACAAAAGGAGTGTAGAGTCTTTAAAAATAAAATGGGATAATATGAAGAAGAAGGCAAGGATAATGTCTAAGAACTTGTTAGATCCGACGTACAGTGAGTGTGATGAGATGACCAGTCAGATGGTGGCCATGATGTGTGAGGTGGAGAATAGCTCCGCCGCTGTGGAGGAACCCCTGCAGTCTGATGGAGACCTCAATGGTAAATAGATGTCAAAACTTTTTCATGGATTGTAGATTTAGATTGCTTAACTGTTTGGGTCTGGTAAGTGGCCATGGACAATTTTTTTAGAGTATCACATAAACATAATAACTCAACCTTATTGTCACTTAAAACTGATGAGATAATGGTCAATCAAATCACTACCTGAATTAAGTGTAAATAAAATTATTTTATTTAACCTAAGCCTGTAAATAAAAATACTTGTCTGAGAACCAATATTCCATGTTTACTCTTATTAATGCAGAGACAAAAAATCACAAGGAATCTACTGAAGAGCACTGGGATGCCAATGAAGACAAGGACTCTAATGACTCTTCCATGGGTTTGTAAAATATTAAATAACTGGCAACTTTACATGCCATTGTTTTTGTTGTTTTTTGTATATTTTTTTTTAGGGTTCTTTAATTCCTTTTAATTTGCAGTAAAATAAAGTACTTAAAAATGAATAAAATTCCTCTAATACATAGACAAAAGAAATAGAATTTGATAAAGTTAATTTTTCTATCTAATGATAAATCTTTTCTTATTTTTGAAATTATAGTTAACTTCTTAGAATATTTGAACCCTGTGGGTAACAACAATATAAGATTATTTTTAAGATTGCATTGAAATTCAACTCTAACAAAAACCTATTTACAGATGGTGGCAAGGAAAATGACAGGTAACTATAAAATATTTAATTGTTTCCTGTGGCCTAGATTTAACAATCAAATCAAGCAAAATAATATGTTTATAGTAAAGTCCTTACTTTGTTACAATTTTCACAATTAAATTGATTATTTTGTTATAGGTACAAAAATCGTTCAATGAATTTTTCAATGAATGAATGTAATTTACTCCTACAATGCGTGCGGCAAGAGAAAAATATAATATTTTCAAAGACAAACACATCTAGCTTTAATAAAACGAAAAATCGTGCTTGGGAAAGGGTAAGCAAAGATAATTTCTTTCAAGACACCATGTGTAAGAAAAATCTAAGTAAATTCATGGTTTTCTTTTATTTTTTCAGATTTCAAGTTCATACAACAAACTAAGTCCACAAAAACGTTCAACTAAAGTATTGCGAACAAAGTTTACAAATATGAGAAGGCTGGTAAAAAGTACAAACATAAAAAAATATTTTAACCAATTTAACAATACACACCAAAGGCTGGAAGAATCTGACAATGTAAGCATTCTAACTATTTAATTATTGTTAAAAAACGATTGGCAGGTTCTCTTTATCATATACTAGATTTTACCCGCGACATCGTACGCGCAAATCCCGTTTTTTCCTGTTCCCGTAGCCATTTCGGAAAATGCTCCCTAGTCTGTATTAGCTCTGCCTGAACAAAAGAAAGGTAGAGACCGTCCGCCCTTAATCTGGTGGTCTAAAATGCAAAGACCTCAAGGAAGCCCATTTGCCAGAAAAGACAATCCAGCATAGAGTATCCTGGCGCCGAAGAGTGCAGAGACCCGAATAATGGGACAAGGGCAGGACAAAGACAAGCTCTAGTCACCAGCAGTGCTATTCTCTAAGTAACTAGGTAACTATGTATTTCGATATCGAGCTTCACCTGAATGGCAAAGCTCCCTAAGAGATCTTTATGACAAGCAATATTAGTCTCATATGTATTAATAAGAATTTTATACCTCACCTCGGATTCCGCTGTCGAGACTCGAATATGTGGTTACAGAATGGCACTCCAGTAACTGAAGAATCTTATATATTAAGCCGTGTACCCACGAGCGAACAAAACATGTTGAACACGGACGTCGATCACCAAATTGGATCGCCACGAACACTGTTTGATGTTCGTTAGTAGTAGATACGCACGTCGTGTGCGAACTAATTGTTCGATGTTCGTGTTCACCATGTTTTTGTTCGTTTGTGCGTACACGGCTTTAGGCACTTGTCTCACCGTCGGCGATCAGCGAATAGCGAGTAAAGCTTCAAACTCGAAACGAGTTGGCGAGCAGCGAGTAGCGAGTGAAAAGTTTCCGACTGTTTTGACGCTCGGCTTTAAGCGAGTGCTTTTGTGCGACGGGCTTTTACTCGCAATACTCGCTCCGGCCCGCTGGTTGATGATTTCTGACCGCCCAGCGAGCATCGCCGACCGAGTGTCGCTGAGCGAGTACAATCTTTGGTGGCTATTGTCACTGCGATCAACTTGAGGTGAGAGCCGCTTGCTGACAGTGTGAACAGCCAGCTATCGACTATGAATGTATGTGTCTCTTTTACTCACACAAGATCTATATCTGTTGTCTCTTTCATCAGCGAGCAAATAATCGAAAGCTAATCGCTTCCTCGCCAGCGGTGAGACAATTTAAGTGCCTTAGGATATTGATCGTTTTTAGTTATGTATTGCATTCTAACACCATACAACAACAAAAAATAAACTACACTTAATATTCTGAAAGTCGGCAGTAAAAACGGCTAATAGGTACAGCACTACTAATCAAAGATTTCAATTAAGTAATCTAAGATGCGGCTAGGAAGCGAGCTTCAGCCATCCGTTTATTGGATGAAAAGTATCTATAAAATAGGCAGTCGTGTTAAAAGAAACAACATCAAACCGATTACTTATCTGAAATATTTCTGTTGAAGGCTATTTTTTTAGGTAAAATTAGGTAATTTATAATTAATAACTAGGTAATTAATAATTCTAAAACATTGCACTCATCCGTTTATGAGAACAAATGATTACATTCAATTCATGGAAAGTATATGAATTCTATATAATGAGCAAACGTTAGTTTGATTGTTTTTCTCATCAGAACTATTGGGTTGCCAGATGGCAGACCAAACAGGTCACCTACTCAAGTCTTAGTAAATTGCACTAATTTTTTTAATAAACTAGCTTTTGTCCGTGACTTCGTACGCGCATATCCCGACCTTTCCCGATCCCGTTGTAATATCCGGGAAATTCTATCTTAGAGCTCCCCTAAACTCCCCAAGGAACCTACGTGCAGCTTTCTATGACAAGTAGTTTTGGCTTTTTTTCGTTGTCTGTCAGTCATTCACTCAGTAACGGAAGAATTTTATATACCTACCTACATATTAGGTAGACTAGTGTCCCGATCCGGCTCCGCCCGGATGTATATATTTTTTTCAAAAATTTCTTTCACGCGATTACGAACTATGAACACAACTATAAAAGAATTAGGTATCCAATTTGGAACAGTCGTTACGAAGTTATGCGCGTTACGCGTACATAGGTACATTTCGGTGATTTATTTTTATTTATATAGATAGATTATTTAAAGAGATAAACCTGTTATCAAAATAAAGATAATTTCACCAAGAACACGGTAATACAGGGTTGTCTGCAAGAAATCTGCAATTCCGGTTGTCGAGCTTTAAAAAAGCTAACGGTGCGAATGAAGTGCGACAGAGAGATCCAGTGCGATAGAAGAGGACGCAGCATGCTGCGCGTAGTCGTCCATCGCATAGGTAAAAGAGAATGCTTTTGTCCGTCAAATTGACAGGATAGCGCTGAGCACTACAATGTAATGTGTAAATGCTGAGCATCAGTTTAGTATTTACACTAATTTTGAGTGACTGGCTTAAGGTGGATGCTCCAGGATAGCCCGCGAAATTCAAATATTTTTATGTTTTTTGCAATTTGCAGGTCATTGTGAAGCTGTATGTTGAACAGAATACGATTCGCGATCGTAAAGAGCATTTATCTAAAGGATTATAACCATTTGAATCATCAATATAACCCTCTAAGTTCATATAACTCGATTGAATGTAATTTCGTGAAAAAGTCATTCAATCGAGTTGTATGAACTTAGAGGGTTAAGTATATTGATAATTAAAATGGGTATAATTCTTTAGATAAATATGCTTTACTGCCGCGAATCGTATTTTATTTAACATACAGCTTCACACTGACCGGCAAATTGCAAAAAACATCAAAATATTTGAATTTCGCGGGCTACCCTGGCGCTTCCACCTTAAATTTAAAAAATGTGCTACTTACTACTTTCTTCGTATCGTTATTATTTATTGACAATATAGTGTATAAAAAATGGCAAAAAAGTGTTTTTTGTGTAGCTCGGACGGCTCCGTAATTGATTTTAACGACGAAACTTTTAAAAATTGTTCATTGAAATTGGGTTTTCGTAAAATAAAGAACTTTAAATACAGTGATGTTGAGCTAACCAATGCGTCACTCGAATTTGTTGGTTATCATACCACGTGTTATAAAAAAGTGACTGTTTTAAATAAAAAGTATAATGAAGAATTTAATCATTTTAATCCAGAGCATTTAGTAAGTACCTACTTAGGTACATGATCAATTAATCTTCTATAGATTTTCTCTTGTTTATGAGGATGTAGAGAAAATAATAAATGATTAATCTCATTTTACAAAGGAAAACATACATAGAACATAGCATAGGTATATTTTTTACATACACAAACATTATTAGGTACCACACCCACACGCACACTTACGCACATAATTTGGCTTAATAATATGAATGAAATATAATTTAGGACTAATGTTTTATTAAATTTTTCATTGATTTCTTTTTGCTATTGTATTTCAATTCATTTCGTTTTTATTGTATTCTGCAGCATGTATGTTTGTCTATTTCTACGTTGACATTAGTATCTAAGCCAAATAAAATGGGAGAGGGAGTTAACTCCTGAAATACAGGTACATCTAATTCAGGAGTCAAGAGGCTTCAAACAAGTTTTTGTACCCTATTTTGTCAATAAAGAAATTTATTTAGGTGTACAGCAAATAAACCGAGGCACCCGGTACCTAGGAACTCTAATTCGATTTTCTCAAAAAGTAAAAAACTTACAACTATCAAAGTTATACCTACAGAAAGTGCGTTTCACGGTGATTAAAATGAACTCATTGGGTTTAATCAATCTATTTCAGTGTTTATTAAGGATCTTACAAAGAAGAGTCGTTTTCCTGTCGTGTCAATATCGTTAGAAAAAATTAAAGCCTGAAACAAAGATAAATGACAAAAAGTTTTTGATCAATATTCCGTATTCTCTCCCCTTGCTAACCTTGATAACTAACCCTTGATAACTGCCAGCATACTCGTATTCATCGACCTTACGAGCCTGACGATAAAATCTTCAGGAATTACATTCCACTCCTCTTCAATTGCGATTCGCAGCTCTGGAAGCCTTGTTGGAGCAGGTATCCGGGCTCGAACCCGACGTTTCAGCTCATCCCATAAGTTTTCTATCGGATTCAAGTCCGGGCTTTGAGCTGGCCAGTCCATCGTATGAATGCTGACGTTGCGTAGATACTGGGTCACCACATGAGCAACATGAGGCCGTGCATTAGCATGCATCAATTGCATATCCTGCCCGATTTATCCTGCGTAAGGTACCTCATGGTCTGCGAGGATTTTAGTAAGGTAGCGATGAGAAGTCAATCCACGTGTACGGGGCGTCGGTTCGATGAAAACTAACGCTGTATGTGCTGCTAACGAGATGCCGCCCCAGACCATTACAGATCCTCTGTAATGGTCTGAGGCGAAGCAACAGTTTCCTCGATGCAACACTGAAAATAACGTTCTCCAGGGCGACGATACTCTCTGACGTCGATCACTTCCATGTAGACACCCTGGTCTCATCAGTGAAGAGCAAATTCAAGTTGTGCTCGACAGTGTGCTACCGTTAATGCTGGGCCTGTTGCAGCTCTCTTTGGAGTCAGGTTCCGTTCAGCAAGTCTCCTTCTGACGGTATCTGAACTTATGACCACTTGGCATTCGTCACGCAGACTTTGTTGGACTTGAACTGCGTTGAGGTGGCGATTTCGCAGAACAGTAAGTTGGATATAACGATCATCTGCTGCTGAATTAGCCCTAGGTCTGCCCGTACCTGGGGGGCTACTCTCTAAGCCCGAAGTCCGTAGTTTCGGGCTTAGTTACGGGCGTATTGTGCTCAGTATCACCTAACCACTAAGAATTAATGACAACACGATTTGACAGTTACTGCCAAATCGTGTTGTCGTTCATTATTAGTTCGGGTTTGGGACTAATCGTAAATTCCTAGGTAATACACAGTAGAATACGCCCGAAACTACGGACGTCGGGCTTAAAGAGTAGCCCCCAGGACGGCGATCGAATGCTCCAGTCTCTAGGTATCGTCTGTAAACTAGTTGCACCAAAGATCTGCTGATTCGAAGACTTCAAGCGACCTCACGTTTCGCGAAGCCTGCTTGATACCTAATGCTACAGCTTGAGCTTCCTGAGGTGTCGTATCCATTATTAATCGAAAAAAGGAGCAAAAATACACGCGTCTGAGCAAACGATGGACAAGCAAAAATACACGCGTCTGAGCAAACGATGGACAAAAGCTAAAGAAATGATATGAGAAATACTCGACTACCCTCATTGTAATCGCAAACTAGTCAAAGCAGAGCAAATCGTTAGCATTGTATTTGTTTCTTGATTACAATGTGAGTTGACGGTACCTACTTTCGAATTAATTTATAGTCATTTGAATCAGCTTGAAACGCACTTTTTTAAGGTATAACTTTGATAGTTGTAAGTTCTATACTTTTTGAAATCGAATCAGAGTTCCTAGGTAGCCAGTGGCTCGGTTTATTTGCTGACCAGTGTAGATTATCATAGTAGGCAAATACATCTTCTATATTTTCTTTATAATGAAATGATGACATTAAAGATTGTGGAATATGTTTCTTTTTTGTGACTGTTTTAATGATAAAAATACCACTACATTTTATAAGTGAAAAAAGAAAACCTGGTGAATTCTACTCTTTTTTGATTTCCAGGAACCAGTAACTGAGTAATAAAATTTTGTAGTTAGTGATAATTCGGTCTGTGGGTCATCTTAGGGGGTTCGCCTTTGGTAACAGAAATTCGTGGAGGCACGTTTGAAAAAAGACGAACCTCCAATAATTCGTTTTAAAGCTCGACAACCGGTGAACAAAATAGATTTTTCGCAGACAACCCGAAATCACCGTGTTCTTGATGGAATTATCTTTATTTTGATATCAAGGTTCATTGAGTCCAAATTTATTACTATTGTTGAAACCTTTTTATACTTACCTGCAAACACGACGCCGCCGGTCACTTCGTGTTTCTTAGTTGTCTTAGTTTAAACATTTTATACAATAATTTAATACGCATTCTTTTCTAGCCTATGTGTATTATATTTTGTATGGGCCTCAGTTGCCTGATATAAAGGAATAATAATATTAGTTCCGACGAAAAACAATCAACTGACCGTTTGAATATTGTAAATACTCTGCTGGCGCGGTATAATGCGTCCATTATAAACAAAGGCTTGGAAAACCCGTAAGGGCGCGGTGCAGACCCCATCTATTTCTGTAAAAAAAAACATTAAAATCGGTTCAGCGAGTGTTGGCGTGGAAGCATAACAAATAAACGCACTTTCGCATTTTTAACCGAGTTTCCAAAAAGGAGGAGGTTATCAATTCGGTTGTTTTTTTTTTTTTGTTTGTTACCTCATAACTCCGACAATTATAAACCGATTTGAAAAATTCTTGTTTTATCTGAAAGGATATACTTGCAGATTGGTCCCATTTAAATTTTATGAAAATCGGTTATGAACTTTGGATTTAAATCGAAATAGCTGGATTTCGTCTACTTGGATGATAGTTTTATGTCATCCAAGTAATCGAAATTGCGTATTTTGCTTTTCTGCGATTTTGCAGTGGTGTTGTTTGGTGTGGTGTACCACTAAAAAGTGAAAAATAAAAAACTTTTTACAAAAAAAATACAACCGACTTCCAAAAAAAAAACACTACAAAGTAAAAAATAACTTTAATTTCGGAAGTCGGTGTCAAAATACGAAGAAACGAACAAAAACACCTTTTTAATATTGGTTTGATAACTTTGAATGAGATTGCGCCCTGTAACAAAGTATCTCGAAAAATCAATAAATAGCTCAATATGAACTCAAAAGTAGAAGTACTATCAACATGTTACCACTGTAAATACTGCCACCAATACCAACCAATGAGCTGGGTATGGTTAACAATTTAACGGGGCGACACAAATTGCCGACAAAACGCAAACGCCGAAACATTGGCGACCAGCGCGCGATCTCAGCAGTAGTTCTCACGTTTTTGCAACGTAACATTGGAGCATGCTAACCCATTCACATATCATTTTCCAGAAAATCAAATCGGAGCCATTATTTGAGTGCCAGAGCAGTATGGACGCAGACAACGACAGTGACGGTGATTCCATAGAGCCTGATAATAAGTCGAACAGTGATGTTAACAACTCCATGGACCCTTTGAGCACTGTTCTCAATAGTGATTTAGGTATAAGTAAGTAGACAAGAAGGAGAAGATTTCTATGGTATTCTGAGCATTGCGCGGCTAAACGTTTTGCTAACAAATATCACCTTGAAAATGAAAAAAAGTTCTAATGGTCCACCATGAGAGCAGGCAAAATGTTCGTGTTTGAATATCTGGTAAAACTGAGCTGTGCTGCGCAAATTCTTTTCTAGACCATACATCTCATTATGGTCGCCTGTCAAAAAAGTCAAAAGTCATTTATTCAAATTAGGCTGAGTGCCAGCACTTTTTGAACGTCAACGTTTAAAAGTAGACAGTCCTGCAAAAACGCCCGCCCTTCACAACTTCCTAGTGTTAAAGCTGGAAAGAAAACTCCCCAGCAACACATCTGTCTGTTACGTTAGAATAACGTGCATTTATACAATAGTATGCAAAGTATTTTATCAACAAAAATAAAAATAAAACATGGGTAACACGAATAACCTAGAAACTAAATCATTCGGCACTTGTAAGCTAGCAGGACACTCCACCATGCCACCATAATCAAACAACTCAAGCATAAAAAACAATGTAAACCAAACTTAATAAGACTCCAGACATAAAGGGCGTGCTGGCCCACACGTGGGTAAATCTAACAATATATCTATGACTCGACGCCATAAGTGATAAACTAGAGTACCTAACCAAAATTAAACAAAAAGTATGGTGTTATTTGCATACCTAACAAATACTTTTGTTTCAGGTTCAATTAATCAAGTAGAAAATAAAGAAGTTGTAAGATTAAAAATAGAATTATTGAAGTACAAGTTGGAAACAGCAAAGGTAATCATTATTTTCTTTTATCATTTACTAGCTGGCCCGTGCCACTTCGTTGGGCGGTATTTTTCGGGTTAAACTCGATACTATCAATAGGTAATAAAAAAATCGAAATGTCTTATATTTTTACCTTTTTATCACAGTTAAAAAGAAAAAGGATAGAAGATTTAATCCAAGCGGACGCAGCGGAACGTGAAACTAAAGCTAAGGAAAGTTCGCTAAGGCTTCGGGCCGCGAGACTGGAGACTATCGCAGCAGAGATGAAGCTCCCCCCCGCGCACCCCGCACTCGCCTATACCGCCGAGGAAACGCGTGCGCAGCACTACATACACCAGTACCACGCTACTTGAAAGTGTTGCCAGTTAGCTTTATTGTTTTAACCGCGTTGATCCAGATCTACGCGGTTTTGGAACAGCGCATTTGCAGTGGGAGAGATCTAGGCCTAGATTCACGCTAATATTTACTCGTACTACAAGTATACTTCAGTAACGTACGCAGTAATAGGCTTGTGTCCTGAAAAAATCTAATTAGTCCGTCAGTTAGATTATCAAAAAATATTTGCCCCGTGTTTTTTCTTTGGTTACGGGAACCAAAATTGACGAAGTTACGACGCTTTTAAAATTCTCAATACGTCACACCTTCCCATAATTTTTTGTGAGTCGTAACGTCACGAGCCCCCACTCCCCGAGTATTCATTGATTTATAAAAACAAAAAATTGGTGTCCTGTCCATTATTTTTCGATACTGTAACTGACGGACTAAAAAGTTTTGCAATTTGTGGATCTAGCCTATTGATTGTGTAAGTTTTACCGGTCAAATATTATGCAAAGACCAACTTTGTAAATTTTTAGAGTCAGAGCAGTTGAAAGGATTTTCGATTGTGTATACACAGCATTTTGTTATTTTTGTATTGATAAATGATACTTATTTTGTAACTAGGTTGTAAATAACACTTTACAGGTCAATATTTTTTGGTCATTTTTAACTAGATGAGGCCGGTGTTTCCTAGCTGACTGCTCTGATAAGAAACACCGAAACAAACTCAGAGGTCAAAGTCTCTTTTAAAGTCCATACAAAGGTACTGGTCAAATCATATGAGAACCATGTAGGCATGTCTGAAGTAAGTAGTATTTTGAGGAAAGTACACACAGATTTGAGTGGACCTGTCCAGAAAGTGCAAGCATTTGCCAGATATCGTGTAGCTCAAACTTGAACTTTAAGGAGCTTTATTGTAGAGTATTGCTAGTATCAGTGCTGTTTCTTCACGCAGAACATTAATTCTACCTATTCAGTAATGCTGTACCACCAAAATACAGGCTGTACCTAGTTAGAATCCTAGGGCTACTTCCGGCACTGATCACTGTTCTATTTTTTTCCATTATCATATTTTTAAGTGATTGTCAATGAATGTAAAATTTATTTCGAAGTGTAGAATAATGTAAGCCACAGCACCAACCAGAGCACCAGTATTATTACTTATATTTTTAACTAAGTCTACTTGTAGATATAAGAAAAGGAATTGTTACAAAAATATAAAAATGAATGCAAAATTAACTTGTTTCATTTTGGATCTTGTTAGTAGCGTGGACAGCCAGTTTGAAGAGATGATGATGGATGAAGGAGGTAGGGTGAATTTTAACCTCATTTCCAAAGGCCTTAGGCTGGTTTTAGAGTCACGCTGACCGCACGCTGACAGTCAGCGCTGACAGCCAAAATGTATGAACTTCTAGGAAGCGTTTTAAAATAACGCGTAGCTATCAGCGCGTACGTTGGTCAGCGCTGACCTGTCAGCGGGCGTACGCGTCGCTCGTCGGCGCCGCGTAGCCGTCGTCGGCGCTCACCGCCGCCCGCGCGCCTCTGTCTTGTCACAGTGAGCGTTCTAGTGTCGAGCCGAGTCGACGCCGTCAGCGTGCGTCTGTACTCCAAAGCGATCAGCACGATACTGAAACGCTGGTAAGGCTCTTTTCAAAAGATTTAAGGGTAATTAAAACAAAGTTATAGATACGAAAATTTTGTATATTTTACTTGATTGCGTTTTACAAGATGATTAAATTATAATTCAATATTAAAATTATTAATATGCATTTGTACAATTTCATCTATACCTAACTAAACTACAACGTCTAAAATATATTACACATCGCTAATTTACAACATGCTTTTTACATTGATATCATACCCTACGTCTATCTACTAGTGTCATATGTATAAAGTACAAAACGTAGGTACGTACATACAGTAACGCTATTGCGGTAAGTAGTTAAGTAATGACAAGCCACAAGTAGTATATAAAGGTGAGCTCTAACATAATTTAGTATAATTGAGCTGTTGAGTCAGTCGCTGCGGCAAATGAAAACATTCCCTTTGACGTGACCTCTACACGACTTACAACTTCTTGGTACAACACTCGTTGTCGACTTGAGCCATTTACAAGGAACATTCAAACAATTCATTAGTCGTTAATAATAGTAAAAGAATATTGTCACTGTTAAATTCATTTATGCGACGTATTAGATGTCCTTCTTACGGCTATCATTCATCTCCCTCGAGATAGGCGAACTGCAGCCATAGTTCTACACTTCTGGCCCAAGTACTATCTCAATAGTGCTTTTAGCCATCATCATAAAATATAGCACATTCATTATGTTTTAATTTATCTATCGAGATTAGCGTCTAAACGTTCAAACATGATTTTAGGCGCACAACTGTATTCACAGTAGACGCTCGGTGAAGTAGCAAGAAAGCGATGAGACATCGCAACAGCGTTTCTTTAGCACAGGCATACACGTATGAACACATACGATTAGTTCTCACTTGCATTTGCGTGCATTCTCTCATTTTCATGAGTTTTGTAGAGTAACAAACACCGTTTGTTCCCAACGAGTAACACCCTCAAATGTCACACTGTTACTCGATGGGAATGTTTTTAAGAAAAAATTCCCAACCAGTCACACTGTTACTCGATGGGAACTTTTTATTACTAATTTCCCAACCAGTCACACTAAAGGGGTATAATTTAGACGGTCACCAAAATGGATCAACGGTCACCAAATTCTATCCAACTAAAAGATTAATATTACTACCAAAAATATTATAGGTTAGGTTAGGTTAGGTTAGAACTGTGACCAACTACGCGCGAGCCGAGCGAGCGAAGCGAGCGGTGCCGCGGCAGCGGCCGGCGAGCGCTACCTCGAAATTGGTCGCGATTTTTTTCTTATATTATCGTGGATTTTTTTCTGAAGAAATTCCCATCGAGTAACAGTGTGACTGGTAGTGTGACCGGTTGGGAATTTTTTCAGAAAAAAATCCCATCGAGTAACAGTGTGACATTTGAGGGTGTTACTCGTTGGGAACAAATGACAAACACCACATAAGATTCATTAAAATTAAAATGTCTGCATTACATCTCGACAGAATCAATGCCACACATTACAATTCACTAACTCGTTCTACGAATACGGTACAGTTGCAAAATTGTATAAAACTGGACGGACAACTCAACTCACTACGGCAAAATGAGCATCCAGCAACTTTAACTCGCCCTGCTAGTTCTCGGCGAAACGCTTCACAAACAAAAAGTTCTAGTAGCAGCCTTCGATTTATCGTAAACGTATAAATAGTAACATTTAAATAGAAACTCTGCATTTTATCTTCATCATACCGACAGTCTATGTCGATAGGCATCGTTTGGCCTATGTCGGCTTCTTTGGTAATGCTACACTCATAGGGGTGCCACAGGGGCGTCCACTCGGGCCGAGCTCGCGGCACAGCGGACGCCGCCGGGCCTAGCGCGTCTAGCTGAGCCCGCAGGCGAGGTCAGCACAGAACCGCGAGCGGCGCTCGGAGGCGTTCCGTCACCTCGCCGGGCGCGGGGACCGGCCGGGGCGCGGGGGCGCGGGGGCGGCGAGGCGTTTGGTCGGCATGGAGCCACACGGACGATGTTCGCGTCCGCCCGTACAGTTTATATCTGTAGCGTGGCGCGCGACGAGGCGGGCGCGGCGAGTGGCGTGAGCGGCGTGAGGGGCGTGTGCGGCGTGGTGGCGGGCGGCACGGGCGTGGCGGGCGTGGGTGGCTGGTCGGGCGGCGCGGGCGGGTCGGCGGCGCGCACCAGCACGCGGCGCAGCTCGGCAGCTCGGGCGGCCAGTGTGCGCGCGGCGTCCGCCATGGCGGCCACGGCGCCGGCGCACGGGAACTGCTGCGCCGCCGCCTTCGTCTTGGCCACGGTCACCGCCAGCGCGTCCGACAGTGCGTCCGAACATCTCAGCGCTTGCGTCTTCAGTCCAGCGTGGCGGGCACTCCTATGAACAAGAACAAATTGTTACATTTTGTTTTACGTTTTATTTACGAGCCTCACGACACTGACTTATGGTAGAAAATAAAAGAATTGTTACCATTCAAATCAAGTGGTTAGATCATCAGTAATCACCTGTGTACTGTGTCGCCGACGTGCACGATGCGATGCGCGCTGAGCACGACGAACTTGCCGTGCGCGAGGAACACGTCGGGCGGCTGCCCCATGTCGATGGTGCGCAGGAAGGCCTCCACGGCCGTGGCCAAGTGCGCACCGTACGTGGCGGCCTGCGCGGCATAGAACGCGGCCAGCTGCCGGTCGTCCGCGGGCAGGCGAGTGGCCGCCGCTACTGCGCTCACCTAGGGAAGAAAGAGGTTTGTTAAGCATCATGATGGCAAGAAAAATATGGAACTTGAGCAGCTAGAGAGAGCAGGAGCTAGCTAGAGACTTTAACGGCCATTACACTTGGTTGCAACTTGCGCTGCGTTAAAGCGTTTTCAAGAAGTGCCTTCGATACCTTAGCAACAGAATTTTCATTATAGGTACTGTTCAGATAGGTACCTAAGAAGACCTTGTCTTATATACTTTTATTGTTTTTATTTAGAATGAACCTGTCCTAGTCCTAGACCTCGATGTCATCTGCAGAAGGCGACGGGTGGAGCTCTTACGATGTCCTATTATTTAAAATGAAATAGTTATAATCGATTTCATTTGACGTCTTACCTCGCCCGCATGGTCGGCGTCTCTTACGAGAGCGTCGAAGGAAGCCCTAAGTTTGTCCGGCAGTGCAGCCCTAATTTCTGCGTTGCGCCGTCCCACCGCCGTGCGGGACTCCAGTCTTACGTAATCGTACTCCTCTGTCCACTCGTGTTCTGGCACTGGTACTGCAGGTGACCGCCTGGAAATTGAAGGTTTCATTAGTTTCAGGAGCCAAAAAAATGACCAAGTAATACCTAGTTCAGACACAGCAATATGTTGTTTCGGTGGCTAAATGTAGTAGTTTCTTACCTAAACAAGAGCGATGCATTTCCGTTGATGAAGGAGGCAGCTCTCCGCACGTCCTCGGTGAGCGAGCGCGCGCACGACACGAGCTGGTCCAGCGCGTCCTCCGTGCCGTCCGTGGGCTCGCGCTCGCGCTCCAGGCGCTCGGGCGCCCAGTCGCCGGCGTCCAGCGCGCTCGTCGCCTCGTGCGTGATGCGCTCCGCGTCCTTCAGCGCCTTCACCAGCGGACGTAACTTTACCGCGATACCTAGTAAACATACGTAATACCTTAAAAGTTGATTCAACAAAAAAGCCTGCCAGATGATTCAGATGTCATAAGACAAAAAAGCTTTGTCATTACCGTGCATTTCTGAGGTTAAAAATATCCTATTTATCACTTTATTTTGGGGGTATGAATCATGCTACTATACAGAGCTAAAGCAATAATATTTTTTTTGGAAAAACCTAAATAGTTTTAAAAGTTACCTCACAATGACCTACTTTAAGAACACTTGATGGATGAAGGCCGTGGTTAGCAAAGGGTCGATCGTGCGTAACTATGCTATAGGAACCTTTTCATTTAGCACAGCATTTTTTCAGTGATACTTTGCCTGAATGGTGGGGTTTGTGAAAAGTATTTAAGTGGTTCTCACCTTTGTCTTGTGCATCATGCGCGTTAGCGAGCGTAGCGTCGGCGAAGACGGCGAGGTCGTGCAGCGCGGCCCGCAGGCGCGCGCCCGCCACGCGCACGTCCAGCACGCGCGCACGCAGCGCGCCGCGCCGCCGCCAGCCCGGCGACACGTACGATAGCAGTCGGGACACTGCGGCCGATGCCTCCTCCTGGACAACAAAGTACGTTTGCGGTTAAAGCCTACTGATTTGTACATTTTTAATGTGAATGTAATCAAAAATTAAAAGGAAATTCCATCTGCCAAGGGAGATAATTGACTTTTGCATAGATTTAACTGCTAAGCAGACCGCTGTCGTTATTAGAAACGCCAGTGACCAGCAGTTCCTTTGGCTTGTGATGGTAGCCATAACACTTACGCAAAAAATTGTCAGAGCCTGTTTTTGGTCTGAGAAGTACCTATATACCATAGATATAATAAATAAGATACCTTCTAAAAAAAGGCTTAAACTGTCTACCAACCTGTAATCTATCGAGCGCTTCGAGCGCCGCATCACAGGGTAGAGGCAGCGCACGCGACCGCGGCACATCATAAGTGCTGGAGGCGGACGCAGCCGAATGCACCGAGCTGCCGGAGTTTGCCGAAGCACTGGACGTCGCCGAGGCCAGAGACCCAGTACCACTACACGCTGAGTCGGCACTGGCCGGCCGAGGGGCGCGTGGTGCGTCATACCAATCGACCAACGGCCGGGGGCAGTCGTACATGCCAATGCGTTGCACAGGCATCGGAGCGCGAGGTACGTCGTAGTGTGAACACTCTTCGATCTGATGGGAAATACACATGAACATGAGTAACCGCTGCACCGAATATAATGGGAATCGCAAATGCAGCTGTGGCTTTAAGAAAATTATCAAATGGTAAAACTGGGAACTTGAATAGATCTGCATATCAAATGTGACGGCTTAGCAAATCTCGACTGCTTACTTTTGTAAAAGCAGGTGACTGCTGTGTGGGCATGGGTTGGTGAGCCACGGGTGCTGGCGCTCGCGCTCTCCGCCGCTGCATCGCTCCGCTGGCGTCGAACACGCCCGCTACTATCCTCAATCTGTTGCCAGGACATATTCCCTGTAAACGAAAAAAAAAACAATGAAGATTTTGACGATGTTTACACGTTGTGGAATCTGTGCGCATGCAAATGCTCGAAGCCCAGGAAAAATTGTGATCAACCATGGTTAACGCAAATAGTGACGAGTAACAAAAATGTCTAGATCCATTCAATGACACCATTACGATAACACTGGTTATCCCTTCAGGTCTACGTGATGTTTACAGCCGTGATGATTACCTATGTTCCTAACTACCTACATAAACATCACGTATACAATCATCCCGGCTTGGGAGCTACGTTTTTCCCTGAAAATGACGCAGTTTTACCTTGAATATGAACCTTAGAAAACAGTATATTGTTATGATCAACTTTGACCGTGACGATTGTGTAGGCAAATGTGTACGTGAGATGGATGAGTCAACTTTAAGATAATGCATTCAGGAAATAATAAGCATAATTCTTGTAATACCTATTAAATCGTTATGAACTTGTGAATAGGGCAAGTAATCGACGACGTTCAGTATTTTGAATAAAATCAACACAAATTAGCATAGGTACTTAGCATAAATATGTACTAAGCAAAAAGAACAGATGCATTGTTAACTTGAACTTGTCACACTTATTCTAAATGACCCCTCTTCCCATATTTGGACGGCCCACCGGCATGACCCGCTAGAAGCGTGACTTGTTCATTCATTGTCACTTCCCCAGTTATAGCAGAAGGAACGTTTCTACTTCCATACAAATATGTAGGTATCTCGTTTGTAATCAACATTTTGCTTGCTATCAACAGATGTTTTGTAGTTCAAAGACAACATCCAGAAAAGGCTAAAATATATATCGCACTGGTGGAGTTAGTTGCCTTTGCAACCATTGAATACTCTTGATCAACTCATTTTTGGAAGATGCATTTGCATAGGCTTTGGGCACCATCTGACCTATAGCAGTTCCCAGCTGAAAATAAGCGGCTCTCCAAACGCACGGTACTAAAGTCTAATAGTTCGATGTACCTTCGACTCCGAGATCACAAACTTGCGATAAGCCGTGTGAAATAGTTAGTTACCTGTCTTCCTCTAAGCGAGCACAGCCACCAGCCCTCGCTGCCGCCCGTGTTCTGCTCCAGTACGGTGAGCAGGTCGCCGCGCCGGAACGCCAGCTCGTCCGGCGACTCCGCAATGTTGTCGTACAACGCACGCGCCATGCACTGCAACAACGAAATGAAACCATAGTTGTAACAGAGGAAGGCGCATATCGAGGCAGTATACGGGTAAACAATGGGACCCATGGTAATGATGAAGAGGCAGACTATAAGTAAATTGCCTAATCATCAACGTAATAACGTAACGTTAATGGTAAAAATATCTTTTATACACACGTCCTTAAATTTTGTACGAAATCATCAACAAGAATACATTTTTGCCCAAAAGTCTAGCTGATACCTACCTATTGATAGATAATGATGGCTCCCAAAATATAGTCTGGAAGCAGACTTGGTTCAGCGGAAAATGGTAAAAGGAAAATCAAGTAAGATCCACTCATCCTCCATTATAATGTCTTCTTGACTCGCTAACTGGCTTTCTAACGACTTTGCCTGAGAAATATTACAAGGTCCAAGAGTTAATAATAAGCTTTATATCCTCAACTTTATCCGCATTTTCCAAGGGAGCTTACAAATTATAACTTTCAAGTTATTTTTTATAAAGTACTTATACAAAGAATAAACATTTTCCCTAATCTTGTTGTCTAGTTAAGATTAAAAGGATTTAGTGTGCTCAGCCAAGTTTTGGGTTTATCTCACTTACATTTATTTTATCTCGCTTATCAGCGGCAAAGAAATCCTTATTTGCGTAAAGCGACCGAAAAAAATAAACCTAGTAGGAACTTGTATTTTTTAAACAACAATAAAAGGAAAATGAAAAGTTGTTAAATTACTTATAACATATAATTTATGTACTTTCTACTTAGTAAGACAAACCAGTTTTGTGATATTATGTACCTACCTAGTTTCATTTTCCTGTACATTTGAATCCTTCTGGGTATGGGTACCTAATTTATGCAATTAAAGGAAGTTCTATTTTCAGCTAAAGCTTAATTTTCAACTGTGTCAGATTGATTGTAGACCAATTAGTAGGTAAGCAATGCCTATTTTGTGCACCAGAAAAAGTTCATGAGTAATTTCTAGCTTGGACATTCACTGAATCATCTCTAGCGAATGGACTTTAACTTTTTTAAACCCAACCTCAAAGACCTACCTACGCGTAACAGCAGTTTCTATGAAACAGAATCTAGTTGCTGTTTGCTGTTATATTGCTAACTATAGCCCATCGATCATGTATTAGAGACATTTAGCCGAAACAGAAACAGCAGCCCCAGTCCCCATAATTTTCATATTAAGCTTCGATACCCGCCCACGTATGCGTTGGGCGCATATGTTGCGCACGCGCAGCTGCAGCGGAACGGGCGCGTCCTAAATCAGCCGATAATGACGGATCGCATTGTGCAACGAGAGATTGTGGGCGACGCGTGTTGGGGCAGGCCATGTCCGTTTCCGATCAACGCAATCATTTATGCAACCGATAAGAGGGAGCCTGACAATGAAGCGGCGAGCTTTTTGTTAAGTTAATTAGGGTACCTAATTTATTTAACTTTTAATTTGAAGCTAATAAAGTATTTAAAAAATATAGGAAACAGTTTATTCGAAGGTCAAGAGCAAACCCATGTCAAATAAAAATAAAAAAAAATGTTTACCGGATTAGTCCAAATGGCCGTAATCTTTCTAACTTCAATGTATCTCCTGCATTTACACATCTTGAATATTTTATTTAAAACACTTCACTTAACAAACAATTCAACCTGAGTAACAAAAGCTTGAGTTTATTCAGAGAACGTAATCGTAATTGAACCAATTGCACATGTACGCGCTTCGATGAGTCGAGACGTAATGAACGAAATAATAGCCATTGAAAACAAGTTAAATATAAATGTATTGAATTATTAGAACCGGTCGGCCAATCTTAATGCGTCTGAGTCAGGGCCTACGTCATACCCTCGTAGAGTCGAGGCACTGGACCTCAAAACTATGATACCAAATGACATGTTCACTTTTAGTTTTCAACTTCCTTCCTAATTCGCCGTAAATAACGCGTCATTGTAATAATTATGGAACGGAAATATTATTATTTTGCTTCTAAACCTTAGAAATGTAGGTATGATTAGTGTAAACTTCAGATTACGACACGGCTATTTCGGTAAAATTTTCCGAGGTTTTGTATAATTCTCCGTATATAATTGGGAAAATTTGACAGTTTCGGATAACCTGATGTGCTGGCGTCTGTACCAATTCAAATTCAAATTCAAATTCAAATTCAAATAATTTATTGTGGATCATAGGTTCATAAGATGTTGTGTTAAATACAGGTAGCTCTGCTATGTCCCGCCATTGAGGCATACAAAATACATGTCACAAGTATATTTAGTTAAAATACAAAACATCCAATTATATAATTATGTCAAATCCAAATTATAGTTATGTCAAATTACAAAAGGCAAGATACAACTTACAAAACGCAAATTACAAATTTTCAAATAGCAAATTATTATTGAAAAAATATGTTAAATTACAAATTATTAATTCCATGGTTTAAAAATATAGATTTCAAATTACAAAAGGCAAATTACAAATTGTCAAATAGCAAATTATTTAAAAAAAAATCAAATTACAAATGGCAAATTACAAGACGCAAATTACAAATATGTTAAATTACAAATTATTCATTCCATGGTTTCGCTTCAATGTATTGTCATCTAGAAATTCTCTTATAGAGTAATAACATTTACTTATTAATAACTCGTGCAGGTTTTTTTTGAAGGTATTTATATCGCTCATAGTTCTGAGAAAAGGCGGAAGATTGTTATAGATACGTGGGCCCATACAAAAAATGCTTTGGTGCAAAAGCTTTGTTTTACTGGCTACGGTGCGCAACTTGTCATTATGTCTGGCCCTCGTGCAAAATTCAAACAAGTTTGGATTTGATTTTATAAACATTACTGTTTCATAAATGTATACACAAGGGAGAGTTAATATTTTTAAATTTATGAAATGTGATCTGCATGAATCCACTTGGTGTATATTGCACATCGATCTGATACACCGTTTTTGAGCTCTAAAAGCACGCTCTTTTTCTACCGAGTTGCCCCAGAACATGATGCCATAGCGTATGATTGATGCAACATATCCATGATAGGCAGTTAGTAGTGCAGACTGACTGACAGTGTTCCTTAATCTGTAAAGAGCATAAGAGCTCTGACTAAGCCTTTTGCAGACTTGCTCAATATGTGACTTCCAATTTACTTTGCTATCAATATAGACACCTAGAAATTTGGTTACATCAATTTCTTCTATGCTGGTTTGAGAGTAACATATATTTAAATTGGCATCAGACTGTAGTCGCTGTTTAAAATCCATGATTTTTGTTTTCCCTAGATTTATTTGTAAGTCATTTTCATCAAGCCATTTTATAATTGTTGTTAGGGTGCTATTTATGTCAAATTTTAAATCAATTCTGTCATTACCGGTAAACAATATCGTACTATCATCAGCAAATAAGGTCATATGGTGCATTGTAACTGTCGACATGTCATTTATATAAATTAGAAAAAGTGGTGGGCCTAGAATGCTGCCCTGAGGGACACCGGAAAGGATGTTTCTAATTTTAGAAACAACGGTTTCTTCAGTTCTGGTCGTTAAGGAGACTCTTTTTAATTCTACCATCTGTTTTCTGTCACTGAGATATGATTCCATTAATTTGTATACGTTACCTCTTACGCCAAATGCATATAATTTATTCAAGAGTATTTTATGGCTAACTCGGTCAAATGCTTTTGACATGTCCATATAGAGCGCTATTGCGGGTGACCTAGTGTCCATATTTACAAGTACTTTCTGTAAAAAATTATATAATGCAATGTTAACTGATTTATTTTTCCTAAAACCATATTGACACGGGGTAAATATTTTATTACTTTCGAAAAATGGGTAGAGGCAGTTATATATGATTTTTTCGAAAATTTTAGAGAAAATGGTTATTAAAGCAATTGGCCTGTAGTTACCGATGGAAAATTTGTCATCTTTTTTATGAACTGGTTTAAAATAATAATTAACATAATAAAGCTGAAATTTTTTTTTGTTTGAGCGCGCTAATCTCTGGATATGCGCGCACGAAGTCGCGGGCAACATCTGGTTAAGTAATAATAATAACGTCTTCTTAGCTTTAGCTTATTTATGAAACAATGTTTAACAGTAATAAACATGCGTAGGTTACAAAGTTACAGTTAAGTATTGATAAAGTTGGCTAGACATACTAGCAATAAACTAATAGTAAATAATGTAAGTTCCGTCTCTGGGTGTATAATTTATTAAAATACTAGCATCTGCAAGTGGCTTCGCCCGGAATGTACGTACCTACTTCAAGGATAAAATGTGTCCTACGTCGTTGTTTTCCAGGGTCTAATCTATCGCTATGACGTAATTCATCAAGATTGGTACATCTGTTTGGACAAGAAAACGAAACAAACAGACAGATTTACTTTTGCATTTTTAATAATAGTTTCGGTAACTCGCTACAGTTCGGCGGCCTTAATATACTACATCGATATATTTGATTAAATTAACTATTTATAGGTAACTAAGTCTTTTTCACTACTTTTTTCATATTCTAGTAGGTATAATACTTAGATATGGATTAAAATATTGCTGACCTGAATTCACGAAGTGAATTCAGTAAAAGGATAGAAGAAAGAAAGATTATTGAAGTAGAATGAACTTTTATTGAATTAAGATTCAACGGCGCTAATTGAGTTAAGTCGGAATATTGTAATAGAGAGCGTTAACTAAGTAACGTACGTAAGTGAATCTTCATAAAGTTATCAATATAGTCTTCGCTTATTACGTTAAACCGGAATTTAGTTTAATCGAGGAGTTCTATAGATAGAACATCGGAACATATACATAGGTATCCTTAATTGCAACATTGTCATCTTGAAATCGCAATGGTTTAAGACATAGAGTAAGATCTCTGTTATACCTAAACATTATTTGTCTTTTTTTTATAACTTTGAGTCCAAATCCAAGTTATTTATTTCTGCGCTAAAAGCTACAAATAAAAGCTGGCGAAAGCTTTTAACTTCTTATGTGCTCTATCAAACCAATGTCAACGGAATGGCGCTTAAGTAGAAATTACTAGAAATTAATACTTTCTCTACGTCTTTTCTTTAATTAACCGACTCCATTGATCGCTGAGATGACAAAGATGCAGAACCGGATGTTCGTGAATGTGAATCATGACGCGTCGATTCGCAGAATCTGCACGGTAAGTATAGTGCGCGGGCGCCTATCGTAGGCAAGTAATATAGGCAGGGTTGGCAGGCGTCCGGATAAAGCTGGACATAGTTAAGCTTTTACAATGCGTGTTCGGCTTAATTGAACTGTTGCTGGATATAAGTTTGTTGCCCCACTTCTCGTTTCCAGTCGTAAGTCGTAATCACTTCGAAGAGGAGACGAACGCGCGTTTTGTGAAATTTGACTGAATTTTGGTCAAAATTTGCTGACATTCAGACTAATGCAAGTATATCACTTTTGATTGTATTTGATTGCTGTCCGGCCTGCTCAGCTTCTGTTGGGCTTGTACTTACCATTTTATCCAGTCACTTATATTTTTACTGACAAATGCTGGCTTGGTAGGCTGGCTAGGTACGAAGAGCAATTTAATAAATGTTGCAATTTCAATAGAAATTAAGAAGAAAATAAAGCTTCAATAAAGACAGAATATAATGAAAAGCCTACATTTTTTTTGTCATTAAAAATAAAACCTCAATTTAGTAGATCCGGCCTTTTTAACCAAAACTAACTGGCTGTTTAGCTATCCAGTTTTAGAAGCTGGTAACCCTGAATGTAGGTATAGGTACAACATCGTAACCCGTAAGTGCCGAGTGTGCCAGCGAGGTCGGTGAGGTCATTGGCTTGACCTTTTAATACATGGATCCTGTGCCAATCAATGTGACTTCTCATGAATATTGTTTTTCCTTAAACTTTTCCCGTCTAGACAGGTAACGAGAACGAAATAAAAGCTTTTGTTTTCTTTGTCTTTTCTTAAAATCTGTATCTCCTTGGCAGTCCTTGGCCAGGGTGTCAAATGTTAGATATTATATTATACCTATACTAGCTTAGCTAGCTTTTGTCTGCGACTTCGTATGCACATATCCCGTTTTTCCCGTTCCCGTAGACATTTCGGGAAATTCTCTGTTGTTGCTTCCCTACATTCCTCAAAGATTTAAAAAGATAAATACCTACCCTTTTTTATTTTAGATACAAGAATCATAAACGTTAAAAATGTTATTTTATAAAAAGACAGTGTTTTGGTCATAATATCATGATTGTTTGATTGATTTTTTCGTGTTCATGAACGTGTAGAAAAAAAAAAGTTTTTCTACTTGGGCTCTGCTTGCCATTGACAGAAGTCAAGATAGAATATAATATTATTTTCTGTATTCACATCATTACTCTCTATTATTATTACATAGTATTATAGAATATTTCAAGGTTAACGGGAAAAAAATGCGTGCATGAAATCGCGGGCAATATCTAATAAATCAGCCTTATTTTCAAAGTTCCGCCCATTGTTTACTTAAAGTTTCATTTAAATTAAAAATCACCACAATGCCATTGATTTAAAAATTATGTTGGAAATATCTAATTTTATTATGATAATTTAAAAGTAGCTAGGTAGCTACGTCATAACCACCGACTATACGTAAGTACACAGGCTGAATTTTTAAAGAGTAGTTACTTACGCGGCGTGATTGGCCAAATCCGAAACTATGAGAAATATCGAAAAACACAGAAACGAGTCTCGAGCCCGATTTTGATGAAAATTAAAGCTAGTATTTTTGAATCCTAGCCAGGAATAGAAACGGTTGATTTTGAAAAAAAAACACCCGATCTGAAAGTGTTGCTACTTGCTACTAAGGATCAAATTCTGTGGCATTAATTTTTTAATGTTAGTTTCCTAGGCTTATAAACTACTTAGACCACTTATGTACTACGTACATTATACTGTATTACAAAATGCCAAAAATAAAACTGATCTCTGGTCACATTTAAGACGTAATCGATCTGCACGTAGGTAAATGCGTAAAAATACGACATTAACAATTCCATTAACAAATAGCGCTATTCGAAACCACCAACCACAAAATGACAACATACCTACCTAGGTACTCGCTAAATAAAGATGTTTATTGTTTACGGGTACCTACATTCAATCAATGAATTGGAATAAACCGAGTTCTGTTTAATGAAATGCCATTTAGTCGCTCAACTAATTCAATTGAATGAATCACGAATCTTCTATGAACATTTTCTTTGAAAAGGTCACTTCATAAGAATTAAAAAAAAATAACATCTTTTATTTCTAATGTAGGTACCTACCTACCTGTTAGGCTGTGGTTACCTATCTATAGGTTATCCGGCATTCGTAGCGGGATGAGAACTTGTCGGCCATTGCTTCCCTCCCCGAATATTCGTCCTGGATGGAACCAACTGATGCAACCGACACGTGCCACAAATATTGCCAAATCAACCGAACTGATGGTCCTCGCGCTCTAGTAGAGCTCGCCATATGATAGTGGGTCGAAAATCAATGAGGACCGGCAGGGACTGAATGGCGGGGCTCGGGGCGGCGACCTGCGAAGGTCGCACTCCCGTAGTACGCGAAGGGTTAGCACGCATGCGCCAGCCGAGATAAAAAAATGGAATTTTGAATAGGGAACAGTAGGAAGGTTAGTCTTTTTTTTTTACAGTTTTGAAGATGCTGTCGTCTGTGACTCTGTTTATACTACTTAGATATAAAAAACTTAACACCCTTGTATACCATGTTGTACGCAAATAAATATTCTATTCTATTCTATTCTATTCCTAAATTAAAAGAGTAATTTCAAAATAATTTAAAAAGGAATCTGTTCCAATCACAATTTGTCCTTCGCAGTAAAATATGGTTATCACAACCAACGTAGGTGCCAGGAAGCATGTAGTTCACTTAAAATAGTCTTGAAACACCGTGGAGTGCTAATCGAGGGGCATTATAGAGGTAGCCAGGCGCCGGGCGACTCGTCTAGACAACCATTATTTTATTTTAATTAAGAAAATGATCAGCTGTAACACCCACCCGGTAATAGCTTGTACATATCAACATTCAGTACTGTCGTCCACAAGACGTCGCTGTGGTTCTATTGTAATACTAATACTACTTAAGAGGAAATGTGGGCTTGTAGACTTCGTATGTAAAAAGTTATATTTCGAGGTTTGGCTCTCGCCTGTTTCCTCCTCCAATATTAAATCGATTCAATAGATATTACACAAGCTGAATAAGAAGGATATAAACTGTGCCCCTATGTTTTTCCCTATTCATTAATAGTTGCCAAACTTGTTCAGTAAGGCTTTTGACAGCAGTTTATTGGACAATTTTGAGCATGTTTTGAGGGTCCTAGTGCTTTTACGTTTAATATATCATCAAGAAAGAAAACATAGCGACACAAAATATATTCTTCTTATTCAGTTCATGAAATATCTCTTAAATCTGTCCAATATTGAAGAAGGAAACAGGCGAGAGCCAAACCTCGAACTATGACTATTTACATACAAAGTCTCTCCACCCGCGTTTCCTCAAGACAGATTATGATCTAACGAATAGCTATGTATGCCATCTGGCTTAGAAGGAAGCTAAAACATGAATGACTTATCAAAAAAAAGTTTATTTTACCATACCTAATTCAAATTTATGTAGGTACTATTTATATTTTTTCCGGACCCTTCCAAAGTTCTAACGGATAACTTGTCTGCCAGTGATCTGCAGCCAGTAGGTACATGTTTACCCACTGGAAAATGCCACTTTAAATGTGAGAAATGTGCATGTTCATGTTGTATGTTCATGTAATAAAGATGATACAATTTCATAAAATAAAATTGTATCATCTTTATTACATGAATAGTGTTGTAACTACAAATTTTATTTATTAATCATTTGTGGTTAATTAGTAACCTATCTTATATCCTAATATGTAGTTTGTCCTTTAATAAGGAAACATCTAAATGTAGCCGCTTATTCCTACTCGTTAGTCATTATTTCTCCTCTTTATTTATTCCATTTAATATCAAAATGAAAACTGAAAGGCTTATATTAGTTACTTACCTTCTACCTAATTGTTTTCCAAAAATCGTGTGCTTAGTTATCGCGAGAAAATAAGCGTAGTTTCAGCAATCATGTCACGATAGTTTTACTATTCTAGTTTTTACTTCACTTTCTAGCTTTATACTGATCTAATACAATAACTAAAGCTAAGTCGCGCAAAATGTCAGGTACTATGATTCATCCCTAAAACTTCCAACTGTAGCAAACGATAAAGTTGAACATCCAACAGGAAAAATTCCACGTCGTCTTCCACAAATATGGGAACACGTTCCTCAGGAAAAGTTTCTCCTCATAGCTGCCAAGATTTTACGACGAGGTAAAAAATATGAGTCGCCTTTTTACTGGTAAAATAAAAGCGTTATTTTCTTCTCTACATTTGAGTGATATTTTTTTTTGCATATATTTATACTAATATTATAAAGCAGAAGAGTTTGTTTGTTTGGTTGAACGCGCTAATCTCAGGAACTACTGGTCCGATTTGAAAAATCTTTCAGTATTAGATAGCCCATTTATCGAGGAAGGCTACAGGCTATATATCATCACGCTAAGACCAAAAGGAGCGGAGCAGTAATGAAAAATGTTACGCAGACGACGTTGCACGGGTCAGCTAGCATAGCATATAACGGTACTCAAGCTCTTGAGCAGTAGCATTATCTGCTGCATTATGTGCTGGTAGGACCGCAAGAAATAGAGTAGATCGGAATCTGTCGCACAGATTGAGATACGAGAAGCGTTTTATTGCCGACACATAAGTGGTCGCCGCGACCGTTACATCCTTTTGGAATCTGACGAGATAATCGCCAACAGATAATAGCAGCTAGTATATATGCAAAATAGTTAGGACCATTTCAAAGCAGTTCTAGATTTCTTAGAGCTAAGAGTTGATGTGGTTTTAGCTTCTTGTTCTTTGTTTAACAATACATAAAATAAACAACAATTAAGTTAAAAAAAAACAAAGCAAGTTGTCTTTTGGGTTTTATGTTAGTAGGTCCTACCTATCCTCTGCGACTAAGCGTTTGCGGCGCGATTGATTGAAATCATACTTAATACCCTTTAGAATAGTTAATTATGGGATTGCTACCACGTGCAATCCCGTAATTAACTATTCTAATGTTAGTGACCATGAAAGTTTAAAACAATGAATACCCTTTTATTTTATTTTTTTCATAAATCGCCAATTGAGTTTCCCTTTCAATGCATGATGTTTATCATAACACGACGACGTTCAAATGCCTGCTCTGATGCTCAGTCAATGACCTACCCCAAGAGATAAAACATCCCACGCATCACTATCCGAAACTATGATCATAACCATCATGGCTCTTTAATATCACATTCACAGTGCATGGCGATCATAATGTCTAGTAGTTGAGTAACTGTTTACTGAGTCAGGTATTAATTCGATGAAATACTAATTTGAGTAGCAATTAAGAAACATGTATGGTATGCGTGTGAACGTATCGTAGGTGTGTGTGATGCTACAGGACAAACAGGTCAGTGTTGATATTCCCAGGAGTGCGTCATTTGACATGATATGTGACGCCAGACACTGACAATATTGTTCGGATACATCGCACGAGTGTATACCGGTGTTGCCATAGATAACGTAATACAATAAATAAAGATCTTGTTATTTCATTCAAACAAAGAGCTGGTACTGTCTTTTCACTTTTGGGTTCTCCTCGGGGAACTCCATCTCCCCTTCTACAATGATGTATACTGTATGCTTGTTACTAGTTGTTAGGTACCTAAGTAAAAAGACAAAGAAGAACTAGACACTCGTAGATTGTGTAGATCTATACTAGTGAATTAGTGATACTAGTGATTAGATACATTCTACGAATAACAACTTGTAAACCGTCATTATTACATAGACACTCGAAAGACAATGGGTTTACTAACAAGCGGCTTGAGCTAGTAGATTATTATGGTATCTAGACGAACCTAAAGTTCCGACTACCTTCACAGTTTCCTCATAAGTAGGTATATTGAATTAAAACCAAACAATAAACGCTTGACGCCAGTAATCTCAACTTTCACGTCATCAAACGATGGAATAAGATTGCCTATTCAATTCTCAATACGTGGTCCTCATATTTATTACGATAATTATATTTTTATGACGTACACAAGTGTCCAAATTGGTTGAATTAATTTTATTAGATTTTTATAAGCATGAGCTACAAAAAATAACAACAAATTTTGACCGTAACGTAGTTACGAAAAAGGAATATTAAAATGTAAATTAGAAAATTTTATTCATTTGGTGAATTGAATAACATCACCGCATCAACAAGGCGAACAGCGCAACCAAGTCCAAGGGGGCGAATTGAAAAGATCTCCCTCCGACGTCCCGACGAGAGGGCGAGGGCGACGGAGGGACGAGTGATGCAATTTTGCAGTGCATTTTATAGATATATGCAGACGCCAAAGAATAGAAACGATTTTTTTCCTCTCTTTAACCACGGTAACAATTCTTTAGGGGTTTCTCGACTTTTTGTACAAGGAGCGGCACGTTCACAATGGCGACTTGAACGCTAAATTCCCAGCGAAGAAAGCTCCCGAGCTTTTGAAACATGGCTGCTGTTTTATTCACTGGAAAATGATTTTAAACTTTTAATCGCGTCCTCATTTCTGTCCCAATTATGCATCTGTCGGGAAGAAACGTCGTCTGGCAGCAGTGAACGTCTGACACTTGTAGCTTGTGTCACGACGCAGATTTGGCAGCCACCCAAACGACACGTCGCGTCGGTGGCAAGTCGCGCGGACAATACGCGGAGCGGGCCCATACCATGGCCCGACTATATGCGATGACGTGCTCCGAATATTAACGCGTGTTTTGGTGAAAATTTTACAAACATATCGATAACACTCCGAAATGGCGCCCACAATATGTAAAATTTTGACAGTTTTGGGCAAGGTGTGGCTTTTGTACAAAAGAAAAATCTTCAATCCATTTATGATTGTAAATATCCCTTAGCACAAAACCCTATTCTTACTACAAATTAATTAATTACTGTCAGACAATCAAAGCAGATTAATGAACCAACTCGTTCTAAACCAAGAAAAAGCCAAATTAACTTCTAGGTTAAGATAAAAAGAGTTTTATTGATTGTAAAACATGGATGACAAATAAGAAGTAACTCCGACGGAAATTTTCTGTCACAATTTAATGGTTACTTCTCCGCTCCTTCGTTTTCCAATATCAAATGTCACGTTCAGCCTATCACATCAAATAAATTCCCATTTCCGAATGGCATAACGTCTAACTTTCATTGAGATTTCCAGTCTTTACTACTCGTCGAAAACTGATACCAGTGTTATTTTACAAGCTGCAATATGTGTTGATTATAGTATATGATAACGTAAAGATTCAATGCACAGTAAGTTATTTTCATGTGTCGATTATGAAACTTCGAACGTTTAGTAGGATTGTCTCGGCACGTTTGTGAATCGTGCTGGTCGGGACTTGGTGTCCTAATAAATTAGTGTAACGACTAGTAACGAGTCAACGTCGCTGCCGCTCGGATAGAACGGTGGCGGTCGTGGCAGAGCCCTCGAGCCGACTTCAAACAATTTCGTGTGCTGCACAGTTGCAATGGGTCCTCGTCTCGAGAGCACTGCCTCTGATTAAACTCAGCCCGCACAGTCGCGTGCTGGTTTTGCTTTATTTGCTAACTGTTTCATTAAAATCCTCGAAGCTACTTCAAACATCTGCTGGGATATTTTCGCGACAATCATCTGGTACGTGTTTCAGACGAGTTTTGCTTTATTTTTCATAACTGTGCTTGGAAATGTTGCAATGGGCGGAGCAGTTTATTTCAGTCTTTTAGCTTGCCGATCAGTAGGTGGGTTTATACAGATGTACATACTTAAGTGCCTACCGGTAGTATTCGGTTTTACGAGACGAAGATGTAAACGCTCGTTACCCTCTTCATCTTTACGATAATCATAACTTTAACTTACAAGTGCTGTTCCTTAACAACGCGTAATCTAGATTAATGTGACGTATGACATAAATTAAGCGTTAGCGCGACAGCCACCACTTTGGAATTATGCATTAGATGGTTGGCACCAAATAAAGACCAGCGTTTCTCAAACATAAATTAACACTGACTATTTATTGGATGGCTTTTATATGCACCTTTGCCATTTCAGGCAGCGAACCGGTAAGTAAGTAAATGATTTTAACATTAAAGTCTCTAAACTGACTATCTAAATAAACTTTCTAACCCGGGTTAAATTACTAGAAATGCGTTTTGCGATCAAGTTTAGAAAGTGAGAAATGATTTACGACTTCATAATAAAATAGCTCGTTAACAAGTTCAATATGTTTCTACCGACTCTTAAAAATGACGCGTTTGTTATTTATTTTACGCGGATCTGCTTGTTAAGAAACGAGAAGAAAGTGAAGTAAAGCAATCGCTCAGCAGTTATCTGTATAAACTCGCATCCTCTTGCTTAACGGTAAAACTCACAAAACTATAGAGGTATTCTTGTTTCTCGGTCTGCCCTGGAAAAGCCAGACAAATAATTACAAGCGCGTCCGAGCAAACACCGCAAGATAAATTACTGGAAACCAATGAAATAGTTCCATGCTGGTACTAATCAGTGGGAGAAGTGATTGCAACTAATCTCGAAACAAAGCGGTACTTTGCTGTGGCACTTGGAGCGACACTAACAAATACTAACATAGCAAAGTTTGGGCACCGCTGGCCACAGACGGCTCGCTCGGGCGCGCGACACGACTCTCCAGAGAGAAAACTAGACGCCTCTACATAATACATTATAGTGGCCCTGCACTGAAATAGTGTTATTAACTTGTAGTATTTTCATCAATATTTCATGTGATCTACGTAATGCATTCGGGCAAGGTCCGTTTGTTTTACAATGTCTAGGAATTGTTGTCAGTGATTTCATTTTTCACCTGCTAAGATAACATTACTTTAGGTAGATTTTTTTTATGTACCAACAAACAGGTTGCTGTCGAATTTTCACTTTCTGGACAAATATTACAAATGATAAGTGTATGTGATTTTGAACCACTGTTTATGATTATATACCTATATAGAACTAAAGAAGATATTTTCAACTGTCTGACTTGCGAATTTAAACAAAATACTTTATAAAATGGTATTTTTGTTCTCCGTGGTTAAAAGTAGGTTACCTAATGAATAAAATATTTTATTCAAATAAGGTATTATTCTTTTACGATGGAAGTATTGTAATGTCAAAAGCTTGAATACTTGGACAGCTGTTCGGAACTTATCCGAAGCCGTCCCTCCCCCGCATCTCCCGGCGGGATGAAAGTCTTTGGCACCCTCCGCATTTTTTCTCCCCGAACGACCGATGTGAAGTACTCTCATTACTGTACCATTTCGTTCCCCTAGGGCTACAAAAATATAATAGCATATTTCTATAGGACACGTTCATTCGACACAAGATTGCTTTGTGACATATATGGCACTGCTCTTTCTGCTTTACCTTGCTTTATATTGATTAGGAAATGAGAGCACCAACCTTATCATATCAAGATCTCTATTCCTTGTCGTAAATCATAAAACTGATATCTGAATCCAATCCATCACATGAAAGTATTTAGGCTGTAAGTAGTTTGTGGAGTTTCTTTTGTTTTAACTCAAGTAATGGCCCTCGCAGTGATCCGTAACATTATGTAGAAGGCCAATTACATTTTGTTGCCCTCTCACGGGGTCTAATGAAGTCTCCAAAGTTACTCACTAGAAAAAGTTTTAAGTAAGTAGGTTAGCTATATATTTACTAAGTTACTTTAACTTTTTTATGTTCCTGGAGGCGCTAGCATTTTGGTTTCTTGTGGACAAAATGTAAAATAACAAACGTTGTTACAACATTTAATAGTTAATTTTCGGTACCTTGCGTTATCAAGGCTGAAAAATACTTGGAGAAACATCAACTTGTCTAGTTGTCTCACATGAATAAAATAATTACTTACTAAAAAAAATTATAAGAAACTCACTATTCTCCTGTCTCCAAACAATTTCATAGCTGAGAGCTGCGTAGCCAACAAAGCTGCTTAGTCGCTACGCTAAAACGTTGTAACCGCGTAGGCGCTACGCCACTACGTCGTAGCCGCATAGCCGCTACGCGCCTACGCCATCGCGTTGCAGTTGCGTAGCCGCTACGCCGTAAACGCGTAGTTTTAGTAAGAGTCTAGGTTACGTGTAGGTACCATTAATGCGTACGCAGGAACATTAACTCAGTACGTACACGATCTAACAAATGTTGGGATATCATTATTTACATTAATTTACGCTAATCTTATCCCAAGGTATAATCCTTAACTCGAGTTTACTGCAACAACCATAAAAACATGTAACTCTTAATGAATGGCCGTACTGTAGGCGTCCAACCGTGTGGACATAGTCGCTTAATTAAAGCTTATGCGCCCGTATCATAATAGTAAACATCCTCGATCGTAACTTGAGTTGATAACGTAGATAATCTCATGTGTGGGAACACAGCTACTTAGCGAGATAAATCGGACCGATAACCCATCAGCAATCGGCACCCATCGGCGATGTTCGGGTGTTCAAACAGGCTGCACGAGTGCTCGAGCCAGTGACGTTTTGATGTATAGCCTGTCGCGTCACCGCTTCTGTACGTCCATCAACAGCATTATGTACCTGTTTATACATAAACTAGTGTTGTACTGTTGTTTGTTGTCGCCGACTATTGCCACACAATCTACACGTCTACCACTATTCGAATCTGATTTTGAGTAATGACACAATAGAGAAACAAAAGTAAACGTTCGCATGATTCATCCATAATAATTAATTGAGGCAATCAGTTTGTTTTACAAGCTAATGATCGTTGCGTGTTCCACCGAAATGTTTTTGAACCTAACAAAAATATTAGCTGCGATCAATGTTGTTAAAAGTCGCGTTTTAACAACATGTTTCAAGACTTTCAAGTTCCAGTGTTCCAATAAGTTTAGAAGATATTGTGAGTGATATTACACTCATCAATACGTCCTCGGTTTCCTATTGAGGTCGCAATTAGATAGACTTCCTCCGATGCCGATGTCGCGATTTAATATAACTCGTGCTCTTGTTAGACCAATTTATCTGACGTTATTGCACCGAAATAGAATCATCGAGCAATTTCTTCAAGTTCCAACAGTAGTTAATAACTTTTTTGTTTTGTGATTTAAATTGATTTGGGCAACAAGTTCAGGATTAGTAAGAATTTTGTTGGTTGTAAGGAACGGCGTTATTTTAATCACAAGCTAAAGCACACTTTCACACTTAATGATCTAAGTCAATTTTACACAATTCACTTAGACCATTAAGAAGCACTGGCCCGAACTTAGTTTAAAATGACAATAACTACGTGTTTGGTACGTATTTTTTGTGTTATTTAGTTTCCAAATTAATATAATTTATCATTGATTTAATCTAACAGCGGTCTAGTCTGAGAGCATTGTTAAGCGCTACACAAACAAGGGGCTTTGTTGATACTTAATTAACACTTATCACGATGATAACTAAGTACCATTCTTTAACAAAGTACGTTTATAATACAGTTACAACAATACAGTTTCCAATGACGTCGTTTACTACCTGATTATTCCACCGGGAAAATACTTCAAGATATTAGGTACCTGGAGTGAAGCTTTCTCAAATAGTATCTACTTAATTACAAATTAATGACTGTATTCTAATGCTCGAGTACCTACATAATCTTTAAACACTCGTGTAGTAACTGCAAATCAGCACAAATTGCACATAACATACCGCACCGTCTTCTTCAGACGCAGATAATATTCAATCACCCCTAAACAGTCGTTAAACCAGTATCCATAGGCGTAAATATAAAATGTTTGCGTCCAAGGTTGTCAAAGAATCAAAGATTCGTTAGCTAAAAATGCTGGGGTTTTTTTATAGCCTAGGTAAAATTTTAGTACGGCTGCTCTACAGGAATTTATTTATTTGTCAGTACGAAAATTTATATTGTTCTCATGTAGGTTACACATTCTGCCTCTACCAAATCTACATTGGTATGATTGAGCATCGAACAGAGGTTTGCACAGAGTACGCACAATATCCAAATGTTTACATATTTATGAGATTAGGATAACCGCATAGGATGCCATTTGCTCTGCGTATTACGAATTTACGATTTGATGTGCAGTTAAAATCAACTTTTGAAATCTACTTAGCTAGTACCTATTATGCACAAAGAACCCAATACAAATAGACACAATACCATGCAACCACGAGATAGGTTCTTGGACAGCTTTTTCTTTGCTTAGTTGTTGGCTTGGTTTCTGAGTTACCCGTCCTGGGTACCTTAATTCCCAGCACTTATTCACTCGAAAAAGTCAATGATATATAAAACTAATACGTCATTGGATAAAGTCATCAATTTAAGCATGTATATCTTAACTTGAGTGTCTAGGAACAATATATCCAATCACTGGCTCAATTGAAAAGATAAACTCCGGGTAAGATACCAAACTAAAGGTTTTCCAAAGAGCGATGAAGCGTTGCACATTATGTGTCAAATACGGGCGTCACGAAAAGTGAGACCTAGGAAACGATGCCGTGACGATTTAGACGCGTTAATGAGAGAGAGAGAGCCGGGAATAGTAGAAGACAATGGGGAGTAAATACTTTTCCCAGTAGTGGGACGATAAAATTTAAGAAAAACAGAATCCTGTTAGACAGCCCTACACATCAGACAGATAGGAGGATAGCAGAAGGGCCGGGGGCTGACAGCGCCATCGCACTCGGGTGACGTGACAGCGGCGGGCACTCCAATCTGCGATACGCACTCGAGAGCCGCCATCGCCATAACGCCGCGTCGACGCACTCACACTCCCGTACGATACGCGCATGACGCGTATCACGTGAGTACGTGCAAAATATTCGCTTCGAAATTTTTTGCGTGTTAGCGAAAATCACACTTTCTTAATCTTACGTAGCTGTCTAAATCCGCGCTACATTTGTTTCTTTATTTTCTAATAATATCCCGAAGTCTCTTTCCTACTTATCTTCAGGTCGAGTAAGTACAATTAACAACAAAATGAGAACTTAAACTAGAAGACTTAAACACACATTTTCGTGGTTTCAATATAATCTGTTAACGATAAATATCTCCAAAACTAGCTATATCTTATTCAAATCTATTTTTTTTTTAATTTAGTAAATATTCCCTTACAGCAAAAATCTTGTGAAAAATATAGTTCACTATCGTGGAATGCTCACCTAGAACATATAAAGACAAAGCTTTCGTCACTACTTGGATCCCTTGAAAATATAGTTCGATGCATTCCACATAGATTGCGTCACACCATCTATAACGCCCTAGTAAAACCAGTGCGGCCAAAACAAAGCTAGATAATCTCCAAGTAGCACAAAACAAATAAATAAAACTGATTTTAAAACTATCCATATTTAACATCAACAAGCACAGTGTATGAAGAAACAATAATGAACATTAGGCAGCTACCTATACATACATAAAATTTACAACACTTACTTTTATTACACGTGTTTTTATCCGAAAAGCTCATGTAGATATACAGACAAATCTATCGTTTACTAAAGTCAAGCAAGTAACCCAACGTAGCACACGTCGAGCTAGTTTACTTATCTTACCAAAAATAAGAACTAAGTTCAGTAAGAAAAATGTAGCATTTGAAAGAAAACAGTTGTACTTATAACAATATACCGTCATGCTTAAAAAATGTACACTCATTCAATGTTTTTAAGAAGCAATTAGCCCAAAATTTTATAAATAAATAAATAATAACGAGGCAAATAATTACACATATGGGAATGCCTTGGATGAGTGAAAAAACTCAATATTTATTTTATTGACGAACTCAATATACCTAGCATAAGGTAAAATTGTTCTCATGTTTATCAAAATCGGTTACGAACTTTGGATTTTAAACCGAAATAGCTGGAATTCGTCTACTTGGATGATATTTTTATGTCATCCAAGTAATCGAAATTGCGTATTTTGCTTCTGCGATTTTGCAGTGGTGTTGTTAGGTGAAGGGTACCACTAAAAAGTGAAAAATAAAAAACTTTTTACAAAAAAATACAACCGACTTCCAAAAAAAAAACACTACAAAGTAAAAAATAACTTTAATTTCGGAAGTCGGTGTTTTTGTTACTTTCTTCGTATTTTGACACCGACATCCGAAATTAAAGTTATTTTTTACTTTGTAGTGTTTTTTTTTTTGGAAGTCGGTTGTATTTTTTTGTAAAAAGTTTTTTATGAGATAAAAACACTTCGAATTTCTGAAAGATTTTTGACATTGATCGTTCATTATTTTACATCTCTACGGTAAGTAATAAAAACTGTTGTTTTCGAAATCAATCGTTTATTAATAAAAAGATGACGACACGAGTCACAAAAGAAGGCGATGCCACGGTTTATGCTAGGTAAGTGAATAAGTATAGACATTACACACAATGTGCTGTGCTATAAGAATGGACGATTGACTGATGTCACCATTAAAGTAATGACACCTACTCAGACACTAAAATACTCAGCTTTACACAATGCCTAAGTGTCTAACTTTCGAGTTTCAATGTCAAATTCACAAAAAAAAACTATTGACAATCTTGGTAAAACGTGTCTAGAATTGAAAATCTAACTTACTTATCTAGCTAGAAGTGGCTGCTAAACGAGGCATTTACCTATCTCAAATCATAAAGAGGTCATAGATACAAAAAGATAAAGTAATTGATAATGTTAGAATTACCAATCTAGCCTTGGCAGGAATTGGTATTTCCATACTCGAATTCACAACAGTCAAGCCTATCAAGTCACGCAAAGCCGAAAAAATCGGCTAAACGACTCTTTCGGGTGTAAATAAAGATTAAAAATCACTTCGCTTGCTTCTCGACGATCCCCTTTAAAAGGTTTCGAGATGGAAAGGGGAATTGTACTTACACGAGACGCAATCTTGTACAACCATTTTGGCAGCGGTCGATATCGTTGTGGAACTTCGGGTTATCAGCAGCGATATAATTTAAACAGGAAATTGATGCGTTTAACTTTGTGGTAATCCGTTAAGCTAACTTATATTAGCTAACTTTGAACCAAATTGAACTAAGCTATCAATAGTAAAGGAAGGCCAATGGCGAGATGTCGATAGCAAGCTTGCAGCGCAGAAGTGTGGATGAGCACAATCATGAATCAGTGTTGCAAAAGTTTGGAATGCCACAAACTGCGTACAACATGTCGGCTCTTGAAAAGCGATAATTAACGCATTTAATTAGGTTCTATTATCCTGCGGCCGTCAAGCGTATCTCTTGTTATCGTGCTACAGCTGCAGGCGGCACCAAATGATGCGCGAATGAACTGTTTTGACGCGAACTATTAATAGGAATAGACAAACTATCGTTAACTAGCTTTCGGTGCCTTGCGGTTTTAACTGGGTTAACATCGGTTTGGACCTCACACACTGTTTATGTCGTGTTCTTCATAACTGAATGTAAATCGGCGATAAAACTGCATCGTCCACGCCATGTAGGAAGTGTGGTATTGTCAAACGAATGTTATGCAACCACTCCACCACGTGCACTATTAATATTAATATTTCACTCGCCATTGTTTCGCTCTGACGTTGTTATAGCAAATAGTTCATAAACTCGCTTTCTGACCGCTGACCGCATCCGCTAAGATGCGAGTTGTTCAAAACTCCGGAAACTCCCTTGTTTGAAAACTTAATTATAGCAGTTACTAATTCAATTTTATCGAAATATTGATGTCAAAAACAGAAGGGAAGCCGTAGAACTCCATACGCAATCATGTGTCAGCAAACTGTCTAAACCAATCATTCCAATGGATTACATAATGCGGTGTCAGGCTTTATCCATAAAAACACTGCCCTAATGGAGGGAAATAGCGTAATAAACGCGAATGTAATCACAATTTCCCTCGTCACGGACAAACAGAGGGTCGCATATGTTCACTCCGTTCATTCATCGTCAGCGTAATCTGGGCGAGCTTACCCGGGACACGCGTCCCTCCGATTGATGGCGGTTTTACCCGATTCTCTGTACAAAAATACCAGTGTCATGGTAAGGGTGAATTCCGTATCTACCTAATGTAATAATTGTGGAGTCAGAAAGTTGTTAAGGTGGAAGCGCCAGGGTAGCCCGCGAAATTCAAATATTTTTATGTTTTTTGCAATTTATTTTGCCGGTCTGTGTGAAGCTGTATGTTAAACAAAATACAATTCGCGGCTGTAACGCATATTTATCAAAAGAATTATACCCATTTTAATTATCAATATAACCCTCTAAGTTTATACAACTCGATTGAATTACTTTTTCACGAAATAACATTCAATCGAGTTCTATGAATTTAGAAGGTTATATTGATGATTCAAATGGTTATAATCCTTTAGATAAATGCTCTTTACGATCGCGAACCGTATTTTGTTTAACATACAGCTTCACACTGACCGGCAAATTGCAAAAAAACATAAAAAAAAATTGAATTTCGCGGGCTACCCTGGAGCTTCCACCTTAAAGACGGGTTTTCAGGCGTAGGTACTGTACGGACAGATAAATAGTTGTATCACAATATGGAATTTTCTTAGGTACTCGTAGAAATCAAGGCAATCGTAAATTATTTTCATACTTTGATAAAAATACACTTGCCTATTACCTACGCCTCAGCGGCCCTAGATGACTGACTTTCTGTCAGCGGTAACGTCAAAAATGTATGCGACTGACAAACGCTGTCGAGACGTCATGTGATTAACGTGATCAATCCCTCCCTTATATTTTAGCATTTTGATAATCGCATTCTAGCTGTTAGAATGGCAGTTTGTCTAAAACCTGTGGCAATTTTTAATATAGACATTACCTAAATGAAATTTTCAACAATTCGGAAAGTCGCAGTCGCAACGCTTAGAAAGTAGGTAACCAATCTAGACTTGTAGAGCTACTCTAACTATCAATATAATTAAAAAACTATGGATAAATTTTATATTGGAATGTCTCTAGCCTATCAAGACTCGAGTTCCATGCACATTTATGTAGTAATTAGCCTCGTTCGCGAGTAATTAGAACTTGTTCAGCCACTACCGCGATAATTAGGTATTAACGTTATAATAAGTTAATTATGCATGTCACTCTGAAGCATATTTGGAAGGTAAGAGTGCAGTAAAGGCAAAATATTAATGAACAAGTCAATTACCAAGGTAAAGAAAAGGAGGTTAACGAGATACCACGTAAAACAAAATGAACGTCACACTTCCGAAAATGTCTTTACAACATAATTACCACGTACAAGGAAAATTAACTATTCTTTCAAAAGGATAATAAATAAGCAAAAATATTCAAAACAACAAAACTTGTTTACATTTAGTAAGTTCGCAGGAAAACCTCGGCAGTGTGTAACTGACTATACTTAGGTATTACTACAAATAGGTACCTGTTTGTCTGTTGCATTAAACTAAGAACGGCACATGTTTGTCTAATATCCTTAGCGATGAAACCTTGAGAATAACCTATAATAACAATATTTATGTAAGGACACGCGGCAAAAACATGCAACCTACCTAATTTTGCTGAAAACATTCAGGGCCAGCAATTAGTAATTCTAAGAAATATTCGTGAGAAATCTCTAACATGGGGAAACATTTCATAGGTACACCCTAGGTTAATACGTATGATGTACTTATTTAAGAAGCATCTGTAGCTATTAAAACATTAAAAAACAAGAAACCAATAATAGAAACACGTTCCAGTGGCAATTATACATCTTGCAGATGTACTCAAGATAAGAGGACTCCTGTAACTGGAAACTGGTACCAACGACTTAAGTATTGATAAAACGGATAGATATTATACAATGGCAAATTGTGTAAGGATAAAGTACGGAGCGCAATTACGTGGCAGCGCATTAATCTGCATGTAACACAAAACAGACTGGAATGCGAATATAACGCCCCAGTAATAAGATACTGCGAACACTTGCCGCTTATCTATTCATCGATTGGCCGCTCAATGCCAGACATTTGAAGTTTCAACAACAATGTGACCAGCCTAGATCGCCTCATCCATAACTTAAGAATAAATCATTATGGGTAAGATGACTATTAGGTACATTCGAATGCCTCGTGCCAATAAATCTGAAATCATTCGGTCACCTCTGCGGAGCCGTCCAGTCTTACCGCAAGAACCACAAATGATTTAGCTAGCATATTTTTTATTTTCTATAATCGACTTGAGATTCATGAAACACGTTTCAGAAAACGTTCATTTTATAATCGACTTGAGATTCATGAAACACGTTTCAGAAAACGTTCATTTTCTGTACACACAATACGGATCATTTAACACAAAACAACAATGTAAGAAGAACAAGCCAAGTTTCCGACCATGAAACAACTGTCGACGCGACCCCAAGCTATCCTTATCCGTATGACAAATAAGGTAGAGTAGGTGCGGCACTTGTGAGTCAACGTCCTCTCGCCAATAAACAGAAATGTTTTTGAGTTATTTTACCGAAGCCGGTAAATCACCCTGTATACCTTGAAAATTCGTCAATTCAAAATAGAATATGCAGAAATTCCCCCAAGAATAGCTGGGACCAGCTAGTTCAATAGCATGATCAAAATAGACCCAACGGCAGTCTGACGCAGCAGCTAACACCGTCATTGATGCATACGAATCCTGTTACTAAAATAGGACAAATGGCGAAAGTGAGTGGTCAGTCGACGACGCGCTAAGTAAGGGCTGCTAATGTGAGATAATAGAAATGGAGAAGCACGCAGACCTCATGTGTATAGACAAAGGATTGTTATTCGAGTGCCAGGACAGGCAGGCGCCGTCAGAGATAGACGAGCACCCGGCGACCTTGCGCGTGCGTCGGCGGCGCGTCGTCGCGGTGCGTAAGAGAAATAGTCCAACGACACGCGATACAAGGAATACTAAGATACTCGGCGCCTGCGCCGGCGCCGAGCCCGCGCCAGCCTCCATACTAACATGTTAAACATGCCATTGTGTGCCAAAAGAATACAAACTGCCACTTTTAAAAAGTAAGAAAATATCCAATTAAAGAGTACATGCATTACGCATGCAGGACCTTTCGCACACGGAAGAGATAAGTGAGGTTTCGTTAACTTAGGAGCTTTTAAAATGTGGAGACTCTATATTTTAAAGATTTCGCATCATAGTTGATAAAACGGTGATACTATGCAAGACGCAAGCAATAAGCTAAGATTACAATTCTGATACAAATCCGCTCCGTAAACAATAAACCCTAATCGTTTTCGTATTAAAACTAACAAGGGGTAAGAAACCAAACAATCCTAATAATAAGGTGCAGACTGGGGTGGCATGGTGGAGGCAACAATCTCAGATAAAGGCGAGACACCTGCAAGTGCTTTAATCCTTAGAGTCAGGATATTTTTAACCCTAAGCTTCTCCAGAAGGGTCCTTACTAAATACTGCTGACAAGATACACAGACTAGATTATGAACACAATCTAGGTAGAATCTAACGTAGCCAGCCGCCTGCGAACACATTTTTATTTTAGAAAGGTATTGCAAATTTATTGTCTCTTATACCGTAATGTTCTTGGTAAAGAATAAAGCGTTCAACAAGGCTTACAATAGACAATCAAGATGAACATAAAAAATAACAGGTGTGAACAATTACCAATTTATTTTTGCAAATCTTTAACTGACTAGTTAAGCTAGCTTTTAATAAAAGATAACTTTAAAGTTCTTATTATGCAAGAATTTGATGAGCGTGACCAATCCGTGTATAATATTATTTTCAAAGGATATCTATATAAATCCATGTCACGTGTTTGGTTTTCTATGAGTTAAATAAAATAGTTTTCTATTAATAAAGTGACGTTGGAAGAGTGGCATTAAAACAAAATACACTGAAAATTCGTAAACCCAATTTTCCGGGGGAAACCAAGGAAACAACAGAGTACAAGGAGGTCCTTTCAATTATAATGAATTCCATTTCCAACAACAACAAGAGAACAGGACCGAAATCATAATATTATTATATTTAGAACACGAAATGATGACAAACACTCCAAACATTTTAAAGGTATTGTTTAAACACTTGGTTATGAAACAAAACGTTGTAAAGGGTACAACAACAAAGAAATATAAACCTCATTGTGCGAAATTTCTCAACTGCGTATCATTACAAAAATAATATCTTTATTATCAAACAAAATTTACTGGTCTGAGGAGCATCAAAAACAGGAGCGGTAATTAAAAGCTTGAAATAATTTTCGCTCAATAGAAGGTTTTCTTGCAAAATGCAGCCGAGCAATGGCTGAGTCAACACGATTCTACAGCTAGCGGAAAAATGCATGAAGATTTATCCTAGGCGCGTGAGAGTGCGACTTGCAGACTCTCGCTTGTCTGCCGCGTGAAAACTTAATGTTGAGAAGTACTAAAACTTGTTCGTGTCTTGAAGCCGAGCACTTAAGTAGTGTTACGAACTAACATGCTCCTGACTCCTGAGTGAGTACTACTCCAATAGTAATTCTTCTTTATAACGTTAGCAAATAAACGTCTATTTACCGGCTACTATCTATTCTAACCTACATGCCTAAAAAAGGTAGGTATCTGGGCTAATAATAACATGGGCGTTTATACAACCGAGGGTGGTTAAAATCTAGGGGGTCCACTCAGGCATGTGCACCGCAAAATTAGCTCGTAGGAAAACAATGAGTTTTGGTACTCAGCCTCAGGCATGTGCTCTATGCAAATCAGTATTCCGGAAATTAAAACTGGGGTTTTGTTCGTCGAAAGCTAACTGGGAGAACCGTCGCGATAGATTACGTAACCACGTCGGTATCCACACACTAATGAGCTCGGAAGTCTCCGTCAACTAACCACTGGACAATTAGTGGGCCATGTGGCCATGCCATGCTGACCGCGTCACCGTGGAAGTTCTACTCGCACACTAATCACTGCATGCACACTAAATCATAAGACAGAGTTAAGTGGAAAGAGGGTGTGGCGCCATTAAGTGTTTCTAACTCCTAGTCATAACTCATCGCTTTCTCCTCTGAGAGTATGCATTAAAATATTAACCCTTTCTAAAGCTGAACAAGGGGACAACAGTGTCGATAATTAAGTTAAATTTATAACGTGGTGAGAAGGGGCTGTGGGTGACACCGAGCGGCTTCAGCAGGGTGCTAGGGCGGGCGGTAACGAGATGAGCGGTCACGCGCGACTGGCCGACGCAGATAGCGCCCTCCGCCCTTCATGATAGAGCACAACACTTCATAATGTCAACTAAAATGTGACTCGGATACAAAAACGCTCTTACAATCTTCTCAAGAACGTTTTTATGTCCTTGATCGCAGATATATATCATTGTGTTCCTGAACTGAATAATATGGTCAATGGACTGATAAAGTTAGAGTTATGTTTAAAAAAAATCTGTTTCGGTAAGTTATTTTTAACCGACTTTCCAAAAAGGAGGAGGTTCTCAATTCGGATGTTTGTATTTTTTTTTTTATGTTTGTTCGGGCATAACTCCGTCGCTTGCCAACCGATTTTAAAAATGATTTTTTTGTTGGAAAGGGAATACTTCCCAAATGGTCCCATGATAAGGAAACCAGGATCTGATGATGGCATCCCAGAGAAGTCGAGGGGAGCTTTCGAAAATCGTATGGGAAACTAGTGCGTTTGTATTTTGCTTTTCTGCGATTTTGCAGTGGTGTTGTTAGGTGTGGGGTACCACTAAAAAGTGAAAAATAAAAAACTTTTACAAAAAAATACAACCGACTTCCAAAAAAAAAAAACTACAAACTAAAAAAAATAACTTTAATTTCGGAAGTCGGTGTCAAAAACGAACAAATTAACAAAAACACCGAGTTCCGAAATTAAAGTTATTTTTTTTACTTTGTAGTTTTTTTTTTTTTTTGGTAGTCGGTTGTATTTTTTTGTAAAAAGTTTTTATAACTAACTAGTTATACGCTTTTGCCTTTAGTTTTCTGTACAACAATGTCATTCAAATCGATTATGAATATGATCGTATTCAACCGACCAACTTTCAATTCGAACCAAGTATTATTTGAACCTTTCATAAAATAAAAGATAAAGAACATATTTTTATAACACAGGCTCCAATATCATTCGGAAGCAGAGTATCTTGTTCACTTGAACAAGTGAAAAGAACTTGAGATTCTGCGACAAATTAATATCGGAAATTCAAAAGAGCATTAAAACAAAAGTCAAAAACGCCGCGAAAGGCTTTACTGCCAAAGATAGGACTTGTTTGATCTGTTTTAAGTACGAAATCATGTAGCAAACAGAAAAAGAGTTTCGTCAGAAGGGTTTATCAGCGCATTTTACATGTGTGAGCTCAGAAAATAAATAAAAGGTCTGTTCGTTGCAATCAGTGATATTGACACGGGGCCGGCAATAACCTCTAACAATTTTATTTCTTTCCGATGCCACTATTACACAATAGTTGGCTGCAATAAAGGATGGATGCTGATTTGCAAAGGCGCACATTCTCGTCCCTGCGATAAACGATTCCTTGATAATGATGCCCTATTCAATGCTCTTGACAATGATTAAGCGTTCTATAAAACAAAGTGAAAATACGAAGAGATATGAAGAAAATATACTTGATCGATTACGAATTGATTAGATTGTCTGTTCTTCATAAACAATTTAATCACACAACGATTCAAAGAAATGTTTGTTTTAACAGTTTCGTTACCTACGACCTAAATTTTGGGACAAATAAGCATCTTTAACGTTTCGATTCATTTAACTTCAATAGTTTTACCATTGGCAGTTTTTCTTTTATTTATCATTCGATCAAAAACAATCCGACATTATACAAAGAACATGATACTGCTGCACCTACTAACGTTACTAAGGCAAACAAAGATCTTTGTATATCAGTCAGCAGTCAGCCGCATTCGATTGAGAAAGTCCAGTTCTAACAAATCTTTCGGCTATATCTCCCGATGTTTGTTTATTCTAAACACGGATAGCCAGGAATGGTTCTTGACCAAAATGTAATTCAAAACTTAGCTGCACATCGAGTGACGTTAAACAGAGTTTTGCTAAGTTAAATAAATGTTAGCTGATCGCACGATAGTTCCGTAGTAAAAGGCCAATAAAACAAGTAAGCAGTATAGGTACCAAGCCGACGTAAAATACGGCTATTCATTTGAAGAGAAAGCTTGCTAAGAATTTCAGTTTCATAGAACAACTTTATCTTTGAAACTGAATGCACTAGCGAACAAAGTAAATCAGGCGTGCATTTCAGTTTTGAAACAAACGTTGCAATTATTTATTAACTTTGTACTTTTACTGTTAAACTTGGGTTTGTATTTATATTTGCCGCTTCATTGAATAAAGTTTATTTTGTAAGCAAAACAAAATTGTTTGATGGCAAGTTTAAGAATAACATATTATGAACAGTACATAAAAATATCCCATGTGGGGCGTGGTATCCGCAATAAACACGTGGCGATGCACAAAGACGTCATGGAGGCAGCTTTGTGCTTTTATTGGCTTCGGTTTAGATTCCAACATATGGAGTTGTCGTGGCATAAACATAGCAACGCGCCGCGGGAAATATCCTTCCGCTCGCGCAAATGCAATGTTTGTTGTTGAATAATAAATAAAGCATGGAAACGAGAACAAACGTATCGATTTAGAAAGTAACGAGTCCGCAGAAACGGAATAAAATGCTAATGGAATAGCTGCAGTAAAACTGCGTATAATGTTAAATTGGTCGACGTTTTACATTCTCTTAAGTAAAGATACGAAATTCCGTTATTATTCGTATATTGACTCCAGTTAGTTTTGAAAACTTTTACACCGTGTGAAGTAACAGCAAACATTTAGCTTAAAATTAATTATTTGCATACAGCATTCCAAATATCTTGCGGTTTCGGAAGACGGTGCTATAACTCCCACGCTGATTGTTCATCAGTGAATCATTGTGCATAGCTAAAGATGGATTTAGGAGGGACACCGATCATTAGATATGTTTTTAGATACGTCTGAGCTCTGAATCATAAACGAGTATCTCTACCTAATGATATTATAATCTTGGTTTTTCCTTTGCGAAAATGGATTGAAGCCTAGCTTGTAGTCTTACCTAAATTGTAGCCCGAAAAATAGGTAGCAACAAAACCCGCGGAACAAATCAAGGAAGCAAGCTAGAAAAGGAAACACAATCAGCGCTGTGCGTAGTTTGACCCACTAATTTGTGCTAACAGTTAACATAGCAGGTTTCGCCAAGTTTGTTATCAATCTGAGAATGATTACCAATGATTATGAGTTGTGAGTCAGAACCAGCCGTGGCCGGAACGAATTCGCACAAGGCGCGTGACTGATCGAGCCTTGATTCATACAAATACAAGAGAGACTCGTGCTAGCCTCACTGATAAAGGTACCTACAGTACTGCGTACTTGATTGTATCCATATTTTTCTTCCAGTACCTTTCTTTGAATTCCTCTTATCTTTGTCTTTGTTAAGTTTAGCTTGGAGTACCTACAGATTAATAACTTCTTCGGATGCTTGTTTATCTCAGTTTATCGCAATGCTGGATGCCTAAGTTGCATCAACTATGTATTATATCCAAACAAACAAGCTAGGATACAAGACCTATGTTCAGTAACTGTAATAATAACTGCTATTTTCCCAAATAAAACGATGATGAACATAATAATTACAAGCTTTATGAACATAATAACTGTCCCTCACTTCCTCATCTCATCTTTTATCAAAATCTAAAACAATTTTCACCTTGTTACCTCCGGTAGTCTTCGTATCTCTTCACTAATTGCTGGCATCGTTAACATAATTATGCTATCAACATGAAAATGAGAGTTTTCATTTAAAGCCTCGGTGACCTTTCATAAACGAGGTTCAATGTGGCGACATTTTGGTCAGGCCTTGCCGCAGGGCGCGACTGTAGGGCTGGCAGCTTTTTTAAAGCTTTGAAATTCATTTACAAATAACTACCTCATAAATTCTGCTATTTGAATTTGACTTTGTCAAGTGACTTCAATAATGTATCGTAGGCAGTGTGAAATATTGAAATGGAGAGTTGAATGTGAATGTAACTAAGCTGCTTATCAGTTCGTACAAAGACCTAACTTAGAGAAATGGGTCACTTCGGTGCCGTGCACGATAAGCTGTGCAAGATATTAAATTCAATGCCCACATGATATTAAACCTTACACGGTAGGTATTGTATTGTTGCTTACACTTTAAAGTTTCCCTAGTTTATGAAATCTCTAGTGGCAGACATTCTTCATCAATCTATTATATTCTACCTCTGGTCTTCGGGATTAGCGCGAGGGTCGGTAGCCCTAGGCAGGGTGGAAGTTCGCGTACGTTCGGCCAGCTGAGTCACGCCCGGTCACCTCGTAATCTGACGTAATGTTAATATATTGATCTCTCCGCCGACCACCTCCACCGCCTGAGAATACCCATTCATGTGGATTATACTGGAAGAGCATTGTTAACTCAACTGTGTCGGCAAAAGGCATCAAAAATGTAGATAAAAAAGAACTAGGTAATCCGGATATAAATATCTGCGAGCCATATGCAACATACATAGGTAATAAGGCAGTTACGTAAGGAACATTATTTAATAATGTTTGTTACGCTTCAAATACATAATTAGGAACATAGCTATTAGGAAAGAGAAAGGCGTTTTACAGTTTACTAAATTGGCAATACGAAATCGATACAAACGGTTACTTCTAAGATGTTATCGTTCGTGTGGCATCAAAAATACCTCCTATTACTAACTGTGACCACCAACTAAGGAATTCGACAAACCAAATGCATCAAATTTCAACAGAAACCGCATGCCGCTTCATTTGTTTTATCTTTGGGTTCGGAGGTCATCACAAAAAAACGTCAGAAAAACTTTGAATGGGGCAAGTGCTAATGCAAGGTTTAATGAATGGGCTTCTGCCACACTTGAAAGCAAAATATCATAGTCCTAATGAAACTCGTTTTCGAAAAAGTATAAAAAGGCAGAGACATGTGGTGTCCAAATATTTTTTCTCGCAAATTCTCCGAAAAGTTTTGCGCAAAAACCAAAAGCGGCCGTGTCGTTCAAACGAATCCATTAAAACGCTCGTACCCGCGATGCTCCCTCGAGTGGCTTTACTGGCTCTTCACTTCTGGGAATGCAACTACCTGCTTTTTATAGCGAGATAACGGCTTCACAAATATGCGCAACCCGGCCCTATTTGATTATCGATAAATGGACCGTTGGCAGCTATAGGATTGGACGACCTTTCGAAATCGATAGGATTATACTGTATGGAAGTGACCCAGAATCCCGACATAATGATGTACAGATATAAATGCATATTCATAGCCATGTGGTGCTATGCAACCGGCTGTAGCCTGAAGATGTTATTTATATAGGCCAAATCATAACGATGGAGTGCATGATTGCATACATTTATCCGATACTTTAGATATGAAACATCTCGTAGCTGTAGTGATTCTTTGTCGTTTAATCTTCATAAGTGTTCTTCGTAAATGCATCACGTATTATAATAGACAAAATAATTATGCAAGTATGTATGTAGTTATGAAGAAAACCGTTAAGCTGTCAGTTCACGAAGCCGTACTGTGACAAAAGATATTGTGGATAGCGTCACAAATGTGTGACACGAACGTGGTAACAGGGATGTGGCTGAGAGCACACAGGACAAAGGTACAGTCGCAGAAGAAATTGTCGCGACTGATTTGATTGTCCGCGCCGACGCGCACTTTGTCGGCGCCGAGTCTCGTAATGTACGCGGTACAAGTCAACGCGAGCTGTGAGCTTCACAAAACAACGAACGGGCGACGTCTTTATAACCTTCACTACCGTAACTGATACGACTAAGAACTATTCAGCTCTGGAATGAGCTTGCCTTACAATAGTACCTTGGCGACATTGGCAAAATTAGGGTCTTCTACAAATATGCATTTTGTTTCACTTAATTTATCAATGTCACCGGTATCTGCGTCGACCTTCAGCACTTACAGATTAGGTATCACCCAAAGCCTTTTATCTGGAAACGTACCTGCAACAAAGAACACAACAACTTTCAATAACACACTAGCATTAAATAAAATAACAACATTTATATTGTGAGCATCACAAAAGGCTGCGCTGACTGCCGGCACAATAAAAGACGTCAATAAACAGCCTTACTGGTGTGACAGTAAGCCTTAAGTTATAACACATAAGCGTCAGGGGGTGGCGAGTGGCGACTAGATCAGATGACAGATGAGAAGTATTTCAATGCTTTATTGCGTCGGAGTTTTTGTGGAGAAACGTGACTTCCGAGGGGCGTTGACCCCGCTACTGACTCCTGTAGGATGTCGAGATAACTTGCTACCGTGAGATTGCTCCCGATGCATATCTTACTAATCTAAACGCCTTTTAGGGGCTCCTTGTTAATCTTTCACCCTATATGGTAGCTAATGTCGGAATTGAAGCGGTTCTAAAAATGGTCATTAATTTCTGAGGAGATAAGTTGTATTCCGGGTAGGTGGGTTCTCAGATGTGGATGAGATATTAAAATAATAAATCACTTTAAAAAACAAACGTAAACATATGCTTCAGCAACATGCAGTTGTTACTCCTGTAAATAATCATCGTGTCGTTAAATTTGCATACAGCAATAAGTCTGGGAGGATACGAGTGAATCCGAGTCGCCTCGTAAAACGAGACCACAACCGCTTTCCGCAAAACTCATAAGGCATAATGACTGTGCAGTTCTCATAAATAAAATTGAAACATATCCCGGTATGTTTTCGGCGACATGTGTTGCCCGAAATGGTATCCACGCTGTTGTGACTTGTGATTTTGTGACCAGTTACCTTGTAGTTCGTGTAAACAAGAATATTGAAGTTTCTGGCACGTCTAGGTGGCAGAAGTCGTTCTAAGAACAAACTAAGTATTCGTATAAAAAACTTTATCTTGAGCCGAGACAGTCCCTCGGCTTTCTAGTGACCTTATACAAACTGTACAGACCAAAGACTTGAGTTAATCTTTCTGATACGTTCCTCGTACTTTCTTTACCATATGATTGAATATCTCTCAGTAGAAAGAAAGTTTAAGAATGTTTACATTTGATCTCGTGGAAGGCAATCGAAGCTGTACACATAAACAAGAACTAAAACTACCGGCTCGCTGACGGACCTCATTAACGAACTGCTGATGGACTTATTATCTGCTCTAATAATAAACCCACTTTAAGAGTGTATGCCGCTATCCAAAGCAAACGTCTTCTCTTTCATCAATGATAACATGAGAGGAAGACATTATGCTTCTGACACTAATCTTTTATTTACGAGATAGTCGTTCTGAAGTTGTTTGCAAAGAAGTAGATACGAATGGTGTAAGTAACAAGAGGTACTATCCGGTAAACAAAGAAATTAGGGCGATGTTATATCAGACAGAAACGAATTACTCAAGTGCAACTTATAGGATCCATTATGGTAGCCCGTTGTTTTTTTGAAAAGGCATACCTACCGCAAAACATTTGAAGTAGCTGAGTGCAGAGATAAAACAAGTGGAAGTGAGCAATAAGCTACTTTGCCTGAAGCAAGTCCCATTGATGGTATTTTCACACGCCGCGGATACAACATAGCGCCAGTCCTCCCAGTAGCCGACCTGGGCGGGCTGCCGGCGGTGGCTATTTTAAATATAATTGCAGCCTCCATGCACTGCCCGCAACGTTTGTTGTCCGACCACTATGAATACAGTTCTGCAATAAACTATCTTTTTTATAGTAACCGCACGGAGATAAACGAACTGGAGCTTACTTCGTCACTGCTGTAAAAGTGTGGCAAACGAATGTGTGGAACTGGCTTTAGTTCTCTGGAGGACCCAACAGATTGACTTATTGCTTGATTCGAAGGAGTGTTATTCCCTAGTCTCATCCAATTTTCTTTTCGCTACGGGTTCTAAGAGAGTAGAATCATCTCCTCGGGATGATTTGTCTGTCACAGATTTATAGTCTCGGTTATTTTTATCTGGTTTATCGCCGGAAGAACAGCTATCCATTTTGATCTCAAGAGGAGATAGACCTAAAGCTTCCTCAGCTGTAAAACTTTTGAACTATACTAAACTAAACTAACAATATTGATAACTAGATTTAGAGCTAACGATGGTTAATCGGAAACATATGTAAAGCATATGAAGTTAATGTGTTAAGTACATTATTCTTCCCACGGCCACGTTGGATTACACGGCGACTGGACTCACGCCGGTATCGATTGAAAATGCAATTTATTCTCCGAACACCAAAAGCAGAGTGCAAATAAACTGATTTGTGTGCAAATATTAATGCCTGAATAGTTCGCGGTCAACTTTACCGAACTTTTTATGGAATATTGACGTGTAGTTTTTATCGAATCGTGCGTTTGCATTGCGGGTTTAACATTTACCTATGAAAAACGTCATTTATGTTAGTAGCTTTACTTTTTTTTTATAAAATACTAGCTTTTCCCGCGGCTTCGCTTAGCTTATGTTGTTCTAGACTTTATCTACCTTAGTGCCAAACATAAGGATCCTTTCAAGCGTTCTGACGTAAAAGAGTCACAAACATCCATCCTAATAAACTTTAGGAAGTAGCTTAATACCCTGCTTTCTTTTGTAATTTATATGTATCAGAAAATTCTTTCACACTAAATGTCACTTACAAATATTTTTTTTACATTCCGGAACGATTATAATCTTAGTTAATTTGTCCGGATCGAGTGTGTGCATGTGAATGGAGCAGTACAGCTATCGATACGCGCTGGCATTAATATAATTACCTACGATATATAACATTACTGATACACAGGACATGTGTCCCACTATTAAGACGATAAGTTAACCCGCGCGCCGGCGCCATATGCAGTAATTTATTCCTAGCTATCATCTACTCCACGATACGAAAATAAAATCGGTACAATAATCATCTCTGAAATGCCTGCAATTTAAAGATGACGAGACTGGTTCTCAGAAAAAGAAATATAGCTGGAAAGAACTTTGTTTTATTGCGGAGATATATCTTACAAGGGATATACAATGTAAGCACGAAAATGTAGGCAAAGTGGAGCCCTTTTCAAGAAGACAAATTCTCTGTCGATATTACGCTTACGTAACAAACATACATAATGTTACATGTGTAGGTCGTACCAATCACTTGAACGAGTAAAAAGAAAAGATTTTCGCGACGAAAAATCTCTCGGGGAAAACAGCTTTCCTCTACATTAAGTTCCATTCTTGATTAAGCAAAAACAAAAACAAGGGAAAGTCTCTGGAGTGAAGAGCTCAGGCGAGGCAGTTTACTACATTTCCATTGCAAGCAGTCATGTTGTTCAGCAATTACTTACAAGTTTTATTACGTACTCCATTGCTAATTAACCTGGATAACAGTTTGCTGTTGGCTCTCGGAAGTGCATTAAATACATGAGTTTTACTGTTTCTGTTTTAGTCCGTTTTACCGTCGCATATCGGTTATGCGCTGTCTACGCTGACTTTGCATGACATTAAAAATTTGTCGACAGTCCGACATCTCGGGCTAGTGTTGAATAATTCATTAGATGTAGCGTCGATTGAATTAAAGGTTGTAACTCAGTCTCGACATAGTATCGGTGCCCTATTTGCATATCGGATATGTTCCGATGTGCACCAGATGTCGCTACATAGCCTTTGATAAGTTATCGACTAGTAAACGTGTTTTAGGTCCAGATAGGAGTCTATTAATAGCTCATTCAGACAGTTACAGTTTTAGATAGCTGTGATGATTTCGAGTCCTCTATTTGTGAATTCCATATCATTATAGGTATTATGAATTTAATAGAAACTCTGCATATCTCTATAAGGTCCAAAGGGGATGAGATTGTTACTCGAATTCACTTCAAACAGCGTCTTCGTCAATAAAACAGCAGAAAACAAACAGTAGCTGTGTTCCCAGATGGATTCACGACACAACAGATGCATTCAGCCTATCTGATGACAATTATACACGAATTCTTCATTATATTTCTACTCTGTTTCGATCCCTAGATCTCCGTTATTATTCCTGTAGCGTGCTACTTGCTAGAACGTAGGTAACTGCGATCAACAAATTTTATACAAGGTAAACGCTGATGGAGTGTCATTTATGCAAATGTAGACTTTTATTACGTAACCGGCCTTCCAGATAATCTATGCTAATCCATTTTGTAGGAATTGGACAATTTAATCAGACGTGGACAAATCACAACTGCATAATCTAATCACATCTTCCTACTCAATAAAATAGCCATAAAACACGAAGATTAAGGCTAAGCAAAAACGACAAGACGAATGGCATCGATATTGGCGCCCAACGCGGAATTCTAAGAAGGAATCTCCATTCGATTCAGTTCGCTACAACGCGACGCGCAACGCCTCCACCATTATGCATTCAATGTGCATCGACTCTTTATCATTTTAGGGTGAGCACGAATGTTAATCGAGTCGGTAAAGTGTATTTTTATACACGTCATTTCTTAAAATCGTGCGTTGATATCAATTTGTTAGGACGTGACTTGAATTTGATGAGTTAAGCGTGGGCGCTCGTGCCACTGTAATCCGAAAAAATAGAGCCACACATGGAGGGAGAATGGCTGATGTTGACACTTTTAGCAAATGATTTACGATATTGAGGAAAGCTTTCTATTTCACTCGCACATTCATCAGTAGGTACAGACAGTATAACATAATGTATAGTCAACATGTTCGGGAATCTTTATTCGTGGAAAGCAAGCAATAATCATACCAAATAACTACGCACACAAAGTTCAATGACACGAAAGTTAATTAAACCCAATAATTAGGGCAACCAATAAAGTTGGCCTCCTGTTGAAATGAAAATTAATTTACTTAAAATCGAATAAAAAATCGTACTATAAAGCGATCATAATAATTAAAAGAGCTACCTCCACAAAGAAATACCCCTGTCAGGCGATAAAACCTTTTAGCTCATTTTAACAGGGATGAAAATAAAAAAGCTCCTTTTATCAGAAAGGAAATTCAATTATTATCTGTAACATAGTTACTGGTTGAAACGGCGGAGTAACGTCCGGTCGAAACGGGGAAGTTTGGCGGAGCACCCAAGGCTGGGGTAGTTAGCAGTTGTTTGCATACAACCCAAAGCCCCTTTTTGTCCCATCCTGAACAATGGTATTGTTAATAGCCAGCTACATGTAATATACATTACTATATGTATGGACCCACAAATATTTATGTACGCAACTGATTTACCGCAGCCCGTTGACATAGAAAGTTTCCATGTTGCGGTTTGTACGCACCGTTGGCGCGTTGTGGATTTTAAATTAAATTGTTTCATCTACGAGTATTTTTAAGCTTTTATTTTGCTTTACTGTGTTTTGTGTTTTTGAATTAGTACGTACCATCCCACCGAGGCAGTCGGCAATAAATTCTTATAACTTTTTTACGTTTTTCACTAATGGTCGACTAGTGAATCTTTTAGCTTAAGTTTGTTTTCACACGCTCTTCTTTCTGAATTGAAAACAACATCTACAAGCTTTTTCTTTGTCGTCTTTACAAAAGCCTATTTTCCCTGCTTTTATAATATCACCCCTTTTCCATTCTACCTACGTTCTCAAAGACTGTCAAACTGCCATCTTTATCATTATCCAATATCTAGCTAGCTCGTTTCACAATTCATGTCAGTGAACGTACCGAACGTGATAGGTTTTCGCAGTTCGACAAATTCATTCTATGAATGTAATATTAGCACTTTGGCACGTGCTTTGTACTTAAGATGAAGTCCTTTACAGTTTACAAAAATATCTAATAATGTCAGGACAGAAGAGAAATACTTGCTTAATCACATTTCAAGGAGTAACTTAGATGGTGTCCTACAATGTGATAAATTGTGATGGTGTTAGGTACAGTGCAGTAAGTTTTTCTCATAAACGTATTTCTGATCTGGTTTTTACTAGGTTTCGTGAAAGTAAAAGGCTTTATTTATAACATAAATGATAATAGACAAACAAAGCCGGTGTAGGTGCTATAAGGTCTGTTCGCAGCACATCACGTTTGCATGAACGCATGGTGCACTACTAAAAGTAATGGTAACAGGATCTGTGCGCAGACGACGCCACCGCGGCGTGTCTATCCAGCTCTCCTCTAACCACCGATACATAAACACTTGGCCACCAGACCAACCACTTTCGCGAAACGTGGACCGGCTTTTAGCAAAAATTTGATCAGTGAAAGTCAAGAGTGATACGTAGAGTGCGCCCGCGCCGCTCTCAGGGGTTCGTTTGATTAGTTAAATCGATAGCCTCGCTAGAATAAATGCAACATACATCATCTAAATTTAAATAGAAATTTTTGCATAAGCTTTTAACTTTTAATGAGTGATACAACGAGCACTTAACTATGAAGTTCGTAGGCTGAGATTGCTTTGATTGGCAATATCTCGGCTTGCTGCGTGACGGGTCGCCTTTCCTTTTCTTTTTAATGCTGTCAGTAAGGCAGATTTAATTAAGAAAAGTTAAATTTATGTGTTGTCCCCGGCCGCTTCAAAAGACCGGACAATATTTCACCGTAGTGATAACTACGGACGTTACAACAGTCATTTATATTAACTTATCTGAAAAATTCCGAATGGACAGGATCTTCGGTGAGCCTTCTGTTATGTTATCAGATGGCAACGATATTCAAGAGATCCATTATGCTTTTAACTTTCTCCATTATTGATTTTATTTGCTGCGGTGTATTTTAGAAGTAGGTAACGCTTTTGAAGCAATAGATCAATTTACATTTCCATTAGCATTAAAATCAAGTTGTTATCGTTCCATTAAAATCGCCTTATCGACTTCTATGGACATTACTAAATCGTAAACACGACATTCAGCCCCTAATCGTAAAGATTGTAGACGTTGTTTTTTTACGATTATGCAAAACGACCTCAAAACGTTTCCATATATAGTTACACTACGAGTGTACTTTTGGATTTGAACAAGTTTTGTTGTCGACGTTATGTAAATGATAAGATAAATAGGTAGCAATAGTTTATCATAATTTTTAGATTGAATTGAATAGGTAGCTGCAAATGCATATCTAGAGAGCCAATATACTTAGCGGCCAGTAGCTCCGTAGCTCGGCTGATCGGGTCGCTATCGTCAGATATGGAGTCCATTTGCAGTAATGCGGCGGGCAGGTTCACGTTACTTTTTATAACACACTCGAGGTCGTTGACTGCAGACTAAACAACACATAGTACTTGTAAGGTGTCAATGCACTGGGAAAACATCCGACCTTTACAATTAGGCATTGTTATGTTGAGGGAGCCACATCTTCCGCGGATCGATTGCTTTGTTCTAAAAATTAGACCTCATTTGTTTTTGGTTGATTTCGATTGCCGAAGTGTTCGGCGTGTGTGTGCCTTGTACAGTACGATTTTTTTATCTTTGCCTATAAGAAGTACGTCGCAATTGATTGAGCAGGATGTCAATTTGACAAGAAACATAGAACAGCGCATGCGCGGGTAGGTCGCGCATGCGTCTCAGTCGCTCATATACGTTCGATGCATACTTGTGTCCCGCTTACTCAATGCAACACGACTGTTGATGCGAAAAGTGTTATTGTTTTAAATTTTTTTTTTGGTTTTTCTTACTGTTTCATTTATGTTTTTTGTGGTGTATGTTTGTTGTGTTACTTTGTGATCTTGTTATTGTTACTGGTTGTGTTTCTTACTTGTTAATAATACAAAACGTATACCTAAATCAGAAAAATATTCTACGAACGTAACACTTTTTTACGCGATGGGACCTGCGCGGTCGTCACTAAAAGCTAACTTCGGAGCGGCAAAGAAAAGATAATCGTACTGTATGTGCCGTACTCTAGATATCCTATATCAGTGTCAATATTAAATCTGTAAGTTGGTGCAATATCTGCACGTGCGTCAAACGGTATCTATCGATACTGTCCTAGAGTAGGTATTGCCGGCATTGCCTGCACATTTTACTAAATACTAACTACCTAGTAAAATGTGCTTGCTCCCGTCATACGTAGGTAAATTATGAATTCTTTAGAAATTTTCAATTATCAGTAGAGTTCATAGTGACTGTCACAGTAACGCTTTTTTTCGATTTCGATAACAAAGACTTTGTTGTTTTCATGTTTCAATGAATGCGAGTGGAACAGGTTTGTACAACTACCTAAAGGTTATTTTAAAATAAGTGTGGGTAACGTGCAAAAAAAATTGCGTTCCAAGTCAGCTTAATTGTTGCCGAATATGCATGCAATCAAGATAAAAGAAATAACGCAATATATTACTTGTCTTTCCATCTTAATGTATTCTTAGAATAGCTTTCAATGGCTGCATGTGGCTTTAGAAAGATCAAATGATAAACGACATCGCAAAATGGACCGGTTCAAGAAGTCATCAGAATATAGCGAGTGTCATCCCTGTCGCCGCACGGCCGCTGCGATTTATCATCCTCTTGTATAGGCACTCTAATTGCGACAACTTGTCGCCATGTCCAATCGTAAAGACGATATCTCCCCTTGTTCCGCGCCGCGGCTCGCGACAGTCTGCGACAGCCCTTATTTCATTTAAACTTTGTTCAACTCCATCCAACGTTCACAATCGCAGTGCAATTTTGTAAAAGTGCTGTTTATTCCCCATTTAAAGTTCAATGAACCGCAATTAGCAGTTAAGAAATAATTCTACAAGCACCTTAAGAGGGGTTGCTGGATGAATTTTAATTAGGAATTTTGTACAATTTACATCCCAGCGTAACATTAATGATTATTATAAAAGATTTACGAAGGCTTTAGCTGTGTCACTGTTTGGATAAACAACATTAGGAGAACAATACAGATAATTATGTAGGAAGACATTTCTATTGAAGCACTTGGAGCGAATGAATACTTGTTAATGTTCCACACGACTGTATTACCTACATTAATTACACACGGCTCCGTCTGGCAAACTGCGAAGTGGTCTACACAGTAGGTGCGCTGTCTATTTGCATTTTGCACGTTAAGTACGTGCGTCCGTTAATGTTATTTGTCACGGTTACCTACTAAGCAATAAATGTCGTCTCAGATAGATTGACGATTAGGATTATTGATTTATGACTTTACAATCTAGGTCGATAGGAACGGGGCAGCGCGGCAGCGGGCGCAGCGCTGCACAACCGCGAGAGCTCGACTGATCTATTGACCCGTCATATAAAACTGCTTGAACGTTTATTAGCAAAGTCAAGATCGTATTTTACGAGTATGTTGGCTGAGCTGAGAGTATCTGGGTTACTGATACGAGATACGATAACATCTGAAGGTGATTGGCGATCTTCCGACTCTACAATTTTAGCATGAACCGCTATTCTCGCTGTTAATACTTTACACTTTTATCGACCAGTTGTTCACATGGTAAAACTGGATATTTATACGTATTTACTTAATTTTACCGAGTTGCAAAATTTTAACGAGCTAAATTAATCTTGTTTTGGCGTAATGGTTTGTTTGGTCAGAAATAATTATTGTGCGGGATCGTTGGGGCGTGCGTGGGCAGAGGGCAGCTCGCGGGTCAATATTTTACCAATCCTTCACGGTCAGTGGAGGTCCTTCATTTTGTTTTCAGTTAAAACGGGATTGGATCATAAACCGAACGCCATTAAACTAACAGCAACTCAATTTTGGGAGACTTGCGAATACTTGCGCTGCCTGTAATTAAACGGGGCTCGGCTTTTAGTTCGGCGCACTTCATGAATAGTTTTACATATAAAGTGAACACGAAATAAGTCTTGACAAGTTGTTAAACACTATCGACACAAGCTCCCTGTCCCATAAAGTGTTACCGAACTTCCTGACTAAATATTTCTGTTCCCACTCAACTGACACTAAAAAGCTTCTGATCTAAAACTGAAGAAATCTGCAAACTTTTCGCAGCGCGAGCCCTTCAAGTCATGTGGGATCACTTGACATAGGAACGAGTGACATTAGATAAAAAGATCCACTGTATGGAATGTCACCATAACAGCCTTATATGTTTATGGCAATGTGTCGCTGAGACCACTGCATAGAATGCCACATGTGCTCTTACGGAATGAACAATCCATGCGCAATTGCCACTTGCCTATATTAGCTCTCAATGATATAGCGGCTTAAGTGCAAGATGCTATTAAGTCGACATTAGATTGCCGGAGGCCGGCGGCGGCGGCGGGCGAGACGACCCGCTTGCCGGGGTCTTGCCTTTGATTAGCTTGTTACTCTGAGTATTTGCTCCGGTTTTCGCGGCGTGTCTTATCTATGCAAGACCGTCGTCCCATATCATCTCACAAGAGCAATACATACGTGATATGAATCTGTGCTGATGGCTGATAGCTTTTGTTTACATAACCGCCTTAAGAATCTGGTCCTTTCTGCAAAAAGTAATAATAAACCCATTATGTTATGTATCTCGTGGCCTACAATTAACATTGAGATAGTATCTCGCTGATAATTGCTGTGCAAATTATGGTCTCGCGAAAAGTATTACTACGGACGAAGTTGAAAGGTTAACTGGGTCATTGTGATGGTTTGTATCGATTGTGGGGACTCGTGACAGAGATGCCCTCAAGTCCTCGCTAGGCGAGGCGCGAGGCAGGCTGGGAGAGGGCTGTGCTGCGCCCGCGCCGGCCTCGATGTGCGCCACCTTATATGGCGCTGGCGGCCGACGGGCTCCGCCACTTGCGACAGGCCAGGTATTTTAGGCTCAGGCCCTAAATTGTTTACGTGCAACTCGCATGCGTTTAATTTCATTTAAAATGTCATGGTGCTGCTTAACAAATGTTACACTTGCGTTTATATTGCAGGCAGTCACCTGCCGCCAGCCGCTGAGATCTTAATTAATCACTTCTTTTAATATAGTTAAACGTTTTCAAACATTTCAAACGACATTTCAATCATGACAGACATATTTGTTGCGTAGGTACAGAACTTAGATTCCTAAGTAGGCTGTCAGAAAAATACTAAGGACAAATTCCTGAAGGCAATCGTCGACCACCGTACCTACAAAAACAGTTTTAATGACATTGCCAGAAATGTCACGATCTCCAAACTAGGTCGAACAATCGAAGCGTCGGGAGAGACAGGAGCGATGGGTTATTATGTAGCCCAATAAGGGGGTCGCGAGCATTCCCGGAGTGGTCCAAAGGACGCCGCGAGGACAGCAGCAGCAGCGCGGCGCGCGCGCACAAGAATCCCGCCGAATACTGGTCGCGGTTATTTAAGTAACAGGCAATTCTGCGAAACCACGCACGCGATGCGCGTAGTTATCGTAATTTGGACGCTTTTGATTTTTTTGCTGACAAAACTGGCTCTGATCCTGTGAGTCCGCAGGAAAACATTGCTCGACTCGAGCTGTTTTTAACCGAGTTCCCAAAAACGAGGAGGTTATCAATTCGGTTGTGTTTTTTTATGTTTGTTACCTCATAACTCCTACAATATTATGAACCGATTTGAAAATTCTTGTTTTATCTGAAAGGATATACTTACTTGCAGATTGGTCCCATTTAAACTTAATGAAAATCGGTTAGGAACTTTGGATTTTAAATCGAAATAGCTGGAATTCGTCTACTTAGATGATAGTTTTATGTCATCCAAGTAATCGAAATTGCGTATTTTGCTTTTCTGCGATTTTGCAGTGGTGTTGTTAGGTGTGGGGTACCACCAAAAAGTGAAAAATAAAAAACTTCTCACAAAAATATACAACCGACTTCCAAAAAAAACACTACAAAGTAAAAAATTACTTTTATTTCGGAAGTCGGTGTCAAAATACCAAGAAACTAACAAAAACACCGACTTCCGAAATTAAAGTTATTTTTTACTTAGTAGTGTTTTTTTTTGGAAGTCGGTTGTATTTTTATTATTCACAAATTCTGAAGCAACCGAGTAAAAATACATCAATATTTAAAAACTCAATCGTGTAGATTGGAAATTGGAATAAAGTCACACGAACGTTACTTCATAAGTTCATACGGTTAGTGAAACCGCTGCTGTCACAAATCGCATTAATGTTTCAGTGTTATGAAACTTTGTTGAACGAAAACACTGTTACGGTATAACTGTGACACGTTCTGTTTACGTTACCTACATTCAGAGGTAGATTACTTTCTTCGAACTAACATAAATATCTTCAGTGGGTAAGAAACGCAACATAAAGTATTAAATGCTCGATAACCAAAACAGAGCCGCACACTTATCGGTTTATCGATACATTATCAGGATCGATAAAGGAACCGTACAAAGTGCGGATATCTACGAATCGGACGAGATAAGCCCGCAATGTAATGGTGAAACGTATGGACTGCGGTCTGCGAGAGAACACTCGGTGAGCTTCGCACTGCAACATGAATAAGGTCGCGTTAAAACAATCTCACTCACTTATATAAATAGCGATGGTCTAAATGATAAACAGTTAACACTCGGACTAGACATTCATTTGATGACCACTTATGCATAAGTACCGAGTACCTAGCGAATTCGTTAGCAAATATGGAAACTACGGTGGCAGACAGAGTCGCTTCCAATGAATACTCCGCGGCTAATATCCCGGTCGGTAACTACGTACGACACGAGACATATTACCTCAATTACCAATATTACCATATCCAGTAATAACAGTCCGAGCGATTGCTAAACGAACATGCACACAACACGCGGAGGCTCGAGTGGAGCCAATAATAATAATATCATGCTTAATATCTACCCGGAGCCGATGCTCGGTCCATTATCGTTATGGAGCCAGCTAAGATGCAGACAATGTACTTACGATAAGCATACTGCCTCAGGATAACCTAGTTAGCGGAAAGGCTTCTCATGTTCGTATGCACCGTCTAAAGTGCCCTTAACATTGTCTAGCCGCAATAAAAGTAAACTTAAAATAAAATTCACTACTTTTATGTACTCTTGAATAAGAAAATAAGATAACTTGCCTCATATATTTTAGTAAACTACAACTACAGGTCTTAAAATGTTGAATGTATTCGATGAAGTTACAAAAGAATTCTATAAAAAGCTTACATTTTACAGCTTTACGAGTACTGAGAACTTTAATTGCAATCACTTCCTTACTGTTTTTAAAGAGTAGGCGTTAACGCTGAAAAGCTATAAGCTTGGCGGCTCATTTACAGCTATTTAACTATAAACCAGCTTAAATCTAAAACGCGATTAACATCCGCATAGTTTTTTGTTGTAGGAACAAAATTTAAATGTTTACATAACGCATTAGTGTGGGTATATGATTACTTAATCGGTAAGTGTGGGAATCGCTATATTCAAAATTTCAAATGCATTACAGTATAGTTCAGGGTAATTATACGTCTTTACTTGTCATCAAAAGATCATTATTATCAGTGCCATCTTTAGTAGTAATGTTTTCTCGACACTGAGTTTAGCGATACCATAGATATATTTTATATTTCTACTAGCCCACCCGCGCAATTTCACATTTTCCATTAATGCTCCACTCCTAATTAATATTGCGGCTATAAATTAAGATGTAAGCTATCCTATCTTTCAAGTTGGATCAAACTGCACACGTTGTGCAAATTTAATTAAAGTCGGTTAAGTAGTTTAGGAGTCCATCGCGGACAAACAACGTGACACGTGATTTATATATATTAAGATGGGCGACATAGGTAGTGCCCATTAGCAGAGATAGAGGTAGATAAGTTAAGAAAGAATCCATAAATCATTATAGAGAAAAAATTGAATAGTCAGTAAACAGTTTAGATTTCAGCAGAAACATGTGATTGTATTCTAATTTCAAATAACAAACGCTCATCGTGAAAAAATACCTTCCCCATATAAGCTCATGGGGGAATATTCTTCCTCGGTGCAAAGTCACGCATTTCGAACCTGACTTTTTGTTCAAGCGATCTTTTACGCGACCCTAGCTGCCTTATACAGCCAGCGTACAGAAAAACAAGCAGACAGCCACACGGACACAATAAACTGTGAATTATTCTACATTAAGATTTTATTAGCATCATAAAACCTTTTACTGAAGTTTTACTTTCAATAAATGCAACTAGTCCTTTTGTTGCTTATGAAACATTGTAATAAACCTGGAAAATATGTCGTTATTAAGTTCATTTTCTTTTCAGAAGGGTACTGCGGTAGTTATACTACTTGTTCCAACGCTTTTGCTTATTAAATATTTATAAGGACTTAGTATCAATGAGGTTGTCTATCTATCTTAGCTGCGACTGTACATAAAGGTAACTCGCCCTACAGATAAACGTCGCTGTCGCTTCTTAGAACTTGTGAGTCACGTTAGAACCATGCAAGTTGCTGTTAGATGTACCTACACGGACATCGAACTGACTGTCTTGAGGTGTGACCTTATTATTTTACTTTAGCTATTGTGGTAAATCTTTCGGGTAGAACTTTTCTGTTTCAAGAAAAACTTCATTAAGTAACCGACTTCCCAAAAAGGAGGAGGTTCTCAATTCGGTTGTATGTCTTTTAAAAGTTTTTTTTTTTCTGAAAGGACTTGCAGATTGGTCCCATTAAAATTTTATCAAAATCGGTTACGAAGTTTGGATTTTAAATCGAAATAGCTGGAATTCGTTTACTTGGATGATGTTTTTTTGCTATCCAAGTAATCGAAATTGCGTATTTTGCTTTTCTGCGATTTTGCAATGGCGTTGTTAGGTGTGGGGTACCACTAAAAAGTGAAAAATAAAAAGCTTTTTAAAAAAACACACCCGACTTCCAAATAAAAAAAGGAAGTCGGTGTTTTTGTTAATTTTCTTCGTATTTTGACACCGACTTCCGAAATTAAAGTATTTTTTTACTTTGTATTGTTTTTTTTTATTTGGAAGTCGGTTGTGTTTTTTTGTAAAAAGATTTGTTACTCAGCAGTTTCTTCATCGGTTGCTACATAGAAACAGCCGCCTGTTTAGCTCGAGCAGTTTAACTAAACTTGCTAGTTTAAGGAAAGTAGGACTGCCTCCACGTGCATCCACTTCCCGTTTGTCTAATTATACTTCGTATTTAGTTCGAGAAAACTAGCTTAATGGCTGTAAGTCCTGTTTTACGACAAAATGCACGCCATAATTCCACATAAGTTAATGTTACGGCGTCTCCAAGCGCCGCGAAGTGAAGAAATGTGAAAATAGTGGCCCAAAATAGCCGTCGCCAACCTTGCACCCGCCGGTGGATCAATAGAGCCTTGAACTTAGCGTCGCACGCCGAAATTAACGCAGCCAAATGGAGTTCAAGATTAGTTTACTTCTAAACATCTAGTGGCGTAATGGAATAGGCACATACCCCATCATAAGCTCTAGAGCTTTTTGCGATATAAGTTTACCCGTTCCTACTTGCCTGATTAAGCAGACTAGCGTGGGCGTAGATATCTTTCGTGGTTTCTTAGAAATTAACAGTCACGAAATCATTGCGATGATTTATAGTTTTTTTTTTCTAAGCTCTCTCTTTGACCAAACTCTCAATCTACGATTAATATTATAATGATTTCTCTGTATTCTTATGCTTTGGGCGGGTTGTGCGAGGACATAAGAAAGGTCAAATCTAAAATAGAATGAGGACACTACATAATAATATACTTAATCTCATCTCCGGCTTGCCTTTATTGGCTGGCCAGAGTGAAAACTGACGAGGAACAGAGCTCCCACCTCTTTCTTGCCTTAATTGGCCGGTCTGAGTGGAGATTCGCTAGAGCACACGTGTTCGGGAGAGGGATGTATAATCCAGTAAGGTGCTGGTAGGGATCTTGACCGCACTTCCGGAATTGTCCTGATAGCCGTGGTATACCTCTCCACTCCTCTAGCAGCAGGCCATGTTGCCTCCTTGGCGCTACGTCACTTTGTGCTAGCGACCGTTTTCGGGGGCCCATTCATTGAGTGTGCAAGTCACCCCCTGCCATTTAAAAGCCGTGTATATTGTTAGTGGTCAGGCAGGGGCCAATAGTTCTTCTATAATAAACGATTATCAGTCCACTAAAACACCCAAACCCATAGCGTTTCATTTTGTTTCCATGATTATTCTGCAATAGTACTGCTCCAACCGGGGATTGTCCTTGGGAATACTTTCAGTGCATACAGGGATAATCATTGGTTGGTGCCCCATTACATTTGAAATGTCTAACGGGGCCTCTGCGAGCTGGTTTTGGCCCCTCGTACGCCTACCAAAGGACCGGGTCTCCAGGGACCCGAGAAAGTAAAAAAAAAAAAAAAAAAAAAATACTTAATCTTATCTCCATAGATCTTCTTAGAAACATTTTTGCGAGCTGTATCCATAGATCTTAATTATTAGTGTTGATCTTGGTCGTTTCGGCTCCCCACATGTGCTCAAACAATTAATTGGATTGGTCACGCTCACCACTTGTCAATATCAATACATTAAATTGTTCGCCCACATCCTGTGATGCGTCCTTCTGAGTGGTGATTTTCTATGTAAGTACCTACCTACCTAGAAATACAGACTAATTAACTTTAATAAAAATGTTGTCTTTTCTGCCTGGTAGGGAGGAAAATGAGGCTTCTTTGAATCCCTAGGCCAAACTGGTGTTTGTTTTTTTTTTGCTTCCTTAAATTATCCTCCTAAATTGGATCAGTTAATGACTGGCGTATCTAGTAGAGTAGGTACGACTTTTTCGTTCTAACTCTAGAAAAAATCTCAAAAAAAAACTGTTTTATGATTATCTGGTGTCTGTGAAATATTCATTTGCAAATATTTATTATAATAGTTTAATTATTTTATAATAATTTAATTATGCTTGGTTTCTATCTAGAGATAGAAACCAAGGCGTGGCGATTTAACATAAAGCTTCGGATCGCTCTGATGCTGTCAGAACGTCTCATTTATTTATATACATTATCAATGCTCATTATCTAAATAAAACAGTAAATTATTCAGGTTGGTTCCGCTGTTATCTTCAGCGGTAAGTTTCTTTATATATTTTAAGAGAGTTTTGCCAACATTTGATGAATATTTCTCCCATTTAAAAGGTAGGTACTTTTAACATCCATTTTCGGAAACGAATGTCACAAGTATGGAGAGTAGGTACCTAATAGAGCATCATTAGCACTAAATATTTTCAATGCGCTAGTTTCCTCGCAACTTTAACACTTAGTTCGGTTGTGCGGTCAATAACCAATCTTATTGTGGTCTAATGTCATTCTTATTTGTACGCCAAGTCGACTACCGCCCGCATCGATCCACCTTGGACCCAATTCTGCTGTCGCCATCAAGTTTACGATCAAATATAGTCGGTAGGTACTTGGTTCACGGTGAGGTAGTGTTCTGAGTTCTGACACACAGCACATAGGTACCCGACCGTTAGACATACTCACACATGCTTGGTTCAATCAAGTTTTAAGAATTGCACGTATTGATACATATTATTTTTAGATTCTTCGAGCGGAGCTCTACCTACGAGTCTGCAACCTGTCTAAGAATTAGATATGGTCGTGGACTGTTAGATGCATATAGCGACAATACTGGATGGGTATATAGAATCTAGATGGGCGTCTGCATTTTAAGTATTCCAACTAGGGAATCCAATTCTGAGAAGCGGGATGCCGCACCTTTTTTGCGGGATTACTCATTTATTTTTTATATTTTTTTCAATATATTTTATACAGCTCAGATGACGTTCTGATTATTTTAAAGACCCAGCACAGCCTCCCGTGATTTAACAACTTTCCCATGAAACTCGTGCGTGACTTTTGATGGAATTGTATGGAAAATATTTTAATTTTCAGTGTTTATAACTTACAGCTAAAGAAATGAATTTTAATTTTATGTTGTGTGAATCCTGTTTTGGAGCGAAACGTACCTACCTACCTAATAAACGTCAGTCCAGTTGAAAAATGAAACGTTAGATTCTTTATCTTTAGATTTTGTATCCTTATCTTCGAAAGTATTGTCAGAAAAAATAAACTGATTTTTAATAGGTACCTCTAAAACCGGTAAAAATGTTCAATTTTCAATACCATGTCATATCAAGCATGATTTAATTCGATTGTTGAATAGCCCTAAGTCATAACTCTACTTAATAATTATAATAAAAGTTACAAGTTTACATGTCTTTATTACATTTCTTTTTAAATAACTGCTTAAAACAAACGAATATTTAAAAAAATCTCAATCCCGCCCGCATATTCCGCATGAAAATCGATCGACGATCCCGCAGGCCTGTGGGATCGATGATCGTGGTTTTGATGCGGGATTGAATTCCCTATTCCAACATAATAAACTTTTTTTTTCAAATTACTTCGTTTGTGCAGTAGGAGCTCTAACTTCGCTACACGATACGTGTTTAGAACACTAGTTAGTTTAATCTAAACTAAAAGTATAAAGACAAACCAAATGTATTTTTGGATGTTTAGGCTCTGAAACTAATAGACCGATTTTAAAAATTATTTCACCATCGAAAGCTTTATTTTATAACTGAATAACCATTAACTTATGTTATTCAATTTCGATGTTAAAAAAGAGAAACAAAAAGCAGACGAACATTCGGGCCAAGATCAAGTTTTAGAGTACTGTTGCGAACATAAAACAATAGAACCATATCTATATGTTTACCGAATTAGATTATACAATATCTGCCTATGTATACAGTATTGTAGATAATAATGCTCTGACGTAGTTAGGATATAAGAGGCTACGTTTACGTAATAAAACTGTCATTGTACCCTTGCATTACCTAGTGTTATTTTTAGACCTGACAGAGACCGGACTAAATCAATGTTTGTGCGTAAGCGCAACTGATTTGTGTGAACCTCTTCTGATAAGAAGCTGAACGGCTTGCGTAGATACATGCTATCGCCTGTCACGATCAGTCACGCTGTTTACGTTCTAGTGCTACGCAACGAAAAACTTCGACTATTATACCTACCTACTTATCTTTCGATATCAGCTGAAAACCCACATGCAACGTGTAAAAATTCACGTATTTTATCAAAATAAATTAAATATCAAGTAACATACGCCTTTTGGCATAATTAATGCTTGTTCAAGTAGGAGACCCTGAGAATGTGCAACAATCGATATTTTATTGTTGATATGCGCGATAATTTTCATAATTTTGTGTAGGTACCTACCCTACTTATGTGAAAATGTTATCAATATAAATGAGTAGTTAGGTTGAGATATGGTTGCATTCTGCTTGATATTCTTATATTTGTTAGATAAAACCAGTTTTATCGAAGATTTCTAGTGGTTCCTAACAATTTATTATTTTTTCCAACTGATCAAGTTTCCATAATAAAACAATCACTTTCGACTTTAGTTAATTTAAAATTCAGTGTTTTGAAGAAAAAAAAATATAATTTGCAAAATTATTTAACTTCCGAAATGGTATATACTATACTTAAGTAAACTATACTTAGGTACTTTTAACCTTTAAAATATTTTGCAAAATCGGAATCCCAATAAATCTCTTATCCACAAAAATACCTTGCACTTTTTGCTTCTCCAAATTAGGCAAATGGAAAACAATTGGGATGGACAGTTGGTTAGCCACTAAGCAAGGCTAAACAACTATCCATTGCACCTAGCTGACTACCTACAACTCTACTTCTATATTGCACAGCACCGCTCCGGCACACTCCCGGGCGGCGCACGGTACAGCGCCGGCGGTGACGTCGCGAGCTGCGAGGAGTGAGCTGGACTCACCTGCGTGGGCAGCACCGTCTCCCGGCCCAGGGGTATCGACATTTTGTTAGCGGCGCCGCCGGCCGCGCCCCGGCGCCCGCCCGCGCCGCACCATCCACCGACCCGCCACCACGGACCGCGCGCCCGCTCCCCTCACGCTCACCACAAACAAGAAAAACACTTTCCCGATAACGCGATTTTCACGACTTTACAGGATTCCAGCACCTCAGCTGCCTTGACGTATCTCAGAGACAATTCCACACATCACGAGCAAATCCTCATTCATACAAAGTATCACTTTTAAATATAACTAATTCGATGCATATGTATAATCAGAGTACGGTAGTGTTAAAAGCGCGATAAAATTCACGAAGCGGACTAGCAGCCACCCCGTGAGGCGCGAGTGTGCGACTGGCGCGCCGCCACGGGCTGCGGCCGCCGCGCGCATCGCTCACCCCGCGCCGCGTGAGACCCTCGCCCGCGCCGCCCGCTCGCGAACCAACCGTATAGGGTCGCGGCACAGCCTCCTTCATCTCAGGCGGTACGCTCAGAATCCTTACGGCTGATCACATGGACACGTGCCGCGGACACGGGCGTAGTGCGGTTATCGAGCGCGCGTACACATGCGCACTGGCCAGCACTATCACCGTCGTGGCTCATTCATTTGTACAGGTCTCGCCTCGAATAGCGCACACCTGAGCAAATATTATGGAACTGGACGACAATAGATCCGTTGTTTCGAAATGTACAATTACCGGAGCAAGGCAGGCAGGAGCTTAATTTGTTTGCCTCATTAAACGTTTGATTGGCGTAAAATTGTTGCAATCAAGAATTAGCTTCTGTAAACTAAGACTAACTTTCTGAATTTAAGTAAGTACTTCAAGATCATTCAAAGAATCTCAATCAAAGCCTTGGAGCCTACCATTTAATCAAACAAAAAATCATTTAGATGGCTGTTTAGAACTTGGCGATATTAAGACGCACTTGCATTTTAAAAGCTCAAATACGAAGCGCTTAGTTTTCCGCGCGATGTTTCCGTTATATTGCATGTTTTGGAAGGGTGTAGACTGCAAGGAGTGGACCTGCGTGGGCGCAGCTCGAGGCTGTGTACCTACTCAATCGGTTCGCCCACTTTTCCTTTCTACTACGTTCACTGTTCCAGATTACGTCATTATCTATACTAGGTAGGTATCGGTGTTTAGTTGACTCCTCGTTACCTTCGCCGCCGTGGGAGGAAGCTGGCGAATGCAGATGAGGTTTCATATACCTAAACACCTTGTTGGTAAGGAACTTCGTCGAAGGTTAAAACTTACCGAGCTTACATTATATCTCATGATTTTATATGTTCGTGGGCAGTTTACAGAAACTTACATGAATGTAAAATGTTTAAGTACTTGGATGTCTCCAATTAAGCTATTAGGCATCGCAGTTCACTAAAAACTGTAGTGTGTAGTTTAGGAAATTCAAACGTGACCGTTTAAACCTTTCCTCGCGCGATTTTATGTTATGTGAGCTTTTATTTATAGGGTATCGTACCTATAAAAGCTCCAAAAGTTCTATATTTTCTAAACATTGTAACATTGGTATCTCGCAGTTTCCTCTCTGGAAGGTGTTTTGGCCCAGTTTGACTAGACACATAAACTCAATTAACACTTATGTCCGGCCGGGAAATTGAACCCAGAACCTGACGCTCTCCGGTCGGGCGACGCCGACGTAGGTGAGTACTTATTAATTTGGCTCTTCTACATGGCTACCTTATTAACTGTTGTGTTAGCCATTTACTAGGCAGTGGGTGTCAGGTAGCCTAGGCAGTGGGGGTCAGGTAGCCTAGGCAGTCGCTCCACGTAAAATACTGCTATTCAGCTGAATACCAGTACCTCTACCTATGTTACGTGGTGAAAAGGCTAGGCAGGATGATTATGATATGGAAGAGTGCGATATGTATTTAAGTACTGAATAGACTAGAATTGTATAGGTATTCTGATTCATGTAATTTCAGTATTCGAGAGGATATTTATAAGCAGTTAAGTAGTAGTGAGTGGAATAAGGTATGGGTTTAATAATTATTCGTCTTGACGTGCTTTTGTAACTTAGTGTGCATCTAATAGGATGCATCACACCACAGTGACAAAATTCAGTGACGGACTTTTTTTTTGAATCATCGTTTTTGTACGATATAAGGAGCTATTTTTTTTTTTTTGTTTGAGATTGGTTTGCTCTTTGACTCGTAGTCTAGGTCAGAGATGACAGAGACCAAGTCTACGATGGAGCGAGCTTACCCAAAAAGAGCAAACCTTCCAAAACCCTTATGGAAAATTGGAGTTTCTGAAGTTTCGATGTATGTAAGTAGATAATTTAACAGAAAGCAAAAGCTCTATGAAGCTTAACTGAGGGAATCGTCATGAACTCATGACACTCATCAAATGTTCACAGTATTTTGACACCGACTGACGAAATTATTAAAGTAGATAAGCTATTTTTAAATTTGTAGTGTTTTTTTTTATTTGGAAGTCGGTTGTATTTTTTGTAAAAAGTTTATTATTTTTCACTTTTTAGTGGTACCCCAGCCCCACACCGAACGCACCACTGCAAAATCGCAGAAAAGCAAAATACGCAATTTCGATCACTTGGACGACTAAAAACCATCATCCAAGTAAACAAATTCGAGCTATTTTGGATTTGAAATCCAAACTTCCAAAGCGATTTATTTTATACAAGACTAACTGACCCACGCAACTTCGTCTGCGTCACATTTTCCATTAATGCTCGGCTCCTTTTAGTCTTAGCGTGATGATATCCTTCCTCGATACATGGGCTATCTAATACTGAAAGAATTTTTCAAATCGGACCAGAAGTTCCTGAGATTACCCCCTACATACAAACTTACAAACAAACAAACAAAATATGTTACCTCTTTATAATATTAGTATAGATATAACATTTTATATCTATACTTATAATATTATAAAGCAGAAGAGTTTGTTTGCTTGGTGGTTGAACGCGCTAATCTCAGGAACTATTGGTCCGATTTGAGTAGTTCTTTCAGTGTTAGATAGCCCATTTATCGAGGAAGGATATATATCACCACGCTAAGACAAATAAGAGCGGAGCAATAATGGAAAATGTGACGCAGACGTAGTTGCGCGGGTCAGCTAGTACATCATAAACTAAATATAAATCTACAGTATACCGATTTTGATAAAATTTAAATGGGACCAATCGACAAGTATATATTTATATCCTTTCAGATGAAACAAGATTTTTTCAAATCGGTTCATAAATGACGCAGTTATAAGGAAACAAACATAAAAAAAACAACCGAATTGAGAACCTCCTCCTTTTAGGGACGTCGCTTAAAAGGAAATAAATTATACTTACCTGTAGAGTAAGTACTTGCCCATAAGTTGCGTAACAATTATTATTGAGTGCGCTTGATTTCAAGACGTTCCCTAAGTTGCTAGTCGCCACCTAACAGAATTTCTACAAAAGGCCACAAAATGTAACTCACCTGAACCCCTTGCATTCCGCCATCGTACATCGTCCACCTTCCATATGTAGTCATTGTTAAGCACCGTACATGAACTCCTGATTAAATCCTTGCACAAATGACACAGTCTGAACTGCACTTTATTTAAGAAGCCGTTGCTCATGAACGCGCCACGGACGCAAACTCCGTACTGAATAGTGCTATGCTATGTGACACTGCGGCCTCGACAAATAAACTGTTTAGTGCTTGATTAGCACAACGTGTGCAAATCGTTCCGAGTCGCCCGAGCTCCTACAAATTGAAATTGATTGTCCGTTCTCGAGTAGCACTCATTGACGTGATTGAGGAGAATGGATGAAATGGTCCTTGTGAGGCAGTTTATTACCATTAAGGAGCCGCAACTACCGATGCACCTCGATACATTGTACAATTACTGTGAGAGGTGGCTTGTCAAACACACATATTTTCACGTAGTTAGGCACCTGTGTTTTGCTTTGTGTGCCAGTGTTTTGTTACTAATAGTAGCAGCAACAGGAATGTATAACATAAATAAAGCGGGATAGCATTATTAATTTGATATGTAGCTTGTGCAAAATATTATGTACGAACTCGAGAAAGTTTTCACACCAACTCACTGCATTGTGTTATTTTTTTTAAAATACTAGGTATCTAATGAAAACTAATTAAACCCGCCAAATAAATGTAGGATCTAGATAAATCTGATTGGTTGGGAACAGCGTTTTTTTTTTTGCATAAAATCGAGAAGATGAATAAAGGCCGTAACTACGATGATTTGGGCTAACAATGTACTTGCTATCAATGATTATTTACATCAACATAAATGTATTTTTGTAATGTAATCTCACTAGGTAATTAATTCTGGAAAATGTATCAATAAAATAGGAAGCATTATGATAAAGTTTAGTGTTTAATAGTGAAGTTAAGTTTACTAGTAACAAATTGTTCTATGTTTTCATCGATTGCTGCGCCGAGTCAGACGCATATCTCGTTCGAGCTCGTACTGCCGCACATCTGCGCGTTCCAAGAAATCGCGTTTGTCCAAATAACTGAAACAAAATCAAAGTAGATACAATTGTAACCTATCTTCAGACGAATCGTTTATTCAATCTTGTTTGTAGTTCACGTCATCAGTATTTTTTTTCTTTCTTGGAAACTCTTGGCCCAAATCTCACCTGATGGAAAGTGATGATTAGGCCGAAGATGGAAGCGAGTTTCACCCGGAATCCTCTTAAACAGAGGAACTGGCTATCATACCTCTAACTGCCGGAACACAACAATGCTGTTAACATTGTTGTTATGGCGACAGACTTAGACATGATGGTGGTAGCTTGCCAGGCGGACTTAGAACAAGTCCTACCACCAACCAAACCGAGCAAAAAATTTGCCTCCGCTGGGAATCGAACCCGGGACCTCTGGGTCTGAATCAGGTGGTATAACCACGAGACCACGGAGGCGGTTAGTGTCACCTGTTTAGCACCACCCGGGGACCACGTGCAGGGATTCGCTGAAGGGTATTCTCCTACGGACGCGGATGACTCGATGATCTAGTGGTTTGGCGAATCTTGGGTGGCTGTTCAATGAAAACGAATGGCGAAGATTCGATTGCCTCGCAATCGCGACTACTGACTGAGTGTCACGTTTGGTTCCCCACTAGGTCAGCCAAAGATATTCGGAATTTCTATTTGGAAATGCCCACTCTAAAGCTGTACGGATTCTGTATTTGTAATATATTACATAAATCAGGGTGAATTTTACAAGCGGGCGTTGACTGCCGAATCCTCTACTAAAAGGAAAGGTGAAATTTTTTAATCCATTGATGCAATTTAGGTTCTATTAAAATTAGGCCCGAGACTGTCGAGTATTTTTCGCTGTTCCTCCTGGATTAGCCCAAAAAAGCACTTCAAAAATTCACCCTTTCTAAAATCAAACTAGGTCTGAAACGTACCCATTTCTTCCTTTATTATGGCTCTGTATTTCCTCCTCAAGACCTTCGTCCTGCTTGAAGGTAGACCAGTCGAGCTTCGATTTCTCGAGCGTGGACAGCTTGTTCTTTTTGTTGAGCGCGCCGAGGACCCCGGACAGGCCGCCGCCGCCTAAACCGGGCCGGCCTCGCGACGGTCCTTCTAGCGTGCTCACTGAAACAAGTTTATATTTCATAGTATAGATTAACAATCATTTTAGGCTCTTTTTCATATTTATTTATTAAAATTTTCTGCTTATGTATGGATCAAAATGTTGGGCTGTGAAAAAGACGGATGAAAATAGATTGCATGTGGCGGAGATGAGAATATTGAGATGGACGTGTGGAGTAATGGTGGATACAGATTGCGAGGCATGCGCCGCGCACGCCTCGCAACGCACACGTTTCGATGTAAATTTGCTTGGGTAGTCATGCCTCACCACGAATATGAACGTCCACACATGGCGAAGCATGCGATGAGCGCCCGTGCGCTGCGCATGCCTCGCAATGTCTGTATCCTCCTTAACGAGAATGGATAAAGTGAGAAATTATTACATAAGAGGTAGTTTAAAAGTGGCGCCAGTGACGGAAAAGTTAAAAGGGAATCGCTTGTCTTGGTATGGTCATGTGAAGTGGAGGGAGGAAACGCTTTTAACTAAAAGTGTAATGGATGGAAAGGGAGAGGAAGGCCAAAGAAAAGATGGATGGATTGTGTGAGGAGCGATATGAAAGAAAAAGGTAGTTAGTGATAGTTTGAAGGCTGATAGGGCCATAGTGGAAGAAAAAAACTAGTAGTTTATCCAATCCTTTCAAAACTTAATTTGATTCTTTCTCAGTCCTTTGTTTAAACTTATATAATCTCTATTTCGTATAAATAAGATCATAGAAACAAAATCCAATCTTGGCTCCAATCAGTTTCAAACAGGGACCGTACAACCCCGCTTATGAGTTAAGTCTTTCGAAGGGGTAAGCCGTTGATGAGGTTACACTATCAAGATGTAACTCCTTGAAAGGGTTTTAGCCTTGAAACCCAGTGAAAAGGTTACATCATCATAATGCTAACTCATTGAAGGGGTTTTATACTTAAAACCCAGTGAAAGAGTTAAGCAATCGTTATGATAACCCCTTGAAAGGGTTTTAGCCTTGAAACCCATTGAAAAGGTTACATCATCATAATGCAAACTCATTGAATGGGTTTTACACTTAAAACCCAGTGAAAGAGTTAAGCAATCGTTATGATAACCCCTTGAAAGGGTTTTAGCCTTGAAACCCATTGAAAAGGTTACATCATCATAATGCTAACTCATTGAAGGGGTTTTACACTTAAAACCCAGTGAAAGAGTTATCAGATAACTCATTGAATGGGTTTATACTTAAAACCCACTGAAGGGGTTACCCCTTCATAAAGAAAACCTTTATAATAGAAATAGTCCATTAAGCCATTCGAAAGGGTTACCCACATCGTATGGGTTTTTGATTAACTGCTTACAAAAACCCTATCGAAAACCCTTTCAATGGGTAACCGAAGTGGTCCCTGTTTCAAAGTAGATTTTAGTTGAAATAGTTTTGCGTTAAGTTGCATATAACGTATTTGAAAAGTTTGAAATACAAAAGTCGATGCAAAGCTTAGTGCTTTTAAAGTTTTAATGGAAATCGGTTGCCTGCAACTTGGCATTGTGCATAATTTCAAGTTTTTCTTGGCAGAGTTAGGTTTGCGTCGATGCCAGTTGCAACCAAGTTTGATAAAGAATAAAATGCAGGAGTGACGGCTAGAATAATGAAAAATGTAGGTAAGCGCCAGGTAGAATGAATGCGTAGAAGGTAGGTAGGTATTTATGTAGAAGGTTTTACGGTTTTTAACAAGTACTATAAAGTTGACTGTCCACTGCAACGCAAGATGTGCTTGGAGAGGATATCCAAGATATCTGCGCGCTTTATTTGTTTGACATTTACGAATACATGTAGCCGCAGGTCGCACTGGACGATCTCGATTACATTTTCATGCAAAGCCAAGCTAATCTAGCTAAGTACTTGCGTAGCTTAGGTGGGGCGCTGTGGAGCGGCGCCTTAATCTATAGGTACTGATATTACAAAGAGGTAAAGTTTGTGAGTTTGTAGGGGGTAATTTCTGGATCTACTGAATCGATTTTGAAAGTTCTGTTACCAATAGAAAACCACGTTATTTGTGAGCGGCTAACCTATTAACCTACCTAATAAAATGGTATATGCTAGAGAAGAATGATTGCGCGAAGTAATTTAGAGAGCGAGTGGTAGACAAAATGATAGAAATGGCAGACATGAATGATAGAAGTGTGAATGAAAGCTGGAATGAGATAGCTGGCTGCATTAGGCAAGCAGCGAAGGATATTTTGGGAGAAACAAAAGGAAGAGGTACAATAGAGAGGGATACATGGTGGTGATCGACAGAAATATAGAAAGTGTTAAAAGAAAAAAAGAAGAAATTCAAGGAATGGCAGAGTGTGGGGCTGGAAAACGTTAGTTTGAAAGCTGAAAGAAAGAGTGAGTATGATGCATTAAAGAAAAAAGCTAAGAAAGTCGTGGCAATAGCAAAAGCAAAAGCTCAGGACAAGTTGTACGACACACTGGATATTCCAGCTGGCCAAAAAGATCAGTACCGTATTGCTAGAGCCAGAGAGAGGAAGGCGAAGGATGATAGTCGGATAAGATGTGTAAGGGATGAAGCTGGAATGCTTCTATCGGAGGATGAAAAGATTAGGGATAGGTTTAGATAGAAGGGCTATTTTGAAAAACTGATGAATGAGGAAAATATCTGGAGTGGTTTTCTGGAGAATAAACCAGTGAATGAGGGGTTAGTGAGGATGGTTAGTGTAGATGAAGTGAGAACAGCAGTGAATGGAATGAAGAATGGTAAGGCAATTGGTCCAGACGGAATACCAATTGAAGTGTGGAAGTTGTTACGGGTAGATGGATGGGCGTGGTTAGCTTTATTCTTCAATAAGTTGTTGCTGGAAGAAGCCATACCTGATGAATGGTGCAACAGTTTGTTAGTACCCATCTTCAAGAACAAGGGCGATGTGCTGGAGTGCAACAACTATAGAGGAATTAAGCTAATGTCACATAGGATGAAAGCCTGGAAAAAAGTAGTTGAAAGGCGGCTGAGAGAAGAGAGTGTAGTCTCACCGAACCAGTTCGGTTTTATGTCTGGTCGGGGTACAACGGATGCCATTTTCGCTATCCGCCAGCTGTGCGAGAAATATAGAGCTGTACATAAAAACTTGCATATGGTAATCATTGACCTCGAAAAGCCATATGACCGGGTGCCTCGTGAGGTTTTGTGGTGGGCCCTTAAGGAGAAAGGTGTACCTGGGAAGTATGTGCAGTTGATCCGAGCGATGTACAGTCGATGTAGTACCCAAGTCCGGTCTACAATGGGCACCACTGACAGCTTCAGCGTGGCAGTCGGTTTGCACCAGGGGTCCCTCAGCTCTCATCTCTTCCTGATGATACTGGACGCTCTGACGTCGGACATCCAGGAGGAGGCTCCCTGGTGTATGCTGTTTGCTGATGACATTGTGCTGGTTGCCGAAAGCGGCCTTGAGGTCCAGAGCAGATTGGAGACATGGTGGCAAAGGCTGGAGAGTGTTGGCCTGAAGTTGAGCAGAACCAAAACAGAATACCTGTTCTGCGATTTCGGTGGTCTCTCCAGTCCTATACCTATAGCTCTCACCGGAACGCCTATACCGATCTGCTCCGACTTTCGGTACCTCGGGTCGCTTGTTCAGGGGGATGGCGATATAGACCGAGACGTAACGCACCGGATCAACTCGGGATGGATGAAATGGCGACAGGTCACTGGGACAACTTGCGACCCACGGATGCCCCTCAAGTTGAAAGGCAAAATCTACAAGTGAAGAGGAGAGAGGAAACGCATTTGGCTAAAAGAGTAATGAACATAAATGATGGAGAGGGAGAGGAAGGCCAAAGAAAAGATGGATGGATTGTGTAAGAAGCGATATGAAAGAAAAGAGAGTTAGTGAAAGTTTGACGGCTGATAGGGCAGACTGGAAGAAAAAAACGTGTTGCGCCGACCCCAAGTAACATGGTATAAGGACGGGAAGATGATAATTATACCTATTAACCCGACAAATACCGGTGAACGAAGTGGGCACGGGTCAGCTATGAACGCTTGATGTAAATTGGTTTAAAATATTATGCATACCTGTCGCAGGACTATCGGCGGTCTTTATCTTCTCTTTGATCTTATTATTCTCTACAACAATAGTTTCACCAGCAAACTCGAATATTCTTTTTTCTCTTGCTTGATCATCACTCTTAGGTACATCCTTTTTAGGAATCTCTGTCTTATTTACTACAGGTTTAGAAGCATTCATGCTAGAACTGGTTACTGTTGAGGTAGGCTTAGGTTTACTATCAGTTCCCTCTAAAAACATTGCCCATAAATCATCTTCTTTTTTCTTCTGTTCTTCAGGATTTGCTATTTCCTCAGGTTCTTCTGTTTTCACTGGAGACTCATCCTCCTCTGTACCACCATTTCTTGTCCTACGTTTCTTTGTACCTTTTGTTTCTTTAACTACTTTCCGTTTCTTTGCTTTCTGGTCTAGTTCCTTTTCGAACTGTAAGTCTGTTTCTTCATTGGCGGATTCTTCTTCCGACACTTTTTCAGGCTCACCCGGTACGTAATCTTCATCACTCTCACTGCCGGATGACGACATCTGTAACAAGATTTGGTAAATCCTATTTAATATCAATTTATTGGAGCAAAGTCTGGTCCATGTAAATTTATAGTAGGTATACGGGTAGCTTAATTACCTTCTTTGATCACCAAGATCTCTTCAAAAATAATTAAAGGTACCTAGTTTATTTTTATCCGACTGCGTCGGAGCTCAAGATTGCAATGTTATACTATATTTATTGATACAAAAATGCACCTACATTGTACGAGTATTTACGTGTCGTGAATAAAACCTATCTAGATATATTCATATTTTATAAATTCATACCTCTTTTAAGCATATTGTGCGCACCATGAAATGTGAGATTTGGCTGGTTATCTATGTATAGTACCTAGGTAATATTATAAAGCTGAAAATTTTTGTTTGGTTTAACGCGATAATCTGTAGTAGTGGATAGGCTATAACATTACGCTACGACCAATAGGAGCGGAGCATTCATGAAAAATGTGACACAGACGAAGTTGCGCGGGTCAGCTAGTACTTGATATGGAGTTGTTAAGAAAGCAACATTTTTTTTTAATTAAAATCGAATTTCGACTGAGACATTAGTAGTATTAAGTTTAATATAATAATATTCATGTTAGCATGCGGCTGTTGGTCGTCAATCATCCATAAACAATGTCAGAATTAAAATTAATTCAGCTGCAATTTAAAACTGAACGATAGATGTTGTAACATAATGCCGTGTTCTCCTTCTTTTAGTTAGTTCGAATCTGCCCACAAAGCCTGGTGACTGTAACTATCTTATCTGATTAGTAGTTAATACTCAAAGGCTAATACTACTAATTATAAATGAAATACTATAATGAATGAGTAATGAAAATGTAATCAGTTTAGGAACAAAATAAAAGAAATATAGTCATTACAAAATTTTTATTTATTTCAAACAAGAGGTTTCTTGGCCCTATTTCTATTTTTAACATTGGAAACTTCGTAAAAGTTGCTTCCAGTTTTGGTGCGTTTCTGTGCTCTGTCAAGGGCCCTTCTGGCCTTTGCTGTCATTTTTACTCTGTCAGCACCTGCCTTACGTTTCTTGCCACTCTGTTTAATCTCTTCAACTGTGAACTCTCCACTTGCTGCCTCAAGCTTCTTTCGTTTCAATTCTTTTACAGTTTCTGCATCATTTGTCAAATAGTCTTCTACATCACTGCATTTATCTTCATCTTCACTGTAAAAATCACTAATGTCTGATGAATCAGCATCATCATTTTCATTTTCTTCATTGACACTTTTAGATTCATCATTCTCAGCATTGTCATCATCAACTCCTTTAAGCTCTTCAGGAATATCAAATTTCTCAAGTGGTTTAACATCATCATCATTGTCAAACTTTAGGCCAACTCTGATCTTGGCAAAATCTTGAGCTACAATCAGTTTATTGATATATACAGGTTTTTCTGGGTTATCTTCCTTTTCATTCTCTGTGTCTTGTTTCGTTTCTTCAACTGCATCTTCTGTCTTTTCATCTGCATTCGTTTTTGTTTCTGCTGTTTCTTCGTTCTGTTGCTTTGAAAGTGGAACTTCAAAACCTTCTGGAGCCACATAAAATGGTAGTTTTCCTCTTTGCCAGTCGTTCAGAACCATCCTAGCAACTTGGCTGACATCAGGTTCACCCTTTTTCAATAACTTCCCTGTGCGTGCAGCCATTTTTTCCAAGAACTCTGTAGCAGTATCCCAGGCATCCACTTTGTATGTTTTAACCAAATACTCTTTCCGGACTCTTTTGATTACTTCTTCTATGTAATCTTCTGGATTTTGAACTAATTCAACCCTTACAACTCCTTTCAAAACTTTCTCTGTGTCAGTTTCAGCAGATGGATACACTACTCCTGGGCAATCAATCAAAAATATCCTTCTCATCAAGGTGATGTACTGCCATACTTTAGTCTCTCCAGCAATTGGAGCAACCTTGCATACTTTTTTGGATCGTAAAGTGTTGATAACAGATGATTTGCCTACATTTGGATATCCAATCAAACCAACACTAATTTGTTTTTTATCAATGTGTAATTTCGCAAACTGCCGCAACAGGTTAATAAGAGACCCTTTTCCAAAGGGATGTGTCATTGAAGCGTGGAAGGCTATGGTGGGGTATTCAGCACTAAGAATAGCCACCCAACGTTGTGTCACCCAGTTGGGTACTAAGTCAACTTTGTTTAGAATAAATATAAGGTGTTTGTGTCTTTTTTCCTCTCTAAGGAACTTTTCCACATAGGGACATCTGGTGCCCATTGGGTCTCGGGCGTCCAGCACTTGTAAGAGAACATCGGAAGAGTCAATTACTTTGTATAACTCATTCCAAATCCTCCTGCTCATGCCAGCTCCAAACACCCAGTCTCTCTGTCCCTCCTTCACTCCAGTATCTTCACGAACCCTGTCTATGTCTTTACTTTCATCATAATTTTCTGTATTTTCTTCTACAGCCTTTGATAAAGTATTTAGATCACTAAACTTCAAATTAACACGCTTTCTTTGTTTTTTTGGACCAAATGTTTTGTCAAATCCCTCAGTGACCAACAAATGTACTCTTGCATTTTTTGCCTTTTCATTGAGCAATGTGATCGGTAAATTAGTAGGCTTCATAATAACCTGATAAGGATTTCTGACTGCAGCCCCAAATTCATCTTGGAACTTCTGAAGAGCATTCTGTGAGATGACTCGCGAGTTACCGAACCACTTTTGGCTAGGTTCAACTCTTGCTTGAGTCCCTGATGGTAACCAACCTTGGAATGGTGCAGGTGTTAAAATTTTACCAGTTTTATCTCTCTTGGCCTTGAAGTTCCTGTACATCTGCAGCCTCTTAATAGTTGCTTTAGTTCTAGGCTTCGCTACTCCTTTTAATCCCTCAGTTGGTCTATCTGGGTTCATGGAATGCGCACCTTTATTGAACCCCTGTTTCCGGGGGGCACCCGGTGCTGAACGTACTTTTCCCATGTCAACGTACAATGAAACACTTGTTAAATCTTAAAAAAGACTACAAAAATAAAAATCACGAGGTTTACGCAGGAAAATAAAGGTTATCAAAACGTTCGCGGAATGCTCATGCTTGTGTCAAACTGCAATGAACGAACCATACGAACTTCACTGCAGTGGAAAAAAAAGATACTTCAAAATTACTTACGATTTACAAGAATCCAAGAACGCCTGCACTACGTATGAAGTTATTAAAGGCGAAATATTTCAAGCACAGTTCTATAACACTGCTTCAATAACTGTTTGTTATTTTAAAAACTTCGAATTCTTCGGTAAATCGTTTGTTACCACTAGCTTTTACTTTTGTTTACCTGTTGCACACTTCATACCAAACTTTATTATTGATTAATTTTTAAATATTACAAATGGCAACACAGCAATCAATGACAGTTTTGTTTTTTATTACAATTTATTTTAGGTTAACATCTCAGCTTTTCAGACACCGTAACTTACAGAAACTTAGGGCATGAGAAGAAAAAAAAAACGTCAACACATTTCTACTTTTCTCAGCAACAAAATGCGTTCGAAAGAGTTGTTGTAAGTAGGTATGCATACCTGCTAGCTTAGACCTTACGATTGTAAGGAAAAATGTTTCAAAAAAAAAATTACTCACTTGAATGCTGAGGGCTAAAATGTGAGAACAACATAATGCATAACTAGAAGCAATTATATAGGGTTTGCATTTAGAGAATGAACAATACTTCGAGCAAATTTTTACATACTTTTCGATTCTCTGTGAAAATGGGGAAGTGAAATAGATTTTACAAGAATGTATCTATTCTATTCGTAGTGAGAATGTAACCATGACAATGACACGACCACAGAGGCCAGAAATATATTTCTATATTATATTATTTTTGTATTTTAGCTTTGTGCGCGCCACTATTGGTTGCCAAACAACGTCTGCGCAACAGTCGTCAATTTTATCTCTTTTGTTTTTATTTATTCGTTTAAATATTTATATATTTATATAACTAATATTACTTTTTATGCGATACGTAGGTATTGTATTTATATCATTATTTTTACTTTCTATACACTGCTCCGATCGACGTCAAACTGTCAACGCCGGCTGTCACTGAAAACCAGCGCTGTGGCTGTCTCGCACACGAGTCCCAGCATTATACTGAGTGATGGCCGTTTTGCGCAGATTTGACGCATATCTTCCTAATCTTTCTTAAATTTAATTGTAATTTTTGTGTACTTTTGATATGCGTCATATTGACCGCAAATAAACTCTTTTTCTTTCTTTCTTTTCTTTCATATGTCTATGGGTAATATGGGTATATCAGAACACTGGCGTATACGTCAGTATATCGATGCAGTCAGTATAGGGATGAGCTATACTTGCAAATATCAATACCAGGGCTTTCAAGTACGAGTTTGTAAAAATACTTGGGTCGGACACCAGGCATTAAAATACTTGAATGTATTTTGAGCCAAATGCGTATTTCAGTTTACTAGTTTTTGAATTCGTTTGTTTTCTCTGCTTGTATGTCAACTTATTTAAACCCAACTGTTAACTACTATGTGCACTTATATGTGTCATCAACCACGAGGATACTAGATCCCACGACACAGGGTATCCTAGTGTGGGGTCTAGGGTTACTCAATTGCACACAAAGTTTTTTCAACTATATCTTGTTGCTTTTAGACTTTTATTGTGCTTACTATGTCTGTAAACTTGTTTTTAATAAATTCTTTATTCTTTAGTCTAAAGCCCCCGAGTCAGGCATACTTTCACAGGATGAAGACCCGTGACTTTATAATAATAAGGAGCAAAATCGTATTTGCAATTGAAAAATTCTTTGTACTTTCCAGTATTTTTCATACGGTTATTCTCTTTATTGCTGAGTCAATACGAATCAATTTTCTATGCAAGTACTTTCACATCGGACGCTCAAAGTGCAGCCGCGTGCAGCGAGGGGCTCGTTGCGTTAGCGGCAACACCAAAAATATTTGCCACAGGAAATTGATTCGTGTAGTTATATCTATTAGGAACATAATCGCATCATCGAAAAATATACTTGAATAGTCAAAGGTTTTTTTATTTACAAAAATGCGCAATTTCCTATGAAAGTATTTTCAAGCTCTGCCTCTGCACGATAGCGTAGCAAATACTTCCATACTTGCAAGTTTTCCTGGCTCGTACCAGGGCGCCGTACTCTGAAGCAAAACCCTAGTTTACAAACCACGTATGGTAAATACGTCTCATCCGTAGTCAGTACGTACTGTCACCGCAGCAGTACGTAGAAGCATATCTTGTTGCCTGACTTCTATGGCTTTTGGCTTGTTTTTGACGAAATCGGAGAACCTGGCATTCTAAAGTGCGTGATAGACAGGCGAGCAAGCACGCGGACTTATGGGTCGACGACCGTGTTACCGTAAATACGCGTAGGTAGGTACTTTATCAGCAAGACTCGTAGAGAAAAATGTCGTCGAGCCATAAGTCTGTATACTTGCCCGCCCGTCTATCACCCACTCAAGAGAAGTTTCAGTATTCCAGGTAGAGCTTGACCAACTGGTTTTATACAATGAAGACTTGCGTTATCAAAGCATAAGTTGATCATGTGAAAAAAAACAAATACCAACTTCAGGTCTAGAATTTACTTAAATACTCAAAAGTACTATAAAAATGTAAAGGGTTATTCCTGAAAACCTAAAGGAATACTGCACACAAAGCCGTTTATTATAAAAACAGTATATTGACGGGAAGACGTACCAATATATTATAATTACGCATTTTACAAAAAGCGGTTCTATTATCAAACAAAAATAAAAGGACACACAAAAATATCTTTCCACTGTTATAGTTGATGCTCAACAGTCGGTTAGTCACATACCATACCATGAGGTCCTATTCATTTGGCTGCAATTTTACATAGATTTTCTTTCTGAGTGTCAATAACGCAAATCAGTCTGTAAAGTTAAGGGAGGGGGTATAAAGCTATTTCCTGCGGTTATAAAATATATTATTTATTTATTTATTTATTTATTTATGTACCGACCGCCGCCGCCGCCGCCGCTTTGTAATCTCAAAGTACCGACGCCAGCACATCAAGCTACAACAATCTGTCGAAGTATAATAGATTTTTAACTTTATCCCCATCTTAGGTTCAAGGTTGATTGGGAAAATATGACAGTTTCGGGTAGCTTGATTTGATGTGCTACACTTAAAATAGACAATAAAACGACTGTAAGTGAGCCCAAAAGACTGACAGCATTGCCACGTTGAATGGCAATGCTTATCCTCTGTCCGAGGTAAAGGCCAGTCCTTGGGTCATGCGCAGCGTCTACTATAAGCGTTTTGTTAGATCTTTAAATAACACAACGAGCTAAGAAGATGGTATGAATATGGATGCAACTGTACAGTTGTACACTCAAAGTGCATTGTAATCAGCGCCACTTATCACTCAATTTAGTAAGCAGATAAACAGGTAGCTTATATTTATTTTCTCTTTCGTAGCTGTAATGACAAATAATCTCATTTGCGATCTAGATAGTTTTTCTGTGTCGGAGTCTAAAGTCAGTAATGTTGAGGACTGTAAACACCTTATTCCTTCTGGTAACAGAACTTTGACCCTGCTCACACAGAATATTCGCAGCATAAACCGAAACATGAATGGTTTTGAAGTGTTATTACAGAATCTAGACATAAACTGTGATATTATTGTCCTAACAGAATGTTGGTTGTCAAAGCTGACGGGCAACTTACCATCTCTTGACGGTTATTATTCCTACAAGACTGACAGAAATATAAACCAGAACGATGGAGTAGTAGTTTATATCAAAAATAATTTAAGAACAGAAAAAGTAGAACCTGTATTCCTCGATAGCAATTGTTTAATAATTAAAATTATTCCTGATACGGCAGTCGTGGCTATTTATAGACCTCCTTCTCAAAATATGGACAGATTTTTAGACTCACTCGACACTAACTTAAAAAACATAACATCTTTTAAAAACATAATACTTTTGGGCGACATTAACATTAACATTGCGTCCGGGAAAATAGATACCCATGTACATAATTATCTAAATATTTGCTCATTTCATGGACTTCTACCAGCTCACTATTACCCCACGCATCAGAGCGGCTCATGCTTAGACCATATCATTATAAAATCAAAAAATCCATCGAAAACATTGGTTACTAATTCCACGCTTACCGATCATCAAGCTGTTTTACTAACATTACAAATAAGTTCACCTAGAAAAAACTGCATGCGTAGCTACACTAAAGTCAATATGACAAATCTTGAAGAGGACATACGCTGTATTAATTTTGACCCTGTTTATAATTCAAACGATGCAAATAGTTCTTTAGAGTATTTCATAAACTCAGTACAATCTGCACTAAGGAAAAACACGTTCACTAAAACAATTCCTGGAAAGTATAGTTGTATTAAACCCTGGATCACACCCGGTCTTGTTCGTTGCATAAGGCATAGAGACAAACTTCACCTGAAATTAAGACTCGCTCCTGATGACGATGTACTCTCTGTTACTTATAAAAGGTATCGGAACTTCTGTAATAATCTTTTGAAAAAACTAAAAAATCAATATGACAAAAATGAATTACAGAAGGCAGGGAAAAATAGTAAACTTGTATGGAAATTTGTAAAAACTCATACATTTAGATCGAAAAATCCCGAACCTCCACTTGATCTAATATCAACAGAGATAAACTCATCCGAAGCAATCAACAAAGTAAACAGATTTTTTGTTAACGTTGGTAAAAAATTGGCCGAAAAATCATTAAACTCAAGTGTTATTTCCCAACAAACCCCGACCACGACATCCTCTACACTAAATTCTTTTGTTTTATTAGACACCGACGTTAACGAAGTAGTCAGCATGATAAACGGGTTAAAGGATGTTTGTGCCACCGGGTGGGATAACATACCTAATAATATTCTTAAACGATTTAAATACCTACTTGCCCCTCCTCTTACCCACATTTTTCAACTATGCTTATCTAAAGGAATATTCCCAAAAGCACTTAAAAAGGCTGTGGTCACACCTGTATTCAAATCTGGAGACAAAAACTGTGTGAATAACTACAGACCTATTTCGGTGTTAACAGGGATTTCAAAAATGTTAGAAAAAATTATAAACATTAGATTAATAAAATATCTAGAAGATAACAGGCTATTATCAGATAGTCAATTTGGTTTTCGGGCCAAAAGATCAACTAGCCAAGCAGTCCACGAATTGACTAATTATGTTACTACTAACCTAGATAATGGTATGCACACAATTGGGATCTTTCTAGACCTTGCCAAAGCTTTCGATACTATTTCTTGTACCTTACTTTTGCACAAGCTTGAAACACTTGGGATAAGAGGAGAACAACTTTTACTATTTTCTGATTATCTCAGCGATCGTCGTCAATGTGTTAAAATTGGTCAGCATACTAGCTCTGAACTTAAAAATAGTAGTTTTGGTATTCCACAAGGTAGTATTTTGGGCCCTACATTATTTTTAATCTATATTAATGAGCTATGCACCCTGTCACTCCAAAATGGTGTTATATTATCTTATGCGGATGACACCGCTCTATTGTTTTCAGCTAAATCTAGAGTTGAGGTCTATAAATATGCTCAAAATGGTTTTAACATTGTGTCTAATTGGCTCCGTAATAATCTTCTAACATTAAATGCAGATAAAACCAATTACATTTTATTTACAATGAAAAATACTAACGTTCCGCTTACTAATCTAAACATTCGCGCACATAATTGTTGCACGTATGCTGACACCGCATGTTCTTGCCCCACTTTAGCTAAAGCTGACCATTTAAAATATCTAGGTGTCACCATTGACACAAATCTAAATTTCCGTAAACATATCGATTTACTGTGTACGAGAGTTCGTAAATTAATATATGTTTTCAAGAATTTGCGGAATATTGCCGACTTTAACTTAATTAAACAGGTCTATTTAGCTTTGTGTCAATCCATTCTCACATATTGCGTAACTTCTTGGGGTGGTGCGTCTAAAACAATTTTACTCCCATTAGAGCGTGCTCAAAGAGCAATTCTTAAGGTTGCTACATTTCGCCCTTTTAGATTTCCTACGCACCAGCTCTACACTGAATGCAATGTGCTTACAGTGCGGCAATTATTTATTTTAAACATAGTACTGCTTCAGCACACTGCACTTCCTTTTGACCCTGTACCTCCTGACAAGAGAAGGAAAGACTTGGTTTGCATAAAACCTCAAACTAGACATGCGTTTGCTCATCGTTTTTTTCTGTTTTTGGGACCTTTTCTATATAATAGGCTTAACAAGTTACTTAGTTTCTTTAGTGTAAGGTATAAAAAATGTAGTAAAATGTTATCTGAATATTTAGTGACACTGCATTACACAGACACAGAACAACTTCTAGAAATTTTGGAATGATGATATTTGTTCCCCTCGTAAGTGTTTATTTTTGTATTTAGTTTTTAGATAATTATTAAGGTACCATTAAGCTTTTTCTCATTTTTGTTAAGGGATTCTTTAATTTTTATTTATTTTAACTTTTTACTGTAATAGCCCAAAGTAGTTGATTGTAAAGTGATGACCTGAAACACAGGTTTAAATTAACCTAGATCGGGCTGGTCGCTACCTAACATTGCAATTCCGAACAACCATCGCTTGCACCTATTATAATAATATCTTAGTTTTAGTTATTTTTAGGCGCTATAATTGTATGTTTAACGTATTACTGTTAGCTAAATGTATACTTTTTGTAAATGTTTTTAATTGAATAAATTTATTAATTTATTAAATTTATTATTATTATAATATACCCCAGATATTTTGTTATTGGGAAAATAAATACCGTCTTGGGGCTCTGGGATCTTGAACTGTCATCATTACAAGCGTCCTCCACAATATTCCCGAAGTTGATCGAAGCGAAGTACTCTCCGAAGTTGACCGAAGTCCGAAGTACGTGTCCACACACTCGAGCAACTTCGCGAGGTGGTCAGTCGCGACAGTCGCCCGTTCCCCTCACGATAGTCATCATGGATAACGTTCATGTGGAAACTGCCGCGCCGTTGCAATGTGTACTCTCGCTTTTCGCGTGTCACTTCGAGTCCTTTGACTCGGGCGCAAAAACCGACAACGACTGGAAGTCGCCCGAAGCGAAGCGAACCCTCTACACTATCGCAGTCGCTCAACTTCGATCAACTTCAGGAATAACGTGGAGGACGTTTTACATTTTTGGTGAGTTCTATAAGTGTTGCAACGATGTGTGTATTAAGTATTATGATTATTTTTTTTTTCGGCGAAAAAACCGAAAACAAAAAATTACACCTCTTCAAAGAAAATTGGTATGACATGAAACGTCAAATCTGACAATTCTAAGTGTCATACAAAACAAAATGTCAGCTCTGAAGCAGTCGATCAGCAGTATTTTTTTATCAAATAAACATTAGTAACTTCTCCTAGAATTGATAAGATTTGCTATTGGCAATGTTTGGTAAAACTATATGTTCATAATTAACTAAATAGTTAAGATGTTTGTGAAGTGATTACTTGAAGAACTATTCTAAAGAGCTACTTTGTGTCGTCAGAAAATTTTCGATAATCAAAACTGCCCCGATGCCTGAAAGCTTTAGAAACCGAAAGACAACATGTATGACATGTTGTCCGAGTTTCGAGTATCAGAATTTGATTCATTCGTGGATATATTGAAATTGACTCCTGGTGATCCTTTAGATACGTTTGGTGAGATGTGGTACCCCGTGTTCTTGTGGTCTTTGTTCTCTTCAGTGTTTGTGCATACGTGTGCGGCGCTAGTCGCCTTTGGAACCTTAAGGAAGCACAAGTACGGGAAGTTCTTCCCTGTGTTGTTGATTGTGATGGGTGTTGTGTGTCCAGTGACTTCAGGTGTAGCCACCAGCGCCGCAGTCGCGTTCATATACCGAGCCGCTAACTTAACTATGCCCCCTATTCATGCAATGATTTGGGGTATAGGACAAACTGTGCTTGGAGCTGGGATGGGTTTCACAAGAATTTTGGCCACTTTGTAATAAAGACTAGACTAGTTCTATTTAGCTAATTACATCACAGTATATTAAAACAATAAAATTATAAATCAAATAAATTCTGAGTCAATTAAACATAGAGTTATAGTGATGGGATGTAGTTGAAAGGAAAGGTGCTGAATGTTGATGCAAATTTTCCTGTAATAGTATAGGAACTTGACTAGTTGTTGTTATGGTACTCCCAATAGTGAATACTCATTAGCTATCTGCTGTAAATACATATTACTTATTATATGTAGCGGCATACATTACACAATGTGCTTAATTTTTGTATATGAACTAACTTTCATGTCTCGCATATTTGTATAAACTAACTGTAATGTTTATAGGAGTTCATTGAAGGTAACTATGCAATAAAATGATAAATTGTTTTAGAATGTAAATATGTGCCTACCTATAAAGATAATGACTGATGTTTCACAAAAAAAAAAAACATATTTCTAGTATTAGTTTTTCTACTTAAAATATGCAATCACATAGAGGAAATTATATGTTCAATAAATTGTAAATCATATAATATCTTTAATATTTATTGTGATAAGTTGTATACCTGACCTGTACATTTTCATTTGTTATCATAAATGTAATGCATTCCATGTAAAAATTGTAACAAAAAGTTTATTTTTAGTGGTGACATTGTCAATACATTCTATACAGCAGATTGTTTTTGTGACACTAATATTTTGCTCATTACTTGTAAATAAGACTTATTAGGCCCACCAACACTGCATTCTCAGTACTAGCAACACCTACATGCATATCTTGGTGCCTACAATGTTCAAAACATTTACTACTAATCATGTTTTTTTAAGCTACTAGGAGTTGGTATAAAACTGACACCTTCCAGAAGCCTCATTGTATATCCATATTATCTGGTTTTGTACTTATGTGCCAGTACATAATAGAACTATTGTGCTGACAGTGATCCATTCCTCTTTGTAGAAACCAAAATGTGAAAAGAAGTTGTAAACTGTTGAGTTTTTCAATGTTGTAAAGTCTGCTTCCTTTTTAATTTATTGGACAAACAAATATTTATTTTCCCCTATTTATAAAAAAAAAATCGTTTTAATTTATTTATTGGATTTATGAATTTTTAATAATTTGAGAAAGAAATACATTTTTTTTTCTTTATTAATTAATAGATAATTATGTTATGATGATAGATAGATGATACCAAGTGTTAAGACCTATCATACTTTTGTAAAGTTATTCAGATTATGGTGATATGTACTTGTAATATTATTATTTTCTGTGGTTTTGGTGTTGTTATCAAGTGGCTTTATATATGGAGATGTGATAAAATGTATAGGTGTGACATTAGAAGCATACCTAATGCAAAAGTATAATAATAATTGCTTTTAGTGACACCTTTATATAAGACATGCAGTAAAGTAACAAATACTGGGATGCCTACATACTTATAAGGCAAGGTATAGATAGCACTAAGGTGCCTGCTGTTACTGTCAAAGCCACAGTGTTAGCATGTAGGTACTGTGGTTTATTTGTAACTCTGTATTATTTCTTAAGTTTGTACTTATATTGTACAATAAAAATATTACTTCAGTAGAAGCAAACCTATGTAAAACACAAAGCTAGTGTGATCATGTTGTAAATAGGTGTATTGTAGAGGAACATTGGGAAAAGAAAAACATTTTCCATACTTCAATATTATCCAAAGAAAATAAATGATTTGGATATTAACTATTTGCTTTTCTTTATAATTTTTTCCTTTTATTAATCCTTTTATTTAGAAGCATAAACAGCTTATGTTTGCCATTGCATTGTTCTTGTTTATATGCTACTCAGTTTAACTAATTAAAAGGTTTTCACTCACCAAAATGCTTTTTATATACTGACTAGCAGACTAGGAGGTACCATTTTACAGGCAAAAATGAAACTTTATGAAATAAGTCATATTAATATATTAGGTTTTTATTTAAATTTCAACTATATGTAGAATAGAATTATTAAGCTAAAAACAAATTTATATTCATCAATGACAATATTCTAGAACATCATGATACTGACAAAGTATTCATCATAATAATATTAACCATTAACATGTTTTTTTCCTATAGCATAAAACACAACTGCATTTCTCAAAGGGCTATCTGCATTTCACTAGTAACGACTTTGTGCAAGTTTATAAATACTCAAATGAGTTAAGTATACCTTTTACCCTGTAATTGGAATGTTCATAAACTACTGTAGAACATTTTTTAAAGAGTGCTGCTACTGTGTGAAAATTTTAAATAACTTTTATTTATTCTGTGTAAACGCGTAGTTTCCTCATCATCCTCATGGCTACCTTCGTGAATCTCCTCCAGGGTAATGGGTAGTTCATATTCATGTTCCATCACCATTGTAGTCTGAAATGTTGAAAATTACTTTTTTATGCAAAGGGCAAAACTATCACAGAGGAAAAAATAGGATAAAAAATTCAGGTCACTTGTCAAAATTCCAATTGTTGATTTTATTATAAAATATATCACCTCATGATGGTGGTCTTCATCTATCCTACTCAATCTGTTGACACTCTCTTGCAAAGATTTAGTTTCTGAGGTAGCATCTTGCAATACTAACTTTAACTCCACAATCTCTTTTCTTGCATTTGATAATAACTTTTCTGTAGTTGCTAAGTTTTTCTTAATTTCCTCATTCTCTACTTCTAATTTAACCTTTCTGTTAGAGAGACTTTTAATCCTAGTCTCATAGAGCTTCAATTCTGAGTCAGCTTCAGTAATTCCTCGGATAGTGTTAGAGCTTTCTGACTGCAAATTATTGCACATTTGTTTCAAATATGAAATGTTCTGTTCTAGAATAGTTTTTTCTTCATAAATAAGTTTTACTTCATTTTCTAATGAATTTATTTTACATTGCATAGCAGCAATACGTGAGGCTTGAGCGTCAATTATATTATCTTTGTCTAATAATTTCTCTTCAAGGCCTTGAATCTTGCTAGTATAATTTTGCAACTGCATTGATTTAGATGCTGATTCACTCTCCAAAGAGTGATTAGTATTTTCCAGAATGTTAGCTTCAACAGAGAGACTGGCAAAATGTTCTAACATATCAGACCTCTCAGCTTCTTTTTGTGACAACAACTCTTCAATTCTCCTGATTTCAGCAACATAGTGTTGCAACTGTTGTTTCAAGCCTTCCACTTCTTTTCGTGATTTATCATATTCTATCTTCGTCAATTTTAATCCACCATTAGCATCAGCTAAACTATTTTGCAAGTGTTTATTTTCCATAACAGCAGTGTCATATTGTTTAGTAAGTCTTAATATTTCACTATTCAGGAAAGTTATTTGTGTTTCATGATCTGCTAACTTGTGTTCAGACACTTTATTTGAATTTAACTTTCTTTTCAAGTCTGAGATTTCATTTTCTAATTTATTCATTTCATATGTATGTGATTTCATCTTTTGTTCAAGCATACACATGCTTTCAGTTTTGTGATCCAGCTCCATTACTAGTTTATCCCTTTCCTGGTCAACTTTTCTAATATTATCCATGAGGTTAGATTTGTCATTTCTTAAAGACATAATTTCAGATTGTAGATCTTTGCACTTCCTTTCTAAAGATTCTATAGTGTCATTTGATAAACTAAGTTTTTTCTGAACACTCAACAATTCATTTTGTAATTCATTACCACTCCTTTCAGTTTCCATTTGTATATTTTTGATTTGACTTGAAAGTGTTTTCTCTTTTATAACATCTGATTGCATTTTCTTAAGCTGCTCTCTCAAAAAATTACATTCATCTTTAAGATGTTCAGTAGAAGCTTTTCCATTTCTACTGGTCATTTTATATGAACAATTTTCCTCTTCCAGGTGTTCAATCTCTTTCTGTTTGAATACTAAGTCCATTTTTAACTTCTCAGATAATTCCAATGCTTGTTTATACCTTAGATTGTATTCATGTTTATCTTTCTTTAATAATTGGATTTCATTCATAAGTTCACTTATTTGGTCTTTGAGTTTCTGAGCATCATTCCTGTAGCCATCACCTCTGTCACTAGGTCTTGTTGTATTTAAATTTTTGTACTGACTCAGCTGCTTGCTTAAACAAATGTTTTCCTTTGATAGTTCAGCATTTTCTACATTCAACTGACTTATAACATCTTTATAATTTTGCTTACTGTTTTCTTCCACATAACACGTTTTTCTCTTCAATTCATCATTTTCTTTCCTTAACATCAATATCTTTTGCTCACACTCACATAGCTTGGTGTGCAAGTCTCTAATAAATGCATTTTCTTTTGAGTTATTCCATTTGGGACTACCCCTGTCTTTGCATTTCAACAAGTGCTTGTTAAAGGTATTCATTATTTCAGTCATCTTTTCTTGAACATTAGTCACATGAACCTCATATCTGTTTCTTTCCTCTCTTAAAAGTGTTTGCAGTTCAGTTTTAGTAGGACAGTATGTGTTATTGTTCCCATTCCCATACTTATCACTAAATTCATTTGATTGGCTTGTTTGAGGCTGTGTTGGGATTTTGTTTTGTAAACTTTTATTTATGTCTACCAGATCTTTAATTTCTTTGTGTAATGTCTCATTTTCTTTTAAAGCTAGTCTCAGTTCTTCTTGCAACTTATTTAATTTAGGTGTGCTTTCTTTATTTGACTGTTGTTCTGAAATTTGCTTTTCTAATTCAGAATTTCTCCATTCCAAACCCTCTATAGTCTTCTGTAAACCTTTAACTTCACTCATCATTGCAGATAATCTCTTGTTGCAGTCTTCTTCAACCTTTAATGCCAATGTGTCAACTTTCTGCACTTCTTCTTGTAAGCTTTTATTTCTATCTGCAAGACTGAGTGCTCGAAGCATTGCTTCATGCTGTTTCTCTAAACTATTGTCAAATTCTTTTCTCAAAAGCTCATTTGCAGACTCCAGTTCTCGTAATTCTTTCATTAGTTTTTGAAGTTTCTCATTCGAGCTCATGTTGCAACAGTCTCTACTAATAGCTGTAATAGGTCTTCCACCTTCCAGTAACATATTCAGGCGTATTATTTCACTATCTCTGTGTTCGACTTGATTTTTGAGCACCATTATTTCATCACAATAAGCTTCATTCTTTTCTTCAAGTGAGTGAATTTTATGTGTCAGTTCTGTAAGGTCTTTATCACTGCAGGAACTTTTTCTTTCACTACATATGCATATTTTGGACAAACTAGAACCCTCTCCATCTCCTCCTCTCCTTTTACTTTTATTGCGAGTACTTAAAGTTTCTGCACACAAACCTCTCAGACTCAAATCTCTTAAGTCATGTTGTAATTTGCTAATAGTTGAATCTTTTCGTATAAGCTCTTCTGATAGACTCTTGACTTTTCGCCTAGACTCCTTTGAAAGTTTCAGATTTTCCTCTGTTAATTTCATAATCTCTTTATGGAGTTTATTGTTTTCCTGTATTAACTTGGCGTTATCGCATTTATAGGGCTCGGCTTCCATCATCAAGGAATCACGCTGCATTAGAGCTTCTTTAGACAAATCCATGTAGTGTTGTAAACTACGAGTAGTTTGTAAGAGGTCTGCTAGTACACATTCTACCAGAGGTACGGCGTCTATCGGTAATGGAATGTTATAACCGAGATCCTCTAGTTTGCGCTTCAAAGTAAAATATGCTTCACCCATTTTGCATGTATAACTCACGACTCAGCATTCAAAAACTCATACACTGATTATAGCTGCATGTTTACAATTCTCCACACAATAATCCACATAATAATATTTTAATATTCTGTTTTATTACAAATGTTTACAAAATTCAATTCCAAACGAGATTCAGTTTTGTTTGGATTTGATTGATTGAGATAAATGACGTTTGTTCGTGTCAATCTTTGGTGTCCAGTCAGACTGTCAGTTTTAAGAGTAGTGAGGCGTATTTATCGAAACAGTTAAAAAACAGGTATTTCATAGTAACAACATGAAACAGGTATCTATGAAACCGAAATAATAGGTCCTACCTATTTCGCCTGTTCCTCAAACAACCGTAGTAGGTAGCCGTAACTTTGAGAGATACAAACGAAACGACCTGGAACAACTATGTGAAACAGTTTCAAATGAAATATGCGGGTAAACTTTAGTTACCGGTAGCACGAAAAGGGGGTTGAGAGGGGAAGGGGGGGGAGGGAGGCCACCCTCAATCCCCCCCGGTACCACTCCCATGAAAAGGAAATGCACCATTCTTGAGAAAAACGAATTATTGTAACCTAACCTCAAAACACTTTTTGTCAACAAAGTCGCTTCTGGAACGTCTCCGGCGCTGCGGGAAGTGCAGCCCCTTCGCCCTTGCGTAACAAAGGATAGGCACCCATGCTCGCCTCCGCAGCTTCGGCTTGTTGGTCGCCTCCGGCGACCAGCCTCAGCCGCTCCGGCTCGCACGGGCGCCTATACTTTGTTACAGCGGGCGGGGGCTGCTCTCCCTCCGCGCCTCCGGATTTTATAAACACTCTAGGGGTAGCAGCCAAAAGACTAGGTGGAGTCGGGGTGCCCTGATTCGGTTTTGGGACAGATTCGACCTATTTTAACCATTAAGAACTGCATACAAATGACAACAACGAAAACAACACACACACATTAACAGAGACACACACAGTAATGACAGTGTCACTGTCATTTGTTGATGCAAAATTGACGTAAAATTGCGTTATTATTTTTTATTTTTACGTTCCTTTTCACCGATTTTCCACGACATTTTATACCACAGACAATATACTGGTACAGTTTTGGTTGTCAATCGCCCAAAATTACGTTTCGTTTTTCATTTTTGTCAGATTTGAGGTTAAAACTATTTTTTGTAATTTCTCGAAAAATATCCATTTCCTTTTAATAAGAGTGATACCGTTATAATCAGGGACCCAAACCGAACCACCTTTGACCCCTCTTGGTGCTCACTTCGTGCTACCGGTAACTAAAGTCCACCCAAATATGCTCCTTTCTATTCTGACTTATTATAATAGAAAGATATCTGTATCTGTGTGTTGTGTCTGTGCTTATATCTGTTCTTTGGAACAAGCTCTTTGCTCCTCTGGTTCATTGTAATAGAAAGAGATAGAACTTGTTCCCTGCCTGTCACTTTTTCTGACCGTTTCAGTAGCAGGTACTGTTTCTGAATCTGTTGCAATCAATGAGTCTTAAGTTCCAGTGGAACAGGATTTTGGAACTGTTTTCTTCTTGGAACTGAAACAGGTGAAACAGGTTTCTAATTTTATCTGTTCCAACCCACCCCTACTGTCAGTGTGTCAGTCAGTGTCAGTACTTTGATGTAGGGATGAGACGTATTTACCATACGTGGTTTGTACACCAGGGCTTTGCTTCAAAGTACGGCGCCCTGGTACGAGGCAGGAAAACTTGCAAGTATGGAAGTAGTTGCTACGCTATCGGGCACAGGCAGAGCTCGAAAATACTTCCATAGGAAATTGATCCATTTTCGTCATTATAAGGAGCACAATCGCATTTGCAAATAAAAAACTATTGAATATCCAAGTATATTTTTCGATGATGCGATTATGATCCTAATAATTATGTATAAGGACATGAATCAGTTTCCTGTGGCAAGTATTTTGGTATTGCCGCTAACGCCACGAGCCCCTCGCTGCACGCAGCTGCACTTTAAACTTGAATAGGAAATTGATTCGTTTTACCTCAGTAATAAGGAAAATAATCGTATGACAAAAAAAAAAATACTTGAAAGTTAAAAGTATTTTTATTTGCAACTGCGATTGTGCTCCTTATTTTTATAAAATCACCGGTTAATTTCCTATGAAAGTACCTACGGAAGTTACTACGGGGCTGTAGACTAGCAACTTCGTCTGCGTCACATTTTCCATTAATGCTCGGCTTCTTTTAGTCTTAGCGTGATGATATGTAGCCTATATCCTTCCTCGATACAAGGGCTATCTAGTACTGAAAGAATTTTTCAAATCGGGCCAGTAGTTCCTGAGATTACCCTCTACGTACAAACTTACAAACTTTACCTCTTTATAATATTATTATAATATTATAATACACTTCTGGACACTTCTTGGCCCACCTTGTATTTTCAGTTTCGTTTGGTCCTAGCTAAAATTTTATATTAGGTCGAGCAAGCTTTTATGCAGTTTTGAACCTGGCACATTCACAATATCATTCAATAGTCTTTTTTTGAATTTCGAACACAGAATTTAAAGAAACAAAACACAATTTGGAGCCTGTTTGTTGATATCAAACAATCGAATACTAAGAAAACTTGGTTTTATTGGTTTACTTGGATTTAAAATAAAAATAATAAAATAATTCTTGAAAAAGTGATTGATATCTTTGGTTTTGCAACAAACATTACTTATTCTTAACATTAAGGTGAGGTTCTATCAATAATCTATGGATACTTCACCTGAAGTCGCCGCCCAAGCTGTGGCACTTATTCAGGCCGGACACAGCCAAAGAAACGTGAGTGCTCAACTTAATTTAAGTCGATCTGCGGTCCGAAATGTTTATCGGAGGTACCTAGAGACTGGCGGCTTTGTTCGTCGCTAAGGAAGGCCACGATCTCGGGTCACAACTGAAAGGCAGGATCGATTCATCGTGACGACCAGCTTGAGAAATCGTCACCTTACCTCCATTGAGATACCAAAACCAACTTCGCGACTTCCACGGAGTATCTGTGAGCGCTCGAACTGTTCGGAGAAGGTTAAAAGAACGCGATATGGTATCACACAAGCCAGCTAATGGGCCCAAACTAACGCGAGCCCACCGAACAGTGCGCCTTCATTTCGCACGCAGTCACTTAAATTGGACACAGCAAGATTGGAGCCGTGTACTCTTTTCTGATGAGTCTAAAATTGTGTTACATGGCAATGATGGAAGGAAGAAGGTCTACCGACGTAAGGGAGAGCGTTTCGCACAATGCTGCTTTGAAGAGAGGGTTGCTTATGGCGGTGGCTCATGGACTGTCTGGGGCGGTATATCCGCGAGCGGCAAAACTCAAGTTGAGGTTGTTACAGGACCACGGCTGCCAACATTAAATGTTGAAAGGTACATTCGTGAGTGCTTAGAACCTCACGTGATACCATACGCGGACTATGTGGGCCCAAATTTCCTTTTTATGCATGATAATGCAAGAGCCCATGCGGCCGGCATCGTCAGGGAATATCTTCGGGATGTGAACATCACAGTTATGGACTGGCCAGCCAGAATCCCAGACATTAACCCCATTGAGCACATGTGGGACGAGCTAAAAAGACGTGTTAGGGCTCGTCAGCCAGTTGCCCAGACGATGCAGGAGATGAAAACTGCCATAGAAGAGGAATGGGAGATGATCCCTCAAAATTTCATAGAGCGGTTGATAAACTCTATGCCTAATCGTATGAGAGCTGTGGTAAATGCCCATGGAGGCAACACGCGTTATTAAATTAAACCTTTATTTGATAAAACATGTTTTTTATTCAAAAATCAATTGCCTTTAACAAGGCGCATATCCGACTTGTTAGGCGTAGCTCCATGTCGTATGGTATTCTGAATTCGAAACAATACGATCGAAAAAGATGGTAAAATGTATCAGGTTTAAAACTGCATCAACAGTTTTTGTTCAATCTAGCAAATTAGCAATCATATTTCGGTAGGGGCCATCGAAACCTAAACTCTAAGGTGGGCCAATAGATGTGTCCAGAAGTGTATTATTATAGTAATAGTATTATAGTATAGAAGTATAGAAGTATAGATATAGATATAGATAGTATAGATGCGATTGTGCTTCTTATTTATATAAAATTACCGGTTAATTTCCTATGAAAGTACCTACGGAAGTTACTACGGGGCTGTAGACTAGTAGAATACGCATTTGGTTCAAATTACATTCAAGTATTTTAATACCTGGTTTCCGACCCTAGTATTTTTACAAACTCGTACTTGCAAGCCCTTGTATTGATATTTGCACGGATATAGCATCCCTACTTTGATGTACCATAGACTATCAAGCATTCAGTTATTATCACTTATCACGGAACAGAAAAAACAGGTTATTATTATGTACGGCAGCGCCGCGCGTCGCGTTCCGTAGCGAAAGTTTCATGCTCAACGGGGGTTCGGTTACGACGTCGCATCGGCGATTTCCACTGTTCCAATCAATCTGAGTCTGACTCAGGAAAATACCCGTTCAACGACGATAATATCGCCGCGATTCTCTCGCTCGTGGAGACGGTCCCAAAGAGATCGCGGCATAAGTTCCGATTTTGACCATCCCACAGACATATAAATAGTAGCAGACCAAACATTCGCTAAAATTTGCGTAGCCATTACGCACACATAGGGAATGTTGTCATTACAGGGCCGAATTAGGACCGGTTGCCGGTATTATCTAACGATAATGAAACAATCCAAACCTATACTTTCTGAAAATCCGTGAAAATCGATATTTTCTGGGTAAATTAAATATAGATTACTTATCAAAAGTCTTAACGAATAGAACCACCCTCTATTCCCGTGGTTATTGTTAAAGGCGACTAAGGGAATATTTTAAGAGGACGATGGGCAGCAGTCCACTCTTCACCTTTTGACGGTGTTTACAAACCGTTGACGGATGTCAGTATCAGCTAGAAGAACCGGCACTGCAGTTATTAACCCGCATGCCCAGTTTTGTAGAACCGAGAGTCAAGGTATTAGTATGTCTGAAAGCTAGTTTAGGAATAAATCAGGATTTGTGAAATAAAAGTAATGTAATTCAAAATTCAACCATTTATTTCAATTAAACCATTTACAGGCACTTTTTAATTGTCAAGGTCGGTCTGTCCAAAAAGTTTAAGCTATTTGCACGTTCCAAAGCGTAGATCTCTATGTAGAAACTCCACGGACACTCTTCATCTTACACTCTCATAATGCTTACATATGGAGTAAATTCGTTAAACAGTGTAGGAATTGCTCCGGGACGTAATGTTGTTCGATCAAATGATTCTCAAAATGCTTTGAGCAAAGTACACTTGAAGGTCTTGGTTGCCAATCCTGGAGTTTCAGGTTTTTAATCCAGGCATTCCGTAAACTTTCATCCTTAGGAAACCTGGAAAAATATTAGTATGCTCATTTATTGCCTGCTGAATGAAAATTCATCGTTATGTGAGTAGCCTATACTGTATTTATACATATGCCTATGTTCATGTTCTCCATAACACAGACACTGGGTAACATAACATTGATTTTATAATTTATTTTTTATAATAGCATGACATGTGTACATACACTGAAACTACTACTTACAGGTATTTTGAATTGTATCACCAAAAAAGAATAAAAAATCATACATTAAACTGAGGCTTTATTTGATAATTCAATGGAAATAAATATTTTACATACAACAAATGCAATTAACTAGTTTCGCCTTTGTTGCCGAATTCGTCCCTGACTAATTGAACAGGTACTTGAGCTGTCACTTGATGCCACTTTCTGACTATTTTGTCCTTGTTATGGTTTATTTCTTTAGTTTTAGGTACAAATCGCATCTTTGTTAAAAACTGTATGTAAAAAACGAATAAACAGTATCGAAACATTTGAATTCAGTCAAGAAAGCACTAAGATTTCCCAAAACTTACCGATGATAGGTCAATCCAGGTGTTTTGTGGTAGCTAGCACTGTCACAGCGATACGCACAGCACTTCACCATTTTATTTACCGTCCTTGTGTATTTTATGTCGCAAACAAGTAATATTTTATTAATTTTAACACGATTGAAACAGAACGTATGTAGCTTATCAATATGGCGGCGCGGGTTAAACAAGCTACGCGTCAAATTTTGTCTATGTATGAGTCAGTGTGACAACACGTGACAGAACGAGACACGCTTATGAAAAGTCACTTAGAAAAAAAAGGATAAAGAATCATACCATATAAAAAAATATATCTACGTATTAATGTTTGGTCTGCTACTATTTATATGTCTGTGGACCATCCATACATTTTTACGTCAGTGATAAAGAAAAGAAACTTGTAACATTGTAGACTTATCTGTCAAGTGTCAAAAACAGACCCAAATTGTCAATCGGTCCGTCATAATCTGTGTTGTTATTTGTCAAGTTCAGTTTTTGTGGAATATAGTTTCCTAGAAAAAACGTTGTTGAATGAATCGTGAAAAAAGTTAACGTATAATTAAAACAACAATTATTGTATTCAATTACATGTGGCATGTAAACAGTCGTCTGATACAATATGAATCCGTATAAGGATATAGAAGAAAGTTCTTTCGCAGCATCACCTCACTTAGCCTACGAGGACATAGCTACGAAATTGCTGAAAGACAATTACTTCCTTACAGCCTTGGAGCTTCATACAGAGCTCGTAGAGAGCGGCAAGGAACTGCCGCAACTTAGAGAATTCTTCTCAAATCCAGGCAACTTTGAGCAACATGTTTCTAGGGCATCCGAATTTTCTTCGATGCGTAAGTTCTTTTGAATTGCGTGTTACTCACTAATAATTGTATTTACATAAAAATCAGATACTTCCTTGAGACAACTTAGGATAATTCTCTGGCTGTTTCAATAATGATTACCTAATAAATATATAAAAACAAAGAGAAATTAATATAAAATATTGACCCATAATCGCATCACACGGCGAGCTCTGGAAAAAAGGGAAGGGAGGTTTTTGCCCTCTAGTGGGATAACAAAGTTTGGAAATAATAATAACACTATCTGTATGGAACTATTAGTTTCTAATATTTAATCAAAGAAAAAGATTTTCAGTCTCCTTCTCAACACAGATTGAGAAACTTGATAACATGAAAGCAGAATTTACATCAGTAAAATAAGATTTATTGTTATTCCAATCTTAGATCGGACTCCAAGCCAGGCCACACTGGACTCTTTGGACACTGCCCGGTACTCAGAAGATGGAGGTGGTGACCGAGGTGGCAGTGGAGGGGATGTTGCAGTGCTGGAGTTTGAGCTCAGAAAGGCTAGAGAAACAATCAACTCACTAAGAGCAAACCTTACTCAATTTGCTGGTAACTATCACATTTAACACAGTTATAATTGTAGTGAAAGTTTGAATCTATATTCTCAATTATTTCTCCTTGATAACATATTGGCACAGTTTCAACATTTGCATATGCAAATTTCATTTTAAATTTTTTTACTAGTTCAAATAACTACTTATTAATTGTACAGAAACTTTGTTTAAAAAGACAGGAAAACTTTATTGGTTTTGTCAATTTTTTTATTGAAGTTGACATATAATAACAATAATTTTTCTTTCATTCTTAATCTGTCTAAGAACAAATCCAATGAGCAAACGACATCTGCACACAAAAATATATAAGGAAAAATTTTGAATATCAAACAGAGAAACATATAACTTTATATTGGTGTCAAATTAATAATGTAACATTTGAATAAACATATTCTATTATTATTTCTATTATTATTTTTCTATTAATTCTTATTCTTCCTTTCGCAGGTCTGCTGGAAGAAATTTCTTACGAAATAAGCAGTACCTTTGTACCAATAATTATAATGTTATATCTGTACCGTTTCTCTGTGTGTACTTAAATTGTAAAATAAATAAATAAGATATAAATAAAAATATGCTCCATTAAATAATGTTTCAGATGGAGAATCAACATTAGACAAAAGTGTAAAAGATTTATCTAACCAGCGCTCCCTGAAGCCTCATGAAAAGAGAGCTCTGAACTTTCTTATCAATGAGTATCTTCTCCTTCAAGATTATAAACTAACTTCCATAACGTTTTCTGATGAAAATCCGGATCAGGTATGTATATATTTTATTTATATAGGACTTGTTCATCTTATAAGCTTTTCATTTACACTTTGAATATTTCCTAAAAGATACACATTAAAAATATGAAAAGAAGTAGCCCACCAAATGCGGTGCAAACAAAATTTTATTGAAAATGTTTCTTGAAAAAACTTGAATATTTTATGTAACAAACAATATTATTATGTGTGAGATTAATGTTAGAGCTGCTAGCATTATAAATTGCATGACTGCAGCTTCTAATTAGTAATAAACCAGTCATGTAAGAGTAGGTATTTTTATTGCTTTTGTGCAGTAGTGTAACTTGTCTTGTTAGTCAGTCAAGGACAATCTGGGAAAATCCAAAAAACTTTATCAACAAGCAATATGAACGAATCAAACACAATGTTATCACATGATTTTAGAACTGTTGTAAGCTTTACAGCCGTCTCATCGTCAGTGGTCATCCTGGATATTAAACACTAGTATAATTCATAATATGAATACTTTCTTAGGGTTCCGTAGCCAAATGGCAAAAAACGGAACCTTTATAGATTCGTCATGTCTGTCTGTTTGTCTGTCTGTCTTTTCGTCCGTCCGTCCGTCCGTCCGTATGTCACAGCCACTTTTTCAGTTTTTTTTTAATACGTAATAAATCGTAAACACCAACTTTTGCAGGTTTGTACGTAACCCTCGGTGCGCGAGTCCGACTCGCACTTGGCCGGTTTTAAAAAAAATAGAAGTAGATGAAGCTGAAAAAATATGAAAGGTACAAAATAAGCTAAGGAAAACTTTACAGTTATTTTTTATGATTGAACCCCTCAGGAGTTTGAAGATTGGGATGATGTGGGACTCAACATGCCGCGGCCAGCTGGACTGGTATCACTATTTCGAGGCAACACTTCAAGCATCAGTCCGCCTAAATCAGACATGTCTACGGAGACGGACTGGTCGTACATAGAAGTGGATTGTCAGACGGATCTTGATGAAGGGAATGTTTGTGTCAGCTGTCAGACTTCACTGGACGAGACTGATTGGAGCCATGAGGTGAATGCATATGTTTTATTGTTCTTTACTTCAATAGCTTGATAAGATGTGAACAAAAGATTTTCATGATTCACCATTGTTTCAAGGAAATTCCTAAAGCATTGTTCAGTGTTTGAAATATTCATCTGTTTGACTGCTAGAGAATGTAAATAACCCAATGAATGTTGTCAATATTGGATTTGTTGCTTACTTGTAAAAAAATGTGACAAAAGACGATGGTTATTAGCAAAGTATTTCTGTAATGATAAGAAAAGTATTTCTGTAATGTTAAAAACATTGCCATTGATTGTATGTGACATAGTAATAACTCTTCTGCTCTGAACTGAATTTTATGAGCTTTTTAATTTCACCTGTTTCACCTAATGGCCTTTTCACACGGCGTTTTTAACGTGCCGACGACGAGTAGGAGACTCACGCTTCAGATGCAGACAGTAAGCTGCTTTTTTATGGTCATCTACAGCTCCGTGATCACGTGTTCGTAAAACGGGCGTCGTCGTTGTGTTCATAATACGCTGGCCTTCCTTGGGGAGCTGGGGTGGATCGAATGACACATTTGTCCCACCTACACGCAAAATACTCGCCTAGTCGTTGCGGAGTTGCGGAAACCAGCCCGATTTACATACATACATACGCTGAGTGCATAAGCTCATAGGTTGGGATCTATTCACAAGTGTTCTAACACATGTGTGTTATTGGACTTACTATTAAAGTAGCATCTTATTCATAATCTTATTTCTTTTTAACAGCTCCTTATCCAAGCTGAAGAGATAGAACTACTGAAGCAAAAAATAATTGCACTTGAGACTGAAAAACTGAACTTCCAAAAATTATATGATGCTGCTATTGTCAGTTTAAACTCCCTCACAAGTCCTGCTTCCGAGGGCAAAGGGATTGACCTCCACATACCTGAAGATAAGCTGTTATCAGTGCCAAAGGTAGAACAGAGTGAAGATGCCAAGCCCTTGACTTGTACAGCTTCAGAAAATCATTATGGAAGCGGAAACTCTACTCATAGTGCGACCCCGGAGCAGTTTGAGATGATTGATAGCGAGAAAAATAGTGCAATGTGAGTATAATTATAGCCATGTATGAATGACAATTGGGAATATGCATGCAATTTTTTTTTTGCGAAATAAAATCTTATTAGCTCTAGTAAACAATCATGAAATTATTTTTTACATACCTTCATGAGCGATGAAGTTATAAAGCTTCAAAAGTTACAATTAGAAAGAGAGAGCAGTCCGATATGAACTTAGACGTCAAAGTCCATGACGCCTATATGATAAATTAAAAAAAAAAAACAATTTAAATTTTTCAGTTCAAATCGGCAATTTTATACTTTAACCCCTAGTATGGCAGCTGTGCCATAGAAAATAGCGAGAGGGACAGATATATTTGTTTAATATATTTATATCTCGTTAGTTTTTCGAGTAATTTTGGTTCTATTTTCACTTTATTAATTTTTTGTATGGGTTAAAGTATAAAATTGCCGATTTGTACTGAAAAATTTAAATTGTTTTCTTTTTTAATTTATCATATTTATTTAATCAAAATAATTACTATTATTATCTATAAGTACATTGCTGCCATCTAATAGGAAGGTCATTTATGCCTTTGCGATAGAACTCTGGTGATCTAGATTCGACAAACTGTGTGAAAGCATTTTGTACTGCCTCCTGAGAAGAAAACTTTTTATCACATAGAAAATTGTCCAAATCACTAGAAAAATTGTAGTCCGTTGGAGCAAGGTCTGGTGAATACGGAGGGTGATGAATGGTTTCTAATTGCAGTTCCTGTAGAGTTAAAACGGTTCTCGTGCTGTGTGAGGTGTCGCGTTATCATGGAGCAATAATGGTGAAGATCGATTCATGAGTTGGGGGTCTTTTTATTACTGTTGATAGGCATACGTTTGACCGCTATCTGATGTTAAGCGATGCTAGTTCACTGCTAGTTTTGCTATCATTGTTCGGAGTTTGGCACAGTAGACATCTGCCGTTATTGCTTGACCAGATCGGAGAAAGCTATAGTGAATAACACCATGCTGAGACCACCAAACAGTTCCCATTACCTTTTTATTGGTAAGCTTTGCTTTAGGACACTGTTGCGGCGTTTGACCTGGGGTCAGCCATTGCATTTTTCGCTTACGGTTATCGTAAAGAATCCACTTTTAATCACAATTCGATCCAATATTCCTTCATTTCTTTATCGATTCAACAAGGCAACACAAGGTTCAACACGCATTTCTTTCTGCAGATCAGTCAAGTCATAAGGTAACCATTTTTCATATTTTTTTTATTGATTTTACGCAAATGAATCAATATTGTTGCTAAGGTAACGTTAAACCATGCACGAATTCCTGGGTAGCTCGAATCGGCTCGAAATGGCTTCCACCATCTCTTTCAATTCATTGTTATTCACCTGGTTTTTCATTGTTATTCCATGTGGTTAGTTCTTCAAAGCAAAGTTTCCATCACGAAAGCGTTTAAACCAAAATCGCACGGTGCGTTCATTAGCAGTGCCCTTTCCAAACGCAACATTGATATCGCGAGCTGTTTCTGCCGCGTTAGTTCCGCGACGGAACTCGTATTAAAAAATCACTCGAATTTTCGAAGTATCAATCTTTCTTACCTACGCTGAATAAAAAAAAAAACAACTGAAAGTCGATAATCGAATGTTGCATTTTTTTTTAAAGAAGAACTTCATAGGTAGGTACCTGGTGGCGACGATAGCTCGTGGTAAGTGAAATGAAGTAAGAGTGGACTGTATAACAAGGTGTATTGAACAAATAAACTAATTACAAAACGGTACGGTTGGTTTACGTTGAACATTAAAATAAGGAAATCTAAAATGCGCGAGCGCAGCCGTGCTCGGAGATACGCAACAGCTGACTGGTTTGTCGCGGGGCCGGCTTTGGCTGCTGGCCGTAAGGCGAGCCGCTGTCCCCGCACCCCTCCTTCATTGCCGCCGACGTGCAGTTGTGTTGGGGTCTATGACCTCAACAGTACCATGTGAAAAAAGTTTCATTCAAAAATCTCAAACCATGAAAGTTCTATGTCAATTCGAAGTACCTATTACAATAAAACGGCAATTTCATACTTTAACCCCTATCTATTATTATTTTTAGAAAAAAATCCAGTTTATCCCAAAAAAAAATTCATGCATATTCCCTATTGCTGCAGATATAATATTTTTTGGTAATGCTGTTCTTAACGGTAATGCTGTTCGTAACATACACGTCTCTTAGGTCTTAGAAAATGCCTTAGGGTGTAGTTAGACTGAGCTCCATTGACGACATTAAGTGAATAATGATAAACAGGTAAACATTGTTTGTTTGTTTAATTTCTGGAAGTGCTGATCCGATAACGACAATTCTAAGTTACAATATCACGTGTCATAAACTTACATTTTATCCCGGAAAAATGTACGGTTCTTGTGGTATCTAAGGCCTTTTTTTAATGGGAAATCATGAAATGGCTCTTGCCGCTCTGGGCGGAGCGGAAGGTAGTGTCTGACTTTCTGGTTAAAACCCATCCGTGTTCCTCTAAATGCCCTTTTGCGTTCAGGGCTGCGGCATCTCTTTCGTACAAATTCCGCAACGTGGTATAAGCCCTAGGATACTTCGAGATAAGTATAGTCGACACTGATCAAACCGCAGTCTAGTTGCACCCTTATTAGAGAATTATGCTTATTATCGTTGTGTATTATTGCTGTTTAAAATGTGTTTTATTATCTCGAATATTTAATTGCATGTAGCACCAAATGCATATCAAATTACTGGTATTGTATATTAATGTATGTACATACAATAGTTATGCAGATGGTCTTGTGTTTAATTGCGTGCTGTGAAACTAGCACACTGTAGATGTTTCATGATCATGACTCATTTAAATCGAATTATAAATGGGAGTAGATCTTTATTCGAATCAAATTACATTTTTTTAACTATGGTACTGTTTTACGTAAATAGTATTTATTTTGTACTGTTACATTTTTACTATAATTTTCATTATAACTGTTTCTTCCAATTTTATTTCATCTGTCAATGTTTTACTATAACTCCGCAGAACAAGAAAAGGTTCGAACCTTAGTTCCTTCGAGGCGACTGGCGAGGGAGTGGCCGGTGACAACAGCACGCGGGACTCGCCACTACGTCGCGGCAGTGTGACGACGCTGGACGAGACGCTCAGCATCAACGACGCCGGCGAGTGGACGCGCGTGCACTACGAGTACAACAGCATCGAGAGCAACAGCAAGGAGATGTGGATCGATAGGTAACATACCTTGTCTATGTGTCCACTACGTCGCGGCAGTGTGACGACGCTGGACGAGACGCTCAGCATCAACGACGCCGGCGAGTGGACGCGCGTGCACTACGAGTACAACAGCATCGAGAGCAACAGCAAGGAGATGTGGATCGATAGGTAACATACCTTGTCTATGTGTCCACTACGTCGCGGCAGTGTGACGACGCTGGACGAGACGCTCAGCATCAACGACGCCGGCGAGTGGACGCGCGTGCACTACGAGTACAACAGCATCGAGAGCAACAGCAAGGAGATGTGGATCGATAGGTAACATACCTTGTCTATGTGTCCACTACGTCGCGGCAGTGTGACGACGCTGGACGAGACGCTCAGCATCAACGACGCCGGCGAGTGGACGCGCGTGCACTACGAGTACAACAGCATCGAGAGCAACAGCAAGGAGATGTGGATCGATAGGTAACATACCTTGTCTATGTGTCCACTACGTCGCGGCAGTGTGACGACGCTGGACGAGACGCTCAGCATCAACGACGCCGGCGAGTGGACGCGCGTGCACTACGAGTACAACAGCATCGAGAGCAACAGCAAGGAGATGTGGATCGATAGGTAACATACCTTGTCTATGTGTCCACTACGTCGCGGCAGTGTGACGACGCTGGACGAGACGCTCAGCATCAACGACGCCGGCGAGTGGACGCGCGTGCACTACGAGTACAACAGCATCGAGAGCAACAGCAAGGAGATGTGGATCGATAGGTAACATACCTTGTCTATGTGTCCACTACGTCGCGGCAGTGTGACGACGCTGGACGAGACGCTCAGCATCAACGACGCCGGCGAGTGGACGCGCGTGCACTACGAGTACAACAGCATCGAGAGCAACAGCAAGGAGATGTGGATCGATAGGTAACATACCTTGTCTATGTGTCCACTACGTCGCGGCAGTGTGACGACGCTGGACGAGACGCTCAGCATCAACGACGCCGGCGAGTGGACGCGCGTGCACTACGAGTACAACAGCATCGAGAGCAACAGCAAGGAGATGTGGATCGATAGGTAACATACCTTGTCTATGTGTCCACTACGTCGCGGCAGTGTGACGACGCTGGACGAGACGCTCAGCTTATTTTTGTAAGCCAGGCAGTGAAATCCGTCATATTGTGATGATTATGGCAATAATATTAGTTTTGTTTACTTTATAGCGGCATACCCAACGGGCTTAAAGTATCGATATTGAACTGGTGCTGCGAGACGTTGAATCTGAACGAGCCGCTGGCAAACGACTTACTAGCGGAGCTCGTGAGCAGCGACAAGCCTATCACTCTGACAGGACTGCTGACACTCGTCGCTGACACGTTACCACGGGTTAGTAGAAATTTGACTTCTATTATAATATAATGGCCACTCGGAATACGAACCGAGCCACCGCGCATTGGCAAATCATATAACTCGGAGCCACTGTAGTTTGCCACTTGCTTTGTTTTTAAAGTTCCGTACCAAAATGGCAAAAAGGGTTCCTTTTGCCATTTTAGTACGGAACTTTAAAAACAATATGGTGTGACTAAGTCTCTCCGTCTGTCACAGCTGGATATCTCAAGAAAAACTAATACTATCAACTTCAAAATTGGAATAGTTTTAGATGACGTTTGCTAAATAATTTTTAATTTTTTTTTTCAATGGCGGTGGAAAGGTTTTCATATAAATCAAAGCTACTAGGACTTGTGGGGTATCATATGAAAAATAGCACTATTTGCACACTCAAACTTTTCCTTTTTAAAGTTCATGGTTTTCGACTTTGACGAAAACTGTAAAAAAAAATAACCTCCCCATAAGGGGAGGTTATTTTTCGGGAGATATAAATCTCCGAAGTTTGCATAGAGAAAAATCTGAAATTATTATTATTAATGACATTAATTATAATCACTTTGGTTTTATGCCTGGTCGGGGTACAACGGATGCCATTTTCGCTATCCGCCAGCTGTGCGAGAAATATAGAGTTGTACATAAAAACTTGCATATGGTATTCATTGACCTCGAAAAGGCATATGACCGGGTGCCTCGTGAGGTTTTGTGGTGGGCCCTTAAGGAGAAAGGTGTACCGTTGATCCGAGCGATGTACAGTCGATGTAGTACTCAAGTCCGGTCTACAATGGGCACCACTGACAGCTGTGGCAGTCGGTTTGCACCAGGGGTCGGCCCTCAGCCCTTATCTCTTCCTGATGATAACGGACGCTCTGACGTCGGACATCCAGGAGGAGGCTCCCTGGTGTATGCTGTTTGCTGATGACATTGTGCTGGTTGCCGAAAGCGGCCTTGAGGTTCAGAGCAGATTGGAGACGTGGTGGCAAAGGCTGGAGAGTGTTAGCCTGAAGTTGAGCAGAACCAAAACAGAATACCTGTTCTGCGATTTCGGTGGTCTCTCCAGTCCTATACATATAGCTCTCACCGGAACGCCTATACCGATCTGCTCCGACTTTCGGTACCTCGGGTCGCTTGTTCAGGGGGATGGCGATATAGACCGAGACGTAACGCACCGGATCAACTCGGGATGGATGAAATGGCGACAGGTCACTGGGACAACTTGCGACCCACGGATGCCCCTCAAGACGTTGAAAGGCAAAATCTACAAGACCGTGATAAGACCTGTCGTAATGTATGGATCAGAATGTTGGGCTGTGAAAAAGACGGATGAAAATAGATTGCATGTGGCGGAGATGAGTATGTTGAGATGGATGTGTGGAGTAACAAGAATGGATAAAATGAGAAATGATTACATTAGAGGTAGTTTAAAAGTGGCGCCAGTGACTGAAAAGTTAAAAGGGAATCGCTTGTCTTGGTACGGTCATGTGAAGAGGAGAGAGGAAACGCATTTAACTAAAAGAGTAATGAACATAAATGTGGATGGATGGAGAGGGAGAGGAAGGCCAAAGAAAAGATGGATGGATTGTGTAAGAAGGGATATGAAAGAAAAGGGAGTTAGTGAAAGTTTGACGGCTGATGGGGCAGACTGGAAGAAAAAAACGTGTTAATTTAACAAACAAATTAATTTTAAAAATTAATTTGTTGTTTTAATTTGATAAATTAGTGACTTTTAGAATAAAATGTTTTTTTCGCAAATAAACGTTTTGTTCCTCAACATAATCTTCTTCTCGATTCATTTAGTCCAACGTTTTTCCTATTTTTGTAATCCGTTCAAAAAATAGATTTTTTTCGAGGCTCTCAAAATAGGTGGTTTGTTTCGGTCACGATCTCTTCGATGGGTTTGTAAAGAGGAAATAGTCACTGGGGGCAAAATCTGTAGAATATGCTAGATGGTGTAGCAGTTCGTAGCCCGTAAATTTTTGTGATAGAACAACACATTTTACTTCACCGAAAGGTTCAAATCAATATCATACTTGTCCAAAAGCTCTAAATAATATTTGCTAGTGATCGTTTTATCCGTTCCAAGGTAATTGATATGAATGACACCGTGTGCATTCATATCTTTGTACTTTGTTGGTCGGCAAACACAATTTGGCCTTCTTTGATGTACGTTCACCTCGAGAAACCCACTGTTTTGATTGTTCTTTGGTATCTTGTGTGAGGTGGTGTATTGATGATGTATTCATGTTTCATCAACGTTTAAGAAACGTCGCAAAAACTCGTTCGGATTACGGCTGAACATCGCCAAACAACCCTTTCAAGTGGTCCCACAGTTTCGCTTATGGTTGAGTGTGAGCAATCGCGGCAGCAATCCCGCGGATTGGTTTTTCATATCCAAATATTTATGTAAAATGTCTCGCTCAGTTGAGATACCTACAGCCTCAGCCACCTCATACACTTTCGTTCTCCGATCATCCAATATCGTTCCATGGATTTTGTCAACGATTTCTGGCGTGACGACCTTTTTTGGGCAACCTGACCGTTCGGCGTCACTTGTGCTGAAACTACCACAACGGAACCCAGTAAACCACTTCTTAATCATTGAAATTGATAGTGCAGGATCCTCATAGTATTTATCTAGCCTTTGCTTGGTGTCGTTTAAAATTAAGCTTTTTTCCATTTTTGTTAAAATTCGAGATGTATCTGCTTTCAGTTTTCAATAGCAGTCAAACACAAAATAAAAGACGTAGCTTGCTAAAAAATTGTCAGCAGCCTATCATGCATCAATAGACGGCAGTTGTCGGCAGCACTGATGCATTTAAAGTTTTTGCGCGAAAAACTCAAAAAGTCACTGACTTATCAAACCCCCTCGTCAAATTGGACGCTGTCAATGTAAAATTTTTACCAGGCTTAGAGTGTAAACCTGCTAAATCCATTTTTTGGCATTGACGTTTTTTGTACCATTACAAAGTTTTACAAAAAATACACAACCTAGAATAACAGCTACAGTCAGTTTTCTCTAAAAATTGACAAAAATGCGTGATGAGTAAAACTGTCAAATCCATAACTTCAAAGTTCAAAAGTTCGCGGCTAACTCCATGTTTGCTCCATGTAATCCGCAACACATACGCGTACAAATTATGAATGTTCAAATTTTTCTCTCCTTTTACCTAATATGCAGTTAGCAGTTTTACACTCTAAGCCGACGATATATGTGTAACAGCTTTTCATTTTGATAAAAACCGGCCAAGTGCGAGTCGTACTATCACACTAAGGGTGCTGCACCATAAATAGAATAAAAAAGTTTCTTGCATGGGAGCCCCACTTATTATGGTTCTTGAGATACAGTCCGCTGACAGAGGGACGGACGGACGGACATCGGGGACTTAGTGATTGGGTCCGATGGTTACTCTTCGGGTATGGAACCCTAAAAACGGCAAATCTGCTGTGTTGTAGAGATACCAATATAATATTGTCGTATCATAGTAACAACTATGATACGACAATAATACTGTACATATAATATCTAGTAACTTTAGTGACTTGCATTTTCAATTCGTGTTCTAAACCACGCAATGGATTTGATACGGTTTTCTCCAATAGAAAGAGCGATAAACGAGGAAAGTTGTGTGTATGTATGATTGCACCCGTACTAAGTCGGAATGGTGGATGGTCTCTAGCTCTTTACAAACTAATACAGCCAGACATGTATGTGACCAGATCCTGCCGCACACGCTAGTGGCGCGGCGCAGCGAGGCGGCGGCGCTGGTGGCGGCGGCGGCCGCCCTGCTGCCCGGGGGCGACGCCCGGCGCGCGCGCGCTCTGCACGCGCTGCTCACGCTCGTCAAGAAGCCCGACCGCGCTGACACACGGACTATTTGTGAAGGTATGTATGTCACCAGACCCTGCCGCACACGCTAGTGCACATTTTTATATGCATCACCCGTTTAGGGGTGACACCCAACGGTGACAAAAAACAGTCAACGATCGGTATCTCTAAACGGGTGTCGCACAGGGTGGACCGCAGCCCTCCCTAGCTACGCAACTGCAGTCGCCATTCTACAAGAACCAGAATTCAATGGACGTCTTTCGCCTGAAATGTTGAAGACGATCAAAGTTATCTATTTTGACTAGTCCAAACTAAAGTTAACTTTTTCTTCCAGCAACCTGCCTTGTAGTAAAATGGGGCGGCAGCGGTGAAGTCCTCTCCTCAATAGCCGAGCTCCTAGCATCTCGATCAACTGAACGACGAGTCCTGGCCAGTCAAGTGTGCATGGCCATAGCTCCATACGTACCCATAGAGCTGTGCACATCCTTACTACTTAGCCTAGTGGTCCTTATGTGCGAGTCCAATGAGCTGGAGGTACGGACCTTGGGCCTCAAGTCCGCCTGTCTCATATGCCCCGTGGCCGACCATAAGTACAGCCAGCTTGAAAGTCTGATGTTCAACTTCTTGAAGGACCCGGTCGAAAAGTGTGTGAAGGATACTGTGAATATATTTGTGCCTGTTCTCGCGAGGAGTGCTTTGATTGCTGGTGAGTTGGTGTTTCTTCATGTTTTTATTTTAACCATTTGCTGAAGTTGAGGATAAAATTGTCTCTAAGGTATACCTTATAATGTAAACGGTAGGCACAAAATATAACAGCTAGCTTTTATCCAAATATCTTTTACCCTTGACTGTTTGAAAAATTACACGTCTTGAAAGGGTGTGTAAAGTTTGAGTTTTTTTGAGTTTAAAAGAGAACTGTGAAATAAGAAGCTATGTTCCGCCAACCCCAAATAAACTGGGATACGGGCAAAACACTTCTTAATCAAATACCTGGGAGATATCTACTCTACTCTGTCCAAGAATCGGCTCCCAGGCAGTTCTCTGACAGCTCTCTTTGACGACACGGTTGGCGCAGTGGTTGAGCGATTGACTGCTGCGCAGCATGTCGCGGGTTCGATTCCCGCACAGAACAAATATTTGTATGACCTACAAGTATTTGTTCCGAGTCTGGGTGTTTTTCTATCTATAATATGTATGTATTTACAAAAAAAAAATGTATATAAGTAGTTTATCAGCCATCTCGTTACCATAACACAAGCATTAGGTTGCTTAGCTTGGGACTATATGGCGTTGTGTGAAATGTCCAAGGATATTATTATATTATATTATTATAGCTCTCAAGCTGGGAGCCTGTTCCATGGTGTTACGACTCGGTTAGGCACGATTTGCTTTAAAGCTTCTTACTTGCATTCCTTCACATTCCTCAGAGGCAAATTCAGCATTCTCGTTAAATTTATGTCTTCGAAGGTCTTCTTTCTTGAAGACTGGAGTATACTGCCGTCATAAGATAACGGACGTTCCCACACAAAACAAAGTAAACCGATTCCCGAACTTAATTTATTGGCTTAATATCGGAAATAGGTTATTTCGTTTTGTGTAGATACATCCGTTTTTTGTTACGACGGCATTATTGTGTGGAAAAAGCCGAATTTTACATCCGATATCTCAAAAGTCATTATGATTTCCAGGAAAATTCTCAACGGACTTATGCAGTCGAATAATGTCGAATTTAACGAAAGCGAGCAGTGATAACGAGTGGAAGACTGTTCTCTTATACTTAGACGTGATGCGAATGTTAGTCTTAGCTAAACTGGCCTACGTAGTAAATGTACAAATAGTTAGGGACGTTACCCTCAGCAACTGTGATATTCAATCGGTTAATTTACAAGAAGTACCCTTAGAAGAGACGGAGTATTTTATGGAACTTCAGTGTTACGTCACTGATAATGTGGACGCGAAGATACTGTTGTTAGCGGCAAGTAATATTATTAAAGAGAAGCCTGAAGTCAGATGGGCGGAGTTAAGTTGGTTTATTAGCACGTGAGTATTGTATTTATTGCCTATTCTATTTACACTGATAGTGTGTTTGCATATTTTCTACCTTATATAGATGCTAAACTTCGATTTGGTGTTTGATTTGTGCTCAAAATAACCCAATACCCCTGATCGACTGGACTTTTTTTTATTACATTTCTCAAAACCTAGAGAGCAGATAAGACGCAGTTATAAGATATTGTTTAAAAATCTCAGAAAATAGCGGTGTTGTCAGTGTTTTTAAATTTAAACAGAGACAGCACTAATTGCGTGTGACGTCACTCACAAGTCCCGCCTTATTGAATTGAAGCCATCCAGTACAAATTTCATGTTGTGTGACAAGGATAGAATAATAAATTCAAAAGCGTATAACCTCCTGTTTTTCCACCAATTTTATTTATTTTTCAACCAATCGTACGTCTTAAGAAAAAGTCGAAAGCCTGTTTATTTTGAACTTGGTATTCTATATTTATTTTGAAATTGTTATTATTATTTATTTTGAAATTGTTACATTTCTTTACAGATTAAAACAAATTCTAGACCTGATCACAAATACAAAAGTTCTAAGCCACACATTGATATACGAGGTCCTTATATCTCTGGTCAATAGTTATGTGGAAAACTTCGGCGTACCATTCACTACGCACATACTGAAGCCTATATTTGATGACGTTATTTCCGAGTTAGAACAAAAGATGGAAAAACTACATCCTGTGAATGTGGACACCACCATACTTGTGGGTATTTATTTGGTCACCGTATTACCTGCACTTGAAGATAGGATACAGCATGGCGAGTTTTTACAAAAGTAAGTTGAATTAACTACTTGTTTAAGTTTTATAGTCGTTACAAATAACGTAAGCGCGTTGTGTGGTATATGATTGACTAACTCCCAAGGGAACATACTCTCGGGATAAAATCTACACAGGGTTATTTGTAAAACACCGGTAACCTCTCAGGACGGTGTTACTAACATCATAACCAACAACTTTTGTTCTATGACTTTTGAAAATTCATCAGATTTTAATTCATCAGGATGTCATTCAAAAATAAAAAATATTTAAATTGAACGCTCTAAATGTTACGAATAGACTTCGTAACATTTAGAGCGAAGCATAACAAAGCTCATTCTTTTTCTAATGAATTTTCAAAAGTCATAGAACAAAAGTTGTTGGTTATGATGTTAGTAACATAGTCCTGAGAGGTTGCCGGTGTTTTAGAAATAACCCTGTATAACCCATGTACTATTCAGGTCTATAATCGTATCTCTGTGACATAAATCCAGCGGGTCTAAAAACGCCACTTTAGTAGAATCAGCTAGCACATCAAGCTACCCGTCACTGTCAAATTTTCCCAATCAGCCTTGAACTTAATTCTAAAGCGATAAAGATGAAAATGAAATTTGACAGATTGTTGTATAAATAATCCTAATCATTATGATTCCACTAAGGTGGCCTTTTTAGACTCGCTGGGCCGTTCGCCGTGATTGAGTAATTGAGTGTGTAGCGGCATCAATGCCGCCACAAGAAAAACAAACTGAGCAAATCTACATCGCAACAAAACGAACCGCTACGCCATCTATTCAACAAGCAGCAAACTACTATGACAAAATTCTGCATCGCTGTATCAGTTTCCCGTGCGATTTGAACTTATACAACAGTCCGAATAGAACTATCGGGCAGTTGCCCACCGGACACGACAACCGTCCGGTTGGAGGATCCTCCGCGGGACTTAACTCTCCGTTCCACGTCCCTCTTTATAGAGGGCAACACAAATAACCATCAAACAACACCCATGCAAACATCCATCCAAACTATCAGATTAATAATACTAGTTAGAGGGAAGACAAAATTTAAGAATGTTTAGTTCTTGATTTCCTGTCCATTTCCGGCGAAACGTTTATTGAAATAAGTGATAATGGAGTTGGTATAGGAAAAATGCTTGTAACTCAGTTGTATTGCCATCCTTTTCATGAATTCTACATGATTCCCCCGTTTTTATTGTAGATGGATTATGTACAGCAGCATACGCAGTCTTCCAGTCAAGATATTTTCTATTCCATTAAAATGGGTAGCGGAGCACAGAGAAGAGTCCCTCGACTTTTATTTACAGCATCTTAGAGAGTGTAAGTATGGTTGTCTAGCGGTTTCCCGCGGTTCCGTTTCTGTGGCCAGACCATCAGAAATAGTGCATTTTTAAAGGAGTTAAAGTGGTTTATGGGGGATGATGTAGCTTTCAGTAAAATAATGTTCGGAATCGGATCAATTCTTCGCAAGATTACCATCTAGAAACAAACAAAGGCTTTTACGTTATCGTCATATTTTGGCTTAGATAGCAACTATTACATTAATTTTGTTGGTCAATACCAGTTAGCGAAATTAAATTATCGTTCAACACGATGATGCGCGAATATGGAACCGAAAGTGGCTGATAACATTAAACCAGTCACGTAATGTCAGAACTTCGCGATACGTGTCGTATGATGATGACCTCATCTGGTTCAAAAAAGTGACTTGTAAAAGTGATATTCTGAGCAATTTAATAGATATTGAAACTTAAATGTAACTGCAATGATTCGTCATATTTTGTGCAACGCAGCACGATTCCTCAATAATTGTCTGATCACGCTCTGCTTCATATTTCGATATCACAAACTCACGTGAATTTGACCGTTTGGGCTCACACCATAAAAATCGTTAACTATTTTGTTGTTATGTAGGAAGTACGATTCAATGTCTGCATGCTGGTTCATAATAATCATAACTTTACTCAAAGTTCCTTGAAATTCTATTGTCAACTTAACATAAGTAAACCTATTGTCCCTCGACAGTCGCAGCAAGCAGTTGTGAAAGTTCAAGCGGCAATACGATTCGCATGTACATCGCGAATCTGATCACTGAGCTGCTGAATGCGACCGAACTGAGTGAGAAATGCATCGAGCGGCAAATGCTGCCAGCTGTCATGGCGCTGTTGCATGATGAGGATGTGTAAGTTTTCATTATAGAATTAAAACCAATTACTTTAAGGTTAAAAGCCGGATAGTTGCCACACGTTTTGAAATTACTTTTTATCTTTCACTACAAAAAGCAAAATACTTTATTTTTAAAATGGGTAAGGACTTTGGTTTATAATCTTCAAAGTAAAACTAAAAAACACACACACACACATCCACACACACACACGTACACACACATTCTCACATTCTCTTTGATGATTCCAGGGTATAGACGATTTTTGCGGACCTCAAAATTTTGTGACAACTATCTCTTGTATGGGATAGTTGCCTTATTATATAAATGACATTAGGATTGGCCCCGCCGCGAAAAAATACTTTTATCCCGCAAAAACTTTGATCGCACCTTGCCCTCCCCTGCAATCGCACAAACACATAATTATGTAACGTGGTAAACTTAGTGGTAGTTGTAGAGACTCTCGATTGATAAATAAAATAACATGTAATTCATTCGCGAAACTACAGAAATTAAAATTGGGGCAATAAGGAACCTATAAGGACCTATAAGGCCCGCACTCCACCAAAGCTGAGAAGTGACGAGTGCGGCGGAAACGTGTTTTCAAAAACCAATAGAATTTCGTTAATCACACATCTCGACTCCACTCAGCTTTAGTGGATATCACTGAGCGGAGATGTATCATATTTGTAAGAGCGATGGAAGGGGACATGTGAGCTGTTCCTTGGAACGAGCTGGGCCGCGGTACAAGGCGGAGATATGAGCTTTGCCTCGCAAGCTAACGATGGCAGGCAGCGGAGACCACACGTGTGCGGTGTATTCAGCGCACATACTCTACTTTACTCTAGCCAGCACAGCATCTCCGCTACAATTTAGCCAGTACACATCTCTGCACAGTTTCGATGGATACATCCTAGCTGAAGAACATCTCTTCTCGTCTCTGCTTCGAACATCTCCGCATGTCTCCGTTATTGTGGAGTCTGGGCCTAACTCAAGAAAATGTAAAGATCATTCAATTACTCCTAAACTGGGAAAGGCCGTCAGTGAATGGGTGTTCTTTCATCTATAGACTCAAAAATTATAATTTAAGGTATCATTAGAACAGCTCAAAAGTACTTCCTGGGTATGTAGCTCTGCTACCCCCCATTTAAAGAAAGCTGTTGGAAGCAGCACGTACAGAGCGGTTCTCACTGCAGAAGCCCGCATGGCATGGAGACGCGTCGTATGTGGCCGCGATCCTCAGTAGTGAGGGAACCAGTAAGAAGAAGAATCCTGGTTTAAATTTTTAACACGGGGCCATGATTGTCCGATTTTTATAAGGATCCGATATTTTTGGGTATGTATATAAAAAAAAACTTTTTACAAAAAAATACAACCGACTTCCAAAAAAAAACATTTATTTCGGAAGTCGGTGTTTTTGTTACTTTCTTCGTATTTTGACACCGACTTCCGAAATAAATGTTTTTTTTTTGGAAGTCGGTTGTATTTTTTTGTAAAAAGTTTTTTTATTTTTCACTTTTTAGTGGTGCTCCACACCTAACAACACCACTGCAAAATCGCAGAAAAGCAAAATACGCAATTTCGATTATCAAAGAATCATCTAAATAGTCAAATTCCAGGTATTTCGATTTAAAATCCAAAGTTCGTAACCGATTTTGATATGATTTAAATGGGACCAATCTGCAAGTATATCTTCATAATTGACGGAGTAAAAAACATAAAAAAAAAAAAAACATACAGCCGAATTGATAACCTCCTCCTTTTTGGGAAGTCGGATAAAAAGAGGAACCACCGTCGAAAACTTTTGGTTGGTGCAAGACAGCTGTAAAAAATATTAACTTGCTAATAATTTTGAAGGTCTGTCCGTGAAGAAGCTATCTCCTCCTGGGGCAGCGTGACGCGAACATGTCTGATCCGTGGGTTAGACTGTGAGACTCAGTGCTGGGCGCCTGTCGAAGACATGCTGGGGGGGAACCAGGCGCTCACTGTGAAGGAAGCCGCGAGAACCGCTGAGGCGTTGGCGTTGCTCGTGCTGCCTACGGTGGATAACCATGCGGTTTCCGAGAAAGGTACGTGACAATAAAGAGCAATGACTTCCCATGGGTTAGACTGTGAAGCTCAATGCTGGGCTTTTTGGAACGATAGGATTTAGGGAGTTTTTTGATAGTTCGACCGAGTGGTGTCCATGTCTGGCAATTGTAAGCAGGGGGCAAAAAACTCAGAAACAAGTTTTCAGAGGGCATTGTCTTTTAGAAATATTAAAAAAAAATCACAAGTCACACAGTCGAGTTGATTCCTTCATAATATCGTATCTTACTTGTGTCCAGCGGTCTCCCTGCTGTGCGTGGTGTGTCGCGGCACGCTGTCGCGCGAGCTGCTGGGCGCGCTGACGCCGGGCCTGCAGCTCGCCGTGCACCACTGCCGCCACCACCCCGCGCTACTGCCCGCGCTCAGGTACAGTACATCCCAGAGTCGCAGTGCGTGGTGTGTCGCGCGAGCTGCTGGGCGCGCTGACGCCGGGCCTGCAGCTCGCCGTGCACCACTGCCGCCACCACCCCGCGCTACTGCCCGCGCTCAGGTACAGTACATCCCAGAGTCGCAGTGCGTGGTGTGTCGCGCGAGCTGCTGGGCGCGCTGACGCCGGGCCTGCAGCTCGCCGTGCACCACTGCCGCCACCACCCCGCGCTACTGCCCGCGCTCAGGTACAGTACATCCCAGAGTCGCAGTGCGTGGTGTGTCGCGCGAGCTGCTGGGCGCGCTGACGCCGGGCCTGCAGCTCGCCGTGCACCACTGCCGCCACCACCCCGCGCTACTGCCCGCGCTCAGGTACAGTACATCCCAGAGTCGCAGTGCGTGGTGTGTCGCGCGAGCTGCTGGGCGCGCTGACGCCGGGCCTGCAGCTCGCCGTGCACCACTGCCGCCACCACCCCGCGCTACTGCCCGCGCTCAGGTACAGTACATCCCAGAGTCGCAGTGCGTGGTGTGTCGCGCGAGCTGCTGGGCGCGGTCGTCGTGATCATTTTTTATGGCAAAACCGGAAAGCGCCCTCTGACGACGCGATTTAGCATTGGAATTTGTAATACATATCTACAAATTAATGCGACGATCACGTATTCGCGCGATGACCGCTTTTTATTAGGACGGCCTATGTGTATGTATTATTTTCACAGCCGCGTAAGGAATAAATAGTTGATGGTTTGCGTTATGTGACCTAATCGTAAATGTAGCGTGAAAATGTGACGCGAAACGTTTGTAAAACATTTGGATTATCAGTGTCAGCGCGTATTCGTAGAAAAATCTGCCCTAAATCTATTAGATACTTTCCTACCAACAGAAAACTCGAAGAAGGCGTGCAAGCTCCAGCCTTATCCCAATACAAAGCCGCAATAGAAGCCCTAATCCACAACGTAGCGGGCACGGGGAGCGCCGCCGACATAATCCGGGAGCCTCCGCCGCGACCCAACACCAACCTGCAAGCGGCGCAGGAGGTCGGCCGGCGGGTCACGCAGATGTTCCAGCAGTCAAAGTCCAATATGAACCTACAGAATATATTCAAGAAGAAAACTTAGCGCTGTTTTTACAAAGAAGGATTTTCTGTGGAGGTGTCACTAACATAAAGTTGCGTTTGTCTGAAGACTATCTATGTACCTAACCATAGAGAAATCAATTTAAGATACGCCTGTGATTGTCCGGTCTGACTGACTGCGTGAGTATACACAAAACAATAAAGACCATTGTCCACTTCTATGTCTGATGTGCACGGACAGGTTACCCCTGTTAGATTTTCGATTCACTTATGCGCAGAGTGGCCGTAGAACGCAGTGGACGATGTCGCCTGTACGGTTCGTATTTTGGTGAGGTCAAACAGATTGACCTTGGTAGCCTTAACCCCAGTGCGGAGTGAACGAAGCGAAAAGTGAGGTGAGGCATGACGTAAGCCAAAGTCAGAAATGTCCGTAAAATTGCAAATCATATTCCAATATTTTGCAGAATAGTGCTGAGCTGTTGTTCGTCAGTGATCAGAGTTTTCGTATCGATTCGCGTCCACTAACCAAATGATATTATGTCATGAACTTTTCGTGTTTTGCGGTGAACTCATCATGTTGCAAACATTGGGCGATAAGTATTTCAATACCTACAGTTATCAGATAAAGAGCATGCAGAGGGTTCGTTGCAAAACCAATCACAGTTAGTAAAAATGAAAATAATTAAATAACAAATAATTTTATTCGTGTTGTAATTGTAACACAGATAAACAGGAAAAAGTTTATTTAAAATAATATTACCGCATCAATGTTTCCTGATAACGTAAACAATAAAACCAATACATTTTATTATGCCATAACATTTTTAGTATTAATATAAAAGTAAGGGAATGCTTTACAACCTTATGCATGACATAAAATAATCTCCCAACACCACATTTTAGAAGCTTTTTGATGTTACTATTTTATTACTAAGTCAGTTGAAAAAGTTCGAAATTATACATTCCTATTGATATTACTCCTTTACTCTAATATCATTCTTTAGTTATTGAAGAGTATTATTTAAATGTACATGAATGATGGGAAGGTCCCGAGTTAAAACCAGATTAAAACACAAATCAGGTAAATCAGTAGGTTTTTTTAAAATCTATGTTTGTTTAGGGGCTTATTGCTAAAAGTGGCCACTTTTAGCAATAATTGCTGTTTTGGCTATTTAGCCATGAGTTATGTATTAAAAATAGCTGTCAAAAAATAATAGATACATTTCTTCAGTGCACTACAGAGCGGTTTTTTATCTACGTGTCTTAAATTTAACACAATTAATAAAAAACGATTGGCGGCGCTATTGGACGGAATACACACTCTTAAACAGTATTGGTTTATGGTATTACTTAATATTTAATTAATTAGAGTTATTCGTGGAGGGCCATAATTAAATGGCACAACTTTTTAATAATATCCGAAGATGGTACAGATAAGATGGATTGGATTATGCCTACATCTAACTTATTTATTTTAAATTCCTTCATGAATAACTCGCGTTCTACACCGTTCCGAGCACACTCCATCAGCAAATGTTGCACATCCTCGATTTGATTACAAACTGTGCAATTAGGAGAATCAGTTTTTTTCATAAGAAATGAAAACTTTGCCGATGGATAGTGCCCAGAACGGAGTCTTAATATCAATTTAACATAATTTCTATCAAATTTAGTATTCTCGAACCAGGGAACACGAGATGGTTGACCTTGAATCAGTTGGTATAATATGCTGTTATGATTATTGTTTACCTGGTCTAATAATGCTAACTTATTCATATTATCGTCTCGACCTAAACTTTGCGCAAATATTTCAGGAAATCGGGCTTATTTTCAACACCAAATGTAAAAATGCACATTTAAGTAGTACTCTTTCAGAAGTACTTAATTAGTATTATTTAGTAATTGTTTTAGCTTAGGATAGTACAAATTAGTGCAATATACAACTCGTTATGACATTTTTGTTAATTATTTTCATTATACAATGTACTTAACAACTTATCTTTAAATGGATCATTAAGTGTGCCTATCCAGAGTTTGTGAGAATAGTAATGGTATCTCTGATACATGACGGCATCAGGTATAGCAAATAATTTTATATTAATAACATTATGCATATACATGTAGAATGGGAATAACATTACGCTATTTTCCGCTATCTGCAAATATTACTTCAGCATTCGAGCCGCATCGTTTCAGAGATCTCATTCACCCTAGCTACTGTGGTGCTTCCTCCTCACTATAATATTAATTAATGTATGCTCTTCGTATGTACGATTTTATCTAACCATGAACACATGTGATAATTTATTTTACTGTATAATATTATATGCCTACTATCAATAATAAATACTCGAACTATATTTTAACACTGAATGTCGTAGGTATACATAAAGTTAAAAATAATACTTCAAACTACCTAATATTAAATTCACTGTATAGTGTTTATCCTCGAGTATGTTAGTAAGTTCTCGTTGAATAGTTGAATCTCAAGCATAAATGTTATTTATTAGGCTATAGCATAGTAGGTACATGTTACATGTATGGTACTCTAAAACACGCTGGGGGATGAGATGGGAAACAAAGTGCTTTGTATGAACACATCAGTGATTGGCACACAAACATTATCGGTTGTGTTAACATTTGTGAAATATATAAATTTTATTTTATAAAAAAAAAACGCTTTTTATTTCTCTCTCTTGACATCAACCTAAAAAGTAGTATCATACTCCATCCCTCACTTTCCCTACTCCATACTTTCTCCCATCTCTCTCGAAATTTAGTCAGGCGAAAGCGTAGCTTTTCACTAGATTTCAATTCCCGGCTGCAGCAGTTTACTATCTGATCACACAATACAAGATCTGCCTAGCCTTGTTCAAATATGTGGATTGGCTTCCAGTCTACACGCATCTGAATAGTAGTATTTTGTTTGACCTTATAACTATGTAAATATCCAACAAGCTTCCACCACAGAAATTGATAAATAAGGATAATAGTATGCGATGTCAAACAGCATACTATTATCCTCATTTACCATTAGTTAAAATCCATATAATGATTACACTCCCGTCTAACAAACCAAAGCGTAAGGCAATAGGGAATATGCATGAAAACAATATTTATTATCTACACATTATATCTAAAAATATACAAGAATATTATACTAACAGTGAAAATAGAATCAAAATTGCTCGAAAAATAAAGGAGATATAACTATTTTAAACAAATAGGTATAGGTAGTATATGTGTCCCTCTCACAAAAACGCTGTTTTATAGGGCAGCTGTATAGGCGTCATGGAATTTGACGTCAATGTTCATATCGGACTTCTCTTTCTAATTGAAGCGATGAAGTTATAAATCTTTAAAGATTTATAACTTCATCGCTGATGAAGGTATTAAAAAAATAATGACACGGTTGTTTTCTGGAGCTAATAGGTAAGTATTTCATTTTGCAATTAAAAAAATCGCATGCATATTCCCTATTGTCTCTATCGTCGATTACACTGTCGGCGAGCCGTCTCTTACTACTAGTTGGTCGCAGTGACAAGAGCTATCAAAGATTGTACTCGCTAAGCGACACTCGCTTGGCGGTTAAAACTCAGTAATCGCCCATCGCACAAAGCACTCGCGATCAGCGACTAAAACTTGATATTCCAAACGAGTTGGCGAGCAGCGAGTGAAGTTTCAATAGTTTGATGGTGAGTTCTGGCCGCCCAGCGAGAATCGCCGAGATAGTGTCGCTGCGCGAGTGCAATCTTTGATAGCTCTTGTCGCTGCGATTAACGACGGCAATGTAAACAGCCTGCTATCAAATATGTGTCTCTTTTACTCAAATGAGATCGATCTTTTGCGCGCTGGTTGGCGAGTTCTGACCGCCAAGCGAGTACAATCTTTGATAGGTCTTGTCGCTGCGACTAACTGGTGGTAAGAGCCGGCGCTTGTCGGCAGAATGAATAGCAAGCTATCGAATATTAATATATGTCTCTTTTGCTCACACGAGTTCTATATCTTATGTCCCTTTCCTTATATATTTTATCCCTCGGCGATCAAGTACCTAGTCGACAGCTTGTTGCTTCCTTGCCGGTGGTGAGACAAGTGCCTTAGTGTCAATTCATATTTGCGCATCGAAGCGTAAATCTGAAACTTAATACAGCAAATTCACCCTTATCTCTACAACGTAACGCACATGTTTTTCATGAGATAAAATGAGACGCGCGCATTCGATGGAATTCACGCGTCGGAGCGGAAGAAATATCCAAGGTTCAGATTGCCGCTTCTACTGTGCGCTAGTATGAATTGACCCTAAGTCATATGCACTAAACGATCCATGAACATAAAATCATAGTTGTGTCTGACTACTTCCTGAATATTGATAGTGGATATGAGAGATCTCACTTGAAGATGGCGGTTATTGGCGAATTAATGACAGAAAAATAAAATTGATGTTCCTAGGATTCCACAGAAATGTCGTTTGTCCTACCACAGAAATGTGACGCAGAATGATGAAGACTGAGAATTCTTGTTTCGAACAAATGCAAATTACACCATTGACATTTGATAACAATTTCAAAGTTAATCAAACACAACTATTTTCGGTTGAAAACAACAGCCACAATTAATAGTGACCTAACATTATTTGGCCACAAAAAATAACCACCATCACATTGATAACACAAAAGTTGGGCATGGATTCATTGATATTAAAAAACATAAATAACGAAAAAAATTGTACTTTATTTCGTGTAGTATGTACTAGAGTAATTTAACATAGAGAATAATAATAATAAAACATTTTTTGTGAGTAATATCACTTGCGTTCAGTCGTTTATTCCTTCTTCTTCCTGGGGCGCATGCAGCATACGGAGCTGGTGTCCAGCATGTTGTAGTTAGCGTCACCCTTGTTACGGGACTCAATGAACTTAGCGTGAGTCTCGGGGGACAAGTAGTACTGCTTCACTGCAGGGACCACCTTCATAGCTTCAATGTAGGTCACCTGGTAACAATGTATTAAGATTTAACACAATCCTTAATGAAATATACTTTAAATTATGAATTATGGAGAATTTAAAATGAAGACCGGCTAAAAAGTCACATTAATGTTTTAAAGTTTTAAATCAGTACCAGGCAAGGAGTATTTAAAGTTTACGGAAAAAAAAGTTCTGCTTCAAATTCTTAATTCAGAAACCTGCCATTAGTCCAGTCGGTTGAAATTTTGTACCTGATTGTTACACTAGTTAAGAGTGGTGATTTATTCTACAAAACCTAATTATTCCTTAAAGTTCATGTTCTTTATATTATAATGATCTAACACACTAGTGACTACTTTTCATAACTGAAAATCAAAGTGACTCACCAATAATTCATATTTTGTCTTGGACAATTCAAATTCTGTTTTTCCAATTAATGGCAAGGCCTCGAAACGTTCTAAGAACGGGAACAAAGTATAGTCCACCAATCCAGGGTAGTCTCCATGTAAGAACTTGGTGCCACGTTCCTTCAGAGTTGCCTGCAGGGCTTCAAGACCCTTGTGGAAGTCCTCTACATGTTTCGGCTGCAGAGCTTGGGCATTGTAAGCAGCTGTGTAAAATGCTGTTTGAGCCTGTAAAAAAGTTAGACCACAATATTTTAGTTTGCTGAATCAATTTTTGTATTGTTGACGTATATGGAGGGCATCAGGGCAAGACAGTATTTTCTATGTTTTTTAATATTATCAATAATTTCATTTGAAAGCACCAAGTTATTAAAATAGGTGATGAGAATGCTTACCGCTGCAAACAGTTCAACAATGATTTTATCTTCAGCCCTGCGCAGTGGGTCTGTTGACTGCAGAGGTACATCGGGGTACTTCTCATCCAGGTAGAAGTTTATGATGTTGCTGTCAAATATGCCTTTACCCTCTTCATATTCCAAGGCTGGTACAGTACCTTGAATGAACAAAAATAATGTTTTGTAAGTTTTACAGACAGTTAAAAAAGTAGTATAATCAAGTATAATTCGTGGCAGACCTTGGTATGGGGGTAATTTTCTTTTAAGAGTATTAATAATTTAAATGAATGCTAGAATAAGCTCAGGGACATTGAATATTTGGTTCATTCAAGTAAAACATTACCACCAGCATTATCATATTTATATTGGTGGATTTTCAATTTCATATAAAGGTTCGGACAAGACAAAGCACAGTCACTGTTGGACTGTAAAGAAAATTCCACTCTCTGTCACTGGGTCTCAAGTAAGCTCTCACAAATCTCACGACACATTTTATGCAAATACCCTGCAACATTCTGATTATTTTGGAAGGTAATAACCTCCGTTTTTGAAGTAGGTTAAAAATATGCAATAAGGGCTTACCTTTAGGGCTGTAGTTGAAAACCCACTCAGGTTTGTGGTCCAAGTTAACGAATACTGTATCGTATTGCAAATTCTTAGCATTCAGCACAAGAACAGTCCTCTCGGCATAGGGACAGAATCTCATCGCAAAAACGCGAAGTTTTCCGCTGTTGTAAGCAGGGAGAGCATCGCCTGATAAAAAAACAAAAGAGGTTAATTTTATCACGAACTTTTTCATCTAATACCAATACGATAATTTTATTTGTTTGTGATTAAGTCGGCCATAAACCAGAAACGTACCGGTTTGTAAATGCTTTTCAGACATGTTGCTGGAGAATTTTTATATAGAATTTATTGTATTTTATTAATGCGTCACTTGTTAGCACTAGCTCCACAAATCGCAGCGGTTTTACTTTTGAAGTGGTCGGCCGGGCCTTCAAAATATATATAGGTATTATCCTCTGCTGTCCTCTCACTTGATTTGACACATGTGTGTTGCCCACTGACTAACTCAAAGTTCCTCTCAGGCTAAAAATACACCCTAATAAATCAGTTTTAATATAACGAATGATTAATTTCGTTTTAGAAGGTGAATGCTCCAACCAGCCCGCGAAATTAAAAATTTCTTGCGTTTTTTGCAATTTGCACGCCAGTGCTAAGTTGTGTGTTGATTAAAATATCATTCGAGGCTGTAAGACGTAGGTATGTAGTTACAGAATTATAATCATCATTAATTCATCGTAATTTCAAAATTTCATAATTATTTCTCGTACGTTAATAAAAAAATATTAATAGGTATCACTTGAAAGTTCGTCATAAACCGTCCGTAAACCTAACACATAAATATTTTCCTTAATTTATTGGTAAGAACTCCTCACCAGGCAACACTTTTTCAATATTGACAATTGCCATGACTTAGCATATTGTTTTTTTGCCCACAAGAATGATGAGTCAATAAACAACGAATTGAATACTTTGCCTTTGGCACACCATGACAGACGCGCAAATTGTGGGGCAGGGGGATGTCAAAGATATGACCAGTCGCCAGCACATCAGGCTATCCGAAACTGTCAAATTTTCCCAATCAAATTAGTAGCCAATATCTTTAGGGATAAAGTTGAAAATCTAACAAAGAAATTTGACAGATTGTTGCAGCTTGATGTGCTGGCGACTGTACAGACGCCAGCACATCAAGCTACAACAATCTGTCAATTTCTTTTGTCAAAGATTTTCAACTTTATCCCTGCACAATAAGGTTCAAGGTTGATTGGGAAAATTTTACAGTTTTGGGTACCTTGATGTGCTGGCGACTGTACATTACCATTAAATTTCCAAACGTCTTTTATAATGCGCACAGCAAAGGAGTGGAACTCTCTGCCTGCATCTGTGTTTCCGAAAGCTTACAACCCTACTCTTTTCAAAGTTAGAGTGAACAGGCTCCTTCTGGGTAAGCTCGCTTCATCGTAGACTTTGTCTCTGTCATCTCTGACCAAGACTAGAGTCAACAGCGAAACCATCACAAATAAAAACAAATAAAAATAAAACTACCTACCTACATAGGTACTTATATGGTAAACTGAGGAACTGCGCTCATATGATGCTTATGAGATGAGGATTCGGAATAGTGATAAACCACATCTAATTCGCGTGAATTAATGTATTTATTTATTTATATTTCAAGGACAAACTTACAATACAAAGCCTCAGGATGTGGTCTATCAGTCAACGAAGGGTGGTGAAAAGATAAACTGATATTTCAGGTTACTTTTTAAGGAAACGGAACCCTATTACTATGGCTCCACTGTCCGTCCGTCCGTCCGTTCCGAGTCCGACTCGCAATTAGCCGGTTTTTCATTCGATAGGTAGGTAGGTATCTATCTCATTTGGAAAACCAATGTGTGTTTGCAGGAGGTTGTAAGAAGGTGCCCTGCATAAAATCTTAATAAAACCATCGATATGCCTGTTATCAACTTTTTTACATGACTGCAAGTATTTCACTAGTTAGACCAAAGTTGCTAAATGTTGTGCAATAATTTTTTCCTATCTTTTAATTCAATAGGTCAAAGGGCATCTATATTTTTTGTTTTTTTAAATATTGCCTATTTATTTATTTTATTTAGAAATAAATCAATTGCACTGAAATGTTTATTAGAGTAATTTCTATTGGCCGATGCGAAAAACATAAAGGTAGACCGGCGAGGCGAGGCGTGGATTGGATGAGCGAGAATTGAAACTTGTATGGCAAAATTGATATCCACGCCCTGCCCATGTTTGGTGTTTTTACACCAAAGATGGGGTCTAGATGCGCGAGGAAGTGCGTGGCGAGAATTTAAATATTTTTTTGTGCATGAACTTTAGAGTATTTATTTACTGTCACGCCTGACTGTTGTGCCTCGCGGGTCAGCGCTTGACCAAGAGAGACCGAGCGGGTTCTCGATGACTGGTGCGAGATTTGTATATTCGTTGGACAGTAAATAGATACTCTTTTCTTACAGCGATAAAGTTCATTATTGTACTAATAAATATTTCAATTCTCGTCACGCACATCCAGACCTTTTACACCTAAGGTGGACAGGGCGTGAATCGATATTTTGCCATACAAATTTCAATTCACGCTCATCCAATCCACGCCTCGCCTCTCCTGTGTAAAACCACCTTAAGACCTGTTAGGTTATTTTTTGTCTTTCAATCGGTTCGATAGTATTTCGATTCTTCAATGACTGCTTTAACGTCTAAAAAATATCGGGTAGGTATATTCTGCCGTTAAAGATTCAATTTAGCAAAGTAAAGCACTACAATTAGAGGAGACAGCATAATGAACGTGCAATTTTTATTCAGAGTCATTTCATTGGTTCCATTAGTCTAATTGAATTAGAAGCACTCGGTATGCTAGTGTTAGGATATAAGTCATTGATGTTAGGAATATGTTTGAATGAATTCTGGAAATCGCTCAGTCATGCTATTTAAAAACGAATGACTAGGCAGGCAAGGTAAGCTTTATAATGTATGAATGAAACAAACCGTAGCCAGCTGCTATGATTCCCACAAAATTCTAAGTGGTTTTTCTAACTTAAAGGCTATATGATTGTAGGTAATATAGAACAGTAAAGTTATATGAAATATTTTTCCTAAAAAATAATTCAAACCTACGTAAAGTTACTTTAGGTATTTTGCGGACGCTGACGTGTTAAAAACATTTTAAGGGTTCCGTACCCGAAGGGTAACAAGCGGAACCCTATTGCTAAGCCTCCGCTGTCCATCCGTTTTGTTTGAGATTTTATCTTTTCGTGACTGATCCAGATTTGTACACGAGTTTAATTGGATACCTACTATTAGGTACTATTACCTGGGTATAGTAGGTACCTATTCCGTTCAGTCAGACAGTGACTTTCATCATTTTCCATATTACCTATTGAAGTCATCTTAGACATCATTTCTCCTCGAATTGAACAATCATTGAACCAGTAACGGCGATACAAATCTTTGTTGCGCTTGTTGTTATTAGGTAGTCAGAATGATCCATACATCTATAGATGACATAATAGAAGATAAGTATCTACATAATATTTGGAGCTTCCTACAACAGCAGCCAATGACTTTCATTTTTATATCCTACTTATCATCCTATATCTTTATTACACGTTCAATTTCTGTGTATTCACGTCTAACAGAACCAGTATTTTGGTACGATCGCGAGATTAAACACGGCAAAGTTGAAATGTGATGTGACTTAACAAACAGGCAGAATTTAGCAAGTCATCATCGTAGCCATAGTTTTTGATTTTGTCGAATCATAACACACAGACATTTGGCAGTGTTATATAGGTACCTAGTCGGTATGTTATCGTCAACAGTAAGCTTCGCTTTGCATTTATACTCCTCACTTCAAGGAGTGCAGACATTCAGACGAGCACTCGGATACGTTTTGCCTTACACAACCATGGCTCCAGTCAAGATCAATTTTAACACAAAGCACCTCACAAAAGGTTAGTGTTATGTTATTAATGTACCTAAAATATTATAATATCATTACATATTAGGTATATAGTCTCTGGTAGATAAGTGAACTTATTAAAGATAAACTAAAACAACAATGTTTGATAAAAACAAGTCCTCAGAATAATCTTTTGGTAGTGTTTATGTGGATTTATGTGGCTTATATGTCAGAGATATTCATTTAATTACGTTCATACATACTTAGAACTGAAAATAAGATACTAACTAGGTACAGTGTTTTAAGTCTAGGACTTTGAAGTTTATTGTTTATTTATTTTGGTAATTAGCTACAATTTTTGTAGCAGGTCAACTCTGCTAGGCGCGTAATTTAAAAAGTAGGAATTTAGTTCTATATCTAATTAACTTCGTTGGATTGGATTAAACTTATAGCTAATTGTTTTAAAAACTAATTGTTCTAAGTAAAAAGTAGAGCTTAAGTAAATAGTGTACCTACCTTTAATAGTTGCCGCGTTTTTTATCCCTGGAATATTTAAGTAAAATGTGACTCTACCAGGGACATATTTAGCCAAATAATTAAAACGGAAAACCAGTTATTTAAGACTCAATCAAGTCACAAGCTTGCGTTGAATTATAAACAAAATTTTATGGAAAATCGTAATATTATTTTTTAGAAGAACGTACCTACATAAGTAAGGCACTTTGGTGCTACCTCCTACGTGTCCTACGCTCTACCTACTCAGCAAATTCACAACCACTTTCAGTTCAATAAAGTACTTACCTACATTGACCCACATACATTTATTGACTTTCTTAAGATCAAAATCAGAAATAATGACATAAAGCTGTCCTGAATCGACTCCTATCGTGATCCTTTACGTTTTCTAATAATGAAAATCAGTTCTTAATTTATTGTTCTAGTATCTACGAAGAGATATTAGGGTAAGGTCAATGTACTTTATTGTACGTTTATCTGGAACCGACTTTAGTTCCGTCGAGTGTGGTGTCGTGAAAGGGTCAGTCTTCTGACCACACCACACTCTTAAATATTTAGAAATGTAGGTACAATTAATAAAAATAAAATGTACAGAAGGTACAATCAGCGAAGTCAGTTAACTCATCGTTATGAGTTTCAAAAGAGATTAATGAATGAAAACTTGCTGGAAATTACCTTGTTACGAAATAATAAATAAACAATGCAACGGTGGAGAACGGTGATCTCAGGGTCTAGCTAAATAATGTATTTTTTGTTGATGAAATCGTTTATTTTACCTTAATTTTATAATAAACTTCTATAAGTATCATAGAATAATTTCATTTTTGTCAATGTAAAAATAAAATATTAGATATTAAAACTTAAGAGAACGGTTATTTTTTTACATTTTTCGTCAAAAGTTGAAAACCATGACGCATAAAAAATAAGAAATAAAAATGAGAATGTGCAAATAGCGGACCCAATTCAGTTGCTGTTGCAAAAAAAAAATATATTTTTATGTTATTCTTATTTACAAGATAGTTGAGCAAACGTCATCTAAAACTGTTAATAATTTCAAGTTGATAGCATTAGTAGTTTTTGAGATATCCGGCTGTGACAGACGAACAGACTTAGTAACACTATACCATTTTGGTGGTGTGGCATTTTAATCATTTGTCGATACTAGTTTTTTTATTAGGTTCTTAACATTGAATGTAGGTACCTTTTATACAGTGAAAAAACTGTATTGAAACTGCCTTCCTACTGCATAGTCGGCTTGTACCTAATCGACGTGCTGTTAGTGCGCAGTTCTATTCTAACTACATCAATATTCCAATTTAGCAGCTGACTTGCAGCTTCAGAAGAGATTTATGAATGAAAACTTATTTATAAGGCTCTTAACATGCATCTAAACAACTGCAATTTAGCAGTTGTTGTGCTGCACAACTTGTGCAGTTCACATGCAGGCCATCTGAGTTTAGGGTCTCAGTGCCACGCCACAGCAAAAGCTGCGTGCACATTGCAGCAATGGGGACTTAGACTTGCAGCTTGCGCAGTGGATGGCAATAGACTATGCCTGCAACATGGAACGATGATGAACATAACCTTCGGGGGATACCTACAGACGTTTAACAAGTTCATTTGTCCTATGCAGGTGATCCCATCCCCCCGTTCACGGGCAAGCTACGTGTCTACAATATGCGCTACTGCCCCTTCGCGCAACGCACCATCCTCGCTCTGAACGCGAAGAAGGTGGACTATGAGATCGTCAACATTGACCTCCAGGACAAACCTGAGTGGCTGCCCACCGTTAGTGCCTTTGGTAAGTGAAATTCTTTAGTATGATGTTAGGGCTTGCTTTTATGCTCGATCATCACAGTTTGCATGAGCTGGGTTGTAGAAGCCCGAGTATGGCAAATAGGTTCTCTCTATATTGACCTGGAATGATGTTGGTAGATCTACTCCGGGACAATAAATTGCAATTGAGGGGCCAGTCCTAGCCGTATCGACGGCGCGTTCGTGTTCCACGCGCGCCTCAAAGAGAGTCAGCATCGAAAGGGGCCCGAAAGGGCCGACGCCTGCGGGACTATTCGAAAGAAATACCGCGGCTCCGGAACACAAAGGGCACTGAAGGAACATGGATGGGTTTTAGTCAGTAGAAGTCTGAGTCAGACACTCCTTCTCGCTCCGCCCAGAGCGGGAGAAGTAATTTAATGATTTTCCATCCCTAAAAAAAAGGGCCAGTTCTGACGCGACATGGTTCTGGTATACCAGGGTATGGGAGCCAGGATGGTCCTGCTACTGATCAAGTATATTTTGTGGCGGTATCTAAGATAGCAATTGGATCGTTTCTCCGGGACTCGTCGAGCTTTTGATTTAGCGTTTTTCTGGTGGTCGCCACTGTTGATTCTGGCTTTCGGGTTAAGAATATGTGGCGGGCTTGTTGAACCAATAATCCGACGATTTGTTTTACAAATTGGGATCGGTTTTCCGAGGAGAGCTGTGACTGTCTATCGTGCCACAGTTGGTCTTTCTAGATTTTTGGTTTCAGTTTTCAGTCTTAATTAAGTGTTGTGTTAAGCTTTACCTCTCAAGATTATTGCTCTTATTTTTTTTACTGACTGATCATATAATATTTTGTTTAAAGGCAAAGTGCCAGCACTGGAGATTTCAAAGGGTGTTTCTATCTTCGAAAGTGTGGTGACTGTGGAGTACATAGACGAAGTCTACCCGCAGAGGCCTCTTTTCCCGAAAGATCCTCTGCTGAAGGCTAAAGACAAGATCCTTGTAGAAGCCTTTGGAGGTGTAAGTATTCCTGTTGGGTTTTCATTCCCTATCTTCTTTTTTATTTTTATTTAGGAATGGACTTGCTCTTGACCTCGATCACGCCTTACGTTAAGCGATGGAATGTGGAAGGCAGACAGATTAAATTTGAAAGGGAAACAGACGCTGGCAGAGAGATCCACACTTTGGATGCGCGCATAAAAAAATATGGAGGAGAAGCGCCGAGTACGACAAGTTCTTCATCCTCATACGCTGACCTACCCAACCAAAACCGAGACTTCAGTAGATTCATTTTCCCTCTAGACATAAAACTATTTCTTGTAGGTCTGTCTAAGCCGTAAACCATTATGCGTCTTACCTAACAGTAGGTATGGCGGGTTTACAGAATTAGAATATATAAATAAAAAATCTGTTAGATAAAATTAACAGTACCTACTTGTAAATATAGTTTTGTCTCGATTATGTTTTGCACCTCAACATACAGGTAGCATGATTATCATTTTTACAGTCTAGACAACATGTACTTAAGTTAAATTTAGCCGCCTGCTTGACACTGTCATCAATGGTTTTTTTTATTTATTTTGCTTCTGTTGGAAAAATGATGTTCCATTCATCACAAATCTTGTTTTATAACCCATAACAAAGCATTATCATCAAAACAAAGGAAAATTATTATTCGAATCCTAATTAAAATCTTAACAATTATGAGATTAAAACGACTACTTAATATACAATTCAAGTGAGATTAATAACTTTATCTGTAAATATACTAAGCAGTCCCAGTCAACAAAAATAGACAGCCTATGGAACACTAGTATACCTATCTCCAGCATATCAGCATGCATATCATAAACTGCTAGCGCCAGTACCATACACTGCCAGTATCATATATTATATTATGGACGCATTTAAATATAATATCATAGTTGCCGATGCTGACCCTAAATACGTAGTTACCTAGTAAGTCAGGAGCACTCTTAGCTACCCGATACTTGTTGTCTGGCCTTCAATCGATTGTTTTGCCATGAAAGGAAAAGGAACGTAATAATAAAGCTGACACTACATTTCAGGTCCACGCCTTGTACTTCAAACTGGTAAGAGGACCAGACACCATCACCGAGGAAAACATCGCTGCCTACTTCAGGGGCATTGACATGCTCCAGTCAGAGTTGAAGCAGCGAGGCACCAAGTTCCTGGATGGAGAGCTACCTGGCTTCGCTGACTTCATGGTCTGGCCCTGGTTCGAGAGACTGCTGGTCATCAACAGTGATATTGGAAGGCTGGATGAGAAGAACTATAAGTTGGTGGTGAGTATCCTAAATACACAGGGTGTTTCAGTGGTCATATTAAAGGGAACGGTATTCTGTTCAGAAATAATGTCCTCGTATTTCTAAAACCTGTATTCCTAATATACGTAAAGTAGGTAGGTACGACGTTTAAGTTTTTCATACTCATGTTCGTTACTTCATAGGTGAGTCCTAGGTAATTGATATCACAAATTGCATAACTCTACCTAAGTTATAATGAATATGCCGGTTGATTCTGTTGATATCTCACCGTGATCACCTAGGTGGAGCAAACGACAAGTGAGCTCACTTTTCGTTCACTTCGCCTATGTGTTCACTTCGACATGTTCACAGAATCGCACTGCAGGTATTCAGGTTCAATAACTCGGTTTAAACGTCTTTATAATCAATAACCTTTAAAATCACATGCCTAGCCCTACAAGGTTTGTCGAACCAAATGTGGTTAACAGTATTTAGTATTTTTGTATGATAAGGATCGGTTAACACATATTATGAAATAGCTGTACATACAATGACGGGGCGATATTTTCATTGCACGCTCACTTCACATGTGGTGCGGTTATTATTATCGCGAGTTAAATCTTGGGTAAAATCACATCAACATGTCTTATCTGTTTAAAAATGTATTTCATGCTTAGTCTGCTATTTATCATGATATCAAGCCGTTGCCAACCTTTGATTGTGATCAGCAGATGTTAAATTAAGGCGATCGTTCAATAACACAAGACATGACAATGTTTCTAATCATATAATTGATACCTGCTCCGTAAAGTAGGAACTTTGTTAACCGCATGTTCCGGCAACCGTTGTGCGTGGAGGGATCCTGGCCAAAGTAGGCAGCCTAGAAGCACAGAAGCTTCCAGCATTTTTGGCTATACGATGACCGTTTTAGTGGCATAATATAGACGACAAAACAACAATACGTTATTATTTCTGACAACATTTATTGTCAGCCAAACATATTTTTTTTGGTTTTGCCAACATATCGCAGATAAAGCTTATGTAGTTATTTACCATTTGGTTCCATTGACAGATCGACAGCATACTCTTTACTATAACAAAGTTCATGTTATTAACCAGTCATATTTGTTTGAATTACAGTTGGAATACATCGACAATCTGGCCAAGGACCCGGTCATTGCCGAGTACAGACTACCCGACGAGGCTCTGTTGGCGTTCCAGAGAGCATACAAGAACAAGGTGAAGCCCAACTACGACTTGCTTCTTGAGAAGTAATCACACTGTGATATAAATAAAGTACAATTTCATGTGATTTTTTCTTTTTAGCTTTGTTACTTAACTTGTTTGACAGTATTTGTAAGTATTTTTTAAGCACTAATATTAAATTAAATGTTTGACTTTTAGTAAAAGCTTCATTTGTAATTGATTTCAAAGTTTGTGAAATGAATAAACTGTTTTTTCGTTATGTCTGTGGTTTTACTTTACTCTAAACAACAAGTTTATATGTAAGTACTGCAAAATATATGAATAAAACCGGTCAAGCGCGAGTCGCACTCTCACACGAAGGATTTCAGGCATGGGACCCCCCTTTAATTTGTTTTAATTTTTGTTATTTGTTGTCATAGCGGTAACAGAAATGCACATTATCTAAAAAATCCAACTACCTGTTATTTACAGTTCTAGAGATACAGCCAACGCACAGAAAGACGGACGGACAGTGGAGGCTAATTAATAGGGTACGGAACCCTAAAATTCTAATCACCGATGTTAAAAACCTGTAGTCCAATAATTCTCGGCGATCACATCAAGTAACTGCACCAATTACCGCTCCTTAAACATGGCTGGGCAAAATACATGCTTTGCTTTAAATGAAATACAAATTACAAAATACTGTATCGCAAGTAATTAAAATACGAAATACAAAATAACTTTAAGTAAGGTATTTGAAATATAAAATACAAAATACAGTATTTTAGCTAATTTTAATTGAAATACAAATTACAAAATAAGTAATTTAGACCAGGGGGGCGAGTCTGCTATTGCAATAGTGTCGGAATGGTGGATCATTGATTTTAAAGGTTCCGTAGCCAAATGGCAAAAAACGGAACCCTTATAGATTATCCGTCCGTCCGTCTGTTTATCCGTCCGTATGTCACAGCCATTTTTTTCCGAAACTATAAGAATTATGCTGTCGAAACTTGGTAAGTAGATGTATTCTGTGAACCGCATTAAGATTTTCACACAAAAATAGAAAAAAAAAACAATACATTTTGGGGGTCCCGATAGGTACTTAGAACTGAAACATTATTTTTTTCGTCAAACCCATACGTGTGGGGTATCTGTGGATAGGTCTTCAAAATGAAATTGAGGTTTCTTAAATCATTTCTGTACTAAACTGAATAGTACCATGTACGTAAACTTCCACCGAAAATTGGTTTGAACGAGATCTAGTACGTAAGTATTTTTTTTAATACCGCATATATCGTTAAACGCAACTTTTGCTTATAATATACACCTACAGGTTTGTACGGAACCCTCGGTGCACGAGTCCGACTCGCACTTGGCCAGTTTTTTGCGATTTGTTGCTGCTTTACCATCATTACACTCTCGCGGTTTCGCCTCGCACTCACACTCACGATCGCTAAATGATGGTGAAATGTATTTTATTGCTAAAATGTATTTTGAAGCCTCAAGTATTTGAAATACTAATTACAAAATACCTCGGCGTCAGGTATTTGAAATACGAATTACAAATTACATGTTAAAGAAGTAATTGAAATACAAATACCAAATACGTATTTGTATTTCAATTACGTATTTTAATTACAAGTAATTCAAATACTGCCCAACCCTGTCCTTAAAAATACGAGGGTTGCCCGTCTGGAAGAAAAAAGATTTAGTATTACTGCTGAGTGCTACGCTACGCCGGGTTACGAAAATGCATTGTATGACTACGACGTAGCATGCATCGTAGCGGTAATACCAGGGTCAACTTTCTCTAATAAGTATGCGATATAAAAACCCGGCTAAGTGCACATAAGCCGAAAAAAAAAACATGTTTCTTGTATGGAGGCCCTTTTATAATTATATGTAATTTTATTTATATTTTGTATTTTTTAGCGGCAACAGAAATACACATTAGGAAAATTTCAAGTGTCTACATACAGTCCATAACTTACTAAAACATAATATAACACAAAAATTATATAATCCAAGCCAATATTACAAATGTGAAAGTAGCTTTGTTTTTACATTTTCACGCTTAACGTCAGAGCAACTTTGATGAATTGGTTTACCTACCTAGAGATTTATACTTTGCACCCCGTGAGGACGCCCCTTGAGATAATTTGCAACAATTATGCAGGGGAAGACGCCACGCGCCGGCAAAAGCAGCAGTGCTATTCTGTAACAACATTTTCGTGTCTCGACAGCGGAATCCGAGGTGAGTTTCAAATTCGTATAAATATAAGACCTTATGACGTGTGAAATAAAGTTCACTTTGTATGCTTAGTCACTCAGGTGAAGTCGATATCGAAATGGTTATTTACAGAATAGACTAGCTGGGACCGATTAGTATCAAACCAATATCTGTACTAATATTATAAAGAGGATTTTTTATGTTTGTTTGAATTTAATAAACTTCGAAACTACTGGACCGAATTTGAAAAATTCTTTCACCATTACAATCTATCCCTGATGAACATAGGCTATAGGATATTTTCGAAAAAGTTTGGGACCCGTATGAAAACTTCAATAGTGTAAGGTGTGAAAAAATACTAAAAACGATCCTTATATCGTGTACGCTGCGGAAACTATTGATAATAGAGCAAAATGATGTAGGTAGGTACTACAGTTTTATAGAAGACGTCAATATCTACAAAAAAGTCCGCAAGGGTATATAATATGTATCTAACTATTATGGCTGGTTCACAATGACTGCTTTTTGTTAGAATTATTCAATCAAGTGGTGATTTTAATAGCTTCATCTTTTTAGACGGACCGACCTTGACAATTCAAAAGTGCCTGTAAATGGTTTAATTGAAATAAATGCTTGAGTTTGAGTTTTTGAGTACTATGAATTGTTTCATAATTAATGATATATTTACAGGCAAATTACACTTAAATGTTTAAAAGTTTCGACGGGTATAAAAATACTGTGAGTAAGAAAAATGTTGCAGTTTGTGCGAACTGCCCTACATTTAGTCTATGTACACATCCCATTAGTGGGGAGAAGCAGTTCATGGAGTACCAACTAAGCACGCGCGAACGAAGTCGCGGGCGGAATGCTAGTTGTTTTAATAAAAATTAATCAAGCTTTATTACCGTACGGGTCATTCGCTCACCTAACTATCTTTTGGATATAGCTATTATTGCCTCTGTTAAGAATATTACACTATGTACGTAACCTACATCCAAGTAGGTACTAGGGTAGTTCGCATAAAGTTGATAAACATTGTAAACGTTATCAATTACCAAAGTGGTGAACCATAAAAGAGGGGTACGGCCCTCCATATGTACACAAATGTAACCTTCGTTATTTTTAGACTTTTTCCTATATCGATCGTGTCGCCTAATGAACGAGGGTAGATATAAAATCTAGAGTCTTTAGTACCATGAATAAAAATCTCTACAAAGTAGTACTTGTAATTCGACATTTGTCAGCAATTGATAGGGGGCCAAAATGCAACAAATTGATCCCCTCATACGGAGGGGCGAAAATCAATAGTGTTCGAGATTTTGAAATTTTAAGGGTATACTAACCCAAACTAATATTAACCCAAAATTTTATATTTGATTCCATTAAAAATTTATATTATATATACATATATCCTTGGACATTAATAATAACTTAATACTTACTACAAAATGATTGAAATGATTTGTGATTTAAGAATAATTTCTTACCATCTTGCCGTAGTTTTACTAAATAAATAAAATAATACATCTATTTATTAATCGTAACGTAGACGACTTTCGCTTCGCGGGGCTCCTATTTTTGGTTGGTTAAAAAAATCCCTTTCTAACTAACCTGTCCGAGTCGCAGTGCCCCAAGCTCTGCTGGACAAATAACTACGAGTCTTATTTTATGACTTTTACCGACGAGAGTAGTGATTCATTAATAACAACTGCTTAAAGTTCTGAATTTATATTTTATACTAGCTTCTGCCAGCGACTTCACCAGCGTGATCCCTAAGGAACATAACAGCGGTCTTGGTGGATGTTAAGAGAAAACGCGGGCGGAGAGATTTTGTATGTAAATAGTCATAATTCGAGGTTTGGCGCTCGCCTGTTTCCTTCTTCAATATTGGACAGAGAAATAAAAATAAGAATATATTTTGTGTCGCTATGTGTTCTTTTTTGATGATATATTAAACGTAAAAGCACTAGGACCCTCAAAACATGCTCAAAATTGTCAAATAAACTGCTGTCAAAAGAGCCTTACTGAACAAGTTTGGCAACTATTAATGAATAGAGAAAAACATAGGGGCATAGTTTATATCCTTCTTATTCAGCTTGTGTAATATCTATTGAATCGATTTAATATTGGAGGAGGAAACAGGCGAGAGCCAAATCTCGAAATATAACTTTTTACATACGAAGTCTACAAGCCCACATTTCCTCTTAAAGGCACCAGAGCATCTTAACATACACTGCACTTCGGACATTCACAGTAACATACATATATATATTTACTACGAGCTAACCATTTAAGTACTCATCGTGGTCCGACACGCACTTGACCGATTTGTTTATCTAATCTGCCTGATACGGTACTCATATCACTAATAGGTAATTCTGATTTTCTGATTCAAGGGGGGCAATGACAAAGAAAGAGGCGCCAACTTTTAGAAAATTCCGTGGGTACTCAGCAACTTATTTATCTCTCCTGTAACAAAACTGGGCCAGAGCTGAAAAATATTTACAAAGAGATTCTATACGAAATACCCGCAATGTGTCTATAAAGAAAAGATTTTTTCTATGGATTATAATTTCATGGTACTTTTGTTTTCTATGGATAATTCTAGAGCTCGAAAATTTTGCATCTCGGCTAGATTAGCTTATAAATGTTACGTTGTAGTTTATGCAGAAAGAATTAATACAATTTACAATGCAAAAGCGAGTGCGGTTACTAAGCCTCCGCTGTCCGTCCGTCCGTCTGTCTTTCAGCGGGCTGTATCATAAGAACCGTAAAAGATAAACAATAGGAAATATGCATAAAAAAATATTTATTATCTTAACACTTTATCTAAAAATATACAAAAATATATTCCTAACAGTGGAAATAGAATCAAAATTGCTCGAAAAACAAACGAAATATAATTATTTAAAAAAAATATATCTGTCCCTCTCGCGAAAACGCTGTTTTCTATGGCAGATGTATAGACGTCACGTAATGTGACGTCAAATTCCATGTCGTACTTCTCGTTCTAAAAGTAATCTTTGAAGCGTTAATAACTTCATCGCTGATGAAGATATTTAAAAAATATCTAATATTTTCTAGTGTTTACTGGAGCTTATAAGTAATTCATTTTATAAATAAAAAAATCGCGTGCATATTCCCTATTGTTTTTTTTTAGATTGTGTAGGTATTTCTATTGCAGCTATGACGACAAATCATAAAAAATAAGGTTTATAGTACGGAACCTTTCGTGTGCGAGTCCGATTCGCACTTGGCCGGTTATTATTAGAAACTCAGTAGGGACCAAGACTCAGTAGGACGTAACAAATTAGTATGTACCTTAGGAGTTTAGAGGAAATTAGGAGGGACTTTTTTGAAGTTCGTCATTTTCGAAGTTAGAACATGAAACAATGTACCATCGTTTTTAGGGTTCCGTAGCCAAATGACAAAAACGGAACCCTTATAGATTCGTCATGTCTGTCCGTCCGTCTGTCTGTCTGTCTGTACGTCCGTATGTCACAGCCACTTTTCTCCGAAACTATAAGAACTATGCTGTTGAAATTTGGTAAGTAGATGTATTCCGTGAACCGCATAAGGATTTTCTCACAAAAATAGAAAACAAACTATAAATTTTGGGGGTCCCCATACTTAGAACTGAAACTCAAAAATTTTTTTTTCATCGAACCCATACGTGTGGGGTATTTATGGATAGGTATTCAAAGATGATATTGAGGTTTCTAAAATTGTTTCTTTCTAAACTGAACAGTTTGCGCGAGAGACACTTCCAAAGTGGTAAAATGTGTGCCTACTACAACTTCTAAAATAAGAGAATGATAAAACTAAAAAAAAATATATGATGTACATTACCATGTAAACTACCAGCGAAAATTGGTTTGAACGAGATCTAGTAAGTAGTTTTTTTTAATACGTCATATATCGTAAATCGCAACTTCTGCTTATAATGTAATACCTACTGGTTTGTACGGAACCCTCGGTGCGCGAGTCCGACTCGCACTTGGCCGATTTATTATTTGAAAATTATTTCTACGGCAACTGAGAAGCCTCATACGAAAAATCTGATCGGACAAACGACTTGTAGGCGATTTCATAGTAGTGTTACGCGCCAGAATTAATGCCGGGTACACAACGTACCTACTACTAACGCCATCTAGTATCGAGTAGTGGAACTAATTTGGTCACGATCTTTCTAGACTTTTCGATGCTAGAACATTCTCGATGTTTCGACACCTAGTCAGTCGGGACCGGTATGTTCCCGAACTTTCTAGATATTTCCATTCTCGAAGGTTCTGGAAATTACAGTGGGACTATATAAGCTGCGAATCGCTCGCGACTGGGTCAGTATTGAATTGGCGATACAAGCGAACATCGTAAGCGATCTTCAACTGCGAATTAAGTGAAGTGAAGTGTTTAATAGTGCGATTGTGTGTTATAATTAGTGCGTTTAAAGTGATAATTAGTGTTGATTATTAAAGTGTCATTTTTTTGGTTATATAATCGGCTGTTTTTATTGTCACGAACCCCAAGCTCGTAACAATTGGTGTCAGAAGTAAGGATTATCATGCCGATTCTGCCAAAGGACGACACGGAGGGTATCCGTACCCGTAGTCAACGCCAGCAGGAGACGGATCAGAGGCGTTTTGGTGGTGCAACGCCGCAGACGTCGGAAAGTCAACTACCGACCATGGAAGCCGGTCCGTCCACAGCAGCTCCAGCATCATCAGCACCAGACTTTGCTGCTCTGATGATGATGCTGCAGGAGCAGGCTCGCCGACAGGAGGAACAGGCCCGTCGGTTGGAAGAACAGCTGCAGCACGACAAGGCGGAGCAGGCCCGACGACAGGAGGAACAGGCCCGCCGACAAGAGGAGCAGGCCCGTCGCTTGGAAGAACAGCTCAAGCTTGACAAGGAGGAGCAGGCGCGCCGCCAGGAAGAACAGATGCTCCTCATGAAGGAAATTCACGCTTCTTTCGGGAAAGACATTAAGGAAGTGAAGGATAAGATTGCTCAGCATGACAACCGCCTGTCAGATGCTGAAACACAGATCACCAAATGTAACGACGATATTGCTGATATGAAGAAAGAGTTGGGCAACCTTAAACTTGGAGATGGGATTGCAACTCCCGTAACTACTACACCTTCGCTACGTGGATTTAAAGTGCCGCCGTTCGATGGGACGTCTTCTTGGTCGGCCTACAAAATTCAGTTTGAGGCCGTCATGAAGGCGAACGGTTGGAGTAAAAATCAAGCCATGACTGCCCTCACCTTAGGCCTGCGCGACCAGGCCTTAACTGTCTTGGAAGCTCTCGGTAAAGAAGTAACTTACGAGCAGCTCCTTGAAGCACTGGAATCCCGGTATGGTGACGCTCATCTGGAGCACGTGTTTCGTGCGCAACTAAGAGATCGCGTACAGCGTAGTGGTGAAAACCTGCAGCAGTGGGCCCTTGAAGTGGAGAAGCTGGTGCGGAAGGCATACCAGTCTGTACCTGCGCTTTTTGAAGGGAACCTGGTCCAGGCCTTCATTGACGGCATCCGCGACCTTGAAGTTAGGGCTGCAGTGAGGCTCGGGCACCACGCGACACTTAAGGACGCTTTGGCCCATGCACTGGAGGTGGAAGCTGTGCGGCAAGATCATCGTTCCCACCGCGTCAGGGAGGTCGCAGCGGTTACAGTTCGCGATCGATTAAAAGGATACAGCCCTAGGTGCTACGGCTGTGGTGAAAGGGGCCACCTTCGATCCAGTTGCCCTAAGCGAACTGCAGAAGGGGAAGGTAGCCAATCTCCAGAGGGTAGGGCGGTTAACAGCACCACTCAACAGCAGCAGGGAAACGAGTAAAAGCCAGGACTGCGGGGCGGGTACTGGCTGAGGTTCAAAGAGCCCCAAGGATTTCGATCTCACAAACCCATGACGGGAACAGCCTTATCATCAAGGGCGAGGTCAACGGAACACCATGTAAGCTGACGATAGATACTGGAGCTTCTCGCACGGTCGTCAGTTCACAACTTGCAGGTCGGTTCTTTGGGGACTCTGCATACTACCGAGAGCGCATAAATTTAGTGACAGCCACCGGTCAGCGCATACCCGTCCAAGGAGAGAGAGAGATGGAGTTGAAGCTAGGCAACAGAATCTACCAGCATAACGTTGTTGTGGCCGATATAATGGACGATTGCATCCTTGGCTTAGACTTTATGAGGAAGAATCGTTGTGAGATCGACGTTAGTCAAGGAGTTATGAAATGTGGGCAAGAGGAACTTTTCATGGAAGGGGCGTTACCAGGAAATATATACAGCCTGAAGAAGATTGTTCTTCCTCCGAGATCGGAAACGATTGTGCCGGTTAGTCTTCCTCAGAATCCTGGGAAGACTCATCGTTGTGTACTCGTGGAAAGGATAGACAATGACCTTCCTTGGAAAGTTGCACGAACTTTGGTCAGAGCTACCAACATCTCAAGGGTACGTGTGCTGAACCTTTGTGATAAGGAACAGGTGATAGAAAAAGGCACACTGATGGGTACCTGCGAGGAAGTGGAATGGTTGCGTCGATGCCAATATCCATCAACTGGTAACCTCAGCAATGATGTCCAAACGAGAGTCACCGCACTTTTAGAAGACTGTCGCAGCGCTCTGTCTCAAAACGAAATGGTCAAGGCGAAGAGGATGTTACTCAAGTACGCCGATGTTTTCTCTTCGAACGATGCTGATATCGGGAAGACTGGCTTAGTTCAACACAAAATAAATACAGGAGAAGAATTGCCTATCCGTCAGCGGCCAAGGAGATTACCGGTAGCACGTGAAAAGGAAGTGGAAACTATGATTGAGGGAATGGTGAAGGATGGTGTTATAGAACCTTCATCCAGTCCATGGTGTTCACCTGTAGTGCTGGTAAGAAAGAAGGACGGCAGCATGCGGTTTTGTGTTGACTATCGTCGTCTGAACGACGTTACAAAGAAGGACAGCTATCCTTTGCCAAGAATTGATGACACGCTGGACATGCTCACTGGAGTTAAGTGGTTTAGCACATTAGATCTAAAAAGTGGCTACTGGCAAGTAGAAATTGACCCTAAGGACAAGGAAAAAACTGCATTCTTGACGGGAAAGGGTCTGTTGCAATTTAAAGTTATGCCGTTTGGATTGTGTAACGCTCCGGCAACGTTTGAAAGGTTAATGGAACTTGTACTTACCGGGTTAATTGGCGATGCCTGCCTTGTCTATTTGGACGACATCATCATTGTAGGCCGTACGTTTGATGAACACCTTCAAAACCTGGAACGCGTGCTCATGAAGATCCAGAGTGCCAACCTCAAGTTGAGTCCGAAAAAGTGCTCTCTTTTCAAACGGCAAGTTAACTTTTTGGGTTATGTCGTGTCGGAAGAAGGTATCCGCACGGATCCAGAGAAAATCGCCGCTGTGAAAGATTGGCCCATTCCAAAAGACAAGACGCAGGTCAGAGCATTTCTGGGTTTGTGCTCCTACTATCGGCGATTTGTCAAGAACTTTGCAGATGTAGCCAAACCCCTGCACAAGCTAACCGAGGAGAAGCGACATTTCTGTTGGGATGAAAGTTGCGACAGCGCCTTCCGGGAGCTAAAGGACCGTCTGTGCAAAACACCTATTTTGGGATATCCTGATACCGACAAGGAATTTATAGTTGACACAGACGCAAGTGATGTCGGACTTGGCGGTGTGTTATCTCAACGGAATGGCGATCAAGAGGTTGTGATTGCGTACTTCAGCAAGTCGTTGTCAAAACTAGAGAGGAATTATTGTGTCACGAGACGAGAATTGCTTGCGGTGGTAAAGTCAGTACAGCATTTTAGCAAATATCTGCTGGGACGGAAATTCAACTTACGAACTGACCATGCTGCACTGAAATGGCTATTGCAGTTTAAAAACCCAGAAGGACAAGTTGCGAGATGGATTGAACTCTTGCAAGAATACGACTTCGTGGTCGAACATCGCAGTGGGAAATCTCATGGCAACGCAGATGCATTGTCAAGAAGACCTTGCCCTGAAGACTGCAAGCATTGTACTAGGCAAGAGGGTAAAGCAGCCGTACCTGTGAGGATGCTTAAGACAGACCTCAGCAACGAGTGGAAGGAAAGTTTACAACGTGCACAGCAGGAAGATTCGGACGTCAAGCCGATTTTGGACTGGATAAGGACCAGTGCACCTAAGCCTACGTGGAGCGACGTCTCAGCGATGAGTTCGATCACAAAAAGCTATTGGGCACAATGGGATAGCTTAGTGATTCAGGATGGAGTCCTGTGCCGTAAATGGGAGAATGCTCGGGGAGACAGCTGTCATTTGCAAATGGTTGTCCCTAAAGCGAAAGTACCGGATGTTCTACAGCTGTACCATGATGGATGTTCAGGAGGCCATATGGGAGTGAAACGGACTCTACTGAAGATACGGGAACGTTTTTACTGGGTACACTGTCGTGACGATGTCGAGGACTGGTGTCGCAAATGTACAAGTTGTGCGGCTGTAAAAGGACCTCAGACTCGTAGCAGAGGTGCGTTGAAATTGTACAATGTGGGTGCACCTTGGGAAAGGATAGCCCTGGATGTTGCGGGACCGTTTCCGGAAAGTGACAGTGGTAACAAGTATTTCATGGTTGTAATGGATTACTTCACCAAGTGGCCGGAAGTCTTCGCCATTCCGAATCAAGAAGCTTCAACAGTTGCAGATAAACTCGTTCATGAAGTCTTCTGTCGTTTTGGAGTACCTTTGGAGATTCACAGCGATCAAGGACGGAATTTTGAGTCACAAATATTCCAGGAAACTTGTCGAGTTATGGGTACTCATAAAACGAGAACAACTTCTTACCACCCACAGTCGGATGGAATGGTGGAACGATTTAATCAGACATTGGAGAGATACCTGGCTAAAGTTGTGGAAAACCGGCAACGCGATTGGGACAAGCATATACAACCGTTTTTGCTGTCATACCGAAATGCTGTTCACGAAAGCACATCGGTAACACCAGCTTTCGCAAACTTTGGTAGAGAATTACGGCTGCCTGCAGACCTGATCACCGGATGCTCCACGCAGTATAACGGATTATGCGAATGACTTGCGGAACAAAATGAACGACATTTATGAGCACATCAGACAATCGGGCCAGCAAATGTCTGAAAAAATGAAAACTCGTTATGACCGCAAAATGAACAATAAAGGTTTCGACGAAGGTTCACTAGTGTGGTTGCACAATCCAGTTCGCAGTAAAGGGAAATCTCCTAAGCTTCAAGCTAAATGGGACGGGCCGTACCGGATTGTCACAAAAATCAATGACGTGACCTACCGTATTCAGAAAGGTACGAGAAGTGCACCTAAGATCGTCCATGTGGATCGACTGGCGCGTTATTATGGGACCGATGCTCGGGACGAGCATGTCTTAGGAGGGGGCAGTGTTACGCGCCAGAATTAATGCCAGGTACACAACGTACTACTAACGCCATCTAGTATCGAGTAGTGGAACTAATTTGGTCACGATCTTTCTAGACTTTTCGATGCTAGAACATTCTCGATGTTTCGACACCTAGTCAGTCGGGACCGGTATGTTCCCGAACTTTCTAGATATTTCCATTCTCGAAGGTTCTGGAAATTACAGTGGGACTATATAAGCTGCGAATCGCTCGCGACTGGGTCAGTATTGAATTGGCGATACAAGCGAACATCGTAAGCGATCTTCAACTGCGAATTAAGTGAAGTGAAGTGTTTAATAGTGCGATTGTTTGTTATAATTAGTACGTTTAAAGTGATAATTAGTGTTGATTATTAAAGTGTCATTTTTTTGGTTAAATAATCGGCTGTTTTTATTGTCACGAACCCCAAGCTCGTAACAGTAGGTAGATTTCATTACATGTGTTTGAAGCTTCCTGCACAGCAGCCTTTTTCTTTGCATCCTGCTAATCATCTTGTATCTTTACTTTCTGTTTATTCACATCCAACATAGCAAGTATCTTGGTCCGATAGTAAGATTTTAAAGTAAGAACATTTATCACGTCAAAGTTCAAATGTGACGCGATCATGCGACGAACAATTAACGAGTCATAGCACAGTTAGCAGCTTTTTAAATTGTCGAATCATTAAAAGTACAAACTATTGGGACAGTGTTAAATAGTCGGGATGTTATCGGTCACGGTCAGTTTCGCTGTGCAGTTGTACTCCTCTCTTCAAGGAGAACAGACATACGGACGAACGCTCGGCTAAGTGAATTGTATCAACATGGCTTCCGTCAAGGTCAAGAGGAACTATAATGTAAAACACCTCACAAAAGGTTAGTTGTGAACTTGTGACAGTACCTAATGATCAATTTGTAGTCTGTGGCAGATAAGTGTACACGTGTGTAGTAAATATTAACAGATAAACTAAAACAACAATGTGTTGATTGAATTAGTCTACAGTGTCCTCTCACACCTATTAGCACTGTTAAAACAAAAAAAAAATGTAGTGGCTAAAATATTGTTTATTTTAAACTTCTTGCCGGTTCTTCTGCATCGGGAATAACCAATAGGAACAGCCTGTAACATACCTGCCCGAGTAGGTGTATGGCATAACATGGACACGCATAAAAAACTTTTGCGATCTTATTCTTGGAAATTAATGAAAAGGATTTTAGTTAAGAGGAGTTAAGAGTTAAGTTTTAATTAAGAGTTTAGGAAAAAGACAGCTATTTTATGTTTTCTATAGAAAATGAAACATATCCTCTCTTTTTCCCTTTGAACTTTTAAAAAAGAAAACTGGCCAAGTGCGAGTCGGACTCGTGTGCAGAGGATTCAAAACCAATTTTTTTAACTAAACTGTGATGATTAAACGCTCTTATGTGGTTTATTGTATGACATATTACTTTTTTAAGGTGACTAATCATTTATTAATGAATCTTTGCAATGCAGGTGATCCCCTCCCTCCGTTCAACGGCAAACTGCGCGTGTTCAACATGCGCTACTGCCCCTTCGCACAGCGCACCATCCTCGCTCTGAACGCCAAGAATGTCGATTATGAGATCGTCAATGTTGACACGATGGTAAAGCCCGAATGGCTGTACACAGTTAGCACTTTTGGTAAGAAGATGCTTACAGTATTTTATGGCTAACTTGTAAGCTTGGTCTAAAAATCGACCACGACTTTGTAAGGTAGGCTTTGGTTAAAGATCTATTTATAAAAGTGGTAATAAAAAGGTCCTTCAGCCAAGTCAATCACGATAAATCTAGCTTACTTTCGATAAATCATAATACCTGCTTATACTGTTACTGTCCCACACAGGGAAAGGCTATCTCATAATGAAGGTGTTTTCCTGCACCGATGCTACGAATGGGTATTATGAACTTAGAAATATTGTCGTTGTACCCCACACATGTTCAGAACGTATCGCGGTAAGCGATTTTACGCTAGGACAATAATTTGCTATCCGAGTTAAATATGATCAATATTATGGTTTTGGCCTTAGGTAAAGTACCAGCACTGGAGATTGCAAAAGGCGTGTCCATCTTCGAGAGTGGGGTGACCGTGGAGTATTTGGACGATGTCTTCCCCCAGAGGCCTCTTCTTCCAAAGGATCCTCTGTTGAAGGCTAAAGACAAGATCATTGTTGAAGCATGGGGAGCTGTGAGTATTCCTCGTTTATTCCTTCATTTTTACAGCCGTATTAGGCCGTTCCAGACATGATAGGCGCCACATAAATAGGTATGCAATAAGGATATTTATTGACTTTAATTATATATAAAAAAGACATAAAGCTGTCATGAATCGACTTCTATCATGATATTTTACTTTCTTTAGTAATTTTTAACGGTTTATTTTATCGGTTGGGTATCTACGAAGGGTTATTTGGGAAAGGACAACGTACTTTATTGCAAGCTTAACTGGCGCCTCCTATAGTAACAAAAAGATTCAAAGCAGTTGTTTAAGTATAATTTTACAATAACAACATGATAAGTATTTTTTGCGCATTATCATTGTTTTCTTAAAGCGATACTCTGAGTTACACCGTCTGAGCTCTGATTTTCATTGCATTATCATGGTAAACAAAGCAGAGGTGAATTAGATAAGTTGGTACCAAGCGGGTACGTAACTGTTAGACATGCAAATGCTGTTATGTCACAATTACGTTTTGCACTTTAAAATATCAGTAACAGGATAGAACATGATTACTAATCATTTTTAAAATGTAGTCTGATTATAATGAAGAGGAGCTCGTGGCTATATAATAACAGCCGCACAGGTTGATCTTCAAGGTTAAGCAACGCTTGCCGAGGTTGGTCTGTGGATGGGTGACCATCTTAACATACCGAGTTTCCTCCGTGCCTCGGAAAGCACGTTATTTGGAGTCCCGGCTGTTATTTGGAGAACTTTGGCAGTCGTTACGGATAGTCAGAAGCCAGAAAATCTAATACCAGTCTTGCCAAGGAGTACCGTGTTGCCCTGAATGGGTTGTGGAGGTCTGGTAGGCAGCCGCTCCACGTAAAATACTGGTATTCAGCTGAATCCGGTTTGACTGGAAGCCGACCCCAATATAGTTGGGAAAAGGCTAGGCAGATGATGAGTCTGATTATAATGAAAACTAAATTTCATTTTAGGTCCACACCTTACTCTTCAAAATGATGAAGGCACCAGAAACCATTACGGAGGAAAACATCGCTGCCCACTACAAGGCAGTCGACATGCTCCAGACAGAGTTGAAGCTGAGGGGCACTAAGTTCCTGGATGGAGAGCAACCTGGCTACGGAGACTACATGATCTGGCCCTGGTTCGAGAGGCTGCTCGCCTTTAACAGCGATATTGGAAGACTGGATGAGAGGATATATAAGTTGGTGGTAAGTAGCGTAGTTCAATTATTTTTATTGCAGTCGAAAGACGTCCACTCCTGTCGGCCGATTCTGTAAACAGTATACGTCGAAGTGAAGGGGGTTTTCCATCCAGCGAATTCCCACGTCCCTTGTGGTTAGTTCTTTCAACGTAAAGTTTACCTATTACATATCAATTATATCAACAACTCGGTGTGCATTAATGTTTTTGTAATTTTTTTACAGTTGGCGTACATCGACAACTTGGCCAAAGACCCTGCCATAGCCGAGTACAAGCTGTCCACAGAGGCACTGCTTGAATTCAAACGCGCATACGGTTTGAACGAGAGACCCAACTACGATTGGCTTCTCGAGAACTAATCACACTGATATTCATTTGTATCATTTAAAAATAACTGTACAATTTTATTTTTTATTCCTTATTAATTTTGTACAATTTCTCGTTTGTCATAATTGTAAGTTTATTTTTAAGCAACGAAATTAAAAATAGTTTAAGTGTTGTATCAAATTTTTACTGTCAGAGTTTATGAAATGAATAAACAATTTTTTCGTAATATATTCGGTTTTATTGTGGTTATAATCTAACCTTGAAGTTCTAACTAACGTGAACTACCTTTATGTTGAGAATTTAAAAGAAAAATTGCTTCTTTAACTAAATATGGCCTACTATATATTACTATTTAACTAAATATGGCCTAAATGTACCTACATAATAATATGCACTTCCGATGCGGATTAAAGTTTGAAATACATCGTGACGCACGGAGAGGCTACGCACGTGTGTGAGGCTTCGACTTGCATTAAAATGTATGAGATTGTCTCCACTGCAACCCACGGATACGCTACGCACCAATTGACGTCATTGGTACATGCGAGGCTTGCTCTAATATGGCACTCGCATAGCTCAACGAGTACGTCAAAACCATATTATTGCATAGCAAAAAAAACGTGCGTATAGCCCTCCGTGTGCCGCGGTGGGCCACGCTACATTTGTACATAGTCGTCGTTTTGTATTTTTATATTTGTGTGTAAGACAACGTAGGTCTACGTTTCCACTGCACACACTATCAAACAAATGAACCCACGCCGTTAAAATAAGCCGCGTGCCCGTGCACATGGTGCACCACGGTGGCTTTGCGCTTTTACTCTGCTACTGCGCTGTCACTTTACAAGAACGCACATTTTCAGGAGAAGAATTTAAAGTTTTTTTGTCGTTATGACACATCCATCAAAATCGTAACAACAATAAGCCATGCACTTGGAAACACGTGCTATTGAATCCTGTATTAGTGGAATTATTGCGTTGAAGTAATTCAGAGCACTTATGTCATTTCCTCATTTTTTAAAATATTGTAAAATGTTGCACTGTAGCGTACATGTATGACTCCACTGCTTCAAACTGCGACTGCATAGTGAACTTGTCTTCTATTTGCATACATACATGGAACCGCTCGACCAGTTGCGACTGTATTGGGTAATCAGCAGCACGGTGAAGTTTCAAGGTACGGTCGAGCAGCTGCGAGGCATTTACTGACTTCTTGAGCTGTTGACTGCTCTCGTGCAGTCATCCCGGCTCATCCATGCCGGCTCCGCGTCCAGCGCATCATCCGCCTGCTACTAAATTGTGACTAATCTTGCAGCTGCTTGAAAGTGACTGCTGTAACGGTAATAAATAACAGCTTCAAGCAGACCATGATAGTACAAGCAGTCTTTTCATTATGCTCATTGACTAACTGCTGGGGCAGCCCGCGTATGTACTTTAACCATCTTAGTGCTGGCACTAAAATGGTTAAAGTTTCGTCAAATCGACAAACGGTGTGCTTGTGACGATTTTTTGACAATCAATAAGTTGAGTCGACGAAAGCTGCCGACGTGGTTTTCTTTATTTTTTTGTCGAGAATATACTACCTACCTAACGGTAGGTAGTATATTATATAGTATATTATTGTATATAATATTATATTATACAGGGAAATTGAAAAAATACCCGAAACCTCTTAGGCAGTGAAAGTACACATGATTATAAGCAACTTTTGTTTTGGTAAAACTCCGAAATCTCGAAAAAAATATCAGCTGTTTCATACATTTTCATTGGCTAAATACTGCATTTTGTATGAAACAGCTGATATTTTTTTCGAGATTTCGGAGTTTTACCAAAACAAAAGTTGCTTATAATCATGTGTACTTTCACTGCCTAAGAGGTTTCGGGTATTTTTTCAATTTCCCTGTATAGTATACTAGGCCTCTAGTTATAGAGGCCTCATCCTTGAGTGCTACACTGTGCTACGCCGTGCTACGCCGCGCTACGTCGTTCTACATCATGCTACGCTGTGTTCCTCCTTGCTGTTGCTACAAAATGCTACGACAAATGGTTACCGGCAAGTGTATGAACGAACTTCAGAAATTAGCCTTTGTCATTTGAATAACAAATAAAAAAGGCTAATTTCTGAAGTTCGTTCTACATTAGTCAAGAAAAACAGAGAACAACAAGTAAAATAGAGTTTCCTTCTAAGAAATGCTTCAGTTGGTCTTAGATATTTCTAATGAATCATTAGTAACTTTATTAACACATTACTCGATTTATTACTTATTAGATAATAATACATCACTATCACTACATATTATAAAACAAAGTACTCCGCCGCGTCTGTCTGTCTGTTCGCGATAGACTCGAAAACTACTGCACCGAATTTATATGCTGTTTTCACTAATAGATAGAGTGAAGGGACTCGAGGAAGCTTTTAGTATATAATTTGTCAAGCGGGCGAAGCCGCGAGCATGCAGCCAGTTATCTAATAAGTAGAGTAATGTATCACCATCATTTCATTTATTATAAAACAAAGTCTTCCGCCGCGTCTGTCTGTTCGCGATAAACTCAGAAACTACGGCACCGATATTCGTCTTGTTTTCACCAATAGATAGAGTGGTTTTTGAAGAAGGTTTGTAGTATATAATTTGTCAAGCGGGGGAAGCCGCGGGCATCAGCTAGTCTTAAATAAAATAAATAGATTTTCAACAAAATTTATTTATTTTCAATTTTTTAAATAGTTGTACAAAAAATAGCATATTATCAATATAGCTCGTAAAACTTGCTTTTTGTCTCAAAATATTATACACTTATAATAATTATTAACATGTTTCACCTAATAATTATTTTAAATAAATCTAATATATAAAAATCTCGTGTCAAGGTGTTTATTATCGAACTCCTCCGAAACGGCTTGACCGATTTTTATGATTTTTTACGTGCAGTCAGTAGGTCTGAGAAAATGAGAATAGGTCGTAAAGTACTTATTTTTTTTGGCAAAACAACGTTTGCCCCTTCAGCTAGCAATCAATCATCTTATTTAATTAAATGCAATAATTATGATAGGCAGATTATGTTTTAATTCATTGAATTCAAAATATTATTATTTTAAGTACATAGGTATTGGCTATTTCCACTGGTGTTAAATTATTAAACTTATATTTAAATGAACAGTCTACAAACTTCATCTACAGTTTCATGGCACTAAAGTATTAAACAATCATCAATCTACTCATTTTCATTTATATCGCAAACATGATTCATACATACACTCTAAGAAAAATTATTCAAAAATTCGTAGTTCCTCTCAGTTGCTTCCTAAAATAATGTTTGTACATATGCAACGAAGTTTCAAGTCTATGCAGTTGGCGAAAATGCACCCAATTTCGTTTTAACGCTCAGTCAATGGGTAAGGACTTCTTTGTATCGACATCGTTACATCTAAAAGCTTCAAATTCTTTAATCATTGGTCTAGTCCTAGGCTTCTGTCGTATTCTTTTTGTTATGCGCAACGAAGGCATTGCTCGCCAGGTCTCGAAGACTCTGTTCGGAAGCTGGTCCTAGCTGTTTCACCATCTTCGTGAAGGGACCATCTTCATCTTGAAGTAGCTCGTGGGGATGGCCGCACTCTATTATCTGACCTGCTTCCATTACCTGACATAAAAGAAGAATTTAAACTACGTATAGAATGCGTGCTTCCTGTGAAGCAATGGGATGGATAAAATATCACCGAGTTACGTAATCCCCGCACCCTGGCAAGACTATTTTCAGAAGTGTATATCCTTGAAAGTAGTCCTGAAAATATTCTTCAGCACTCAGCCTCGACAGATAAACACCGCCCATTTAAACAGATATGTATCTCAATTTATGCCAAGCTGCTAATTTTAGCTGCTAGCCTCGGTATTTATTTTTATTTTTTGTATATACTATTGAAAACCAGGGCTGCGAGTGCATCCGGTGTCGGGCGCCTATGTGTATAAAAGAGAATCAAACTAGACCCAGGCGTTGGCTGTCAGTAAATTTAAGAGTTTTATAAATAAATGCGATATTAGTTTAGAAACGAGAAACAAAATAACATGTGAATAACACTATTTTAAGACAGTATGTATTATATTATCTCTTTCTGGGGTCTCATGTGAAAAAATGGGTTCTGAATAATCTCTTTCCATATTTAAAGAAACGGCTGCCAATGCTTCTAGCTAAACCATGAAGTGAAGGTATGTCGTATACCTAATTTAATCATACGTTTTGAATGCGGTGCGTAGTGTGACTCCTTCTAGTTTTAAGTGGGAGTCCAAAAGAAAAACAAATTTTCATTGTTAGTTTACTTACAACAACTCTGTCAGAGTCGGCGACAGTGTGCAGTCTGTGCGCGACAGTGATCACCGTGCAGTCTGCGAAGTGACGCCGAATAGACTTCTGGATCAAAGCATCCGTGCTGCAAATTTAATTAATAATAAATATTTTGGGAAAAATTCAGTGACTTCATATTTTTTCTACAGGATCACCTTGGAAAATCGAGTGCCATATTCTTCAATATTTTTGAAGCAATGGAGCTTTATGCGTCAACATGAAAAGCAAAGAAGATTCTGGAAATTTCCGAAGATTTATGACGCAATAAACTTTGCAGTTGCCAACTAATAAAGTGTAACGTCTGAACTTACGTAGGGTCAACGTTGGCCGTAGCCTCGTCGAGCACGAGCAGCTTGTTCCTCGCGAGGGCGGCGCGCGCCAGACACAGCAGCTGTCGCTGGCCCGCGCTGAAGTTGGAACCGCCCGACGCCACCTGCGACGACAGCGCAGTGATGCTGTCCTTCAGCTCCACCTGGACGAAAACATTATTAAATTAAAGAAAAAAATCATGGAGTAAGGAGTTGTTGAAAGTTTAGAGCGGAGCACACAACCGCAGCTATCAAAACTCCGTGGAAATAACAGAACGAAACAAAACTTCGATGTGACTATTTTTAACTTTATGATCTTATTACTTCCTGATGTTGTGAACTTATAAATTACCTGTTCCAGAGCTTCCCAAATCTGAATATCTGTGTATTTGTCGAAGGGATCCATGTTGTAGCGCAAGCTGGCAGAGAACAGCACTGGTTCTTGAGGGATGATAGCTATCTTCGACCGCAATTCCTGCAAATTAATATAGAATTTAAAGACATAATTTTATTTAAGATTATTAAAAATAGTAAGCTGTTTTCGAATGAGACCAGCCGGTCGATTCTGTAAACATGTCGAAGTGAAGGCGTGGGTGAAGTGATCACGAAGTAAGCTGTCAAACCATCCAAACAAGATGGTATGACAGCTCACTTGTCGTTCACTTCACCTAAGTGAACACGGCGAAATGTCGACAGAATAGACCGGCAGGATTTTCTCATTGCAAAGACACGTTACGTACTTTAAGAGCGATTGATCCAGTTTCAACATCATCGATGTAAACGTTGCCCTCGATTGGCGCCAGACGGAAGAGAGCAGAGATCAGGGAAGATTTGCCGGCTCCAGTACGACCAACTACTCCAACCTAAAGTGAAAAATATTTTTTCATTACTCATACTCGGAAAGTAGGCCTGAAGTTGCTTGAGGACCGGTTTGAAAGTTAACTTTTCAGCCCAAGGGAGAATCGTTTGCAACTGACAGCTGTCATAAAAAAATGATTGAAAATGTTATGGCTGAATGACCGATGTTATGGTCGGTCACAGAAAAAAGAAACATAATATGAAGGGAAAGCGGGAATACGATCTTCATTTGTTTTTTCGAGTTGAATAAATAGCACAGATTTGTATTAAGTAACACGATGACTTCACCAGATTCAGATTTTTCTTTAGCTAATTTGTGTTTTATATTTTTACTTTCCTTTTATTCTCAATGACATCTGAGGTAAGCACAGTGCTTACTTTAGCGGATGTAAGACTTATCGACGCCGTCGTCGAACTATTGACGCCGTCTCGGGACTAAATAAGTTACTTACGAACCTGTGTAGTATAACAATGTATTATTGTTTTAAACCTGAGGGCAAAATAAAATCATATACGAAAGCGTAAAAAGTAGAACCCTCGAAAATGTATTCTTTTCCTACCCTTTAAAATCACTATATATTATAAAACAAGTCCGCCGCGTCCGTCTGTCTGTTCGCCATAAACTCAAAAACTGCTGCACCGATTTTCATGCTGTTTTCACCAATGGAGAGAGTGTTTCTCGAGGAAGTGTTTAGTATTTAATTTGTCAAGCCAGTGAAGCCACGGGCATCAGCTAGTTCTGTATAAAGTACTGGCAATAAGCCGCCGCTAGCGGCCCTTAGGTTTCTACAGTGAGTAGTAAAAAAAAAATACGCTGCGGTTAACCGTCGATAGTCATGAGGTATAACTATTTGCTCTGAGTTCTAAGATAACAGTGTAAGTTTATGCTCACTTTCCATCCACTTTCAATTTCAATGTTCAGTCTCTTAAGCACGGGGTCAGCATCCTTGTCATATCTTAGAGTCAGGTCCTTGAACAAGACACGAGCTTTCTGTGGCCAGTCCGCGGATGGGCTCGGTCCCTTGGTCTCCTCCTGGGGCAGTGACGTGAACTGAATCACTCGCTCCACGCATGTCATTTGTGAGATCACTTCTGTTGCTTGCTTCACACCGTATTGGACCATGTTTACTAGAATGAGACCCTGACTGATGGCCAGGCCGACGTTGCCAGACTTGGTTGTACCTGTATTGGAAATATGTATAATTGGTTGGTTGGAATGTTGTTACACATATAATATGCCATTCTGTAATAAAAGGCATTCTTATTATTTTTTTCTGTAGGGACGCAAGATTATCTATTTCACTTACCATCATCCATGAACAAAAAAGTGTAAGCGACCACGATGACGTACATACTGCAGATAAGACTTAACCAGATGGCAAAGGCAGTATTAGTGACCAGTGTTAAAAACCTGCAGAAGAGAATTCTTTTTAACATTCTACGAGACTGAGTAAATTTTACATTCAAAACCTCAATTTTGGTATTTTTGTTTTGTTTGGTAACTGTATAGAGGGCTTCCTCACCACGCAGCCGTGTGCACGTCTTGCTTGTCATCAAACTGTATCTTCAGCAGCTCCTCCGCCTGGCACGCACGAACTGTGCTCAGACCAGACATGGTCGCCGTCACGTGTGAGAACACTGGACTTCGCGATACACCCTCCACTCTGTCCACGAAACAATTAACAATTACATTAGTTTTTGCGAGATCTATAATTTTAAGGATTTAATATATAGACCACCATAAAATGCTTTGATACCCTTAGTTTTGTAACCAAAAATATCTACTTAACACCAGAAAAATAAAGTCTAAAAATACAATAGTACCAGCTATTTTAGTTACGACTCCACTTTAAATTGTATTCGACCACCAAATTTAGTAAATGATCAACAAATCTTAGCGAGCAAATTAATATTCAGTTAGTATAATATTCAAATTCTATAGTAACGTGTCTGCGTCAGATCCCGTCTATGGCTGGTGAAACATGTGGGTTAGGTTAGGTTAGAACCATGACCATTAGCCAGATCCCTTCTATTGTTGGTGAATCATTTGGTTTAATCGGATAACGAGATGTTATTTTTTTGCGTATCATTTTAACTATTTTTGGGTTAGAATATTTTTTTTGGAGTTGGTTTGCTTAAATAGGATGGCAAGATGTTATAACTTTGGTTATAAGTTTACATTAAAATGCGGGTTTAATTTTGGTGATCATTTACTATTTTTGACTACTAAATGTTACTATATCTGGTGGTAAGTTAAACATAAGCCTAATTTTAATAGAAAATATAAAATAACAATTAAATTAAACAAACCTTTTGATAGCCTGTGCTGTGCTGAGGTAGACGACGGTTAAGCCATACATGAAAATGGCACATACACCGGTTGTCACCAGCATAAGGGGGTTAACGATGGCCACCATCACTAGAATACCCAACATCACCATGAAGATCTGTGAATCAAAAGTTAAAAAATTAAGTAGAATCTTATTATAACGTGAGATGTCTTATTATAAAGATTTATTTGTTCATATTTTATGTATAGTTTAATATTAATAGTACCACCCCTTGGCAAAATTAGGCACCTTAGATAAAATTAATGAAACAAATTGGAGTTTTACCTGAATAGTATCCAAGTACATTCTAGGCAGTATTTCGTCGACAACGCCCATATCTTTAGAGAATCTATTAAGGATGCGACCGGAGGGGTTGGTGTCAAAGAACCGCATAGTGGCACTCAGGATGTTGCTGAACATTTGGTTGTGAAGTTTGATCGAACTACGCATACACACCCACAGGAACAACATGGCTCTGAAATAGACCAACATTATGATAAGTACTTCATTGATTTACTTAGTTTTTTGTAGCCAGCTTTTTTTGTAACAACGAGACTCATATAGTGTTAGTAACAATAAATAAACTTATACTAAGCCTAAGATGATATCTTTGAAGAATCGTGACAGATTCGATGTGCATTTAATTCTGTTTCCAAAAGAAGACAGTATAGTAAATAATTGACTATTCTAAGACGAGGAAAGACTATGCACTAACCTTCCAGAAGTAACGATGATGCATCCAAGAATTGCAGCTGCCCAAACGTAGATGTAGAAAACATCATCAACTTTAGCTGGAGCTATAGTTACAATATCATGCATGGTAACGTTATTCAAGAGGTTGTCGGTCGTATCATTGAACATCACGGCTGAAGTGATAGAAGCTATGGTTGAAGTCAGAGGGCCTTCAGTCGAAGAGTACCCTGTGATATTTATGGGCGCGTCAGTTGAGTTACCAATGGTAGCATTGGAACGAAGGAACATAGGAATGTTACCCATATATTGTGCTTCTACGGTGTTCATCCTGAAAATAAGAATACATGTTTTCAAATGTGAGAAAGGAAAGAGAAAGAAACATTGATTTTTAAAAGAAAAAAAAAAACAGTTTAAAAGGTAAATTACCAGTATGTAAGCCATAGATCACTGATGGACGTGATAATTTGAGCAACTAATATAGCAACGACAGTTGAGCTGAGCAGGAACCAACCGCCGCCGGTGCTGAAGTATTTGCTGTAGACTGTGCCTGAGACACGTCCTGAAATAAATTAAACAGAACATAATGTGCCATCAAAGAGCGAAATGTTTTGCGCCAACTGAGAAATTTGGGACAAAGGCAGGAAGATAATGAACGCTATGATCCCAGAAATAGCGTTGTTTGTTCCCCGTCTATAAATGACAGAATAAGAAGATAAAAGGAAGTATGCAGTACAAAAATTAAGCCAAATCACTAAACAAGACGTAACAAAGATACAAATATGAATAATAAATTTAATAATAGTGACATTCGTGACGTCATACCTGTGCCCGTTATCTCCTCAACCTCGACTTGTTCGTCTATTAAATCTTCAATACCTTCCGCATAAGAAACGCTGCTTGCACGTGACTAAAAAATGAAATATCATCATTGTTAATATTGTCCTCAGTTTGTCAGAATTCTTACTTCCTCAGTAATATCTCGCATGTCTTGTGCATTTTCATATGTTTACATTTGTATTATCAGTTATTATGTCATAAGCATAAACTATTATTGTGATCTACACTGAGTATGTTATTTACGAGTGTATACATATTATTTATCAATGAGAAATCTCATCATCATTTAAGCTTACCCTGACAGAAATGCTTCGCTGCATCTTCACGTGCTGGCCTGTTGCTGCCAAGTCTTCATCTTCGTCTTGTAAAAGTTCGGCAAATAATGGTGTTCGAGAAACCTCGTCGAACGAGCCTTGAATTTCCATTTGACCCTGTAGGTAAGTCAAGAGATTTTTATTTTAGTCCTTTACCTATAGTCAATATACGTTAGAAGTATATGAGTATCTTTGCTGCCAGTCTATTCTGTAAATAACCATTTCGATATCGACTTCACCTGAGTGACTAAGCTTACAAAGTGAACTTTATTTTCACACATCATAAGGTCTTATATTTATACGAATTTGAAACTCACCTCGGATTCCGCTGTCGAGACACGAAAATGTTGTTACAGAATAGCACTGCTGATCCTAAGGCCAATATTAAGATTTTCGTCTCTTAGTATTTAAGTTTACTTTAAAATCGAGAATTGATATCTTCTGTGTATAATAAAAATAATCTTCACAGTGTTGCAATATTTGTCAAACGTAAACAGAGATAAAGTATGTTATATTTGATCTTACATGTCGTAATATGACAACTTTGTCTGCACTCTTGAGGTGATGCAGCTGGTGCGTCACCAGGATCCTAGTAGACTTCTCCAAGAGACCCATCACGCACTCGGAGACCATGTGCTTGCCCACGTGTGTGTCCACAGCTGATAGTGGATCATCCAGGAGATAGATGTCCGCCTGAAAGAACCAATTAGTAAAAAAATTAAGGACAGAAATTCCTTAGGTTTGTGATAGCTGAAATATTGAAGGTATTTAAAAAAAAAATACATGCATGATTATCAAATTCAAAGTCACGTGTGTGTGTGTCTTTTATTGTGTTGACAGAACCGTGAATGTTTTATATAACTTACTTGTCTGTAACAGGCGCGAGCGAGTCCAATCCTCGCTCGTTGGCCACCGCTGAGACTGATGCCTCTCTCTCCAACCAGGGTCGAGTCACCATGCGGAAGCAATTCGAAGTCCCTCACCAAGGCACATGCTCTTATCACCTGTTGAAGCATTAATTCATAATTAGTACTTTTTCTTATTTAGAGAGTCTTGCATCTTCTTCTTTCAATAATAATCATGGCTGAAAATAAATGTCTCCCTCGTAGAAACATAATTATGGAACTTCTTTCTTATAACAATGGTCTCCCTTTTCTTTTTTAAAATGTTATTTTCGTAATAGTAACTGTAGAGTAGTATTATCTATACTTCTATACTAATATGCTGAAGAGTTTGTTTGATTGAAATATACTTTGAGTGTTGCCTATTTATCGAAAAAGGCTATAGGTTACATAACATCACAATACAACCACCATAATTTGTGGTTCTAAAATCGTAACCTTTCGTAACTCGTAACCAACTTTAATATCTCGTCGAGTGTCACCAGTGTCTGGGTCGCCCGGAGAACACGTTGGAGGTCTGCCCTGGACACAGCGGTGCCCTGTCCAAAACAGAGCACCTGAGCTGTGAGCTGTTTTGGACAGAGCATCGCTGTGTTCTCGTACAGGCGAACAGCGGCGACCTCTCGCGGCCGGCTTGGTTCAATCCATGGTTTGCAGTTAGAGGGCATGGGAAGCTGCACGCACTTCCGGAGCGGGAGGAGTCATTTGATCATTTTCTATCCAGAAAAGGGACCACAACATCACGTTCCCGAGCATACATTTTAAGGCTGCTTTTAAAAAGTTGCTATCAATACATACCTTTTTATACCTGATGCGATCGTAAGGCAGGCCAAACAGGATGTTTTCTCGGACTGTGGCTACGAACAGCCAGGGCTCCTGACTGGCGTACGATACTCGTGCTCCACCCAGAGATAAAGTTCCTTCTTTAGGAGTCAGCTCACCCAGGATAAGTTGCAGGAGAGACGACTGATCGAATGAAACAAGAATACGAAGTTAGTCATAAAGACAGACATGCTACAATCTACACAATGCTTGTGGATAAGACATTTTTTTTCTGGCAAGTTAAGTTGCAAACGGTATCGTAACTCGTATTAATTACCAGTGATACAGATGTTTTTTTTTAAAACATAAAATAAGCTTTCCATATATTATGTCTTTCCAAATATGTCATAATTATAATCTTGCATTTTGTTAGATGAGCGGAATTTTTCCTTACCTAACTAATCTTTTGAAAAGTATAAAGATAGATAAAGTCAATAATAAGTATAACTGTGAATTAAAAGATTTAGTTTTTTATCTCGATGACTGCTAACATTGCGTAATCATTAAGAAAACAATGAATTCGTAAATTTTTGTGGGTCAAAGAAAATGTCAGGCGACAACGCGACGGGCCTGCTGACGGTGAGCTATGGGTGGCTCGCCGTCCGTCCGTCTTCTGACAGCAGGCCGTGTCGACGGCGCGTTCGTGTTCCACCGTAGATACCGTGGCTACGGAACACAAAGGGCACATGAAGGAACATGGATGGGTTTTACTCAGTAGAAGTCTGACACTCTCAGACCAGACGAAGATAACGAGGCGAGCTTGACGCCTGTCGCCAGGATTAGTCCACACTTGCCCAAAACTGGGAAATATGGAAGGAAGAATGGGAAGCCTTTGCTCTGCATTGGAATGGAGTAAGCTAAAAAAAAATATATATAATACCTGCTGGTTTTGGGTCTATAAAATTTTGAATTAGCGGTAACAGCGGTAAATCAGCTGTCAATTCTTAATCTAAATCTAACCTTGCCAGATCCCACAGGTCCCGCAACGCCAATAAATTCTCCTGGTGTAGCCTTCAACGTAATGTTCTTTAGGGTTTCCAAGACAGAGTCAGGTTGCCAGCTCGCCGTCACGTTGGATATCATTAAACCCGTCAATCTCGGCTTCTCCTGGACTTTCTTCTCTTTTTCTTCCCCTTTAGTTAACAGGGTTTTGGGATTGAGAACGATTTTAGCTGTCAGCTTTTCTGGCTCATTTTCGTCCAACAATAAGAATTCCTGGTGAAAGAAATATAAATATGAATAGAATTCAAATGGTTATGGGTTCTAGAATGGCTTCAAAACTTGGTTTGACAGGATTGTTTTTCCGAATTTCCATTACATAATACAATCATACTACTTTACCTCCAGTCGTCTAATAGTAACTTTTGTTTCAGCCAAGTACGCAAGTCCCATAGGCATCATGATATTGCACACCATTTGCATCAGATTGAAATACTGGACCAATGAGAAGCTGGTCTGCGCTCGGATGTCGCCGCCAATCAGGACAAATGTTGCGATGGCAGAGAACAGAATGAATCGCTCGGTGAACACACCCAGGGCGGTTGAAAATCCTTTGACGAAAGACGTCCTCAATATGTAGCCGACTTCCAGTCTGGAAATGATAACACATTAGGTATCTTCGTAGGGCTCGGTTTGCGCGTCGTCTTATTTGTATCAAATGCTTTTTTAACAACAACAATGTGAGCGGAGCTTTGAAGAAGGCATTTGAAAGTAATGCGTGAGACGGTAAGAGTCTGCACCTATTTATTAACTGCAATTTTTTTTTTCCATTCGTATCCCGAGACTATAATATCATGAGGGTACTTACTTTCGTAACCGGTGGACTAGTTTTTCGAAAGGTTTCTCCCAAGCGTACATTTTGATCACCTGTACTCCTTCAACCAGTTCACTCATCACCTTCACTCTTTGATCGGTTCGGTTTGCTATTTTACCGCGGAGTTTTCCTTGGAGGTTGCTAAGATATACTGGAATCAAATTACCATTGTTATAGGATGAAGGACAAATTCTGGGTATGTTAGACGTCAGATACCCGTGCAATAACGGTCATTGGCCCACGTACATTTATGCCTCCGTGCCTCGGAAAGCACGCCAAGCTAACTTCTACATCTACAAATGACAACCAGGACGTTAGTCCTGGTTAGAAGTACCTACCCTGATACCCGATGTTTGGTTTGTGGAGGTTTGGTAGGCAGCCGCTCTACGTAAAACATTAGTACTCAGCTGAATCCGGTTTGACTGGAAGCCGACCCTTATATAGCTGGGAAAAGGCTAGGCAGATGACATTTATTGACTTTCTTAATATCAAAAACAGAAATAATAACATAAATCTGTCCTGAATCGACTTCTACCGTGATCCTTTACGTTCTCTAGTAATGAAAAACGGTTCATAATGTATTCGAGTATCTACGAAGGGATGTTAGGAAAAGTTCAATGTACTTTATGGCACGTTTATCTGGCGCCCACCATACGCATGTCGATAGGTTAAATACAGAAATAAATTGTTAATACCTTGAACAATAACTGTCTGCACGGCCACGACAAGCAGAGCTGCAAGTGTGGCGATTCCGACATGTTGCCATACTAGGTAACACACCACAGGAACCACGATGGGTGTTATCCACAAATAATTCAGAAATATGGTCACCAAATCGAACCGGTTCACGTCATTTGACATCAAGTTGATCACTTGTCCGGGCTCTGTCTTGCTCAGCCCAGCTCGGTTAAGTTTCAGTATCTAAAATCAAAGGAACACGTTAATTTTATCTTTTTTTTTGCCCTGATGCACATGTTATCATTGCCTATATCATATACCTCGTTGAGCGCATTTAGGATCTCTAAGCTTATCCATTATCATTTAGTCAAAAGGCGTTCAAGACAGACGGAGGCCGCCCCCATGTATCGTCATTACAACTGGTCTAGTCTAAATTCGCTGGAAGCAAAAAACATCGCTAAACAAAAGCCCGAGGCTGTATTTACTAACAGCCATTTTCAATAACCGACTATCTTTTGTTCCAGCTACAAAAGATAAACAAAGCTATAATTTTGTCCTACTTGCATTTCAATATCCTATTGACGGAAAGCATTATCTGCCCAAGTTGACAATAGATTTTGGTTTATCACAAACCTTTCGGTACATTAAAGAACAGCAAGCTATCCTGATTCTCATGCCGACCCGTCCTTGAGCCAGATTCGTATGGTTGAGCATCAGAGCTGACAATGCGCTGAGCAAGTTCATCAAGCAGTTGTAGATGTGAGCATCGCGGTAGCTTTCAGGAGTCTTCTCCTTTGAAAAGTATTCTATAAATATGGCTAAGGTAAAGGGGATAAGGGGCCTGAAACAAAAGTTAAATGGTAATAAATGGCTTTCAGGAGTGATACTAGAGAATTGTCAAACTCAAACCCTAGCTTACCAAATAACGATCATAAGCAGGCCGACCACAAGACCGCATAAGAGGTACTCAAGCCAGAACGATCTGACTATTGCCTTCGTGAATGAGGGCTTGGTGCCATGTTTCTTTGCGTTTTCTTGTTCCTTCTGCCAGGCCTGTTCTAGACGGTCGCCGAGGCGGCCGGATGAGTCAGCACTGCGAGCTTGCCACAAGTCATTCATCGTTAGTCCTTGCTTGTATCCTTTGCGGAATAGTGCGAAACTCCATCTGGAAAAATGTTATTTCTTTATATATCCAGCGGGTCTAAAAAGACCACTTTAGTAGAATCAGAGAGCACATCTCGCTACCCGTCACTATCAAATTTTCCCAATCAACCTTGAACCTAATTTGTTAGCGATAAAGATGAAAATGAAATTTGACTGATTGTTGTGTAAATACTATGATTTTCCTAAAGTGGCTTTTTTAGCCCCCAGTCATGTTAGACATGCATGGCTGAAAATTTGTACGGTATTCAGAACACCATTACAAATAAAATGTGATAAGTCCCCATAGATACGTTACAGTTACTTTGCATTATTTTCAAGTGATCTTACACTCTCTACAAATTTAACAAGAAATACACACACTTTAACAATTGGTTGGATGATTTATCACCATCTGCCTATAGCCATTTCCCAACTATATTGGGGTCGGCTTCCAGTCAAACCGGATTCAGCTGAATACCAGTATTTTACATAGAGCGCCGGCTGATTTGTTAAATCACTAATACTATTAATGTATGACTTTTTCTCTATGGTCTATTACTGTGGCACTTGTCTCACCGCCTGCGATCAGCAAGTAGCAAGTGAAGCTTCAAACTCGAAACGAGTTGGCGAGTAGTGGGTGAAAAGTTTCGATGGTTTGGCCGCTCGGCTTTAAGCGAGTGCTTTTGTGCGACGGGCTTCTACTCGCAATACTCGCTCCGCCCTGCAACGTAGGTAGAAATTATCGCTGGTTGGTGAGTTCTGGCCGCCCAGCGAGCATCGCTGCGCGAGTACAATCTTTGTTAATCAACTTGAGTTAAGAGCCGCTAGACGGCAGTGTGAAGCTATCAAATTTATGTCCCTTTTACTCACAAGAAATCTATATCTTTTGTTCCATTTCTCAGCGAGCAAATAATCGAAAGCTAATCGCTTCCTCGCCGGCGGCGGTGAGACAAGTGCCAAATATCAGGCGCCTACCTAAAGATTTACGCATGTCATGGTGACAAGATATTTTTTCTTACATATAATGCTAGCACTGCATAAATGTTTTAAAACTATGACTAATAATTATTTTTTTTAAATCACTGGTGAACGGCCAAACCGGTTTGACTAATTTTTGTTTTTAAATGTTTCGTAAGGTTTTGTAATTTTCTTAGGGATCGAAAACTTTGGAAAACTGAAGGGTTTTCAGGAGTAGTCAGGACAAATTTAGGATTATAAGGATATTATGCAACTTATTTGTAAAGAAAATCTATATCAAAAGCAACGTAATTAATCATTGATGATCTTCGATTGTTTTTGTTTTTTACAGTTACCTGTCAACGCCCGAAAGGCCCTATTGGAGCCAAGTTGTAGTGTCTTACTATTGTTCTAATTTGCGGGCACAGATTACAAGAGATAAGTACTATTATTTCGTTCCCATTGCTCCCGACTGAGGTGTTTATTTATTTATTTGATAGGAAACTCAACAGCCTTTTTTTTACAACATTCAATATATGGTAACAATGTCCTATGGGGTTCTGAAGCCAATTATAGAGTTTCACAGCATGAGTTAAAAGTAGATACTTACGTCAAAAACAATTTGGAGAGAGGATTTGCTTTTTCGTGAGGATTTTTCTCCGTTAAAATCACCCTGGACTCCATGGTTTGGTGTAGTTTCTTCTACTTTATTTTTTGATCTATTGGCATTCACAGCGAGTATGCATTGACGATGCTATCCACGGAACAGTGCCACTTTACCTAAAAATATCAAGTTCTTATAAGCAAAATATAGACATAAATACATACATACTTAAGAGATACATTAGGTACCTTTGTTACTGGGGCCGTTAGATAAACACAGAGTTGTGTCGAAAAGGGAGAAGAGATAGGAACACGCGATGGGAAAGTACTAGGGGAATCACAATTATTTCTACCATAGATTAGCCACCATTAGGTAAATACCTATTTATCAATAATCAAATAGTATCTAAACAGATAGCGATAAAGTCCCATCGAAAACATGTTAGCCGGACGAAAATCTCGATTGACAGACGATAAACAGATACAAATATAAATCTTCAGATTACGCTTCTGATAAAGGTGAATCAATCTGCGTCTGAGAATGAGTTAGCGATTAAAGTATAGGTAGAGAAATACAAGCGCAATGGCATTGGTTTGTAAGTAACCAATCTTGTTTTTCGTAACCTAACGTAGATAAAGATCAACTATTTCTTCATCAAATTAAATTCATGCTTTTAAAATTTATTTTTGGTTCATTTAATGTGAACGTAATTTTTTTATCAGAAAATTAAATTAACGTACAATAGGTATTCTATATTGCTTGCGTACGCTATAGAATTACTAAGTATGTACTTATATAATTATATTATACAGATCGTAGCCATATCGTAGAATTGGCCATTTCATGAAGTGGTCAACCGTTTCACACAATGATTGGCTGCGAATAGCGGGATCAAATGCCCCCATTTAGGGGTGCTGTCAGTGGGAAAAGTGCCCAAAAGATTGCAGCATGGCCACATTGAATGACAATGTTAATTACTTTGCCAACAAAATTGGTGCTAATAAACTAATTAATATTCAGCTTGTGGGGCATAGTAACAAGGCGCCCGCGCTTTCTCGGTACCTGGCACGCGTAGGTACATAGGTACAAACCGCGCGCCGCCCCACGCCGCGTCGCAGCGGCGGCGGCGTCGCGCACGCGCCAGTCCGGCTCGCATCGCTGTCGTACACGGTCACGTTTTGTTGTTTTTTTTGAGTTTTCTCGAATGTCTTGTTTTTTTTGAACACCGTGTAACTGACTAACAATATTATAATTTGTGCATCTTATCTTGGCCATTATTGATTCAAGTCGTTACCTGCCCCACTACAAGCTTCAAATTTTATTTAATTAAACCCTCTTGGCTTAACTGTTATTTAATAAAATAACAATGTTATCTAAATTTTCAGCTGATTAATATATGGCTTAGGTTGCACATCGAAACTGAAACTACTCACTCAGTCAGTCGGTAACGGAAGAATATTAGGATTCTTGTTTGGCTGACTTTTTCACATTTTAAAACGCTATCCATTTAACTATTCAGGTCAGCCAAGATATTAAACCAATTCATTATACATTTATCCAATAGTTATCTGCTGTTTTGAATATGGAAACAATAAATTAACTTTTGACTTCACCTGCACGAAAACGTAAAATGATTTGCTGTGCAAACCTAACACATTATTGCTCGGCGGGTAATAATGAAAATCAGAACAATATTATTACCTAGCTAATAGCTTTGGTCGCGCGACCTGCTCCTTTGGCGGGGGCCGTCGTGCGCCGTCAGTTTTGTGTGAAAAATAGAGTATGCTCCTCAGGGATTAAAGTTTCTTTGACTTGGGCTAGCTTGAATCCCTCGCTGCATTCAGGATTCCTGTAGTAACTCCCTCGCTTTGCTCGTGAGTTAACTCTCCAATCCTTCATTGTGTTCGGGATTCAATAAGACACTGCTTTATCCCCTCGCTTCATAATCTACTATTCTTCAAAAGACTCCATATCCCTGCGGTCTACGCCGTAGCTTGCCCATGCTACGCGAATCTACGGTACGCGAGCCGATGCTAAATCGAAACTACGACTACTCCGAATGTCGCATAACGTGTTATATTATCTGACTTAAAGGCTCAAAAGTTATAAGTACCTATACCTATATAAGTACCTGTACCTAAACCATGGCATAGCAAATAAAAAAACCGGTTAAGTGCGAGTCAGACTCGCGTGCAAAGGGTTCCAAAAGTATAATATTTTTAAACATGCTACCTATTACAAAATCATAGACTTCTTATAGGATTCCCGTAATCTATAGGTAAAAAGAAATAGTACATTGTTATCCTAGGTTTGAAACTAAATAAGTCTTTCATCCGAGGTAAGCACTGTGCTTTTGAATAAAAGAAAAGTAAAAATAAAAACACGAATTAGCTAAAGAAAAATTCCATGTCTGAATCCGATGAACTCATCGTGTTAATATGAATCTCTGCTAGAAAGTATGAATAAAACTCGAAAAAACAAATGAAGATCGGATTACTGCCTTCCCGACTATTTTGTTTTTTTTTTTTCGGTGACCGGGCAGCTATTCAGCCAAAACGTTTTCATCATTGTTTTTTTATGATTTGACGGCTGTCAGTTGAAAACGATTCTCCCTAGGGCGGCAAAGTAATACTTTCAACCCGCTTCTCAGGCATCTTCAGGCCTACTTTTCGTGTATGAGTAATGAAGTAGTACATTGTTATCCAAGGGTGAAAGTAACTGATTTGACTGAGCGTAGGGCGCCAATAGTTCGATGGAAGTCTTGCACCTGAGTTGAACACTGTGCTTTCATTACGAATACAAGGAAAGTAAAAATAAAAACACGAATCTGAATCTGATGAACTCATCATGTTAGGTAGGTAATACAAATCTCTGCTATACGAAACTATGAACAAAGCTCGAAAAAACAAACGAAGTTTGGATTGCCGCTTACCCGACAATTTTGTTTTTTTTTTCTGTGACCGGCCAGCTATTCAGCCATATAATTAATTACGGCTGCAAAGTAATACTTTCAACGAGCTCCTCAGGCAACTTCAGGCCTACTTTCCGAGCATGAGTAATGAGAAAGCTTTTACATTATCTGCATTATTCTAAAATTATTACGCTCGTTCGCGCAGTTTCGGAGATAAAGGTGGGCGGTGAGTAGATTCGGAGAAAATCGGCTGTAACAGACGGACAGACAGACAGGCAACCGAATGATCCTAATAAGAATTCCGTTTTTCCATACAGAGGTTCGGAACCCGAAAAAATTACACACTTATATAAAAACTCTTTTTTATAGCATCAGTAGCTGGCCATTCTATACCAAACATTATCCCAAAAAGCCTTTAAGATTCATTTTTATTTTAATTATTTGTCTATCTATACTTATAATAAATCTGTAGAGAGGTCAATTCTGTACATGAAATATATTTCCAAAATAACTATCAGGGGGTGATTAGGGATCGATACTGATGCCAAAAATGCATTCAGTACAACTTTTGTCTGTCTGTCTGTCTGTCTGTCGGTATGTCTGTCTGTCTGTCTGTCTGTCTGTATAACCGTTATAGAAACAAAAACTACTCGACGGATTTTAATGAAACTTGGTACAATTATTATTCATACTCCTGAGCTGGTTATAGTATACTTTTCATTACGCTACAATTAATAGGAGCAGAGCAGTGAAGGGAAATGTTGGGAAAACGGGAAAAGTTACTCCATTTTTTAAGCTTCTGTCGCATGTGCAACCTTAATGGTGAAAGCTACACAAGAATCATGTATGACGGAAATGTTCTCCTTAAAATTATATAAAAAATATCCAACGACAGCATATGTCTATCTTTTATGATTAACGAACAATAACACGTGTAACTCCCGATAGCTTAGCAGTTCGTTGCTTTCTGATTGTATTTGTCTACTTTTACGTTTATAAAACTCTCAGTCGTCCCTAATTAATATGAATAAAAGTTAACATTATTAACTATTCCATAAAAAAAGAATCATAGAAATCGGTATAGAAACATCAAAGTTATACATGAAATACGCTAATAATAAGCCATCACGCGTGAATACTGAATCATGCTATAAGGATTATTTTTGTATAAGGTCGCGAACGCACAGGCAGTCGGCTTGCTTGGCGCCTAGAGGCTAGCGAGTAGCTTCGGAAAACGGCTTACGACAGTTTGCAATATCCTTTAATAATTATAATGTCGAGGGGAAGATGGTTATAATTTCGCTTTACACCAAAAGAGTAATATTATAAATGTGAAAGTTTGGTTGTTTGTTACTCAATCACGCCAGAACGGCTTCACGGATCTTAATGAAATTTAGAACAAAGATAGATTATAGTCTGGAATAGCACATAAGCTACTTTTCATCCCGGGAATATGTTCCCTAGGGATCACGCGGGCGAAGCCGCTGGCAGAAGCTAGTTATAAATAAATGGCTTGCCATTTGTTTTGGTTACTGATGGCCAGTCCGTCCATTTAATATCTACCCATGTATTCTATGAGTACCTATGTCACCAAAGAGGTTGCTCGGGTTGCAAAAAGTAACAAAGGCCATTTGTTGTCAAAAACTATCGCAATGCCATTAATTTTTTTTATTATTTAATTTTTTATAACTACTAATGGTTTACCGTAGTATTTTTCAGCTGCGAATGGCCGGTCTCGAATATCACTAAAGAGGTTAGGCAAATTAATTAATTTCGAATGTAATAACATAAAAAATGAGGCGTTAAAATTGTTACAGGTTTCCATGTTATTTGTGAAATAATTTAAAGTAGGCGTCCGTGTTTGAGTCTCAGAAGTCCATAATTGTACCAAATTTCAACAGAATCTTTCCAGTAACTCCACAGAAAACTGGCTGTGACAGACGGACAGATAATATACAAATACCTACCCGAGTGATCCTAAAAGGGTTCCGAATCTTAAGGATGTTCGGAACCCTTAAAACGATCTATAAGACCTTAATAGGGATCTCATTATGTTATGACCCTATGTATACGATGCCTCGGCCAGTCATTATCTAACGCTAGAAATCATCATACTCATTCAATCGTGGAGATTTGAAAGTCCCCCAGGATTAGAGTCGTTTCTCCAAGCCTTCTGTCATGGGATGAACAAAACTCCATCGCAAATGCTGGAGCGAAAAGCCTAGTAGCTTTGTATGAAGGAGACTAAGATACCCTCCACATCCTACTTTTGTTAGCTTAGTTAGCACAAAAAAAAAAAAAAAAAATTCAAAAAAAAAAATTCAAGCATTTATTTCAATTAAACCATTTACAGGCACTTTTGAATTGTCAAGGTCGGTCGGTCCAAAAAGTTGAAGCTATTTGCACGTTCCAAAGCGTAGATCTCTATGGAGAAGAACGTGCAAGAAACTCCACGGACACTCTTTTAAAAATAATATTTTTTTACAAAGATTTATTTACATCGGGTTGAAATTATACATACATGTGAGAACGATGTAAAAGACGAGCAGGATAAAAGCGTCCGGAATAAAAGAGGAACAATTCAAAGAAATAATTAAAATTAACCATGGCAGCTAAGAAATGACCAGTCCCGACTGACGGCGCCCGTTCACGAACATGACGCATGCGCCAGCACCATTCGGCTCAACCATTTTGAAGGGAGCCAAATGATCCAACGCATACGCCACCATCAGCTAGACTTTTGAGTGAGCATGACACTCCTAACCGCCAGGGTACATTCAAGTCAAAAACATACCTAAAACTGATAATTAAAGTTAAAGGTACACAGTACTCACACATGTGCTGTTAATGGCTGAAATTATACAATGCTAAGTAAGTTGATTCTAACAATGCAAATTTTCCTTACAATCTTCAGCCGGTCCAACAATGTTTCCGAACTATTTACAGATTAGTTTGGGCTTAGTGGCTGTGGAGCAGGACCAGCATTCAGCCAAGCATTTTTATCTTCAATATAATCCCCCAACTTATAATATGCTTGCCTGCATAGTGTGCGTTTAATACAAGACTTCAATTTCGTCTCATTTAGTTCTAATATATGGGGAGGTATCTTATTATAACATTTTAAACAGTACCCCATGAAAGATGAGGCTACTTTAGCCAGTCTGAAGCCTGGTTGAACTAACTGGTCCCTATTTCTAGTACCTTAATTATGTCTCTCGCCTCTTTTACTAAAAAGATGTAAATTCTTTCTGACATACATGATGTTTTCGTAAATGTATTGACAAGGTACCGTCATGATGTTAATAGTCTTAAACAGTTCCCTGAGAGAATCGCGCCGGCGGAGATTATATATCGCTTTGATGGCTCTTTTCTGCAGAATAAAAATAGACTCGATGTCTGCAGCCCGTCCCCATAGTAAAATACCGTAAGACATGATACTGTGAAAGTAACTAAAATATACCAGTCTCGCGGTATCGACATCCGTTAGTTGGCGGATTTTTCTAACAGCATATGCTGCTGAACTTAGCCGTCCGGAAAGAGATGTTATATGAGGGCCCCATTGTAGCCTGGGGTCAAGCGTAATTCCCAGGAAAACCGTTTTATCGACGAATTCTAGTTTTTCCTTGTTCAATAATATGTCACAATCACTGCTTTTGACATTAGGTAAGGCAAATCTTATGCACTTTGTTTTCTTTTCATTTAGAACTAAATTATTCGCCGTGAACCAATTTTGGACTTGCATTAGGGCATTATTTATGTCATTAACATTGTTCGTCCTTCTATTTATCTTAAAAATTAAAGAGGTATCGTCAGCAAACAACACCATATCAAGATTTTGTTGCAATAAATAAGGTAAATCATTAATATAAACCAAAAATAAGAAAGTACCCAAAATAGAGCCTTGGGGGACGCCCATTTTTATGTTTAATCCCGACGAATTGACCCCGTTTATGTGAACTAATTGCTGTCTATCACACAAATAAGATTTGACTAAGTTTAACGCTGTTTTGCCTAGTCCGTAATGCCCGAGCTTCAGGAGTAATGTATCGTGATCAACACAATCAAACGCCTTAGAGAGATCACAAAAGACACCTATGGCATCCTGTGCGTCCTCCCACGCATTAAAGATATGCTTTAGTAAGGTGACACCAGCGTCCGTTGTACAACGTCCTTTGGTGAAACCATACTGTTTATCATGTAAGATGTTATTCGTGTTAAAATGACTGAGCATCTGATTTAGCATTACTTTTTCAAATACCTTACTAAACACTGGCAACACGGACACTGGTCTATAATTATTGGTGTCTTTACTATCCCCAGATTTAAAAAGTGGTATCACTTTACTGAATTTCATTAGGTCCGGAAAGACTCCTTGATCGACACACAAATTAAATATTAAAGCTAAGTACGGCGCTACAGTCTCGATAATTGAGGTACAAACCTTGATAGACAATCCCCATAGATCTTCGGTCAATTTAATTTTGATTTGTTTAAAAGCTTTTATTACTACTATGGGGTTTATATGTTTAAAATTAAATTCAGTCGCGCAGGCTGATACGTTTGCCTGTAATAAATCAAAAGCAAGCGAAGGCGAGGAATTTAAGGCTTCAGTAGTTTTAACAGGGATAACACAGGTCAACGAAGCTTCAAATTTGGATTATACGTTACTGGTAAAAAAGTCAGAATTAGCCGCTGGTTTGCGATTTTAATGTTCGATATGACTAGCCTAGCCGTTTAACATTAAGTTAAAGTAATCTCTCGTTGGACGGTTGGTTGTTTCATGCTCATAATAATTTTATTTATTTTTATCTATTAATATATTTCTATATAGATGTGTTTATATTAAATATCGCAGCATATGCTGAGATAGGGTCCTTTTTGGCCTCGCACAGATCAATTGAATGTTATCATTGTTAGTTATCTAATTATTAGTTTCGTTAGTTTTAATATATTCTGCTTCTATCTGTTTTGTGCGAGTCCCAAATAAACATTTTTCTTTCTTTCTTATGTTTTAAGGAACATCGTTTTAATAAAAAAACGTTATGATAATGATTTTTACATACAATTAAGTTCAAAGACTCGAGTCTTGAGCTTTTAATAACGAAGTTCCCTTTCATAAAGGTTTATTGATTTAATTATTGTAAAATAACTTTAAGTTACTGAGGTTTATCTTCAAAACAATTACGATATGTAGGCAAACGTTTTGTTTCCATTACGTTAATTATGCGAAAAACCGAATTTGTATAAAAGATGACCAACAAGTGTGATCGTTTTCTTCCATATTTACAATCAACACAGCTGTGACCTGTTATCACTTAACAATAAAGGCAATATACGCAATGTAAACATCGTACTATGCGCACTATATCTACAAAATATAAAACATTACCTAACAAGGTCAGAAGATCGGAGACCCGAGCAAAATCTTCTGAAAAAAATCAGATTCGAAGTTTAGTTCTTAATTTTGATTGTGTTCAATTAATTCCTTTTAACTCTATTCTAGGTCAGAGGAAACCGACCAAAGAGAATTAAGAGTAAGTGTTTCGTATTTCTTATGTAGGTCTCCACAAGATATGTATGTTTCTTTGGTTAGTAAATAATATCCTCAAAGGATAGTATGGGCCGACATTGAAATTTCTTTATACTTCTGGACGTACCTACCCCGAAGTGGATAGCAGAGCAAGAATGCCTAATCAACATACTATTATCATTAACCAACACATACACGATGCACTAAATGATTGCTCTTCGAATTTCTCAGGAAATTATAATCAACACCGAGGTACTTTATTCAAACTATACACTTACACTTTCGAAAAAGTATGCTTTACGCTATTAAGTTCCTATAGTTTTTCAAAAACAATTTAACTGCACCAGCAATTTTTTTGCTGGTATATTATTTTTAACCGTGCTCCTTCATCAATGACAACGATTTCGCACACCGTATGTATGTAAATTCGCGCTCGCGTACTAATCAGTGGAGCGTAGATATCGCACTGACGCTGAGTAGGTTCAGCACTCGGCTACACTTCTCTTAGGTTACTTAGCACACATAATATACTCATATATACTACATACAACCGCCGTCAACGCTTATCACACTTGTGGATTCCACTCACTGAGATTTCGTAGTGTCATCGTTACCGCCAGATTTTCAGGGTTACGTAATACAAATGGGAAATCCGAGCTGGAAAGTGATGCATTAATCTCATTCAGAACGATAATTAGACACACCTTTTTTAGATGATGAGAGAGTCCAGACCTCGATTATCTTTTAACAAAACCACCTTTTGGTAGTTGAAATGCTACCAAAATAAATATTGTATATCCGGCTGTCTCAAGTGGTTGCAAACGAGAATTGGTTATGGCCAAAAACTGGCCAACACGTCTACAGGGCACTACCACCTCTTGAAGTAATCGAATATAATAACTAGCCTTTGCCCGTGACTTCGTACGCGCATACCCCGTTTTTCTCTCTTAGTGCACCCCTGCACTCTCCAAGGAACCTACTCGCCAAATTACAGCTTTTTACGACAAGTAGTTTCTGCTGTGCGTTGTGTGTCACTCATTCAGTAACGCAAGGATTTTATATATTAGGATTACAATAAATATAAATAGAATATAATGCTTCCCTGACAGTTATCACAATTATTTTTATATCTTTGAAGTTTGCCTGTCTTCTAGGAAAAACTCTCACTAGGAGAAATTAAAAGAAAATGTTTGGTTAGTGTATAATGTACGGAACCGCTGTGCCTTGTCCTTGGTGTGCGTCTGCGCATTTTTACTTTAAAATACTGGTGCTAAGCCCTTATTTGCCTTTCTTAGATGGTTAATCGTAGTTTAAATACAGAATTTACTTACTGTTATAAAAGTATGATATTTAATTATATTAAATGATATTTCATACTTTATTACCATGTTGGTACGAAGATAAGTATGCTACTCATGATTCTTGTTCATAATTAAAGGAAGAGAGAAATAATGCTTGCGAAACATAAATGATATTACCTACATAATTATGAATGCATGATATGTGGTGTTTGGATAGCAGCTGCTTGGAACAAATATTACATTATAAGTAAATGCAAATAAACGGTTCCGTGATTTGTAATATTAATTTTCGTTTTCTCTTTAAATTATTCATGATCTCCTTACAATCATTGACGAGCAAGCCAACACATCACCCCGGACAGGTAGCGCTTTGCGCTCTCCCTCTCTATGTCTAATTAAGAACAAAGGTCCTTGGTGATCCATTGGCCCAAGTATGGCCATTGCGTCATTTGTCGACCATTTAGTTAAGTTAGACTGTTTTTTTAACCGACTTCCCAAAAAGGAGGAGGTTACCAATTCGGTTGTGTTTTTTTTATGTTTGTTACCTCATAACTCCGACAATTATGAACCGATTTGAAAAATTCTTGTTTTATCTAAAAGGATATACTTGCAGATTGGTCCCATTTCAATTTTATCAAAATCGGTTACGAATTTTGGATATTAAATCGAAATACCTGCCATTCGTTTACTTAGATGACAGTTTTATGTTATCCAAGTAATCAAAATTGCGTATTTTGCTTTTTGCGATTTTGCGGTGGTGTTGTTAGGTGTACCACTAAAAAGTGAAAAATAAAAAACATTTTACAAAAAAATACAACCGCCTTCCAAAAAAAAAAACACTACTAAGTAAAAAATAACTTTAATTTCGGAAGTCGGTGTCAAAATACGAAGAAACTAACAAAAACACCGACTTCCGAAATTAAAGTTATTTTTTACTTCGTAGTGTTTTTTTTTTAAATAGTAAGTATAGATAGACAAGCCAACTAAATCCGTATGGATCGCAACAAAGCTAGTAATCAGGTCTCTCAAACAAATATCAAAATAAGTATCTTTCTATTTCATAAGTCATGTGCCATCTAATGAGAATGTTGCAGATATTTTTATTAAGGCGCTTTCATCAGTAAAGCACAATTTTATTTTACGTACAAACTCAAAATTGAACAAAACTGTGTACTTGATTGTTTAATTCATAAATAATTTCATGTTACAAACCAAACGTCAATGTATCTAAGTATAAACTATACATAAATGGGTAAAGTTTATATGTATTATGGAAAATTTATAGATAATTTAATCAATCAATAAAACTCCTGAACGATTCATGTTGCTTACAGATTTGGGTGGTACTCAAAGACTGTCTCTCAGTTCAGTGTGCCTCTTGGTATAGGCCTCTTCCAAAGACTTCCACTGCTTCCTATCTCTTGGTTTATAATCAAACTCAAACATTTATTTCAATTAAACCATTTACAGGTACTTTTGAATTGTCAAGGTCGGTCGGTCCAAAAAAATGAAGCTATTTGCACGTTCCAAAGCGTAGATCTCTATGGAGAAGAACGCGCAAGAAACTCCTCGGACACTCTTTTAAAAATAATAAATTGTTACAAAGTTTTGTTGACATCGTGTTGAAATTATACATACATGTGAGAAAAACTATGTGACAAGCATGATAAAAACGTCCGGACTAAAAAAGGAACAATTCAAAGAAATAATTAAAATAAAACCATGGTAGCTGAGAAGTGACCAGTCCCAACCGACGGCGCCATGACATGCGCCAGCCCCATTCGTCTCAACCATTTTGAATGGAGCCAAATAATCCAATGCATACGCCACCATCAGCTAGTCTTTTGAGTGAGCATGACACTCCCAACCGCCAGGGTACTTGAGTCTATACAATGCAAACACACACATATTTACAAATGTTGGTATCTACTATTGATTTATCTAATTCTCTATAATAATCTAGAAAGGTAAAAAATTACTTGAACAAAAACATAGTTCACGAGTTAGTCCGATAGAAATATAAAAAACTAGCTTTCGCACACGACTTCGTACGCTTATATCCCGTTTTTCCCTGTTCCCGTAAGAATTTCGGGAAATCCTCTCTTAATGCACCCCTACGGACTGTGAGGAAGCTACATGCTAAATTTCAGCTTTCTACGACCGGAAGTTTCGGCTGCGCGTTTAATAATAAGTTAGTGAGTCAGGTTTGCCTTCTATATACAGTTTGATTAATTAGACTTTTTGAATAAAATAATATTTTTTTCAGTAAAAAAACGTTTTATTCCTCAACATTATCTTCTTTTAACTCGGTATATTTAGATCAGTGTTTTTCCAATTTTTATATTCCTTTCAAAAATTTTTTCGAGACACAAAATAGGTGCTTGTTTCGGTGATGTTCATTCGATCCAAATCTCTTACCACCTAGCCATTTCTTCAGGTTTGGAAAGAGGAAATAGTCGCTGGGGGCTAAATCTGTAGAATGTGCTGGAATCCCTAGCCCAATTTATGAGTTTCTGCTCGTGTATTTTTGTGATGGATGGATTGAATGTATGAACTTCGCCAAATGTGGTCGTTTTTTTTATTAATATCAAAATATTTGTCCAAAAACTCTAAATAATATTTGCCAGTGACCGTTTTACCCTTTTCAACGTAATCTGTAATTTTTATATGAATGACATCCCAAAAATACTGGCCATGATTTTGTTAGCCGACAAACACAATTTGGCCTTCTTTGGTGTACGTTCACCTCGAGAAACTCACTGGTTTGATTGTTCCTTGGTCACTGGTGTATTGTGGTGTCATCTTTCATCAACGCGCAAAAACTCGTTCGGATAACGGCTGAACATCGCCAAACCATCCTTTCAAGTGGTCACACGGTTGCGCTTATGGTCAAGTGTGAGAAATCGCGGCACCCATCGCGCCGATGGTTTTTCAAATCCAATTCATGTAAAATATAGGTATGTGATGTACCCGCTCAGTTGAGATGCCTATACAGCCTCCGCCACCTCATGCACTTTCGTTCTCCGATCGTCAACACCATGGATTTTATCGATGATTTCTGGCGTGACGACCTTTTTTGGGTGACCTGAACGTTCGTCGTCACTTGTGCTACGACCATAACGGAACTCAGTAAACCGCTTCGTAACCATTGAAATCGATGGTACAGAGGCCCTATAATATTTATCTAGCCTTTGCTTGATGTCGGTGATGGTTTTTTTACAATGGGATAGGTACTAATGAAATCTAATGAGGAATATGTTCGTGACATTGTGGTCCAATTTTTAATTATTAGAACCAACTATTATTCAAATTTACACTTAAAATAGAACAGAAAAATAGAAAATAAAACTCCTAACTAAAATATGGCGTCAAAATATTCGTCCGCATCGCTGTCGACTGGAAGCTCAATAGACTGGCGGCAATAACAGGTTGTATGGCAATGCTCATCCTCTGTCCGAGGTAGAAGCCAGCCCTTGGGTCACGCGAAGTGTCAACTAAGCATTTTGCTAGTTCTTTAACTTTTCACCATTTTAACTCCAAATAATATCTCCTGAAAAAACAATTTGACCCCTAAGTTTTCGTGGTCAAAATAGTTGCAGCTCCACAATATCCCATTTGAGGGAAGTCAAGTCACCCTCTAAATAACCTATTAAACATATCCATAGAACGTTTATGTTTTGAACTAGCTGACCCGTGCAACGTCGTCTGCGTAACATTTTTCATTACTGCTCCGCCTCCTATTAGTCTCCTCCTTTTGGTCTTAGCGTGATGATATACAGCCTATAGCCTTCCTCGATAAATGGGCTATCTAACACTGAAAGAATTTTTCAAATCGGACCAGTAGTTCCTGAGATTAGCGCGTTCAACCAAAAAAACAAACAAACTCTTCTGCTTTATAATATTAGTATAGATTACATAATCATATTAATTATTGCGCAATATTAGACATTCTGCTTATCTAACCACTATAATTATTATAAAATGTATTTTTTAAAGTTTCTTTAAATTGTTTGTTATCTCGGAAAGTAGGTGTTTACTTATCCGATTTCAATTCTTCCTCTCAATAATGCTACACTATCTGCAAGTGCCATAAGCTCTTTTTTACTAAATAGCTTTACTAGCAAGTTAAATCTTAAATTAATATGTCAATCAAATAGTTCATATTTAAATTTATTTTAAAGTTATGTTGTATTATTATTCAGTCGGAGCATGTAAACTCATTTATGTGTAAGTGGTGGTTACCTGTAATTGAGTGTCCATCACACGAGGACGTATTTCGTAACAAGTTTGTATTTTGCAGAAGTTGTAGTGTACTTACTCGTTGGAAATCCTTATATATGAATAAATAAGTACAGCGATCAATGAATCAAATAGCCAATATGTGTGATCAAATAAAATTAGGTAGGATGTGTACTTGCACAATACCTTCTTGCTGTTTATGTTTCGTTGCGGGTAAGTATTGATGACAAGAAGTTGTTCATCAATAGTACATTGTAATCCTAGGTTTGAAAGAAACTTATTTAGTCCCGAGACACTGTCAATAGTCGAGAGACCAAATAAGTCTTTCATCCGAGGTAAGCACTGTGCTTTTCATTACGAATAAAAGAAACATAAAAACACCAATTAGCTAAATAAAAATGCCATGTCTGAATCTGATGAATTCATATCTGCTATACATATAGGCCGACTGACCTATACTGACTACCGTTGGTAGATTAAACGCGTTAGGTCGCAGAAAAATTGGACCACCCTGATTTTTTGGGTGGCCGTTAGCATAGATGACAATAGTGTCCTCCCAATTTTTCAACCTCGAAAGACCTGCACTAACTACGTGGTGCTCAGAAAACTTTTTAATTATCGGTAAATTTTTAGAGTTAAGCCTATTTCTCCTAAACGGTGCATTCTACGGAGAATATTAATTTGAAAACTTTTAAAGAAAACAAAATTTCCTACATGTGACTATAACGGTTACTCTGTAGATTTAATAGGTGTTGACGTACAGCACTTCAAACATAGCAAATTTTTTTCAAAAGTTCGAAATTGGAGTTTAGTTTTAAAGTTGGGGTAGGCTACATCGTTACATAATTACCATATTTTTTTGCATAAAACATCTATGAACACTTCAATGACTACACGGTGACGTATAAATTACTCATGTAAACTTTTCCGTCGTGAAATGATAGGTAATTCTTTGGACACATAGAGTAAATTTAGAGGAAATTTTTCCCTCCCTGCTCACTGATGTCTGCATACAACATTGTAAGTTCTTTCACGGGCAAGGCGAATCAATATATTTTCAGAATGTAAGGCGATTTAATGATATATAATGATTTTAGTGACGTCGATAGCGGTTCATCTCTACTTTAGTGTCTATAACTTTTTTAAACGTTTTCACGTTAATAGACTCACTCTACAAGGATAGTCGTAAGAGATGAAGTCGGAAACCATTTGATTCAGGTGGTTTTACTTTTTTTTTCAGTAAATTAACTACAGTCAAAATCGAATTCATAGTTTTAATTCACTTTCTCAATACTAATACTGTAAGTATTTGTAGATTTTGTTAGGGGACTATAGATGTAGGGCGTTAAAAATCTTTAACTTCGATACTCAAAATTAGTCACCTAACTAAGTCATTAGCGCCGAACATACTGACAATTAATTTAGTCACTACCAAAGGTTCTTTTTGGGAAGCTCTTTTTACTAGCATAACTTATGGTAATTATGACATGACCAAAAACCTTAACTTTGCCGTCAAATTTTTCACATTTTGAGGTCATTATCTCCAAACAGAACTAAAATTACAAATAGTTTTTATTTTTATTTATTTTATTTATAACAATCTTAATGTGTGTCTTAGTAATGTGTATAACAAAACTCCTTTTAAAAATAGCTGTTCATCGTTGTTTGTATTGTATTATTTGTATTTGTATTGACCATTATGATGCTATGGGGTGCTAAAAAACATCCTTAACTGCAATAACTACAAAATTATTTGTCCGTTCAGGTTTAATTTCATTCATAAACTCGAACGAATTCGTATTTTTTAAATTGTAATCGATGTAATTTTATGTGATAAGAAATATTTTCCACTGAGCTATCTAACATATCTTTTTCGAAAGTTCAGCTATATAATCACAGAGCTCCAATTTTTTAAACTACAATATCGATGTTTTGTGAGAAATGATTTGTGTTTGATGTGCTATATCTTAATACCTGTAAAACCAATTCAACTGCATTTGCACTAAAATTGTGGCAAATTTTATCTACTGTAATAGTCAACTGATTGTCTTTTTATGGACAATTCACCGTTTAGAAGATATAAGCCAAAGTCTGAAAAATTACTGAAAATTTTGAAGTTTTCCTAGCACCACGCAGTTAGCACAGGTCTTTCGAGGAAAATTGGGTGTATACTACTGGTATCTACCCTAATAACATCCCAAAAAATGAGGATGGTCCAAAATACTGTGACCTAAAATGTGTTGTATGTCTGGCCTAATATGAGAGTATGCGTGCAATAAGAATGGGAAGTTATTTCTAAGATCTATCATATTTAAAACTAATTTTTTATCAATATTCAGTACATTTTTGGTAACGCTACTTGAAGAAAGAACTGTCATTTTTAACGCTACTTGAAGAAAGAACTGTCATTTTCGATTTACTTTGACAAAGTTCGATCCCATTCTGATTGCGCGCGGATTATATGAACAAAACTCGAAAAAACAAATGAAGATCGATTTGCCGCTTTCCCAACAATTTAGTTTTTTTTTTCTGTGACCGGCCAGCTATCCATAACATTTTCATCATTGTTTTTTATGATTTCAGTGAAAGAAGTGAGAGTTGTCAGTTGAAAACGATCCTACCTAGGGCTGCAAAGTAATACTTTAAACCCACTCCTCAGGCAAATTCAGGCCTACTTTCCGAGTATGATGTACCTAATGAAAAATATATTTAACACGAACTGTTATTTGGCCTAATAAATATTTACAATGCATAATTTATTAACAAATATGTTAAGCTATCAATAAATCAAATAAGAAAAAAAATGACTTGGGAAAACCATTATTAATTGAATAAAAACATACAAATTATGGTCTAGATTGAAGTTACAGATACCTTCGTTGCAATTAATTTATTTATTTAAACTTTATGCACAATAGTGGTACAGGGGTGGACATAATGCAACACCCAAAATAAAAACAATACAATGCAATTCACAATAATCAGTTAAAATATGTAACAGGGTAAACATGATAACACGTTTAATCTAACTTTGGCATCCACATTCCACAAGGCTTTCAAAAACTATTCAAAATATAATTTTGTGTCGTAACAGTTTAAAGCTATACAATTTGTATATATCCTATGAGTATAATTAAATTCCTTTGTTATAATTTAAAGCGTAAAAGATAAAAAGTTCATGAAATCGTAAAACCACAGAATACTACTCGTAATACTCGTGTTATGTATTAGTACTTTATTCAATTTGTAACAACATTCAGTCACTAAAATACAACACACACATTAAGTTCTCCTGTTAGGGACATCCTTGCACATTTAATAGTTACGTTTGTTCATCTATAGGTACCAACTATTAAACCAAGATTATTTGGTGGTTATGCATAGCTATATCCATTCGGATTCCAAACATACATCTTCTAAACATTTACAGCATAAACAAACAGGCTGCTCCGGAAAAGTTTTAAAAACTTATAACTTATTGCGTCCTGTCAGTGACTAGATACAAGGCATTCGAGTCCCCAATCTCATTTTGGTAGTCTTTCAATAAAGATAGACTACGTTCGTAAACTTTCATTACTTTGATTTGACGTATAAATGTTCTTCGAACACGTGTATTATTCAGCGGGTATAAAATGGCCACTTTTAAGTAAATTCATATTAGGATCATAATATTAGTCATACAACTAACTGTCAAAGTTCATCTTTATAGCTAAAGCATTATGATTTATTATTGCTTGAACAATCTCGGGACCCTGAGGTCCCGGTCCGTTGGTAGGTCTAGGCGTACGAGGGGCCGAAGCCAATTCGCAGAGGCCCCGTTAGACATTTCTAATGGAATAAGGCACCAACATATGTTACAAACAAAGCCCAACCCCAGCCCAAGTCCAGCCAAACCTATGTTTACAAATAAAGACTATTGGTTGGTTGGTTGGTTGATTGGTTGATTGACCGATGATTATCCCTGTATGAACTATCAAAGTATACCAAAGTACAATCTCCGGCAGGTGCAGGAATATTGCATAATATGAAAATAAAAAGTCAAGGTTATGGGTTTGGGTGGTTTAGTGGATTAATTACCGTTTGCTATGGAATGAATATTGGCCCCAGACAGACCACTGAAAATATACAATATGGGGTTTAAAATGGCAGGGGGCGAGGGTGACTTGCACATTGCGGAATTTTTTCAAAAAAACACCGCGGCCAACGCAACACGGGTGGGATTCAGTCAGTAAGAGTTCCGACACTCCCTTCTGCTTCGCCCAGAGTGGGAGGAGGTATTTGATAATTTCCTATCCGTAAAAAAACGGGGTGACTTGCAGACTCAATAAATGGGCCCCCGAAAACGGTCGCTAGCACAAAGTGACGTAGCGCCAAGGAAGTAATATATCCTGAGGTGTTAGAGGAGTGGAGGGATTACCACGGTTATCAGGACATACCGGAAGTACGGTTAAGATCCCCAACAGCATCTTACTGGATTATACAACCTGCTCGGGAAAAGCACGTTTGTTCTTGCGTATCTCTACTCAGACCGGCCAATTAAGGCAAGAAAGAGGTGGGAGCTCTGTCCCTCGTCAGTGTTCACTCCGGCCAGCCAATAAAGGCAAGCCGGAGATGAGAAGATTAGGTCTTTGTGGTCGCTGCTTACTGCCAAACAGTTCGTCACAAAACTGCCTTGTGTATTGTATCTCTCTCTGTCTGGCCCCGCACCCTAGGTATGACCTAAGGTCCATTAGGTCACGCGAGCCCCCCCCACGACTTCAACATAGAGATACAACGACGATTTTTATTTTAATTAGGTTCAAGTTGATTGAAAATTTTTTACAGTGACGGGTAGGTTGATATGCTGGCGGATTTTACTAAAGTGGCCTTTTTAGACTCGCAGGTATTTCAACATTTCAACGCATTATTTATGTTATGCTCAGAGTAGGCTTTGCTCGCTAGCTCTCGAAGGCTCTGTTCGGAGGCCGGTCCCAGTTGTGTCACCATCTTCGAGAAGGGGCCGTCTGTGTCTTGGAGTAACTCGTGTGGGTGACCGCACTCTATTATGTGGCCTGCTTCCATTACCTGGAATTATTAACAGAAAATTAAAGCTAATGTACAAGCAACAGGCAACGCAAAGAATAAGAAAAAGAAAAAAAAACAGAAAACAATAACATTAAAGAAGTTATATACCTATGGTTTTACTGTTTCAGGAGCAAATGACATCAAAAAACACAAAAAAAATAAAAAGAACTACAAAAATCTGAATAAGGCTCCGCTAGTTTTCCAAGGCTTTCCTTGGAAAACTTGGGTTACGTATAAAAGAGTGCCGACTCTTATGTGAGTTAGTTCCTAACAATTTGATGCAACACTGGGTAGCAGACCACACCGAAGCAAAGACTGGTTTTACTTACAACAACTCTGTCGGAGTCGGCGACGGTGTGCAGTCTGTGCGCGACAGTGATCACCGTGCAGTCTGCGAAGTGACGCCGAATAGACTTCTGGATCAAAGCATCCGTCCTGCAAAGGAGACACAATATTTTTATTAAAGCGAGGTCTATTTTTAGTAGTGGAGGTGAAGAACCTAGGCTTATGAATGATGACTTACGTAGGGTCAACGTTGGCCGTAGCCTCGTCGAGCACGAGCAGCTTGTTCCTCGCGAGGGCGGCGCGCGCCAGACACAGCAGCTGTCGCTGGCCCGCGCTGAAGTTGGAGCCGCCCGACGCCACCTGCGACGACAGTGCAGTGATGCTGTCCTTCAGCTCCACCTGGACGAAAAAGAAACTTTACTATAACAGAATGGAACACATAAAAATTAGAAATACAGGCTTCTGATTTTAAGAAGATATGAATTACCTGTTCCAGAGCTTCCCAAATCTGAATATCTGAGTATTTGTCGAAGGGATCCATGTTGTAGCGCAAGCTAGCAGAGAACAACACTGGTTCTTGAGGGATGATAGCTATCTTGGAGCGTAATTCCTGTAATTAAAGAAAAATAAAAATTAGTTATACTTCGCTTATATTTTATAACTAGCTTCTGCCAGCGGCTTCACCCGCGTGATCCCTAGGGAACATATTCCCGGGATGAAAAGTAGCTTATGTCCTATTCCAGACTATAATCTATCTTTGTTCTAAATTTCATTAAGATCCGTTAAGCCGTTCTGGCGTGATTGAGTAACAAACAACCAAACTTTCACATTTATATTTACTCGTTTGGTGTATAGCGAAATTATAACCATCTTCTCCTCGACAGTATATTAAAGGATATTACAAACTGTCGTAAGCTGTTTTACGAAGCTACTCGCTAGCGCCTAGGCGCCAAGCAAGCCGCCTGCCTGTGCGTTCGCGACCTTATACAAAAATAATCCTTATAGCATGATTCAGTATTCACGCGCGATGGCTTATTATGACCGTATTTCATGTATAACTTTGGTGTTTCTATACCGATTTCTATGATTCTTTTTTATGGAATAGTTAATAATGTTAACTTTTTTAATTAGGGATGACTGAGAGTGTTATAAATGTAAGAGTAGACAAATATAATCAGAAAGCTTCGAACTGCTAAGCTATCGGGAGTTACACGTGGTAGTGTGCGTCAATCATAAAAGATAGACATATGCTGTCGTGGGATATTTTTTATATAATTTTAAGGAGAACATTTCCGTCATACATGATTTCTGTGTAGCTTTAACAATTAAGGTTGCACACGCGACGAAAGCTTAAAAAATGGAGTAACTTCTCCCGTTTTCCCAACATTTCCCTTCACTGCTCTGCTCCTATTGATTGTAGAGTGATGAAAAGTATACTATAACCAGCTCAGGAGTATGAACAATAATTGTACCAAGTTTCGTTAAAATCCGTGGAGAAGTTTTTGTTTCTATAACGGTTATAGAGACAGACAGACAGACATACAGACAGACAAAAATTGTACTGATTGCATTTTTGGCATCAGTATCGATCCCTAATCACCCCCTGATAGTTATTTTGGAAATATATTTCATGTACAGAATTGACCTCTCTACAGATTTATTATAAGTATAGATAGATATAGATAGATAAAAATTAGTCAAAAGGGTTCAACTTTCTTCTCGATACACAAACACGATACGTACTTTGAGAGCAATTTTTCCGGTGTCAACGTTGTCGATGAAAACGTTGCCTTCGATTGGCGCCAGACGGAACAGAGCAGAGATCAGGGAAGATTTACCAGCTCCAGTACGACCAACTACTCCAACCTGAAGTGAAGAGATAGAGAAAGAAAATAATACTGGTTTTGACACTTTCTGGTATAAAAAACTCACTGGTTTTGAACTTTTGACTCAATTTTAATCTGCACTGCACGGCAAAGGATATCACAATATAATATTTTAATGACTGACTACTCACTTTCCATCCACTTTCAATTTCAAAGTTCAGTTGCTTAAGGATGGGTTCAGCATCCTTGTCATATCTTAGTGTGAGGTCCTTGAACACGACCCGGGCTTTCTGTGGCCAATCCGCGGGCGGGCGCGGCCCCTCGGTCGGCTCCTGTGGCAACGACGTGAACTGAATCACTCGCTCCACGCTCGTCATCTGAGAGATCACTTCGGTTGCCTGCTTCACACCGTATTGGACCATGTTTATTAGAATCAGACCCTGACTGATAGCCAGGCCGACGTTGCCAGACTTGGTGTTACCTGTTAGAGAACATTTTGAGTTAATTTAGCAATACTGTTAAATCTTCAGAATTGTATTATGCTTTCCAAAAATCAGAAACATGAATTTGTTAATACCTATTAGTCATGCTTTAAACTCTCTACTAAATTAAATAAAATAAATATATTCAACTTACCATCATCCAAAACCAGGAAAGTGTAAGCGACCACAATGACATACATATTGCAGACAAGACTTAACCATATGGCAAAGGCAGTGTTCGTGACAAGAGTTAAATACCTGCAGAAAAAGATATTTTCAAAACTAATTTTAGTCTACAAGTCTTAATAAAATCATATTCACTTGACTTTGTCCAATCACCTCACGAATCAGAACCTTAATTTACTTTTAAAAAAAAATTGCAAGTAAATAAATTTACGAAATGGTTTCTTCACTCACCATGCAGCCGTGTGCACGTCTTGTTTGTCATCGAACTGTATCTTCAGCAGCTCCTCCGCCTGGCACGCGCGTACCGTGCTCAGACCAGACATGGTCGCCGTCACGTGCGAAAATACTGGACTACGCGACACACCTTCCACTCTGTCCACAAAATCAATTATACTAGATACTTATTGTGAAAGTATTTTATCCATGACAAGTGTTAAAAATACTTAAATTTATAAAACCTTTTGATAGCTTGTGCTGTGCTGAGATAGACAGTGATCATGCCATACATGAAAATGGCGCAGACGGCGGTTGTCACCAGCATAAGGGGGTTGACGATAGCCACCATCACCAAAATACCCATCATTACCATGAAAATCTGCACAGAAAAAGATAAAACTATTGCATTAAGACTTGAACTCAACAAACTGACTTGAACAGCTAGGAAAATGATGGCTTGCACAGAAGATGTTTATTGAGTTGTCGAGTACTAAATAAATATAGATATACACCTGAATGGCATCCAGGTACAATTTAGGTAGTATTTCGTCGACGACGCCCATGTCCTTAGAGAATCTATTAAGGATGCGACCGGAGGGGTTGGTGTCAAAGAATCGCATAGTGGCACTCAGGATGTTGCTGAACATCTGGTTGTGAAGTTTGATCGAACTGCGCATACACACCCACAGGAACATGAAGGCTCTGAAAGAGATCAAAATATCAGACACGCGGCAGAGTGTGCAGCCAAAGTAAAAAGAAAAAGGTATTGGTGACGTAGAAGCCGTCTGTAATTTTGAGCTACTTTTGACCCCTTCACAACTTGAAACTTTGAATCTTTGTTTAGAATCCATAATTTCATAAATGTACTTTAACAGTTTTTGATATTACTTCTAGAACAAAAACCTAACCCACTTCCAGATGTTCTAGAAAGTTCAAATTAGTCATCCATCTAGGTGATTGTGTGTATAATACAGACAATTAAACATCATGTTACTGGCAATCTGTATAATCCGTTATTTTATAGAATACCTAAAACATTCAGGTAATGTATGAAATATTATTAATGTAGTACTTTGCCTAGGTATTCTATACAATACCGAATACGCAGCTGGCAATGTGTGTAAAAGACGATAGCACGGAAAAAGGAGACGTGTGGGGGCAGGCAGTAACGTGACGAAAATATGACATTTCATGTGAATTAGCTATTTCATGAAATGTCCTTCTCAAACCTAAGTTCGACGACGGAGTTTTGAGTGTTGTAATTTCATGTCCATTTAGATCTCAATTCTCCCATTTATGTTTTTGTTGGGATTAATATTAAACTAAGCTCGGGTTGAATTTGGCGCGACTTAGGACAAGATTTTTACGGGATTACCAGCCTAAGGGATACCTAAATGTACAAACCTTCCGGTAGTAACGATAATGCATCCGAAAATAGCAGCTGCCCATATATAGATGTAGAAAACATCATCAATTTTAGGCGGTTGCACAGTAACAACATCAGGTGCTGTACCGTTATTGAATGTAACGTCAGTGGTATCATTGAGCATTACTGCTGAAGTGATGGCAGCTATAGTTGTGGTCAGAGACTGTTCGGTTACAGTATACTCCATAATATTCAACGGAAAATCAGTTGAGTTATCAATAGCAACGTTTGAACGGCGGAAAAGTGGTACAGTTCCAGAGTATTGTGCTTCTACGTCGTTCATCCTGAAATAAGTAAATAAAATTGTTTGTATGACAAAAACAAGACATTAAATTAAAAATGTACAATATCCATTCAGGTAGGATCTTATTTTTAGGTTAATAGACTTGTGGTACAAATACTGAATTAGTTAATTAAAAAGTACACAATGCCATACTTAGTTATTAAAAAATATCCCCCCAGTGGGGGTTTAGGTAGTGTTAAAGTTGAGTTTATAGGCGAGGATATTAAGTTACTGCTTGGTTACTAGGGAATTGGTATAAATAAAACAATCTAAAATTGGGATAATTTAAATTGGATCTAGGAATTTTTTCAACTCCCATCGGGGTCACAAGGAGAAAAATAGATTCTCTAAGAAATCGTATTCCATCAATTTTAAATTATGGAACTTAGAACTAATACCTAACTAGGTAAATAATGCCGAATCATGTTTAACTACATTTCAAAGAACCCGGTGGAGGTTTGTTGAATATATTTATATGGAAAAATGGCGGCCATGAACTCATGGTGCAACCCACACCCATGATGTGGGGTAGGTAATTATGATCAGTATTGACCAATTAAAATAATACCCAAAGATCGAATCATTTACTTTTCTTAAACAACTAACCCTAAAGAGGAATCGGAGGGGTTGTTTATGTTTGTAGTCGAAAGTATCTGCTAAATCCACGCGGACGAAGTCGCGCATGAAGTGCTAGTCTATACTAAAGGAAATAAATATTCTGAAAGGTAATTTACCAGTGGGTAAGCCAGAGGTCACTAACGGATGTGATAACTTGAGCGAGTATGATAGCAAATACTGTAGAGCTGAGTAAGAACCAGCCGCCTCCTACACCGAAGTATTTGGTGTAAACTGCTCCTGGGACACGACCTGGAATAAATTGAACGGTACATTTAACTATAGGAAACACAATGCAGGATGATCTCGGTACAGGAAGCAGACAAATATTATAGAAACCCGAAATTAGAAATTAGAAGAGCCACCTCCTATATCTGGAAAAAAGAGGAGGCCATAAGGGTATTTGAAGGCTAGTAAAATGTATCGCAGCTACATGCTTCGGCCATCTTAAAGAGTGGGGTACACAACATAAATACGAAAAACTTTATTTTGTCAGTCACAAATACGAATTTAAAAGTACCCCCTGAAATTGGTACCACTATATTAAACATTAGGTTTGCCTCTTCTAGAAAGAGGCCTTCGCAAAGACAAAATGAAAGCATCAGTGCTCATATCGCTAACTAACTCTAAATTAATCGGATCAATCGGAAGAACATAAGCGCGCCAGCATAATCAATTCCACACGAGTAGAAAGGAAACATGGAAAAGCGTCTTTCGACAGGTACTTAAATTTCCCGTAAATGAATAAATTGTCTGCCACCTATAGGCCAAAATCATGCTCTTATTGAGGCTAGAAAATGTGGAGGATCAGCGTGAAATAAGGGTTCATGTTCGTCTCTTACAGTCTTACCTAATATTAATTTAATTAATTATTGCTTTGTATCTTTTCTAAAGGTCGGTTAGATTAACCTCTATGTAAGTTTATTTCTTTTTTTATGGTTTTATTTTTATTATCTTTCTTTCTGTTCTGTATTTTGTCTGTTTTTGTGTGCACTCCACTAATATATGTGGAGTGTCAATAAATGTATTTTCCAAATTTTAGTAGTTCATGCTCGAAAAGTTATAAATATACCTTAAAGATCGTAATTTTAAGTAGTAATTTAGATAGCACATGCCATGTTTTGCCAACTAGCAAAACTATACACATTAAAGAACACTTTTAGGTAATTTTTAACGACATAATTGTCCCAACACTTTATACTCACTACCATTTGTTCACACAGTCGCAGGGTTATTTTTTCGGCGTAGTGTGTTGCTATTGAAAGAGTTCTTCTCGTCGATCGCACTCATGTCCATGTCTCGACTCGTGCGGGTTACACGTCAAAAAGTGTTTTGGCAAACAAAAATCTCCTTACCGTTCGAGTTTTCCGTGGTAATTCTATTATTTTTATTTATCATTTTTATGCATTACAATAGTCGCTATAGGATACTTTTTGGTTTGATTAAGTTCCCAAAGTATTACATTCTATAAAGACCGTATAATGTGAGAAAGTGTACAAATACCTCATTACCATTTATATAATTATCATTTTTCCCGTTCGTATTTTGGCGAACGGTAATGAGAAATTGAAAATGGTAATTAGTGCCAGTATAAGCTGGACTCTTATTGTATTGATACTCTTTACTCCGCTAGCTCAGCCCAAACCGAATTGTTTCTACCAACGCGTGATCGATTGTTGATCGTTCGGTATGAACTGACCTTTCCGCAACAAAATAAACCTACACACTGACTACCCACTTACATCATATTGTTTTTTAGAGTAACAAGCCTCAGAAAAAACAGCAATCAGAGGGGAAACATTGGCTTAAGCCAAAAATATAAGTTTTATAGAAACAGAAAATCTTTTTTTTCTGTTTATTATTACCGTGTGATGATTTTGCAGATCTATTTAAGACTGAAGTATATTATGATGAAGAACATGATCAGTCATGAAAGTGAGACTCATTCGGATTTCAGTATAAATGTTTTTATAAGATCTCCCCGAGTTTATGAAAATATATCTAAGATGGAACTTATATAGGTCTAAGTTTTATTTACACTGAGATTTGAACTACTGATTTAGTAGATTTTATTTGAATTATTCCTAAAGATAATGTTACTGATTATTAGGAAAACCGGTTGATTTTTGAGTATTTTTTTTAATAAAATCACCACTAAATTTTATGTCATTTATTGTGACCTAAGTAATTAATAAATATATGTGATTCAAGTATATTACTCATTTTATTTCTAACTAGCTGACCCGCGCATCTTCGTCTGCGTCACATTTTCCATTACTGCTCCGCTCCTATGTGTCTTAGCGTGATGATATATAGCCTCAATAAATGGGCTATCTAACACTGAAAGAATTTTTCAAATCGAACCAGTAGTTCCTGAGATTAGCGCGTTCAACCAAACAAACTCTTCTGTTTTATAATATTATAGTATAGATTACCAAATGACAAAGCATAATTACCATTTTCTTAATACTAATTACCGTGTGTTTCAAATCTCATCACCGTTCGACGAAAATTTTCAACTTCAAATTCAGACTTATATAGCAGTTTAAATAGTGTGCGTTTGATTTATTTCGTTAATCTACACTATACACTTTACGTTAGATCTATAAAAGCTGTAATTCGAAGCAATATTTGAAGTTAATTTACGAATCCTGAATATGTCTATCTTCAAATATTCACCCAGAAGTGTTATTTTATTTTAAAATTTCATGGTCACTAACAATAAAATAGTTAACCCGTGATCTTCAGTTACGCAATCTTGAGATTGAGATTGTATGGACTTCTGATCTCTGAGTTTGTTTCGGTATTTTTTCTCAGGGTAATCAGCTAGGAAGCACCGGCGTCATCTAGAATAAAATGTCCAAAAAATATTGACGTGAGTTACTTGTAACCTATTTTCAAAATAAATATAATTTATCATGTAGTTATTTGAAGGACGGTAAGAAGTAGAATAAGATACTAAAACAGTACTTATACTTCAATGAAGTAATAGTCATGTTTCAATCTGAAAACCAGTGATGATAATAATAATATGTTGAAATGAACTGTCCCATATTACATAGATGTATCATACCTGTTCCTGAGATCTCCTCAACTTCTACTGGTTTTTCTAACAAAACATCTTCAATTCCTTCCCCTTTCCCGACGCTGCTTGCATGTGACTGGAAACAAATCATAATGTTTTAACGTTTTGTTCATTGCTTTTAGAATCGACAATCATTTTCGTATGTGCATAATAAAAAGACTCACACTGTATAATATTAATAAATATACTTATTAATAAGTTTTGAGACTTACCACGACAGAGACGCTGCGCTGCAACATCGTGTGATCACCAGCCGGCGCTGCTTCTTCTTCGTTTTGCAAAAGTTCAGAAAACAGTGGTGTACGGGATACTTCGTCAAACGATCCCTGAATTTCTACTGCACCCTGCAAAGGAAAGTGTTTTCGTTTCTTTAAGATTTGAGGTAAAATAATTCCTTAATAATTGTCTCACAGAACAACAAATGTCACAGAGCCGGCAAAGTAATGGAAGGTTAACCTTTGCCTAGAATAAGGCCTAGCTTTTTGAAAAAATAATTACAAGGCGCATACAGGGATTAGGAGATGAACTAATATTCCATATCATAACAAACAGTAAGCAAAATAAGTCAATATTTACAATGGAGGAGAGATGCTTTTTAAACTACTATTGTACGTACATGTCGTAATATGACAACTTTGTCTGCGCTCTTGAGGTGATGCAGCTGGTGTGTCACCAGGATTCTAGTAGACTTCTCCAGGAGACCCATCACGCACTCGGAGACCATGTGCTTGCCCACGTGTGTGTCCACAGCTGATAGTGGATCGTCCAAGAGATAGATGTCCGCCTCGAGAAAACAAATAATATAAGTTGATGGTGTGAAATCTGGAACCCGCTTCTTGAGGATCGAAAATAACTCTTGTTTATTCGCTCAGTCATTATAAAAAAAATCTTAACAGTAAACGGAAAAGTTCTGGTGCATGCGCCAGTAAGTATTTTTGTAATGACCTCTGGTTGAAAGGATAATAAAATAGGAGAAGTAGCTATGACTTACTTGTCTGTAGCAGGCGCGGGCGAGGCCAATCCTCGCTCGTTGACCACCGCTGAGACTGATGCCTCTCTCTCCCACCAGAGTCGAGTCACCATGAGGCAGCAGTTTTAAGTCCCTCACCAAGGCACATGCTCTAACAACCTACCAACAAAGCATTGATAGTATTCATATCATCCGTATGCCAAACCATCCTCAACCGTAACTGTCTGTTTATAACAGACAATCCGCTGACCCATTTTGATAACTTTCTCATAGCCGAATACCGCAAACGACAAAGAACAGTAACTTAATAAAGTTAATTGGCATGAAATATTTGGCCCAGGTGATGATACCGATGCAATGCTTGACATATATTTTCATTATGCCCATATCTCTCTTATCTGTTCATTATGCCCTCCCTGGCTTTGTCCTTGTTCGCAATGACAGAACGGGTAAGGGCGGCGGTGGTGTTGCCATTTATTTGCGTGCTGGTATACCCTTCAAGATTATCAGTGCATCACCATCTTCCTACTCGGGGTCAGCAGAGCATTTATTTCTTGAAATATCATTACATCATGTTAAAATGCTTCTTGGAGTGACTCCCAACCGTAGTATCGATTACTTTGATTCTTTTGATTCGCTTCTAAGCGATCTTTCTCCTACTTATGACCATGTAGTCTTGATATGATTTTGACACATGTCTAAAAGACTGTCGTACTCACAAACTTCAGTCTCTCTTATCTTCTTTTAACCTCAGTATTCTGCCTTTCTCAGCTAATCATCATTTTCCTAATTGCACTCCTTCCCTTATAGATGTCATGATTGTTTCAAAGTCCAACAATGTAGCTCTCCAGGGCCAGATTACTGCTTGTTTTTCGTATCACGATCTAATTTTTATGTCATATAAGATACGCGATATCCTAAGATATATTTTCCTTCGGAACTACAAAGTCTGTAAATGTTGCAGCAATAGAATATTTTTGTTAATAAATAAAAAATAATACTTTATTTCAGACCACAGTCGATTATTTAGTATTTTGGTGTTAGTAACAATGGATGTGCCGTACTTTACCGAGGCTATAAATGCCTGGAGACTCGCTTGCCCGAATCAAAATTTACCCGACAACCCATCATACTAGAGACGGTGGGATGAGCCGCTATATCAACGACATTATCCGATGCGCTCTTGTCGCCGTCGGCGTGCCAGCCGTATTAGAACCCATTGGCCTGGCACGCGACGATGGCAAAAGACCGGACGGTATGTCTTTATTTCCATGGAAGATGGGTAGGCCTTTAGTGTGGGACGCTACTTGTGTCGATACTCTTGCGCCATCCCATCTTCCTAGCTCGTCGTGCTGTGCTGGTTCTGCGGCTTCGGCTGCTGAAAACCTCAAACGGCGGAAATATAGTAGCCTTATTGGCAACTACATTTTTGAGCCGTTTGGGGTTGAAACTCTTGGACCGTGGGGTCCGAGTGCTCATGTCCTATTTAAAGATCTTGCAAAACGCTTAGTTGACGCTTCGCGTGACTCAAGAGCTGGTTTTTACCTTGGACAGAGGATAAGCATTGCCATACAACGTGGCAATGCAGCCAGTCTTTTGGGCTCACTTCCAGTCGATAGCGATGGGCACGAATTTTTTGATGCCATATTTTAGTCAGGAGTTTTTTTTTTCTATTTTACGTAACTAGGTATTACAAGTTTTCGTAAAATATTCATTTATAGTGCCTATACCTATGACTGTGCCCAGCCAGTGTCTCTGAAAGGGACAGTCCGGTATAGCAGCTATCATTTTCAACAATGCTTGTTAGCTTTAATGTGTATGCAATGTTGACGATCCTAATAAATAAATGTATAAAATCAATAAATAAATTAACTTTGGTATAGAGATAGAATCATCATCGTCATCCTATCAGCCGAAAGACGTCCCCTGTTGGACATAGGCCTCTCCCACGCAACAACCGGTCCTGTACGTCTCGCTATGATAGAAAAACTTTTTACAAAAAAAATACAACCGACTTCCAAAAAAAAAAACACTACAAAGTAAAAAATACCTTTAATTTCGGAAGTCGGTGACAAAATACGAAGAAAGTAACAAAAACACCGACTTCCGAAATTAAAGGTATTTTTTACTTTATTTTTTTGTAAAAAGTTTTTAATTTTTCACTTTTTAGTGGTGCCCCACACCTAACAACACCACTCTAAAATCGCAGAAAAGCAAAATACGCAATTTCGATTATCAAAGAATCATCTAAATAGTCAAATTCCAGGTATTCCGATTTAAAATCCAAAGTTCGTAACCGATTTAGATATGATTTAAATGGGACCAATCTGCAAGTATATCCTTTCAGATAAAACAAGAATTTTCAAATCGGTTTATAATTGTCGGAGTTATGAGATAACATATTTTATACTAGCTGACCCGCGCAACTTCGTCTGCGTCACATTTTCCATAGCTGCTCCGCTCCTATTTGTCTTAGCGTGATGATATAATTATAGCCTTTAACCTTCCTCAATAAATGGGCTATCTAACACTGAAATAATTTTTCAAATCGGACCAGTAGTTCCTGAGATTAGCGCGTACAACCAAACAAACAAACAAACAAACTCTTCTGCTTTATAATATTAGTATAGATTGCATATACAAAATTTACGTTCAGTTACGTATCCTGATCTCTCTCTCGAATTAAGAATATAATTATGAAGAGGGTACCTAATGCAGGGCACTGTATCATCTCTATCGGTTGAAAGCTCAGGTACCTAATCTCCTGGTACAAACTAATCTTGAATCAAAATCAACAAAACCGACTATCGAACGAATGGTAGTAAATCAAGTGGATTCTTAATTTCGTCCAGCACAGTCCAAAAAGAAACATATTTTCTCTGATTTTTACTGACAATATTGCTGATTGTAGACCACTGAATAAAATCATTGAATAATCAAAATAATAATATTATATTTCCCACCTGACAGTCCTAAGCCTATTTTTAAGTAGGAAGGAATGGTTTCGTTCATTATTAATTTAACACCGTGCTACTTACCTGCCACCTGGTCTGACTGAGTAGCGGTATTTAATTTACAAAATTTAATTTAATTTATTTAATTAATGCACAATGTACACAACCAATTTCACGCTTAAAACTAGTGAGTACATGACCCTGTTAGGGCGCAGCAAGATAGGTACTTAGTTAGTTATTAGTTATACTTATAACTAATAACTAACTAAGTACCTACTTAAATAAATCATAAATTCTGCGTAGTTTTTCAATACAATCTTCGATAGTTCAATAACTGCGTTAGTTTTCGGAAATGCGATCATGCTCCTTATTGTAACAGCCTACGGAACAATTTCGTAGGTTTTTACTTTAATGGTGTCCTTGCAAGTATTTATTTGTATATTCGATTGTGATCCTTATTTATAACAGTCTACGGAACAATTTTTACTGGTTTGTCTTTGCAAGTATTTATTTGTAAACGTGATTGTGCTCCTAATAATAGGTCAGGGTTCAATTTTCCATTCAAGTATTTTTTCTTCCAACAGGGCTTTTGGATGAAACAGAAGTAGAAAGTAGAAACTTGAATCGTCGTAAGAAGGCATTTATTGGAAAACGCGATTGTGCTCCTTATTCCTAGAAAGTTACGGGTCAATTTCCTATCCATATAGAAAATACTTGAAAGTATCCCGAGCCCTAGTTTCTTAAGGTAGACGTACTGGAAGCCCTGGTACCCGATTTTGCAAGTACGACCCAAGTCTACTCTCCACATTATAGTAGTACTCTATGCTACTCTCTCCTCCCGATAATTCGAAAAAAATCTAGTCATTCGAACCCATACTTCCATAGTCCATAGCTATACCATATATATATCTACAACGTAACTGAACTGACTTTAAAACTCATATACGTTCGAACTTTGAAGCTTAGCGGAGAATCTTAACACCGCGATTCACAAAAACGCGTCATAAGTACAACGCCATCTATCGATCTACAACGTAACTGAAGATAAATAATGATAATATAATAAAATTTTCACTTTTTTTTGCTACATTAAAATGTAGCAAAAAAAAGTGAAATTTTTGAGTTATTTTTTAATTAAACTTAAAAGTTTAATTAAAAAATAACTCAAAAATACATTGTTTCGGGGTCCTTCACCCATTTTTTATTACAAATTTTCTCAATAGATGGCATTGCAAGTATCTGAAGTCTCAATGAAAACAACTTATTTTAGTGCTTGATGAAGTTTCTTCGTAAACTTAAAAATTCGATATCTTTTGATTTTGTGGGTCGATTTTGATGAAATAAACACTAAATGTTACTCTGGGTTATCATTTAATATTTTGGAGTACCTATATTTTGAATCCAATCAGTGGTTTATGCGTGATGCTCCTCCAAACGCACAGACAAACAGACGCACAGAAAAGAATTTCAAAAACTGCTTTTTTGTGTTCTACGTCATTTTTCTGACATTTCTATGTATTTTTATGCGAAAATATTCAATGTACAGACACGGCAACTCTACGACTTATTATATGCATAGATTACAGGACGTCCTCTTGGGTTTTATTCCACACGGGCGAAGCCGCTGACAGAAGCTAGTATTATCTAAATTAAGGTTTGGATATTAATACATGTGTAACTGTGTACCTATATTTCGTAGAGCACAGACAGTGCTCTAATTACATCTCTGTTTTGTTTAATTTTCGACAGCTTCAAAATCTCGTAAACAAAAGTCTTAATACGTACCTTCTTGTACCTGATGCGGTCGTAAGGCAGGCCAAACAGAATATTTTCTCGAACCGTTGCGACGAACAGCCAGGGTTCTTGACTAGCGTACGACACTCGTGCTCCTCCCAGAGAGAACGTTCCATCTTTAGGCATCAGCTCACCAAGAATCAGCTGAAGCAGGGATGACTGTTGAAAACAATAAAAAGATTTAAGGTTTGTTGCTTTTTTAAAATTAAACAGTTAAATTCTTATTTCGTTACGAAAATAGGAAACTGCCTTTAAGGAGTCTAACCTTGCCAGACCCGACAGGTCCTGCAATGCCAACAAACTCTCCGGGTGCAGCCTTTAACGTGATGTTCCTCAGGGTGTCGACGACGGACTTAGGCTGCCAGCTTGCAGTCACGTTATATAACGTCAAACCAGTCACTCCTGGTGTATCCTGCCCTTTTTTATCTATGTCTGTCCCACTGACCAACAGGGATTTAGAATCTAATACCATATTAGCTGTATTTTTTTCTGACTCATTTTCGTCTAATAATAAAAATTCCTGAAGAGGAGAGAAAATAATACATTAAAAAGTGAAGTGGAGTGGTCTAACGTTGAATTGACTCTATACTGGAGTGAAGCGGATAAAAATAATATAAAAGATTTTGTCATTAAACAATTTTGTTTTACCTCCAATCGCCGGACGGTCACTTTTGTTTCAGCCAAGTTCGCAAGTCCTATGGGCAAAAATATGTTGCACGTCAGTTGCATAAGATTGAAATACTGAACCAATGAGAAGGTGGTCTGTGCTCGAATGTCGCCGCCAATCAGCAAGAATGTCGCGATTGCGGAGAACAGAATGAATCGCTCGGTGAAAACACTCAGAGCTGTTGAAAACCCCTTGACGAAAGAAGTCTTCAATATGTAGCTGACTTCCAGTCTGGAAATAATATTATAATCTTTAAGAAACAGGTTTTGTGTGTAGGTCTTATTTGAGTCGTTTATTCAAATATTTTTCTTTGTTTTCTGTGTAGGTACAATATTATGAAACTGTTTTATTCGACGAACCATGTCATAAACTTACTTTCGCAATCCGTGGACTAGTTTTTCGAAAGGTTTCTCCCAAGCGTACATTTTGATCACCTGTACTCCTTCAACCAGTTCACTCATCACCTTCACTCTTTGATCGGTTCGGTTTGCTATTTTACCGCGGAGCTTTCCTTGAAGGTTGCTCAGGTATACTAGAAAAGTAGAAACAACAGAACGATTATTATTGATTATGTAATGAGTTCACTTAAGTAATTTTTCTAGATCATAATTACCTTGTACAATAATGGTTTGCAGGCCAACAATGAGCAGAGCTGCAAGGGTGGCGACGCCAACATGCTGCCACACCAAATAACATACCACAGGCACCATAATAGGTGCTATCCATATATGGTTCAGGAATAAGGTGACCATATCGAACCGGTTCACGTCATTTGACATTAAGTTGATCACTTGCCCGGGTTCTGTCTTGTTCAAACCGGTGCGATTGAGCTTTAATATCTAAAATCAAAGAAATACGTTACTTTGTCTGTATCATTCGTCCTCTAATCGCTGCATCATGTAAAGGAGAGGAATTACTTAGCTTTAAAAAAAGGTCACCTCACCTTTCTGTACATTAAAGAACAGCAAGCTACTCTAATCCTCATACCGACCCGTCCTTGAGACAGATTTGTATGGTTGAACAATAGAACTGACAATGCACTACACAAGTTCATCAAGAAATTGAAGATGTGTGCCACGCGGTAGCTCTCAGGACTCTTCTCGTTTGAAAAGTAATCTATAAATATGGCTAAGGTAAAGGGAATCAGGGGCCTGAAACAAAGATAAAAGAGGTTTAAAAGAGAATATTAGATGCATAGGATTTAAAGGTTTAATACGTTTTCAACTTACCGAACAACGATCATCATGAAGCCCACAAAAAGGCCGCACAACATGTACTCAAACCAGAAGGATCTGACTATCGCCCTTGTGAACGAAGGTTTGGTGCCATTTTTCTTTGCATTGTCCAGTTCTTGCTCCCAGGCCTGCTCAAGGCGGTCGCCGAGGCGGCCGGACGCATCCTCACTTCGGGCTTGCCACAAGTCGCTCAACGAGATCCCCTGTTTGTACCCTTTCCGAAAAAGGCTGAAGCTCCATCTGAAAATATAGCCAAATATCTAGCTTTTGTCCGCGACATACTCATGAATAAGGCAAAACGAATTATCTCAACACAGAAGTGTTGGCTGGTGGAAGTGAAACAGGAGATGATAATATGATTTGAGAGTGTTTTAAATAGAAAAATATGATTTAAAACCAGTTCAGGACATATTTAGCTAGCCAACTACAAATGTTGAAGGTTGTCCTGATGGGAATGACGGTGAATATGATTTATTTATTTAAGGAAAACAAACAACTGTACGATGTTTGTTTCAGTGAATATAAAAAAAAAAATAAGTGTAGGCTAATGTAGGTACAATTCACGACCTTTCCACAGATTACTTAGCTTACAGATATAGTGTCAAGAGAAGAGATGTCACCGGATAATTGCAAAATACCGGATAATTACAAGCAGTAAGCGTGCTCGCTTGCATGCTGCATGCTTGCTTGCATACTTACTGCATGCTCGCTTACATGCTGCATGGTGTATGCTTGTTTGTATAATTTTGTCTTTTAATGGCAAAACGCATCTGTCATGCGATTTTTAATTCTACCATCTCATAAACATAATGATATAGCTATTCAGTTTTACAAGGCGTTTATATTTCGGAATTCTATCGGAATTCGTATTTTTGATGTTTCAAATTTAACATTGAAAAGTAATTTATTTATATTAGGCTCATAGCTAGACTAGATTTTTGAACATTAGGTTTTGGAAAAGACCGTTCCCCATAACGCCCGCGTTCATGTAGACGTACAATGGTAGAATTTAACGACAGAACCGTAACTCGAACCACACGTGATAAACAAAGTAGAGTAAATTTATTAGCATTTTATCGTGAAAACAATTTATTAGCAGTTATTTTCACTTCAGTAGCTCAAACATGTAGGTTTTGCTGCCTGAAATCAGTGAGCAAAATGCGATTTTGCTCAAAGTAACTTTTTAATTTTTGTTTTCAGAAAGCCGCGAATATCTTATTCAGCCTTGGGTTAATCATACAATTCGAAACATTCACACTCTATCTCTTTCTCGCCATTAGAAAGAGAGAGAGAGAGAGACAATGACCAGCCCTTTCGAAGTTCCAATTTTGAATTCGAACACGTTCGGAATTTCGTAATAACTAAAGAAATTTTGCAAAAAGATAATTAATTTTAGAATCACTCCCTACGCTCGTGATTCAATCGTTAAATCCTCACTTGCTCAGGATTCAAAACCAGCACTCGCAGCACTCGCAGTTTTGAGTGATTCTAAAGTTGAATCCTGAGTGTGGCGAGGTATTCAAAGGCACGAGATGCAAAAAATGTTGGTCTCGTGCAATGATATATAAAACTATAGATACGTTGTCCGCACTCTAAAATGACAACATGAAATGAAGCTAATTGGCCACATCGCGCTTAGTTACGCACCAACCTGTCGGGCGACACTACGTTTGTTTGGTTGTCAATTTGACTATTACTTATCCTGTGACGTAACTGAAGATGTATATTTATCTCGCTCTAGCAACAGGCATCCCGCAGTACGGTGACAATTTTCTTTCCCTTTATTCATGCGTATTAGTAGCTATTTAATATTTTCGCCATTTTTAAGCGCCGCGATGTTGGTTTATGACGTGTCTTTATATAATACGTCATTGGTCTCGTGTAACACACGTAACTTTTCACTTCAGAAGCGAGAACACTTTAGGAGATAAAATAATAAACATAATAACTGTTATAAGCTAATTACTTATAGACAAAGAATATGATAATATGAAATTGTCTTTCGTTCAACACAACGACCAACTATTCTTATAGTCTAAATAATAGAATAATTAATAGAATAGTACCTAAGCCTTGGCCTTATTATTATAGCCTAAGAATTATCATTATTTCGGTCTTTTTGTTATTGGACGAAAGACCGAGTTACACTAAACTCGTTTTTTTTAAAGTGAAAACTTATTTAGCTGCGTTGAGCACTTTTCTTGGGATGGGTATAAAATGTTAAACTCGCGTCAAGACACGTGACGGGGCCCGAGTCTGCTATTTTTATAAATTTGTCATTCCGACACGATCCCATTGTCATGCCATTGTCATTTTGCTAAAAGTTCGTAATCTGCTAAATTCATAATGGCACGGTCACTGGCACGTCAGTGGCCGGTCAGTGGCATCTCAATGGTCTCGTAATAGAATTGCGGTAGGAATGCCGTATTGCCATTATTATAAAAACGAGCTAAATTTGAGCATTTATTCATGCCAGATTTTATTACATTTAGTTTTACATATTATTTATTAGTGTTATAAGCAATCTGAAGTAGTGAGAAGTTCGTAAATACTAAATCTGTCATTATGTACGAGATTACCATTCATTATTTTATATTTTTTTATATTGATAGGCGTACGTTTGACCGCTATCTCACCTGATGTTAAGCGATGATGCGGTCTAAGGTGGAGCACGCTTGCCTAGAAGTAACCTATTCACTCTTGACTTAAAGACTCCCAGGTTGTAGCTATCAGGAAACACAGACTCAGGCAGGGAATTCCACTCCTTAGCTGTACGCACAATGAATATATTCCCAAAACGTTTTGTGCGTATAGGTGGGATGTCCACCATGTACCGGTGGTACATCGCCGTACGTCTTGTGGTCCGATGGTGGAACGGGCTTGGCGGAATTAAGTTATGCAAGTCTGTCGGTTATCGGCAGGGTTACACCGCGGAGAGATGGAGCAGGGTCGAATTGACTCCTTTTAGCGGAAAAAGACACGCTTGGGTCTTCGCAGCATTGAACTTGACTAGATTGGCATCGCCCCATTCGGAGACAGCCTGTAAGGACACGTTCAAGCGCTCAACCATAGCCTCCCGGAGAGACCGGGTCTGTGACCCACCAGCTCGTGCGTCAGACACGTATCTCTCAGCAACAGTGCTGTCGTCTGCATACCCAAAAGAACTGGGTTTTAGCAGATCGTTAATATGCAGCAGGAACAATGTTGCCGAGAGTACTGACCCCTGAGAAACCCCGGCATTAATATCCAGCAGTCCGGACGAGCAGCCATTTATGACCACTTGGATAAACCGATCCCTCAGGAAATCTGCAATCCAGTCACACAATCCGACGGGCAGACCGAAGGAAGGAAGCTTACTAATAAGGCCATCGTGCCAGACCCTATCGAAGGCCTTCGAGATGTCTAGGGAGACCGCAAGTGCTTCCCCGTGCTTCTCAATGGCCTCAATCCAGATGTGAATGGCATACGCTAGAAGATCCCCGTGAAAGCCGTATTGTCGGTCACTAAGGATATCGTTCGCTTCTAGGTATGCCAGGAGCTTGCGATTCAGTACCCGTTCCATACTCTTACAGAGTATGGACGTTACCGAGATGGGTCTATAGTTTGACGGGTCGGCTCGACTACCCTTCTTGGGCACTGGCTGCACGTTAGCTTGCTTCCAAGCCTTCGGCACTTTCCCAGTCTCAAACGAAAGGCGAAATAGGCGTGTTAAGATCGGAGACAACTCAGGCGCACAAGTTTCAGTACAATTGCTGGAATCCCGTCGGGGCCACTAGCCTTGTTCACGTCTAGGTTACGCAGTACCCTAAGTACGTCCCTCTGATGAATGCTTATGTTCGGCATATATGACCCGCATCCAACAGGAGGAGCAGGGGGCCTCGCGCCACCCGAATCTAGACGTGACGATTCCGCAAACATAGAGGCGAACAAGTTTGCTTTCTCCTCAGCGGAGTGGGCCAGCGACCCGTCGGGTCTCAGCAGTGGTGGCAGTGAGGGGCGGCAGAAGTTCGATTCGACCGACTTAGCCAGGGACCAAAAAGCTTTACTACCAACTGGGTATGAAGCAAGTTTGTTCCCTATTCGGCTAATGTGGTCGAACCGAGCCCTCCGCAACACCTTCTTGCAGTACTTGGCAGCCCTGTTGAAGGCTCTCTTCTTCTGAATCGCGCCACTTACTTTGCGGGTACGGGCGTCAACCCATGCTAGGTAAGCCTCATGCTTTAGCGCATTAGCACGGTTGCACTCGGCACCAAACCACGGGCGAGCTTCGCCAGACATCACTACGTCCGAGAACGGAATGTAGTACTCCATTCCCTGCCGCAGCACATCTGTCACGGCGTCCGCGCAAGACGATGCATCAGTTGAAGAGAAGCAAGTTGGCTGCCAAGGATAACATGCGAAGAAAGATCGCATGCCATCCCAATCTGCTGACCTGTATCGCCATACCCGCCGAGTGCCTCTTGGGCTGGGATCGGGTGGGGAGTAGACGGACACAGATTTCACCAGACAGTGGTCGGAACTACCCAGCGGAGCAGAAATCGACACCGAGTAGCGGTCTGGATCCGTAGTCAGCAGAAGGTCCAAGCAATTGGCTGTGTGCGAATCAACGTCCGGCACCCTTGTTGCCCCCTGGACCAGCTGGGTGAGATTTAACGCTAGCGCTAGCTTTCGCGCCTCTCGTCCAGCATGATCTGTGTGCTGGTATGGGAAGAGCCACTCCTGATGGTGGGCATTGAAGTCCCCCATCAACACCAGTTGAGCAGAAGGGTACCGCTGCTGAGCCACATCCGCCGCCTCACTGAGGTGCTGTATGAGCCCAGTTGTCTCTAGATCACCGCTGTGCGAACGGTAGACACAGGCGTAGATAATTTTATTATCCAGGCCAGTGTCCACTAGAACCCACAGCGTCGAAAACCTGGAGTCTTCGATAGTCGCGAGACGCCGATAACAGATGTCGTCCCGGGCGTACATACATACGCCCGCGCGTGGTTTGAAGTGGTGCTCCAGGGTAAACCCTGGGTACGACACGTCTGACGGACATCTGATCTGCGTCTCGGAAAGGAACAGGAGCGCTGGTTTCTCAGTCTCGAGGTGGTGATGGACTGCGGCGAGATTTGAGTGCAGGCCTCGTATATTAGAGAGGTGCACTTTGTGCGAGAGGGAGTGCTGCCGCTGTACAGCGTTTTTCTTTCTGTTCCTGTTCATGTTTAAGAGTGAAGGAAGGAGAGGAGAAGGAAGTGAAATGAGGTTCCATGCTGCTAACCCACAGGCACGCTCTGACAGGACGGCATCGTTGGGGGACTAGTCTGGAGACTGCGGGGCCGCCCGAGCCCCCCCGGGAATGTCCATCGGGCCCTCTCGTCTGGTCGCCAACCAGCACGATGGTGCATTCCGGGATTTTTCGACAGTTGGCGGGGCAGCCTTTCATGTGTGGCTGGCACACTACTTGGGCCCACAACTACCTGCGGTCGGCCAGCGGCGCACCGTGCCTCGGATCCCGCTACCCTCCGCGACTAGTCTCCCGATACGCCCATATCAATAAATGGCTTTCTTTCAATGGCGTATCAGTGGTTGATCATTGGAATGTCATAATGACGCCATTATGATGCCATTATGTTAGTAGATTACCAAACTTGTCAAAATCAACCATTTTGAAATCAGTGATCGACCGTTCTGACACTATTGTAATAGCAGACTCGGGCCCCAGGATCGAAAATTGGTAAGACGCATGATTCAAGAATGCACCACGTTAATGTTCAAGTTTTCACTTCTGCCGGCACTCCCAGAGTGCAACCCGTTGTTTTTTTATTAGTTATTATAAACGTAAGGAATATTGAAATTTTGGAATTTCCAAAATAGGATAAGTGATAAATCGTAGTTTATTATTATTTTTTTAGTATTAGGAATGTTGAACCATTCGGAATGATGAACAAAATTGTTTTAAAATTCGTATTTGTGAGTGACGGAATAAAGTTTTTCGTATTAATGTAGTGTAAGTGGCATTTGATTAAACCGCTGCACAAAGAGCGACAGCATCAGCTCGAGAATTTAGGGCACTCCGACATGTATAAGTTAGGTTGGTATGGGATTGTTCCCGTGTATCAACAGTTTTGAAACTTTCCAGTATTCCTCAACTAGGTTAGAATAATAAATAGTCCAAGTAACACCAAGTTTTATCGCTTACCATCATGTGGGATAGTGGTCGACCGCTTGCATGCCAAAAGTAAAAAAAAAAGTTGCGATTATTACAAGCAAAGTTATGAGGGGGTTAAAATCTAGGGGAGCAAAAAGTATGCAAATTCAAAATTCTTTCTAAAATTTACATGACACAAAAAATATATATATTATTTATCACTTGTTAGCTAGCACACTATGACACTAAAACAAAATACACACTTAAGCAAGTGTTGACGTATGTGGATTAAATAAATATAAAAAAATGACCTACATAGTTAGACAAATTAATAATAAAAAGAAATTAAAAAAAAACCATATAATATGAACACATAATATAACCTATCTACTTAAACACAAAGAACATGATAATTTGTCTTGCGCTCAACACAGCGACCAACTATTCTTATCGTCTAAATACTCACTAATAGAATAGTATGCCTTCGAACAGAGGTTAGATTTTACTATAGCTTTAAATGAGTTAAAAGGCAGATCAAGATAAGAAATTGGAAGTCTATTGTATAAACGGATACCGAGCCCCACAAATGAATCATGGACCTTGCGAAGTCGGTGTGAAGGAGCACGTAGCTTGTGCTTGTTTCTGGTGTTAAAGTTGTAGATGTCGCTCATTTTACTGTATAAATGTATATTTTGCCTAATATATAAAATGTTTGCAAAAATAAATTGAGATGCTACCGTGAGAATTCCAATCTCTTTGAAAATTTATCTTAATGAAACCCTTGACCCTAGCTGATATATTGCTCACACAGCACGTTTTTGTAAGATAAATATATTTTGTAAATCAGCAGCTTTTCCCCACAATAAAATACCGTAGGACATAACACTATGGAAATAACTAAAATAGACTAACCTAGCTGTGTCAACGTCAGTAAATTGTCTAACTTTCCTAACGGCGTATGCGGCAGAGCTTGATATATGTGGGCCCCATTGTAGTTTGGCATCAACAGTTACGCCCAAAAATACTGCCGTGTCCACAGTTTCAAGCACTTCATCACTTAAGATTACATTGGGTCCTAATTTTCTAACATTTGGCAAGGCAAACTTTATACATTTCATTTTTTTGGCATTTAGAACTAAATTATCTGTCGTAAACCAATCCGTAACCATTGAAAGAGCGCTGTTTACGTTATCGAAATCATCTTGTCTTCTATTCCTATCTACTTTGAAGATAAGAGAGGTATCATCCGCAAATAATACTACGTCGCAGATACCCTTTAAGACAAATGGTAGATCGTTTATGTATACCAGAAAAAAGAATAGACCCAGTATTGAGCCTTGAGGCACAACTAATTGCACTGGTAGCCCGGAAGATTTTACACCATTTACATCAACACATTGGAATCTATCATGTAAATATGAATCAATCTCGTTAAGAGCTTTGCTTTGGAGACCGTAATGACGTAGTTTACGTAAAAGTGTGTCATGGTGTGCGTACACCATGACACACTTTTACGTAAACTACATAAAAAAAAAAGTTGCGATTATTACAAGCAAAGTTATGAGGGGGTTAAAATCTAGGGGAGCAAAAAGTATGCAAATTCAAAATTCTTTCTAAAATTTACATGACACAAAAAATATATATATTATTTATCACTTGTTAGCTAGCACACTATGACACTAAAACAAAATACACACTTAAGCAAGTGTTGACGTATGTGGATTAAATAAATATAAAAAAATGACCTACATAGTTAGACAAATTAATAATAAAAAGAAATTAAAAAAAAACCATATAATATGAACACATAATATAACCTATCTACTTAAACACAAAGAACATGATAATTTGTCTTGCGCTCAACACAGCGACCAACTATTCTTATCGTCTAAATACTCACTAATAGAATAGTATGCCTTCGAACAGAGGTTAGATTTTACTATAGCTTTAAATGAGTTAAAAGGCAGATCAAGATAAGAAATTGGAAGTCTATTGTATAAACGGATACCGAGCCCCACAAATGAATCATGGACCTTGCGAAGTCGGTGTGAAGGAGCACGTAGCTTGTGCTTGTTTCTGGTGTTAAAGTTGTAGATGTCGCTCATTTTACTGTATAAATGTATATTTTGCCTAATATATAAAATGTTTGCAAAAATAAATTGAGATGCTACCGTGAGAATTCCAATCTCTTTGAAAATTTATCTTAATGAAACCCTTGACCCTAGCTGATATATTGCTCACACAGCACGTTTTTGTAAGATAAATATATTTTGTAAATCAGCAGCTTTTCCCCACAATAAAATACCGTAGGACATAACACTATGGAAATAACTAAAATAGACTAACCTAGCTGTGTCAACGTCAGTAAATTGTCTAACTTTCCTAACGGCGTATGCGGCAGAGCTTGATATATGTGGGCCCCATTGTAGTTTGGCATCAACAGTTACGCCCAAAAATACTGCCGTGTCCACAGTTTCAAGCACTTCATCACTTAAGATTACATTGGGTCCTAATTTTCTAACATTTGGCAAGGCAAACTTTATACATTTCATTTTTTTGGCATTTAGAACTAAATTATCTGTCGTAAACCAATCCGTAACCATTGAAAGAGCGCTGTTTACGTTATCGAAATCATCTTGTCTTCTATTCCTATCTACTTTGAAGATAAGAGAGGTATCATCCGCAAATAATACTACGTCGCAGATACCCTTTAAGACAAATGGTAGATCGTTTATGTATACCAGAAAAAAGAATAGACCCAGTATTGAGCCTTGAGGCACAACTAATTGCACTGGTAGCCCGGAAGATTTTACACCATTTACATCAACACATTGGAATCTATCATGTAAATATGAATCAATCTCGTTAAGAGCTTTGCTTTGGAGACCGTAATGACGTAGTTTACGTAAAAGTGTGTCATGGTGTGCGTACACCATGACACACTTTTACGTAAAATCAAATGCTTTAGAGAGGTCACAGGAAACTTCGATTGCGTTTTGCGAGTTCTCCCATGCGTTAAATATATGTTTTAGGAGAGCGACACCCGCGTCTGTTGTCGAACGACCTTTTGTAAAGCCATACTGTTCATTATGAAGTAGTCTATTTGAATTAAAATGAATTAACATCTGCATGAGTATTAACTTTTCAAATGTTTTACTAAAAGCAGGTAAGATGGAGATAGGCCGGAAGTTGCCTATGTCATTTTTATGGCCTGATTTAAATAAAGGTATGACTTTACTACTCTTTATGAGATCAGGAAAAGTTCCTGAATCCACGCATTTATTAAACGTTACAGCAAGATAGCGGGCTACTATGTCTATTATATTAGTCAAGAGTTTTATGGAAATGCCCCAGAAATCACCTGTGTTTTTAGATTTCAGTGTATTGAATACGTCAACTACATAACGAGGCGTTACGTACTCAAAACGAAATAATTGATTACACTTAGGCACACTACTATACAAAAGGTTTTCAGCTTTGGAAGGTGACGAATTCAAGGAGTGAGTTGTAGTTATAGGAATATTGGAAAAAAAAACTCATTAAATGCCTGAGCTACGTCAGCAGCTTCGCTAATTAATTTGTTGTCGACTATAATCTCTAACTGATTGTCTCGTTTAACCGATTTGCCTGTTTCATTGTTAATGATTTGCCACGTCGCTTTTACTTTATTATTAGAATCTTTAATTTTGTCACTTAAAAATTTTGGTTTAGCCATATAACGCAAGTCTTTTTATATCATTTAGAATATTTTTTTACGTACTCTAAGTAAGGGATATCAAACCTGTATTTTTTGAAACCATATAACACTTATAATCTCGCTCTACTTTTATATATACCTGCAGTAGCCCATTGGTTGAAACCAACAGAGGTACCCGTTACGTTTATGGTTTTTGTCTTAAATGTGGTGTTCTTTTTGCATAATATCAAAAAGGGCTCCATAAATTTTATTTGGATCCTCATGTTCTATCAAAGACGGGGTAATTTTATTAGCTATATTATTTTTGAATTTATTGCAACGACTAGCTGTGTAAGGCCTGCATTCAATTTTATGCGGCTTTTTATTAAGAGGCATAGGTAAGCTAACTAATTGGCCACAGTGGTCAGACGTTACGTCACTTAACACTAATTTATTTTCGGCATCACAATTACTAAAGATATTATCAAGACAAGTTCAAGTACTTTAGTTGTAATTACGTTTTAATGTTTACTACTGGTGTACTGTATCTAAGATGTTTAAATAAATTCTATTCTATTCTATTCTAAGTTAACGTGATCCTAGTTGGTTCATAAAACAAGTTAACTAAGTTATAAGACCTAAACAGATTCAGAAGTCTGACACTTAACGGAGTAACATCTAAAATATTAACGTTCAAATCTCCACACACAACTATGCTCTTATACAATTTGACGAAGAGTTTCCCCGTTTTGAATAAAAAAAATAAAAAAAAAGACGTTTGATATTTACTTTTATTTTTCACACACTTTACCATTATTAATTAGTTTGACATTTTTATGAATGTGAGGACTATGTGGATTACTTTTCACTACAAGTAAGGACCATGGACGGAATCGTCCCCACCCATCAACAAAAATGAAATGTAGCTCATTTGACATTATCTTGTCAAGAAAAACTTTTTTTACTATGGCGACGTTGGCCAAATGCATTGGGTTCTCAAACTATCTAACGTTTAAAAAGATATTTTGTTAACGTATTATTGACGAATAATTATAAAACACCTACTCATTTATCTATTCATTAGTGCACAGTGGCGGCGCATGCAGTGGTAGTCGCCCTAACCTTAGTCATAGTCAGTTATAGTCAGTCACCTGCAGTGTATATTCGCGTTTTTATTTATCTCTGTGTTATCGGTTTTACGTTACAACTACGACCCCTGCTTGTTTACTGGACTGATTAATAGCTTTTCGATTGACCCTGGCACGACAAAGGACTTTGTGATAACTGGATTGGATACTGTGTATTATGGAAACTGGACGGCGATGTATAATGTGCCCACAATCTGTCTTGCGACAAAGGTGTCACGTTTTGCAACAGGCGTTAATTGAAAATTAACTTGAATTTGTCAACCATATTTCACAAAATGCACTGATACAGGCAGGGTTGGGCAGTATTTGAATTAATTGTAATTAAAATACGTAATTGAAATACAAATACGTATTTGGTATTTGTATTTCAATTACTTCTTTAAAATGTAATTTGTAATTCGTATTTCAAATACCTGACGCCGAGGTATTTTGTAATTAGTATTTCAAATAAGTACTTGAGGTTTCAAATACATTTTAATAATAAAATACATTTCACCATCATTTAGCGATCGTGAGTGCGAGGTGAGACCGCGAGAGTGTAATGATGGTAAAGCAGCAACAAACCGCAAAGAACCGGCCAAGTGCGAGTTGGATTCGCGCACCGAGGGTTCCGTACAAACCTGTAGGTATATATTATAATCAAAAGTTGCGGTTTACGATTTATAACGTATTATAAAAAAAACTACTTAAGTACTATAATAAATAATAAAAAGTTTATTTCGGAACTATAAGTATTAGATCTCGTTCAAACCAATTTTCGGTGGAAGTTTAGGTAAATGGTACCTACTATACTGTTTAGAAAAAAAATATATAAGAAACCTCATATCTTTTTTTGAAGACCTATCCATAGATACCCCACACGTATGGGTTTGATGAAAAAAAAAAAAAATGAGTTTCTGTTCTAAGTATCGGGATCCCCAAAATCTATTGTTTTTTTTTCTATTTTGTGTGAAATTCTTAATGCGGTTCACAGAATACATCTACTTTTACCAAGTTTCGACACCATAGTTCTTATAATTTCGGAAAAAATGGCTATGACATACAGACGGATAAACAGACGGACAGACAGACATGACGAATCTATAAGGGTTTTGTTTTTTGCCATTTGGCTACGGAACCCTAATAATCAATGATCCACCATTCTGACACTATTGCAATAGCAGACTCAGCCCCCTGGTCTAGATTACTTATTTTGTATTTTGCCCAGCCTGGATACAGGCAAATAACATCCTTTTTAAATATAAGTTTATAACTAATATAGAAACTATGTATCTAATTCTTACTGATATGTGTGTTTTCACTGCAAAATATTTATAATATCTAATATGTAGACCCTCCTGTAGCACCTTCATTTCTTTTTTCATATTAGATGGCCTTTCGATACTTGGGACTATAATTGGTAAAATACTTACACCAATTATCTATTCCCAAACTAAACAGAGCTTGTACTATGTAACGAAACACTTAAATTATAAATACATATTTTAATATATTTTATTAACATATGTGACGCGGAAAACGACGTAGCAAATCAAGTACAGGACTTTTACAGTACGATTATTTTTTCTTTGCCGCTCCGAAGTTAGCTTTTAGTGACGACCGCGCAGGTCCCATCGCGTAAAAAAGTGTTGCGATCGTAGAATATTTTTCTGATTTATACGTTTTGTATAATTAACTAACACTACAAATAATGTTTAGAATTAATGTAAACTATGTGTAAGGAACAATAAAGCTTATTATTATTGTATAATTAACAATTAAGAAACACAACCAGTAACAATAACAAGGTCACAAAGTAACACAATAAACATATACACCACAAAAACACACAAAACACAAATGAAACAGTAAAAAAAACCAAAATAAATATTTTAAAACAATAACTCTTTTCGTATCAACAGTCGTATTGCATTGAGTAAGCGGGACACAAGTATGCATCGAACGTATACGAGGGGCTGACACTGCATACGCGACCTACCCGCGCATGCGCTGTTCTATTTTTCTTGTCAAATTGACATTCTGCGCAATCGATTGCGACGTACTTCGCATAGGCAAAGATAAAATTTTGGGGGCCGAGTCACCCGCGTCCGTAGGAGAATACCCTTCAGCGAATCCCTAAACGTGGTCCCCAGGTGGTGCTAAACAGGTGACACTAACCGCCTCCGTGGTCTAGTGGTTATACCACCTGATTCAGACCCAGAGGTCCCGGGTTCGATTCCCAGCGGGGGCAAATTTTTTGCTCGGTTTGGTTGGTGGTAGGACTTGTTCTAAGTCCGCCTGGCAAGCTACCACCATCATGTCTAAGTCTGTCGCCATAACAACAATGTTAACAGCATTGTTGTGTTCCGGCAGTTAGAGGTATGATAGCCAGTTCCTCTGTGTAAGAGGATTCCGGGTGAAACTCGCTTCTATCTTCGGCCTAATCATCACTTTCCTATCATCAGGTGAGATTTGGGCCATGAGTATCCCCGTTTAAAAGAAAAAAAATCGTACTGTACGTTCGAGATAATTTGTGAGGGCATCAAATTCTTCTCGCAGCTGCTGTTACAGACAGTGAACAGACGAAAATCTAAGGCGAATCCCAACTTCAATGAAATTGTTTTGGTATGTAACTATCGCCTGTATATTCCATTTGTTCCCAACGAGTAACACCCTCAAATGTCACACTGTCACTCGATGGGATTTTTTTCTGAAAAAATTCCCAACCGGTCACACTACCAGTCACACTGTTACTCGATGGGAATTTCTTCAGAAAAAATAAGAAAAAAATCGCGACCAATTTCGAGGTAGCGCTCGCCGGCCGCTGCCGCGGCACCGCTCGCTTCGCTCGCTCGGCTCGCGCGTAGTTGGTCACAGTTCTAACCTAACCTAACCTAACCTATAATATTTTTGGTAGTAATATTAATCTTTTAGTTGGATAGAATTTGGTGACCGTTGATCCATTTTGGTGACCGTCTAAATTATACCCCTTTAGTGTGACTGGTTGGGAAATTAGTAATAAAAAGTTCCCATCGAGTAACAGTGTGACTGGTTGGGAATTTTTTCTTAAAAACATTCCCATCGAGTAACAGTGTGACATTTGAGGGTGTTACTCGTTGGGAACAAACGAAAAATCGCGACCAATTTCGAGGTAGCGCTCGCCGGCCGCTGCCGCGGCACCGCTCGCTTCGCTCGCTCGGCTCGCGCGTAGTTGGTCACAGTTCTAACCTAACCTAACCTAACCTATAATATTTTTGGTAGTAATATTAATCTTTTAGTTGGATAGAATTTGGTGACCGTTGATCCATTTTGGTGACCGTCTAAATTATACCCCTTTAGTGTGACTGGTTGGGAAATTAGTAATAAAAAGTTCCCATCGAGTAACAGTGTGACTGGTTGGGAATTTTTTCTTAAAAACATTCCCATCGAGTAACAGTGTGACATTTGAGGGTGTTACTCGTTGGGAACAAACGGTATATTCCACCAAGTGCACGATTATGCGAAGATCATTTAAGAAATACTTGCATCGAAGAAATATGAGACAACATCAACGTTACGAATTATTTCAATTCTTCTTTTTTTTCGGACATGACGAACATGTTGGTAAATACCATTAACAAAATGTTTAGTTTCGATTAAACAATTAGTTTCGATTTCGAATCTGGACTTAATGCACATGAATTACATTTTTGGACCGGTTTGACATTAGAACAGTTCGATGCCATCTTAGCGGAAACATCTATCATCGAGTCTATCAGAAAGGTCCCGTCATCCTCGTACAGTTCTAGGTGAAAATAATGCGTGGCTGATAAGAGCGCGAATACAATCCAGACACGTAAGGTCACGCATATATTATTCGTATATGCTAATTGATGGGAATAGGGGAGACAGACATGTTATTGCACACTATTACTGTACCTGCTTGACGGGCAGCCGCACTATAGGAAGTTGTGCACATATTAGGTATATCAATTATATATTATGGTACATGGGAATAGGTCGTCATACAGATTTTAATCTACCAGCACAGCTGTTAAATAGACGAGTAATATTATTATATAATAGACGAGTAATATTACTCAATTACTATATTTAGTTGCCTTCTAAGAGTATTGTAACAAAAAATCAATCAATTATTAATCATAATAATCATTTATTTGTAGTAAATGTTGTTCATGTTTTCTGTTTGTAAATACATTATTTTTCGTACCACTTGCTCAAAAAAGTGACATTCTATGCCACAAAAAGCGAACATAACAATAGTAATGTTTAATCTGTTAAAAACAAGGAAAGAAAATTGTACTGAATTTCATTTAGCCTCTAGGTGCTAATGATGTGATTTAAATTTGGAATACTTACCGAAATTTAGAACTACATCTGTGTTTACACCATTGAGTTAGTATATAAAGCATTATTATACATCTTTTTGAAAAAAGAATACGTATTTATTATGCAGTTATGATCAGTTATGATTATAAAATTACGAAAACCGACGAGGCCGTATTTGCTTGATTGATGCCTTTGCTTTTCCGACAAAAAAATATTAGTCTAGGAATTTGCCGCGTTTTTGTTTTCTTCAAATACATAAACGTTAAGTTAATTTTAATTGTCCTTACTTTTAATAAATGCTTATCTCATATTATTATTGTGTTAGTTTTTTCGCAAATGGTACGAAAAGTAGAGTATTTTCCTCGGTGATAAAGCTGTCTTAGTCTTGCGTGAACTTAAATCGTCACTGGCGACAGAAGACACTGTTTTATCCTGTTGGGATTATATAATGTTAAAATAATGTTATAAAATATAATGTTAAAAAACCATAATGTTAAAATAACTTACAAGAGTAAAATGAAAATATAAGTTAATGAATAATAACAAATTGGTTTTTTTTATATATCTCACTGATTTACGCAAAAAAAGGATTTTAATGAAATAGTGGATACTTTAGGAACACATTGATATTAGTTCCATGTTTGTTGGTAGATGGGGACGGAGCCCATACATTTTTGCCCATGGTCAACGATTGTCTGGCGGTTTGAGTGTTATGTACGGCTAACCCAAATGTCCTTTCTTTGGTATTGTTCGTCAGAACATTGAGCTCCTAAGTAGATTAGAGTTGAGCTACACGATTACTGACAAATGCTCGCACTGACTGGATAAGTTCACTCAAACTGCGTGATTCTTTCTTCTGAAAACCATCTCAGACAGTAATCCACATGGTGCTTAAATGAAGTATTGTAAGTTGTAAGGACTTCATTAATTTCATGACTGTCTGGCGGTTTGAGTACATTTTGTGGCCTACCCAAATGTCCTTACTTTGGTATTGTTCGTCGGATCATTGGGCTCCTCAATGTTCTGAGTTGAGCTGCATGATAACTGACAAATGCTTACACTGTCTGGACAAGTCCACTCAAACCTGCGTGGTACTTTCCTCAAAAGGCCACCACAGACGTGAACCTATAATTATGGTTTTCATACATTATTCACGATGATTGTATGGACTTTAAAAGAAACTATGACCTCTTAGTTTGTATCAGTGTTTCTTAATCTCAGGGTAGTAGTAGCTAGGAAACATCGGCCTCATCTAGAATAATATGACTAAAAATATTGACGTGTAAAAAAGAGTTACATGTAACCTATTTGCAAAATAAATATGATTTGATTTATGAGATTGACTTGAGTTCCCTCTATCTGGAAGAATCTTGATGCTCCGAAATTTATTTGGCATAACACACTTGACATAATCTTCTTTAAAATAATATTTTTAAAGCATAAAAAGTATTTAATAAAATTATTGTTTGTTATGTTGTTAATGAATACTGAAATTCCGAAGGCATAAACATTAAAAATAGTCTTAACAAGTCTTTACTTTAATAGTCTTAATTTTTTAAGCTTAGTTTTACAATGTACTAATTTTTATCTCCATTTTGTTTTAAAGTAGTCTTTATTGAAGTTATTTTATTTTGTGTACTTTTTTTCTTTAATTTCATTTCCTGGATGAAGTTTCAAAAATATAAATTTAAAATTGCACCTTTGTGTTAACTCTAATTACTGGCGTATTTCTAAATTAATTACTGGCGTATTTTTAAAATATGTATAGGTAATGCCTCTTTTTTTTTTTCAAAATAAAAGTTATTGTTACAATCTTTGCCGTCCTGGTTTATGATGCAGTTGAATTTGAAAAAATGTTTTATTATTCTTGGTACACAAAAGCTACAATTTTACTCGGAAGACTCGTATAATACGAGTCTTCCGAGTAAAATTGTAGCTTTTTTAAAATTGTAGAAGGTGTAAAAATACAAATTTAACACAAAAATCGCGTCTTAGGGAATATTTGTGAAAAACTAATAATGACAACCACTTGTATTTACTTTGGCCAATATTCGTAACAAGTTTCACGTACATTGGCTCAAAGAATAAGATTCTTCCAAACAAATTTAACGCCCCTTATTTCGCCTATTGGGGTAGTTGATAGTGAAAAACTAATATTGTCAATCTTTATCATTTACTTGGTCTATATTTGTACCAAATTTCAAGAAAATTGGCTCACGAAATAGGATTTTCCATACAAACTTTCGACCACTATTTCAACTCCTTAGGGGATGAATTTTAAAAAATCCTTTCTTGCCTACACCATATCAAGAATATTTACTCCTAATTTCACGTTGTTACTGCTAGTGGTATAGGCTGTGCGTTGATAGATCAATCAGGACTTTTATACATACATATATTCTAGTTTTCGCCAGCGACTTCGTACGCGCCGTTTATTCCCGTACGAATTTCGGGAAATCCTCCTCCTCTTAGGACTCCCCTACGGAGTGTAAGGAAGCTACATGCAAAATTTCAGTTTTCTACTACCAGTAGTTTCGGTTGTGCGTTAATACAAAAGTCAGTGAGTCAGGTCTGCCTTTTATAAATAAATCGATATATAAATAGATAGATATCTGAATGAGAGATTTCGAGAACCTAACCGAGAAGTTAGGGTTTTGATACTTTTATAGAGGAACACGAACTTTTATTTTACCGAAAAAAACATCCACACTTGTTGCAGGCTGGCTATCTAAAACCGAATCCCAGTCAATTTCATTAAGATCGTGGTTATTTAGCTGATTGGTCGGCCTCCCGAAAATGTGATTCCTTTTAGTATTTCGTTCGGATACCTGTCAACGTCCGTAAATCCCTATCGGGCCAAAGTTGTATTGTCTTACTATTGTTCTATTAATTTGCGCTGACAGAGTTGACGCTAATAATAAATGAGTTATGAGAGCAAGGTAGAAAATGAAGGATGATGCCAATCAGCTCGCAGCAGGCCTTGGTTGGCACACCACAATCATAATTATAAAATCAAGTATACGCCTAAATGAATTAGCAAGGTGATTATATTGCTTCAAATCGTGAACACTCTGGAAGTCTCTTAACCATTGGCATATAGAAGACTTGCCCAGGCAACTGGAGGATTCTAGACAGGGATCGATTTTTTTCCATTCCTAGCAGCCTTAAATATATTTAAACATTTGACATGTTAATACCTAAGTTAAGTTATTTTACCAGTAATTTTCAAATAGAAGCAATAAAAAATATGATCTTCTTGTTAAAATTATAAACCACTAAGAGGGGATTTCACCAATGAAATTGATCGTGATCAGTGCATCTAAACTGCGTTCAAGAGTTGTCAGTGTCAATATTCCATAGAACAAAATGACACTGACAGTTCGTAAACGTGTTTCATACGCTGATCGCGTTCAGTTTCATGTACCTATGAATGAAATGATGATCAAATCCGACCTAAGCCTGTTTCTTCTTTAAACAACTAAAGTCAAGAACAGTTTTTCATGTTGTTTCCAGTATTACTTTTAGTGTGGAAATCCCCATGGATTTCCTCCACACCCGAGGAGGGTGCAGGAGTCTGTCTAACTCATACTGATCCTGATTTATATCGATAAATTTGGAAGATTATTCGACATTTCAATATTTTTAAGATTGAAATACTACTTAGGTAGTACCTATATTTAGCCCAAAAAAGTCCTCTAACATTTATGACAATCCTTTCTCTGTCAATGACACAGTTTTTATTGATTCCTGAAAAAATCTAAATATGAAAAATTTGTTTTTTAAAATACTGATTCCTATGTGTTTTTTCACTGAGTTTCACTTAGATTCAGTGATTTTGTCCTGATGGTATCGCATTGATTTTTTTATATTGTGTCTTTTAAAATTCGAACTTGCCTTGTATTACAAAGAGTTTTCGGATCTAAAATGTGAAAATTATCTCTAACTGTGAATTTGCTTAAAAAAATATATATCGACAGTAACAACGCGGCAACGTAGATATTATTATCTTATCTCAAACGTTAGATTATTTCAGGAAATATCTTTGGCTTTCTTAGATAGGTTTGATCGACTGACAACAAGTGTATTGAACTGAGATAAGCTTCGATTACTAGGTATCTCATCCAAAATCTGTTTAACATTGTGCGTGTTGTACTCAAAAACATACACAAAATACCAAAAGTATAAAATAACTTTCAGAAGTCGGTGTTTTTGGTTTAATTTTTCGTTTTTTGACACCGACTTCCTAAATTAAAGTTATTTTATACTTTAAGTGTTTTGTTCTTAGAGTCGGTAGTATTTTTTAGTAAAAAAGTGTTTTATTTTTCACTTTTTAGTGGTACCTGCGTACCCATTCACAGCGTACTCTCGTGATATTATGTAATGAACTGTTGTAAGCAATAAACAGATATGCGATTTCAGCAATCTCGATCCATTTGCTATCATTAATTGAAGAGTTCCGTTGCCTACCTCCGGAGTTCTTCATCAGATCTTTGGTATTTTAAAATGGGACCAGTCCAGGGACATACTCGTCCAAACAAAAACAGAATCACTTAAATCGGTTGACAATTGGCGGAAATATCGCTGAACAAAAACTTTTCATGGGATCCCATCATCAGATCCTAAGAGATCATCAGATCCTATCGAGCTGATGTGTTGTTCAGCAGGCACAAATATCTGAATTGAGTTAGAAAGCTTATGTAAAACTTTGTATTATGCCTATTAAATTTGAGGATTTCGCTCGATTTTCATGGGATCTCATCATCCGATTTTGACTTGGTGACAATGGGACCATCTCAGGAATGAAGGCTTTCGCATACAAAAATATTTTCTGAAATCGGTCCACAATTAGCGGAAAAATCAGTGAACATACATATAAAAAAAAACATACATACAGCCGAACATAGATCCTCCTCTTTTTTGAAGAAGTCGGTTAATAAAACTGTCCTGTCTCGACTTGTATCGTGGTCTTTTACAGTCTATAGTAATGATAAACACATCATAATGAAGCGTTCGGCTATTTACGAAGGGATAGCAGGGAAAAGTCAATGTACTTTATTGCACGATTATCTAGCGCTTACCATAGTCTAGTCTTCGGCAACTTTCTTTCTAAATCTTTTTATAAAAGTAACCTTCAATATTTCGGATCTGTCGCAGGCCACATGATCTGTGAGACGGGTCGAAGATGAGGTGCTTAATGTTTGCTTATTGGGAAACCAGTAACTACATATAACACGGTTTAGCTAGCCTAATAATAAAGTTCCCGTTTTTATATAGACTGAATAGGTACATCTTCTTTAAAAAAAGGATTTGTTGTATGAATGTAAATACAGCTTGCAAAAAGCAAGAACATGTTAAACATAAAAAAGTAATTCCCTGGACAACCACAATATGAAACTTGGTACTCACGTTAAAAATGTATTAGATAGAAAGTTGGCATTGTCTTGAGGATTCTTTTCTGTTAATATCACTTTGGACTCCATGTCGAAATATTTTCTTGGCTTCCACAGCAGCTGTGCATTCAGAGTGAAGATCAGCAGAAGACTTCCAGCTTTCCTTAAGATAAATACATAACATTTAAGTTTAAAATTGGGGAAATCACTATTTCTGTGCAAACATTCACGAAACAATGCTAGCAACAGTATTACTTATCTTTATCAAAATTACTTGGATTTCATAAAAAATAAAATCAGTCGTTGGATCTGGTTATTTTTTAGATATCTGAAGGTCGTAACGGTTGGACAGAAGCCTTAAATTCTGATACTAGTCTTGCCAAAGGGTACCGTAGTACCCAGTTAGTGGATAGTGGAGGTCTGATAGCAGTTACTATAGTACTCAGCTGCATCCGGTTCCATTCCAGAGTCAGACTGAAAGCCGACAAACGTTAGTTGGAAAAAGGCTCGGCTGATTTATTGACTGGAATAACATGTGCGACAGCGGAATGAGGAAAATGTTCGAGGACGGTTTAAAGATTGAATAAGAAAATTTATTCTTTGGCTTTTCTATTCAAAAACGCGGGTCAACACGGTTTCAAAATAGGTAAGGTTAAGTGTTACGTCAAGCAACCAGCTACATATTTGTGACCAAATGATACTCCGTAAAATGTTTTTTCGGTTTGGGGTGGTGAAAATATGGCACATAAATCATTACAAATGAATATAGTTTAAAAGAGGCTTTGGCCAATAGCAAAAACTTATTTTGTAAATCGGCGAAATTAGTTCGGTAAAATAATAGGTACCTATGACACATGATACTTGGATGATCAAAAATATGTCAAATAATGCATAGGTATAGCAAACAAGAAGTCGGCGGTAAAATGAAATTCGAACAAAAAAAAACTGTAATTGGTCGATTCCCATTATGGTAAATTGAGCGATTTTGATAACCCTAAAAAAATTATACCATTTTCACTAGCTAGTGCTAGTGAAAATGGTAGTAGCCACTAGACGGAATTAATGAAAAGAGGCATTCTCTACCAGCTTTTGTTTGAATCTATAGAGAGACAACAAAAAGATAAATATTAAATCGAGCACTTACGCGCTGTTTAATATCCAGTTGATGAACTTTTTGCACTGAAGTTTTCTGCCACGGCAATAAAGAAACTCAGAGTAATACTCGTATATTCCAATTGGAATAATGAATGAAGAACCATAATATTATATTCAAGGGGAACTTTCGTTAACACTTGCACATTTCAGAATTAGTTAAATAATTTATTGAGCGAATTATTGAAATAAAAAACTTCGAAAAATTATACAGCAGAGGTTTTAAAATCCCATCTAAGGCTGGGAAATTACACTAAATTGTATCACTTCATTAATTAATTAGGTGTAATTATGCACATCGTGACTTGAGTTATAAAACATCACGTCCAGATCGGTGGAGCGTCGAGACCGCACTCAACTACACTGACATAAAATTTGGTGTTGATAGTAAGTTCAACACTACGCTACACAATGAGGTTACTAGTATAATCCGCGCGCGATTAGAATGGGTTGGAACCTTATCAAAGTGATTCGAAAATTACAGTTCTCAAGACAAGTAGCGTTAGCAAAATAGTTCTGAATATTAATCATAAATTAGTTATTTCTACAATCTATCATAAGGGTATTGTAAATATATAGAAACATGTTTCATGGTTGCAATTCTAAGTATTAATAATATTTTTTAGATATAATATTATGTTATAGTTATTCCAATTCGGTTACTTGTCAACAATGTCACATATTTGCTGTATGAAAATAATCATAAGAGCCTTCCTCATCTTCAGAGCTTTCACTTCCTTCAGAAGTTACAGCCTTCAGAAAAACAAAAAAAATATAATGTAAATGACCTACTGTGGATGATGGAGATTATGCTATTGAGGAAGTTCTGCTTTAAATAATTATACTTCGCCTACAAATATTGAAGCGCATATTCTAAATACCTACCACCTGTGTTTATTAACCGACTTCCCAAAAAGGAGGAGGTTATCAATTCGGTTGTAAGTTTTTTTTTATGTTTGTTACCTCATAACTCCGACAATTATGAACCGATTTGAAAAATTCTTATTTTATCTGAAAGGAGTGGAATTCCCTGCCTGAGTCTGTGTTTCCTGATAGCTACAACCTGGGAGTCTATAAGTCAAGAGTGAATAGGTTACTTCTAGGCAAGCGTGCTCCACCTTAGACCGCATCATCGCTTAACATCAGGTGAGATAGCGGTCAAACGTACGCCTATAAATATTAAAAAAAAAAAAGGAAATACTTGCAGATTGGTCCGATTTAAATTTTATGAAAATCATTTAGATTTTGCAGTGGTGTTGTTAGGTGGGGGTACCACTAAAAAGTGAAAAATAAAAAACTCTTTACAAAAAAAATACAACCGACTTCCAAAAAAAAACAGTACAAAGTAAAAAAATAACTTTAATTTCGGAAGTCGGTGTTTTTGTTAGTTTCTTCGTATTTTGACACCGACTAGTGTTTTTTTTTGGAAGTCGGTTGTATTTTTAACCGACTTTCCAAAAAGGAGGAGGTTCTCAATTCGGATGTTTGTTTTTTTTTTTTTTTTATAAAATCTTTTATATCGGCCACACTTTCTTTACGTCAGTCTCTCGCTCTCTCTCTCTCTCATCTGAGCGTGTTATTATCGTCAGCTGGTTTGCTTCGGAGCCCGGGGTCCGCTTTCCGGCTTTTTCTTCTCCACTTCACACGGTTTTCGGCATCCTTCCTGGACAACATCAAGCCAGCACTTTTTGGGTTTTCCCCTTCTGCCAGGGCGCGGCGAAGGTGGCATAGCCAGACACTTGTTTCCTACGTAGTTACCCCAGTATCGTTGTCCTATGTCAGATTCGTTTCGTATTTATCTTTATTGCTAAAGCATTAGGTTCAAGGTTGATTGGGAAAAGGAAAATGTCCACCTAGTATGTGAGTACACCTACACCTAGTAAGTAAGGAAGAGAATATTGTATTACGATTGTATCGTTATGCTTGTAAGAGCAGTTTTGCTTAATTATATTTATCAGTAAGATTCATGTCTGCGAGTTCGATTTCTATATTTGAAGTTGGGGTCAACAATGGGAGTGGTGTCGGAGAAGGCGTGATGGGGACAACGTGAGTTTCTGTTCAATTTCAAAGCTAAAAAACTACTAGAAAAACAATCTGAGTAAAACGAGGAAAACAGTATTCGCGTTGCCAAGAAACAAAGTGAATGACGCATTAAGTTTTTTTTAGTGATCCCCCCCCCCCCGTTTCGCTCCCGTCAACTGCAACTTTCTTTTTTTTAATAGGTTTTTTAGTGATCGATTTATATTTTACGCGATCGAATTAGCGCTTGATACAGTTAAAGCTGCTGTTCCGGCGTGAAGTAGCGTCTCACCTTTGCTAGGGTCCCTAACTTTCTAGCAGCCACTTAAGCCGTTTCCTCTATGAAAGGGCCAAAATTTAGGGTAGATATATGTAACGTAACATGAAGAAGTTGCAGTCGGGCGGTTATCGGCATGGTTTCACCTCGGAAAGATGGAGCTGGGTGGATTTGGCTCCTTTTAGCGGAAAAGAGACGCTTGGGTCATAGCATCATTGAACTTGACCAGATTGGTGTCGCCCATTTCAGAGACAGCCTGTAAGGATACGTCCAAGCGCTCAACCATAGCCTCCTGCAGAGACCGTGTCTATGACCCACCAGCCCGTGCGTCGGACACGTATCTCTCAGCAACAGTGATTTCGTCTGCATACCCAAAGGTTTTAGCAGATCATTGATATGCAACAGGAACATTGTTGCCGAGAGCGCCGACCCCTGAGGAACTCCGGCATTATTATCCAGCAGTCCGGACTAGCAGCCATCTATGACCACTGGGATAGACTGATCCTTCAAGAAATCGGCAATCTAATCATACAATCCGGCAGGCAGACCGAAGGAAGGAAGCTTACTAATAAGGCCATCGTACCAGACCCTGCCGAAGGCCTTCGAGATGTCAAGGGAGACCGCTACCTCCGCGTGGTTCTCGATGGCCTCACCCTAGATGACAGGGACTGACCCTAGTGGGCCCCGTCAACTATGTTGCCAACTCTCCGAGGCGCGCGAAAAGCACAACGCTCCCTCGACCAGGGCCTGGTCCTTACCGGACGGCTTTGGTAGCTACTCAAGTACCACTGCACTGCCCGCCGTTCGAAGGCCCGAGCCTTCGGTGGCCGGGAAAAAAAAAAAACAAAAAAAAAAACTTTATTTTCAGACCACATATCCATCCAAAAACAAAAACGATAAAAAAAAACAAAAAAAATGGTACTTACTAAAAATAAACACTACAATAAAACTTGTCATCTCACATATTTTAATGACGGTCTGTGTGCTGCCATCCAGTGACACAATATCGGGCCATCCACCCTGCCTACAGTAGCTGACGCATCAGTGCTGCGATTCGCAGGCACAGCAGCGAGCCGAAATCCGGAACACGTGCGTTCGCGAACATCCCTGACGCGCTACAAAAGCGTTCAAAATATTGAACGAGAAGTCTCCTTTAAAAAAAAAAATTGACTGGAGTTTGGAGAAGTACTTTATGGAAAAGGAATACGGAACCTTCTCGGCTCTGTTTAAAAACTGATTAAATGAAGGAAGTGTCCACGTTTGTCACTCGTGTATAGCAGTCGTGTATTCATTTTTACTCCAAATATTTTTAATAAGCGCTCTTTAAATAAAAGTAATACACACGTAAACATAGAAATTAAACTATGTAAACGATAAGCCTCCATTTGTGCCACTTCGACTCTGTGTCAGGTGTAGCAAGATCAAGAGGCCACGATAAGGTGCGCCCGCGCACGCGAGCCTCAGCCCCGCGTGGGTTGCTATTTTTAGGGTTCGGTACCCCAAAGTTGCAATCCGCTACTACATATGACGTATGCGTTTGACGACACGGTTGGCGCAGTGGTTGAGCGATTGACTGCTGCGCAGCATGTCGCGGGTTCGATTCCCGCACGGAACAAATATTTGTACGACCTACAAGTATTTGTTCCGAGTCTGGGTGTTTTTCTATCTATAATATGTATGTATTTACAAAAAAAAATGTATTTAAGTAGTATATCAGCCATCTAGTCACCATAACACAAGCATTAGGTTGCTTAGCTTGGGACTATACGGCGTTGTGTGAAATGTCCAAGGATATTATTATTATTATTATTATTATTATTATGACCTGGCAGTAGCCAACACTTGGTTCCAGAAAAGAGACGAAGACCTTGTCACATACAAAAGTGGTAACCACAAGACCCAAATCGACTATTTTTTAGTTAGGCGCCAAAATATAAAGCACGTTAAAGACTGCAAAGTGCTGCCAGGAGAAGACTTGGTCTCGCAACACAGACTCCTCGTTATGGAAGTAGTAATAAAAATACAGGGTAAAAAAGTCAAAGAGCGTCCTCCCCCTAAAATGAAATGGTATATGCTAGAGAAGAATGATTACGTGAAGGAATTTAGAGAGCAAGTGGTAGACAAAATGATAGAAATGGCAGACATAAATGATAGAAGTGTGAATGAAAGCTGGAATGAGATAGCTGGCTGCATTAGGCAAGCAGCGAAGGATATTTTGGGAGAAACAAAAGAAAGAGGTACAATAGAGAGGGTTACATGGTGGTGGTCGACAGAAATACAGAAAGTGTTAAAAGAAAAATGAAGAAATTTGAGGAATGGCAGAGTGTGGGACTGGAAAACGTTAGTTTGAAAGCTGAAAAAAAGTGTGAGTATGATGCATTAAAGAAAAAAGCTAAGAAAGTCGTGGCATTAGCAAAAGCAAAAGCTCAGGACAAGTTGTACGACACACTGGATAGTTCAGCTGGCCAAAACGATCAGTAGCGTATTGCTAGAGCCAGAGAGAGGAAGGCGAAGGATGTTAGTCGGATAAAATGTGTAAGGGATGAAGCTGGAATGCTTCTATCCGAGGATGGAAAGATTAGGGATAGGTGGAAGGGCTATTTTGAAAAACTGATTAATGAGGAAAATATCTGGAGGGGTTTTCTGTAGAATAAACCAGTGAATGAGGGGTTAGTGAGGATGGTCAGTGTAGATAAAGTGAGAACAGCAGTGAATGGAATGAAGAATGGTAAGGCAATTGGTCCAGACGGAATACCAATTGAAGTGTGGAAGTTGTTACGGGTAGATGGATGGGCGTGGTTAGCTTTATTCTTCAATAAGTTGTTGCTGGAAGAAGCCATACCTGATGAATGGTGCAACAGTTTGTTAGTACCCATCTTCAAGAACAAGGGCGATGTGCTTGAGTGCAACAACTATAGAGGTATAAAGCTAATGTCACATAGTATGAAAGCCTGGGAAAAAGTTGTTGATAGGTGGCTGAGAGAAGAGAGTGTAATCTCACCGAACCAGTTCGGTTTTATGCCTGGTCGGGTACAACGGATGCCATTTTCGCTATCCGCTAGCTGTGCGAGAAATATAGAGCTGTACATAACAACTTGCATATGGTATTCATTGACCTCAAAAAGGCATATGACCGGGTGCCTCGTGAGGTTTTGTGGTGGGCCCTTAAGGAGAAAGGTGTGCCTGGAAGTATGTGCAGTTGATCCGAGCGATGTACAGTCGATGTAGTACCCAAGTTCGGTCTACAATGGGCACCACTGACAGCTTCAGGGGGTGGCAGTCGGTTTGCACCAGGGGGTCGGCCCTCAGCCCTTATCTCTTCCTGATGATAATGGACGCTCTGACGTCGGACATCCAGGAGGAGGCTCCCTGGTGTATGCTGTTTGCTGATTACATTGTGCTGGTTGCCGAAAGCGGCCTTGAGGTCCAGAGCAGATTGGAGACATGGTGGCAAAGGCTGGAGAGTGTTGGCCTGAAGTTGAGCAGAACCAAAACAGAATACCTGTTCTGCGATTTCGGTGGTCTCTCCAGTCCTATACCTAATAGCTCTCACCGGAACGCCTTTAACGATCTGCTCCGACTTTCGGTACCTCGGGTCGCTTGTTCAGGGGGATGGTGATATAGACCGAAACGTAACGCACCGGATCAACTCGGGATGGATGAAATGGCGACAGGTCACTGGGACAACTTGCGACCCACGGATGCCCCTCAAGTTGAAAGGCAAAATCTACAAGACCGTGATAAGACCTGTCGTAATGTATGGATCAGAATGTTGGGCTGTGAAAAAGACGGATGAAAATAGATCGCATGTGGCGGAGATGAGAATGTTGAGATGGATGTGTGGAGTAACAAGAATGGGTAAAGTGAGAAATGACTACATCAGAGGTAGTCTAAAAGTGGCGCCAGTGACTGAAAAGTTAAAAGGGAATCGCTTGTCTTGGTATAGTCATGTGAAGAGGAGAGAGGAAACGCATTTAACTAAAAGAGTAATGAACATAAATGTGGACGGATGGAGAGGGAGAGGAAGGCCAAAGAAAAGATGGATGGATTGTGTAAGAAGCGATATGAAAGAAAAGGGAGTTAGTGAAAGTTTGACGGCTGATGAGGCAGACTGGAAAAAAAAACGTGTTGCGCCGACCCCAAGTAACATGGGATAAGGGCAGGAAGATGATGATGGTATCCCAAAGGGTAACCAACGGAACTCTATTACTCAACCTTCGCTCTCCGTCCGCCCATCTGTCTTTCAAAATTTAAAATTCAAAAGTCATTTATTCAAATTAGGCTGAGGGCCAGCACTTTTTGAACGTCAAGTTTTACAAAAGACAGTCCCCCAAAACGCCCGCCCGTCACCACCTCCTAGTACTTTAGCTGTGGAGAAGAAGTGGCCAACACACTCTCCAGCAACACAACTGTCTGTTACGTTTTAGGAACTAGAATTTAACAATAATTAGTATGCAAAGTAATTCAAAATTCAAAATTCCGTCTAAAATTTACATGACAAAAAAAAATATTTATCACTTGTTTGACACTAAAACAAAAAACACACTTAAGCAAGTGTTGACGCACGTGGATTAAATAAGTATAAAAAATGACCTAAACAGTCAGACAAATAAAAAATAATAAATAGAAATAAAAAAAAAATTATATGAACACATAGGTATAACCTGTCATAAACTATCTACACAAAGAACATGATAATTTGTCTTGCGTTTTTCAGCGCGCAGTATCTTAAGAACCGTAATAGGTTGGCAGTTGAAATTTTCAGTGTGTATTTCTATTGCCACTTTTTCGATTTGGTGTACTGTCGATGTAGCGTATCATCGATTTGGAATACTGTCGATTTATTAACTCGTCGATGGGACGTTTTCGATACAGCCACCGTCGATGTAGTGACTGTCGATATTATGAACTAGACATTATATATTTACTATGATATTGGTTTGCCCTTGTTGATTTTAAGAGCCACTTTTTCGGAAGCTCTACTGAGGTCATCGAGCATTGTACTGAGACTCTCTCTAGTCTCAGCCATGACGACTATAGCGTCGGCAAATTGAAAGTGCGGAATTGGCCGTAAAATTAGTAGAATTGGCAGTCTCAGTATCTCTTAGGAGGCTCCTCGAATCAAGTTGATTCTTATTTTCGCCCGCGGCGTCGCGCGCGGCGTCCAACCTGCCAACCCACCAACGCAGATAACCATGCCAAGACCAATTTATCAAATTCCCCAAAAACTAAGTCACATTTCCCAATTTGGGGACAAAAAATCTATTGATTCCCCGCTAATTCGTGCCATTAAAAAAACGTATAATTCGTTTTATTTACAAATATCAAATTATTAGAAGACAGTCTGATGTACTACCCGGGCGCAATAACTTGACACCTGGCTCAAATGACGTTTGTCTATAGTACTGAGTGCAAAACAGAAACGTAAACATATGCATACCTACATGTAGCGCCCCCAGAGCAGGTTTTTTATTATTTTTCTGGTCAGGCTTTATTATATTTTAACTAAAATAACAATTTCCTTTATAAATTTAGTTCCACTGAAATTCCGCCGTATGGCGAGGTTTGAAATGAAAACCCTAACCTAACTAAAAACCTAAGTATTACTGATTTATAATTTTATTACCTACTGAGATAAAACATCTGTATACTAATAACGAATGTAGTATTTATTGCTTAATTACGAATTGGAGCAGTAATAAACTATTCTAGAGTCTATTTTGGGATTAATTTTCAATATTGTTAATCAAATGTATTAATTTTTATTTTATTCAAGTTCATACTTAGTACCTATACATTAAGTAGGTAAAACAATTAATTTCTTACGGAAATAAAACAAAAAAGGATGTCATATTCATTTATTATTAAAATTATGACGAATCGTAACTCAACTCTTCTATACCAGACATATTATTATTATCGCGTATACCTACGTATGCGACGCTTCAAACTGCCTTCTCTACAACAACGTAGAACTTTGGCTGACATGGTTCTACTGTACAAAATTGTCAATAGCATAACATGTACTCCCGATCTGCTTGAACAAATAATCTTTGAGGTACCCCGCCGGGCGGTGAGAATATGTAGAACATTTGCCAGAAGTTGTCGCACTAACCTCGGTCGTGCCGCCCCCCTAAACAGAATGATGTGTATAATGCGATCTCCTCTAGCAGCCAAGACAACATCGACATCTTCTCAGACTTTCTAGCCCAATTTAAGTGATAATAATGAAGTCAGATTGATGATCCGTAGGCCCTTTTCTCTTTTTATAATTGTCAGTTCAAGACCCTACTTAATTAATTTATCATATATTCAAACTTCTTTTTTGTACAATATTTTATTTTAAGGCTTTTCTTTTATGTTTCATATTAATTAATTGATGAATTTTTAATTTAATAGCAAATTTTTTTTAATGAAAATTGTCGTTACGCGGGGATCGTGCGGTCCATGGCCCTTCACGGGGCCCCGGTGTGGGCGCGTTCCTTGAGGCAGCGTGCTGCCCACTACCTGAACGCGCCCCAAAAGGTGGTGGCCCTAAGGATGGCCCGAGGTTACCGCACGGTCTCGCGCGAAGCGGTGTGTCTCCTTGCCGGATTGCCGCCATGGGATCTGGAGGCGATAGTCCTCGCGCGCCTGCATGAGTGGCGCGTGGAGGTACTACGCCGGGGGGAAACTCCGCTGACGCGACAAATTGTTGCGCAGCGGACAGACTTCCGGCGTGATCTCATGGCGACATGGAGACTGCGACTGTCGAAACCCAGCGCAGGGCACGCCACGATAGTGGCGTAGTCCCCTCTTTGAGGAGTGGCTGGAGAGGCGCCACGGCGTCCTCACCTTCCGCCTGACGCAGGTCCTCACCGGACATGGGTGTTTCGGGAGGTACCTGCACCGAATCGGGCAGGAGGAAACGCCCGGGTGTCACCACTGCGAGGATCGACCGGAGGACACGGTGGAACACACTGTGCAGGCGTGCCCCGCTTGGGCGGCGCACCGCCGTGTCCTCGAAACGGCGATCGGCGGCGACCTCTCGCGTCCGGCCCTGGTCCAAGCCATGGTCCGGAGCGAGACGGCATGGGACGCCGTCACTTCCTTCTGCGAAGCAGTTATGCTAGCGAAGGAGGTGGCGGAGTGGGAGAGGGAGAGAACCTCTCGTCCCGGCCGCCGTAGTAGACGCTGCGGGCGTCGGAGGCCACCACCCGGTGACCTCCAGCCACCGTAGGCGCGGGCCTGTGGATGGCGAGCTATGGGTGGCTCGCCGTCCGTCCGTCTAGTGACGACAGGCCGTGTCGACGGCGCGTTAGTGTTCCACGCGCGCCTCAAAGAGAGTCAGCAACACAGAGGGGCCCGAAAGGGCCGACGCCTGCCGGAGTCGCGGGATTATTGGCAAGAGATTATTCGCGAGATAATTATAACAGCAAACGAATGACTCCGAAACTCAAGAAAGATTACGATGCTTACGCTACTGAAGGACGAGAGCGGGGCCTCGCGCGGGGTAGCGGGAGGGGGGGGTTTCGAGCCAGGTGTCAAGTTATTGCGCCCGGGTTGTAACATAATATTTTTTCCAAAAGTTACGACAAGCCGTTTAGACGTGATTCTCATTTTAAATCGGCTAATGACATAGATATAATAAACATAATGATGTGTATCTGCGTCAAGTTTTAAGTTTAATAAGATTTCATGAAAAACAAATGTTGACCTGGCCCGGACTTTCGATATTCAGATCTCCGCATTTTTTAAATTTGATATGGATTTGCTCTTGACTATAGTCTAGGTCAGAGATAAAGTCTACGATGGAGCGAGCTTGCATTTTCCCCACATCTTGCCAATTCCCAATAAATCCCCAATGAACTTGAGATTCCCCGCAGTTTGGGAAATTTACCACAAGTTGGCAACGCTGCCTAAGGTGTCAAACGTTCGCGACGATGCACGCGGCGGCTGTCGCGGTGTTTTTCGCGGCGGCAACGCCCCGCGTCTTCGTAAATGAACACTTAGATACGAAACCAATCGCAGTGCCGATAGTTTCCAAATATGTTGGGTACAGTCTTATTTGTAATGGTTTAAATACTAATAGATACGACATACTACAAAGTAAGATACTACAAATTTGACCTTAAGCTTTGTCTCCCAGTGGGGTGACGATAATCTGGTAACTTGTAACGCCACCAAAACTCATATGTGTCTTTTTAGACCAAACTCCTACTTTTCGGGGTATATCTGTTCCTGTGACTGATCGGTTCGAGCTCCTAGGCATGGAGTTGACATCCAGTTTGAACTTCGGTGCCACCATTGAGTACGAAGCTCAAACTGCAGTCAAAGAGCTGGGCATCCTGAATAGAGTAAAACGATACTTCAGGCCTGGACAGCTTTTAACCCTTTACAAAGCACAAGTCCAATCCTGCATGGAGTATTGCAGCCACCTTTGGGATGGCTCAGCTAAGTACCAGCTTGCCGCGCTTGTCTCTGTGGAACGCAGAGCTAATAGGCTCATCGCCGAAAAACTGGTGGATGCCAAGCTTCACAGCTTGGCGCATCGCCGCAAGGTTTTTTTTTATTTCATTTATTTTATTTTCATTTATTTCAGGTTGCCTGCTGGTCGGTCTTCTACAGATTGTACTTCGGTGAGTGTGCCCAAAAACTCCACGACCTTATTCCACCGGCCCCCTTCTACCATCGGACATCCAGACGCGCTGCAACTTACCACCCCTACCTTGTTGATATTGCACTAATTCGCACTAAGCGTTTCCAAACGTCTTTTGTAATGTGCACAGCAAAGGATTGTAACTCTCTGCCTGCGTCTGTGTTTCCTAACGCTTACAACCCTAATCTCTTCAAAGTTAGTGTGAACAGGATTTTTTTGGGTAAGCTCATTCCATCGTAGATTTTGTATCAGTTATCTTTGACCAAGACTAGGGTTAAGAGCAAACCCATCTAAAATAAATAAAAGATCTGTGTTGCAGCCGCCTTTTATTTACGTATCCTGGATAGTGAAGGACCTTCCTCCAGTGCCCCATTCACGACATAAGAAAGGTGCATAGAACTGCATTGAATTTTATACTGCTCCTTTACTATATTTGTTATAAATGATGTAATGATGTCTTGGTAACAGTGTTTAATTTAGGTAATTTACCCTTTTATTTGCTGTTTATAAATATTAGCAGGTTGAATTGCTACCGGAATATTTTCGCTTAATTTATTTTATACTAGCTTCTGCCAGCGGCTTCGCCCGCGTGATCCCTAGGGAACATATTCCCGGGATGAAAAAGAGCTTATGTGCTATTCCAGACTATAATCTATCTTTGTTCTAAATTTCATTATCCGTTAAGCCGTTCTGGCGTGATTGAGTAACAAACAACCAAACTTTCACATTTAGAATATTACTCGTTTGGTGTAAAGCGAAAATAATACCCATCTTCCCCTCGACATTATAATTATTAAAGGATATTGCAAACTGTAGTAAGCCGTTTTCCGAAGCTACTCGCTAGCCTCTAGGCGCCAAGCTAGCCTGCCTGTGCGTTCGCGACCACAAAAATAATCCTTATAGCATGATTCAGTATTCACGTGCGATGGCTTATTAGGTATTAGCGTTTTTCATGTATAACTTTGGTGTTTCTATACCGATTTCTATGATTCTTTTTTATGGAATAGTTAGTAATGTTAACTTTTATTAGTGTTAATATAAAATAATAAATTTAATTAGGGACGACTGAGAGTTTTATAAACGTAAGAGTAGACAAATACAATCAGAAAGCTTCGAACTGCTAAGCTATCGGGAGTTACACGTGTTATTGTTCGTCAATCATAAAAGATAGACATAATATGCTGTCGTTGGATATTTTTTATATAATTTTAAGGAGAACATTTCCGTCATACATGATTTCTGTGTAGCTTTCACCATTAAGGTTGCATACGCGATGGAAGCTTAAAAAATGGATTAACTTCTCCCGTTTTCCCAACATTTCCCTTCACTGCTCTGCTCCTATTGATTGTAGCGTGATGAAAAGTACACTATAACCTGCTCAGGAGTATGAATAATAATTGTACCAAGTTTCATTAAAATCCGTCGAGTAGTTTTTGTTTCTATAACGGTTATACAGACAGACAGACAGACAGACAGACCGACAGACAGACCGACAGACAGACAGACAGACAAAAATTGTACTGATTGCATTTTTGGCATCAGTATCGATCCCTAATCACCCCCTGATAGTTATTTTGGAAATATATTTCATGTACAGAATTGACCTCTCTACAGATTTATTATAAGTAAAGATATAGATATAGATAGATGGGTTAAGCTACGTTGCGGTTAGGTAATGAAAGCAAAAAGTTGTTCAATAAAATTTATTCATTTACCACCAAACTGTTAAATTGCCTAATTAATATTTAAACTCAATTTAACAATACTTGTACAAACATGTTAAGATGAGAATAACTTGGAACAAAATTACTTGAATCAAAACATAATAATAATAATTATGGCCCAGATTTAAGTGGATATAAAAATGATACCTTCGTGACTATCACAAGGATCAATTAAAATATATTATCTGACTGGGTAAAAATGGTACAGACGCCATCACATCAAGCTACAACAATCTGTCAAATTTCTTTGTTAAATGTTCAACTTTATTATAAAAACAGATTGGGTTCAAAATTGATTGGGAAAATTTGACAGTTTCGGATAGCCTGTTGTTCAGGCGACTGTACTACGATTAATTTAACGTTGGTATCCACATTCCACGATCCTATCATAGTGTATTTTAGGTTGTTACAGTTTAAAGCTGTAGCGTAGCTACTTCTTTACAATGATATTTATTGTGAACACATAGTTTTAGGGTAACAAACAAACATACAAAAAAGTAGTTTTACATTAAATATAAATATATTATACAACTTAAACCTAATTATACTTAACTAAAAACTAAATTACAAACTAATATTATATAACTTTATACATAGTTTATATAATGTTAGTTTGTAATTTAGTTTTTTTTTAGTTTCTTTTTAGCTATACAATTTTACACATCCTATACCAATTCAATTCTTTTGTCATACTTTCATATGACGTAATGATTTAAACGTTATTTTAATTGAAAACCCGTATTATACCTGCTATTAATACTCGACAAATATAACTACTTAGTACTTAATTCAACTTGAAATAACACAACACATTATTATCTAAACGCCCTGTACGCGGCATCCTTGCACATTTAATGGCTACGTTTGATCATCTATACTAATTTAACAGGACTAAGTATTAGGTAGTAATACATAGCCATACCCATACAAATTGCATAAACACGTCTTCTAAACATACTTACAACTATTTACATGCACATAAACAGACAAAAACAGTTGCATCCCTGGAAAAAATATCTAATATACACGATGCCATTTAAGACGTCTTACAAAGGCCACCCACTTAATGTAAAGCGCGATTAAATTTAAAATAATTCGTTAAGATAATAGAAACAATAAAAATAAATGATGCATTAGAATTATGAAACACCCTGTTAATTTCGATCCATTCTCCGCCGTCCTTGAAACACAAAGCTTGGATTGCGCTCGCTCCGGGGGGTTTCAAACTACGCAATGCGTTATGATAATGAAATATATATATATATTTTTTTTATTCAAGTTTTCATAAATACTTTTTGTTTTTATAAATGTGTGGGCTGCTTTTGTTGTAAGACGACTAAAATGGCACCGTGTATAAAAATCTCGTGTCACAGTGTTTGTAATCGAACTCTTTCGAAACGTTTGGTAAGTCTGAGAATAGGTCGTAGGCTGTTTTTTATTTATATGGCAATACAACGTTTGCTATTAGCTAGTATTTAATGATTACGACTGAAGGACATGTATTAAGGTCTTTAGGCTTTAGGGTCCGTAGGCTGTTTTTTATTAAGTCAAGAATAAAATTATTAAAAAAAAAATAGCGGCTAGTAAACGTTAAACCTGTTTATGTCTGTTAGTGACAACCGACAAGGCAAGTCCCCAATCTGATTTTGGTAGATAGACTAGGTTCGTAAATGTTATTTCTTTTTATACAATGATGTGATTTTTATTAGACGTCTAAATATTCTCCAAGCACGATTATGTTTTCAGGTATTTTAACCGTATAGTTGTCAGTAGTACCATTGGACCTTGACAGGCAAACCTCCGCCGGCTCGGTTTTAGTACCATTTGGTACTAAGAGTTAGGTCATACGACATCCATATTATTAACGCTGTTATTAATAAAACTACTTAAAAAAACTTATGTATGACTGTTAATTAAAACAATTGGATAAGAAGGTCATACAATAGCGTCAATAATTCTTTCGTTTATAACCGGCAAAGTTACTATTTTTTCAAAATAAAATCCAAGTGATAATCGCCATCCACCATCAACCATATTGTTTTTTTTTTTATTTTTTGAGTGTACCAAAACGATTATGCTAATCGATAATTTTTAAATTTCAATCTATTCAATCTAATCGATTAATATAAATGAGCAATTATCGTAAATCGAATCTAAGAAAAAATACGTTGCAGGCATGAAATACAATTTGCAATAGTGATAATTATTATTTATGTTTTCTCATGTAATTCAAACAGGTTTTTAGACATTAGGAATAAAACTAAGTGAAAAATTCGGACCACGGCATCGGACCGCCTAAGGCTAAGAACTCACGGAGCGATTTTCACTCGCGTCCGCCGCGGTTGCGGGCCCGCAGCTTCTATAGAAAGCAGATATATAAATGTTAAAAATTAAAGCACAACTCACGACGCGACTCAGACCGCCCGTCTTGCGGTCATGAAACGACCGTCATGAGACGGGTGGTTGCAAGAAACGATCAGTTGAGATCCAGACCGCCATGGACCAAAGTAATTAGTACCTACTTAGTTCGATTTTAATATCCATTTTTTATAATGTTTGTTTAATTTAATTTTAAACATGCACAAACATGTCATTATGCCACAAGGCACTGGTGCAAAATAGCATTGGATTTCTCATGATTTCTGTACCCATCGCCCCGCGCTGGCCACCGCGCCAACCGATCGCAGAGCGCGCGGGCGCCCGCCGCCCGCCTAGGCTGCGGGTAACCGCGGCCTGCGCGTTTCTACTAGTTGCCCGCCGGTGCAGCGGGAACCGCAAACAACCGCGCACACCGCGGGCGTAAATCGCGTCGTGAGTTGTGCTTTAATTTTTAACATATATATCTGCTTTCTACTGAAGCTGCGGGCCCGCAACCGCGGCGGACGCGGGTGAAAATCGCTCCGTGAGTTCTTAGCCTAACCGCGCAAATAACCGGTCTCGTGAGTTTAGAAATAAAACCGCAGTTCTACCACCGCGGCAATCGCGGGTGAAAATCGCTCCGTGAGTTCTTAGCCTAAGTGGCGTGGGTTTTCGCGCCAATTCGTTTAAAATGTTACTTACTTACTCAAAATTTAAATTCAGAATACGCTCGTGATCCAAAAATATTATATTTTTTAATATATACCGGGCATTCTACATATAAATGAAACCCATACAGAATCCTCAGTATACAATATTTTTTTTTTTATGTCAAGTACCTAGGTGTCGGACTTTTGCATCAATTAAAAAAAAAACTTGAGTATGCTATGCATCAGGTTGGTTTTTTGTATGCATGAAAATTGATTATGCGGATATTTGTAATAGATTCGTTCAGAAGGTTTTTTTTCTTCTGCTGCAAAAGGAAGGTGTGAATGCTTTTCGGCAGTATGTATGTGAATTGCTATGTGAGGAGCTCGTGGCTAAACATTAACAGCCGCACAGGTCGATCTTCCAGGTTAAGCAACGCTTGTCAAGGTTGGTCTGTGGATGGGTTACCAGTTACCATCTTAACATACCGAGTTTCCTCCGTACCTCGGAAAGCACGTTATGCCGTTGGTCCCGGCTGTCATTTGTAGATCTTTGGTAGTCGTTACGGATAGTCAGAAGCCTTTAAATCTGACTCCAGCCTTACCAAGAAGTACCTACCGTGTTACCCAGTTAACGAGTTGTGGAGGTCTGGTAGGCAGCCGCTCTGCATAAAATACTGGTATTCAGCTAAATCCGGTTTGACTGGAAGCCCACCCCAATAAATTTGAGAATAGGCTAGGTAGATGATGTATGTGTGTGCATGTGTGGATGTTTATAGGAAGGTATGTCTATTATTTTGGAACGATTGGTAGCTTAACGCTGTGTTAAAAACAAAATACAACACGTCCGAGCCACGGAGGAAACTCAATATGATAAGAACCTTGGCTACCGTTGCTTAACCTTGAAGATCGACCCGTGCGGCTTTTTTTATTTAGCCACGAGCTCCTTAATATTAGATGTTCAATATTAAAACATTTTTAGTCTGTAGTAATTTCCATCGCTGAAAACAGTTATTTCCATGCATTTGTAATATTTTAGTCAGCCATTAGTTTACCGGGCGTTCTAAATAAATAAAAAATACATTGGTACATACAAGTATCTGTTTGGAATATCGAAATAACAGCTTTTTTCTAAATGCATATGAAAGTGTTTAAACAAAAACACTTTTTTTAATGACGTTTTAAATGAATTACTCATTTTAGAAAGGATTCCGTCAAAAAATCAAAACTCATGGAAATAGAATATCGCGGTCGAAGCCGCGGACAGAAACTAGTCAAATGTAAAACTCAATAATTTTCGTCTAATATTTTTTTCTGAATCACGAGCACATTAATACAGCATGGATGAGTTGTTTTTTTTTTAATTCTCAAAAATTGCCGCCTAAAAATCTATTTAAATGTAATAAGAAACCATAAAAATATTATAATCAGTGCTAATTGTATTTTAGGCCTTAAAAGTTTTTATTCGAGTTACAAAGAATCGATTTATAAAAATCACTCATTTAAAGTTAATGAGTACAATGAAATTTAAAAAAAATATCGATTAGCATCGATCATGACACACCCTAAAAATTAAAAAAAAAAAACAAAATGGTTGAACATTTTGAACACGAATTAAGTGTTGCGGTAGTGAAATTACGTTTTATTGGATCTGTGCTTTTTAATTGCATTTAAATCTGGGGTTTTTATTGTTCTTCATGATATTTAGATTCATAATTGTCATACTTGTAATCGTTTTTACATCTGCATTGGTGATATTTGTGAAAAACAAAAACGTAAAAAAACACAGTTGGCGCGAAACTCCGACTTTGGAAATCGAAAAACTTCATTACCACTTCAAATATCGTTAGAAATATGGATACATGCGTCAGAAAATCAAATGATGAGCAAACTGTTATCCCTGTAATGGAGTTTGAGTGTCCTCAAATCCACAATTTTCATGTTTTTTAGCCTTAAACATCGCTGTCATCAGAATTTCAACGTAATTATTTAATGTCAAGATTCTTTCGTATTTTCAGTTTACTTATAATGTATGAAAAAAGACAAAACGAATAACGCAAATAGAATGTTTATGTCTTAATTTTTTCGTATTGCATTTTTTTAACAAGCGAGAACTTTGTTTACTTATATATTTTCAGAAAATCAGTGACTACCTTTTTGAGAGGTGAAGTAATTCATATTTAAGACACATTTTTAAGTAGACGGAAGCGATTTGAACGACCTTAACTTGTAATATAAGATATTTCTCACAAACTTACCGTATAATATAACTACGGAAGCAAATTTTTCATAGTAAATTCGATGGCCGAAATTTGATGTTATTCCTGAATTTGATGACGTAATTCGTAAAATCCCGTCGACTCAGCTGGTGTGTCATATTTATGTCAAAATCTTGTCGTGCAGAGTGGTTAAGATTTCATCGCATTCTTTATGTTATGCTCAGAGTAGGCTTTGCTCGCTAGCTCTCGAAGGCTCTGTTCGGAGGCTGGTCCCAGTTGTGTCACCATCTTCGAGAAGGGGCCGTCTGCAATTCTGAGTAACTCGTGTGGGTGACCGCACTCTATTATCTCACCTGCTTCCATTACCTGTAATTATTAACGAAACATTAAAACTACATACAACAAGCAGCAGAAAGAAGATAGAGAAAGAAGTAAGATATAAATTTAAAGTAATAAAATGTACCTAAAGACAGAAAAAGTAAACAAAACTCGCATAATTATAACATTAGGGAAAACAACGACAGAAATATAAAAACCAAAACAGAGGCTCCGGAAGCATGACGCGTTAGGTTACCTTTAAAATCCTCATGTAAGAAATCCTTATGTAAGTCTTACATAGTTTAAGGCAGCACTAACTAAACCGAAGCAAAGACTTGTTTTACTTACAACAACTCTGTCGGAGTCAGCGACGGTGTGCAATCTGTGCGCGACGGTGATCACCGTGCAGTCCGCGAAGTGACGCCGAATAGACTTCTGGATCAAAGCATCCGTCCTACAAAAGTGATACAATATTTGTTTTAAATGAGGTCTATTTTTAGCAGTGAAGGTGAAGAACCTGGGCTTATAAATGATGACTTACGTAGGGTCAACGTTGGCCGTAGCCTCGTCGAGCACGAGCAGCTTGTTCCTCGCGAGGGCGGCGCGCGCCAGACAGAGCAGCTGTCGCTGGCCCGCGCTGAAGTTGGAACCGCCCGACGCCACCTGCGACGACAGCGCAGTGATGCTGTCCTTCAGCTCCACCTAGACGATTAAACGATTATAATAATAGAATGGAACGTACAACTTTTAAAATTCTTGCTTGAGATATTGAGAAGACATGAATTACCCGTTCCAGAGCTTCCCAAATCTGAATGTCCGTGTATTTGTCGAAGGGATCCAAATTGTAGCGCAAGCTAGCAGAGAACAGCACTGGTTCTTGAGGGATAATAGCTATCTTGGAGCGTAATTCCTGTAAAAAGAGGTCGCCATTAGTTATACTTCGCTGAAACATCAAATCAAATCTCAAAAATAACTAACTGAAATGTTTTCAACTTTCTTCTCGATACTCAAACACGACACGTACTTTGAGAGCAATTTTTCCGGTCTCAACGTTGTCGATGAAAACGTTGCCCTCGATTGGCGCCAGACGGAAGAGAGCAGAGATCAGGGAAGATTTACCAGCTCCAGTACGACCAACTACTCCAACCTGAAGTAAAAGAGATAGAGAAGGAAAATTATATTGGTTTTAGAACTTTCTGGTATAAAAACTCACTGGTTTTGACTTAATTTTAATCTGCACTGCAGGGCAAAGGATTCTCACATTATAACATTTTAATTACTGACTACTCACTTTCCATCCACTTTCGATTTCAATGTTCAATTTCTTAAGTATGGGGTCAGCATCCTTGTCATATCTTAGTGTGAGGTCCTTGAACACGACCCGGGCTTTCTGTGGCCAATCCGCGGGCGGGCGCGGCCCCTCGGTCGGCTCCTGTGGCAGCGACGTGAACTGAATCACTCGCTCCACACTCGTCATCTGAGAGATCACCTCTGCTGCCTGCTTCACACCGTATTGGACCATGTTTACTAGAATCAGACCCTGACTGATGGCCAGGCCGACGTTGCCAGACTTGGTATTACCTGTTTGAGAACATTTTGAGTTAGTTTATGAAATGGGAGTTAGGAATACTGTTAAATCTATGGGGTTATATACCAACCTACCAGGCCTTCCAACAATCAGAAACAATCCTTTACTTAATTAAATCGAATAAATCCATTGAACTTACCATCATCCAAAACCAGGAAAGTGTAAGCGACTACGATGACGTACATAGCGCAGACAAGACTTAACCAGATGGAAAAGGCAGTGTTGATGACAAGAGTTAAATACCTGCAGAAAAAAATAACTTCAAAACTATTTAATCTACAAAGTCTAAGTAAAATCATATAGGTACTAGATATGAGATGGATTTGGATGGATTTTAAACGGCGCGCCGCCGCCACGGTATTGAACAATCGCGCCGCCGCGAAACATTTTTTTTTACTTAGGGGAAGGCCAGCAAACTGGATAGATACCTACTACGTCGAGAAGTGAGTCAGCTGAATGTACATAAGTCACTCGAAATGGTTGACAAATTCATTAGATAATGTTAAAAACATTAATCATTTCCGGTCCATACCTATGTTACACTATGTATGTATCTTGTGCGCCTGAGCTGTCTCGGATGACACGTCTATTTCGCCTTTCGTTTGAGACTGGGAAAGTGCCGAAGGCTTGGAAGCAAGCTAACGTGCAGCCCATGAAAGGAAGAGTAGTCGAGAGGTAGGGTTTGACGGGTCAGCACCCGTCAAATTATAGACCTATCTCGGCAACGTGCATACTCTGTAAAAGTATGGAACGGGTACTGAATCGTAAGCTCTTGGCATACCTAGAAGCGAACGATATCCTTAGTGACCGACAATACGGCGACGGTATGCCATTCACATATGGAGTGAGGCCATTGAGAAGCACGGGAAAGCACTTGCGGTCTCCCTTGACATCTCGAACGCCTTCGACAGGGTCTGGCACGATAGTCATTAGTAAGCTTGCTTCCTTGATTGATTGATTGTGTGATTGGATTGCAGATTTCCTGAGGGATCGGACTGACCGAGTGATCATAGATGGCTGCTCGTCCGGACTGCTGGATATTAATGCCGGGGTTCCTCAGGGGTCAGTACTCTCGGCAAAATTATTCCTGTTGTAAATTTGCACTAACATTAATCCTGATTTGCTAAAATCCGGTACGCAGATGACAGCACTGTTGCTGAGAGATACGTGTCCGACGCACGAGCTGGTGGGTCACATCCCGGTCTCTCCGAGAGGCTATGTTTGAGCGCTTGAACGTGTCCTTACAGGCTGTCTCTGAATAGGGCGATGCCAATCTGGTCAAGTTCAATGCTGCTAAGACCCAATCGTGTCTTTTTTCCGCTAAATGGAGCCAATACCACCCAGCTCTCCATCTCTCCGCGGTATAACCGTGCCGATAACCGACCGACTTGATCTACTTGGTGTTACGTTAACATCTACCCTCAATTTTGGCCCTTTCATAGAGGTAAAGGCTCAAGTGGCTGCTAGAAATAATATCACCAGAAACTATTATTATTAATATTTATAGACTGGTTCGTGACATTGAAACCTTTTTTGCTGTTATTGAAGAAATCTTAAATAAAGTAAAACGAAAGGCTAACAGAAACCATGTAACAGGTGATTTTAATATTGATAAGTCATCTACTACGACTACCAGCGGCTACAAAATACATTTATAATGTTACAGTATAATCTATATAAAAAAGTCGTTGGAAGTCGGTGGTATTTTTTTGTAAAAAGTTTTATATTTTTCACTTTTTAGTGGTACCCCACACCTAACAATACCACTGCAAAATCGCAGAAAAGCAAAATACGCAATTTCGATTACTTGGATGACATAAAACTATCATCCAAGTAGACGAATTCCAGCTATTTCGATTTAAAAACCAAACTTCGTAACCGATTTTGATAAAATTTAAATGGGACCAATCTGCAAGTACCTATATCCTTTCAGATAAATCAAGAATTTTTCAAATCGGTTCACAATTGACGTAGTTATGAGGTAACAAACATAAAAGAAAATACAACCAAATTGAGAACCTCCTCCTTTTTGGGAGGTTGGTTAAAAATAGAAGTCAACATGTCGAAATACAATACCTACTATAAAAAAGAAACAAAAGAAATGAAAATAGTGAAATCGAAGACTAAAATTATCAATCACTCCATCCCCCAAGGCAGCGTGCTAGGGTGTATATTATTTTTAATAAGTATACATAAACGACCTACCTAAAATAATACAAGCTAAATGCATTATATTTGCAGATGACGTATCCTTAGTTTTTAAAAGTTCCGAGAACCCTGAAACCTTGACCTATATAGAAAATTGCTACAAAATTGTTAAAACTTGGCTAGAGAAGCACAATCTCTAAATAAAACACAAAAAAAGTTACTTGCTACAATTTAGGACATACCAACGAAAACCGCTAAACATTGACATCCTTATTGACAATTTAAATATTCCCGAAAGAGAAAACCTTACCTCTACGCTTCTTGGTTTGACATTGGATAACAACCTGACATGGAAAAAACATATTGAAGATTTATATACGCATTTAGTTTGTTGACATTTATACAATTTTGACATTTCCCCAATTTTGACATAATGTGCATGACAATCGTATGACATGTTTTAGCTAATTAATATTTTCTTTTTCTTTATGTTAGTCAATAATTAATGTATACTCAGTATCGTTCCTTTGTTTAAGGTGCCATAACAGTGTTCATGCACAAAAGTGACAATAAATGTAATTGTGAAGTATATAGTGTGCACTAAGCAAATAAATAAATCTGTCGGTTTTCAATTGGTTGCATTTTGGGGAGTGTGCGACGGAATTGCATAATTTAATTCCGCTAAGCCGGTTCCATCATAGGACCACAAGACTTATGGCGACGCGCCACCGGTACATGGTAGACATCCCACCTATACACCCACAAAACGTTTTGGGAATACATTCATTGTGCGTACAGCTAAGGAGTGTAATTCCCTGCCTGAGTCTGTGTTTCCTGATAGCTACAACCTGAGAGTCTTTAAGTCAAGAGTGAATAGGTTACATCTAGGCAAGCGTGCTCCATCTTAGACAGCATCATCGCTTAACATTAGGTGAGATAGTGGTCAAACGTATATAAAAGTAAAAAAAAGTTGAAGATGACTCAGCAAGCTATAGAAAATGTTTATTTATTTATTTACTAGCTTTTGCCCGCGACTTCGTCCGCGTTTCTATCGTTTTTCGTAAAAAAAGTAGCCTATGTCCTTCCTCACGGTTCAGTGGTTTTGATGTGGCAGATTAACTTTCGTATTTTAGTAGGGAAATATAATATGTCAATCTACAATACTGTTGAAGAATATCGCAATACGGAACCCCACAATATTATTGTTTAATAGCTGCGCCCGCGACTCCGTCAGCGTGTAACTCCTTGTGTGTTATTAAGTTAATGTTCCAGGACAATATGTGTTTCTATTAAATTACCTACTGCAAACAATAAGACGCATGTATAAGAAGAAGAAACTGTCTCCTGAAATACAGGTATTACATATCTAGCTCAGGAGTCAGGGCTTCACAATGATTGTAATGTATGTTTTTTCAAATAAACTATTACTATTACTATTACTAATGTTTTGGTAATATTGTTTAGATCACGTTCACATGAGGCTTAAGTACCTATAGAACGAAAATACTTCAGCGCAAAGCTTCCGGGTAAACTATGTTAGAAGTTGACCCGTCCGGCACGTGAACATAAAGATTTCTAGAACTGCTAACCCGGGAAAGAGCGACGTACAACTGACCATGCGAGAAACAACTGACACCGAGATCTACTCCAGCAATACGAAAAGTCTGCCCTTGAGCCTTATTAATTGTCATTGCATAAGACACCGATGATGGGAATTGCGTTCTTTTAAATTGGAATGGAAAACTATTTGGTATTATGGGAATTCTGGGAATAAAGACGGTTTCAGCTGCCTGTTAAAATTTGAGTCTCGATTATATTTTGTTGCAACTGGGTTACTTTTAGCCGAGTTCCATTGCAAAGTTGTGGTGGTCTTAAATTTCAGAGCAGAATAATCGGAATGCCAATTTTTAAACAAATTTCGTGAGAAGAAAGTCCGGGCATAAGAGAATTTAAAAATTCTATCGGATAATTAGTGGCTTCTTGTTCATCGACCAGCATGATTCAGTATTCACGCGCGTTGGCTTATTATTAGCGTATTTCATGTATAACTTTAATGTTTCTCCGATTTCTATGATTCTTTTTTATGGAATAGTTAATAATGCTAACTTTTTTAATTAATTAATTAACATTATTAACTATTCCATAAAAAATAATGGGATGACTGAGTGTTATAAACGTAAGAGTAGACATATATAATCAGAAAGCTTCGAACTGCTAAGCTATCGGGAGTTACACGTGTTATTGTGAGTCAATCATAAAAGATAGACATATGCTGTCGTGGGATATTTTTTATATAATTTTAAGGAGAACATTTAACCATTAAGGTTGCACACGCGACGGAAGCTTAAAAAATGGAGTAATTTCTCCCGTTTTCCCAACATTTCCTTTCACTGCTCTGCTCCTATTGATTGTAGCGTGATGAAAAGTATACTATAACCAGCTCAGGAGTATGAAAAATAATTGTACCAAGTTTCGTTAAAATCCGTCGAGTAGTTTTTCTTTCTATAACGGTTATACAGACAGACAGACAGACAGACAGACAGACAGACAAAAATTTTACTGATTGCATTTTTGGCATCAGTATCGATCCCTAATCATCCCCTGATAGTTATTTTGAAAATATATTTCATGTACAGAATTGACCTCTCTACAGATTTATTATAAGTATAGATAGATTAAAACTTTATCCACAAGTAACTGTACAAAGGCGGACTTTCTACCAGTCGACCAAAACAATGCAAAAAAAAAAAACAATAATGTTATGCTCTGAGGGATCAGAAATTCATAGGGTGACATCAACAAGATGAGAGTTGTCGAGAAACGAGATGAGTGACAGACAATCGGAGACGCCAAGTTCGCAATGGACTGCTGTAGGTTGCCGTTGACAATGAGGGGCAGAGTCCAAATGGAATTCGAAATATATGAAGAAAGTCTTTTTTAAACTTCATGCCACCAGACAGAAGTCTATTTAAGCTTTAATAATACAGCGCTCCTTCAGCGATCGGTTCAAGGGCGTGCCGCCGCCGTTAAAATTTACTTTCACGCCGCCGCCATCAAAAATCGCCAGGGTGCTCATATCTAGTGGGTACACTATACTTCGTCCAATCACCTCACGAATCAGAACCTTAATATACTTGGGTAAAATTAATCACGTACCTAAATAATATTAGGCAAGGGTTTCCCCACTCACCATGCAGCCGTGTGCACGTCTTGCTTGTCATCAAACTGTTTCTTCAGCAGCTCCTCCGCCTGGCACGCGCGAACTGTGCTTAGACCAGACATGGTCGCCGTTACGTGTGAAAATACTGGACTGCGTGAAACACCCTCTAATCTGTCCACAAAATCAAAAGCAATTGCAGAACTATTGCGAAAGTATTTCATCCATGACAAGTGTAAAAATACTTAAATTAATCAAACCTTTTGATAGCCTGTGTTGTGCTGAGGTAGACAACGGTCATGCCGTACATGAAAATGGCGCATACGGCGGTTGTCACCAGCATAAACGGGTTCACGATAGCCACCATCACCAAAATACCCATCATCCCCGTTAAACTCTGCACAGCAAAACATAAAACCATTGCATTACAAGACACTCAACCTAGGTACCTAGTTGAAAAACTAAGACTAGGATAGGCTTGCACAAAAATTGTTTGTTATTCTGAGGAGTAATAAATAAATATAGCAATATACCTGAATAGCCTCCAGATATATTTTAGGCAGTATTTCGTCGACAGCGCCCATGTCCTTAGAGAATCTATTAAGAATGCGACCGGAGGGGTTAGTGTCAAAGAATCGCATAGTGGCACTCAGGATATTGCTGAACATTTGGTTGTGAAGCTTAATCGAACTGCGCATACACACCCACAGGAACATCAAGGCTCTGAAATAGATCAAAATATTTAGAAACGCGGCAGCGCGTCCAGCCAAAGTTCAAAGAAAAAGGATCGGCGACACAGGAGCCGTCTGTAATAAATAATACACGATTGAACAAACCATTTCGAGCCACTTTTGACCCATAACAATAAATTCGAAACCTATTTAAATACCAATATGCATGCATGACCAATATTTCATCAACTCAAACAGTTACTTATACTATACACCGTGTTTTTCACGTTATGCATAAACTTTAGCGAACCTTTCTTAAGCTTTAACAAATAAATTCCAACAAAGGAAAGTAGTACTTAAAAGACTTCGTTATAAATATATTATACTAGCTTCTACCCGCGACTTCGTCTGCGTAGACTTTAGAGTTGGCGCGCAACTTCTTGATCCCATATTGTCATGCTCGGAAATTCATCTTCATGATTCTTGTTGTGTGAAATGTCCAAGGATATAAGTAATATCTATACTTATAATAAATCTGTAGAGAGGTCAATTCTGTACATGAAATATATTTCCAAAATAACTATCAGGGGGTGATTAGGGATCAATACTGATGGCAAAAATGCAATCAGTAAAATTTTTGTCTGTCTGTCTGTCTGTCTGTATAACCGTTATAGAAACAAAAACTACTCGACGGATTTTAACGAAACTTGGTACAATTATTATTCATACTCCTGAGCAGGTTATAGTATACTTTTCATCACGCTACAATCAAAAGAAAACAATGAAAAAAAAAAAAAAAATTCGAAAGTTTGGTTGTTTGTTACTCAATCACGCCAGGACGGCTTAACGGATCGAAGCCGCTGGCAGAATCTAGTTTATTATATTATTCTGATAGTTTTGAGTGCGTCTTTGCTGTTCATACTTTCAGCCCCGGAATTACTTTAACATGTTTTTCGGTCTCCTGGTACTTGTGAATCCTTAGCGGTCACAAATCTAACCCCGGTAGAATAAAATCAGATCACAATGTGTATTAATCCTACTAAAATTATGAATGTGAAAGTCAAATTAGTTTTAAGCTGTTTGCTTTTTATTTTTTGTGCCGTTTTGTGCCTTTACCAGTAACAATATTCTAGCTCCAGAAATACTTCGACATATTTCTGCTCTCCTGATACTTGTGAATTTTGACCACTCACAATTCCAGCCCCGGAAATACTTTGACTTGTTTCTTGTTTTCTGGTAGGTACTTGTGAACCTTACCAATCACAATTCCAGCCCAAAACATACTACGATATGTTTCTTTTCTTTCTTTTTTTTTTAAACGTGGGCAACGTTTAAAAAAAAAAGTGTACTCTATACTCAATCTCACTCAATACTCTATACTCAATCATTTATTTCAATTAGACCATTTACAGGCACTTTTGAATTGTCAAGGTCGGCCGGTCCAAAAAAAAGATGATGAAGCTATTTGCACGTTCCAAAGCGCAGATCTCTATGGAGAAGAACGCGCAAGAAACTCCACGGACACTCTTTTAAATCAATTGATGTACTTAATACAAAAAATCATGGTAACAATATCTTTCAACAAGAAAGTATATAAAACAATTAAAAAAGTTCAGATTAAAAAAAAAACCAGTGGCAGGTAAGAGATGACCCGGAAGACACGGTGGAGCACACTGTGCAGGTGTGCCCCGCTTGGGCGGGCCACCGCCGTGTCCTCGAAGCGGCGATCGGCGGCGACCTCTCGCGTCCGGCCCTGGTCCAAGCCATGGCCCGGAGTGAGACGGAATGAGACGCCGTTGCCTCCTTCTGCGAAGCAGTCATGCTATCGAAGGAGGTGGCGGAGAGGGAGAGGAGACCCTCTCGTCCCAGCCGCCGTGGTAGACGCCGCGGGCGTCGGGGGCCACCACCTGGTGACCTCCGGCCACCGTAGGCGCGGGCCTGTGGACGGCGAGCTATGGGTGGCTCGCCGTCCGTCCGTCTAGCGACGACAGGCCGTGTCGACGGCGCGTTAGTGTTCCACGTGCGCCTCAAAGAGAGTCAGCACACAGAGGGGCCCGAAAGGGCCGACGCCTGCCGGAGTCGCGGGATTATTCGCAAGAGACACCGTGGCTCCGGAACACAAAGGGCAATGAAGGAACATGGATGGGTTTTAGTCAGTAGAAGTCTGAGACTCCCTCCCGCTACACCCAGAGCGGGCGGAGTCATTGGATGATTTCCATAACTAAAAAAAAAAAAGGTAAGAGATGACCAGTCTCAACTGACGGCGCCCGTTCACGAACATGACGCGTGTATCAGCACCACCTAGCTCTACCATTTTGAAGGGAACCAAATTTTAATGATCCAACACACGCGCCACCATCAGCGAGACGTTTGTGTGAGCATGACAAGCTCTCAACTGCCACGCTCGTTCATATCAAACAATCTTAACTTAATTACATATGTAAAGGCTCCATAGTACTCACATTTACAAACATTTGAAAAAATGCTTCTACTTAATACAAAACTATGGTTTTCAAAGACCAAGTACCTAAAAACGAAAAATAAAAACAAAATGAAACTGCTAGAATGCGTAAACTTACTTCTTAGCAATTCAATACCTATTGCAAAGAATGAATAAATACATTATATAGGAGAACAAAAAAACGGTTAGCATTTCTTCCAATTAGATAAAAAATAAAATAAAAAACTACCCACACTAGGAATTTCTCCTGTATGCGTTTACAAACATACAAAGTCACATACACAAACAGCCAGTTTCTGCTCTCCTGGTACTTGGTATATCGTTATTGCTCACAATTTTAGCCCAATACTTCGAAATCTGCTTTCCTGGTACTCGATTATCTTTATAGCTCACGATTCCAGTCCCAGAAATACTCCGACAGGTGTTTGTCTCCTGGTTTGTTGTGAACTTTAAACGCACACATTTCCAACCTTGGAGATAGTCCAAGATGTTTCTGGTCCTGGTACTTATGAATCTTATTAAATGCTCACAATTCCAACCCCGGAGATATTTCAAGATGTTTCTGGTCTCCTGGTACTTGTGAATCTTGAATGCTAATAATTTATCCTAAAAAATGCTGATTGCTCCTAGTGTCCTACTTGTGAATCCTTAGCTCTCATAATTCCAGCCTGGAAAAAACTTCGAAATATTAATGTTCTCCTGGTACTTTTGAATCCTAACTGATCACAATTCCAGCGCCAGAAATACTTCCACGTGTTTCTGGTGTCTTGGTATCATCTACTTGTGAATCTGTAGTGATATTTCCAATTCCAGGTATTGCCGAGGCTTGACCTTCGGAAACAACGCATCCAAACACCCATGCGTTCACCTACGCTCCCTCATATCCATGCGCGCTTTTTGGCGCTTATGACGCAATTTAGGGTTCAACAGTTGGGCGACCACTGAGGGGTCGGTGAGCTAAATTATCCATCCCGTGGTACCTCTGCAACGTGATCACGACACAGGATTGGGATATAGCAACTCTGCGTGCTATTTCTCTCGTGATGTATCCTTCTTCCCTCAAAGTTACTATTCTTGCTCGTAAAACTTCTGATAATCCTCTTGGCATTTTTTCAGTTACAACTTTCCGCGAAAAAGTTTTTATCCGTTAAAATTGACTAAATCAGAATTTTGAATGCATATTAAGCTAGGACTGAAAGCCTTATTAATTGGAAAAACAATTGTACTGCTTTACTGTTTTATATTCTAATTCTATATTTTTAAGTAAAGAATCAAAAAAGAAGAAGAAATCATTCAATATAATCTACCGTAACAAAAAAAAAAACGATTTTTCAAAGTGATCTCAAAATTCATTTTGATGTGTGTAGTTCTCTTGCGATCTAACAATTGCATTGTATAGATTCAATTTGTTTAGTATTGTATAATTTTTTGGATGAAGTGCAATATGTAACAATTATTTTATAAACTTGCTGATTTAAAAGTGTCCATGGAGTTTCTTGCACGTTCTGCTCCATAGAGATCTACGCTTTGGAACGTGCAACGACCTTCATGTTTTTGACTGACCGACCTTGACAGTTCAAAAGTGTGGTTTACTTGAAATAAAAGCTATTTTGACTTTAACTTTCGAATATACAAAATAAAAATTGTAACTTTTGTAAACTTTTGTAACATTAAAATGATAAGATAATAAGCCAAATATAAGGTAACATATACATATGTAAACAGTAGGTAAGTCGACTTTTGAGACTTAAATTACTTTATTTCAGGATTATTTACAGAACTAGCCTAGACCTCCTGCTTTTTCCTCTGAGAATCCAAATTCAATCTTAATAATATCCGTGATTGTCTAATCACGGATATTATTAACATTGAATCTGGAACCCATTTTCACATACATGTTTTTGATGGGATTGCTATTTGTCTAGATTATCAGCCTAAGGTATAAATATACAAACCTTCCGGTAGTAACGATAATGCATCCGAAAATAGCAGCTGCCCATATATAGATGTAGAAAACATCATCAATTTTAGGCGGTTGCACAGTAACAACATCAGGTGCTGTACCGTTATTGAATGTAACATCAGTGCTATCATTGAGCATTACCGCTGAAGTGATGGCAGCTATAGTTGTGGTCAGAGACTGTTCGGTTACAGTATACTCCGTGATATTCAACGGAAAGTCAGTAGAGTTATCAGTAACGTTTGAACGGCGGAAAAGTGCAACACTTCCAGAGTATTGGGCTTCTACGTCGTTCATCCTGAAATTGGAAAATAAATTTGTTTGTATACTCTAACAAGACATGAAATAATAAAAAGTGCAGCATTCTGAAAGGTAATTTACCAGTGGGTAAGCCAGAGGTCACTGAATGATGTGATAACTTGAGAAAATATGAAAACAAATACTGTAGAGCTGAGTAAGAACCAGCCGCCTCCTACACCGAAGTATTTGGTGTAAACTGCACCTTGGACACGACCTGGAATAAATTGAACAGAACATTAAACTATGCAGGATGATCTCTGCACAGGGAGCAGATACATTATGTTATAAACCCGAAACTAGAAACCTGAAGAGCGTCCTCCTATTTCTGGAAAAAGGAGGAGGCGTAAGGGTCTTCGATTGAAGATCGCCAGTTCACCAGTTTTCCTGGCTAATAAAATGTATGCAGCTACCTGTTTCAGCTATCTTGAAGAATGGGGTACCCTAATACCCATAAATACGAGAAACTTCATTCCATCAGTCACAAAAATACGAATGTCAAAATACCGCTTTTCATAATTCCGAATGGTTCAAAATAGCTAAAATGACAAATCTGATTTAACATCACTTCTATTTTAATAATATCGAAATTTCAATTTTCCTAACGTTTATAACTACTATTCTCAAAATACCGAGTTTCATTTGATCGAATAACAAAAAAATATTATATTTTAATTTTAAACATCAACAAAAACCGATATTTCGATAATTAAAGTACCGATTAATAAAAATTCCGAAATAAAAACGACTTGTAAATACTGAATAGTATTTATGAATTTAACGAACACGTTTTTTCTTCACAAACTATACATCGAATGAAAAATTTATAGATAGAAATGTATAAAGATTCGAGTGGAAAAGAGAAAAATGATTAAAATATCGTGTAGTAGAAAGAAATAGATATATTAAGACGACGTATCGTACTGGAACGAAATAGGGACAATTGTCCCTTGTTGCGTTCAACGGTCAAAATGCAAAAGGGACAAATGTCGACTTCGAAGCGTCTTAGTGCAGTGAAGTGATCAGACTGTTATGTAACTATTACTTAAAAGCTGCATTTTTATATGCAGCATTTTAATGGAGTATTTTTACTATAGGCAAAACCAGAGTTTTGAATTCGACTCCCAACTTTCAATAAGCCTTCTGAATCAATAAAGGAATCCAGAGGCAACAACTTCTAATCAATTTAATTTCCTCTGCATAGCCCACACGATACTACACACAAATCTCTAACAGCTTATCAGCTGTTAGGGGTGTGTGTGTGGCTCCGTTTAGGCCAACATGTTGGATCATTAGCGAGGAACGAAGGCCCTTCCCACCATAGGAGAGAGACCAATAAACACAATTGCTCGTCAGAGAGAAATGTTTAGTTCTAGCTGTGACCACGACTTCGTTCGCGTGGATGTCGGAAAATGATGTGATATGTTGCAAGGAAAAAATCTACGTTCAGGTACATATCCTGATCTCTCTCAGAATTAAGAAAATAGGAAGAGGATACCTAATGCAGGGCACTGCATCATCTCTTCCGATTGAAATGCCGTCCAGCCCAGGTAATCTCCTGGTACAAACCTATCTTGAATCAAAATTAACAAAACCGACTATCGAACGAATGGTGGTATTCTTCAAACTACGAAACAAAGAAACTGATGAATCAAGTTGTATCTTTATTTCGTCCAACACAGTCCAAAAATACACATTTTTTCCGTTTTTTTCTGAAAATATTGCTGATTGTAGATTAATTTGAATTATTTTAGCATTTTATAATACTAAAAAGTTTAGCTGGCCCAGTAGAATCGATTCATTATAGAGGAGCCCGTCGCTAAATAAAAACAGCCGCACGGATCGATCTTCAAGGTTAAGCAACGCTTGCATATTATAGAAAAGTGACTTACATATGTTTTTTTACGTATACTTTTACTTTATTGGATGACATTTCTTGTTTGCGTTATTTCAATTATTTTCTTTCCTTTGCCTTTTTTATAAATTATCTATCACTGGACACGAAACTATATTTTTGTATCGTTTATTACACTTAAGCATGTTATGCATTTACCTGTATATTTAATACCCTAGAAAACTGGTTGACTTTCGTACACTTCAACGTAAGGTGCAGTTGAAAATCAGCGTCAGGCAGCACCTAGTTGTCCGGCATTTTGCTGAACTGGACCTATTTGGCAGCCGCGGGGCATACAATGTTATTGTTTTCAATACTTAGTTTCAAACCCTTTAATTGTACCTACATTGTGTGAATCCGTGTGTGCCGAATAAACTAGTTTTCTTTCTTTCTTTTCTTTTTCTTTGCCAAGGTTGGACCATCTTAACATACCGAGTTTCCTGCGTGCCTTGGAAAGTACGTTAAGCCCGTCTGTCATTTGTAGATCTTTGGCAGTCGTTACGAATAGTCAGAAGCCAGTAAAATCTGACTGCAGTCTTGCCAAGAAGTACCTTGTTACCCAGTCGATGGGTTGTGGAGGTCTAGTAGGCAGCCACTACACGTAAAATACCGATACTCAGCTGAATCCGGTTTAACTGGAAGCCGACCCAATATAGTTAGGAAAAGGCTAAGCAGATGATAATGATAGAATCGATTTATAAAATCGATATTTAGTAGGTACTGACTGAGAACACTGACTCAATAATTACAACAGTCGCACGGGCCGATCGACCAAAGAAGGTCACACGTTACGATAAATAAATATAAGATGATAACATAATGTTCATTTTTTAACCGACTCCCAAAAAAGGAGGAGGTTCTCAATTCGACAAATATTTTTTTTCTATTGCTTCATATTAAGTTTAAGTAAAAAATTACTCAAAAATACATTGTTTTGGTGTTCTTTTCACACATTTGTTACTACAACTTTTTTCAATAGATGGCATTCCAAGTATCAGGAGTCTCAATGAAAACTACCTATTTTAGCGCTGGATGAAGTTTCTTCCTAAAACATTAAAATTCGATTTCTTTTGATTTTGTGGGTCGATTTTGATGAAATAAACCCAAAATGTTACTCGGGTTATTACTTAATATTTTTATGTACCAAAATAATTATTATGTTTATTGCAGACTAGATGTATATACAATTAAATAAAATAAAAAAATAACTCTTAACTAACTAAAACTAAAACTAACATATGGCGTCGAAAAATTCGTCCGCATCGCTAGCCACTGGTAATGAGCCCAAAAGGCTGGCAGCATTGCCACGTTGTATGTTTATGTACCTATATTTTCAATCCAATCCTTGGTTTATGCGTGATGCTCCCACACACGCATAGACAAACAGTAAATGGACAAAAATTGCATTTTTGTGTTCTATGTCTTTTTTCTAACGTTTCTATGTATTTTTTATGTGAAAATATTCAATGCACAGACACGGCAAGTCTACGATTTTATTTTATGTACAGTAAAGAATATATATAGACATGAGGATAATTTTATGGTGAAACAAGAGGCCGCCCACGACTTCGTCCGCGTATAAATTCTCGTTAATCCCGTGTAAATCCCGATCCCTAGGGAACTCCGGGATAAAAAGTAGCCTATGTGTTATTCTGGGTCTTCAGCTACGTAAATACCAAATTTCATCGTAATCTGTGCTGTTTGCGTGAAAGAGTAACAAATATCCATACTCACAAACTTTCGCATTTATAATATGTATTAGTAGGAAGTAGGATTAACTGTTTCATACGAGTATATATACATACACGTATCATACCTGTTCTTGTAATCTCCCCAACTTCTACCAGTTTTTCTAACAAAACATCTTCAACACCTTCCCCTTTCCCGACGCTGCTTGCACGTGACTGGAAACAAATCGTAAAAATAAGTCTTGTTCATTGCTTTTAGAATCGACTCCCGCGGTTTGAACGTATCGCGTGGAGAATTTGAATTACCATCAAATGCACACTGTTGTCGCTTCTCCACATGTATACAATACTTTTATTGTATGAGTAGGCTCGTGCTCACTGCCTTATCAAAGAAACGGCTGGTTGACACTTCTTGCGACCTTGCGACTTTTACTTTGGCCACAGGCAACAACGTGGGAATGGATGAATTTTTGATGTTATAATGTGGTTCGTTGTTAGGTTAGTTTATTTTATACCTATAACATGAATAAAAATACTTATTTATAAGTTTTGAGACTCACCACGACAGAGACGCTGCGCTGCAATTTCGTGTGGTCACCAGCGGGCGCTTCTTCTTCTTCGTCTTTTAAATGTTCGGAAAACAGTGGTGTACGGGATACTTCGTCAAATGATCCCTGAATTTCTATTACACCCTGCAGAGGAAAATGTTTTTGGTTATTTAAGGTAATATATTTGAGGTAAAGTAACGGATTTATGTGCAGATGGTGGGATGACTTGTTCTTAACATCCTTACAAATCGAAATCAAGTGTCAGAGAGCCGGAAGAATAATGGAATAAACTAAGAGTAACTAAGGAACTAAGGGTGTGCGTAGTAGTGGGACAGTACAGACTAGCTAAAAAATGCAGCCGGCGGCATAAAGGGATCAGGAAATTAACTAATATTCCACATCATAACAAACAGAAGGTAAGCAAAATAAGTCAATATTTACAATAGAGGAGCGATGCTTTCAAACTACTATTGTACGTACATGTCGTAATATGACAACTTTGTCTGCGCTCTTGAGATGATGCAGCTGGTGCGTCACCAGGATCCTAGTAGACTTCTCCAGTAGACCCATCACGCACTCGGAGACCATGTGCTTGCCCACGTGTGTGTCCACAGCTGATAGTGGATCGTCCAGGAGATAGATGTCCGCCTCGAGAAAACAAATAAATTTAGTCGATGGTGTGAAATCCTAAACCCGGTTTTTGAGGATCCAAAATTAGTCTAGTCCCTCAGTAATAATTTAAAAAATCCTTAACAGTCAACTTTTTCCGTTGACTGTTTCAACGGAAAAAGTTCTGGTACGCGTGTTAGTAAGTATAATATATTTTTATTTACCTTTGGGTGACAGGATAATAAGAGAAGTAGCTATGACTTACTTGCCTGTAGCAGGCGCGGGCGAGTCCAATCCTCGCTCGTTGGCCACCGCTGAGACTGATGCCTCTCTCTCCCACCAGAGTCGAGTCACCATGAGGCAGCAGTTTGAAGTCCTTCACCAAGGCACATGCTCTTACAACCTATAGCAAAGCATTGATGTATTCATGTCACGGTATACCATCCTCACTCGTAACTGTGTCTGTTTATAACAAACAGAGAGACACAGAGTTCACGACTAAGCTTACTGACCCATTTTGGTCAATTTTATTTATTATTTAACAATTTATAGAGATAGAATGGTCCGTGGAGAAGGACAAACAATACTTAATATTGCATGAGTATTACGTCCCCCTGGGTTAATCCGACTTCCACATTGGCAAAACCACTGGCAGATGAAGAATTATCTAAACCAAGGTGTCATAAAGCGCGTACCTGATTGGCAATGATGACATTCATTTACATCCCTGTTTTGTTTAATTTTCGTTAGTTTCGAAAGCAAGTGAACTTAGAAGTGACCGAAAGTCTCACAATTTACCTTCTTGTACCTGATGCGGTCGTAAGGCAAGCCGAACAGAATATTTTCTCGAACCGTCGCGACGAACAGCCAGGGTTCTTGACTAGCGTACGACACTCGTGCTCCTCCCAGAGAGTACGTTCCATCTTTAGGAACCAGCTCGCCAAGGATCAGTTGAAGCAGAGATGACTGTTGATAACAAGAAAAAGATTTAGTTTTGTTGTGCTTTTGATCGGCAGCATCAAAATTAAACAGTTATTAATAATAATGATAATAAAATTTCTAACGGGGACTCTGCGAGTTGGTATCGGCCCCTCGTACGCCTACCAAAGGACCGGGTCTCCAGAGACCCGAGAAAGAAAACAATAAATAATGATAATAATAGACAAAGAGAGATACAATCCGCAAGACAGTTTTACAGTCAGTTTGTGGCGAACTGTTGGGCAGTAGCGACCTGATCCCGTGAGAAGTATTGTTCTTCATATCTGGCTTACCTTTATTGGGTGACCAGAGTGAACACTGATGACGTTACCAAAGACATTAATAATTATTTATTTTCTCATCGCAATATTGGTACATTACAGAGGCAACACGTAACAGCAATAATACTTATTACTATGGGAGATTGGTGCCTAAACAAGACGTGAAGTCTGTGTTAAAACAAAGACTTCACGTCTTGTTCACACACGGACACGAGCTCTCCGCCGCTTGGGTAGTGCTTACATTTTAATGGTATGTACAGTACAATAATTACTGCAGTAAGAATTTACAAAAATCATATTAGATCTATAATTACATTAGGCAAGGATTTAAAATACAAGGTAAGGTAAAATAAAATAGTAAGTATTATTGTGTTCGTAAGTTTAGTAGGTCATATTGTAGGTATATCTGTGAGTAAGGTGTATAAGCGGGGGTAGTGTGTATTGGGGAGGGAGAATAGAAGTGTTAAATTGTATATTTTGAGACAGCAAGTAGTTTTGTTTCATTATAATTTAATTCCCGAGCAAACTGCCTAGTTTAATTTCGCATTTGGTTTTAGCGAGATTACAAACCGGGACGATTTTAATTTATTTTAGTACTAGCTTCTGCCAGCGGCTTCGCCCGCGTGATCCCTAGGGAACATGTTCCCGGGATTAAAAGTAGCTTATGTGCTATTCCAGACTATTTATTCTATCTTTGTTCTAAATTTCATTAAGATCCGTTAAGCCGTTCTGGCGTGATTGAGTAACAAACAACCAAACTTTCACTTTTTAATTATTTTTTTTTCATTTTTTCTATTGATTGTAGCGTAATGAAAAGTATACTATAACCAGCTCAGGAGTATGAAAAATAATTATACCAAGTTTCGTTAAAATCCGTCGAGTAGTTTTTGTTTCTATAACGGTTATACAGACAGACAGACAGACAGACAGACAGACAAAAATTTTACTGATTGCATTTTTGGCATCAGTATCGATCCCTAATCACCCCCTGATAGTTATTTAGGAAATATATTTCATGTACAGAATTGACCTCTCTACAGATTTATTATAAGTATAGATTAAGAAAGCAACCTAAGTAGCAAAAGAATCGATGGGAGGAAGTAGTCGAGAGCCGGATGTGATGGCAGACTATGGACAAGTTAGATTCATATTTCGGTACAAAAATATAAAATCGCCTTTAAGTAAACTAACCTTGCCCGACCCGACAGGTCCTGCAATGCCAAGAAACTCTCCGGGTGCAGCTTTCAACGTGATGTTCCTCAGGGTGTCGACGACGGAGTCAGGCTGCCAGCTTGCAGTCACATTAGATAACGTCAGACCCGTCACTCTTGGCTTCTCCTCCACTTTCCTATCTTTGTCTATCTCATTGTCCAACAGGGATTTAGAATCGAGTACCATATTAGCCGTATTTTTCTCTGACTCATTTTCGTCTAGCAATAAAAAGTCCTGCAGAGAAGAGAAAATAACACATTACTCTGGAGTCTAACGTTTTCGAATGTATTAAACACTTGATATTTAAGATTATTCATTAAATCAATTTTATTATACAGGACCTCCAATCGCCTGACGGTCACTTTTGTTTCAGCCAAGTACGCAAGTCCCAACGGAAAAAATATGTTGCACGTCATTTGCACAAGATTGAAGTACTGAGCCAATGAGAAGGTGGTCTGAGCTCGGATCTCGCCGCCAATCAGGACGAAAGTTGTGATTGCGGAGAACAGAATGAATCGTTGGGTGAACACTCTCAGGGCTATTGTAAACCCTTTGACAAACGACGTCCTGAATATGTAGCCAACTTCCAGTCTGGAAATAACATGGACATTAAATAATAATTGTTAAGTGGGTTTTGTGTGTAGGTCTTATCTGAATCGTGCATTTCAGTCAATTTACACTATTGTACCTAATAGATTCTGCATCAAGGGGATAAAGCAGTGTCTTATGTCAGGAGCGTCATATTGAATCGCAAACCTAATGAAGGATTAGAAAGTTAACTCCCGAGCGTAGCGAGGGAGTTAACTGTTTAACTCAGAAGCAAAGCAAGGGAGTTAATAGGAGAACCCTGAATACAGCGAGGGATTCAAGCTAGCCTAAGGCCGAGATACCTTTATTTATATACCTAGCTATACTTTTCACAAATGCACTTCTTACAGAGAGTAACATTTTATTGAATTTCCGGGTTGTGTTTGCATGACACACAATCAGTTTTAGTGCAGGTGGTGTGTAAAGTATATTTTATTTCACGAACCATGTAATAAGCGTACTCACTTTCGCAATCCGTGGACTAGTTTTTCGAAGGGTTTCTCCCAAGCGTACATTTTGATCACCTGTACTCCTTCAACCAGTTCACTCATCACCTTCACTCTTTGATCAGTTCGGTTAGCTATTTTACCGCGGAGTTTTCCTTGAAGGTTGCTCAGGTATACTGGTAACAACAGAACAATTATTATTGACTATTAGCTGACTCGGCAAACGTAGTTTTGCCAAAAAAAACTTGCCATGTCCTACAAAATAAACACAAAAAAAAACATAAAAATTGAGTTCGAAAATAAACACCGTGACACATGATTGTTCTTTATATATTAGTTGTAATGAGTTCACTTAAGTTATTTCTGGATCATATTTACCTTGTACAACAATGGTTTGGACGCCAGCGACGAGCAGAGCTGCAAGGGTGGCAATGCCGACATGCTGCCACACCAAATAACATAACACAGGCACCACAACAGGCGTTACCAATACATGATTCAGGAATAAGGTGACCATATCGAACCGGTTCACGTCATTTGACATTAGGTTAATCACTTGCCCGGGTTTTGTCTTGTCTAAACCGGTGCGGTTGAGCTTTAATATCTAAAATCAATACTTTGTCTGTATAATTCGTCCTCTAATCAATCATCATAATCAATAATAATAATAATTTAATTAATGTATTGTATAATGTAATTTATGTGTGAAATTATTGTATTAATTTTCTATGGGTTTTATAGCCTGAAATAAATGTGTTTTTTTTTTATTTAATCGCGGCATCTTGTAAAGGAGAGGAATAATTACTAAGCTTTAAAAAAAAGACGACCTCACCTTTCTGTACATTAAAGAACAGCAAGCTATCCTAATCCTCATACCGACCCGTCCTTGAGACAGAATAGTATGGTAGAACAACAGAACTGACAATGTACTACACAAGTTCATCAAGAAATTGAAGATGTGTGCCACGCGGTAGCTCTCAGGACTCTTCTCGTTTGAAAAGTAATCTATAAATATGGCTAAGGTAAAGGGAATCAGGGGCCTGAAACAAAATTAAATGGAAATTCGTGATTCAGCTTAACACGCTCACTGCGTTAGTCGAAAAGATCCGTTCGACTTACATCTGTTTAGTTGGATTAATCTTTATAGGTATTTTGATTAAAGCATATTCCTTCATAGCAATTTGTTGGCAAATAAACACACAATAAAAGGCTGAAATCGTATGTCGCACTGAATGGTTTAATTGTAAATAAAGGTACTGCTTATCGGATCTTAACGACAGTTATCCGCACTAATAAGTAAAAGTGTCGATACATTTTTAGTGTTGGATGATTATAAAAAAACATCGATAGTGATATAGGAGAATAACCATCAATAATTGGGGTATCAAAACTTTGGTAAGCTGGTTAAAAAAACCTGTTCCAATATTTGTATTCGTTTACTATGAGCTGTACAGGTTGATGGTGCGGGTGAATATAATAGCTGGGGATTGATGGTTGCATTTGTAAGATTTGTGATGTGTGACCAGTTGACGGGCTAGTATTACATTATCAGATATATTATTTTATTATTTGTTTTGGACAACCTTCGCTTACGTTAGTTTTCGTTGGCTTTTCAACCTCACATTACATAAACAACATTTTCCTAGATAACACGGACCTCACTAGCTCAACTAACATGTAACCTAGTGCGTCTATCGGGTCATCGGACATCGGTTCGATGAGTACCGCTAAACGCACTAGACGTAAAAAAAATTGCTTCAGGAGGCGTCAGGTCGTAAGAACCCGATGTGATTTTTTTAGTACCTATATTGTCTATTTAACTAGGCAATTCCACAACACTAGCCGTCTCATTCATATTACTAGGGAGACCAAATATATCTGTCCCGCACCAGCGCGGCAGCGGTTGCCACAGTAATGTTACCCCGCACCGGAGGAAAGATGAGCATCGGATATAACCAACCCGTTTTTAACTTACCGAACAACGATCATCACCAAGCCTACAACTAAACCGCACAACATGTACTCAAACCAGAAGGATCTGACTATCGCCCTTGTGAACGAAGGTTTGGTGCCATTTTTCTTTGCATTGTCCAGTTCTTGCTCCCAGGCCTGCTCAAGGCGGTCGCCGAGGCGGCCGGACGCGTCTTCACTTCGGGCTTGCCACAAGTCGCTCAACGAGATCCCCTGTTTGTACCCTTTCCGAAAAAGGCTGAAGCTCCATCTGAAAATATAACCAAATATCTAGCTTTTGTCCGCGTTGTCCTCATGGATATGGCTGTATTATGCAAAAATGAATTTCTCACAACTTCTATTTCTCTTCCATCAGCCAAGACTTATAGAGTGCAACAATATGACTTAAAACAAGTTCAGGATAGCACTCTGGAATAGCATAACATGTCATTTTTAACCGACTTCCCAAACAGGAGGAGGTTATCAATTCGGTTGTATGTTTTTTTTTTTTATGTTTGTTACCTCATAACTCCGTCAATAATGAACCTTTTTGAAAAATGTTTGTTTTATCTGAAAGGATATACTTGCAGATTGGTCCCATTTAAATCATATCAAAATCGATTACGAACTTTGGATTTTAAATCGAAATCGCTGGAATTTGACTATTTAGATGATTCTTTGATAATCGAAATTGCGTATTTTGCTTTTCTGCGATTTTGTAGTAGTGTTGTTAGGTGTGGGGCACCACTAAAAAGTGAAAAATAAAAAACTTTTTACAAAAAAATACAACCGACTTCTAAAAAAAAACACTACAAAGTAAAAAATAACTTTAAATTCGGAAGTCGGTGTCAAAATACGAAGAAACTAACAAAAACACCGACTTCCGAATTTAAAGTTATTTTTTACTTTGTAGTGTTTTTTTTTAGAAGTCGGTTGTATCATAAAATATTGAGCTGGCTTTCTTCAAATGTTGAAGGTTATCCAGAAGTGATGGAGAAATTGATTTACTGTAAATATTACAACAAATTAAATGTAGGCTAATGTACAATCCTCGACGTTTCCACAGATTACTTAGCTTAAAGATACAGTTTAGACACAATATTTAAATAACAACAAAATAACTTGGACACAAAAATAATAATAACGTAATAACGAAAGGAAGAAACAAAAAGCAAATTAATGTACATTATTTAACTCACGGTTAGGTACCTACCTACTTTATATGAAACAAACACAAGAAGGCAACACAAACATTAGGTACTAGTTACACAAATGTAGACTATCCACTAAAACTTTATTTATTTAACATTTTATGTACACACACACACACACACAAATAGATAAAAAACCGGCCAAGTGGGAGTCGGACTCGCGTACTGAGGGTTCCGTAAGCAGAAGTTGCGATTTACGATTTATGACGTATTAAAAAAAAACTACTTACTAGATTTCGTTCAAACCAATTTTTACTGGTAGTTTACATGGTAATGTACATCAAATATTTTTTTTTAGTTTATTATTCTCATAATTTAGAAGTTAAGGGGGGGGGGGGGATCACACACATTTTACCACTTTGGAAGTGTCTCTCGCGCAAACTATTCAGTTTAGAAAAAAATGATCTTAGAAACCTCAAATTCATTTTAAAGACCTATCCATAGATACCCCACACGTATGGGTACCTACGATGAAAATTTTTTTTTTGAGTTTCAGTTCTAAGTATGGGGACCCCTAAAATGTATTGTTTTTTTTTTCTATTTTTGTGTGAAAATCTTTATGGAATACATCTACTTACCAAATTTCAACAGCATATTTCTTATAGTTTCGGAGAAAACTGGCTGTGACATACAGACGGACGGACAAACAGACAGACAGACGGACAGACATGACGAATCTATAAGGGTTCCGTTTTTGCCATTTGGCTACGGAACCCTAAAAAGGAGACAGAAAAATAGGTACAAAGGTGATGCTTATTTCTAATGAAATCTCTTCCAGCATACCTGCGAAAGGAGAGCCAAATAAAAGAGATGTAGACACGTGTGTAAAAGTTAAAAATAGAACAATAAACTTTATACATTACATACAATACATAAATATTACTAAAATAAAAATGATGCTAGAATAGGAGTATAATTAGTTAGTTGGTTATAGTTTCTTCAATATTTGGCGGTCTAAAGCTTAAATGTTAACAAAATGTTCATTACAAGCTTTGACCATTCTATGGAGAGTCGCCGTCGTTACACTATTAGCCTACTACCTTAATAACATCCCAAAAATTAGGACAAAGGAATATGACTATGGCCATCTATGGCTTAATAGGTTAATATAGAATTTTAATTGTATCATGTATCACATGTATGTTTGTGGGTCTAATTCTGAATTCTCTTAAACTGTTTTCTATCGATCTGTTGAAAATTATCTTATCTCAAACGATAGATTATTTCAGGAAATATCATCGTCATTCTAAGATAAGCTTAATCTACAGACTAGTGAAATACTTAAGAGATATCGACAAGTATCTATGAATTCTTTTTTCTGCTCTGAACCAGTACCTGTCTGTCTAACTTTGTGCAGGTTGCACCTACTGAGTACGGTAGACATCAGATAAATGTGCAAAAAAGCTCATTGACCCACGTAAACATATTTATTGAGTTTCTAAAAATTAAATATTGAAATAAAGACATATTGCTTTCCTGAATCGACTTTTATCGTTATTCGTAACGTTCAAGAGTAATGAAAAACGGTTTTCTTCGGAGGGATATTAGGGAAGAGTAATGTACCTACTTTATTACAAGTTTATCTGGTGCCTACCATAGTCAAGTCTTCGGCACTGTTCGTTCTACAATTTTGATATAACCTTCAATATTTTGAGACGGGTCGAAGATGAGGTGCTAAATGTTTGTTAATTGGGAAACCAGTTATAACACGCGTTAGCTGGTCTAAAATTTAGACTAATTAACACTAATATTTATAATAATATAGTTCCCTTTTTATTTGAGTGGATTTTCTTAAAAAAATATATTTTTTGTGTGACTGTAAATAAAACTTTGCAAATAGCAAGAACATGAGAAACCTAAAATTTACTAACGTAATTTCCCAATTCCACACATAACCACAAGATGAAACTTGGTACTTACGTTAAAAATATATTGGAAATAAAGTTTGCATTGTCTTGAGGATTCTTCTCCGTTAATATCACTTGGGATTCCATGGTGAAATATTTTCTTCGCTTCCACTGCAGCTGTGCATCGATAGTGAAGATCAGTTAAGACGCCTAGCATACCTATAGGTAAGTAAATAACATGTTAGGTCGGTATGTAGTAGCACAACGAAAAGTAGGTTAGAATTCGGTGAATCACTATTTCTTCGCAAACATTCAAGAAACTATGCTAGCAACAGTATTACTTATCTTTATTAAAATATCTTGAATTTGATAAAAATAATCAGTTCAAACTAGAGACCTGTTACGAAAAGACAAAACAAACAAAAAAACCAGCCAAGTGCGAGACGGACTCTCACACGAAGGCTTCCGTATCATAAAAAGAAAAATCATGTGTCTTGTATGGGAACCCCCCTTTAATTTTTAATGTAATTAAAGTTTTATTATTTCTATTGCCACTATGGCAATAGAAAGTTGTTTCACGGAGTGTGTATAGAAATACACACTCCGTGAAACAACTTTCGTCTTATTACGGTTCTTGAGATACAGCTCGCTGACAGACAGACGGACGGACGGACGGTCGGACGGACAGCGGAGGCTTAGTAATAAGATCCCGTTGGTTACCCTTTGGGCACTGTAGTGCTTCCACCTTAACCTGGGTTGGGGTATGTAGTCGGACACTGGCTCACTGACACACCAAGTAGCTATGCCTATCGCGTCCGGTTGCGCCGGCGCTCATCGCACGACTGGCGGCTGATCCCGCCCCACCACTACTTGTGTGAGTGAGACAGCGTTAGTACCTCTTTGCATAGATACACAAACACTACATCTCTATCTTATTAATATTTTTATTTGTTTAGAATCAACATAGTTAATAGTAGTAATTGAAGTTCAAAATAAGTTTAAACTAATGTCTGTGTGTATGTGTGTGTGTTATTATCATAATTAATCAATCTCATTAATGAAGTAGACTTATGATAGGATTTAATGCCTTGGTTTCTTTATCATTAAAAACCGTCTACCGACGCTTGTTTACTTTCAGAGTTATTTAAAACTCTAACTTAACTCACTAGTCGTTCAGTCAATTAGCCGTTTGACAGTTCAAAACTGGCTGTTATAAATCCTTTAGGTTTGACTCGTGATTCACTAGTATTCGTGATTACCAAGTCCAAGCACCACTGAAAGTCACTAAACTCATAATTATTTGAACAAAGAAATTAAATAATCTTATTCACAGTCTACAGTTAACTCATAGCTCAGCACGACACACTTCCTATACTGGCACTTCCCCATGGGAAGAATACCGAGAAAACACTTATTTGTACCACCAAATAGCTACGACAACGACACCCTGATACAGACTCTCTCGTCTATATCACTTTGGGATGCTGCTATGATACCCTGGTACGCTCGCCCACAGAAACAAGAACCTGGTCCCTCAAAATAATTTGATGCTACCTCTTAATCTACTTCGTAACATCACGTGATAATTGACCTTGGCCATCTTCCCGACAAAGAGATTTTAAAACTCACCAACCGGTAAGCTATGCACATTAGGGCCCACAAAGAGAAGAGAAACTAGGCCTGACATGTTTGTGTCTAACGTTCATGTGAAGTAGCTACTACGTTCACGAATTACTACGGCAATCTACAAGCATTACGGTCATGACTGCACCGCATACTTCGAATCAATTGATCTTATTTCGATCTAACTCATAGTAGCTAAAATGTGTAACTAACAAGCAACCCGAAAGGGAAACATCTATTTAGAAATTGTAATAGTTCGGAATTCTACACACTCTTATAGCTTTATTCAATGTCATTAATATCAAGTTGCTATTTTAAATTGTTTACAATCGAATTTACTAACTATTGTTATGTATGGAAAACTGTGACCCACACGTTTATATAAAAAACCTAGGTTCAATTTTTTCACTAAACACGTCGCATGCGGTCAGTTTGCTGTGTGGCCATCTTGCCAACCAATATCTCATTATTTAAGTTATATTGTTATGCCAATGGGAAACTCTTAAATTACTAACTTATTTTTTTTTATTTTTATTTTTTTTATTTTATTTATCGGCACGCGATTGACCACCATCTCACCCACGGGCAAGCGATGACGCGGTCGAAGACGGAGCTCGCCTGTTCAGACCACCCAATAATCACTCCTGATCAAAGACTCCAAGGATGCAACCATCGGGAAACACAGACTCCGGCAGGGAATTCCACTCCAAGTAACTAACGTTTGCACGAGCACTCACTTTGCTCCCCCTATGAAGCCTGTGTCTAAAAGATATCAAAAGGGAACCGACGATGATGGTTTCGTGATGGTACAAAGTAGAGAATGCCGCCAGCGAACCAACTGGAACCGCTGCGGCACGACACCTACAGAACCCAAAGTAACTATACGTACCGCGAAGCCGTAAACACTCCAGTATATATCTCGCGGCTACACTACACCACTAAGGCAGAGGGAATTGTGGAGTATGTGCGCCAAAAGACAAGCTACACGCCGAGAGTGCATTTGCTGGAATCGCGGCCTAATGTCAACGTCAACGCGTTTGTGGTGCGGGTACCAACATGTCATGGAGGAGGACTTTTGGCCGCAGGTGTCACCGTCACTCCCGCGGACATGTCCCACCAGAGCGCACAATGACGTAGTGCTTAGTGAAGTTTTTTACTAAATATTGTAAGGTACATAATATCTATGTGCTACAATAGCCTGAAGATAAAGAGATTTACTATTTTTATAAGTATACCACGGCAGTTCCTTTCCCAAGACATGACGTTTAAAGTTGCATTTTCTAAAAGTATTTACTATTTTTATATTTGCGTCAAATGATCCTGTTAGGTTCAAGGGTTTCTTAGTTCAATAACAATAATAGTGTTATTGCACTGGATGTTTGGTCACGAGCCTGTACTTTATTTTGTTTCATATTTTCCCAGGTTTTGTGTGTGATCAACATTATTGCATTTACCTACATCTAGAATCTACTAACATCAATTGAAAAGATTGACGTTCTCAGATCTTACTTTGTTTAGATGTATAGTTTGGTAATAGCCACACCAAAGACATCCACTCCATCAGCTGGTGACATTTGCATTTGCTGTATTATTAAACTAACCGATCCACGCAACCTCGTCCGCGTCCGATCCCCCATCAATGCCTCGCTCATATTGTTCGCACCGTGATGTTAGATCCTAAAATCTTCCTCGATAAATAGGCTACCCAACACTAGAACAGTCTTTCCATTCAAACCAGTAGCTACCGAGATCAGTGCCGCACACAAACAAACCCTTCAGCTTTAAAACATTATTATAGACATTTTTAGCAATTCTAGTCCACAAAATATAGCAGTGAAGCACGTTTCTTCTTACTACTCTCGATGTCAGCAGCCATTCCAGGTAGATCAAGAGTACCAGCTTCCAACGTTCCCCTCTCTTTCCTCCTACTGATGGAGGTTCCCCCTCACAATAAATGTGTCCATTTAATTACGTGTATATAGATAATACTACTGATCTATTTTGTCTTTGATAACTGTCAATTTAATGATCAGTAGGAATCATACTACAATTACCGTAATTCAATGACGACTTCTCAATTAAATTACCAGTAGGTATATTCTACTGCAATTATTGTCATTCTATGATGACTTGACAATTTAATGTCCGGCAGGTATATTATACTGCAATGATTGTCATTCAATGATGACTTGTCAATTTAATGATCAGTAGGAATCATACCACAATTACTGTAATTCAGACTTGACAATTTAATGTCCGGCAGGTATATTATACTGCAATGATTGTCATTCAATGATGACTTGTCAATTTAATGACCAGTAGGTAATTATTCTACTGCATAACCGTTATTCAATGATGACTTGTCAATTTAATGACCAGTAGGTAATTATTCTACTGCAATCACTGTCATTCAGTGATGACTTGTCAATTTAATGACCAGTAGGTAATTATTCTACTGCATAACCGTCATTCAATGATGACTTGTCAATTTAATGACCAGTAGGTAATTATTCTACTGCAACCACTGTCATTCAATGATGACTTGTCAATTTAATGACCAGCAATGCTGCTTAATATACGTATGCGGTTGCTAGTTGGCACAAACAAGCAACACTTCACGTTGGTCGCAACGTGCTGCTCCAATGCCAAAGACCAAGCCTGATACTGCTGACGAAGGCGTAGTACAGGTCCGCCAGTACGGCTGTACTGGCAGTGTTGGGTAGTGTTCTCTCGGCAAACCCGGAGGTGATCCGTGCAGGCAGGTTTGATGAGGAGCGCCAAGCCACGTCCGAAGCACAGGCAGAGTGATGGCCGGATGAGAAGAAAGGACGTGAGCTGTATCGCTTCTTCCCGGACGTGGCCTCAGCTCCATGTGATTTAGGAAAAGATTGCATGACATTCAATGGTATTCAATTTATTTCATAAGTGTTGCTCGTTTTTTTTAAAGGAGACTTGATTTCCGCAGCTTCCAAGTAAATCCTTAGGGAACGCTTCCACTTCTCCCATCTTAGTCCCACTGATGCGCTGTCCCCGTCAAGATCGAGTTTTTCTGGTGTTGGCAGGTAATGTGACATTTCGAAGCGATCTGGTGCGACCTGAAAGTTCAGATACATTGTATTCCAATTCTCGTCTTCAATTTAATGATGACCAGTGAGTTTCCACCCAATTGGAAGGTAATCACATGGACTGTTTCCAATTTAATGGTGACCACGTAATCTGTCTCCAATTTAATGGTGACCACATAATCTGTCTCCAATTTAATGGTGACCACATAATCTGTCTCCAATTTAATGGTGACCTCATAATTTGTCTCCAATTTAATGGTGACCTCATAACTTGTCTCCAATTTAATGGTGACCTCATAATTTGTCTCCAATTTAATGGTGACCTGTACTTGTGTGCTTTTTTTTTTTTAGCCATATAATTCTATTCTATATTCTTAAGTTCCTAGGTTTTTACCTAATTACCTGGGTTTTATTTTGCACTGTTTTTCAAATACCTACCTATACTAAAACATAATCCTTTTACAAACTCAATAGTTTAAAGTGTAGTTAAAAAGCGAAATGCATGTACGAGTTAATTTATTAATCTTTGTTCTTTGTCAAATACTCTTAAATGTGTAGTGGCCTACCTTATTTATATATATTTTATTTGTCCAATTTTGTCACGCAATTTAAATTCCATTATTATGCATATTTGCTTCAATTATATCATTTAATTTAGTATTGTATAAAATTCAAAATCATAATATCAACACACAAATATGAGGACAAACACATTATATTTCTTAGTAGTTAGTAACTCATTAGCAGGTAGCTAGGTGGCGCTAGTGTGCTAAACCGCCGGTCCGGACCGGACCGGCGGTTTGACAACTACCGAAGACAACTACGCTCCATCGGCGCTCGAGCAAGACCGCACTAGACGGCGTCGCACTCGGACTGTGCCGTGTACAATAAACTGGACCTGTTATTGTTGTGCACCCTGGATTATCATTCCTCCTCCATTACACAACACCCTAAACACTTACAAATGTTTTCGATCATTCAGCTTACTAAACGGCTCCGTATACATAATTATTGTTTATATTTCACTGTTTTGATACCTACTATAATCTTCAAAAGCGCTCACATTACAAAAGTAAACGAGCAAAATAATAGTACGTACAGTGTAGGTACATAACTTATTTTCCGGTGTAAAATACCCAGTTCGGTAAATTGTTATCACTTATCACACTAGGTTCTATTAGTTAGAATATTTTGTTTACATCACGATGTCGCACTGCACAAGTATTCGAGCCTAATCGTATTGTTTACAGTTTCGCGAACCGCACATATACCTACTACTAATTAGGTACGTACTTTGTAATATAATAAATAATGAAACCTAACTTGGCTACTAATACCATTGACCACTGTTTATTTATTTATTTACCACTACTATTACTTCTTTTCGTATATTAATATGCCTTATCTATTTGCTATTAACTATTTGTATTTATCGGCGGTAATAAAGGCACTTTGACTATTGTGGTTTAATCGTTACCTACCTACTTCAAATAAAAACAAACTCGCATCGTGTGGAATGCAGGGTTGAATAAATATTTTTTACTGCCTAATCAGGTGATTATAAATGTGAATATTATCACTAACCTTGATCCTCGTCGCCACTTGTAGTGCTTCCACCTTAACCTGGGTTGGGGTATGTAGTCGGACACTGGCTCACTGACACACCAAGTAGCTATGCCTATCGCGTCCTGTTGCGCCGGCGCTCATCGCACGACTGGCGGCTGATCCCGCCCCACCACTACTTGTGTGAGTGAGACAGCGTTAGTACCTCTTTGCATAGATACACAAACACTACAGGCACATAATCTAAAAACACTGGCCAAGTGCGAGTCGGACTCGCGTGCAAAGGGTTCCGAACGAAAAATATTTTTACTATTTTGTTGGGACTGCCGTGACAATGCAGCGCTTCTGAGATGTTTGCTGAAGCGCGCACTGATGGTTTCCAGGCCGTCATGCGCAAATTTTGCAAATTTAGCTAATTTCACATTGCGTATTTTGCTTTTCTGCGATTTTGCAGTGGTGTTGTTAGGTGTGGGGTACCTACCACTAAAAAGTGAAAAATAAAAACTTTTTAAGTAAGTACAAAAAACTACAACCGACTTCCAAATAATAGAAAAACCACAAAGAAAAAAATAACTTTAATTTCGGAAGTCGGTGTCAAAATACGAAGAAACTTACAAAAACACAGACTTCCGAAATTAAAGTTTTTTTATTTGGAAGTCGGTTTTATTTTTTGTAAAAAAGAGTTTTAAGTATAGATCAGCGCTATCTCTTGACCGATAGTGGAACTTATGTAATGTTTGTTGACAGTTTCTGAAAAAGTGTGCTATTTAGAGACATCGTTTTATTTTTACAGGAAAAATATATAATTATCTTTACATGAACTTCTATAACATAGAATGATTTCAGATTTTTCTCTATGCAAACTTTAGATGCGACCCAAAAAATAAATGTTTGAGAATGTGCAATTAGCGCTCTTTTATGATACACCCTACAAGCCCTAGTAGCCCTATTTTGAATTTTTAAGATCTCCTTTCAATCGCTGTTACAAAAAAATATAAAACATTTTTATTTCTTTATAATTTGCAAAATTATTGAGAAAACGTCTTCTTCGTCGTATCCCAAATTTCAGGTTGGTAGCATTAGTAGTTCTTAAGATATCCAGCTGTGACAGACGGATAGACTTAGTCACACCATAAGGGTTCCTTTTTACCATTTTGTATGGAACCCCAAAAAGATAATTAATAAATGAAATACTTACGTGCTATTTAACCAGCCTATGAACGAGCGAGACAATTAACTTCAAGTTTTCTACTACAACAAGAAAGAAACTGAGTAATATTTTTTTTTCCTTTATTATCAATTAAACAATACAGGATTATTAGTATTACATAGCAACCAAAAACCACTAAGGTTCAAACTAACTAATACTACACGAGTATTACTACTTTAGTAATACTCGTATATCCCAAGTAATAGAAATAACTATAATTACATGGGTATATCTGTCACCGGAAAGTGGCAAACTTCGTAAGATTATAAAATAACTTGAGAGTTTGTAAACTCTCGATAAACTGTCAACTGAACATACGGAATACCTACTTTTTTACGTATCAAAATTTGCTAGTTTAAAATTTCTCAATTTCATTCAGAGATATTTTGAACTGAAATAAAATGACGACCAATCAGAGCACAAGTCCACAAGAAACTAAGTTACCATTGGTTAGTTCAGATGTGACGTCACATGAACGCCATAGAGTTACGAATGGACTGGAGTTGATTTCAATATCACAAAATAAAAAAAGACTTATGACATAAAATTGGGGTTTTATTCGTTCGTTTAGTATATTCTTATTTAGTATAATGTTCTATTAATCATCTTGTATTTGTTCACTGACAGACTGATATTTGTTCTAAGCGCTGAACAAAGAGCGACCACGCCGGCGACACGTTACACCCTGCAGGCAGAAATAGGAAGAATAGTTCACGCAAGTTGACGGAGCCCCGCTAAGCTGTTATTTCTACATTCGAATTAAATTACGGCTTCACATTAAAAAAAAATTACTCACCCAAAGTAAACTCAACCAACATCGGACAACGGGAAGTCTATTTAATTCGTAATTCTATGGCGTACATGTGACGTCACACATGGAAAAACCAATGAGAGCCAGTTACTTGCAGACTTGTGCTCTGATTGGTAGCCAATAAAATCGAGAAATTATAAACTATCGAAAGCATTCCAAATGTTCAGTTAACAATTTATCGAAACTTTACAATCTCTCAAGTTATTTTATATTCTTACGAAGTTTTCCACTTTCCGGTAACATATCCAAGGGAATATTTTTTTTAAATAGTATTCGTTAACACTAGCAGTTTTCAAAAATAACTAATTGAGCAAAATTTTAAAATTGAAATCTTTGCAAAAAATATTACAGCACAAACTTTAAAATCCTATCTACGGCTGGGACAATAAATGTCTTTGTATTACTTCATTGATTAATTAGATGCAATTTTGCACGTCACGACTTGAATTAAAAATATATAGGTGGAGCGTTGCGACCGCACTCAACCACACTGACAATAAAAATAAAAAAAATTGGTGTTGATAGTAAGTTCAACACTTGGCTACATAATGAGGTTTCTAGTACATGTATGTCTGTGTGGCACTCACTGTCATTTACATGCTGACTGATGCGGTATGTAATTTGGCCGAGTTTACAGATGTCCTCAGTGCGGTGAGTGCTATCATTGATTCTAACAGTACCTACTGAGTGTATTTATTTACAGGGGGATTTTTTAACGCTCACCCAACAGAACGTTTTTATGATAAGCTGCTGGGTTTTTGTAGTGAACAGGACTGGTTGTGTATTGACACTGAGCGTTCGGGGGTACACACATACGCGTTTATAACTCAAGCTCACGGGTCATCGAGGTGGCTTGACCACTGTTTCATTACCAGGGCTGCGGCTCAAACTGCTGGTAGATGTTTGATGTAGTGTGGTCTGACCACTTTCCGTTAATATTGAATGTAATTTGGATTTAATTGTACCAAAGAGCTGTGTGTCTAGTCAACCTTTAAATAACAGGATTATGTGGGGTGAGCGGGATTTGCCGCAAATTAGGTTGTACAATACTGAGTGTCATAAACGTCTGAGATTAATTGATATTCCTGTACAATTACGCTATTGTTCTGATCATATGTGCACTGATTTAAATCATAAATGTATTATCGATAAATTTTATGGGCAAATAATAGCTGCTTTATGTGAATCGTCGGTGATTGGCAGAGATAGTAGTAAGCACAAAATAAAAGATGTGATTGGGTGAAATAGATATGTTGCCGACTCACACAGGCTTGCTAGGGATCAATTTATTTTATGGTCATGCTACGGTAAGCCTACTTCTAGCCGTTAGTTTGAAGAAATGTGCGTATGAACTTATATTTAAATCGCGGTTAAAATGGTGCCAGGACCAAGAGGAAAAGATAAAAATGGATATCCTCACATCAAATCATTTGAAAAAGGACTTTCGTGTGTTTTGAAAAACCACTAATAAACTCAATCATAAGCCTAGCGTGCCCGTGTGCGTCGACGAGGTGATGCGCAGGGAATAGCTGAACTGTTCAAAATTGAGATAATGTCGTCCGTAAGACCATCGCTAGCGGTGATTGATGTTGAGCCCAAAGGGGAAGTAGGAGTCAGGGTCACTGCCAGAGACGTTGTGATTATCATACAATAAGTGTCAAGGGGGATGTCTCCTGGCCATTTTTTATTTTTATTTTTATTTGGAACAAGCCCGCCACACATTCCCAACCACTGCAACTCCTGAAAGCCAGAATCAACAGTGGCGACCACCAGAAAAAGCGCCGAGTTAATGAAACCCGACGAGTCCCGGAGAAACGATTCAACTGTCTTGGATCCCGCAACGAAATTAATCAGAAGAGTAGAGCGGAGGAGTAGGAAAAATAAATATAATTTCCACTTCCCTCCATATCAAGCAGGAGACAGATTAGAGCTAGGCCAATAGGCACCAAGGGACATATACAACTGGGTTAGGCCCAGTTGCCAAGCACCACGGGTTTTATATTAACATTTAAACTAATGGGTCCTAAATTGTGAGCTACTTTTGATTCCAGTAATAGGTATGGCAAAATCGCCTGAACGCACGGAAATTTGTTCTGGTTTCTACAAGGTCCGTATAGTAAACTACTCCAGATTTAACCTGAATACTATCTAACATAACATAACATTACGTTCAGTCTGCCAAAGAATACACTCCCACAAGATGTGATGTGCGGGTTGTTCGTATTCAAGGTCAGCTGTAGAGCATTGACATAAAGGTGAGGCCACAAGCCTAAAGGAAAATAATTTACTCTTAAAGTTGCCATGACCTGTGAGAAATTGGGCAACACAGTGATCCACCTCCAGCCATGTCTTCTCCAGCCGCTCACGAACGGATGGAAAAAACTGGTGGAGGTGTCGGCCCTTGATGGAATCTTCCCACCTACATTGCCATTCGCATAAAAGTACCTCCCAGACGTCAGTCTGGGGTTTTAGTAATCTAGAGATCTTAGCACGGTCGCGTTGCGGTAAAAACTCTGGGTCCGTGATCTTTCTAGCGTAGAAGTACATTGCAGCACGCCGCTGCACCTCAAGATCGACTGGGAGAACACCCGCCAGCACCGGTAAGGCTTCAGTACTAACCGTCCTATACGCCTTGCATAAGAATATCAAAGCCAAACGCTGGTTTTGAAGTAATTTACGTCGTACCGCCCCTATGGTGGCCCTATCGGCCCAGACAGGTGCCCCGTAGCACATACAACCCAAGTAAGTAGCCCCATATATAGTTTTTAGGGTTTGAAATGATAGACCCCAAGTAGCCTTTGATATTCTCGTCAAGGCGTAGAAGTTCTTTTTTGCTTTTTCTCCTACTGTTTTTATATGATCAATAAATGAAAAGTTTCTTTCTAGTAGCATACCGAGGTAGCACACGGATTCTTTCCTTTTAACGGGTACGTTATTAAATTTTATACTAGGCCAGGATTTAAGGTTTCCTTTTAAAAGAAGTTGATAGGTTTTATGCGGTGCAAAGGTCAGACGGTTTCGATCGCCCCACTGAGATATTAAACGTAGGCATGTGTCAGCCAAGTTCTCGAGTCCAGCCCAAGTACTTGCCTGAATGAGCAGCAAGCCATCGTCCGCGTAACCGGTTAATGAACAGCCGTACGGGAGCGGAAGCGCGAGGAAATCATCTCCTGGCCATTATGGACTCACATCGAGCATCTTCGGTATGCGGGCCCTCACTTAGCGCGTTAGTGATAGTTGACTCAACATCTAAGTGGCTGGAAGTATTTCAAGTTCTCATTACTGCAGCGAGTCATGCGATGGTCAGGTTGCGCGAGCTGTGAAGTAGGTGGGGAGTCCCCAGGCAGATAGTGACGGATAATGGACCGCCGTTCACTAGTAGTGAATTTGCACAATTCGTACAAAGTGACGGTATCCAGCATATATATATTCACGACATTTGGTATCGACAATATCTAAAGTCAAATCAAATCATTTCAAATCAAATCAAATCATTTATTTAAATTTCTTAATTCTAAATTACACTGTAGTACATAAAATAGCAAAGGTATTAATATCACTGTCGCCTGAACTAGGAGGGTCCTGTGTTTCAGGCGAAGAAGTTCAATATTGTATACATTCTTAAAATAATCACTTATACTGTATATTGGTTACTAGGAATACTTAACAAGTTATAACGAATAAATGAACAAAAAAAAAAATGATGATGATGTTATAATTATATAACGATATAAATGACGTAAATAAAGAATACTCGATTTACGCAATTACTTTATAACTAACAATAGCTTCTCTGTTTCTTCGTAGTCCATGTTTTGTAGGACATCCTTTATGAGTTCTTTACAACGACTGTACTTAAGCGCATAAACGTCCCTTAGAGCATTGAGTCTATTGTATAGTAGCGGTCCAAGAAAAACAAAGAATTTTGATGTTAAAATATGTCTAGTAATAATGTTTCGAGGGCAAACTATGTCTTTCCGTCTTCTATTTATGTAATCAGGGTTGTAGGGCAGGGATATGTGCTGCTTTAATACTATGCTCATAATAAAGAGCTGCCGAACTGTCAATACTTTACAAGACTGATAGAGGAGGTTCGTGGGAAAGAGGAAAGGGCGAAAGGTAGCAACTTTGAGCACCGCTCTCTGAGCTCGTTCGAGGGGTAGTAGTAGTGTTTTTCCAGCACCACCCCATGAAGTTATACAGTAGCTCAGTAATGACTGACACAGTGCAAAGTAAACTTGTTTTATAAGTTTTGGGTCTGCAATACACCGTAACTTTTTGAAAACAAATATCAATTTGCGTACTCTGTTGCTTAAGGCTTCAATATGTGGTTTGAATGTTAGTCCTTCATCTATTATAATACCCAAATATATTAGTTGGTTAGTACGGTTAAGTTCTGGACAAGTACAGTGGTTAATTTCTGATGGATTTGTACAATAATGAGCACGTAAGGATAGGTTAGTGAGGGCTGACGTAGACTTGCGTATAGAGAATTTAATATATTTTGTTTTCTCGGTATTTAGCGACAGTAAATTTTGCTGAAGCCATTTATTGACTACGTTAAACCCACTTTGCGCAACCTTGCAAGCCTCATGTTCCGAATCAGCAGAAAATAGTAGCGCAGTGTCGTCAGCGTATGATACGATGGTGCCGTGAGTCATTTTTAATTTACATAGATCGTTTATATAAATCAAAAAGAGTGTTGGTCCCAAATTGGATCCTTGGGGAATTCCGTAGCATGAGGTTCTCTCGTCATCACTGACAACATTTCCTATTTTTACGCATTGAGTCCGGTCTTCCAAGTAGCTTGTAAGGAGCCTGAGTTGATTCCCTCTTATTCCTACAGATTCCAGCTTGCGCAACAGTATAGGAATGGAAACGGTGTCAAACGCTTTTTTTAGATCTAGGAATATTCCTATAGTGTGATTCCCTTTATCAAGTTCTTGAGCAAGATAATCAGTTAGATGATGTACGGCATCAGCAGTTGCCAATTTAGACCTAAAACCGAACTGTGTCTTAGATAAGATTGAGTTATCCTCTAGGTATTTTATCAGCCTCGTATTTATAATTTTTTCTAATATTTTCGAAATTGATGACAGAAGGGAAATGGGCCTGTAGTTAGTCACTAGGTCTTTCCTACCCGATTTATACACTGGCACAATAACAGCTCTTTTAAGACATTTGGGAAATATACCTGTTGAAAGACATTGTTGAAATATATGAGTCAGCGGCTGTAACAGGATATATCTGAAGTTCTTAATTATTTTATTTGGTATATTGTCCCATCCTACTGCACAGTCATCTTTTAAACTCATGATAAGACTTTCCACTTCATCTTCGTCGGTATCAAGCAAACCAAATGATGACAAGGAGGTGCTATTCTTAAAAGTGCTGTTTGATTGATGCCCCAATTGCCCCTGTATGGTTTCAGCTAAACATTTTCCTACATTAACAAAGAAATTATTCGCATTGTTAGCAGTAATAAGCGGCGACGTATTTGCTTGCAATAAACCCGATGACGACTCACGTTGTTTCGCGGAGTTTGCGACTTTATTTACACATTTCCATATCTGTTTACTATTATTTCCAGCCTGTTCTAGTGTCATTTTATCATAATTAACTTTCAATTTCTTTAAAAGATTGTTACAAAAATTACGGTACCTTTTGTATGTGATCTGCAAAACTTGATTATTTGGGTTAGATTTAGATTTCATGTGCAGTTTGTCTCTGTGTCTCATACAACGCAAAAGACCCGTTGTGATCCACGGCTTGATGTTACAGTTTTTATTACTCAATCGAATATTATTTGTATTATTTTGAATAGCCTGTTGCACTTTTTCTATTAAGTATGTCATACCAAACTGTGGATCAGCAGAATTGTAAACCGGGTCAAAATCAATGTTTCGTAAGTCGTCCTCAAGTGTATTTATATTTAATTTAGTAAATGTGCGATAGTTGGCTTGTTTTGGTATTTTACAATTAATTGAAAGTAGGACAGCTTTATGGTCTGTTATTGATGAGTTAATCACAAGCGCGAGTGAAGGGAAGCTAGATTTCAGCATGATATGGTCCAAGCATGAGCCACTTTGATGAGTAGGAATTGTATGTGTGGGAAGCAAGCCATGGAAGGAGCATAGGTTAAGATAGTTTTGAGCATACGTATCTGTAAATCCTGGCAGAATATTAATGTTAATATCTCCAACTAAAATTATGTTTTTGAAGGAAGATAAGCCTTGCAAGGTATCATTCAGCGAGTCGATGAATTGATTTAAATTTCTAAAAGAAGGAGGTCTATATAATGCTAAAATAGCATAGTCCAAGCCTAATTTAATGAGCAGTCTGTTACAGTCATGTATATTTGGTTCTTCGACCGAGATATTATGATGGTTCCTTGCATAAACTATCAGTCCATCGTTTTGATTATAATTAATATTACTTTGATAAATACTGTATCCCGGCATTAGTGGCACTTTGTACTGTTTAGAAAGCCAACATTCTGTTAGAACAATAAAGTCACAATCTATGTTTAGTCGTTGCTGTAAAGTATTGAAGTCATTATAATTACGAAATATACTCCGTATATTTTGGGTCAGAATGGTTAGTGTATGTCTGTAAGAAGAAAGATATGGTTTGCATTCTTCAACCTCACAAAATTTTGACTCAGAAACAGAGAATTGATCTAATTCATTATTTAAATTATTTATCATGGTAATCAACAATAAAAAATAAAAAGAAAATTAAAAATTAAAAAAATAGAAAGGCAAAGAGAATACCCTAATTGTGCGGCGCTCTTAGGCGCCTCCATAGTCAATTGAGTTGATGTACCTCTTTTCCGCTTGCTGTTTGGCTGGGCACTCTTTATCTCCAGTTTTGTGGTTGTCTGGCTTTTTGAAGTGTAGACAGGTGGCGCATTTTGGTTCGGCCTCTTTCTTCGGGCAGTTCTGGATGGAGTGTCCTTGTTCCCCACAGTGACCACAGGTGTGATGAGCCTCCCGACATGACTTGGCCGCGTGGCCATACTGTTGACACTTGTAGCAGCGCGTGACTAGTGTGAAATCTCTTACAGGACAGGATGACCAATTAATAAAAGCGCGGTCTTTTGAAATTAGGGCTTTCCGTATTACTGCAGTGACTTCTACTACGTAGTTACAGGTCTCAGAGTCTTTTTTACCTGATTTATGGCTTAGTTTGACAGCGGATAAAAAGTTCTGCAGGTCAGCATTCTCCAGTTTGTCTGCAAGATTTTGGTTGAACAAGCAAGTAAACACTTCGGTCTCCTGCATGTTCGAGGGCACACCTATTATTACGACTTTCGGTTTCCTTTTTTGGGGCTCGTCCATCGTAAAACCTGAGGAAGTAAGCTGCACGGAGCGTTTCAGTTTTTCAACATCTTCTTTGTTATCAGTGCTGATAATAACTCCTCCATTCCTCGTCTTACGAAGACCTCTTACGTGTAGTTTCATTTCCTCAGGGCGGATAAGTTGTTGTACCAGTGTTTTGGTCTCATCACTGGATTTCTGCTTGTCCACGGGATAGATGGCTACTGCATTATGGTTTGCTGGTGCTCTGATGTAGTCATTGCTGCCTTTCTTCACCATATCCGCGAAGGTATTACTTGGGGCTGGTTTCGGCACCTCCGCTATTTTTAGCTCCAGGTTTTTGATCTGCTGCGATATTTCCAATTTCTCCTCCAGAGACTTAATGGTGGTTTGGGCGAGGATGGCCTTGCTCTTCAAGGACTGGTAAAGGCAGGCCATTTGCGAAGTTCCGTGGGCGACTTTGCGGCATAGAGTGCTCACTCTCTGTTTTTGCTCTGAGTTCAGCTTACCTTCAGCTGTGGTACTGCAGATATCATTCAAGCAGCTCTCAATGCTCCCAAGCCAGTTCTGGATCTCAGCAGTTGCGACTACTTCCATTTCCTCTCTTTGTGCCGGTGGTGGTTTAGGACTCTCTGCATATGCAGCTCCTGGTGTAGGTGGTGGAGTGCGAGCGGTTCTCGCACTCCTGTTAAACGGACTGCTTTCCATTTATGTTTGTTTTGGTATGTGAGTACCTAACATCGTAGAATGAGTCACGAAACTACAAACTAGGTCACAATTAAATAATTGATTATTTTAAATAATATTCAATACGTCTGCTCTGTATGAAGTGCAGAGTTGTATATGAGGGGGAGAAATGGCTGCCCGGTACTATTGTTAACTCGACAGGGCCAAGCAACTATAAGGTACTGTACACTGGTACAGATAGGAACGGTGAACAGGTGCATACACATATCGATCAGCTTAGGCGTAGGACAAGGAGTTCTCTGGTAGTTCCCACAGATTGGTCACGTTCGCCGGAAACTTCAGCTCCTAGAGTAGCACCTACGTCACCCCTCGAAGGCCGGTCGGACCGGCCGGAGGCCTCGGTGGCGTCGGCGTCGCCTGCGCGGGAGCCTGCGTCGTCACCGCCTCAGAAAAACGATCAGACCGACCGAGATACTGTGGCAGAGGAGTTCAGAGTGAGATTTGGGCCAAGAGATTCCCCGTTTTGTATAAAAAAAAAAAAAGTTATCGACACCACCGTCTTTACCTGTACCGCCCCAGTCTCGTCCCATTAGGAAATGTAGGTTAAATAAAGATGTTAATTTTAAGATTTAATCTTATAAGGATTTAGATAAGAGTTATTTTTAAGTGTACGTGTTTAGAGTTATACTTAAGTATTAGGATAAGTATAAAGATGTGTTATCCTGTGTTATCATTAAGTATAGAATAAGTTAGAGTTAGTTAGCAGTTATGATAAATATATTAAGTTAGTCGCTTGTTGTTAATTAGTGGTGGAGGGATGTAATGTAGGTAGATTGATATTTGTATAGTATGTTAGGTAGGTCAGGCGCCGGTCGCGGCCGGCAGTCCGCAATATACGAACTAACCGAGAGCCCGTGTTTTATTTGCTCCGCCCGGTACAAACATCACAGTTGGTTGATTGAATGGTTTGGTTGGTTTGGTTGTTGTGCCCACTGTTAAAACTATAACTGGACTATTGACTGTTAGGAATAATTATACACCAATTTCACTGCCTATGGTTGTGTCTAAGGTATTGGACAGCGTGCTCAATGCGCAATGAAATAAACAAATTCAATTGCATGACAACCAGTTTGGGTTTGAACCTAATTTGTCTACCGATAGTTCTATTTTGCACTCTGTGGAGTACTGCGGTTTATGTCTATTTCCTCGACCTATCGAGTGCTTTTGATCTGGTTTCATACGACACTCTTTGGAAAAAACTTAATGATGCGAAGCTACCACCTGAAATAATAAATATTTTTAAGTTCTGGTACGGAAACCAGGACAATAGTGTTAGGTGGGATGGGGCATTTTCGAGTCCATATGGTCTTGAGTCAGGTGTCAGGTGTGAGACAGTGGGGTCTGAGTTCTCCTACACTCTTCAAACTGTACATGGACCAGTTGATTGTGGAGCTGAGCAGCACCAGAGTCGGATGTTATATTGATGGCATAAATATGTGTCATCAACATAAGCTTTGCAGATGACATGGTGCTGCTCAGTGCCTCAGTCTGTGGCCTGAGGAAGCTTTTGAGTGTGTGTGAGAGTATCGTTAGTGGTCATGGCCTGTTGTACAATATACAAAAGATTGTCGTTATGGTGTGTGTTGGGCATATCTTGACCACCACCCTTAGAGACGATGGCGACAGTCAGAGCGAATATGGTTGCCCGCATGCTGAAGTTTGCTTCTACGGAGGTTAAAAAAACATTTTTTAGAAACTGACTTGACTGACGCGACTGGGTCAGTACCTATTGAATTGGCGATACAAGCGATACTTTGGAAGCGATCTCCAACTGCGAATTAAGTGAAGTGAAGTGTTTAATAGTGCGATTGTGTGTCATAATGTGTTCAGAACATTAAAGTAAATAATACACATACCACCGGCATTGAAGAAACAACTGATGTTCTGCTTGATTCTCTTATACCAGATGATTCATCAGTAAATGAAAATGAATACCATCAGCAGATCAGGGCGTGGGCCGCGGTACCACCTGAATCACCAGAGTCAGACCTTCCGTCCACTGACGAATTCATAAACGTTGTCAAGAGACTACCTCTCAACAAATCATCCGGTGAAGATAAAATATCTAATAGAATGATTATAGAAGCGTGTAAAACGTCGAGCGATGCGATTTTATCAGTATATAGCCGATGCATTGCGGAAGGTGTTTTTCCTCGAATATGGCGACAAGGCTTTATACGCATTATTCCAAAGAGTGGCGACAAGCCCTCGGACGACCCTAAGTCATACCGGCCCATAACACTACTCCCATCTTTGGGAAAACTTTTAGAGCGACTGATTGTTCCGCGCTTGTTACCGAACGGACCTAAATTTCATAAAAATCAATACGGTTTTACTATTGGAAAATCCACTGTAGATGCGGCTCTATCTGTCCGTAAAATTGTCAACTCATCGGAACATAAATACGTGGTTGGAATCTTTCTCGACATTTCTGGCGCTTTTGATAACGCATGGTGGCCGATGTTACTACTTAAAATGAAAACCCGTGGTTGCTACAAAAACATCTATAATCTGATTTGTTCGTACTTTCTAAATGGCTCCGCGAAACTCAAACTTGGACATCATTCCATTACTAAGTCTCTAACTATGGGATGTCCTCAGGGCTCAGTTATCGGTCCATATATATGGAATTTTGGCTACGATGATTTCCTCGCGCTTCCGCTCCCGTACGGCTGTTCATTAACCGGTTACGCGGACGATGGCTTGCTGCTCATTCAGGCAAGTACTCGGGCTGGACTCGAGAACTTGGCTGACACATGCCTACGTTTAATATCTCAGTGGGGCGATCGAAACCGTCTGACCTTTGCACCGCATAAAACCTATCAACTTCTTTTAAAAGGAAACCTTAAATCCTGGCCTAGTATAAAATTTAATAACGTACCCGTTAAAAGGAAAGAATCCGTGTGCTACCTCGGTATGCTACTAGAAAGAAACTTTTCATTTATTGATCATATAAAAACAGTAGGAGAAAAAGCAAAAAAGAACTTCTACGCCTTGACGAGAATATCAAAGGCTACTTGGGGTCTATCATTTCAAACCCTAAAAACTATATATGGGGCTACTTACTTGGGTTGTATGTGCTACGGGGCACCTGTCTGAGCCGATATTGCCACCATAGGGGCGGTACGACGTAAATTACTTCAAAACCAGCGTTTGGCTTTGATATTCTTATGCAAGGCGTATAGGCCGGTTAGTACTGAAGCCTTACCGGTGCTGGCGGGTGTTCTCCCAGTCGATCTTGAGGTGCAGCGGCGTGCTGCAATGTACTTCTACGCTAGAAAGATCACGGACCCAGAGTTTTTACCGCAACGCGACCGTGCTAAGATCTCTAGATTATTAAAACCCCAGACTGACGTCTGGGAGGCACTTTTATGCGAATGGCAATGTAGGTGGGAAGATTCCATCAAGGGCCGACACCTCCACCAGTTTTTTCCATCCGTTCGTGAGCGGCTGGAGAAGACATGGCTGGAGGTGGATCACTGTGTTGCCCAATTTCTCACAGGTCATGGCAACTTTAAGAGTAAATTATTTTCCTTTAGGCTTGTGGCCTCACCTTTATGTCAATGCTCTACAGCTGACCTTGAATACGAACAATCCGCACATCACATCTTGTGGGAGTGTATTCTTTGGCAGACTGAACGTAATGTTATGTTAGATAGTATTCAGGTCAAATCTGGAGTAGTTTACTATACGGACCTTGTAGAAACCAGAACAAATTTCGCCATACCTATTACTGGAATCAAAAGTAGCTCACAATTTAGGACCCATTAGTTTAAATGTTAATATATAATCCGTGGTGCTTGGCAACTGGGCCTAACCCAGTTGTATATGTCCCTTGGTGCCTATTGGCCTAGCTCTAATCTGTCTCCTGCTTGGTATGGAGGGAAGTGGAAATTATATTTATTTTTCCTACTCCTCCGCTCTACTCTTCTGATTAATTTCGTTGCGGGATCCAAGACAGTTGAATCGTTTCTCCGGGACTCGTCGGGTTTCATTAACTCGGCGTTTTTCTGGTGGTCGCCACTGTTGATTCTGGCTTTCAGGAGTTGCAGTGGTTGGGAATGTGTGGCGGGCTTGTCCCATACTTTTCTCATACACATATATTCACTGTCAATTGTCACGGAACGGAGACGTGATACTAGACAGATGAAACCGTGCTTTCAGGGTAAGTAAGTTAAAATACTGATAAACCTGTGTTTAAATTGTAAGTACCTACATAGTGCTTCCTTTTTATTAAACTGTAATTGTTTAGAATGGTACTTATTTAATTGTACTTTTCCCTACATAGCACGGCAAGGAGTGTGTTCGACTACAGTACAAGTACCTCATAGTTAAACGAAACACTAAGGCCTAAACAAAACCGTTTAGAGTGCCTGGGGGTTTTCACCTCGGACTTTTATTAGACGGACTTTTATTAGAATAGATTAGATTAGATTAGATTAGATTAGATTAGATTAGATTAGATTAGATTAGAATAGATTAGATTAGATTAGATTAGATTAGATTAGATTAGATTAGATTAGATTAGATTAGATTAGATTAGATTAGATTAGATTAGATTAGATTAGATTAGATTAGATTAGATTAGATTAGATTAGATTAGATTAGATTAGATTAGATTAGATTAGATTAGATTAGATTAGATTAGATTAGATTAGATTAGATTAGATTAGATTAGATTAGATTAGATTAGATTAGATTAGATTAGATTAGATTAGATTAGATTAGATTAGATTAGATTAGATTAGATTAGATTAGATTAGATTAGATTAGATTAGATTAGATTAGATTAGATTAGATTAGATTAGATTAGATTAGATTAGATTAGATTAGATTAGATTAGATTAGATTAGATTAGATTAGATTAGATTAGATTAGATTAGATTAGATTAGATTAGATTAGATTAGATTAGATTAGATTAGATTAGATTAGATTAGATTAGATTAGATTAGATTAGATTAGATTAGATTAGATTAGATTAGATTAGATTAGATTAGATTAGATTAGATTAGGACAGGACAGGACAGGACAGGACAGGACAGGACAGGACAGGACAGGACAGGACAGGACAGGACAGGACAGGACAGGACAGGACAGGACAGGACAGGACAGGACAGGACAGGACAGGACAGGACAGGACAGGACAGGACAGGACAGGACAGGACAGGACAGGACAGGACAGGACAGGACAGGACAGGACAGGACAGGACAGGACAGGACAGGACAGGACAGGACAGGACAGGACAGGACAGGACAGGACAGGACAGGACAGGACAGGACAGGACAGGACAGGACAGGACAGGACAGGACAGGACAGGACAGGACAGGACAGGACAGGACAGGACAGGACAGGACAGGACAGGACAGGACAGGACAGGACAGGACAGGACAGGACAGGACAGGACAGGACAGGACAGGACAGGACAGGACAGGACAGGACAGGACAGGACAGGACAGGACAGGACAGGACAGGACAGAACAGAACAGAATTGAACAGAACAGAATGGAACAGAACAGAACAGAATGGAACAGAACAGATCAGAATGGAACAGAACAGATCAGAATGGAACAGAACAGAACAGAATGGAACAGAACAGAACAGAATGGAACAGAACAGAATGGAACAGAATGGAACAGAATGGAACAGAATGGAACAGAATGGAACAGAATGGAACAGAATGGAACAGAATTGAACAGAATTGAACAGAATGGAACAGAATGGAACAGAACAGATCAGAATGGAACAGAACAGAACAGAATGGAACAGAACAGAACAGAATGGAACAGAACAGAATGTACTCTTTATTATGTACACCATAATATTACATAGGGTGTTCGGTTACAGCTAACGAAATTGAAAAATACAGAATGGAATGTTTAGCTACTATTATATATATAAAAAAATAATTAACCGTGTTACCCAGTTTATGGGTTATGGAGGTCTGGTAGGCAGCCGCTCCACGTAAAATACTGGTATTCAGCTGAATCTGGTTTGACTGGAATCCGACCCCAATATAGTTGGGAAAAGGCTAGGCAGATAGATTCTCTACATTAATTTGAACCTCAACATATGGCCGGTCCATTTCCACTTTTGTTGATCGAGTTTGGTCAAGATATAAGTAAGTGACTTTTCTCCGCTTTACATAAATCCTGTAGACTATTTTTGTGTTGTTTGTCCAGTGCTTATGTTTCGCATGCAGGACTAATAAAGTATTGCAGGACAATATGCAGGCGTTGAAGACATTTTTCTTTTAGTAATATATCATCTGCCTAGCCTTTTCCCAACTATATTGGGGTCGGCCCCAATATAGTTGGGAAAAGGCTAGGCAGATGATGATGATGATGATGATGACGTATAAAAAATTACCTCCTCCTCCTTAAAGTGCCACTGATTTGAAAGAGAAAGATTATTCTATCATGCAAATAATAGATACTTATTTGGCTGTAGAATATACCGCGTGTATCTGACATCGACGCACAAACGATTTCCATGGGTCCAGGGCATGATTCTGGACACCCTAGACTTAGAATTACAGAAAATATTCGTGTCATAAAGTGGCTGAAATACGCCTCCGTCACACTTTTTAGGGTTCCATACCTCAAAAGAAAAAAGTGGAATCCTTATTGAATCACTTCGTTGTCTGCCTGTCGGTCTGTCACGACATTTTTCTCAGGAAAGCGCAAAGGTTGAAATTAATATAAAAAAGTAGGTCTGTGGTTTATTAAGCATTATTTTTTTTTCTGTTTTCTTTCACACCCTCACGCAAATAAGCCAAAAGACCGAGGAATATGCCTAGCGTCGGTATATGGACCACGAGAAAGCCTTCGACACCGTCGAGATCTGGGCTTTCCTGGAGTCCATGCAGAAGTGTCTCATCGACTGCCGCTACGTAGAGATGATGAGATGTCTGTATAAGGCCGCAACAATGACCGTCCAAGTACAAGAACAGAGCACAAAACCACCAACTGCGTTGAGGTGTAAAACAGGGAAACGTCATCTCTCCGAAACCGCTTACGAACGCGTTGGAGGGCGTTTTAAAGACGCTTGATTGGAGTAGACGGAGCATAAATTTTATATCAACGGTTAGTATATCTCGCACCTCCGATTTTCGGATGACATTGTCATCATGGCGAAATCTCTGCAGAAGCTGGAGCTTGAGCGATTCTTCTAGGAATCTGGAAAAAACCAAAGTCACATACAATGGTCATATCACCCCGAGGGGTCTATCTGGAAGAATCTTGATGCACCGAAATTTATTTGGCATAACACACTTGACATAATTTTCTTTTAACGAATGTTTTTAAAGCATAAAAATTATTTTAGTTAATTATTGTTTAGCCGAATTCTTATACCTAAGTCCTAATTTACAATGGCATACTTTTAAAATGGCAGAATTTTATTTTGCATAATCACCTTTGTTAAAATTCCACATAATTTCGTTAAGTATGACGTTTATTTAGAGCGACGATTATTTGGTACAATTTCACTTGGCAGAATAAGAAGAGTGCAGAATGTCATAAAATAGCATTTTTAACTTTAAATTAAAATTTAAATATTGTCTTAAACAGTAAATAATTAAGTTGTGGTATAAAAGTTGGTGACAGAAATGAATCGCTACAAAACCGACTCCACGTAGTCTTGTCTGCCCTACCCCTAGAGTGTAATTTAAGCCCGCATAGGCGCGGAGGGGCAAGGTGGCCCGCGAGTTGAGGAGCAGCCGGTCGATTCTGTTGACATCTCACCGCGATCACTTAGGTGGAGTTAACGACAAGTAAGCTGTCATTCTTATCGTGTTTGTATGGTTTGACAGCTCACTTGTCTTTCACTTCGCCTAAGTGTTCACTTCGACATGTTTACAGAATCGTACTGCAGGTGCCATTAACTCAGGCGGTGGTGAGCGTTAGTGCCATCTGCGACGATTATCTCGCGTGGGACCGCCGGAGCCCTGCAGAGCCGGAGCCGTGACAAAAACAATGCTTGCTGCATGCTTTCTGCATGCATGGCCGATGCTTGTTTGCATGCTGGATACGTGGTGTAGCTATGCGTGTTAGATATTTGCATGCTGCATGCATGGTGTATGCTTGCTTCATGCATGTTGTATGCTTGTTTGTATATACGTTTGTATGCTGCATGCTTGCTGCATGCATCGTGTATGGTAGTTTGCATGTTTTGGTGTATGCTTGTTTGCGTGCTTCTGATATGAAAATAAAAACCACATAATATAATATATTCACAATCAGCTTTTTTATTGAGTGATAAATACATGCCGGAAGATAACAAAATACATAGACAAGTTATGTTAAGTTAACCTTAAATTAGTTTTCTACTGCCTTTACAGCGCACCTCCTCCTTTTTCCTTACTACAGCGCTTGCACGGTAGTGACAACAGCATCCTGAAAATGATAGCTGCCAGACCGGACTGTCCCTTCCAGGGACACTGGGTGGGAACAGTCTTAGGTATAAACTAGCTTCTGCCAGCGGCTTCGCCCGCGTGATCCCTAGGGAACATATTCCCGGGATGAAAAGTAGCTCATGTGCTATTCCAGACTATAATCTATCTTTGTTCTAAATTTCATTAAGATCCGTTAAGCCGTTCTCGCGTGATTGAGTAACAAACAACCAAACTTTTACATTTATAATATTACTCGTTTGGTGTAAAGCAAAATTATAACCATCTTCCCCTCGACATTATAATTATTAAAGGATATTGCAAACTGTCGTAAGCCGTTTTCCGAAGCTACTCGCTAGCCTCTAGGCGCGAAGCTAGCCTGTGCGTTCGCGACCACAAAAATAATAATCCTAATAGCATGATTCAGTATTCACGCGCGATGGCTTATTATTAGCGTTTTTCATGTATAACTTTGGTGTTGCTATACCGATTTTTATGATTCTTTTTTATGGAATAGTTAATAATGTTAACTTTTATTAATGTTAATAAATTAGGGACGACTGAGAGTTTTATAAACGTAAGAGTAGACAAATACAATCAGAAAGCTTCGAACTGCTAAGCTATCGGGAGTTACACGTGTTATTGTTTTTAAGGAGAACATTTCCGTCATACATGATTTCTGTGTAGCTTTCACCATTAAGGTTGCACACGTGACGGAAGCTTAAAAAATGGAGTAACTTCTCCCGTTTTCCCAATATTTCCCTTCACTGCTCTGCTCCTATTAATTGTAGCGTGATGAAAAGTATACTATAACCTGCTCAGGAGTATGAATAATAATTGTACCAAGTTTCATTAAAATCCGTCGAGTAGTTTTTGTTTCTATAACGGTTATACAGACAGACAGACAGACAGACCGACAGACAGACAGACAAAAATTATACTGATTGCATTTTTGGCATCAGTATCGATCCCTAATCACCCCTTGATAGTTATTTTGGAAATATATTTCATGTACAGAATTGACCTCTCTACAGATTTATTATAAGTATATAGAAGATAAATAAATATTTTATATAAAATAACAATACTAACCTACTTCGTAAGCGCCATTGTTACTAACACCAAAATACTAACTTAATTATGGACTAATAGTCTGAAATAAAGATTTATTTATTAACTAGCTGACCCGTGCAACGTCGTCTGCGAAACATTTTTCATTACTGCTCCGCTCCAATTGGTCTTAGCGTGATGATATATATAGCCTATAGCCTTCCTCGATAAATGGGCTATCTAACACTGAAAGAATTCGAATCCGACCAGTAGTTCCTGAGATTAGCGCGTTCAACCAAACAAACAAACAAACAAACTCTTCTGCTTTATAATATTAGTATAGATTTATTTATTTTAATTTTTCTAATTACGATGAATTTTCTATAATAATAGTCTTTCAATTATTATGGATATGAAATGTGTGCTAAAAGATTGTAACTTTTTTTGTGATAGGTTTGCTCCTGAGTCTAAGTCAGACATGACAGATACAAAGTCTACGATGGAGCGAGCTTACCCAAAAGAAAGCCTGCTCACTCTAACTTTGAAGAGATTAGGTTTGAAAGCGTCTGTGTTTACGTAGGGTGAGAGTTTCACTCCTTTGCTGTGCGCATTATAATAAACTTTTGGTAACGCTTAGTGCGAATTGGTGAAATAGCAACAAGGTAGGGATGGTAGGTTGCAGTGCGTCTGGATGTCCGATGGTAGATGGGGGCCGGTGGAATGAGGTCGTGGAGTTCTTGAGCACACTCACCGAATTAGAATCTATAGATGACCGACAGGCAGGCATCCTTGTAATGATACTGTAAGCTGTAAACTTTCTGAGGTATGATCTGTATTCTGAGGCATAAATTTTGTATCGATAGTCATTAAAAGGCAGAATCATCATATCGTTCGTAGAACGTTGACAGTCAGAACAGAAGTGCTATTCTGTTACAACATTTTCTTGTCTCGACAGCCGAATCCGAGGTGAGTATCAAATTCGTATAAACATAAGACCTTTATGTTGTGTGAAACAAAGCTCAATTTGTGAGCTTCTTCACTCAGGTGAGACTCGATATCGAATTAGTTAATTACAGAAAAGACTACTAAGAGCTACGTTACATTACAGGAAAGTATTGAAAGCAAAAAATTGTTCAACAAAAATATTTAATTCAACACCAAAATGTTAAATTGTTTAATTAATAAATATTTACAATGAATTTTACCACACCTGTACAAACATGTTAAGCTAAGAATAAATTAAATAAGAATACATCACTTGAATGACATCATAATATATATATATATTAGATTAGCCTAGATTTAAGTAGATACCTTCGTTGTTATTCACAAGGATCAGTTAAAATATATCACTGGGGAAAATATAGTAGTAGTAATACGAATTACCTAACTTTGGCATCTATATTCCATGGTCCTTACCATGGTCCTCCCTTATATTATTTGTTTTTTTTTTATTTAAAGCTATACAATTTTACACATCCTATGACTAATAAATTCCTTTGTCTTATTTCAAAACATAAAATGTTTTAAACCCTTATTGTTATTGAAAAACTGCATTATAGGTACTATTAATACTAAAGAACAATAAATTATATAATAAATAAATAATACTCGAGAAATGTAACTAGTACTTAAATCAAATTGAAATAACACAACACACATATTATCTAAATCCCCCTTAATGGGGCGTCCTTGCACATTTAATGACTACGTTCGTTCATCTTAACTAATTTAACCAGGACTTTGGTGGTGATACATAGCAAACACACAACTATTTACACACATACAAGCTCAGCTTCTTCTTGCTTCTTCGGAAAAGTTTTAAAACTTAAAACTTTTGCATTCTGTTAGTGACAAGACATAGACTGCGTTCGTAAACGTTATTTCATTTTACACAATTACTTTGATTTGACTTCTAAATATTTTTCACGTTAAAGTATTCAGGTATTTTAAGATTTCATCGCATTTTTTATGTTATGCTCCGAGTAGGCTTTACTCGCTAGCTCTCGAAGGCTCTGTTCGGAGGCCGGTCCCAGTTGTGTCACCATCTTCGAGAAGGGGCCGTCTGTGTCTTGGAGTAGCTCGTGTGGGTGACCGCACTCTATTATCTGGCCTGCTTCCATTACCTGGAATTGTAAACAGAACAATAAACCTACTTGCAACAGGCATCAGAAAGGAGTTAGAGAAATAAAATATAAATAAATAAACGTAAAAAGAGAAACAAGAACGAAAATCACAAATAACATCAGGGAAAAGGATAATACAGAAATACTAAATCGACAATAGAGGCTCCCGAAGCATGACGCATTAGGTTACTTATAAAGCAGTAGATACCGATCCTCATGTGAGCAAGTCCCATTCAATTTGAGGCAGCACTGGGTAGCAAACCAAACACAAGCATAGACTTGTTTTACTTACAACAACTCTGTCGGAATCGGCGACGGTGTGCAGTCTGTGCGCGACAGTGATCACCGTGCAGTCCGAGAAGTGACGCCGAATTGACTTCTGGATCAAAGCATCCGTTCTGCAAGCAGATACAATATTTTTAAAGCGAGGTCTATTTTTAGCAGGAGGTGGAGTACCTAGGCTTATGAATGATGACTTACGTAGGATCAACGTTGGCCGTAGCCTCGTCGAGCACGAGCAGCTTGTTCCTCGCGAGGGCGGCGCGCGCCAGACACAGCAGCTGTCGCTGGCCCGCGCTGAAGTTGGAGCCGCCCGACGCCACCTGCGACGACAGCGCAGTGATGCTGTCTTTCAGCTCCACCTGGAAGAAACGTTTATAATAACAGAATGGAACATACAAAATTTAAAAGTATAGGCCTTTGACATTGAGAAATTATTAATTACCTGTTCCAGAGCCTCCCAAATCTGAATATCTGAGTATTTGTCGAAGGGATCCATATTGTAGCGCAAGCTAGCAGAGAACAGCACTGGTTCTTGAGGGATGATAGCTATCTTGGAGCGTAATTCCTGTAATTAAAGAAAGGCCCAAATTAGTTATACTTCGCTGAGACTTAAAGTTTTCAACTTTCTTCTCGATGCTCAAACACGATACGTACTTTGAGAGCAATTTTTCCGGTCTCAACGTTGTCGATGAAAACGTTGCCTTCGATTGGTGCCAGACGGAAGAGAGCAGAGATCAGGGAAGATTTACCAGCTCCAGTACGACCAACTACTCCAACCTGAAGTAAAAGAGATAGAGAAGACAAATTAAATAGTTAGTTTAGTTAAATCTCGTATAAATAAATGAACTGGTTTTGACTTGAAATTTTAATCTTGTATAGCACTGCACTGCACAGTTTTCATAATAAAAAAATCTATGACCACTCACTTTCCATCCACTTTCAATTTCAACGTTCAATTTCTTAAGCACGGGGTCAGCATCCTTGTCATATCTTAATGTGAGGTCCTTGAACACGACCCGGGCTTTTTGTGGCCAATCCGCCGGCGGGCTCGGCCCCTCGATCGGCTCCTGTGGCAACGACGTGAACTGAATCACTCGCTCCACGCTCGTCATCTGAGAGATCACCTCTGTTGCCTGCTTCACACCGTATTGGACCATGTTTACTAGAATCAGACCCTGACTGATGGCCAGGCCAACGTTGCCAGACTTGGTGTTACCTGTTTGAAAACATTTTGAGTTAGTTTATGAAATGGGAGTTAGGAATACTGTTAAATCTATGGGGTTATATACCAACCTACCAGGCCTTCCAACAATCAGAAACAATTCTTTACTTAATTAAATCGAATAAATCCATTGAACTTACCATCATCCAAAACCAGGAAAGTGTAAGCGACTACGATGACGTACATACTGCAGACAAGACTTAACCAGATAGCAAAGGCGGTGTTGGTGACAAGAGTTAAGTACCTGCAGAAATAAAAATCTGTTTATGAACAAGTAGCTTTCGCCCGCGACTTCGTACGCGCATATATTAGTTTAGTATTTATTTATGTATAGAAGATGTAGTCTACACGTATTAGTTAAATCATACCTATACATGCATATTGGTACATACTTCGTCCAATCAATACTTGGGTAAAATTAATCGTGTACCTGAATAATATTAGGAAATGGTTTCCTCACTCACCATGCAGCCGTGTGCACGTCTTGCTTGTCATCAAACTGTATCTTGAGCAGCTCCTCCGCCTGGCACGCACGAACTGTGCTCAGACCTGACATGGTCGCCGTCACGTGTGAGAATACTGGACTGCGCGAAACCCCCTCCACTCTGTCCACAAAATGAATAGCAATTATACTACTTATTGCGAAAAGTATTTCATCTATGACAAGTGTTTAAAATACTTAATTTAAACAAACCTTTTGATAGCCTGTGCTGTGCTGAGGTAGACAACGGTCATGCCATACATGAAAATAGCACAGACGGCGGTCGTCACCAGCATAAGAGGGTTCACGATAGCCACCATCACCAAAATACCCATCATCACCATGAAAATCTGCATAGCAAAAGATAAAACCATTGCAAAACTTGAACTTAACCGACCTACTTGAACGACTAAGATAATGGTGGATTGCTCAAAGTTGTTCGTTATTGTGAGGAGTAATTTAATAAAGAAATACTAGCTTTTTCCCGCAACTCCTCACGCGCATATCCCATTATTATCCGTTGCCCTAAGAATATCGGGAAATCCTCTCTTGTTACTCCCATAAATTCTAGCTTTCTACGACTAGCCACTCAGTAAACAATTTTATAAATATTTAAATTAATATAAATATACCTGAATGGTGTCCAAGTACATTTTAGGCAGTATTTCGTCGACGACGCCCATGTCCTTAGAGAATCTATTAAGGATGCGACCGGAGGGGTTGGTGTCAAAGAATCGCATAGTGGCACTCAGGATGTTGCTGAACATTTGGTTGTGAAGTTTGATCGAACTGCGCATACACACCCACAGGAACATCAAGGCTCTGAAATCGATCAAAATATTGATAGATAGATTTAACTTACTTAGCTCGGGTTGAATTTGGCTCGAGTAGAGTTTAAATGTACAAACCTTCCGGAAGTAACAATAATGCATCCGAAAATAGCAGCTGCCCATATATAGATGTAGAAAACATCATCAATTTTAGGCGGTTGCACAGTAACAACATCAGGTGCTGTACCGTTGTTGAATGTAACGTCAGTGGTATCATTGAGCATTACTGCTGAAGTGATGGCAGCTATAGTTGTGGTCAGAGGCTGCTCGGTTACAGTATACTCCGTGATATTCAACGGGAAATCAGTTGAGTTATCAATCGTAATGTTTGAACGCCGGAAAAGTGGTACACTTCCTGAGTATTGTGCTTCTACGTCGTTCATCCTGAAATAAGAAATAATACATTGTTTGAATAACAAAAACAACACATGACATAAAAAAAATGTACAGCATCTCTACTAAAAAAATACATTCAGAAAGGTAATTTACCAGTGGGTAAGCCAGAGGTCACTGACGGATGTGATAACTTGAGCGAGTATGATAGCAAATACTGTAGAGCTGAGTAAGAACCAGCCGCCTCCTACACTGAAGTATTTGGTGTAAACTGCTCCTGGGACACGACCTGGAATAAATTGAACGGTACATTAAACTATAGGAAACACAATTCAGGATGATCTCTGCACAGGAACCAGACAAATATGATATACTAGCTGACCCGCGCAACTTTGTCTGCGTCACATTTTCCATTAATGCTCCGCTGCTATTTATCTTAGGCCTTCCTCGATAATTGGGCTATCTAACACTGAAAATATTTTTCTAATCGGACCAGCAGTTCCTAAATCAACGCGTTCAAGCAAAAAACACTTCAGCTTTATATTACAAGTATATACGTTTATATGATACATGTATGCTAGAAACCCGAAACTAGAAACCTGAAGAGTCTTAGGCCTCCTAAAATTTCCATAAATAGGAGGAGGCCTAATGATCTTCGACTGAAAATCGACAGTTCACTGCTTTCCTTGGCTAGTAAAATGCATTGCAGTTACTTGCTTCGGCCATCTTAAAGAATATTACGGTCTACGTGGAGTAGTTCGTTTACTTGAAAAACGTTTAGAAGTAGAATAAAATACTAAAACATTATACTCAAATGAACATAATTATAGTCATATTTCAATCTGAAATTCCTTTTCAAATCTTATAAGCCAGTGTCAGTGATTAGATATCATACAATTTCATGGTGAAATTGACGTTACATATTACATAGACGTATCATACCTGTTCCTGTGAGTTCCTCTACTTCTACTTGTTGTTCTAGCAAATCTTCAATACCTTCCCCTTTCCCGACGCTGCTTGCATGAGACTGGAAACAAATCATATGTTTTTACATTTCGTTCATTGCTTTTAAAATCGGCTCCCGCGGTTTGATCTTATCCCGTGAGAGATATCACAATAGTAGGTATTATGTCCTAACAGTATTTTGGATTACCAACAAATGCACACAGTTGTAATACAAATAAACATTTTAAATATATATGCTTGTTCTCACTGCCTTATCAAAGAAACGGTTGGTTGACACGTCTAGTGACCTAAGGGCTGACTTTAACATTGCCATACAACGCGTGGCAATGCCGCCAGTCTCTTGGGCACATCACCAGTTGACAGCATTGAGGACGGAGTTTTTGATGCTATAAACTTTGTTGTTAGTTCATTTTATAAGTTATTTTTATATAATACATAATATGTTTACTGAATAAATATACATATTTATAAGTTTTTGAGACTCACCATGACCGAGACGCTGCGCTGCAATCTCATGTGATCACCAGCGGGCGCTGCTTCTTCTTCTTCGTCTTGTAAAAGTTCGGAAAACAGTGGTGTACGGGATACTTCGTCAAACGATCCCTGAATTTCTACTACACCCTGCAGAGGAAAATGTTTTTGGTTGTTTAAGATTTAAGGTAAAATATTTGAAGTAAAGTATCTGATGTGCAGATGGTGGGATGGACTTGGATGTCTTCCTTAGGAATCAAAAAGTGTCACAGAGCCAAAAGAACAATGTGGAACTGAGACCTTTGCCTAACACTGAGACAGTACAAACTACCTTTTTATCCGACTTCTATAAAAGGAGGGGGTTCTCAATCCGGTTGGTATTTTTTTAACGTGCAGTTTACACCGATTACTCCTACCTAGGGTTCTGGTCCGATTTCTGTGATTATTTTTCTCAGTTGTTTTTATTTTATGAGTATTTGTGTAATTTCTGCGTAGATTATGACGTAGACCAAGTATTACTAATTAAAGGTGAAATAAAAAAAAACTTTTTTACAAAAAAAATATCTACTTCCACATAAAAAAACACTAAAAAATATAACGTTATTTTAATTAGTACCTACGTTGTAGTATTTGTTATTTGGAAGTCGGTTTTATCTATAATATAAAAATAAGTCGGGTTTTCCTTCCTGACGCTATAACTCCAGAACGCACGAACCGATTTCCACGGTTTTGCATTCGTTGGAAAGGCTCCGTGAGGTTTGTAGCAAACGGAATTCAGGGAAAATGTGACGCAGACGAAGGTGCGTGGGTCAGCTAGTTTATGTATACATCATTTTTAGAAAAAAAAAAACAGCCGGCGGCATATAGCGATTAGCAGATGAACTAATATTTCATATCATAACAAAGCAGTAAGCAAAATAATTAAATATTTCTCAACGGAAAAGAGACACTTTGCAAGCTATTATTTATACGTACATGTCGTAATATGACAACTTTGTCTGCACTCTTGAGGTGATGCAGCTGGTGCGTCACAAGGATCCTAGTAGACTTCTCCAGGAGACCCATCATGCACTCGGAGACCATGTGCTTGCCCACGTGTGTGTCCACAGCTGATAGTGGATCGTCCAGGAGATAGATGTCCGCCTGAACGTAACAAATAATATAAATGAATGGTGTGAAATCTGAAACCCAATTTTTGAAGATCCAGAATAAGTCTAGTCCCTCAGCAATTATAAAAAATATCCTTAACATTCAACGAAAAAGTTCTGGCAGGTATGTGTTCAAGTATATATATTTACGGATTTACCGCTAGGTGAAAGTATAATAAAGTAAGAAAAGCAGCTATGGCTTACTTGTCTGTAGCAGGCGCGGGCGAGTCCAATCCTCGCTCGTTGGCCACCGCTGAGACTAATGCCTCTCTCTCCAACCAGAGTCGAGTCACCATGAGGCAGCAGTTCGAAGTCCCTCACCAAGGCACATGCTCTTACAACCTATAATAAAGCATTCATATCATCCGTACGCTATACCATCCTCACTCTTAGCTTTGTCTGTCAACAAACAGAGAGACACAGAGTTCCCGACTAAACCGCAAAACCAATTTTGATAAATTTTGGGAGCTGGGATCAGTCATCTCTCAGCTGTCACGATATATTTTAATTATTAATTTAATTGTAAACAAAATATATGTCGTGGATAAAGATATAATTTATAATTAGTTGCTGATTTGAGTATTGTAGTAGTGGGTAGTGGGTAGTGGTTTGTGAGCGCGCTCCCGGTGCAGGATAGATTCCTGGGCTGAGGCAATGTTTAAAAAGAATTTAAAAAAAAAAAACAGAAAAAAAGTGTAAAAATGTAGGACAAAAAATGAGAGAAGTAACATAACAAAAAATGTAGGACAAAAAATGAGAGAATTAACATAACAAGAAATGTAGGAAGTAAAAAATGTAGGAAAGAGTCATTGAAGGGAAAATCCGGTCCAATGAGTCAGCTAAAGGGATTGCAAACCGGTCTAGCATGTTTGGCTATAGGGACTGATATCCGGTCTAGCATTGGCTAAAGGGATATTCCAGTCTAGCACAATCGTCTCCAGTTTTAATACCGATGAGACAAAAAGGAGGAAAACAAAAGAAAAAAAAAAGAATTAAAAGAGCTTGAAGGGTTTGACCGGACCAAGCAGTAATAATTCTAAAGGGTTAGTTATAACCGGACCAGTGATTATAATTCTGAATTCATGATTCTATAACCTTGGTCTTGGTCAGGTAGGCCGAGACAACAGTCAACTATTAAGTTGTGTTTTCATTGGTTACAGGTACCATATCACCACCACACGAGGACGTGTGATAGTCAGTTCTGGCGGAGTCGTGGATAAAGATATCATTTAATAATTAGTTGCTGATTTGAGTATTGTAGTAGTGGGTAGTGGTAAACGCCGTTACGTAAGTTGGCAGTTGTAATGGCGACACGTGGACAGAGTCGTATTGGAGAGTGGGGACTTTGCCGAGCGCACTTTGGCTCATAGACTACCTTTGGCTCGAGACTCCGACTAGAACACTCGTCCAGAACGAAACTGTCGGTTTACCTATTTTAATTAAATTAAACAGACTTTTTTAACAATGTTAGAAATGCGAGTTCTTCTAACTTAAAAGTCAGATGTGTTGCTGTGGAGTTTGTTGGCCACTTCTTCTCCACAGCTAATACACTAGGAAGTGGTAACGGGCGGGCGTTTTGGGGGACTGTCTATTTGTAAAGTACTAGCACTCAGCCACAGTTAATAAAGAGAGCTTAGTACTGTATTGAGTGTTTTATTCTACAATGATCCTGATACCACCGAACCCAAACGATACGTGCAAATAATTTCATCTTTTTTGACTGACCGTCCCTGACAATTCAAAAGTTAAATTGAAATAAATGCTTTGAGTTTACATTTCTGTTTTGATAAATTTTCGGCAGCTACAATAGCTCGTAAACTTAGTAGTGTACAAAATACTAAATACGAACCTTCTTGTACCTGATGCGGTCGTAAGGCAAGCCGAACAGAATATTTTCTCGAACCGTCGCGACGAACAGCCAGGGTTCTTGACTAGCGTACGACACTCGTGCTCCTCCCAGAGAGTACGTTCCATCTTTAGGAACCAGCTCACCAAGAATCAGTTGAAGCAGGGATGACTGTTGATAACAAGTTTTTTTTTTAGTTTTGCCGTTTTTTTATCATCAGTTTTGTAAAATTAAACAATCTAATTGTTTCGTATTTCGTTACGAAAATAGTAAACTGCCTTTATGGAGTCTAACCTTGCCAGAACCGACAGGTCCTGCAATGCCAACAAACTCTCCGGGTGCAGCCTTCAACGTGATGTTCCTCAGGGTGTCGACGACGGAGTCAGGCTGCCAGCTTGCAGTCACGTTAGATAACGTCAGACCAGTCACTCTTGGCTTCTCCTGCACTTTCTTATCCTTGTCTGTCCCATTGGCCAATAGAGATTTAGAATCGAGAACTATGTTAGCTGTATTTTTCTCTGGTTCATTTTCGTCTAACAATAAGAATTCCTGATGAGAAGAAAACATAATACATTAGTCTGGAAGTGGATAAACGATCATGAAAGGATTCAATACTGGAGTTATTACATCAATTTTATTATACCTCCAATCGCCTGACGGTCACTTTGGTTTCAGCCAAGTAGGCAAGTCCCATAGGTAAAAATATGTTGCAGGCCAGTTGCATAAGATTGAAGTACTGAACCAGTGAGAAGGTGGTTTGCGCTCGGATGTCGCCGCCAATCAGGACGAATGTCGCGATGGCAGAGAACAAAATGAATCTTTCGGTGAACACACTCAGAGCTGTTGAGAACCCCTTGACGAAAGACGTCCTCAATATGTAGCCGACTTCCAGTCTGGAAATAATATTAACATTAGCTGTAAAGCGGGTGTTTGTTGAAGAACTTTGTTAAACATTTGAGTCGTGTATTTTAGTAATTTTTCATTTATCTAATTACATTTTTATTTTCTGTGTACAATATATTAATATTATAAAGTCTATTTCACTCCACGAACCATGTCATAAACTTACTTTCGCAATCGGTGGACTAATTTTTCGAAAGGTTTCTCCCAAGCGTACATTTTGATCACCTGTACTCCTTCAACCAGTTCACTCATCACCTTCACTCTTTGATCGGTTCGGTTTGCTATTTTACCGCGGAGCTTCCCTTGAAGGTTGCTCAGGTATACTAGAAACAACAGAAAAGTTATTAAATTATGTAACGAGTTTCACGTTAGGTTCACTCAAGTTATTTTGCGAGATCATAATTTACCTTGTACAATAATAGTCTGCACGCCAACGACGAGCAGAGCTGCAAGGGTGGCGATGCCAACATGCTGCCACACCAAATAACATACCACAGGCACCACAATAGGCGTTATCCATATATGGTTCAGGAATAAGGTGACCATATCAAACCGGTTCACGTCATTTGACATTAGGTTGATCACCTGCCCGGGTTCCGTCTTGCCTAAACCGGTGCGGTTGAGCTTTAATATCTAAAATCAAAGAAATACGTTACTTTGTCTGTATCATTCGTCCTCTAATCGCTGCATCATGTCAAGGAGAGGAATTACTTAGCTTTAAAAAAGGTCACCTCACCTTTCTGTACATTAAAGAACAGCAAGCTATCCTAATCCTCATACCGACCCGTCCTTGAGACAGATTCGTATGGTTGAGCAACAGAGCTGACAATGTACTACACAAGTTCATCAAGAAATTGAAGATGTGTGCCACGCGGTAGCTCTCAGGACTCTTCTCGTTTGAAAAGTAATCTATAAATATAGCTAAGGTAAAGGGAATCAGGGGCCTGAAACAAACATAAAATGGAATGGTTAATTACAGCTTAGGAGAGACAATACTATAATTGCATAAGTAGTAATTTCGTCTTTTTTAAGCTTACCAAACAAAGATCATCATCAAGCCTACAACTAGACCGCACAACATGTACTCAAACCAGAAGGATCTCACTATCGCCCTTGTGAACGAAGGTTTGGTGCCGTTTTTCTTTGCATTGTCCAGTTCTTGCTCCCAGGCCTGCTCAAGGCGGTCGCCGAGGCGGCCGGACGCGTCTTCACTTCGGGCTTGCCACAAGTCGCTCAACGAGATCCCCTGTTTGTATCCTTTCCGAAAAAGACTGAAGCTCCATCTGAAAATATAGGTATAGAAATCGTTTATGATGGCACTGTTACGAAAATCTTGAAAATCCTGAACAATTAGTCATAGTTACTATAAGGGTAACAATTTTATTTTTCACAACTGCTCGAAACTAAGAACTCGACTTATTTAAAGTCAAAGATTTATTTGCAAATAAATATGGTTATAAAAGATCGTGCAATAGTAATAGTAGCTTAACATATTCAATCATAACAGTCATAATGACATGCAAATTTTGGTATGGGTACAATTAAATCATTTATATTTAAACTGAAGGAATTCTTTTATATTATTGAAGGGATTCTGAATTAACCACCTGTGTAAAGCCCTTTTGAAGCGAACCATTGGAAGTTCTTTAATTTGCGTAGGAATCTTATTTACCGTCGGGATCAATATGACGCCCGAGACATTACGTTACTGTTCTACCCCCTCGATGCATAACTATGTCGTCTACTATACTGGGTAAGCGGAATATTGAGAAAAGTCCCGCAAACCTCCATTGAAAAAGGAGGATCTTCCGACCAAACGGTTGTTGTGTCCGGTGGGCAACTGTCCGATAGCTGGTATTCGGACTTTTTTATATGTCAAAAACGCACGAAAACTCTAATACCGCATTGCAGGATTTCGTTCAGTAGTTTGTCGATGGCGGCATTATAACCGCTACACTAGTAGAATGACACCAGCATAGCCACTTGATATGATACTACCCGCACCTTCATCAATACCTTCGGGGTATTTATTTATTTATTTATTTTATTATTTATGTACACACACGGCATTTAAATATAGATAGAAAAAATTATTGAACTATGCGGTAATATTTTGAAAAGCGCGCTTGAAAGAGGACGAATAAGAAAAGAATTTAATTTCAGGCCTCATATAATAAACTAGCTGACCCGCGCAACTTCGTCTGCGTCACATTTTCCATTACTGCTCCGCTCCCGTTTGTTATAATTTGATAATATATAGCCTATAACCTTACTCGATAAATGGGCTATCTAACACTGAAAGAATTTTTCAAATCGGACCAGTATTTCCTGAGATTAGCGCGTTCAACCAAAAAAACTCTTCTGCTTTATAATATTAGTATAGATACACACAAATTTAATTATAAGCTTTGGGAAGCGTATTCTTATAATTTTGTTTGCGTATTTTAGTTGTTCCGTTTTTAGCTTCGTCGAACTGTTCGATTTATGTATCTATGTTATCTAAACGTGGTGTAATTATACTATCAGCAGCCCATTTATCATGAATACCATTTTAAAAATCACTGCTTTAATGTTTTCTTTTCTTATCTCATCGGTAATAAATCGCTATATGAATTTTATTGTCACTAATTACATAGACACAAGTATTATACGAAGATTCAAATGTTATTTTTTATGGATGGTTTCGCCTAAGTACTTCTATTGTTTTTTGATAACATCTTATATAATTATAAGTCACGCTTTTCAACCATCGGAAAACATCACTAAGCTGCAGTACTTACCTAATACTTACTTATCAGCATTAAAATAATAGGGCTGACTTATTAGGTTCTTTTATACATATCTATAGGTACTTTAATTTATAATTCGGGATAACTTCAATCCGTCGCCACCTACTAACTCAAATATCGAAGACTAAATTGAAAAGTGCAAAGGCAAACGCCCAAAAATTGCCTGAAATGGACAAAAACTATTAATAGTCCTTAAGAGTCCTATTACGAATCGTCAATGCTCGTTTGCAATAGACGAAGTTACGTTGGTCTGCGTTGGGAGTACATCTATAGTCCGCGAAACAATTTTGATACTTACTAGTCTGAATAGGATTATAGTTTATTTGGGCGCTAGCGCGAGACTGAGGAGCGCGCGCGCTGAATTGATGCAGAATATATAGTACTTTAATTTTATTTATTGTAATTTTGTTTTATTATATTGACAAACGAAAACTAATTAAACGTTTTAATTGTAGATTTAAATTTTATATCATATTAATTTATTTGATAAAATTGTTTTTATTTGGAATATAATGGACGCTGAATCAAGACATTTCTGGCTTAAATTAGGTTTTCTTTACGTTTTTTTCCGTGAAAACTCAAGGAATTTAAAGAAATTCTAGAACTCCAATAAACAAGTAAAACATTCAACTTACCTTTTAGTAATTTCAGCTTTTAAAAGAATTGATTGTAACAATGTGAATTTGACCGTCAAAGTTCCATCGCCGACATTTTTTCTTGCAAACTGAGTTCGTAAAATATTTATAGTAAATTACACGAAAAGAAAAATGAAAATGTGTAACTCTAACTTACAAGAAAGAGACTGGCACTATCGTTATTCAGGATCGAATAATTAAAATATCTTACTGCTGCTGAAAACTACAGCGTCAAAAATCATGAATTTCCGTAAAAAATGTAATAGGACTCTTAATTCTATAATCTATAAAATATGTATTGCGAAATATTTCTCATGTTTAGAAAAGGTGAAAATAGGGTGAAAATATAACGATAATTAAAATATTTACTTTGATATCCGTCATAGTCATTCTTAATTTATGATGTCGTTTACTCATTTCAAAAAAACACTGACCGTGTTTATTTGAAATGAGTAAACGACATTCAGCCAAACAGAAATCGTCAAACGAACTATTTCCCCCCCCCCCCTCGGATCGCCACAGCGAGCGCTCGTGTTTACTCAGTCAATGTTATTAGTTTAAAATTATGGTATTTTTAATTCAAAATTTCTAAATAAATAGAACATTTTAATTCGCGCAAGTACCAGGCGCGCATAGTGCTACAAGACGTCGAGTCCTGCGGCGAGCGAGACGGGACGAGATCAAGCGCGGCGCTTGCTACCCATCCTTGTCGGCTTCACGTGAGTCACTTTTTCCTGCCAACTGACCCCGCCCACTGTGACTACTGTCTGTGAAGCGCCTGCCAAATAATATCAAGCAACGTGCACCTGAGCGTTAAAAGAAAGCATTTCGATTGAAGGACTAATTCTGTCAGGAGCTGTATTTATAGATCAACAATGATAAAACGGACTCCACCCAAAAACACCAATGAACCGCTCCCTCATCACAGCTCTGAGCCCGATTTAACAACTCCAAAATCGGAGCAAACTGCTGATAAAATCACTTTCCGGCAAAAGCGCAAACACGGCTCTGACCATTCTGCTGAGCTGAACTCTCTCCGTGAAGACATAATGTCTTCAATTTCTAACTTAAGAAAGGAACAAAGTGATAAGTTCTCAATGATGAAAGCCAATCTAGACCAAATTAAAACCCAAAATTTAGAACTGCAATCTACGGTAGAGTTCCTAAGTAATAAATATGACGATCTGCTAGTTAAACTGTCTCATTTAGAGAATGAAAGGATATCTACGATCGGATATGTAAAATCTTTAGAGGATAAAGTGGAGACCTTGGAACGTAACGCCAAATCCTGTAGCCTAGAAATTCGCAATGTACCAAAACTTGCTAATGAGGCAAAGGACGATCTTATTAAAATTGTGAAAAATTTAGGAGAGGCTATGAACACAGTTATACAGCCACATGAGATCCGTGATGTCTATCGTCTCAGCAGCATTAAAAACCCACAAACCAATGGGCCTATAACAGCAGAATTTGCGTCCACTTTGACTAGGGATAAATTCCTTGCAAATACTAAGAGGTTCAATCGTGAGAATAGGACCAACCGACTCAACAGCTCTCATATTCGATTGCCAGGAAATACGCCTATATACATATCTGAAAGTCTCACCACAAAAGCCAAGATGTTGTACTTCCAGGCAAGAGAGTTTTCGAAAAAATATGCCTACGCCTACCACTGGACTTCACATGGCAAAGTTTATATTAAAAAGAAAGATGGCGCACTTGCTCGGAGAATAACTCAGGGGTCCGACTTGGAAGCTCTGAAAACTCAAGAAAAATGACTAGAGGCAGTTAATAATATTAAACAAATAATTATTGTAGCAGAGACATATACGTTTTTTTGTTTACTTCTTCGAATTGAACACTTTTCTGTTTTTATCATAGTTGTAAGATCTATTCATTTACTGATCATGTTCTTCTGCATGCATTTGTATAAATTAGAACTAACTAACATAAACTTGAACACACATTTCACTCATTCATCACAAAATACAATTAACATCAATCACCAATCAAGATATAAATCACCTAATCACCATTACAACACAATTACTATAGTACTTCTCCCTGTTTCAACTTCCTTTTACTGCACTGCAAACATTAGTCATATCGATCAGAACATTTTTCCTCCCTTAAATCTCAGTACCACGCACATGTCGCAAACCTTGATAATGTAAATATAATTCGATAATATACAAAATAATATTAACAACATAGATTCGGTCTCTGTGTCGGACTCGTTCACTTGTGATTTGGATAGTTGCATTCCACTTAACTTTAATCCTATTCACTCACTTAAAGTGCTCAATCAAAATATAAGAAGCATATCAAAAAATATGACAGGTTTCCATACGATACTCGCAAGAACCAAAGTGGAGTGGGACATTATAACTTTGACCGAATGTTGGCTACAGAATTCACATTGCATCCCTGAGCTCCAAGGGTACAATTACTTTAAAACTGATAGAAATTTGACGCAAAATGAGGGTGTAGTCGTTTTCGTTCACAAAAATATCTCAGTTTCTGTGGAAGAGCTTCCAGTGTTGGAAGCTAACTGTCTGCAAATTAAGGTGGACCAGAATACTATCTTACTGGCCATATATCGTCCACCAAGCTTTAGAGATATTACCAAGTTCCTTGACTCTCTGGACATTATCCTGCAGAACAACAAGCATTTCAAAAATATAATTATCACCGGTGACCTTAATATCAACATCCACGATAGATGTCATGAAACATCAAAACATAGTTACCTCAATCTACTGGCCTCGCACGGTCTACTTCCTGCACACACTCTTCCCACACGACTTCAAGCATGTCTAGATCACTTTATGCTTAAGACATCTCTGCCTGCCTCGTCATCAGTCGCCCACTCTGCACTTACTGACCATGAAACTGTCCTGCTATTCTTAGCTATGAAAATACCAAAAGCCAATAAAAAGGCTACAATTATTCGCACCAATTATCATCAGTTGGATATAGAGTTAAGGCAACTTGACTTTGGACAGGTATATCAATCTCAAAATGCTCATGTGGCGGCAGAGATAATGATTGGTCTTATTGGCCGGGTGCTTGAGACCAACTCGGTATCTGTTAAAATGCCTAATAGGAAAAAAATCATAAAGCCTTGGCTAACTCCTGGCCTCCTTCGATGTATCCGCCACAGAGACAGTCTTCACAGAAAATGTAAAACGTCACCTAGTAACGAAATTTTGAGAATATCGTTTATTAGATATCGAAATTACTGCAACAAGTTATTAAAAAAGACAAAAGAAGATTTTGATAAAAGCGAACTGAGTGCTGCTGGTAATAACTCCAAACAACTCTGGGCAGCCATAAACACAATATCAAACAGAACCAAAAAAAAGAACAGCGCCTCTCAATTATTGACGATATCATCTTCACCACTCCAGTCTGTTAACTTAGTCAATCAATACTTCGCTGAAATTGGGAAAAAATTGGCTGAAAGCATAGTTAATAGGTCTGATAATCATCACACGCACACCGCCAATAAGGTAAACTCGCAATCCATGGCTTTCTTACCAACGGATGAACAGGAGGTTTCTAAGCTGATAATGTCACTGCGCAATGAGTGTGCTGTAGGATGGGACAGAATATCGAGTGGTCTCCTAAAGAAACACATTGATGTATTTGTGCCACCTCTCACTCACATCTGTAACCTTGCTCTTACCTCAGGTCAGTTTCCTGGGGCTTTTAAAAAATCAATTATACATCCTATCTTCAAGAGTGGGGACAGAAGCCGTGTTACGAACTTTAGACCTATAGCCGTACTTCCTGCTCTATCCAAGGTTCTTGAGAGGATCATGAACAATCGGCTCGTGGACTATTTAGAAAAAAATAAAATATTAGCACCCACACAATATGGATTTAGGTCAGGTAAATCCACGTCCGATGCAGTTCATGATCTGACAAACTATATTGTGACAAATTTAGATGGTGGGCAGAAAGTCCTGGGCATCTTCCTAGACCTTGCCAAAGCTTTCGACACGGTTTCTGTTCCTATTCTTATCAGGAAGATGGAAAAATTGGGAATCAGAGATGTTCAACTCAAGCTTTTTGAGAATTATTTGAGTGAGCGTGTCCAGTGCGTCAAGATTGATGAGGTAACCAGCGAAGAGACTTCTGTCACCTATGGAGTGCCACAGGGCAGCGTTCTCGGTCCGACCCTCTTTCTTATCTATATTAACGACCTGTGCTTGCTCTCTCTCTTAAAAGGTAAAATAATAAGCTTTGCGGATGACACTGCCCTTTTATTCAGTGCAACTTCATGGCAAGAAGTATACACCCTTGCTCAGTCAGGTTTTAACACTGTGACGGATTGGTTGCATAATAATGTTCTCACACTAAACGCGGACAAAACAGTGTACGTTACATTTTCAATAAAAAGCAACATGCAAGCCACTTCAACGTTCTCTAAATACTCTATAGTAGCACATTCCTGTTCTGATCAATATCGGCCTACATGTACCTGCACCCGCCTCCAGAGGACAAATAGTGTTAAATACTTGGGTATAATAATTGATAGAGCCTTAAATTTCCAAGACCATATCAACACATTGAGCAATCGGTTGCGTAAATTAATATATGTCTTTAAAGCAATGAGACATGTGGCAGATGTAAAGCTCAAAAGACTGATTTACCTTGCGTTGGCTCAGTCTTTATTGATGTACTGCATATCGTCATGGGGTGGTGCACCTAAGTACACATTACTAGAACTAGAGCGAACGCAGAGGGCTATACTAAAGGTGTTGCACTGCTTACCGTACCGATATCCCACAGTACTTTTATTTCAAGAGACCAAAATGCTCACTGTACGTCAGCTGTTCATACTCCAAATTGTCGTTAAACAACATGGACTACTTGTATTTGACCCAGCTTTAACCCGTGGGAAAAGACGATTTAATCCAGTTGACCCTCGCCGCAACAGACTGTCTAAAATGTTTTCTAAGCGTTTCTTTTGCCGCCTTGGTGGCTTTCTCTACAATAAAATAAATAGAATACTATCTATTTATCATCTCACTAAAGTTAAGTGCAAAATGAAAGTACGCTGCTGGCTTCAGGACCTTAACTATGACGACACGGAGAAACTACTTGCTGCTCCAGTATAACCTGCTTATATTGAATCGACTATAGGTACCTACTCCATTTCACATATGATTTACTACACAAAAATAAACAGGGGAAATATCATGATTGTATTATATGTACATTATGTAACACACACGTGCCCACACACACACACACACACACACACACACACACACTACGCTAATTAGTGTTCAAGTTATTTTGTAAATTTACTCTTATATAAAATTATTAAGTACCTACTAACCTTTTATATATAATATTATATCTAGAATCTAGAAATATTCTTACCGCACTCTGTAATTGAGCGAGTACATAACTGTTACAAATGATGTTTCCGATGGGTGGAGACCTGGTGTCCTGAAATACAGGCCATGCGGTCTAGCTTAGGCACCAGTCTCCCACAGTATAAATTTCGTCGTTATGTATTTTGTGCTATATTTTATGTACCTTCCTTTATATTGTGGTGAGAAAAATAAATCGTTATGTTATGTTATTCCTTATGTTATGTTATGTTATTTTATAGAATTATTGCACAGTTATCATTCATTTAATATAATTCGACCTATTTATACCGTAAATCAAATTAAAATAGTATGCGTGTCAATATTAATTAAAACATAAAAACTCGACTTGTAAAACGTATCTTAGGCTGTATGCATCACTTATTGACAGTTTGACATGAATGCATTTTAATTTTTTCGAATTGAATTAATCGATTCATGGTTTTTCGGACTTTTGCGTTTGCGACACGAGTTATTCAGGATAACGACGACTGTGGCTATTTTTTTAGGATTATGATTTTACTTCTGCACACGTTATCCATTTTTGACACGACTTAGATTGGACCCACCTAAACGACAACTCGGCTTTTCGACTACGGACCTGTAGACTAATTCATGTAGGTAACCAAATAAGTGCTGATGCAGTGCAGTTAAAGTTAAGTTTCGATCAAAACAACGCTTTTCGTATTCTCTACCGCTGTCTGACACGTTCGCGTGAAGTTTGCATCACGCGAGCGCAATAACGGCATTCTACTGTTGCGCGTGTTTGGTGCGTGCTTCGGAACGCAGCATGATCGGTATTCTACTATTTGTTTGACGTCCCAACTTATAAGCTCAAGTTTAAGTTTTACTATTATAATATATTATAATAGTAAAACTTAACTTCATATTCATAGAAATTGATTTGTTTGTATTCGATTATTTAGTGAATAATATTGTTTCTCTTCACCGTCAGTAAGTTTGGTTGTCGTGCAGTTGACGTGCAGTTCACGCAGAACTTTAAGCGCAGTTTAAAGATTACAAGAATACCGTTTATCACTTAAACTTAACTGCAACTGCACTAAAACTTAATCGGCGCGTCATAACATTACGTGAATTAGCCCTCTGAACCTGCTTTAAATACGACTATGTTGTTGTTTTGGACTTGTGGACCGTGTACATTTAAAAATTGATAGAAACGTACACTGTATTAATTGCTATCTCGATATTGCAACGATGATACGTAATCTCATATCAATGCAAAATGATGAAGTACCTACGTTGTTTAATACAGGCATGGATAACACCACAAGCTGTAAGTAATGAGATAACTACCCTAGTTCCCTTGCCTATTGAGCCCATACTATGTCAATAATATGTTATTTGGCTTGGGTGCGGTACCAATCCAATATTTATCCTCCTGTAGAGTTTCATGATGACATATTATTTCTGAATTTAATTAATGTACCTATGTAATGTAAGTTTATTTTATATATTAGTTATAACACCGCCTTGGATTTAACTGTAAAGGTGTTATAATTATTTAATGATTAAATAAATAAGTAAATAAATAATAAATAAATATTAGTGGTTTTTAATGATGATTTTAACATTTGAATGCTATTATCCGCCCCCTAAGACGACCCACTGACCATGTTTTGTTGTTTAATAATTGCATTTTAATCCTTAACCTTGACTTAACCTATATTTTAGAAAAAATGTTTGTAGCTGGCTTCTACCGAGGTTTATGAGAATTATTGAAATCGTAAATACACTACGATTTTCAGTGCAATATGGCGTATATTTCATTGTTGTTCATTTCAGGCATTGTTTTGTGTGGCAGATGGGCATTCCCTTTCAAATCTGACTAAGCCAGTTTGCCATTTGCACTTGTGAATTTAGTCTCAGAGATTTAAAAACACACTTATTTTGTAGTGTTCCAAAATTTGACAATCATCTTAGTTCAATTTTCTTGAAGGGAATCCCAACACTTATTTTAAACCTACTTTATTGTTCAACCGACCGAGAACGTTGTGCTTAAATGTTAAAATATTTTTTTTTTCTTCATGAGTTTCAGAAGTTTGCACGAGATATATCCTCTTTGAGCACGTGCTTGCGTGTTTATGGTTATTTTTAAATCCATAGTGTTTGAAGTTTATCTTTATTAAATTCATCTTTATCAAACGAATGATTATTTCAGGAAATATCTTCGGTTTTCTCTGATAAGCTTGATCGACAGTCAACAAGGTGTCTTCAAATGAGATAAGTTTGCAGGCATCGACAATTACATATCTGCGAACTGATGTATATTTCGCATTTTTTGCGCTTACCTTCTAGATGAGACATATAATTTTTTACCTACTGAGTAGTCAAGTCATTAGCATCGTTCTTCCTATAATTTTAATATAAGTAACCTTAATATAAGTGATCTGTCGTCGGCAAAAATCTATCTGTGTGACGGGTCGAAGATGTGGTGCTAAATGTTTGCTAATTGAGAAACCAGTAACTGAAACACGTGTAGCTACAGTTTAAATATAAAATAGTTCCGGTGAATTTATAAGTTTTGTTTTGTGACCGTAAATAAAGTTGATGGTCTTGTATTAAGGTGAACATGAAAACCCTAAAATTACCACAGTAATTCTCTAGACAACCACAACATGAAACTTGATACTTACGTTAAAAATGTATTGGAAAGAAAGTTTGCATTTTCTTGAGGATTCTTCTCCGTTAATATCACTTTGGACTCCATGGCGAGATATTTTTATTTTTAATATTTTTTCTAACTCTTGGCTTCCTCAGCAGCTGCGCTTCGAGAGTGACGAACAGCTACGACTACCAGCTTACCTTGAAATAAATTAATAAAATGCGAGGAATGTAGTAGCACAACGAAAAGTAGGTTAGAATTGGGGTAAATACTATTGTTTTCGCAAGCATTCACGAAGCTATGCTATCAATAGTTTCTTAATCAAAATATCTTGGATTAAAAAAAAACATTTTTATTCAAACAACATAGGTACCTACCTACATACGTGTTACAAAAAGACAAAAGAAAAAAAAAAAAAATTTAGAATATTGAAGTTGCACTGTTCCAGGCGTGGCTCCGCTACGGCCCGGCTACGGCGCCTACTACGACATTTACTCAAAAATGGAGGAAATACTGCGGGAAACTATTCTATTCGGCACTTTAAGAATAACTCCAATAACAAACTTTAATCAGTAAAAATATAACAATTATCAGTTATTACAGTGGAACTGGCGTCCTAGCTAGGGTACAGAACAATTTGAGTAGCAATTTTTTATTTTTGCGAATAGGTCGAGAAGACACTGAGGTAAACCCTATTCTTTGGTCAAGTACTCGAACCTGAATTCTGCAGGAGACGTTTGTGTTGAGTTGAGGCATTTACGGCCCTATGACAGAAACAGCTAAACAGACCCGAAACAACGATTTTACAATGTGTGTTCAGTGTGAGAATCGAACCTACCACACGTAGCGCAGATCCTTCTATTACTGCACTAATCGTGAATGCCTGCAATTCATGTTAGTATTTAAATTTCGGTATCCCATCCACTTCTAACAATGATTGGTAACGTAAAAAAAACTTAGAGGCTAACACAGCTGTTTTTATTAATCACTTCATTTAAATCTCAAAGTAACAACAGTGACTGAACAGATGAGAGGAAATAGTAGTCATGGTCTGGTCTGTGGGCTCCCAACCAATGGAAAAAGCCGGTTTGAGGAAAAAAGTCTCCACCGTTAACCACATTCACTCTGTCAAACTAATACTGCAGAAGAAACTACTCGAAATATAAAAAAACATACACGCCATTGTAGTCGTCTTACAAAGGCGGCCTATTTAATGTTCCTGACATAAACTAGCTGTAGACGTGATTTTTTGTAATAATTCATTAAGATAATAGGTGGGTACAATAAAAATAAAGAGTGAATTAGTGTTATTAAACACAAAACCATTTCCAACATACTTTGTTTTTTTGTCTGTTTATTCGCGCATCACTTAAAATGTGCGAAACCAATGTTAGACAATCCATGATATAGAAAAACAAAACTGCTAACAAACTCCTAAAGAGATAGAATTAATGTGGATGCAAAAGCAATAGAATTAATAGATATTAAATACAATTATCTAGGATAAATAACGTCATCTAAAGACCAATCAAACTAACCAGTCCAACCAATCAAGAAATCAACCAAAGAATAGCCTGTGTGACTGGCAAAAATATTGGTCGTTAAAAAAATCATGAAAGTTAGCGAGCTGGGAATTATATATTACTAAAAGAAAAATGTCTTCAACGCCTGCATATTGTCCTGCATTACTTTATTAGTCCTGCATGCGAAACATAAGCACTAGACAAACAACACAAAAATAGTCTACAGGATTTATGTAAAGCGGAGAAAAGTCACTTACTTATATCTTGACCAAACTCGATCAACAAAAGTGGAAATGGACCGGCCATATGTTGAAAATTCAATTAATGTAGAGAATCTATCTGCCTAGCCTTTTCCCAACTATATTGGGGTCGGCTTCCAGTCAAACCGGATTCAGCTGAATACCAGTATTTTACGTGGAGCGGCTGCCTACCAAACCTCCACAACCCATTAACTATTAATAGGTAACACGGTATTTCTTGGCAAGACTGGAGTCAGATTTACTGGCTTCTGACAATCCGTAACAACTGCCAAAGATCTACAAATGACAGCCGGGACCAACGGCTTAACGTGCTTACCGAGGCACGGAGGAAACTCGATATGTAAAGATGGTCACCCATCCACAGACCAACCTTGGCAAGCGTTGCTTAACCTTGAAGATAGACCCGTGCGGTTGTTGGTATTTAGCCACGAGCTCCTCCTAATTAATGTAGAGAAATAGAGTAAAATAATATCAGATTGTTACTACTCAAGAAACAGTAAGAGGAGCAGGGGACAACCAGTCAGGAGATAGAAGGATGAGCCAAAGCTTACAGTGGGCCCTCATTAGAGGAGAGTGGCTCTTGACAGAACTCAGTGGAAAGAGCTAGAGCAGGCCATGAATTGAGAGACTTGTTCTAACAATGCATCACTGATCACAGAACCAAAAGGATTCCAGGAAACAATTCAGGATAACAAGGGCATTATACCTAATATTATGAAATCAGAGAAAATTCAAACGTAGGAAACAAATAAACAATCCTATGAACAGATCGTAGGGTTTGATTTATTCCTGAAGAAGACATACGTACTATAATCATATTTTTTGTCCCTAGGTTACTGGAGGAGAGAGGAGGTTTGTGGAGGTAGGAAAGGTAGTCTCTTCATGTAAAATACTGGTGCATCCGATTAGACTCAAGGCTGACCGCATCGTGGGAAATGGCTAAGCAGATAGGTTTTGAATTAGGTATGCAAGTAAGATTTGATGAGAAATCAATTCACATAAAAGTGAATCTTCTAAACATGTGAGTTTTTAGGAATGTGTTGATGGCGAAATCCGAAACTATGAGGCATATCGAAAAACACTGAAAGGAGTTTCGAGCTCGATATTGTTGAAACGAACGAACGAACTGCATCATTGGTTTTTGAAAATTCTCGGATCCGATGTTAGTGAAAACTTAAACCGCATCGTACATTTTTGAAAAAATATTAGGTGTTTTTTTTTTTTAATTAATAAAGAATTTTGTTAAAAAATGAGAACTTTTCATAAATTTGCCATGTGTTTGCACTTCCCAGAATTTGATCCTTAGTATGGACACTTTCGGATGGTGGAAAGGTTTCGAATTCGATTTCTTCTTTGGACTACCGATTTTTCAAAAATCCAATGATACTGTTTTAGTTAACATCAAACTGTATCGTGTGTCACATCACATGAAAGGACATACTATGAGGGCTTTAATTCTATTTTTTTTCATAATTTTAAATCAAACAGTTTAAAAGTTATTCAAAAAATTAGATCAAAGTGACCATTCCCCCTTATCTCCCAAACTACAGAGCCTAAAATTTTGAAAAAAAAATATAATATATAATTGTAATAATTATTTTATACCTATAATTGTTACCAATAATTGTTTTATACCTTAAATTTACAGTAAATCCTATAAGAAGTATGTAGTGGTAAAATCACATGTTAAAAAACGCAAGTCCGACTCGCACTTGGCCAGTTTTTTGTGTGCAAAACAACATTTGCTAGGTCAGTCAGTTTTTATACTTATGTGTATGTTAGAGATACTTACGTTCGATTTTTAATAAAGTTGATGCACTTTTTTTAAACTCGCAGTTTTACTTCCACAACAAAGAAACTCAGAGTAGTATATTCCAACTAGTAGAATTAGCTTTAAATATTATGTCTATGGGGAACTTAGTTCAAGATATCCTTAACACTCACACTTTTTAAATAAACAATTTTTAGTGGGTTATTTGTAAAAAAAAATTAAACCACAAGCTTTAAAATCCCATCTACGGCTGGGACATTACATTTAATTGTATTAGGCCTACTTCAGTAATAATAATTAGGTAAGATTTTGCACGCCGTATCTTAAATATCAATAAATCACGGCCGGGGCGGTGGAGCGTTGAGACCGCACTGTCACACGGCGGTATTGATAGTAAGTTCTACACTACGCTACTCGATGAGGTACTAGTACATAATATATACTCGTGCGCACCTTCTTATCTATCACTCGTGGATGCCTGTAACTGTATGCCACTCGCTAAAATCGTATTATCATCATTACAATGACGTGCCTGAAAAAACACGTCACACTATCATTCGCGTTTAGGTATGGCAGATTTTCACGATTACGTATTTAGGTACCCTGGCCAATAAACAAAACCGTTAACCAATTTTTTTCAGCGGCTTAAAAATGATAAAAATAAAGCACAATTTTTACATTCTAGTTATCGATCTAATACGTAGGTCTCACTAAAAAAAAAATCTTAGCTGGAGCTTGGAGAGGTACTTAATAGAAGACACATACGGAACCTTTTCGGCTCTGTTTAAATACTGATGGAAAACTCATTTATTAGCTTTTCTTGTCAGGTAAATTACTTAAATCGTTGTATAAATAAAGTATGTAGTTTTTGTCAGCTAGCAAGCAGATAAGTAAATACCTACTTACCATTACACAATTTTGGGCAATAGATTTTAAGGATAAAAAAGTATCAATAAATTTATATAGATGATGTTCCTGCTCTACTACTATCGGTCTCGTAAACTTGTTCCTGATAGATTTACTGGAGATGGCAGGACATTACGTTGACTGAAAAAATACGTATTTTTCTTGCGATTTTGTATTTGTACTGGGATAAATAGGCTAAATAACAAAAAGCTATTGATCATTATACAAAATTCAGTATATAAAGTCATACAATATTTAAATTGATGTTCTGAAGTCTTCCTGTCCATTGGAGCAGATCAAAATCAAGCATTGCATCCCTGGACACTGCGGTGCCGCTGCTCTGCATCGGGTCACCTCACTACTATAGCTGGGTAAGTGGGTAGTGGGTGGGCTTCTTCGTGTTGCTGGCACGACAGTTGAGTGGCCCAAAACGTTGCCACGTCCACGGCATCGTTGCTGGCAGCGCATACTTTAGTTGGACCACAAAGGATAGGATAGAGTTTGGCGTAACACCATCCTACTTGCGTTCTGTGGCGGTTCAGGGACTTCCAAGCGAACCCCTCGGTAGGCGACTACTGAACAGGCAACCGAAAAAAGAACATTCGCCGTAACTCGCCTCTCACTGACTGGACGGCGAGTGACCAAAAACACTGACTGTGGAACATAAATAACGTCGGTAACACTTCTTCAGTCTATTGATGGGCATGACGTCACTCAGTGCACGATTATAATGACGATGACGTGCCGATTTACGTATAGGTACTTATTTCATGCGGAAGAAGTCGCTAGTCATCATCATAATAAAGACTTAAATAAGTCAAAAGGTAGTTCATATAAATCAGTGTTATTTATCAATGTTTTTCTAACAGCTACATTAAATGACAGATGAATAGTTTTTGCCGATTTGCTTTTATTTATATGACGTGCGAATACTGTTCTTCTTATATCAGGACCTTATATTGTTTAATGATAATTATTATCAAACTGCCCACGTTTAATCTTTGTAAATCACATTTTTGCCTCCGTATAATTGTTATCGACCTCGAAGTGGTTTTTCCGTGGCTTTATGAAATAATAAATCCAAAGAAAATAGGATCTTGAAAGGCACATGCTTTATTCACATTGGAGTCATAATCAAGCGACAGTTTATGCCTCGTGGGGCGCAGCAGTGTGCTTGGGGCTGCTGCCAACTACCTTCTTTAAACTCATTTTTTTTTAATATGTACAAAACGAGGAAACTCTTGGCCCAAATCTCACCATCGATCCACAGAGCGTCCCACACTACTTTCGCGGTCCATACCATACGCGGTCTCCACTCTAACACATGTCAGCTCCATCGACCGTCTGTCCGTCTACAGACATGGTCGGCCCACTTGCTCTTCTGCATGCTGATACTACGCCTATTGTCCCCAAGAAACCCGATCATGGGATTTTAATTTTTTTAAACTGGCCAAGTGCGAGTCACGTGAAAAGAGTTCGGAACCAATTTCATTTTTTTAACATGTTATTTTAACACCACAGACTTCTTACAGGTGTTCCTGTGATCTTTAGGTATAGGACTATTATCTGCATTTTTCAAAAAATTAGGCTTAGTAGTATCTGAGATAAGGGGGTAATGGTAATATTTGGTCTAATTTCTTGAATAACTTCAAATAACGTCAAAACAGTTTATTTAAAAAATTCAAAATAAAAATCTACCTAATTAAAACCCCCACAGTAAGCCCTTTCATTTGATATGTAGGCACTTAAAACGATACAGTTTGAATTTTTTTTAATATTTTAGTTGGACCCCAAAAGTGGCACACACACACACTAAAAAAAAAATTACGTAATGCGTCCATGTTTGGGTCACAGAAGTCCATATGTATACCAAATTTCAACAGAATCGGTACAGTAGATCCGGAGTAAACTGGCTGTGACAGACTGACAGATGTTTCGGAACCCTTAAAAAAGAAAGTCAAACTATCTCCGAGTTCGCTACATAGGCTTTTTTTCATCCCTAAAAAATGCACGATTTTGGTGGGATATGCCACGGGAGCGAAACCGCTGCTAAATGCTAGTTATGCCAGTCTCATAATGCGGACAGATAGGTACCTACCTACTCGTCGGTTAAATTATGGTGTAAATTATTGTGAATACCTACAGATGTATTTACTAATCAGATAGAACGTTATCTTCCACACATATCACACTGTTATACCTACTTAAAATCTGCAATTGCATGGTATTGCGCAATCGTAGTTTATATGTTTTATTCCGCTTGCCGTGGGCTCCGTAGCTACCGCATGGGCATGGGGTGCAATTTCCCGGCTCCATCGATTGGTCATTACTAATTTCCACATATCTATTAGTTAAATTGTGTGGATTAGCACAACAAAAGCAAGGCCAAGCAGTGGACAAAATCAGGCAGTGGATGATAATTATAATTTTAAGTATATGCGAAAGATGTTCCTTACGCCTTCCATAATACATGGTTGATAATTTTTATTTTGATTCAATACGACTTTATCTTAAGTAGTAATTTCCACATACGGGTTACATAATCTACTTACGGAATCCTAAATTGTACTTATGTATGATCGGAGAACGACCTTGGTGTCATAAATAAACATAAAGTACGTCTAAATGTGAATGATTATAATTATCTGTCTAATTATTTCACAAATCACACCGTCATTTATATTGAGTACAAGACTACCTTTTTTTTAAGGATGGGAAATCATCAAATGACTCCTCCCGCTTTGGGTGAAGCAGAAGGGAGTGTCAGACTCTTACTGACTAAAACCCTGTGTGTTCCTCCTAATGCCCTTTGCGTTCCTGGTGGTGTCCAGTGACGGTGGACTCTTTCGAACAAATTCCGCAACCCTGGCAGGCACTGGCTCTAACAGACGGGGGTCTTCTATGTTGACAGCTCTTTGAGGCGCGCGTGGGACAAAGCGCACCGTCGACCCGGGCCTGGTTCTGATCGGACGGCGAGCCACCCAATGCTCGCCGTCCGCAGACCCGCGCCTACGGTGACCGGGAATCTCCCTGTGATTCCCGACGCCCGGGGTGTCTTCTTCTGTTGCGGGCCGGGGCGTGAGATTTCCCTCACTCTCAAGCGTTCGGCCTCCTCCTTCGCTAGCATTATTAAGGAGGTAACCGCATCCCATGCCTCCTCGCTCCGGACCATGGATATGAAATAGGGCCGGACGCGAGAGGTCGCCGCCGCCGATCGCTTCGACGAGGACGCGGCGGTGCTCCACCCGAGCAGGTGGAGCATACGGTGGAGGTCTACACCTCCACCGTATGCTCCTCCTCCTGTGTGTCCTCCGGACGATCCTCACAGTGATGACACCTGGGCGTATCCGTACTCTCATAGTACGATGGAACGGCATCCGACACGACCGGGGAGATATTAGGCGCAGGAACACCACCAACTTCCAAACTTCGAGCTGTTTCTGTGAAATTCGTAATGTAAAAACCCAATAACACTTTTATCCCAAATGAAGATGTGGATAGCTGTGGATGCTATCTATGGCCATGGAGCGTAGCTACCGCCGTATTAAAGAGACCCCTAGACTGTAAGGACCCCGACGACGGATGAACTCAAAGCTAGTCCAGTAATCTTATCGCCTGAAAGTACGGGGTAGTTCTGATTTTTCGCAAACTTGTTTATGATGTTGGCCCGATGAAGAATCCCAGTTCTCAAGAGCCGAACGCAACTTTGACAAAAATCGAAAAAACCGCAAAAAGAACGTTTTTTTTTTCAGATTTAGCGATTATTTGGTACTCTAAAGGACTTGTTTATATAGTAGTACCTTCTCAGCATATCTACGGACACAATACTTTCCTAGATAAAGCTTTCTAAATATTTTTTCGAACTTACAATTTTTATTTTAGAAATAAATAAAAGTATATAGAATATAGAAATAAATTTTAGAAATCACTGGAAGCGGCATATTGTTCTAAAAATGGGGAAGAGACAAAGCATCAAATGTCCAGCATCGCCTCTTCAAAATCCTTATTTAAACCAGGCATGGACGAAGAGGAAACTCTTCGTGCCTTTAGTGCCGAGAATGCCTTTAGTGGTTGTGACTCGACATCTTGCTTCTTTGGCTTAAGGAAGATGCAAATGATGTCCATGGTAAAAAACCCGTACGTTTAAAAGTATTTTATTCGACCATGGACATTGGAACTACGACCCACGACCCCTTCGAGTTGCGAAGTGCTAAAATATTGCGAAGTTCGAAAAAATTATAAACTTAGATAGTCTTTATCCCGAAAAAAACAGAGAAAATTTTGGTCTCAAATTGTAGCAAAATCAGTCTACTTTAGTGTGCGTTCGCCCAGCGGAATGTTGTTGAATTAAAAGATTTTAATTATGCAGATATTTAGTGTATGACGTCGTATAATTGTGTATGGTATAAAAAAATTTGTGCACGCAGCCATTGTGGAGAAATTCACCAAAAACTGATTCCGCTGGGCGAACGTTGTCCTGGCGGAACTTTTTTTAATCCATAGATTTTAGAAGAAAAGAGATGTGTCCAAAAATTAGTGTGTATTTGTGTGTAATTGTGTATGTATGAATAAAATTAGTGCATGCATAAACTTCGGAGAAATTCAAGTTTCCGCTACGCGAACGTTTGGCCATTACCTAGTTTTCATATAAAGCGCTTACATAGAGAGCTGTAGATTTTTACATAAGTTGTTTTGAATTTGTTTATATTTGTTTAAAAAACAGGTTTAGAAAAAATCGTAGGGCTTAAAAGATAAAAATATAAACGTAAAATACGCTTATTAGGTCTTAGTTCTTAAAGTATGCACTTTGGGGTCTAGATTTTCACGTTTATACAAACCTTGTAAGTGTCTGCAACATGTTGCCAAGTATCAATGATGTTCCGTTAGTAATTAAAGAGTTATAGGACAATTTACCATGAATTGATCACTGTTTACAAAGCAGTCAAATATCACGCCGTTCTAAACGAATTGCATGGTAAAATGTATGCCAATAATTAGTGTATTCATTCAACTATTCACATGCAAAATTTCATGTCATTAAATTCAGTAATTAAAGAAAAACAATTATAATACTGACGAAGCATCGAAAACCTACATAACCCGACCAAGTTCGAATAGCTACAAAAAAGCGGCCGTGCAATATATTTAGGTAACATCCCAAAATTTACAGTATAATATCGGTATTGAATTGGTATAGGTGATAACACAATTGTTGTTTCGATATAATAATGTCATTTATTTTTGTACACCTACTTTTTAAATGTATTTGACTATGACAGAAAGTAGGTACTATTTACGTAGGTACTTTATTTAAGTATGCTTTTGAGACTTTAGATATAATCTAGATATACCTATTATTTAAGACAAATAAAATTCATACAGCTAATTTCTATTGAAGATTTCACGGATCAGGATTCTAACTATAGACCCCTTAGAGAAATTAAATAATTACCACATGTAAGTACCTACTACTGTTTAGGTAAATATTTATCATATTGTAGCTTATTACACTATTTAACCAATGGACTAGGCATGCACGAGCGTTCCCCTTTGCAACTTTAGTGGATCAAACAATCTAATAAGTTAAAAAAAACTACTTCTTGAATCGATTTTTTAATTGATGTATACCGTTGTACTGGTAGTGACTTATGTATGTTGAGGTTATTTACTGTATTTGCTACTCATTTAAGAATATTTTCTTGAAAATACCTTTTTTATACCAATCTTTTAGTTTATAAGCACTTTTTTAATGTTGATCTAATCTAAACAACTGTTAGTCTAGTTATGTGATGTGATTTAATTTTTATTGAAGCTCGAAATATTACACTTACCCTTATATTCATAATCGTTTATTAAACCTATTTTAGTTAAAACACATTTAAGTCTATTGCTGTCGTTGCAAGCGTTTGTTAACGTTATCATAATTACCTACTTACATAATTAAGTATTATATGTAATTAAAAATATTTTTGTACTCGAATATTTAAATAGAGAAGTACTTGTTAATTGAAGATTTATTTTTATCGTAGATAGTGGCGTTATTATTAAAAAAATAATTTTCATTCAAGAAATGCAATTGTTTTATTTTTTCATTCAAGAAATGCAATTGTTTTATTTTTTCCTAACGCTTGTGTACGTAACTGTACCATATTAATAAATACTATATTGCAAGGTTAAGAACGTTTCTAAGATATATGGCACGGCCGCTTTTTTGTAGCCATCCGAACTTGGTCGGGTTATGTAGGTTTTCGATGCTTCGTCAGTATTATAATTGTTTTTCTTTAATTACTGAATTTAATGACATGAAATTTTGCATGTGAATAGTTGAATGAATACACTAATTATTGGCATACATTTTACCATAAATAAATATAAATAAATAATAAATAAAATTTATTTGTGCCAAGAAACTTACAGATAAGAAGTACCTACAAGTATAGAACTTATAGTAAAAATTTCAAATTACATAAATAAATGGACTGTTTGGTAGAAGAGGACTAGTCAGGTGTTACATGACCAAAGATCTGTAGGCAAAATGATGAACCCTGCCTCTTAAACTAGGGAAGCCCTGTATCTTAAGAGACAGTGAGCAGCTATTATTACAAAATAAAGCTAGTGAAGTGTGTCGGTCTACCATCGAATATAAGAAAGAGAAAATAAATGTATATTATAAACTAACCCTTTGTATAGGACCAGAAAGAAGAAAAGGTGGAGCAACGAAAATGTGTGAGTTTGTGTGTGTGTGTGTGTGTGTGTGTGTGTGTGTGTGTGTGTGTGCGTGTGTTTGAAGTGTGGGTGAGATTTTGAGTGTGCAGTGAATAAGAAGTTATTAAGCAATGAATTTAAGCAATGCTTCGGTTTGTGAATAATCCTGTTGCATTAGCCATTTTGTTACTTTAGTTTTAGCTGTGTGTTTATTGAGGTCGCGAATGGTAATGACTTGGTGGGTTTTTTTGTAAAGGTGAGCGCTGAGGGTATTGAATTGATGAACGAGGTTTTCTGCTGTGTGCCTGGAGGGACATTGGTACGTTTTCCTGGATCGGAAGGGGGGACGAAAGCGTGTCTTCTGAGCACTGAGCGAAGTACATAGAGCTGACGGACTGAGAGAACCTTAAATTCCGCGTACAGTTGGGCAGTAGGGTAGCGGTAAGGCTTATGCAGCATTACCTTTAAAATAGCTCTCTGTGCTCGCTCCACCCTGATAAGACTGGCCTTTGCTGCGCCACCCCATACAGGGATACAATACCCTATCACTGATTGACACAGAGCGTAAAAGACCATTTTCAGAGTATCGACGTCGGCCGAGTCTCTAAGCGACTTAAAGACGTGTATAAGTCTCATAATCCGGGAGGTCACGGCATCAGCCTGCAGATTCCATCGTAACCCTGCATCTATTTGTACACCAAGATATTTGACACTCGCAGCTCTTGAAATTGTTGGACACTGACACGGAGATGCAAGTTGTGAACAGGTATGAGCTATTAACGAGAAGGCTTGGTGAGGTGCAGTGTTATGGCGAATGGAGAATGGTATAAAAGAAGTTTTGTCCAAGTTGAGGGTTAACAAATTAAGATGAAGCCATTTTGTGACCTTCGCAAGTGCAACCTCTGCGCTATTCCTAACACTGTCCCACGTTAACCCATCGACTATAATCGCGGTATCGTCGGCATACGCAAAGATCTTGGCGTTAGGGAGGGGCATCCTGCACATGTCATTTACGTAGATTTGGAATAAAATGGGACCCAGGATGCTTCCCTGAGGGACACCATGCGAGACCAATTCCTCATCACTAAGAAAATGATCAATTTTAGTCATTTGGGTACGACTCGATAGGTAGTCTTCAAAGATTTTTAGGGCTATACCTCTTACGCCGAGCGATTCCAATTTGTCAATGAGCATGGGAACAGAAACTGTGTCAAATGCTTTTGAAAGGTCAAGGAATATTCCTAGACATTTCATCTTACTGTCAAGATTTTTAGTAACCACTTGTGTCAAGTCGAGCACTGCATCTTCGGTAGAAACACCAGTGCGAAAACCATACTGGTTATCGGAGATTATTTTATACTTCTCCAAGAAACTTTTCAGACGGCTGGCAAGTATTCTTTCAAGTACCTTGGAGAGGGCTGTCAGAATCGAGATGGGTCTGTAGTTGTTAACACAGCTTCTGTTCCCCACTTTGTGGATTGGATGTATTATTGCTCTTTTAAGTGCCACAGGAAAAACACCCTTATGAAGACACGCATTGAAGATAAACGTTAAAGGCTGAATTAGTGTTTGACGGCATAGTTTTAATAGGAGGGGTGAAATACCATCCCAACCTATGGCGCAGTCGTTGCGTAATTGTAAAATAAGAGATTCGACTTCAGTTTCGTCTACCTCCAGTAGCGCTAAAGAGTTGGCAGGGGCTAGCGGCGGAATGTCACTCGTGTTTGGAACCTGACTGTTTGACACATTTGAGATATGACCATGTGAGGTAATGCTAGCTGCCAAACTCTTCCCCACGTTGGTGAAGAATTTGCACACTTCATTAATGGAGGATTTGGGATCATCTGATAATTGCAAGAGTTCAACTGGGCTAGTTTTTAATTTACTTGTGTTACTTATTTTTTTTATTGTTTTCCAAAGGGCTTTAGTGTTATTTTTTGCTTTATCAAGTTCATTTTTTTCGTATGCAGTCTTTAATTTATGTAGTAGTTCATTGCAAAAATTACGATAACGCTTATACGTGGTTTTGAGTATCAGATTCTCAGGATCCTTGTTTGATTTAGCGTGCAACTTGTCCCGATTTAAGATACACCTCAAAAGGCCAGGGGTAATCCAGGCCTTTATAGTTCTTTTTTTCCTTGGGATTCTCGTTTTAATTGTGTGTTTACTAATAATAGACGTTAATATTGAAATGAAAGCGTTCATGGATGTGTTTGGATCATCAGATTTATAGAGGAAGGAAAAATCAATTTTTTCTAGTTCTGACTTAACTTCATAGTAATTTATGGAAGTAGAGAAGTGACCTGTTGTGCGTTTAGGAATAGTGCTCGCGATACTAAGTAGAATTGGTTTATGATCCGTAATATGAGAGTCTAAAACTAAAGTGGTGGCGGGTAGGTTAGTTTTTACGAAAGCATGGTCTATGCAATTATCGAGCCTGGTAGGAAGCAAGTGTGTGGGGAGGAGTCCATGCGATATATTGAGCAAAAGATAGTCAACGCTTCGGTCACTTCTACTATTCGGCTTTATGTCAATATTTAAGTCACCAACGAGGGCTATGTTCTGCCATGAGGAAAGTTTACCGTACACATTGTTTAAACTTTCTACAAAATTATCAAAACTTTCCCTAGAATTGTGTGATGGAGAACGATATACCGCAACAATGGCTATTTTTTTGTCCATTTCACAAACGAGACAATTGCCACCCATAAAGTTAGGTTCCCAAACTGAGACGAGCAGGTCCTGCTTCGTGTAGATAACAATGCCGTCATTCTGATTGGAGTTTACTGCTGTTAAATGCGATTGAAAACCTTGCAGAACAGGCAGATTACTAACCTTACTGAGCCAACATTCAGTCAAAATAATGACATCAAAAGATGTTTTTGTTAATTGAAGCAGCACCTGCAGCTGATCAAAGTTCTTGTTAATACTGCGAATATTTAAGTGTAGAAATGTGATGTTACTATCAGAATTGATAACAAATTTTGGACAGGCTTCCGGGCTACAGGTGAAGGAGCTGCCTACGCTTAAAGAATCTTATTCGCTGTTAATATTATTTATATTAGCCATTTGAGAAGACTGCAATAACAAAACGTGATCTAGTTGCGCGACATATAACTGGGGCTATTAATTTATCAGAACGGAAGATACATTGCTTATTTAGATTTAATAATAGTGTAGTGTGGTTGTGGAAGTATGAGTTACGAACGAAGTAATCATGTTTAGTGTATGACAGTGTGTTATGGTAAAGTATATTAGGTTGCTTATAACTAAAAACATGTTTATAACAATAATTTAACAATTCTACTAGTCACATACTTAGGCTTTTAGCATTAAGACACTTATCAGTCTGTACCAATATTTGTTTTTCACCTTCTAGTTTTCTTAGGAAGATATTGCCATTGGATATCCAGCAGAACTTGAAATTGTTGTCTTTGGCAAACTGTCGTGCCAAGTAAAAGAGCTTTTTCATACTGGATGGAAGTTGCTCGGCGACGTACACTGGCTGGCGTGCTCCTGGGATGCCGATCAATTCGGTATTAAGTTTTTTTTCCTTTCCCTTGTCTTTGTTGTGTGCACGGACAGCTGATAGCAGAGTCTCTTTTTTAAGGACTGTAGAAAATTCCGCTATAATTGGTCGAGGGGTGGCGGGGGTAGTGGATGCCTTCCCAGGTATACGGTATATATCCCTTACCTCAACATCTGTTATTTTTACTCCTACGGTTTCAGCGAGGTTGCAGACTGTTTTAACAAGATTGGCCCTGGACTCAGAGTCGGATTGTGGAATATTTCGGATCTCGATGCCAGATGACCTAGACTTTTGCTGCATATCCTGAATTTTTCTTTCCAAATTTTCGATATGCTGTTTTTGTTCTTGGTGGACTTTCTTAAGATCAGCAATTTCCTTCTTGAAATCTTCGAATTGATTATTAAAGAAAGAGATTGACTTGACAATATCTTCATTGGAATTGCGAATTTCTGCGTTTGAGGCCTGAATCTGAGTATTTTGACATTTTATTTCAGCAATTTCAGACGTAAGTTTAGTCATAGCCACCGCCTGATCCGCTATCAAATTAGAGATCCAAGTATTCTGTTCTTCCCTCCATGCTTGAAGCGTATCCTGAAGTTCTCGCGAGCATGGAAGCTCTACACTTTGTGGCGAATTATCGTTGGCGTGACGAGGTCGTTTAAATCTATTTGTGTTTACATTTTCACTCCTGAGGATTGCTGAGTTTATATCAGGTTCTGATTGGGTTTGGATCGGAGTTGGAGTCGGTTTCCGATTAATGGGAGTTTTAGGTGGAGTTCGTTGTACTCCGGACATGTTAATTCGAGTTAAGAAATAACGAAAAACCCCAAAAACTCAATCACGAACAAATAGATCCAATGCGATGGTAGGTACTATTTTGTTATATTGAGCAAGCTCGTAGCCGATGCGAAGTTCGTAGGCAATGCAACGCTCGTAGCCGATAGCTCGTAGCAACCGTCGGCGTAGCAGCGTAGCGGTGACGTCAGCCACACGTAGCAGATCGATGTTTTGGGACAGCCGGCAATCGCTTCGGTGGCGCGTAGGCAACACGCTCGGGCCTCGGAATCACAGGACACCGGTTCGAATTCAACGAATCACGGCACACCTTAGTACTGGTTTTAGCGTCGCACTATCAAAACTATTTGTGTCTTCTTCTAAGACCGCCTAGTGGGCGTCAGTCACAGGTAAGAGTTCGGTAAGTGAAACAAGGAATTCAAATTTCACCAAATTGACCAATCACAAAAAATTTAGCAAAAAAGCAGCGAGACCGACCGACACACGTCCACTCCGTTAAGCGCTCGTGAGCGGAACTGAAAAAACCATGCAATTCGTTTAGAACGGCGTGATATTTGACTGCTTTGTAAACAGTGATCAATTCATGGTAAATTGTCCTATAACTCTTTAATTACTAACGGAACATCATTGATACTTGGCAACATGTTGCAGACACTTACAAGGTTTGTATAAACGTGAAAATCTAGACCCCAAAGTGCATACTTTAAGAACTAAGACCTAATAAGCGTATTTTACGTTTATATTTTTATCTTTTAAGCCCTACGATTTTTTCTAAACCTGTTTTTTAAACAAATATAAACAAATTCAAAACAACTTATGTAAAAATCTACAGCTCTCTATGTAAGCGCTTTATATGAAAACTAGGTAATGGCCAAACGTTCGCGTAGCGGAAACTTGAATTTCTCCGAAGTTTATGCATGCACTAATTTTATTCATACATACACAATTACACACAAATACACACTAATTTTTGGACACATCTCTTTTCTTCTAAAATCTATGGATTAAAAAAAGTTCCGCCAGGACAACGTTCGCCCAGCGGAATCAGTTTTTGGTGAATTTCTCCACAATGGCTGCGTGCACAAATTTTTTTATACCATACACAATTATACGACGTCATACACTAAATATCTGCATAATTAAAATCTTTTAATTCAACAACATTCCGCTGGGCGAACGCACACTCTACTTTAAATCAAGTCTGAAAAGTACTATTAATAACTAGTCTTTTGGGGTTTTATGATCGCCAAAGGCCTCAAAGGAAGTGGACCTGGCGAAGCCCCGATAACGTGACAAAGAACGAGATCGACTTCGTTATGTCTTCGTTATACCGGTGTTAGAGTGATCACCGACTGGTTAGAGGCACTCTGAGTATTAAAGTTCCCAGGTCGAAGCTGGATGCAAAAGCTTCTAGTTGGAACTACAGAACCGATTTGCCATGTTGGAAGCCACTGAGGACCTAAGCGAAGGCCTGCTACGTGGCATCCGCGAAGTGGCAAAAAAAGCACTTTCGACCAAAGAGTTATGGACGTAAGTCAGTACTCACCAGCGAGACTCTGGAATCTATGAGAAAACTACGAAAACTCTTGAATGCCACATCGTCTGAGTGTCAGGTTAAGTCCCTGACGCTCAGACGGTGTGGCATTCAAGAGTTAAGAAGCTAATCAGACGCGACGCTCGCAGCGCAAGCACCCGAGTCATTGAGCAAGCCATAGCGCGGAACAAAGACTCGAAGGTGTTTGCGAAGCCACATACTTCCCGTTGTCTCCTGACGAAACTCAGAACGTCACTGGACACCACCATAGAAATTACACCAATTTAGTGTTCCACTTCATTTCAGCGAGATATTCGCTGAAATCGAAAATTTCTATGGAGACTTATATTCTCAAAAAAACATGCCACATGCCTATCTCAGGCCCACGCCACGGCGCGGATGATCCACGAGCCAGACTTGCAAGCCATCTCACAGATGAGCTTCCCGTCATTGGCATGGGTGAGATTAGAGTAGCTCTTGGACAACTTCATACCAACAAAGCTCCGGGTGATGACGGAATAACCACAGAGCATGAGAATTCGATTGGGCTGGGCGGCATTCGGGATACTGCGTGATATCTTTAAATCGTCGATCCCACCTTAAGGCCAGGGTCAATAACCAGTGCGTCCTACCTGTGATGACTTACGGAGCCGAAACGTCAACGCTCACCGTAGGCCTGGTCCACAAATTCAAGCTTGCTCAGCGTGCAATGCTCGGGGTTTCTTTGGTGGTTAGAATTCGCGACTAAGTCATTCGCCAGAGAACTAAAGACACTGATATTGCACGTAGATTCAGCATGCTGAAGTGGAAGTGGGCCGGCCATGTCTGTAGACGGACAGACGGACGATGGAGCAGAAATGCCTAAAAGCGGAGACCGCGTGTGGGCAAACGTAGTGTGGGATGCCCTGCGGCACGATTGACCGTTGATTTAAAGAAGGTGGCTGGCAGAGGATGGATGCGGACTGCTCGCTCGGGACGGTTGGTGCTCTTTGGTAGAGGCTTACGTTCAACAGTGAACGGCAATTGGCTGATATGATGATGATGATAAAAAACTGGTCCCCCCCAAAAATGTTTGATGCAGGATCCCTTTGAGACTAGCTACGCCACTGATGACCATATTTCCATGATAGCACAGTTTCACGATGATCTTATTTTTCGATAGACTCATAAAAGCTGCTCATAATTCGACATGTGGCGACGTGTCCTGTCTTGTCTGAATTTAATATGACGGCATGATTAAATTACATACATTGAAATAGCTAACTGATCAGGGAAGAACAAACTACGGCCTGCTGCCCCACTGGCCGGCTCAGGCACGAGAAGGGCTTCTTCGCATCGCGGCATCGGCCAGCTAATTAAAACACACAGACATGCAGTCAGTTCAAGTGTTTGACCAGAAAATCGCACAATGAATAAGGCAGTATCAAATCACGATAACAATAAAGCTTTATATATCGCATATACAAGTAGTTTTATGATTGAGTGACCTGGAAAATCTAACAAAACTAGATTTTTAATTTATTTAAAGAACAAACTATAAACACTTAAAATAGAAAACAAAACTCCTAACTACAATGTGGCGTCAAAAAATTCGTCCCCATCGCTATTTATTAATTCCCTTGCACGCTGAAAGTATTAACATTCCGATTTAGAGCGCTTACATCATAAAATTATTTAAACGGAGCACAGTCGCACAACTGTCGCTCCGTTGTACCATAAAGCACTCAATGTCAAGAGATCAAGAAGACTCGAGGTTGAAAAAGCTATTTGATTAATAATTATGTTACTTACGATACAAAATTAGATGTAAGATATATGCAAATCAATACTTTTATAGCAACCACACACGACAAAAAGATTCTAACAGTAATATGAGCCGATGTTATAAGGCTATTAGTATTCGATTAGCAACGTTTATGATTGAGTGACCTGGAAGATCTAACTTGACAAGATTTTTAATTTATTTAAAGAACAAACTATAAACACTTAAAATAGAAAACAAAACTAAAATATGGCGTCAAAAAATTCGTCCCCATCGCTATCGACTGGAAGTGAGCCCAAAAGACTGGCTTATCCTCTGTCCAAGGTAAAAGCCAGCCCTTGGGTCACGCGAAGCGTCAACTAACTAATTGAGTTAGTTGTTCGTAAAATAATAACATAATAATTAAGTATAGTTAAGTATTCCAGTGCGTTTTTTGTTCAACCTTTTTCGGCAATCTCGGAAATACATATATGAATGAGGTGTCATTCGATTCGCAAAAGCTTGTAGATAATTTTTGAAAAAAAAAAATTTTGAAAGAAAAAAACTTTTTACAAAAAAATACAACCGACTTCCAAAAAAAAACACTACAAAGTAAAAAATAACTTTAATATCGGAAGTCGGTGTCAAAATACGAAGAAACTAACAAAAACACCGACTTCCGAAATTAAAGTTATTTTTTACTTTGTAGTGTTTTTTTTTGGAAGTCGGTTGTATTTTTTTGTAAAAAGTTTTTTTCTTTTATCAGTAAATTGTTTACAATTCTTGCAGTTTTTCGAACGGTAAAGTTTTTTATTTTTCACTTTTTAGTGGTGCCTCACACCGAACAACACCACTGCAAAATCGCAGAAAAGCAAAATACGCAATTTCGATTATCAAAGAATCATCTAAATAGTCAAATTCCAGCTATTTCGATTTAAAATCCAAACTTCGTAACCGATTTTGATATGATTTAAATGGGACCAATCTGCAAGTATATTCCTTCAAATAAAACAAAAAAAATTCAAATCGGTTCATAATTGTTGGAGTTATGAGGTAACAAATATAAAAAAAAAACATACAACCGAATAACCTGATAACCTCCTCCTTTTTGGGAAGTCGGTTAAAAACAGGGTTTTGTTTTCAAATATCTTGAGACTCGAACATTTTCCTACGGTTTTTTCGACCCACGGCGTAAAATGTTTGTCCACCCCTGGCCCTGGTCTAGACGATCACCGTGCAATCTTCGTGAGTATATCTAATCTTCATCGTCTTTCGGCTTAAGGTCGTTATTGATAAGAGTTTTGATGATAGCAAAATAAAATTATCATTATTTCACGGAAACTTCATACATAGGTACACGGGTAGGTACTTTAGCTATCTGGGTACTAAGATTTTCTAGTTAATACATACAGATTTCGAAGCAAGTTAAAAGAATCGATATGTCGCAGGGATATGATAAAAACAGGGATTTGGCCAAATCCCTAAGGGATTTCATCAAATCACGGAGGATGTTAAAATAACAACACGATTTTACCATTTCCCTAAGCAAATCTGGTGATTTTACAAATCCCACTAAAGAAATCTAGTGATTTGAACAAATCCCAAAATTGGTTCAGTGAAATGTCAAAAATAACTTTTCTGTGGTATTTTCAAGGTTTTTTTGAAGATAACCTACATAATTATAATAATCAGGTGTAGTACGATGCAAAATTGATCTCAAAAATCACCACTAGAACATAATTATTTGAAAAAAATTAACAAAAATTTCTTAAAATTCTGAAAAATGTAACTATTTGTAATATTCATTTATTAAAACACGTAGCAGATTTGTGTAACGTGAATAACACAGAACATTATTTTTCTTACAGGCACATTTATTCGTTTTGCATCGTACTTTGGACTATTGGCAAGAACACTATTTGAATCCTCGACCTCAAAATAAAGATAATTTTCTTGCAATTTCACGCAAAAACAGCTTAGTGACAACGATGGAACTGAATCGGTTAATGTAACTGTAGATAATTAAAGAGCGTTTCTAAGAAGTCAATCTCATATGATGCCAACTGAAGTACCTACCGATTTGAAATAAATTATTTTTCGTATCTAATACAATCCCTGTAATAATATTTGCATCTAGTGGACCTCTGTCTACTTTTGGTACATCAATCAAAACGGTGGAACCAACTAATACATCCGTGAATTTTTTCGAACAAGTTTCTTTCATTTATTCAGCAGACAAACAAGCACGAGCGCGACGTAAACTAGAACTGGACATGTTTTATTATCATTTCACTGAATCATAAATTGATTTGTTCAAAACACTAGATTTGTTTAGGGAAATGATAAAATCGTGTTGTTATTTTAACGTCCTCCGTGATTTGATCAAATCCCTTAGGGAATTGACCAAATCCCTGTTTTTATCATATTCCTGCGACAGATATACAAAACACCGATCTCTGCGGTGATAGGAACGAGCGTGATATTTGATCTATACATATAATAAAACTGTAGAAAAGTGGTTTTTGTACATGAAAAAAAAAACAAAAAAAATAGCTAGGGTGTTAAAGAACAACCAATAGAACCCATTTCCAGCATTTTTAGAATTTGTGTCTGTTTGTCTGTTTATTTGTTCGGGCATCACGTAAAATCTGCGAAAGCAATGTAGATAACTTTTACACACAAGGATTGAGCGTAACTTGGATTAACATTTAGTTTTTGTTTCATTGCAATCGGTTCAGTCTATCAAAAGATATTTGAATTTAAAGTTTTCCAGAAGTAAAATTAGGGTTATGTGCACTTAGTCTCATTATTACTTCACGTTACTTTTATACATAACAATAAACTGTGCGTAAATTGTAGTAATATTAAGTTTTTTGTTTCATCGTAATCAGTTCATACCTTATAATAAAAAAAAATGTGAATTAATCAAATTATAATTATAATAGTCTTTCCGAAGTAAAATATTGGAATAGCGCCATCTATCAAACTTAGACTGTACTATACCTAGACATCAACTGCGTGCAGTATTCGATAGATGGCGTTGGCGTGTGACGTCAAATTGAAAGAATGACTATCGCCCGTGTCTGCTTTTTGATTAATTGATTTTTCATCTATACTAAATACTAATATTATTTCAGAAGAGTTTTTTTGGTCCAATTTGAATAATTCTTTCAGTGTTATATTGCCCATTTATCGAGGAAGGTTATAGTCTAAGTATATAATATATTATCACGCTAAGACAAACAGGAGCGGAGCAATAATGGAAAATGTGACGCAGACGACGTTGCGCGGGTCAGCTAGTAATTAATATGATTTGACTTTTCACAGAGAGCACACTGGGACAAAGTCATAATTGGCAGAGAATATAGTTTTTAAATGACATGGCCGGAGTTAAAATCGTTTTATTTATTTATTAAAAAGTGTGTTGTTTCAAATGGTCTCTCCCTATATAAATCAATCAAAATTGTCTATAGAGAATATTAATTTAATCGAAAGATTACTAAAAGATTACATAATTCAGTCAGATCATGAAACATAAAGTCAAATAACTTTAGAGACGTAATTTCCCCCCGGATTAAAGTTCATAAGATGGTACCTAGTTAATAAGATCCTGTAAGTATTAAGCAAAGTCAGCTGGTAAGATGCCGAGGGAAATCTCGTCAGCTGGTGCATTTAAATAGGCGATAGAAGCTCTTATGTACACGGTTCCGGGCATCAGCTGAGCCAGCTGACATGTTTATTTGCTCACAATAGTGTGTACTAGTTCTCATAAGAAGCTAATAACACCTTATTTTGATAGTTTACAAGAGAATTTTCAAGTAAGATTTTGAACTGTAAAATAATTACGTAACTTGAAAATGTGATTTTTTGGTTATGGAGGTATTGTTACAAAATTAGTGTCAAATGAAAGATATTACATAAAACCAATATCACAAAAATAATCAAGTCGATAGGACATCTAGTTTTCGAAATATAAGGAAAAAGGTAAAGTGAAAGTTAGTCACGTTGGCATTTTGTAAGTTTTTGTGATTTATACATTCTTCACAGTTATTGATTATATATTATTGTTTAATATTAAAGAATACATTCTTAGAAATTTAAATATGTATAAACTGTAAAGGCTTTTCACGGAAAAATCTATACATATATTAAAACTGTAGAAAAGTTTTGTACATGAAAAAAAAATCCAAAAAAAATAGCTAGGGTGTTAAAGAACCACCAATCAAACCCATTTCCAGCATTTTTCGATTTTTTGTCTGTTTATTTGTTCGGGCATCACGTCAAATGTGCGAAAGCAATGTAGATAACTTTTATACACACTTGAAGTAACATTTAGTTTTGTTTCATTGCAATCGGTTCAGTCTATCAAAAGATATTTGAATTTAAAGTTTTCCAGAAGTAAAATTAGGGTTATGTGCACTTGGTCTCATTACTTCACGTAACTTTTATAGTGCGTAAATTGTAGTAATATTAAGTTTTTTGTTTCATCATAATCGGTTCATACCTTATAATAAAAAAATGTAAATTAATCTATATCTATACTAATATTATAAAGCAGAAGAGTTTGTTTGTTTGTTTGTTTGTTTGGTTGAACGCGCTAATCTCAGGAACTCCTGGTACGATTTGAAAAATTATTTCAGTGTTAGATAGCCCATTTATCGAGGAAGGTTATAGGCTATATATCATCACGCTAAGACCAATAGGAGCGGAGCAGTAATGAAAAATGTTACGCAGACGACGTTGCACAGGTCAGCTAGTCTATACTATAATATTATAAAGCAGAAGAGTTTGTTTGTTTGGTTGAACGCGCTAATCTCAGGAACTACTGATCCGATTTGAAAAATTATTTCAGTAATAGATAGCCCATTTATTGAGGAAGGTTATAGGCTATATATCATCACGCTAAGACAAATAGGAGCGGAGCAATAATGGAAAATGTGACGCAGACGAAGTTGCGGGGGTCAGCTAGTAATAAATAAAGGCTCCAAATATCAATCTATCAGTCGTATCATGACGGGTTTTTAATGAAAAAATAATGGCTTCAAAGATTAATCTTTCAGTCGGAACATGGAGCGAGTCGAATAACTTTGGAAACGCCATTTCCTCCCGTCTGAAAATTGTAAGCTGATAGTAAATATGATCCTTTAAGTAGTAAACAAAGTCAGCTGGCAAGATGTCGAGGGAAAACTCGTCAGCTGGTGAATTGAAGTAGTCGATAGAAGCCCCCTTCAGAGCGTTAGCTGACGACCTCCCACCGAGGTGCCGGCTGACGTTTTGTTTTTTGCAAGATGTTGGGTTAGCTATTATCTGACACAATTTTCTTTGGGAGGAAATGACTGAAAACAATTTTTTCCAACGTGTTTGGGACGCTGCTGCTGCTGGTTGGGTTACACCCAACGAATCGCAGCTGACGTTCACAGAGGTCTATAATAAAGCTCACTTAAACATTTTACAAAGTTATAGTCCGGGCAGAAATGTATGACAAAAGTGCCTGTTAAGCGGTCTCGAGTTCCTATTTCAAATGACATGACTACGATGCTACGTGACGTAGCAAACTACGGCGTAGACCGACGTAATTATGGCTACGGCTACGAATTACTGTAGTAATTTTACACATCATGCGCCATTTGCCCACATGACAGATCATTAAAATTATAACAATGATAATATTATTTAGATAATCTTTTGTGTGAACGCTGAGGAAGTATGCACACATATTTTTATCTTGAAAACAATAATTTCTGCTATTGGTTGTTTATACAAGTATCATAAGTATTCTTAAGGTAGGTATTTATTTAACTCTTAAGTACAAATAAATGTTGCAGATAAAATATTTCCTACATATTAAGTATGTCTATTTCGTATTTATTTAGTATATATATTATATAGAGAGATATTATATATTATATTAATGAGATAAGTAGAACATAATTTAGTCTCATGTTGGTAGATGAGTACCTATAGGTAGGTAGGTACTAGAAATGTTTATGTTGTTAAATAAGGATAAAAAGTGTTGATGCATCTTTTTAATCTTCTTTATTTAAAAACTCAGTGAATAAATAAATACAACAATAATAAATGAATAAATAAAATAAAAAAGCCTTTTATTTCTAGTTAACAAAATTAGGTGATTAATGTATCTACCTTTACAATTCGTTTACACTAAAGAGAAAAAAAAATTAAATATTATAAAAGTAAATACAACAATAATATATAAATAAATAAAATAAAAAGCCTTTTATTTCCAGTTAACAAAATTAGGTGATTTATGTATCTACCTTACCTTTAAAATTCGTTTACAATAGAGAGAAAAAAAAAAATTGTATCTATGAAAACTTAGCTGTCTAAATCTACGTCTAATTAAAAAAATACAACAATACCGATTACTAAATCAATTGAACCTTTTTTAGTTTAATTGTTTAATAATGTACCTAATATTTGTTTTCATTATAACCCAACTTTGAAACAGCTGGAAATTGAGATTTTTAGAAATACACAATGTTTGACAGTTTGTTTCACTGAGCATTGGTTAAAGGATTTTGAAATGTTGATTAATTACGAGAATAATAGTGTGAGAAGTTCTTTTAACCGAAAGTCAATGTTACGTGGGGGTTCACTAATTTTAATCAAAAAGTGTACCTATTATATTTAAAACTCGTAAAGACATAGTTAACTTGTCTGTTGAACATAACATTGAACTATCCTGTGTTGAGCTAGATAAGCATGTCATTTACAGACCCCCTAATTATCTGAACTACTCTATATTTGAGTCAGAGATGGAAGATGTATTGGCAAAACTCGCGACTGGTAATAAATTAGTAATTATCTGTGGAGACTTTAATATAAATATGTTAGAAAACAATTCAGATAGCTGTAGATTATTAAATCTCTTTAAATCGTTCAATTTGTCTAATGTGTTCATAGAACCAACCCGTACAACTACAACTACTGCTACATGTATTGATAATGTTTTTTGTTCTGGCGACTACTTACAGAAAGCCATTGTAAATTACCTACCTTCTGATCACAGCGGGCTACTGGTATCTTTTGAGTCCAAAATAACAATTCAACAAGTGCAAATACAAACCAGACCAATAACATCCGGTAATTTAAATAAATTTAACCGTAGGTACTTTAATCGGGAAGTTAAGTGATTGGAACTTTACAGTGAACAGTGCTAATATTTTATATACAGATTTTTTTTCTTTAGTCCAAACCGAATTCAATAATACTTCTAAAAATAAAACTAAAACTATCTGCCCTAAGTTTTTATTTAGTGACTGGGCAACTAAAGGACTCAGAAAAAGTAGGGATAGACTTTATGAGCTGTATGGCCTTAAGCCTTTTATTAACAGTGAAACTTTTAATAAGTATGTAGCTACCTACTCCAAAATTTATAAAAATACTTGTAAGGTAGCTAAGGCTTTATACATAAGCAGTAAGGTAAAAACAGCAGACAATAAAATAAAAACGGTTTGGAAAATTATAAATAAGGAAACAATTAGGAACAAAAAACATAACACTGATTACAGATTGCAAACGCCTCACGGAATTATTAGCGATAACAAAGAAGTTGCTCAAGAATTTGTAAATTTCTTTACAAGTATCCCTATTAAAACTACTGAAGCCTTAAATTCCTCGCCTTCGCTTGCTTTTGATTTATTACAGGCAGACGTATCAGCCTGCGCGACTGAATTTAATTTTAACATATAAACCCCATAGTAGTAATAAAAGCTTTTAAACAAATCAAAATTAAATTGACCGAAGATCTATGGGGATTGTCTATCAAGGTTTGTACCTCAATTATCGAGACTGTAGCGCCGTACTTAGCTTTAATATTTAATTTGTGTGTCGATCAAGGAGTCTTTCCGGACCTAATGAAATTCAGTAAGGTGATACCACTTTTTAAATCTGGGGATAGTAAAGACACAAATAATTATAGAACAGTATCCGTGTTGCCAGTGTTTAGTAACTAGTAAGGTATTTGAAAAAGTAATGCTAAATCAGATGCTCAGTCATTTTAACACGAATAACATCTTACATGATAAACAGTATGGTTTCACCAAAGGACGTTGTACAACTGACGCTGGTGTCACCTTACACACACACACACACACACACACACACACACACACACACACACATACACACACACATACACACACACACATACACACACACACACACACACACACACACACCCACACACATGCACACACACACACACATGCACATATTTGATGCGTGGGAGGACGCACAGGATGCCATAGGTGTCTTTTGTGATCTCTCTAAGGCGTTTGATTGCGTTGATCACGATACATTACTCCTGAAGCTCGGGCATTACGGACTAGGAAAAACAGCGTTAAACTTAGTCAAATCTTATTTGAATGATAGACAGCAATTAGTTCACATAAACGGTGTCAATTCGTCGGGATTAAACGTAAAAATGGGCGTCCCCCAAGGCTCTATTTTGGGTCCTTCCTTATTTTTGGTATATATTAATGATTTACCTTATTTATTGCAACAAAATCTTGATATGGTGTTGTTTGCTGACGATACCTCTTTAATTTTTAAGATAAATAGAAGGACGAACAATGTTAATGACATAAATAATGCCCTAATGCAAGTCCAAAATTGGTTCACGGCGAATAATTTGGTTCTAAATTAAAAGAAAACCAAGTGCATAAGATTTGCCTTACCTAATGTCAAAAGCAGTGATTGTGACATATTATTGAACAAGGAAAAACTAGAATACGTCGATAAAACGGTTTTCCTGGGAATTACGCCTGACCCCAGGCTTCAATGGGGCCCTCATATAACATCTCTTTCCGGACGGCTAAGTTCAGCAGCATATGCTGTTAGAAAAATCCGCCAACTAACGGATGTCGATACCGCGAGACTGGTATATTTTAGTTACTTTCACAGTATCATGTCTTACTGTATTTTACTATGGGGACGAGCTGCAGACATCGAGTCTATTTTTATTCTGCAGAAAAGAGCCATCAAAGCGATATATAATCTCCGCCGGCGCGATTCTCATATGGAACTATTTAAGATTATTAACATCATGACGGTACCTTGTCAATACATTTACGAAAACATCATGTATGTCAGAAAGAATTTACATCTTTTTAGTAAAAGAGGCGAGAGACATAATTATGGTACTAGAAATAGGGACCAGTTAGTTAAACCAGGCTTCAGACTGGCTAAAGTAGCCTCATCTTTCATGGGGTACTGTTTAAAATGTTACAATAAGATACCTCCCCATATATTAGAACTAAATGAGACGAAATTCAAGTCTTGTATTAAACGCACACTATGCAGGCAAGCATATTATAAGTTGGGGGATTATATTGAAGATAAAAATGCTTGGCTGAATGCTGGTCCTGCTCCACAGCCACTAGGGAGCACAAACTAATCTGTAAATATTTCGGAAACAATCAATCTGTAAATATTTGTTGGACCGGCTGAAGATTTTAAGAAAAATTTGCATTGTTTAGAATCAACTTACTTAGCATTGTATAATTTCAGCCAGTTTCAGCCATTAACAGCACATGTGTGAGTACTGTGTACCTTTAACTTTAACTATCAGTTTTAGGTATGTTTTTGACTTGAATGTACCCTGGCGGTTGGGAATGTCATGCTCACTCAAAAGTCTAGCTGATGGTGGCGTATGCGTTTGATCATTTGGCTCCCTTCAAAATGGTTGAGCCTAATGGTGCTGGCGCATGCGTCATGTTTGTGAACGGGCGCCGTCAGTCGGGACTGGTCGTTTCTTAGCTGCCATGGTTAATTTTAATTATTTCTTTGAATTGTTCCTCTTTTATTCGGGACGCTTTTATCCTGCTCGTCTTTTACATCGTTCTCACATGTTTGTATAATTTCAACCCGATGTAAATAAATCTTTGTAAAAAAATATTATTTTTAAAAGAGTTTCCGTGGAGGTTCTTGCACGTTCTTCTCCATAGAGATCTACGCTTTGGAACGTGCAAATAGCTTCAACTTTTTGGACCGACCGACCTTGACAATTCAAAAGTGCCTGTAAATGGTTTAACTGAAATAAATGCTTGAATTTTCATTTTTTTTTATATTTTTTGTTTTTTTTATTTTTATTTACTAGTTTGATCACCAAAAGTGACGCATACATAAAATTTCTTTATTTACGTAACGCGTTCATGTTTGAGTCACAGAAGTCCAAATATAATACCGAATTTCAACCAAACCGTTTCAGTAGATCCGGAGAAAACTGACTGCGACAGACGGATAGACAGACAGACTGACGGACAGCCGAGTGATCCTATAAGGGTTCCGCTTTTCACGTATGTTCGGAAACCTAAAAAGGAAGAAAATGTTTGAGAATATACAGATAGCATTCTTTCACTTCGAATCTTTAATCTAGAACATAGGTATATCAGTCGCTGTTGCAAAAAAAAATGATGTAGTTAGAACCCGCCGCGTTCTTAATTACAATGTTTCTTTAGTTTAAAACTAGTTTTCACTAAATGTCTTTGTTAGAACTAGAATTAACTGCTGCTAAAAACGGACTATCAGTGAAAAATTGTTCTAACTAGACAAAACGCATTTTGTCGCAATGATTCAGTTATAACTGTTGCAACCGAGGTCAAAGTTCATCGTGCTTTATTGATTGGATGAGAAACGTTCAGAATCCTCGGAGTGGATCCGACTACCCCGACAAACACTGACGACTGGAACTGGACCTGGTAACACTGATCACCAAACTTGAGGAGGAATTGGGCAAGTTACGATGGAGTAGGTAGTGTGTCTGAAGTCCGAATAAAGGGGGAGAATACGATCATTCTCAAATCTGACAATCTACTCCAATCACAGTTTACCCAATCACAGGTCCCTTGTGATCAATGTGGTGAAGATCGAATGTGTCCACCAGGGTGGCATACTACCTTATACTCAAGAAATTCGTTGACAGTCCTAAAGGTTTACGCCCCAACCTCGACACACCCGAATTTTAATAAACAATATCCAAGGCCCAAGCTTTTCAATCCCCAACAAGTTTCTTACTAGTTTTAACTAAGGTCCAAAGTTAGAAATAGTACAAGTTAGTACAAGGTATTTAAAGAACAAACTACATATATACACTTAAAATAGAAAAAAATAAAAACTCCTAACTAAAAAATGGCATCAAAAAATTCGTCCCCATCGCTATCGACTGGAAGTGAGCCCAAAAGACTGGCTGCATTGCCACGTTGTATGGCAATGCTTATCCTCTGTCCAAGGTAAAAGCCAGCTCTTGGGTCACGCGAAGCGTCAACTAAGCGTTTTGCAAGATCTTTAAATAGGACGTGAGCACTCGGACCCCACGGTCCAAGAGTTTCAACCCCAAACGGCTCAAAAATGTAGTTGCCAATAAGGCTACTATATTTCCGCCGTTTGAGGTTTTCAGCAGCCGAAGCCGCAGAACCAGCACAGCACGACGAGCTAGGAAGATGGGATGGCGCAAGAGTATCGACACAAGTAGCGTCCCACACTAAAGGCCTACCCATCTTATAAATAGTTATATTTAAAATTTAAATAATTAAAGCAATAAGTTCTAGTAACAACTAGACAAATTCTAGTTGTAACAAAGGGATTTAGTGAAAACTAGTTTAAACTAGAGATAACTCGTTTTATGTAACTGAAAACATAGACATATATATATACATGTAACATATTTTGTTTTACTATTTTCAATTTTTTTTATTATTATTATTTATTTGCCTTTAACATGGTATACAGTTGTTATAGTCAGGTATTAATCTTAGGTCCACATGTTTAGCTATACATATTATGTATCAATTGCATGCAAAATATTGATTAGTTAATTGTTGTTTAATGTTACAGATATAAGGTCAATCTATCTTCTATATCTATACTTATAATAAATCTGTAGAGAGGTCAATTCTGTACATGAAATATATTTCCAAAATAACTATCAGGGGGTGATTAGGGATCGATACTGATGCCAAAAATGCAATCAGTAAAATTTTTGTCTGTCTGTCTGTCTGTCTGTATAACCGTTATAGAAACAAAAACTACTGGATGGATTCTAACGAAACTTGGTACAATTATTCTTCATACTCCTGAGCTGGTTATAGTATACTTTTCATCACGCTACAATCAATAGGGGCAGAGCAGTGAAGGGAAATGTTGGGAAAACGGGAGAAGTTACTCCATTTTTTAAGCTTCTGTCGCGTGTGCAACCTTAATGGTTAAAGCTACTCAGAAATCATGTATGACGGAAATATTCTCCTTAAAAATATATAAAAAATATCCCACGACAGCATATGTCTATCTTTTATGATTGACTCACAATAATACGTGTAACTCCCGATAGCTTAGCAGTTCGAAGCTTTCTGATTATTTTGTCTACTCTTATAATCTAATAAAAAAAGTTAACATTATTAACTATTCCATAAAAAAGACTCATAGAAATCGGTATAGAAACACCAAAGTTATTCATGAAATACGCTAATAATAAGCCATCGCGCGTGAATACTGGATCATGCTGGATATTATTTTTATATAAGGTCGCGAACGCACAGGCAGGCAGCTTGCTTGGCGCCTAGAGGCTAGCGAGTCACCTAGCGAGTAGCTTCGTAAAACGAACATTCTCGAACGTTCGCGACCGGCCTAGCAGCTAGGCGCCAAGCGCGCAGTGCGGCCGGTCGCGAACGTTCGAGAATCGGTCGCCGCCTGTGGTCGCCGCGCTCGAGAAGACTCGCGGCCGAAGGTATAAAAAGGCGGGGCGTCCGAGCGCGAGCTTCAAAGCCTGGCTAGAAGCTTTATTACTATATTAAGGCCTTCACAGGCAAGTACGGTTAAGCAAAAGCCAATCTTCTCAGGTTGGCCTGCGAGAGGCCAAACATAAAAAAAAAATTAAACAAAGCGCGAGCTTCATACAATTTTTGCCAGTTGATGCGAATAGACGTTCAGAGCGTTCGACCTTATTGACAGACAATACTTAGTTTAGTCTTTGATATAAAAGTTTTGCCCGCCCCATCGCCGGTCGCGTCGCCGCGTAGCATTATGATTGTAACCGAATTCCATAAACTATTCCACTGGGAACATCAGATAGTGGAAGGTTGGTAAGTATGTCTTTCAAACAAATAAACAAAACTTCTACGACGGTGTTTTACGGAATTTGTTCGAAAGAGTCACAATTTATTTTTAGATTCCTTTTGTTGTTATTTTATAAAATAGGGATTAGTTATTTTGGTAGTGTTTAAATATTCGTTCAAATTAAAAATTATTAATAGTTTACGTTTTATTTCTTTTTAGGTGAAGTAGTATATAGTTTTAGATACCGACAGGTTTATAAGTTTTGGCTAATTTACGTTCACTTTTTTATATTAGTTTTATTTTCATTTACGTTTTAGTTTTATTTTCATTTGGTAAGTATTTAAAATTCTTCCGTTACTGAGTGAATGACTGACAGATAACGCAACAACACAACCAAGACTACTGACTGGTCGTATGAAGCTGCACGTAGGGTCTTTGGGGAGTTTAGGGGAGCTCTAAGAGAGGATTTCCCGAAATTCCTACGGGAACGGGAGTAAACGGGATATGCGCGTACGAAGTCGCGGGCAGAAGCTAGTGCAATAATATAATAGTTTAATCTCAACATTATCCACAATGAAAAATGTCGATGAACGGGATGTGGGTAAAACGGGAGCAAAGCCGCGGGGGACAGCTAGTTTATGATAATTCAATAGTGGTTTGCTCAACTATTTGCAAAATAGTTGACGCTGGTCCTGATGCAGGGGAGGTCGCACGAGGCGGCGGCCGACGCTATGACACGCGGGGTTGGGATGGTCGTTGAGAGGATCCGGCAGTTGGGTCTCGAAGTGGCCTACACAAGTCCGAAGCCATGTGTTTTCATGGTTCTCAGAATATAACGGTAGGAGGGGTTCACATCGGCGTCGAGTCGACGATGACGTACCTGGGTCTCGTGCCTGACAGCCTTTGGCTGACAGACTGGGGCGGGCCGGGATTGCCTTCAAGCGGCCTCTGCCCAATCTTGAGGGTCTAAACGCCTCCTGCCGGAGGCTTTACGCGGGGGTCGTGCGGTCCATGGCCCTTTGTGGAGCGCCGGTGTGGGCGCCTACTTTGAGGAAGCGACCTGCCCGCTACGTCAACGCGTCCCAGAGGGTAATGACCATCCGGCTGGCCCGGGAATACCGCACGGTCTCTGGCGAGGTGGCAAGCCTCCTTGCCGGACTGCCACCATGGGATCTGGAGGCGAGAGCCCTCGCGCTCATTTACGAATGGCGCGTGGAAGCGCAATACCGGGGCGAGACTCCTCTGCCGTGGCAAAACGCAGCACGGCGCACGGAGCTCCGGCGGTATCTCTTGGCAGTATGGAGACGACTGTCGCAACCCAGCGCTGGGCACGCCACAATTTCGGCGATAAGTCCCCTCTTTGAGGAGTGGCTAGAGCGGCGCCACGGCGTCCTCACCTGCCGCTCGACGCAGGTACTCACCGGACACGGTTGTTTCGAATTCGGCGGGAGGATATGCCCGGGTGTCATCATTGCGAGAATCATCCGTAGGACACGGTGGAGCGTACGGTGGAGGTCTGCCATGCTTGGGTGGGGCACCGCCGCGTCCTTCTCGAGGCGATCGACAGCGCTCAATCCATGGTCCGGAGCGAGGAGGCATGGGAAGTGGTTACCTCCTTTTGCGAAGCAGTAATGCTAGCGAAGGAGGAGGCCAAACGCGTGAGAGAGAAGCAAAACCTCACGCCCCGGCCGCCGCAACAGTAGAAGACGCCCCGGGCGTCGGGAGTCACAGGGCGATTCCCGGCCACCGTAGGCGCGGTCCTGAAGACGGCGAGCATTGGGTGGCTCGCCGTCCGATCAGAACCAGGCCTGGGTCGACGGCGCGCTGTGTTCCACGCGCACCTCAAAGACCTGCCAGCATAGAATACGGGGTCTGCTAGGGCCAGTGCTTGCCAGGGTTGCGGAATTTGTTCGAAAGAGTCATCGCGGCCCTGGAACGCAAAGGGCATTAGGAGGAACACACAGGGTTTTAGTCAGTGAGAGTCTGACACTCCCTTCTGCTGCACCCAGGGCGGGATGATTTCCCATCATTAAAATATATATATATAGGTATAGGGGTTGAATTATTATTTATTTGATAAATATATACCTAGGTACGGCTTAGTAGGCGTGTTTTAACCGGACCGGACGAAACGTAGCGGCCGTATCGCCTACTACGCCTTAGATAGGTAGATACCTACCTACTTAGATGCCAAATAATGGATTTATTTGATTCCAGCAGAGAAACGTTCAACTTAAAAAAATACAACCGACTTCCAAATAGAAATACTATAAATTATCTTCTTAGTCGTTGTCTTCATTGTTGAAGGTGTCTAGTCTGAGGTCTCATCCACGTCATTGTCCTCAGCGGTCTTCGGCTTTTGATAGGGCAGTGGGCGTCTTTACTCGGTCTGACCAACGGGTACTAGTACTAATTACAAATTATAAACTAATTTAAATTGCGGAAGTCGGTGATTTTAGTTTTGTTTCTTCGTTTTGACACCGAGTTTTTTTATTACTTTGACGACGCGACGTAGTCGTCAACTTCTTTAAAATGCGTGTTCCGATCAATATTTGACTACAGTAATTAACTAATAGTTATTAATTGACCATTGGTCAAACTAAACGTTGATTTAAAACAACACATTAACGAAGTTAATATAATTTTCAACCCTTAGAATAATAACGCATAGAAGCCGCGTCTAGAACAAAACCCGAGCAAAATCGTGTGTCCACTTCATTTTCTTTGTGTGCGTGAGCCGAATGTGTCTAACGCACACAGATAAAGCTTTCAGTGATACCATTACTAAGCCGTTACCCACAAAATATGGGAAGACGCATTACTATTTTGCTATCAAGGCAAGTATTTTATGTTGTTGGGAACTGGAAAAGGTAAACATGATTTTTCATGTAATATGACATATTTTTTCGGAAGGTATAATTCAATTTATTTCAAAATAAAAGGAAATAAATCGCATAAAGAATGAGATATTGTTCAATGCGTTTAGAATGCTTGATGGGTTATAATTATAAACAATGTTAAAACTTCGGGTCTGATATGAATTAACAGTAAGTATTGTATTTTAAAATTACAAAAATGAAAAACATGAATGAAAGCAATGTGGGTATTTTTTCCTCACAAATAGCAACACTGTGTTATGACAAGTTAGGTTATTAGAATTTTGTTTTATTTATCGATTTACGTAAAAATAGTGCATAGAATGTGAGTACTTATTTGTGAAATGTTATTTTATCACATTTTTTTGTTTTCCTGATGTGCTATTACATCCTTTCACGCAACAAACTGTCATTTTCAATTATTTACTCGCGAGCTGTGTTCGACGGAACGTGACATTGAGTACTGACGGCCTGGTGGCTAAGTTTGACGGATTAGGCTAAGTTTTAGTTGCCTCACTTTTTGCACTCGTACTAGGTTTCTATGCGTTATTATTCTAAGTTTCAACCATTGCCAAACTAAGTAGGTATACTAGGTATAGGTACGGATAAAAAAAATCGCCTATTTCTACTTGGTTGTCAACTTGTCATTGAAGCGTCAATTGAACAAACAATACAAATAGTGGTAACCATTATCGTGGAATAAACCACAATAAGTCATTATCTGCCGTAATTTGAAGCGGTAACGACTCGCTCCTACTAACCGTTACAACAGGCCAAGAATGTCTGTACCTTTCAAAAACTACTTTTTTCCACTAAAACCAGAGATCGGTTATTCAGATGCATATTTCCCTTCAGTTCAACATAATAGGTATGATTAATAATATATACATTTAAAATATAAAATAAAAAACATATAATTCTAATTATAAATGAATATAAAAAAATATGGTAGCAGGTACTTACCAAGTTTACGCGTACCTACATGTATACTTTTTTACTAAAAATAAAAACCAGGTAGTTGTTCTGGGATTGCAAAACTAATCTACACTTAGAACTATAATCTAAACTATAAACATCACGATACGATCAATAGGAGATGAGCATTAATAGAAAATGTGTCAGCTAGTATGTATACTAATATTATAAAACTGAAGAGTTTGTTAGTTTGTATGAACGCGCTAATATCGAACTACTGGTACAACTTGAAAAATTATTTTACTGTTAGATAGCCAATCTATCGAAGAGGCTATAGTCACTAGTCTGTTGTATTATCACGCTACGCCCAATATGAGCGGGGCAATGATGAAAAATGTGACGCAGACTAACTTGCAATAAAGATGAAAGAGTTTTTTTGTTGTTTGAACAGGCTTATCTCTGGAACTGCCAGTCGGATTTAGAAAATTCATTTTATTAATTCATGAGGAAGGCTATTTGCTTTAAAGACACACTAGTAAGATGAGAAATGCGCCTACGATGTCGAGGGCAGGAAATAGTCGTAAATAAAATAAAACATTGATTAATACAGTAGAACCCGCTTAATATTATCACGTTTTCCCGCAAAAACCGCCATTTTAGGACAGTCCACGTTTTCACTCTTTTTTAACCGACTTCCCAAAAAGGAGGAGGTTATCAATTCGGTTGTATGTTTTTTTTTTTTTTTTTCTTATAATAAAATTAGGGAAAAGCAACCGTAGAACGTTGTATCAAGGTAAATGTCATTCGTGTCATATCGCGTTTATTACCTACATTGTCACGGAGGATAAATATGTTGATCCCGGAACCGCGCGAGTATTTCGACAAAAAGCGCTTTCCATAGAAAACACCTATGACCTAACTATAGGCAAATATGCATCCGAAAATCAGAGTGCCAATTATTCTACTTATTTTCACATTCGCATCTCAATCGCGAACTGTCAAATATGTATGAAAATTAAGGCTTTTCTCAGTTTGCGATTGATATGTGAATGCGAAAGTGGTTTAAAATTAGTAGAATTAGCCCTCAGATGATTGTTTTAAAGAATAATCAAAACCGCACTTGGTTGAAAAAATATTTAATTAAAGAAAGAATACCACACAGTAAAAGAAAAAGAAAATAAAATTTAAACTAATACTAAACCAATACAAACTCAAAGGTTTCACATAGTTATCCAGTTCATGTCTTGAGAAATATACATATTAAATTATGCTATGAAATGGTGGTTTTAATCATTATTACAATATAAATAAAATATAAAATGTCAGCTTAAATCTACAAGATTCAACCATGTCAATATCTATTTTTGGTATGATGGTTTGATATCAAGTCAATTTGCTATTTTTCAGAACAATAACCAATTAATACTACATTAGACCATTACAGAATATATGTACAAACCCATTCATTTGTATATTATTGTACCAACATAACAATTAAAATTATAAAACAACAAAACGATATGTTTTGTTGTTTTGTGGTAATAAACTGATTATGAGTTAGCTTTTCATAATTTAAACAACATTGTGTTATACTTACTCAGTCTTTAAGGGTTATGTCAAATTGTTTTATACTACAATTATTCATTTATACATTTATTAGCTAAAGCCTCTAACTTGGACAAATTTTTTTGCAAGTCAGCATTTTTATCTAGTTTCAGGTAAGTATTGTTTCGAATTTCATGCAACTTAACCCAATCGGGCAGCTCCTCTGTAAGAACTTTAATATCTCTTTGTAAATCATTTGCTGAAACATTTGCTTTGAAGCTGCTGTCTAACTTTGAGAGGATTATGTTTAGTGCAAGAACATTTTTCCTCTCAGTCACAAAGATATTTCGGAGAGTGCGAGCAAGATCTGGCAGACGACAATACACCAAATACTTTTGGTCATCTTCAGAAGATCTAGTCATGGCTTCAAGGGCTTTAGCAGCTTGCTTAGCTTTCACCTTCTCTAGGAGAGCCGTCGGCAAGTTACGGAGGGCTGGATTCAATATTGTAACTGCACTAGTGGTTGGCTGATTTGTCTGTGTACTGTTACTTTTGATTCCGTTAACAGAAGTACTTTGTTTACTTTCTGTAATGCCAGTTGCGGCTTGTTCTTGCTCAGTGAGTCCACGGGCCTTTGCTTGAGCTAGTTTCTCTAAAGCTCTTTCCATTTTTGTATTACATTTAAATAATTCGCGAGCTTTGGCCAACACGTCTTGGGCACTTGAGAATTTTTCAACATTTGGCATTTCAGGCAACTTGCCACTCTCAACTTCTGGTGCCTTTTCAATATCAAACTCAGGATGCCAACGAGTCAATTTATCATCAGGGATCACCATTGGGGGATCAAGTGTTTGTAAATACTGTGCATGATGCTTCTTAACTAACTGAAGCAAAATATCATAGAAGTATCTGCGCCTCTCTAGTAGCACACTTGGGTTCATCACTTTAATATCATTTGGAAAATTAGGTGAGATTATAAGCTCATATTGTTCCTTATGAGTTGATGCACTGAAGTTCTTCACCTTTTGAATTTCGAAATTATAAAAATCAGGCACTAAATGTTTTATTTGAGCTAAATGTTTCTGTGTGAATGAACGTTTCAGCATCTCTTGGACAGAGGGTCTCAGTTTAGCAAAAGTTATCTTTTCATTTCTGTTATAGAGTAAAGCAACAACTGTCTCCATGCCACGGAACAGTTCAGCAAGGAACCTGTAGTGATGAGGCAGCGGCAAGCTGCCGGAGGAAGTGGCAAGTGCTGCATGCCTGATGTATGCTGGAACCTGAAAAAGAGATAACAAATATTTTAGAATTACCTAAATGATAACATAATTATGTATAATTACTATAGTCTATGTGCATAATTACAATAATGAGCTTGTTATTGTCCCAATGCAAGGCACATAGTACAAGCAGGATCCAAATTAAAAGGAAAAAACTTTAGAGTGGTTACTTCATTAATAATTAATAACCTATGACACTCACAAAATAATGTAGCTTTCTATTGGTAAAAGAATTTCCAAAATCGTATAGACCCAAGATTGACTTTTTTTTTAAACCAATGAAATCTACTCATTACATGGGTAGTATTTTTATTTACATAACCTATTTACATGGTTGTGCAGTATGTTGTATGTATTTATATTTTTTGCCTTGCCTATTAGTACAGTTGATCGACCAGTTGGCCATCCCATTTTAGGGATGGGAAATCGTCAAATGACTTCTCCCGCTCTGGGCGGAGCGGAAGGGAGTGTCAGATTTTACTGACTAAAACCCATCCATGTTCCTTCTTTGCCCTTTGTGTTCCGGAGCCACGGTATCTCTTTCGAATAGTCCCGCAACTCCGGCAGACGTCGGCCCTTTCGGGCCCCTCTTTTTGCTGACTTTCTTTGAGGCGCGCGTGGAACACGAACGCGCCCTCGACACGGCCTGTCGTCATAAGCCCGCGCCTACGGTGGCCGTGGGCCACCAGGTGGCCCCCGACACCTGGGGCGTCAACCGCGGCGGCCGGGATGAGAGGTTCTCTCCCTCTCCCATTCTGCCACCTCCTTCACTAGCATGACTGCTTCGCAGGAGGTGACGCATCCCATTCTGTCTCGCTGCGGACCATGGATGATTCAACCTCACAAACTTAACCTCTTTACAAGAATAGTATAGATATACCTTAGTTTTAATATGTTAATTTAATACTAATACTAACCTTGCTTGGACTCTTGATGGGACTGATAACCACTTTCCTAGGTGATATGAGAGGCCTTTGCTGAGGTGCTGGCATTGGGGTGCATTTCTTTGGTGACAATAATTCATTCTGAATTAATGCTTTCTTGCTTGGACTGCAATAAAGAAAATAAACAATGTCATCCTGTAAAGTAACTGGTTGAAACTAACTCCATGCAGACCTTAAAGAACCCTAATTTGTATATAATATTCACTTGTCCCAGACACCTAAGAAAAAAAATGTTTACTCAGTCAAATTTTAATCAATTTAGCTAAAAAGTTATTGGTATGTAGGTCATTAGGTTATAATTCCAATAGTAGGTTTTGATAGATTCAGCAATATTCTGTTCAATGTTCTACATATTTTAGCTGTGGATTTGAACATAAGGCTGCACAAAACATAATTATGCTTTACTTGCATTTGTATAGAAAATCCATTATGGGATTGAATCTAGCTACCTGATGCTGTGTAGTGTGTACTAATTATTGTAACTCCATACACAGTTTAGGAATAAGGCAATAAAGCATATTTTAAACCATGGCATAAACATTATTCAGATATTCGTTTTATTAGGTACCGCAAATCAACAGATTAGGAACAGATTAGGTACCTACTGCATTCACCAAACAAGCATCAAGCTCTTGTACAAACCTTACTGGTACTTCCACATCAATAGACTTGAATTCTCTCAAATTTCGCTTCTCGCTAGTTTGCTTGAGTTCTTGTATCCCTTTGCTCAGTCGATCAGCGGTTGCCCTTAATTCAGCTAACCTTGAACTTCCAGCCAATTTCTTCCTTATATCACCGAGACTTAACTCTTTGCGAGAAGTGGTGATAACTTCTGCTTTGGAAACTGATTCCGTGATCTTAGGTGTGTTAGAGGCATTCACTTTCTTACCAAATGCTGCTGTCACTTTAGGCGGAATTTGTTGCACATCTTTAGATGACACGACATGCTGAGTTTCAGCATGTTTTAATTCATCCTTTACAGTTTCACTTGATTTAATTGGTTGTTTCACTTCTCTCGATACGAAATCACTCCTTTTGAATAAGGGGGCTGTACCATTGGATATAATTTTCTTTTCTAGAGTCCGGTCGATGTGAGGAACTTTATTTTTAGAAGTAATAAGATCCTCTGTAGCAGGTCTTTTTCTACTATTGAAGAACGAAGTGATAGATGTTTGTGACATGATAGCTTTACTTATACACAAATTAAAAAAAGACAAAAAAGTCTTTAGCAGTTACTTTTTCCCTCCAAAACGACCGTTAGCTGGCTAGCACTATAGAAAAATCGCGCGCGCATTTACATTTAGCGTCAGTTCACAGTGGCTAGCTGTCAATGTCAAATTCAAATTAGGGATGGCAAGAAAAATCTATTTTTATCCACAAAATTATCGATTTTTATCATTGTTATATTTAGGGCGAATCGAATTTCGACATAAATTTTAGAATAATTTAATTCGTATCAAATGCAGTTTTTTGTAACGCAACTCCGGTTCGTATTTAACGATACTATTGTATCACATATTGTATGCTGCAGGTACAGGTTGGCAAAAAAGTCTAGAAGCGGAACAAATTTTATGTCAGTTGACAACATTCCCAAAATTATGATACTTTATAGTAATCAAGGTTCACTACTACAAATAGGTACATTTGTTTTATCGTGGGTTAAAAAGTGAAAAATCATGAATAAAAGTCTGAAAATTTGAACCCTATTTCCTTGGAGAAATAGTTGAAAATCTAACAAAGAATTTTGACAGATTGTTGTAGCTTGAAGTCCTGGCGACTGTACTACTTGACGACAGGTATTTTAGAGTTTGTTTTTTGTTGAATCAAGTGTTAATAATTGATGAACTCAAAGCTATTTTGAATAGCTTGCATACGGAGTAAGTGGAAATTTGGAACAATAAACATCGAGCACATAGGTTATATTTACATATTCTGCATTACTCTGGTATAGCGCGCCTAGAATAATAAATTGATACTTGAGTGACTTGATCTCTAGTAAGTGAAAATTCGATTTGTACTCAAGTTAATAATAATAACTCAGTAATCAGTTGCATAAAGAGAACACGTCTAGCAAAAACTGCTAGTATCAAGTCAAAGCCCCTTATTCACAACCATTCGATTCGATTCCGTGTCGGTAGGGAACCGAATTCGACAATCTCATTTCCGAGTCGAAGAACTGTCAAAACGCTATTCACAGATCCGAACGGATGTGTCTTTTCTATCCGATAGACCATTGTGTTTATGGGGAACGCTAAAAAATGGTAGTAAATAGATGATCGTGGTAGAAAATTTAAAGTAGTAAATAAAATTGGTTTATTTGAATATTTTGTTCCGTTTAAATATGGAATATACAGCTAGTTGCCTAATAGATAGCAAACGATACAAAATAATTATTTTATTATTAACCAAAATAAACTTTATTTCGAATAAACCTGCTTTGTAAACAGCAGTCTATCAAACTGGCAAAGCGGAAAAAGTGTTAACTTTTAAAACTTTAGAACTATTTTCATCAACTAGCTAATAGGTACCCCCAAATTACCTTGTATTTCTACCTTTAGCTTACTCACTGATCGTCAAAATTCTATAGTATGGACACACAAACTTCAAGTTTTGTATTCAAAAGAAAGGAAAGGTAGTATAGATAGAAATAAATATTACCGATACAGTCAGTAATTAATGGCAGGTAACTTATTTTATTAGAAAACAATTTGATTTGACTTGGGTGTAGGTACATGAGATCTCACAGGTACATTTTGCTATTGAAAGGTTTGTGTAGCAGGATTTATACTTTTGTAAAAAAAACTGTCTGACTTGACGGCAATCTTCTCTTCGGCCAATAAAAGAGAAAGTGGATTCAGTCGTGTTGTTCGCGGCGCCTAGTAGTGATGCCAGTATTAGTTATCAAGTCCTTTTACGGCAGATGAGTGCGTTTCAGGGAAATAGGCCCTTATTTCTTCAATGAGGCTAAGGGCCATGTCGGGTGTTAACCTATAAACGGACTGAAACCGCGGGTCGGCAAAAGGATTCGTCATATCCTAGGCTCTATGAAGAGACAACGTCTCCTGCCTCTGTTGTTCTGCAGCACATCCACGGTCTCTGGCTCGCACAATCACTTACTCCATCTACCAAAATACCAAATTACGAGTATGTTATCTAAAATCTTGAACGAATATCACATTTCCGTAAACACTTTGACTTTATGTAAATAAGTATAAATCGATGAAATACGGTCAATACATTAATAAAAATTCATTTACTTACTTCAGGCAGTGTTTAAAAAGTTTACAGTATTTTTATTTCACTGAAATAAGCTGGAAATATGGTTTATTCATTCGTTTTAATTTCTTTCGATATGACTCCCGATAGGAAAAAGCTGTCGGAAAGATTCGAGTCTTCTTATCGAATTTGAACTGTCAAAATGTTTCGGTTTCGGATCTGTGAATTGCGTTTGGAGGACATCTTCGATAACTTAGACGTTCGATTCGATACGGAATCGAATCGAATGGTTGTGAATAAGGGTGCAGGTTGGTACGCTATTCGATTACAGTGGGTTGCCATACGAACGGCACAGTGGCCTATTATTTTAAACTCTTTTTTTTCCAAGCTGTATACAATTAAACTCAAGCATAAACAAAACTCCTATTAACTCACCCTTCCTAATACACTCCACACAATTACTGATATTATTAATAAATCCATAGAAACAAATATATTTCCTGACTCCTGGAAAAAAGCATTACTTTATACCCATCCCAAAAACTAAAAACATTAATGAACGACTTGCGACCCATAAGTAATCTTCCTGTTCTTTCAAAGGTTTTCGAGAGAGTAGTTGAAAATTCGAAGGACGAAGGACGACGAACTTAGGTTTGTAGAGCATATTAGACGCATTCGGAATGCTTTTTACAGGTTAAAGGTTCTCTATAGAATCCGTGAGTAGTGCACAGACCACATGAGTAGTGTGAGTACCTCTCCAAGGATATTAGGAGACTACTTTCAGATCTACTTGTACTGTCACCATTTAACTATTGTGATGTGGTGTATGGACCTAGGCTCTTGCAAAAAACCAAAAAGTGCATACAGAGAGTCCAGAATGCATGCATACGCTTCTGTTATAAAGTTCCAAGAAGATGTCACATTTCCCCTATTATAACTGAGAAGGGACAACCAAACATGGAATCGCGACGCAATCAACATTTGTTGTGTTTTATACACAGGATTATTGCAAGTTAAAGTCCCTCATACCTGTACAATAAATTATCTTGGTGTAAGAATGCCCACAGCTTATATACCACATCAAAAGTAAATGAAACGCTTATGATACCGAGCAATGATATTCTATACCGACTAATACCGAGACACAAAACAAAAGGGTATAAGGGCAGTTTTAAATATGCAGCATCAAATATCTGGAACAATATACCACCTCCCTTTCGAATGATTCAAAACAACCAATTTTAAGAATAACTGCAAAATATTATTATATTCGTCTTTGACTGTCAAAAAAATGGCACTAAATTTTTATAAAAGATGCCCATTAAAGTTTATTTCAGGTTGTATCTGGGTATATACATTTTCTTTTTCTTTCCTTTTTTATGACCCGATCGTGTCAACAGACTAAAAACCTTTATAACTACAGTCTGTCTATAAAGTCATGAAAAAAAATGAGGGCGTTGCGGTCGTGCACGTAGCAACCCTGTATAGTGTGACTAAATTAATTTTGATACTAGCACATTATTTTGTACTAGAAGCAAACCTGGTTTTAGTGAAAACATAGTTTAACTCGTAGACGCTTTTCAAACTGGATAGTAAAGTTAAAGTCATAAAATCCGTAGATTTTATTTGAAAAATCTACAGAACCCATTGACAAAGATGCGACTTTCATTAGTTTGCATAAACGACCAGATAGGATAACACAACAAATCTATGGTCTATGTCGTTCAAAAAAATGAGTAAATAAAAGAAAAATGTTCATACATATTTTTACTATAAGTTTTAACTTTTTTTTAATGAAATTACCCCATTACACAATAATTAATTACTTTCATCATCTGATTCCAAATATTCTACGTTAAAAAAGCTATTTTCATTGTCAGCTGCATCACTAACAATGTCTTCACTACTGCTGTCACTGCTGCTGCTATCTTCGCCTAGGCGAATGACTAACTCATCTATATTTTGATATAGGGTTCTTCCTCGTTCATAATATTCTTTTTCAATCTTTGCAACATGACGGCAACAGTTTTTCCATATTTCAGGTGTAATGCTGTTGAAGGCCTCTTCAGCAAGTTGCTTCACATCACGTGTCCCAACATTGTATTCTGCCACTTTTTGTTTTACTTGAGCCCAAATGAGCTCTATAGGGTTTAAATCACAGTGATGCGGTGGAAGCCGTATCACTGTATGCCCATTTTCCCCCAAAAGTTCATCAATAGCATAGATGGGATGGGGTTTGTTTCTTTTTACCAAATTGAGTAAGTTTGGCTTCCTAAGCGAAGGGTCAAAGTTAATATTATTTTCCAAAAGCCAAAGTTTTATTTCATCCACGCGAGAGCTTGAGGTAGGCGCCTTATTTGTCACGACGGAGTGGTAGGGGGCGTTGTCCATGACAATGATCGATGGCTCTTGCAGGTTCGGGATAAGCTTCTCCGTGATCCACTTGGTAAAATTGTGGGCATTCATCTCGGAATGATAGTCTTCGAGCTTGTTTTGTCCACTAAATATAAGTAAGCAGTTTGGCACAAACCCCTTTTCGCTTCCAGCGTGCACAATTATGAAACGCTTTCCCTTTGATATATTCTGCGTGACGCCTTCCACGTTTATAGATTGCCAACATTTTTGAACCTGGTGAAAAAAATTGGTACTTAGTTATAAAGTAAAAATATTCAATATAAATATTGATTACCTACACAAAAACAAAAACTTTTACCTTATATGAGGAGTGAATGTAGGTCTCGTCAAGATAAATTATATCTTTTTGTAGTTCTTCTGGCAAATCTCTATTTTTTTTAATAATAGCCAAGTATTCCTCTCGTTTAGCTGCAATATGTGCTTGTTCAATTAAAGCCTTTCTGTTATTTTGACACTTCTTGTAAGAAAACCCAATCGATTTCAAAATTTTACGCAGGACTTCTAGACTACATTCAAAATCCAGATCCGTTTTGGCCACTACCCGAAGTTTCCTTAAGGTTGGTACTTCTTTCTTCACCGAGTAAAAGAATTGAATCTTTTGTCGAAGTGCACATATGTTGAAGTCATCCATTTCTTTCTTAGGACGGCCTGATCTGTGTTTGCCAGGGGTTCCAAATTTACCATCATTTTTATAGCCTTCATCTACAATACGCCTCACTGTACTCTCAGATTTTCCTGAAAGAAAGATTTAAAAAAATAATATGTAATATCTTACAGAAAACAGATAGCACTATTTTTAATTTCAGTCACGATTTATCTTATTGAAATTTAAAATCAGCGGTAAATTTTCTCACGCAAAAGTATCAAAAGTTTTGGTCGCACTACAATATGGCCTACTTATATTTGCAATCTAATCCTATTAATGCGCAATGTAAACAATCCTTATTTTGAACTTAAAATCGTATATTTTGTTAAATTTGAACTTTTGGTAGATAAAAACACATAGTAAAACGATTACATACCCGTCATAACTGCTGTTCGAGCATAAACATCATCCAAATTTGATAAAAATTTGTCCAGCTTGGTGTTCTAACAAACATCGCTGATACACTTTAAAAATAATTTCCCGAGCTCCACTCCGAATTGTTTTCGGCATATTTAACACGTTTCTTCAAAGTTTTATCTACGTAGATTTGAAAAGAAATAAAGAATACAATAAATAACGAGTAACAAAACAAGTTGATGACAGCCGATGACATCCGATGTACTTTGATTGACTTTGATTTAGTGTTGCCCTACTTTTGAATAATGTTAGTTCCTCAAACATTAATTTCACGACTTTATAGACAGACTGTAAATTTATGTGTAAATAACCGTTTTTGCAGAATGTACTGTTTTCCTTTCTTTTTTCCTTTTTGTAAACAGGAGTCAAAGTTTAAAGCTGAAAACCAGCGCTTAGCAACCCATTAGGTAACCTAAGCATAATGCTGACGCTTGAACCTTTTGCTTCCGGTATTATAGTTTTGTGTTTGTAATATTACTACTAGCTGTAATACTGGAGACATTAAACATTATTCCATTCCAGCCGGTCGATTCTGTAGACATCTCTCCGTGATCACTTAGGTGGAGTCACTGTGGAGTGGACGACAAGCTGTCATGCCATCTTGTTTGTATGGTTTGACAGCTCACTTTTCGTTCACTTCCCCTAAGTGCTCACTTCGACAAGTTTACAGAATCGCACTGCAGGGTTGGCCGACCGATCGATAGCGATCGACTGGTCGATCGCGACTATTAGTCCAGTCGATCGCGGTAAGGCAAAAATATTTAATAGATACGAATAACAGACTGCGCAACTATGTGAATATTAAATAGGTTATGTTAATAAAATTAAAAATACTACATACATAATTGTATATTGAACTTTACCTACTGTTAAATTTGGAATTCTAAGAAGTATCTATGAAATTAGTAGATCACACAAGGTTTCGTAGTATAAAGTCGATCTAGGTCTTGTCAAGTTGGTCACCACTGTTCTATTCTATTCTATTTTCTGCATGTGTATATTTTTTTAAGAATTTTGAATGTTTTAGTAATGTATGAATATACATACTAAAACTGACACATCGATTACCTGATATAATAATTTATAAATATTTTTCACTCGATTTTTTTATTTATACTTTTTTAAAACGAATATATATATCGATAATTTTTTTTCACTTGCCTATCCCTAACTCCAACTTAAATACAACATACAACCGAATTTACTGCCAATCCATTATTCTGACAATGTATTGCGTCTGTGGTATTGCTACGAAACTTCTGAACGACGATGTAAAATATACCTACTTACATTGACGCTTCCTGCTAAATCAAACTATTTCTAATAACAAAACCCCTTTCAAAACCCGTGGTTTGTGCTGTAAACGCCGTTCGTAGGTAGCATTTTTAGGGTCATAATAGGACCAGAACCATAATAGGACTTATAATTGTCCAGAATTGGCCATTTTTTAAAGTTAGCTAAGTTCGTATCCAGCTTCATACGACGTGCATAGAGTATATAAACTTTTCACGACGTGATTACAACTTACTGTCCGTAACTGTGACTGTGCCAACGCTTTGGTATGAACGTCGCTTAATAATTCTGTCAATGATCGTTTACGTGACCCACTGAAGCATGATTGAAGACTGCGTAGACAGTGAAGATCATATGTAGTCTGTGGTGAAGATCGTTGAAGACACAAAATGCATTATTTTATTTTACTTTTTCTGTTGAACAATCCGTAACGTTTTGTGAGTTGTATTCATTCCAATCGTTTGATACATTATAATATCGCTCATGTTCTCGAGGTCTTCTGAGAAGGAGAAAAATGCCAGAGGAGGAAAGAAGAAAGAAAGTAGTACCAAGCACGGTATACACCAACACTGATGTTGAACCTGAAAACCTTGAAGGTGTTGAAGAAACAGAAATCACTGCTCAAATATCATTACCAGCAGAAGGAGGATGGGGATGGGTAGTAGTCGCAGCGAGTTTTATGACTATTTTCGTGTTAGACGGAGTTTTTTTCACGTTCGGCAGTATATTCCACGAAATGGCAGAAGATCTTGGTGTTGATACATCTCTGGTGGCACTTGCCAATTCTGTTGCAGTGGCAGTGTATTTTATGGCGGGTCCTTTAGCATCTGCGCTTATTAACAGATTTGGATTTCGAGCTGTTTGCATGAGTGGTTCAATAATAGGTTCTATTGCTCTCTTGTGTACACATTTCGCTAGTAATTTTGTAACAATCCTTTTATTATATGGACTAGGGGGTGGATTTGGAGCCTGCCTCGCGAGTATGGCCTCTGGATTAATAGTGGGCTTCTATTTCGAAAAATTACGGTCTTTGGCAATGTCGATATCGAGTATTGGTTCCAGTGTTGGTATAATGGTTATGTTTTCCTTAAATGCACAAATAGTTAAGATAGCTGGATGGCGTGTCATAATGTTGCTGCATTCTGGACTGATGGGAACAATTTATTTTTATTCTATGACTTTTCGACCGTTGCTCTCTTTAACTGTGACGACGACAGTTGCAACTGATAAAGATACTGTGACTGATCCAACTCGTACAGTTACTTATTTACCAAGTTTGGCTGCTATTAAGGCGTCACCATCCAGCACGAAAAGAGACGCCGTAAGTGCTGCAGAACGCCTATTTAGTGCTGTATCTAATGCGCACTTTCCGACTGCCGCTGCTGTGGTTGGAGATACAGCTGCAGTGTCGACACCAACTCAAGCGGGCCCATCCACAGCAGCTACATCAAGGCTTACAATCACAGCTCAAGGTCCTCAAGGGGGAGTTAGTCGTAGACAATTAAAACAAGTTCAGTCGATAATATCCAAATCGAAGACAAGTGTGCGAGACAAAGAGGAGAAACAAATAGAAATAAACATAGATGTTGAACGCGCTCCAAAAAAAAAATGTTGGCAAAGGTTGTGTGATTGGGAGGAGCATGTATCCCAAGCTCGTCCAATGTATCGAGATGATGCTTTCTATGAAGGAAGGGTAGATATGTTACCAGCATATAAAAAAAGTGTGGTGGAAACCTCACCGGAAGCTAGAACAGGTCTTGAATATCAAATGGCTGTTTCGCGTGCCGTAACTGCCGCGGAATTATCTGAAAAAAGAGGAGTTTGCACAACTGCTGTTAGAAGGATTCTTGCCACTATGTTGGACCCAAAACTGCTGAAAAGAGTTTCATTTCTATTGTTGTGTACCAGTGGGTTCCTCACGTATTTAGGGTATTTAGTACCTTATGTATTTTTGCCAGACAGGAATAAGAGCGAAGGCATTCCTCCTCAACATTGCAGTTTATTTGTAAGTGTCATCGGCTTAGCGAATGCTTTCGGCCGCCTTGTTATTGGCGCTTTGGCAATGAAATTAAATCCTGTAAATTTGTACTTAGTTGTGTGTATAATGTCTGGACTGGCGATAATGGCATTTAATTTTTCATTTAACCTTTATTATCAGTATGTGATTTGCGTATTATTTGGATTCCATATTGCTAGTTTAAGTTGCATACGAAGTGTGGCAATAGTCTACTTGTATGGATTAGAAATGTTAACTAACGCAACTGGTATGATGATAATGTTTCAAGGTTTAGGAAGTTTAATAAGTACACCAATATCCAGTATAATTGAAAAAAAGTTCGGATACACAGTGTCTTTCTATGTGGCTGGAGCGATGGTTCTCATGAGTGGTTTTGTTTTAATACCAGTTCGGACACTCAATGAAAGGGAGAAAAATAAGATAGATGGACCGCCTAAACCGCCTACTACTCCTAATAAGGAATCACCCAGAACAGTTTCCGATACGCCAATATTAGATGCACCGACTGAAAAGGTTGCAATGCGTCCTACAATGCGGCCACAACCAACAATGCGTCAACAGCCTCTGACGCCTCAACAATTTGGAACGCCTTTACACCCTGGAACGCCTCCACGCCCTGGAACGCCTTAACACCCTAGTACGCCATAACCCCCTGGAACTCCTCAACATCCTGTATCGCCACAACAGCTAGTTTAACTGCACTACTTTAAGATTATACATATAGTTGGTACCTAATAATAAGAAAATGCTGTGCCTATTTGTTACATTTACTTCTCTATTTTCGGTCATATCTTGTTATTCCTAGTGCATTTTTCAACCGTTCGTAAATCTAATAAACTATTAATTGTTTCAAATGTTTAAACAAATCGTGTCTCTTGTGAACTATCTTTCGAATAAGTTGGTAAGTACTTACCTAATAATCTTTTAATAAAATATTACAAGATACATAAAATAGTTTATTTTAGATCTACATCTCCACCTCATCCGCTAGATAGTGGCGCAGGACTTATGGATCGACGACCTTTAGCGACCCTAGCGGATGAGGTCTCACACAAGTTACAGATCAGCTAGTCTATTCTGTAAATAACCATTTCGATATCGACTTCACCTGAGTGACTAAGCTTACAAAGTGAACTTTATTTCACACATCATAAGGTCTTATATTTTTACGAATTTGAAACTCACCTCGGATTCCGCTGTCGAGACACGAAAATGTTGTTACAGAATAGCACTGCAGATTCTAAAGCAAATATCTTTTCGATGCTATTTATGGTGCCCTTCGAGACGTGATGCCTAAACAATTGCATAATTTGCTTATAAGCTAATAAAGAACTGCCCAAAGTGCCATCCAAACCGAAACCACGGTAATATTCGAAACCCTGATCGAACCGGAACCTTGTGCCATCCCAAAGTATCGCAAGTAATGGTCAAATTCTGGAAAGTAACAATTTAATCTACATGTATGACAAACTAAAGGAAAGGAACATTGATATATACAAGAACATTGATATAAAATAAAAAATAAAGGAAAGCGAAAACTTTTACTAATTTCTATTTCTATTTAATTTAAGTCTATGTTTTTATAGAAATCACAGAACAGTGTTTTTTTCTGTTCCGTGATAGAAATAGAAAATAATAAAAAAATACGCTTTCCTTTACTCTTTAAATCAATGTCTAAAGTAGCATAAACATTAAAATATAAACATTAATTGAAAAATAAGTTCTCCTGAGAATCTACAACTGCATCACCGGTTTAAAAAAAAAGGGCCAAGTGCGAGTCGGACTCGCGCACCGAGGGTTCCGTACAAACCTGTAGGTATTTATACGCAAAAGTTGCGATTTACGATTTATGACGTATTAAAAAAAAAATTAAGTACCTACTTACTATACGATCATGTTCAAACCAATTTTCGGTGGTAGTTTATTTACATGGTAATTTACATCGTATATTTTTTTTAGTTTTATTATTCTCTTATTTTAGAAGTTACGGGGGCGGGACACATTTTTCCACTTTGGAAGTGTCTCTCTCGCAAACTGTTCAGTTTAGAAAAAAAATTATATTAGTAACCTCAATATCATTTTTGAAGACCTATCCATAGATCACACGTATGGGTTTGATGAAAAATTTTTTTTTTCATCAAACCCATTTTCAGTTCTAAGTATGGGATCCCCAAAAATTATTGTTTTTTTTCTATTTTTGTGTGAAAAACTTAATTAATGCGGTTCACGGAATACATCTACTTCCCAAGTTTCAATAGCATAGTGCTTATACATAGTTTCGGAGAAAAGTGGCTGTGACATATGGACGGACAGACAGACAGACATGACGAATCTATAAGGGTTCCGTTTTTGCCATTTGGCTACGGAACCCTAAAAATCGTTGAGGTTTAGGTTTACCTGCCTATTGCCGCTTTGGCTCGCTCAGCTCCGCTCAACGCATTCATAACTGGGTCGACCAAAACTCCTCCCAATGAAGGAAAAATAGAGGAAATAACTCGTGTACCTACACATAAGCGAATTTTGGTATGTTTGTACAACATAATAAAACTCTACTGATGGATGGGGGTGAAGCAAACGAGTGGAAGGCAGGGGGGTTGTATAGGTAAGTTCTAGTTAATTTTCTCAAGTAACTGCAATTAAGGCCTTATTTACGTAAGGATTGAGGGCACGCAGCTCGTATTAATACGATCTGAGTTCGACTTTAGGTTTGGTCGAGTGGCGAAAATAAAATATTCCTGCAAGAACAACGACCTGGGTAAAACCAGCCGGTCGATTCTGTTAACATGTTGAAGTAAAAGCTTGGGTGAAATAATCACGAATTGAGCCATCAATCCATCTTGATTACTTGGATTTTGGATAGGCAGCTACCTTCGTGATCACTTCACTCAAGCCTTCACTTCGACAAGTTGACAGAATCGCACCGCAGGTGTGAATAATGTGGTATCACCCCACAAATCGAGTCCCCGACTCCAGAAAAAATGAGTTGTGTCTTTCATTCTAGTGATTTTTCATTTTAGGAACCCTTGTTGTGCCAGTTAGACTCACTCTTGGCTGGTTTTTATGAAATTATAAGGTCTGTTATTAATTTAATAATTTTTGGAAGCAAATTACTGAATTAATCTTCAATTTAAAAGGCCCTTGGTATTCTATAGATAATCGGCTATTTTATTAAAAAGTAAAATGTTGTTGTTTTTGGATTCAGTTTAATTTTATTATCTTGCAACACTTTTGAGTTCATGTTCGAGCGCATTTTGTTCTGCGACCGGCCGCCATACTCAAACAAAAAGATTTGAGATGAAAAGCTAAATTTATATACATATTGGCGTTGTTGAAAGTGTTTAATTTACTAAATGAGTTCTAAATCAGATGTAAATAGAAGAGTGCTCGCCATTCAGGCGAAAAAGAAACGGCATAAACTCGGTAAAAAGAAAAATCGCGAGGAGGACCACGGGGCTGGTGTACAAGGAAACGGTCTGCGCAACCAGAATCAGAATCGTTTAGAACCTACACATAGCTCTTCCAATGAAACGATCGAGGAAGATGAAGACGAACAATACGCGAGCGACGACGAGGAACAGGAGGACAGCGCCGACTATTGTAAGGGTGGTTACCATCCTGTCAAAATTGGAGACTTATTCCTGAATCGGTACCACGTCACTAGAAAACTGGGATGGGGTCATTTTTCTACTGTGTGGTTATGTTGGGATCTCGTTGATAAGCGTTTCGTTGCATTAAAAGTCGTTAAGTCGGCGCCTCATTTCACGGAGACAGCATTAGACGAAATTAAAATACTGAAAGCAGTCCGTGACAGCGATCCAGCGGATCCCAAGAGGAATAAGACCGTTCAATTGCTTAATGACTTTAAAATAACTGGTGTGAATGGAACCCATGTGTGCATGGTGTTCGAAGTTTTGGGTCACCACCTACTGAAGTTGATACTCAAGTCTAATTATAGAGGTATACCACGGGAAAATGTGAAAACAATCATACGTCAAGTACTAGAAGGTTTGGATTACCTTCACACTAAATGTAAGATTATTCATACAGATATTAAGCCTGAGAATGTATTGGTTTGTGTTGATGAACCTTACATCCGCAAGCTGGCAGCTGAGGCTACTGAATTGCATTCCTTAGGCTTGAGACTGCCTCATTCCTTGATTAGTACTGCACCAAAGGAATTTCAAGAACAAGTAGTCACTGCTAAAATGAGTAGAAACAAAAAGAAAAAATTAAAGAAAAAAGCAAAGCGTCAGTCGATGTTACTTAAAAAGCAAATGGAACAGATAGAAGAAATTGAAGAACAGAAAAAAGTTGTCAATAACAGTGAGTCAGCCCCTATGTCGCAAGACAATGATGACTCACCTCCAACACCTGAGGAGGCAAGTGTACTCGAGACTACCCGCTCTGACAATGAAACTAACATCAATGGTTGTAATGATGACAGAGATGATAGAGCGGATGAAGAAGCTTTTGATACCGATGCTGATGCAGTACTGGTAAGATCTAAGCAATATGGCTGTGGAGACGATGCGGGCACCCCTATGTCTGAAGGGGAAATGACTGATACTCCACCTTCTTTCAATTCTCAGTCTACCAAGGGTAAATCTCTTGATAAAAAATTTGATCCAGCTTTTGATATCTGTGACTTAGAAGTAAAGATTGCAGATCTAGGTAATGCATGTTGGGTCCACCGACATTTTACTGAAGATATACAAACTAGGCAGTACAGATCTCTGGAAGTGTTGCTGAGTGCTGGTTATGGGACCTCAGCTGACATATGGAGCACTGCATGTATGGCTTTTGAGTTGGCCACAGGAGACTATTTATTTGAGCCTCATTCTGGTGACGGCTACAGCCGTGATGAAGATCATCTTGCTCACATTATAGAACTTCTAGGTGATATTCCAAAAAGAATTGCAGCCTCAGGAAAATATTCGAAAGTATTCTTCAATAAAAAGGGTGAGTTGAGGAACATAACTGGCTTAAAACCATGGGGCTTAGTATCCGTGCTAACCGAAAAGTATGAGTGGAGTCAGAAGGATGCAGAAGATTTTGCTGATTTCTTAAAACCTATGCTCGACTTTGATCCAAATCGGCGTGCCACTGCCTATGAGTGCCTTCAGCACCCATGGTTGAAACTGCTTGAACCTGAACAAAACGAGTCTGACAAATAATATTATATTGCTCTCTGAAATGAATGATCATACATTCATGAAATCAGTAGTGTCAACATACAAAGTATTTCAGTCTTATACAATTTTAATAAAAAGTTTATTTATGGATTTCTTTGTGAATAATTTACTTTGTATCTAGATTGTTTTGTAGCAATCCTGAATTGTTTGAAAATAGAAATTGTGTATGACTACTTATTGAAGACATGTTGCTGAACTTCTTGAACACAGGCTGTAAGGGAACAGCAGCAAAGTATATAATACATCAGCTGCTCAGCATAAAGTTATTATTTGGGCATAATGTATAGTGATTGGCAATATATTAGACACCTCAAATTACCCAAACTGTACAGATAACTTTAGGAAAAATTGTGATGTATGACATGTAGACAATATAGGTTTTGTCACATTAATCTTTTAGAAATTTAGTTGACATAATGACATAGCTCTGCACTTAAAACAACATCCTAGAAGGTGAGGAACCTAATATGAAGAAGTCATGCATATAGTAGCCATTCAGGAAGTAGAATGTTCACATAGTTTAAGTTTGTGTTTTATCACTATCACAATAAAAATCTCATTATGTAAACTTAGGAGTAAGACAGTATTTGTAATGCCACACCTCCGAGACTGCCTTTTTATATTTCGATGAGTCATCAAAATTTAACAATGGCTGGAATCTATTCGGAGACGGTATAAGACAGTGTCCTCTAAACCAGCTGATAGTAACAATATTATTTATCATAGATCCCAATTTACATGACCATAATTTGTATTAATTATATCTGCAAAAATTTACATGAATAAAATGTCCAAACGAGCTTGTTACTATGTTTATTTTTTGTTTTTATTTTATGTTAAAATTCTCCTATTTTTCTTATTAATCCTTGGATGTTTTGGAACTTGCATATGTTACGTAAAAACCGAAAGATTTTACACATTTCTAAGTGGAATCACGTAAGTAGGTAGGTAGGTTGGTGCCACAAAGTGGTCAAGGCCCAGGCCTCGAAATTCTGTTTCATCTATACTAATATTATAAAGAGAACATTTTTTTGTAAGTTTGTATGTAGGGGGTAATCTCACTAACTACTGGTCCGATTTGAACAATTCTTTCAGTATTAGCCCATGTATCGAGGAAGGATATATAGGCTACGTAATCATCACGCTAAGACTAAAAGGAGCCGAGCATTAATGGAAAATGTGACGCAAACGAAGTTGCGTGGGTCAGCTAGTAATAAATAATTATATGAAACTTGCTATGATTTTTCACATTTCTTAGTGGAGTATTTACAAATGTTAGGTAGATACTGCAGCATAGTAAAGGCGGGGCCGGAAGTATTATTGTAAGGATTGCTGGCTGCTCCCGCAAAACTCATTGTGTCTAGGGCTGAGTATTGTGACGCGAGTGTGAGATACCCGTTACGGTAACGCACACGCATTGGTACGCTGCAGGTATAATAGGTATGTACATTGTGTTGAATAAACAATGTTATCCATTCCTTTATTTGCCACAAGCTAGAACTAGATGTCTTGATCTATGTGTGCAGTGTGAATAAACCACATGTCATCCAGACCATGACTAGATATGACAATAGTCGTTATAGTATCTACTACTACAGCTACCTATCATGTACCTACTTAACAAAAATAGGGTAGGCTATCACGACGTAAATAAGTACAGATTTTTTTTTAAAATTTTGTTGGCCATCAGTCAATTAAAAAGAATCCGTAAGGCTGCGTTTCCACCAGAGATGTGCAAGGATGCGTAACGAGGGATATGTTTGGCATTCCGTCCACTAGCGCCGCCAATCGTTTTTTATTAATTGTGATAATTTTAAGACACGTAGTTATAAAACCGCTGCGGCTCTGTAGTGTTCTGAAGAAATTTATTTATTATTTTTTGAGAGTTATGTTTTGTACTTTAGAACATAAATAGTTGCCAAAGTCGATATTTTTGCTAAAAGTGGCCACTTTTAGCAATAATTGCCGTTTTGGCTATTTAGCCATGAGTTATGTATTAAAAATAGCTCTCAAAAAATAATAGATACATTTCTTCAGAACACTACAGAGCGGTTTTTTATCTACGTGTCTTAAAACCACAATTAATAAAAAACGATTGGCGGCGCTAGTGGACGGAATACACACCCGCAACCAATAGAATTGCTTAATTTACCTAGCCTCGCTCAGCGCAAGCGATTCTATTGGTTCTTAACAAACACATCCCTCGCTACGCATCCTCGCACATCTCTGGTGGAAACGCAGCCTTAGGTGCTGTGGTCTCAGCTCAGAGATATGAAAATCAGGTGATTGTCCAGTGAGAAACTCAAATGATCAGCTAGGTACCTAGGTAGGTACTATGAACAGTTGCTTTTTTTTTCTAAGTATAGCAGTATAAGATAGGTACGTAAATCAGATGATTGCGTATTTGCATCTTATCAGAACGTAACCATTCATTTCCTACTAAAAGTCCGGCCGCGAAGCAGGAAGAATTTCGTCCGTTGACCTATTATTACCTGTCTGTCACTCACGCGTAAATAGAATGAGTCTCGCTCGCACAGATGTAATGGCCGCCGTCCTCAGGGATTGTAAACCTGGCAAAGGTTAGGTGAGAGTGTAAGTTTTCTTCTTGTTTGCAAGTATATGTCACGTAAAAAAAGAAGGAATCTAAATTAGTTAAACTAGATGATAATGTAGATAAAACTGTTGATTATTTTGTAAGTGATAGGCGAGACGTTTTCTGTACCTCTACCATGAGTTTACACAGCCAAAACTCGCTAGCGTCTCCGTAAATTATTTGTATGACATACTGAGGCCTTAGTATGAGTTTTTTCGACTCACGTTCGAACGCGTTCGATTGCGAGCGCGTTAGAATTTAGTATGGGAAATTAGGTTCTACGAGTGACCACCAGGTGGCACTATAACTAAATTCCCATACTAAATTCTAACGCGCTCGCAATCGAACGCGTTCGAACGTGAGTCGAAAAAACTCACACTAAGGCCTCTGTACAGCGCCCCTAGCGGTCACTGAAAGAATTAAAATTCGTATCATGAGCACTATAGATTTCGATAGGTATAGAACCTCACGTAATCTATTCGATAGTCACTAACGTTTTTTAGCTGTCACCATACAAAACGGTACCATGACTCACCAATTCGACAGACGCTATCGAACAATACGCTTACGATAGTAGTAACGTAGCTCACTAGCATTTTGACGAGTGAAACATATCTTATTATTAAAATTATGTAGGGTAACCTGTCCAACATTGAAACAATCGTACACAGTGAAACTTTGCGATATTTCTAAAATGCGACGTTGCCAGATAGAGCAGGATAGCAAGAAAGGACCTTCTCAGGCCCCCCCCGCACACGCCCAGTTTGCGAGCGCGCCGCGTGGAAGACGTCGTCTCTAGTGACGCATAACGAATATTGCTGCGAAAAAGTAAGAATTTTTGGTCATATTTGGTGATTTTTTAGCAAATTATAGAAGATAATTTCGTATTGTTCAATATTACGTTGCATTCTGTACGTTTCAAAGTGTCTTTTGACTTAAATCTGTATGAAAATAGTTCACTCTTTGTTGCAATTTTTATTTATGTTATAAAAAAATACCTTGTTGGTTTACAATGAAACAAAAGTATGTTGTGTACAATGAAACACGTGTGTCATTGTGTACTATCTTGCTTCATGGTAGGCCATGCGGAAAATATCAATAACGATAATTTTTCTAAACAGAAGCAACTTTCTTAAAGCTTTTTATTGGCTATCTACAGTAACTACCTACTTTGTAGTTATTTTATTTATTATTTTTTTCAGATGGCACGTAGTAAAGCTATTATAAGAAAAAAAAAGGAGATCATTCGGCAGCTAACATGCTTAATTAATATTAGATTGTTTTAAGCGAAAAAAAATGACAATGATTGTGATATTTTAAATAATGAGACTGCAACTCGTACAACATAGATTAGTTAGAAGAAGAGGATAAATATTAGATTGTTTTAAGCGAAAAAATACTTAGGTACCTATCTACTTATTTGTTTTGAAATTTTATAAGTTTTTAAGACCTGTAAAACAGAGACCTCTGTGATTGTTAATGTTTTTAATATCGTAGATAATCATTACTATGAATAAAACATTATTTTCATTTAAATTTCTTTAATTTAATGCATAGATACCTACCTGGGTTGATTAAAAGCAAACAAAACACTACCTTCTAATAATACTGTTTCATTGTTGCTTAGCCTTGTTTCATTGTAAAAATTCAGGTGTTTCATTGAATACACATTTATGGACACAATGAAACAAAGTTCATTTTTTAAAAAAAGCTTTTTTATGCATAAATTATAAAAGTACTGTAAAAAATTATGATACGATGAGATAACTAATTAAATTGTCTATCTTGATGCAAAAAATTAGACTCCTAACTTGAGAAACGGCAGAGATAGGATGGTTTGAAATTTTGGTGTTTCATTTGTGAACAGGTGACCCTACGGTTTTAAGTTTAACATAGTAAAAAAATATCTGCAAGAGCATATTTAGCATTTATTATTATATTATATACCTACTTATATCTATTTTAAGTGAGTACTCGCAAGCTGTGCCTTTCAATTAAATTTAGTCAAATCATAAACAATATTTTGTTTATTTGCATGCTTCACCAAACTTTCAAGTGGCTTTGTATGTACCTGGGTTGAGGGGCAAGACATTGGTCATCACTGTTTAAAATAATACCTAATCTATTGCAAACTTTCAAACCACACATCACAACGCAACTCAACTTATAATATAAGGAGTAAAAATTCAAAAACCACTAAATTCTTGTTGTCCACTAACCGTAAACTTTTCAATTTAGTCGGTTTATTGATTGTCTTAACATTTTAAGCATAGCGATAACACTACATTTTGAGCTTACAAGCCGTCCTCTCTTCTTATTAGTGAGAACAAAACAAACAAAACATAAGTAGTGAAGCATTCTATTATTCATATTAAATATTATCCTCCTACAACACAGTAAATTGATTTATGATCCACAGTTGCTAAAAAAACGTCGAAAATATATGGTTTGTAAAACTCCAAAACAATGTAAAATAAAATTCATTACAAAATTCGCTGACTATATTGGACCATATTTGTATAATAAAATCAACAAATCGTTGGACATTTACCCATTGTCTAAAATAGAATGTAAAATAAAACTAAATAAATATTTACAAAACCTTAATTACGAAGAAACTGAATTGCTTTTAAACAAAACGCAGTAAAAAATAAAAACCATACACAAATAAATGCATATCTACTCCACTACCACATCTTAACTTGCTAATACATATACACCTACAAACACACCCTTACACACAAACAAACACACACACACATACACATACACACACACCCATATACGCACATAACACATAACACCCTCAAATAGCCAAAACTACTTTTAATTTAAAATGTAATCCATTGTACTTCTTTAAAATAACGCTAAGAAGGCTAACTTGACTGTACAACTAGGGGGTTGGGCACTGATAGTCGAAATACAGGCACTGCCTAGTTCGACTACAGAAGCTTAATTCATTTGCTTAGAATAAGACTGTAGCCTAAGTTATTTTTATAATAAGTACTGAGTTTGTAAGAAATAAAGATATATATATTATTATTATTCTAATGAGTAGTGTGAAGTTAGCTAGACGACGCGATCTATCGAGCTTACGTTAGCACCTGCGTAAGACCCCATCAAACTCATGTTGCGAGCACTGAAAGCAGTAACTCCGATACAGAGGAATCGGATTCTGATTTTTGAATTTTATTTATTTTTTATTTTTGCCGTATTAATAATAAATTGTAACTCGATTTTTTATAACTTCTACTATAAAATCTAAATACATCATTTAAATGATAATAATATTTTATTTTTATTTTCTAAGTTGTTACTTTCTCCTTCAAATATTTCATGTAAACCGCACCTAATACAAACATGTTTGTGACCACTGTCAGTAGGTAAAAAGGTCATTGTACGAAATTCTTCCTGCTCCGCGACTGGACTCTAATGACGTAAAGTTGAGTGAACCAGTGTTGGGTCTACCAATTTTTTTTTCAATCATTGGTATGAAGATTCTATCTTTATTAAACAAACAATAACACTCATTTTCGGCTTCACCCATTCTAAGATAATCATGACAGTTATTACACTGTCATGATTCAAAACCAGTTTCTGAAATGTAATTTATCCAGTGAATTTATCGCATCACTTGACAACCGTATCATTTTAGGCGCCTATTAGCCTGGCCGGACGGTTGACGCCTGTGGTCGCCATTCGCTACAAGCTTCTAGCTTTAGGTGGCGGTGTGTTTGTGGCTGTCAGCTTCAGGCAAGGCTGTGACTGACCGCTGGGACTGATGGTTGCATGTAATTGCTTGGCGAAAACCTGCTGGTCGATTCTGTTGACATCACCCTGATCACCTAGGTGGAGTGAACGACAAGTGTGCTGTCATTCTTGTCTTGTTTGTATGGTTTGACAGCTCAATTGTCGTTCAGTTCACTTCGCACTGCAGAGTAGGTAGGTACCTATTCGTCATCCAACCATCAGTCAAGACTTGAGTGAGCGTGTGCTGTCGTCCATCAACATCAATCCACCCGTCAGGCAGCGCACGGCAGCGGTGGAGACGGACAGATATTATGCAAGAACTTCAATGGAAAAATTACTATTGTAGGTACTGTACCTAAACTTATGAAAAAATGCAGATAGGTACATAATAGTTCTTTACCTATAGATCACGAAGTCTGTGTGATGAAAGAAAGGTTTTGGTTCGTTCTGAACGAGCCGGGCAAGTACCTACACACGTTGCATGTTTCAGAAGTGCACGGTCATATTTAGGCCCTATCCGCAATGCGATTTTTATTCGCGCGGAAATAAATCCGCATCGCATCATCGCGTACATTTGCAGGATACTCGTAGGTATAGGAATGTGTAACAGAATTGCGGAAAAAAGCCGCGCGGTGAAAAATCGCAGTGCGGACAGGGTGTCGTTCTGTAGCTGATATATACAGTGTGAAACTCTGTCAGCGTCTGTGTTCCCTAATTCCCTTCCACATATTTCTTCAATGCAAGAGTGAACAGACATGTTCTGTTCTGAGCACGCTCGCTCCATCATAAACCTAATCCATCGCTTTTCATCAGGCTTGAATGCGTGATCGAGGTCAAGAGCAAACTCCTTCCTAAAATAAAATAATATTCAGATGTTACTTAGTTCAATTCAGTTAACTAATAAGATAAATGCCAAAGGTGCTTAGTTAAAAGTAGGGAAGTCTAGTACCACAGAGTACTTGTCTAGTACACGGGTAAACATTAGTCAATCCGCGCCTGAATTTTTTTCATTCTCGATTCAGCCCAAGCACATAATATAACACAATTAACCTAGCGTACCCAAGTATTGTACGTGATCTAGGAAAGAAGATTGCATTGTATTGCAAAACGTTTAATTTCATGTCGCAATCATATAATTATCAATCAATGGTCGCAATAGAATAGAATATATATAATACTACTCTTTGGAATAGAACACTGACGTATAAATCATATAGAACCATAGATGACCATAGAGATAGAAAAATAATTATGCTATTTATGTGTCAATGTATAGAACATACCCATGAAGGTATAGCTTCATGAACATACCGTAGACAGAGAATACCTACGCAACATGACAAGCAATGTCTATTTCTATTTTTTATTAATGGCAAGTAGAGCCGATGTCGACTATTCTGCCAATGTCAAAAGTAAATTGGAAAAGCAAGTGTGCATTACCTTAAAAATTGAATTGAAGTGTGCATTAGAAGACAAGCAATGTCAAAATGTGAGAAAAGATTTTGACAAATTGCGTTTTTTTTTTTATGTTCTGGCTGAATGCGAATATTGTATACGTTCTTCATGCAAGCAAAAAAGATAATGTGTTTCAAATAAGAATAGGATCAAGTTAGCGCCATATTTTGTGACGTCATAGCTGTCAATTCAAACCAATTCGGTAGGGTGAGCAAAGCAAGTTTTTTTTTTATTATTATCTATAAACCTAAACATTGAGTGAAAAAAGTTTTTTGGTTAAATAATTAAATATTAAATTTAGCTAATTTACTTATACTATTTAACGTTATTTAATTAAGATTAATGTTATTCAAACAAAGTAAAATAAACCGTCATCGATATGCAACTAGGTTTTCTTTGCAAACCGTACCTACTTTTCAAGAGTCATTTGACAGATAGAGGTCATTGACGTGCCTATTCTCATTTCATTGTACAATGGTAATTCAAGTTGCAATAGAACATCTATAGGACACAACAGTTAATGTCAAAATGTGAGGAAAATATTAACAGATCCTATCGTTTTTATTTTTTTTTGCTTCTGCGTTCAAGTTCATACACACCGAAAAAACGGACGATTATGAATTTATTAAATTTATAGTTAAAACGGTCCACGTCCAATTACAATAAATAACAGAAAAAATATCCACATTGGTCAGTTTTTAGTTGTAAGCCTACTTCTTATAGCATAGCAAATAAGCAAACATAATTAAAACCTAGTCGAGTGCGAGCGGATGGCGCTACCTATACTCCATTTACTATAGCATTAGACAGAAAAGGCTCTATTAGGTGCACACTTTGCTATAAAATTACAACAAACATTATTACAGTCAAGATTGATGTGGAGTTAATTAATCAATTTATATAATAGCTGTCACACTTAATTGTACTTCTTCTGAAATTACTAGGCTTTCATTTAATATTGTTTAGATTTTACATTCTATACTGTCGTGTTGATGTTTAAAATCTAAAAGAAGCAGAAGTGGACAGTATCGGGGACGTTTTTACTATAATTCTACCAAATCTAAAATGTTACGTATTCCCTTCATAAGTTATGGGAGCACGTGTTTTTTTAGTAAAATATATTTCCATAGTTTATTTAAAAAACATAATTGAAACTCAAAAATTAATTGAAATAATTCATTAGCAAGGAATAATAATTAATGTAGGTACAAGATTACATTGGTCGCGATTGCGCCTCTTACAACGATTTCGCAATCCACTTATTGTCTAGTAGCGCAGACACTTGAAACAAAATAACAAAATCAGAAAATTCACAAGATATAAAACAGCTATACTGAACTTCACTTTTTCAAATGCCGCCAAACACTCTTACCTATATACCTATTTATTGGTTTGACGATTCGACCAACATTAGTATAGTGTGCCCAGTATACAGACAAAGTGACCTACCATGGCAACTACGAAAAATTCTTGAGAGTAGGAAGGAGTTGTTTTTTCTTCCCTCTCATGAAACAAATCTAACGAGACGCGTTCTTGAAATTTTCTTCGAAAAGAAATCGGCCACCTTAACTTACTATAAATGCATCAAGAATCTACCCGACTAGTCACTTTTCAAGTAGAACAGTTACAATTCAGGTGTAACAAAGAAAGGAGGTGTTCAATGGTAAAGTCCACAAAACTCCAAAATTGAGATTTATATGGCAACACAATCTGTTTTGTATCTATATTTTCCCCAAAAAATCATTTATTACCAATTCTGGTAAACTCCACTGTTATTTAAAATTGAAAATTGACTTTACAAACAAACCTAGTAAAGTCCATTGTTAGAATAGTTACTGATAATTTAAAAAAAAAAGTTTTTATCATCTTCTGAAATTTTTTGCACTGTGGACGTAACCATCTTTGATTCTATACACCTGAATTCGTGATGCAGTATGCTAGTTGCAAGTGCACCTGAGCCAGCTCTTCATTTGCCAAGTCTTGTGAGGTGTTATGATTATAGCCCGTTACAAAAAAGTAAACCACTGATATTCTCATAAACCCACAGACGCTTCAGTTTTTTGTTACTTGCAACTTTTGCCATTTTTTTTTAGAACTTGTAACAAAGGCTTTCTGCTTAGTGTCAATACTTATTATTTACAATACTTATAATTTGGGTTTTAGGAGCAAATTTTATGCGGTAACAAGGTAACAAATACAGTATGTCTTAGACATCTCTTTTTACTCTACTCTCCTTACGCAGAAGAAATTTCTATTGGAAAAAGCATCACCTTTGTTTTTCTGTTTCCTTGCTCTTATCTTCTTATTAAAAATGTGTGTACATAAATTTGTTATATAAACATCAAGTCAAATAATATCTACATTTAATATTTATTTTGTGCGGTTTCTTTTTTGCATGATAATAAATGAAACTAGATGGCGCTGATTTAAATACAAGTTATTTTCAACTGATTCCATTGTGTGCTAATATTTCTTCGATGAAATTTAAGTAGCGTTTTAAAAATAGGGATAAATATAATGACCACCAAATATAACTTACCTCCATCACGTAAAATATATATGCTGCCCTCGTAATAGCAAACAAATGTAAGTACTACCATCTTGCAAAATAGCAGTGTCGAGAAAAACGCAGATAAGTGTTTTTTTCTAAATCAATACTTTATCTGGTATAAAACTCATGTTTTGTTTAGCAAAAAGGTAAAAAAATACAAGGAATTTTTTAGGTCAGTTTTGAAGTAATTTTTTCTAGTTATGTGATGAAGAATAATGTTGTATTCTAAGTTGTACTATGCGAGCCAAATAAGAATAGGACTGTAAAGACGCCATTTTGTTCCGCAATACTCGCGAACTTCATTACCAAAGCTTATGGTGTGCAAAAAAATAATAAAGAAAAATATAGGTACCTACTCAGTTTAATTATTTTTTGTATTTTTTTCGGTATATCTTATCAGTTTTACGCCAAATTAATCATACATGAGTAGGATTTGAAAAAAAGAATGTTAATCTTTTTTTAATGGTTCATTTTTTATGTAGGTATATATACCGTTTCATATACCTATTATTAATGTATCCAAATTTATCTACTTATGGAATTCAAGAAATAACTTAAAAAAAAAAATGGATATTAATAATGAAATCAATGAAAATGTAACAATTAAAAAATATATAGGTAACATTTTTTTTTCACAGTTTCTATTTGCTGGCTGTAGATACTGTTAAGCGCCAGAATGAATGCCGGGTACACAACGTACTACTAACGCCATCTAGTATTGAGTAGCGGAACTAATTGGGTCACGATCTTTCTAGACTTTTCGATGCTGGAACATTCTCGATGTTTCGACACCTAGTCAGTCGGGACCGGTATGTTCCCGAACTTTCTAGATATTTCCATTCTCGAAGGTTCTGGAAATTCCTGTTGGACTATATAAGGTGCGCATCGCTCGCGACTGGGTCAGTATTGAATTGGCGATACAAGCGATACATCGGAAGCGATCTTCAACTGCGAGTTAAGTGAAGTGAAGTGTTTAATAGTGCGATTGTGTGTTGTAATTAGTGTGTTTAAAGTGTCATTTTTTGGTTAAATAATCGGCTGTTTTTATTGTCACGAACCCCAAGCTCGTAACAATTGGTGTCAGAAGAGTGGATAATTATGCCGATTCTGCCAAAAGACGACACGGAGGGTATCCGTACCCGTAGTCAACGCCAGCAGGAGACGGATCAGAGGCGTTTTGGTGGTGCAACGCCGCAGACGTCGGAAAGTCAGCTACCGTCCATGGAGGCCGGCCCGTCCACAGCAGCTCCGGCATCATCAGTACCAGACTTTGCTGCTCTGATGATGATGCTGCAGGAGCAGGCTCGCCGACAGGAGGAACAGACCCGCCGACAGGAGGAGCAGGCCCGTCGCTTGGAAGAACAGCTCAAGCTTGACAAGGAGGAGCAGGCGCGCCGACAAGAGGAGCAGGCCCATCGCTTGGAAGAACAGCTCAAGCTTGAAAAGGAGGAGCAGGCGCGCCGCCAGGAAGAACAGATGCTCCTCATGAAAGAACTGCACGCGTCTTTTGGGAAAGACATGAAGGAAGTGAAGGATAAGGTTGCTCAGCATGACAACCGCCTGTCAGATGCTGAAACTCATATCAGCAAATTTAATAATGTCATTGCTGATGTGAAAAAGGAGTTGGGCAACCTTAAACTTGGAGATGGGATTGCAACTCCCATAACTACTACACCTTCACTACGTGGATTCAAAGTGCCGCCGTTCGATGGGACGTCTTCTTGGTCGGCCTACAAAATTCAGTTTGAGGCCGTCATCAAGGCGAACGGTTGGAGTAAAAATCAAGCCATGACTGCCCTCACCTTAGGCCTGCGCGACCAGGCCTTAACTGTCTTGGAAGCTCTCGGTAAAGAAGTAACTTACGAGCAGCTCCTTGAAGCACTGGAATCCCGGTATGGTGACGCTCATCTGGAGCACGTGTTTCGTGCGCAACTAAGAGATCGCGTACAGCGTAGTGGTGAAAACCTGCAGCAGTGGGCCCTTGAAGTGGAGAAGCTGGTGCGGAAGGCATACCAGTCTGTATCTGCGCTTATTGAAGGGAACCTGGCCCAGGCCTTCATTGACGGCATCCGCGACCTTGAAGTTAGGGCTGCAGTGAGGCTCAGGCACCACGGGACACTTAAGGAAGCTTTGGCCCATGGACTGGAGGTGGAAGCTGTGCGGCAAGATCATCGTTCCCACCGCGTCAGGGAGGTCGCAGCGGCTACAGTTCGCGATCGATTAAAAGGATGCAGCCCTAGGTGCTACGGCTGTGGTGAAAGGGGCCACCTTCGATCCAGTTGCCCTAAGCAAACTGCAGAAGGGGAAGGTAGCCAATCTCCAGAGGGTAGGGCGGCTAACAGCACCACTCAACAGCAGCAGGGAAACGAGTAAAAGCCAGGACTGCGGGGCGGGTACTGGCTGAGGTTCAAAGAGCCCCAAGGATTTCGATCTCACAAACCCATGACGGGAACAGCCTTATCATCAAGAGCGAGGTCAACGGAACACCATGTAAGCTGACGATAGATACTGGAGCTTCTCGCACGGTCGTCAGTTCACAACTTGCAGGTCGGTTCTTTGGGGACTCTGCATACTACCGAGAGCGCATAAATTTAGTGACAGCCACCGGTCAGCGCATACCCGTCCAAGGAGAGAGAGAGATGGAGTTGAAGCTAGGCAACAGAATCTACCAGCATAACGTTGTTGTGGCCGATATAATGGACGATTGCATCCTGGGCTTAGACTTTATGAGGAAGAATCGTTGTGAGATCGACGTTAGTCAAGGAGTTATGAAATGTGGGCAATAGGAACTTTTCATGGAAGGGGCGTTACCAGGAAATATATACAGCCTGCAGAAGATTGTACTTCCTCCGAGATCGGAAACGATTGTGCCGGTTAGTCTTTCTCAGAATACTGGGAAGACTCATCGTTGTGTTCTCGTGGAAAGGATAGACAATGACCTTCCTTGGAAAGTTGCACGAACTTTGGTCAGAGCTACCAACATCTCAAGGGTACGTGTGCTGAACCTTTTTGATAAGGAACAGGTGATAGATAAAGGCACACTGATGGGTACCTGTGAGGAAGTGGAGTGGTTGCGTCGATGCCAATATCCATCAACTGAGACCCTCAGCAAGAATGCCCAAACGAGAGTGACCGCCTTTTTAGAAGACTGTCTCAGCACTCTGTCTCAAAACGAAATGGTCAAGGCGAAGAGGATGTTACTCAAGTACGCCGATGTTTTCTCTTCGAACGATGCTGATATCGGGAAGACTGGCTTAGTTCAACACAAAATAAACACAGGAGAAGAGTTGCCTATCCGGCAGCGGCCAATGAGATTACCGGTAGCACGTGAAAAGGAAGTGGAAACCATGATTGAGGGAATGGTGAAGGATGGTGTTATAGAACCTTCATTCAGTCCGTGGTGTTCACCTGTAGTGCTGGTAAGAAAGAAGGACGGCAGCATGCGGTTTTGTGTTGACTATCGTCGTCTGAATGTCGTTACGAAGAAGGACAGCTATCCTTTGCCAAGAATTGATGACACGCTGGACATGCTCACTGGAGTTAAGTGGTTTAGCACATTAGATCTAAAAAGTGGCTACTGGCAAGTAGAAATTGACCCTAAGGACAAGGAAAAAACTGCATTCTCGACGGGAAAGGGTCTGTGGCAATTTAAAGTTATGCCGTTTGGATTGTGTAACGCTCCGGCAACGTTTGAAAGGTTAATGGAACTTGTACTAACCGGGTTAATTGGCGATGCATGCCTTGTCTATTTGGACGACATCATCATCGTAGGCCGTACGTTTGATGAACACTTTCAAAACCTGGAACGTGTGCTCATGAAGATTCAGAGTGCCAACCTCAAGTTGAGTCCGAAAAAGTGCTCTCTTTTCAAACGGCAAGTTAACTTTTTGGGTTATGAAGTGTCGGAAGAAGGTATCAGCACGGATCCAGAGAAAATCGCCGCTGTCAAAGATTGGTCCATTCCAAAAGACAAGACGCAGGTCAGAGCATTTCTGGGTTTGTGCTCCTATTATCGGCGTTTTGTCAAGAACTTTGCAGATGTAGCCAAACCCCTGCACAAACTAACCGAGGAGAAACGACATTTCTGTTGGGATGAAAGTTGCGACATCGCCTTCCGGGAGCTTAAGGACCGTCTGTGCAAAAGGCTTGAAGCTTCAACAGTTGCAGATAAACTGGTTCATGAAGACTTCTGTCGCTTGGGAGTACCATTGGAGATTCACATCAAGGAAGAAATTTTGAGTCACAAATATTCCAGGAAACTTGCCGAGTTATGGGTACTCATAAAACGAGAACAACTTCTTACCACCCGCAATCGGATGGAATGGTGGAACGATTTAATCAGACATTGGAGAGATACCTGGCTAAAGTTGTGGAAAACCGGCAACGCTATTGGGACAAGCACATACAACCGTTTTTGCTGTCATACCGAAGTGCTGTTCACGAAAGCACTTCGGCGACACCAGCCTTCGCAAACTTTGGTAGAGAATTACGACTGCCTGCAGACCTTATCGCCGGAATCCCACCTGACGCTCCACGCAGTATAACCGATTATGCGAATGACTTGCGGAGCAAAATGAATGACATTTATGAGCACATCAGACAATCGGGCCAACAAATGTCTGAAAAGATGAAAACCCGTTATGACCGCAAAATGAACAATAAAGGTTTCGACGAAGGCTCACTAGTGTGGTTGCACAATCCAGTACGCAGTAAAGGGAAATCTCCTAAGCTTTAAGCTAAATGGGACGGGCCGTACCGGATTGTCACAAAAATCAATGACGTGACCTACCGTATCCAGAAAGGTACGAGAAGTGCACCTAAGATCGTCCATGTGGATCGACTGGCGCGTTATTATGGGACCAATGCTCGGGACGAGCATGTCTTAGGAGGGGGCAGTGTTACGCGCCAGAATTAATGCCGGGTACACAACGTACTACTAACGCCATCTAGTATCGAGTAGCGGAACTAATTGGGTCACGATCTTTCCAGACTTTTCGATGCTGGAACTTTCTCGACGTTTCGACACCTAGTCAGTCGGGACCGGTATGTTCCCGAACTTTCAAGATATTTCCATTCTCGAAGGTTCTGGAAATTACTGTTGGACTATATAAGGTGCGCATCGCTCGCGACTGGGTCAGTATTGAATTGGCGATACAAGCGATACATCGGAAGCGATCTTCAACTGCGAGTTAAGTGAAGTGAAGTGTTTAATAGTGCGATTGTGTGTTTAAAGTGTTAATTAGTGTTGATAATTAAAGTGTCATTTTTGGTTAAATAATCGGCTGTTTTTATTGTCACGAACCCCAAGCTCGTAACAATACTAATAATACTAATTTGACAGCTTTCGTGTGAAGTTGGCAGCAAGCGCGATCCTATTCTTAGTTGGCTCGCTTTAGAAAGTTGTACAGTTGTTAGTTGTGTTGCTGCACTTAAACCTTCTGTCCCTATTTGCAATTTACATCAAAGTAGTGCAGTAAAATGTAGCACTCGTGTTTGTTACTGCGTTTATATCTAGGAAATGCAGTAACAGCATTAAGCACATGCAAAATAAATAGAAGGCTTAATGCAGTGTATGAATAAGTTTTCAAACATTTAAATAGAAAAAAACCGGCCAACTGCGAGTCGGACTCGCGCACCCAGGGGTCCGTACAAACCAGTAGGACGTATTATATTATAAGCAGAAGTTGCGATTTACGATTTATGACGTATTAAAAAAAAACTACTTAAGTACTAGATCTCGTTCAAACTAATTTAGTTTACATGGTAATGTACATCATATATTTTTTTTAGTTTTATCATTCTCTTATTTTAGAAGTTACAGGGGGGGGGGGACACGTTTTACCACTTTGAAAGTGTCTCTCGCGCAAACTATTCAGTTTAGAAAAAAATAATATTAGAAACTACAATATAATTTTTGAAGACCTATTCATAGATACCCCACACGTATGGATTTGATGAAAAAAACATTTTTAGTTTTAGTTCTAAGTATGGGAATTCCCGAAATCTATTGTTTTTTTTCTATTTTTGTTTGAAAATCTTTATGCGGTTCACGGAATACATCTACTTATCACAGCATAGGTACTTCATATAGTTTCGGAGAAAAATGGCTGTGACATACGGACGGACAGACAGACGGACATGACGAATCTATAAGGGTTCCGTTTTTGCCATTTGGCTACGGAACCCTAAAAAGGATATCTATACTTCTATACTAATATTATAAAGCAGAAGAGTTTGTTTGTTTGTTTGGTTGAACGCGCTAATCTCAGGAAGTACTGGTCCGATTTGAAAAATTCTTTCAGTATTAGATAGCTCATTTATCGAGGAAGGTTATATATCATCACGCTTAGATAAATAGGAGCGGAGAATTAAAGGAAAATGTGACGCAGATGAAGTTGCGCGGGTCAGCTAGTATATTATATACTACAATATGTACAATATGTCTATAACCTTCCTCGATAAATGGGCTATCTAACACTGAAAGAATTTTTCAAATCGGACCAGTAGTTCCTGAGATTACCCCCTACATACAAACTTACAAACAAATTTTTCCTCTTTATAATATTATTATAGATACCTCGATAAATGGGCTATCTAACACTGAAAGAATTTTTCAAATCAGACCAGTAGTTCCTGAGATTAGCGCGTTCAACCAAACAAACAAACAAACAAACTCTTCTGCTTTATAATTATTATAAGTATATAAGTATAGATTTATCTTGCTATTCTATTATAAATGCGAAAGTTTGTGAGGATGGATGTTTGGTACTCTTTCACGTCATAATGCCTGAAAGGATCTTCATGAAATTTGGCACGGAAGTACCTAGAGTATAGTCTGGTATAACAAATAGGCTATAAATATCCCGTTTTCTAGGGATCACGCGGGCGAAGCCGCTGGCTGAAGCTAGTACATGATAAAGTAGGGTTTGTTTTTGGCAGTTTTCCAAAATTAAAGTTAGGTATTTTATACTTTGTAGTGTTTTATTTTTGAAGTCGTAGGTTGTATTTTTTTGTAAAAAGTTTTTTATTTTTCACTTTTTTGTGGTACCTGCTTATCCATTCACAGCGTACCGGCGTGATGTTATGTTATGAACTGGTGTAAACAATAAACAAACATGCGATTTCAGCAATCCCGATCCATTTGCCATCATTTATTGAAGAGTTCCGTTGCCTACCTCGTAGTTCTTTATCAGATCGTCTCCAAATTGAAATGGGACCAGGGCTGAGAAAATACTCTTTCAAAAGAATCATCCAAATTGGTTGACAATTGGCGAAAATATCGTTGAACAAACATTTTTCATGGGATCCCATCATCAGATCCTAACTTATACCTTCCATCATCAGCTCAACAAAATGAGATGATGATTACCAGGCACAAATATCTGAATTGCGTTAGAAAATGTATGTAAAACATTATATGTGACGATTAAATTTGAGGGTTTGCCTCGATTTTTATGGGATCCCATCATCAAATTCTGGCTTATTGACATTGGGATTATAGGCTTTAAAAAATAAATATAATTTTGAAAATCGGTCAACAATTTGCGGAGATATTGGTGACGGGTGAACATACATTAAAAAAAATTACATACATCCGAACCTAGAACCTCCTTTTTGAAGAAGTCGGTTAAAAATATCAAATTATTGCGCTATTTCTACCTTATACACCGTATGATTGCTACCTACACAGTTAATGGGTTGTGGAGGTCTGGTGGGCAGCCGCTTCACGTAAAATACTGGTATTCAGCTGAATCCGGTTTGACTGAAAGCTTGACCCCAATAAATTGAGTTGGGAAAAGGCTAGGCAGATGATGAGTTTTGTCTTGCCTAAACAGTGGTCTGAGTCTAATATTATCTTGTTGTTTAAAATGGTGATCCAAAGAACATAGGTAATTACCGACCCATTAGCCTTCTTCCAGCACTTTATAAATTATTCTCATCAACTATAGAGAAGAGAATCAGTACTACGCTCGAAAAAAGTCAACCGATCGAACAAGCTGGGTTTCGAAAGAGCTACTCCACAATAGATCACATCCACTCTTAAGAATTGGTTATTATAAAATACCAAGAGTACCAAAGTCCACTCTACATAGGATTTGTAGACTACCAGAAAGCTTTTGATACAATACTACATCCCTCAATATGGAAAGCTGTACAATCCCAAAAAGTGGAGAAATAAAATACGTGCATGTCTAAAAGTACCTTTACCAGAACAACACTAGTAGAGTAAAACTGGAGACTGCAGGACCACCAATCCTCATCAAAAGAGGAGTTCGGCAAGGCGACCCCTTATCACCTCGAATCTTCATAGCAGCACTGGAATCGATTATCGGAAAACTAAATTGGGAAAAAATAGGTATATTATGCATAGAAGGGAATATTAGTCACTTAAGGTTTGCCGAAGACATTGTTCTTTTAACAGAAAATAGCACAGAGTTTGAATCAATGTTATAAGCGTAACAACAAACAAGCAGAGAGGTAGGACTAGAAATCGACCTGAGCAAAACAAAAATCATGACAAACGCTGCACAACACTCGATATGCCTGAACAGCACACAAGTATAGTACGTCACGAGCTATATTTACCTAGGCAAACAAATTTCATTCCTAAAACTAAATTACGATGCAGAAGTAGGTAGAAGAATAATACCTAACGACATGGAAACAGTTTTGGAGCATAAAGGAAATTTTAAAACACATATAAATATAATAAACTTATTTATTATATTTATGGTCAAATGCCAATGAAAATCAAGAGCAAAGTAATGCACTCATGTCTTTTGCCTTCATTAACCTAGGCGTAGGGTCAAACGTGGAAGTTCACTCGAAGAGTCAAAAATAAAATAACGTCCAGCGCAGCATGGAGAGAAGTGTCACAAAAATCAGGAAATGTCAAAAAATTCGCCACACCACCATCAGGCAAAAAACAGGAGTGATAGATGCTCTCACCTACGCTCTAAAGCTAAAATGGAGATGGGCAGGACACGTAGCGAGAATGAGCTACGAACGATGGACAATTCGCATGACGTCATGGCCAGGTCCGACAGGTACTCGGAAAAGAGGAAGACCTGTAACTAGATGGACTGATGACATCACACGAGTCGCGGGAAAAAACTGGCTGACAGAAGCCTAAGACCGAGACCGCTGGGGTTCTCTGGAGGAGGCCTTCACCTACACTACCTGAGGGGTTCATGCATGCATGTCTTTTTAATTTATTACTTTATTAATTCATATAAATTCAAGAAATGAATTTATTTCAGACAATTTGATTATAATACATACATACATTTCATTAAAAAAATAATTTACATTTTATACTAGCATTATTAAATAAGTACAATTAAAACCAATTTTTATAATACATTATCATTATATATAAAATCAAGTAATTTACAATAAAATCAATATATACAATAATAATTGTAGAGAATACTTATTTACAATATTATCAGTTGACTCGCCAACGCACCACCGCACATGCCGACAGTTCGACAACGACTGACCGCCCCACCACTCGTACCGGTATTTATAACCGAGCGACGTGTGCGCCCGAGGCAACGTCACAATACTGTTATCAGTTTGTAGGTAGTTCGAAATATTGATATCTACATACACTACCTTCCCTTCCTTGTTTTAAGTAGTTGTATGTAACAAGATTTTTTTAGTAAAACATTTAGCATATTTTATTATTTTGATTAATAATTTATTGACATGTCTGGCATACAAAATCACGGCAGAATAATATCTAAAAATAATTTTATGGTTTAGTTCAATGTTTCCTTTTACCCTTCCTCTTCTTCTTCTATTTCATTTTCTGATTCGCTTATATCTTTTTCTGTGTTGATTTCTATATTTTTATCACTTATGTCTGTGTGTATGTGTGTGTGTTATAATCATAATTAATCAATCTCATTAATGAAGTAGACGTATGATAAGATTTAATGCCTTGGTTTCTTTATCATTAAAAACCTTCTACCGACGCTTGTTTACTCTCAGAGTTATTAAAAACTTTAACTTAACTCACTAGTCGTTCAGTCAATTAGCCGTTTGACAGTTCAAAACTGGCTGTTATAAATCCTTTAGGTCTGACTCGTGATTCACTAGTATTCGTGATTACCAAGTCCAAGCACCACTGAAAGTCACTAAACTCATACTTATTTGAACAAAGAAATTAAATAATCTTATTCACAGTCAACAGCTAACTCATAGCTCAGCACACACTTCCTATACTGGCACTTCCCCATGGGAAGAATACCGAGAAAACACTTATTTGTACTACCAATAGCTACGACAACGACACCCTGATACAGACTCCCTCGTCTATATCACTCTGGGATGCTGCTATGATACCCTGGTACGCTCGCCAACCCACAGAAACAAGAACCTGGTCCCTCAAACTAATTTGATGCTATGATTTTAATCTACTTCATAACATCACGTGATAATTGACCTTGGCCATCTTTCCGACAAAGAGATTTTAAAACTCACCAACCGGTAAGCTATGCACATTAGGGCCCACAAAGAGAAGAGAAACTAGGCCTGACATGTTTGTGTCTAACGTTCATGTGAAGTAGCTACTACGTTCACGAATTGTCATGACTGCACCGCATACTTCGAATGAATTGATTTTATTTCGATCTAACTCATAGTAGCTAAAATGTGTAACTAACAAGCAACCCGAAAGGGAAACATCTATTTAGAAATTGTAATAGTTCAGAATTCTACACACTCTTATAGCTTTATTCAATGTCATTAATATCAAGTTGCTATTTTAAATCGTTTACAATCGAATTTACTAACTGAATTTAGTAACTATTGTTATGTATGGAAAATTGTGACCCACACGTTTATATAAAAAACCTAGGTTCAATTTTTTCACTAAACACGTCGCATGCGGTCAGTTTGCTTGTGTGGCCATCTTGCCATCCAATATCTCATTATTTAAGTTATATTATTATGCCAATGGAAAATTCTTAAATTACTCGCTTATTTTTTTTTAATATTATTTATTTATTTATTTATTGTACACCGATAAAAACGTTCAAGAAAACTACAAACTAAAACTCATAATTACGGTACGCGATTGACCACCATCTCACCCACGGGCAAGCGATGACGCGGTCGAAGACGGAGCACGCCTGTTCAGACCACCCAATAATCACTCCTGATCAAAGACTCCAAGGATGCAACCATCGGGAAACACAGACTCCGACAGTGAATTCCACTCCAAGTAACTCACGTTTGCACGAGCACTCACTTTGCTCCCCCTATGAAGCCTATATCTAAAAGATATCAAAGGGAACCGACGATGATGGTTTCGTGATGGTACAAAGGAGAGAATGCCGCCAGCGAACCAACTGGAACCGCTGCGGCACGACACCTACCGAACCCAAAGGAACTATACGTACCGCGAAGCCGTAAACACTCCAGTATATATCTCGCGGCTACACTACACCACTAAGGCAGAGGGAATTGTGGAGTATGTGCGCCAAAAGACAAGCTACACGCCGAGAGTGCAGTTGCTGGAATCGCGGCCTAATGTCAACGTACATAATATCTATGTGCCACAATAGCCTGAAGATAAAGAGATTTACTATTTTTATAAGTATACCACGGCAGTCTCTTTCCCAAGACATGACGTTTAAAGTTGCATTTTCTAAAAGTGTTTACTATTTTTATATTTGCGTCAAATGATCCTGTCAGGTTCAAAGGTTTCTTAGTTTAATAACAATAATAGTGTTATTGCACTGGATGTTTGGTTACGAGCCTGTACTTTATTTTGTTTCATATTTTCCCATGTTTTGTGTGTGACCAACATTATTGCATTTACCTACATCTAGAATCTACTAACATCAATCGAAAAGATTGACGTTCTCAGATCTTACTTTGTTTAGATGTATAGTTTGGTAATAGCCACACCAAAGACATCCACTCCATCAGCTGGTGAAATTTGCATTTGCTGTATTATTAAACTAACCGATCCACGCAACCTCGTCCGCGTCCGATCCCCCATCAATGCCTCGCTCCTATTGTTCGCACCGTGATGTTAGATCCTAAAATCTTCCTCGATAAATAGGCTACCCAACACTAGAACAGTTTCTCAATTCAAACCAGTAGCTACCGAGATCAGTGCCACACACAAACAAACCCTTCAGCTTTAAAACATTATTATAGACATTTTAGTTCACAAAATTTAGCAATTCTAGTCCACAAAATATAGCAGTGAAGCACGTTTCTTCTTACTACTCTCGATGTCAGCAGCCATTCCAGGTAGATCAAGAGTAACAGCTTCCAACGTTCCCCTCTCTTTCCTCCTACTGATGGAGGTTCCCCCTCACAACAAAATGTGTCTATTTAATTACGTGTATATAGATAATACTACTGATCTATTTTGTCTTTGATAACTGTCAATTTAATGATCAGTAGGAATCATACCACAATTACTGTAGTTCAGTGACGACTTCTCAATTAAATGACCAGTAGGTATATTCTACTGCAATTATTGTCATTGTCATTCTATGATGACTTGACAATTTAATGTCCGGCAGGTATATTATACTGCAATGATTGTCATTCAATGATGACTTGTCAATTTAATGATCAGTAGGAATCATACCACAATTACTGTAATTCAATGACGACTTCTCAATTAAATGACCAGTAGATATTCTACTGCAATTATTGTCATTCTATGATGACTTGACAATTTAATGTCCGGCAGGTATATCATACTGCAATGATTGTCATTCAATGATGACTTGTCAATTTAATGACCAGTAATGACCAGTAGGTAATTATTCTACTGCAATTACTGTCATTCAATGATGACTTGTCAATTTAATGACCAGTAGGTAATTATTCTACTGCATAACCGTCATTCAATGATGACTTGTCAATTTAATGACCAGTAGGTAATTATTCTACTGCATAACCGTCATTCAATGATGACTTGTCAATTTAATGACCAGTAGGTAATTATTCTACTGCATAACCGTCATTCAATGATGACTTGTCAATTTAATGACCAGTAGGTAATTATTCTACTGCATAACCGTCATTCAATGATGACTTGTCAATTTAATGACCAGTAGGTAATTATTCTACTGCATAACCGTCATTCAATGATGACTTGTCAATTTAATGACCCGCAGCAATGCTGCTTAATATACGTATGCGGTTGCTTGTTGGCACAAACAAGCAACACTTCACGTTGGTCGCAACGTGCTGCTCCAATGCCAAAGACCAAGCCTGATACTGCTGACGAAGGCGTAGTACAGGTCCGCCAGTACGGCTGTGCAGGCAGGTTTGATGAGGAGCGCCAAGCCACGTCCGAAGCACAGGCAGAGCCGATCGTACGCAGACGGGAAAAGTGATGGCCGGATGAGAAAAAAGGACGTGAGCTGTATCGCTTCTTCCCGGACGTGGCCTCAGCTCCATGTGATTTAGGAAAAGATTGCATGACATTCAATTTAATGATCAGCTGTGCTGCGTTACACCATATCAATTGAATTATCAGCAATGCTGCGTTACACCATATCAATTGAATTATCAGCAATGCTGCTTAGTATGGTATCAATTTAATGATCAGCTTTGCTGCTTAACATCGTATCAATTTAATGATCAGCAATGCTGCTTAGTATGGTATCAATTTAATGGTCAGCAATGCTGCATAATAATTAATCCATTTAACTATCAACCATGTTGACTTAGGTCACGTGTCAAATCAGCGTTGCTGCTAATGATTAAGTCAATGTAATGATCAGGTATAGTACATAAATTTCAAATTAAGTTATTCGGAAAAAAACATTTTTCCACCAACCCATGTTTAGGCAAGCGGCACTTCATGGCAAGACTGGAGTCAGATTTTACTGGCCTCCGATCATCCGCAACGACCTAAGTTCCACAAATGACACCCGGGGCCTACGGCCCAACGTGCCTTGAGGCACTTTGGTCTTAACACTTACTTATGACGAAAGTGTAAAAACATATAGCCGAAATGCTTCTATCCATTTTAGCACTTCGTTCCTATTCTTTCCCCTTTTTTTTTCTAGGAATTACTTTAACTCACAGTTTAATCCTCGTCGCCAATGTAGAGAATACTTATTTACAATATTATCAGTTGACTCGCCAACGCACCACCGCACATGCCGACAGTTCGACAACGACTGACCGCCCCACCACTCGTACCGGTATTTATAACCGACAATACTGTTATTAGTTTGTAGGTAGTTCGAAATATTGATATCTACATACACTACAATAATAATAATAACAATAATAATAATCCCTACCGCAGTATCTCTACGTTGACGTCGTGGTGGGGCTTGCGCGTCCCGATAGACCTTAGGTCATTACTAGGGTGAGGGGCCAGACAAAGAGAGATACAATCCGCAAGGCAGTTTTGTGGCGAACTGTTGGGCAGTAGCGACCCCACGAACCTTATCTCCCGGGAGAAGTCTTGTTCCTCATCTCCGGCTTGCCTTTATTGGTTGGCCAGAGTGAACACTGACGAGGAACAGAGCTCCCACCTCTTTCTTGCCTTAATCGGCCGGTCTGAGTAGAGATTCGCTAGAGCAAACGTGCTCGGGAGAAGGATGTATAATCCAGTAAGGTGCTGGTAGGGATCTTCACCGCACTTCCGGGATTGTCCTGATAGCCGTGGTATACCTCTCCACTCCTCTAGCACCTCAGGCCATGTTGCCTCCTTGGCGCTACGTCACTTTGTGCTAGCGACCGTTTTCGAGGGCCCATTCATTGAGTGTGCAAGTCACCCCCTGCCATTTAAAAGCCGTGTATATTGTTAGAGGTCAGGCAGGGGCCAATAGTTCTTCTATAATAAACGATTATCAGTCCACTAAACCGCCCAAACCCATAGCGTTTCATCTTTTGTTTCCATATTCTGCAATAGTCTTGCTCCAACCGGGTTCTGCAATAGTCTTGCTCCAACCGGGGATTGTCCTTGGGAATACTTTCAGTGCATACAGGGATAATCACCGGTTGGTGCCCCATTACATTTGAAATTTCTAACGGGGCCTCTGCGAGTTGGTTTCGGCCCCTCGTACGCCTACCAAAGGACCGGGTCTCCAGAGACCCGAGAAAGAAAACAACAAATAATAACAATAAAAACTCACTTTGTGCTAGCGACCGTTTTTATGGGGCCCATTCATTGAGTGTGCAAGTCACCCCCTGCCATTTAAAAGCCGTGTATTAAAATAACTATATCATTTATAATAAAATAAATTATAAATAAAAAATTAATTATTCTTATTAAAAATAAAAAAATAAAAGAAATAAAACAAATTGAATACTTTATACTATTAATAATTTAAAATGAATTTATCATATTTTTGATAGGTTGGTTTCTATCTTTTAATAATTAAAATATTTTAGTACGAAAGGATTAAATATTTAAATTAAATTTATATTAATGAATTTTAATAATGTTATAGTATATAATATATAAATAATATTGTTAGAGGTCAGGCAGGGGCAAATAGTTCTTCTATAATAAACGATTACAGGTCCACTAAACCACCCAAACCCATAGCGTTTCATTTTTTGTTTCCATATTCTGCAATAGTACCTACTGCTCCAACCGGGGATTGTCCTTGGGAATACTTTCAGTGCATTGCATACAGGGATAATCGCCGGTTGGTGCCCCATTACATTTGAAATGTCTAACGGGGCCTCTGCGAGTTGGTTTCGGCCCCTCGTATGCCTACCAAAGGACCGGGTCTCCAGGGACCCGAGAAAGTTAAAAAAAAAACAATAATAATACAAAAAATAAAATAATAATAATAATAATATCCTTGGACATTGCACACAACGCCATATAGTCCCAAGCTAGCATATTTGTTCCGTGCGGGAATCGAACCCGCGACATGCTGCGCAGCAGTCAATCTATAAATATATAAAATAACTATATATAAAATTATTGTAATCTACAATTAAATAAAAAATCAATCTAAAATTGTGTTAGTCTATGACAAACATGTTTTCAAAATATTAATGCATGAAATAAAGGCTTTTTTATTTTTAACTAACTTTTATATCACTGTGATTAATTATTTTTTTAGTTTAGTCTTAACTAAAAGAAATAATGGGTTTCATTTAAGCTATCGCCAATTTAATTAGTTTTGTGTTTCTTAAATAATAGGTTTGCCCGCAAAATAGTCACTAAACAATCTATAATCAATTCCACAATAAATCACCTAAAATCATGGAGATAGGGTCTAGAACCAATAAAGGTTTTTGTATGTATTATAATAGGGTTTTCCTAATAAGTATTTAAGAGGGCTTTCACATTTTTTCTTGAATTTTAGCGTTTTATTCGAATTTTGATGTGTGATTTTGCTTTAGATATAGCCTTAAAAAAAACAAAAATATGCCTAAGATAGTTTGATCATTTATCTTGGGAGTGTTCTAAATAAATATTTCAATTTGTTCACGTACATCAGTAAAATCCTTGACTCCGCAAAGGATGTTTCACAAAACGTTGCTTTAGGGTATCTTTTGATACCTTGGTACACCGAAGATATTATAATTTAATCATTTGTAAAAATGTCCACGGTACAACTGTATCTACTACTTTGGAATGTTCAAATCAATTTATTACGATTCATACAGTAATATACCAAAAATAATTCTGTAAAACTGAGAGTTATTGACAATTTTCCGTACGAAACTATAATTTTTATCTATGAAATTATAATCAAAATTCAAATAAAAAATATTTAATAAGTAAGGTGGCATTGCTATATTGCTTTGAAAAATAAAATGGTCTTATTAAAAGTAAAGTAAATATTTTTAAATAATTGTCGAAAATCAATATAATCTTGTGACGCGCGGTATTCAACTTTAGTCAACCTGAGCAATTCGATTTTGTAAGAGCGCTTTGACAAAACTGTCTTAGGCATATTTTTATTTTTATTAAGGCTAGGTATATCTAAAGCAAAATCACACATCAAAATTCGAATAAAACGCTAAAATTAAGAAAAAATGTGAAAGCGCTCTTAAGCAAACTAATTTAAAAAAGAGATCACCAAATAATCTCATTTTTCATATATTTTTTCTATATAATCAAGTCATTTCTACCACTCGCCGGCCGCTGCCGCGGCACCACTCGCTTCGCTCGCTCGGCTCGTGCGCAGGAGGTCACAGTTCTAACCTAACCAGTTTTCTTTTTATAAGTCGATTTATTTGGTGACAGATCTACCATTCTGAGTACGAAGCTATCACTTAAGTAATAAAACTTTGATCCTGAACTTTGATCCTTTGAACCTGGGAACAGTTTTTGTTTATCTGAGAACGAAAATGTTTCGTGGCGATAGATCTATTTATTAGGTGATACAACTTGCTGACAAATATAAATTTTGGTGACAAGAATTAATATAGTCCCCAAAAATAATCACCGTCACGCACTACCGCCTCCAAATTAAAAAAAAATACGGCATTACTTTTGAAAATAAATGATTTGTTGTTTGTTGTTTGTTGATTTGTTGATTTGTTGATTTGTTTGTTTGTTTGTTGTGTGTGATTTGTGTTTGTTTGTTTTGGTGTTAAAATATAGTATTTGGTGGTATTTAAGCTCAGGTACTATGTACTTCCTCATCTTCAACAGTATATGCGACGCAGACCTGTAACACAGTAAAATCAATATTAATCATCAATAAATCCTTAACCTATCTGCCCCGCGCAACTTCATCTGCGTCACATTTTTCATTAATGCTCCGCTCCGCTCCTTTTGGGCATACTTTGATGTTATATGGCCTATAGCCTTCCTCGACGAAGTTAGTTATTTTGAAAGCTGAAAAAAAGAGTGAGTATGATGCATTAAAGAAAAAAGCTAAGAAAGTCGTGGCAATAGCAAAAGCAAAAGCTCAGGACAAGTTGTACGGCACACTGGACAGTCCAGCTGGCCAAAAAGATCTGTACCGTATTGCTAGAGCTAGAGAGAGGAAGGCGAAGGATGTTAGTCGGATAAGATGTGTAAGGGATGAAACTGGAATGCTTCTATCCGAGGATGAAAAGATTAGGGATAGGTGGAAGGGCTATTTTGAAAAACTGATGAATGAGGAAAATATCTGGAGTGGTTTTCTGGAGAATAAACCAGTGAATGAGGGGTTAGTGAGGATGGTCAGTGTAGAAGAAGTAAGAACAGCAGTGAATGGAGTGAAGAATGGTAAGGCAATTGGTCCAGACGGAATACCAATTGAAGTGTGGAAGTAGTTACGGGTAGATGAATGGGCGTGGTTAGCTTTATGCTTCAATAAGTTGTTGCTGGAAGAAGCCATACCTGATGAATGGTGCAACAGTTTGTTAGTACCCATCTTCAAGAATGAGGGCGATGTGCTGGAGTGCAACAACTATAGAGGAATAAAGCTAATGTCACATAGTATGAAATCCTGGGATAAAGTTGTTGAAAGGCGGCTGAGAGAAGAGAGTGTAATCTCATCGAACCAGTTCGGTTTTATGCCTGGTCGGGGTACAACGGATGCCATTTTCGCTATCCGCCAGCTGTCTTGCATATTATGGTATTCATTGACCTCGAAAAGGCATATGATCGGGTGCCTCGTGAGGTTTTGTGGTGGGCCCTTAAGGAGAAAGGTGTGCCTGGGAAGTATGTGCAGTTGATCCGAGCGATGTACAGTCGATGTAGTACTCAAGTCCGGTCTACAATGGGCACCACTGACAGCTTCAGTGTGGCAGTCGGTTTGCACCAGGGGTCGGCCCTCAGCCCTTATCTCTTCCTGATGATAATGGACGCTCTGACGTCGGACATCCAGGAGGAGGCTCCCTGGTGTATGCTGTTTGCTGATGACATTGTGCTGGTTGCCGAAAGCGGCCTTGTGGTCCAGAGCAGATTGGAGACGTGGTGGCAAAGGCTGGAGAGTGTTGGCCTGAAGTTGAGCAGAACCAAAACAGAATACCTTTTCTGCGATTTCGGTGGTCTCTCCAGTCCTATACCTATAGCTCTCACCGGAACGCCTTTATCGATCTGCTCCGACTTTTGGTACCTCGGGTCGCTTGTTCAGGGGGATGGCGATAAAGATCGAGACGTAACGCACTGGATCAATTTGGGTATGGATGAAATGGCGACAGGTCACTGGGACAACTTGCGACCCACGGATGCCCCTCAAGTTGAAAGGCATAATCTACAAGACCGTGTTAAGACCTGTCGTAATGTATGGATCAGAATGTTGGGCTGTGAAAAAGACGGATGAAAATAGATCGCATGTGGCGGAGATGAGAATGTTGAGATGGATGTGTGGAGTAACAAGAATGGATAAAGTGAGAAATGACTACATTAGAGGTAGTCTAAAAGTGGCGCCAGTGACTGAAAAGTTAAAAGGGAATCGCTTGTTTTGGTACGGTCATGTAAAGAGAAGAGAGGAAACGCATTTAACTAAAAGAGTAATGAACATAAATGTGGATGGATGGAGAGGGAGAGGAAGGCCAAAGAAAAGATGGATGGATTGTGTAAGAAGGGATATGAAAGAAAAGGGAGTTAGTGAAAGTTTGACGGCTGATAGGGCAGACTGGAAGAAAAAAACGTGTTGCGCCGAACCCAAGTAACATGGGATAAGGGCAGGAAGATGATGAGCCTTCCTCGATGAACTGGCTACCCAACACTAAAATTATTTTTTCAATTTGAACTAATAATTATCTAGTTCCTGAGAATAGCGCGTTCAACCAAACAAACAGCCGTCGACAACGGATTTAAGTATGTGACGACGTTGTTGTGTTTGTTGTTAGGTAGGTACCTACTTTCCTACTGAACGTTTTTAAGTACCTTCCAACGATAACTTTTCCAACCGAACTTACATTTATTCAAATTTAACATAGGTAGTTAACCACGGATTTGGATAGTCATCTACATAATTAAGATTAAGTATACAAGATTGTACTGTACAGCAACCACAGAAAATTGGCAGCGTAGTTTGGCGGGTTAATGGGCATTACAACGCATGCGCAGCAATGGCGGGCGACCTTCCCGCGTCCTTACCGCCAGTCGACGGCTCACGCCGCGCGGCCACACATGTAAACACCGAGTAACAATAATAAACCGATCCACTTTCGCTTTCGTCCGAGTCATCGCGATCCTCCACCGTCAGAACTAAATTGCCTCCTAAACCTACCGAGACTGAACGTGAACGTGAAGTGATATGGTGATGTGAACTCGATTTTACTGAAAAGTGGCATTTTTACAGCGCCGGTGTGAAAATCAGGTGTGTACAGTGTTGATAAATATGGCACGCATTAGGAATCCTTTTATATCCATTAGTGTTATTATATTAGTTATGCTCCGAGGATTGTTCATTCATGCTCTACCTATGTAGATTGCTTGGAAACTATCGACGCAAATCATAGCAACGCAGCCTTTGAGGTCATGACCTTGAACCCTTGGCATAGGTGGTGTAAACAAAGTTCTGAACTTCCTTAATTTAACTTAGGAACTGTGCTTATCAAAGAAGTTGAAGGAAAACATTTTTACTTATCTGCGCTTCCTCTTTAATTCCTTTTCTTTACCTTATTAACCAGTTTAAGTTAGTAGTTAGTTATTAAATACCTATTCAAGTTGATCACATTGTTTCCAACGACAACGGTCGCAATATCGTCGTGACGCTGACGTCAGTAAAACAACGGTGATGATTGAATTGCTTAAAAATTACACAATTTATGATGTAGTTTTGGTTTTATTTGGATCACTTACTGGAGTAAGTACATAGGCGTATAAAAGGTGAGGGGGTCCGTTTTCTGTAGGTACAATAAAGTGTAAAATAAATTTAACCGTAAATATAACTAAACTGCAACACAGACACCCATAGTCTGTACTTGCGAATGGGTTTAACGCAGTTAGGTATACATAGGGCGGGTTGTATCAAACGGTTGGTTAACGTAACATACGTAGGTACGTCAAAAAGTAACAATTAAGTACGCAAGATCTTTAACGTTCGTTAAATAAGAAGCGTTGTTTCAAAACATTCTGGTATAAATTCCTGCTCATCCCAATAGCTAAGTTATTGACACGGGTCCTACCTAAATAGCTTTTTTGCATTCCACCACTTATTTGTGTCATCAGAAGAACTGGTATTGAGGAATTCAAAAGAAATTTCACAATATTGTTCTATTTGACGCAACTAAAGTTACGTTAACCAGTGCTCAGATCAGACCATCTGTTAACGTAAACGTTATATTTTACGTGCGTTAACGCTGACATTTTGTGAAACAACCCAATTTTTTTAATTAACGATAGTTATCACCATTTTTAACGTTTACGCATGCGTTTAGTGAACGTGAAACAACCCGCCCATAGTATATCCGAACAACGGAGCGGTTTTGTGGAGCTCCTACTTCATTGTGGTTTAAAAACTCCCTCGAGTCTTATTTAATGGAAGATCTACTTATCACGAAAACTAGACATCATAAACCTGATTTACCACCCCCCTATGCACAACGTGGTCCTTGTCAAATTGACCTAGCGTCAATTTCAATTTCAATCTTTATTGCTAAATACAGTACCTAATTATACATTCTAGCTGTTGGGTGAATGCGCAGTTCACTGTATTTTACCAATATAGGTATGCAAAATTATTATAGATTTACATTATAAAATGTCACTAAATTAAAATAAGAAATCATAATATAGGTCAAGGACAAACTAAGATTCGATCTGTGTGCAAAGCCATTTTAGCGACGTTGATGTTTCGAACGCGATCATAGTACAGACACTAGCGAGTAGGTATAGAGCTGTTCTATATTGTAGCCGTTTTTGTTAAAGTCTTATGAAACCGAAAAACCGATCACAGTGCAAATAGTTTTCAAATATCTGAGGTACAGTCGTGTCTGTAATATTTATATAATATGTTACCAGCAATCTGTATAATCCGGTATTCTATAGAATACCAAGGCGTTGTGTAGAATACCTAAAACATTCTGGAAAATGTATAAATATTATTCATTTTATACTTTGCCTTGACTTTGCCTAAGTATTCTACACAATACCGAATACGCAGCCGGCAATGTGTGTAAAAGACGATAGCATGGAATCTCCCCTTTCCATGCTTTCGTCGCACAACCGGATCTTCATTTTTTCCCGTTTCAGTTATTATATCTGTCGGATCTTAAAACCGAATGCACGTGTAAACTCATTCATATAAATTGTATTGTTGTTACTACCGTATCCTGTAAAAATCTGATCCGGCTAAGAAATTAAGGTCATCTAGTGAACGTAGCGTAACGTGACGAAAATATGTATATAGTAGAATAAGCCATTTCATGAAATGTCAACCTCATACCCAAGTACCTGTCCAGACGGAGCGTCGAGAGTAGACACTCGTGCGTTCCTGAGGTACTACCCTGTCCAAATGCTCTCGTGAGTTGAGCCTAATATAAATGGGGTAAAAAACTGATCATTTCTCACACTAGATGTCGCTACTGTTGAGTGTTCCCTGTCAACTGTCATTAAACGTAAAGTTGTTGTAAACAAGTGTAATATTTTTGTTATATTTTCTGAATATGACAGTTTGTGCTGCTATTGATTGCAAAAATACAGGGATACATTTATTTCCTAAAGATGCCAAAAGAAGAAAACTGTGGGAAAACGCTGTTAGGAGAAAAAATTGGAAGCCTACAAAATGGTCGAGGCAAAATGGTTGAAAATTTGCTTTTTTGCCAGCTGTGGAAGCTTTTCTCTTTTTTAACTCTTCTTTTAACTTAACTACACTCCAAGTCGCGTACATTTTAGCTATTTAATTCATAAACAAACTAAGACAAACAAGTCGCATACAAACAATATGGCGGTTGGTTAGGAACACTCAACAGTGTCGCCACCTACATTATGTTTGTAGTTTTTAACCCCATTGATACGCACGAGTGCCCTCACACGTAAAATGCTCTCGTCTGGAGTTGGACAGGCTCTGAGCTCGACTGCCAGGCATGTTATTTAGGCTGCTAATTAAACGGCTGAGGAAGCCAGTTAGTTGCGACATAATATTCTTTAATTGATTTATACAGGCCAAAATCTATTTATTTTACAGAGGATCAGCAGGTGATCTCTACAATGGCTAGGAATTGTATACATTGCCTAGGTAAAGTGTAAGTATAATCGATTATAATATTCATACATTGCCTAGACGCCCCAGGTATTCTATACATTGACTAGGTATTCTATAGATTAAGATAGATTACCTAAATTTTATAGATTGTCTGTAACTTAAATACGGATCCGGCTGTGCTTCAGAATAGCTACTGTCTGTGTAGCAGCCGCCTTTGGATTTACGCATCCGGGGCGGCTCTCACGGTCCCAGATTTGGTTCCTGCACCGAATCGGGCGCCGCCGCGCGGGAAACGCCCGGGTGTCACCACTGCGAGGATCGACCGGAGGACACGGTAGAGCACACTGTGCAGGTGTGCCCCGCTTGGGCGGCGCACCGCCGTGTCCTAGAAACGGCGATTGGCGGCGACCTCTCGCGTCCGGCCCTGGTCCAAGCCATGGTCCGGAGCGAGACGGAATGGGACGCCGTTGCCTCCTTCTGCGAAGCAGTCATGCTAGCGAAGGAGGTGGCGGAGCGGGAGAGGAGACCCTCTCGTCCCGGCCGTCGTGGAAGACGCCGCGGGCGTCTGGGGCCACCTGGTGACCTCCGGCCACCGTAGGCGCGGGCCTGTGGACGGCGAGCTATGGGTGGCTCGCCGTCCGTCCGTCTAGTGACGACAGGCCGTGTCGACGGCGCGTTAGTGTTCCACGCGCGCCTCAAAGAGAGTCAGCAACACAGAGGGGCCCGAAAGGGCCGACGCCTGCCGGAGTCGCGGGATTATTCGCAAGAGACACCGTGGCTCCGGAACACAAAGGGCAATGAAGGAACATGGATGGGTTTTAGTCAGCAGAAGTCTGACACTCCCTCCCGCTACACCCAGAGCGGGAGGAGTCATTGGATGATTTCCCATCCCTAAAAAAAAAAACAAAAGCCAGGTGGCCGGTAGGATTAGTTTGGCTTGTACCGATGACTATAAGCTTTAATTACAACCCTCATTAAAAGTAGAATGTAGTTGATCCAAGATGAACATTTTTATTATTTGGTTTCTGTAAACTTAAAAACCAAACTCTCCAATTTCAACATTTTGTTTTTTTTACTTCTTAGTTTTGGCCATAATAAGCCAAAACTAAGGAGAAAAAAAAAACAAAATGTTTTCGCTTGATGGATCGATTAGCTAAATTGATTTTAGTTTTTTATTTCATATCGTTAATATCGAATAATACCTAATTAAATACAAATATAAAACTAATCAAATGTCCCCACACCAATAAGAGAGTGATAAACTCACCCTTCCCGATTCACAAAAGGCGAAACAACAAAGGTCAAGTAGGGTCCGATCATAAATAACAGTTTAAAGGGACAGGGTGGGGTTTTAACCCGTCCATTGTGGTCAGCATTGGCCAGTGTGGGCAATGGACTCCACGCTGGCTGACCGCCAATTTAACGGCAATAAATTGATATTGTAGCGTGGCATATTTGAAACGGAATAACGGGTCTACAGGCGTACTGTGATTTATCATTTTCATCTTTTTGCCAACACATATGTAGGTTTTATGGGTGGAGTTCTGGTTTTTATTATAAGTTTGTAGGTGGTTGTTTATTTTTGTTTTTAGTGTAAATTGCTGCAGTTTAGTTTATAACCTTTGCATTGTATAGTTATGGTTTAATTCGTTAGTCCTTGTAACATCGAGTGGTCGACTGCCGAGACACTACGCAGTAAGCGATATTTTGCTACGTCAACCGAACCTTTTATTCGGAAAGCCAATTTAGATTGAAAGATTTCACTTCAGTCTATAGTCATTACATCAATACTTTACGATGTGTCATAAAACAATATTAAATTTAGGGTGCTTGTCCATTACAGTGGGGCTAGGCAGCGGAGCGCATAAACGGAGAAATTTTAAACAATGGACTTGCATGAAATCTCCGCACGATGTGAGTCACTGACATTTTGACTGACATTATTGGTTAATATTCCTCCGTTTCTCCGCTTCGCTGCCTCGCTCCGCTGTAATGGACAGGCACCCTTATTCTCCTACAAAGTACGAAAAATTTAATTTGAAAGCACCAATCTGCAAGTATATGAGTGTGTTGACCTGTCTGCTTGTCTGGCGAAGGTTTAGTGAAACTATCTTCCATCATTTTATGTGTCTGGCGACAATCTCCCTTCGTAGTCATCTCACTACAATTTAGTTTTATTTATGTTCTATGCTTAGTTCTATGATAAATCAGTGTTCTTGTTTGTAAAGCGTTCCCACGTCTATATCGCTGTCTAATACTCTGTATCATCAACTTTTATGAGAGGATCAGCTATATTGAGAAATGCGGGCATAAAGTAGTACATTTTGATGGAATTACAAATGCCAGCCACGTCGATATTTTTCAACACACTTCTTTTTCAATGACTTTTCTTAAGGTACGTCCAACCTGCAATAGCCCAATTCGCATCAAAGCTAGCCCATTGGATTTCTATTACCTTTTCAGTTCAATTCATTACTTAGTTATTTTATTTAAGTTACTTGACGGTGAGCGGAGTAATTGTTATTTACGGCGGTTATCTACAGATTCAATTATAGTTGAGTCTGCTCAAGTGCATGGCCATTTGGTTTATATGCTATTCAGAATGCCCGGAGCTGCTTTCCAATACGAATCTTATCTATCGGCTGTTTGTCCGATTCGGTACATCGCCCAGGCCGACTCATAAAACTGTATAGGTTTATTTATGGAAACTAGGGCCTACCTTTGTGTAGGAATGGCCGTTTGTTTGATGGGATAGATACCAGCTTTTGTGTTTCTCTCGTTTAATTTTTCTGTGCATATATACTTAATTTAAACGATATCCGATCCTATCATAAAGAAGCTATCCATCCGATTCGTCTTGAATGCAAAATCAGTTAGTTAAGTTTTTAATTCTACTACTGTTGATAATGCAGACTGCTATATTATAAATCTTTTTCAGTCACATTAGCGACGTAAGTATACCTATAGGTATAATGTTTTTTTTCTTGTTCCGCTCGCGGGTTAGAATGACGTAGGTACATACTTTAGGTTAGATTTGCATGTCAAATAATTTGTCGTTTTCGTACAGGTGGTGTGAAAAGTCTATTATTATTGTAAAATAACATCCTAACAACTTGCGTTATACTTGCGACAGGTGCTGGGGCTCCCATGCAGACGCGTACCAATCAAGGTGGGTTCAACTTCAAATCGACGCGTATCATCGTTTACCTCTATAAAAAGCTAATAATCACCAGCTCTTGCGTAGGTCTCGGCTATATTATACACTTAATTATAATTTCCACTTAATTTCCACAAGTTGTTACAAGCACAAATAGATGGCGCTACTAGTAGTGGTTTTAGTTGCTGCTATGTTTGAATTTTGATTAATGTTTAAAGTCCGCCCATGTAACACTATTGTGCATAAAGTTTAAATACATAAATAAATAAAGTTTTGGAAGACCTGTGTGGGTGGAATTTGTGAAATATCTTTTTTTATACCTATACATAACCACTTTCCTTAGTTGATAACACTTAGTTGCTGTCTGTATCTACAAACAACCAAAAACATTGACAAGTTTCCCATAGAAGTGTAAAAGCGTTGACAGTTATTATTATTTCATAGGTATGTTATATTCTAATCGGTATCAAAATAGGTGACCTTAAACACCTATTTCGACGACAGTAGGAGTTCAAAAGAAATATTTGACATAAATTGTGGACATTTTATAAATACACAACCAGACGAAATCATTTATCTACGCATTTTGTTATTGGACTGTTCCCAAAAATGATAAGATTTTTGCTTTTTCTTGCGTTTTTCATTTGGTTTAAATCTGGCCCGGAGTAGGTAGGTGTGAAGTATTTTAATGATAATGCGTGCGCGCACATTACATTGCATAGGTACTGCAGTTTATACGGCGTTTTTTGCATTTTTTGTCAAGGCAACACACACATCCAACCGTATCAAGTTTGAAACTCTAAGAATTCGGAATTGTACTTAGTCTCCTTGGTCTTGCCGTATCTAAGCTTTTACCATCTACCGAATTGTAACAACATCCACGACTGATCACTGTGTTCCAAAATACAAACGATAGCTTAGTTTGGGAACCAGTATGCTTAGTGCGAGTTTTTTTTTATATGGAGAAAGAGGATATATATGGAGAAAGAGGATATATATGGAGAGGGAAATAAATTAATAAGTGTAAGTTATATAATTTGGTGTGTGAACTTGATCCAAGCAAGCTTTGTAAAACTAAGTTTGTTACGTTTTAGGCACGTAGATCTTAGCAAATTATCTAAGTAGGTACTAATGACCGAGGTGACAATAAAAACATGAGAAATGGAAGAAGGTTAGTCAAAGGGTTAAGGTTAGGTTGCTAACCCATTTTGGGCAACTGGGTGTGGTGGTGGGGAATAAAGTGTTGGCTTCTTTGTGTGGTTTAAGGTTTCGTGTGGACGTTAAATTATGCTCATCTTGTAATGTTGCGGTCTCAAACATCCTCCAAGCAAAATCCATACGAGATGCCATTGTAATTTTATTCATTTGAAATTAAATTAAATTACTTTGTTATTTCACCAGTCTCACGACGCTCTCACTAAAAAATCTTACGTGGCAACTTTACGTGCTCGCAAGTGACTGCGTTTCTTATTCGAACTGTCAAAACTGTCAAGTGTAACTCACACTCGCGTTATAGATGCAATGCAAACGTTTATCGATGTGCTCGAAACGGTCCTCACTTTCATCCGGAACTCAATTGTCACTATCGACGACGTAAATGTTAAAACTGATACTCGCAAAATTTCATTCTCACGTATGACGCTAGGTGGCGCTTACCCAGTGTCATACGAATTTGCGTTAACTGGCGTTTACGTTTACGCGCTCGATGTGTAAAAAAACTCGCACTAAGCACACTGTATCAGCAACTTTTGCGATATTACCTTTTTACCCGACTGCGCGTCGCAAAGGAGTAGTAATGTGTTTATCAGCCTTTGTATGTAGGTAGATATGTATGAATGTTTGTATGTTCCTTTGAAGCACTATACAGACCAAACGCCTGGACTGATTTTTGTGAAAATTCAATATGGCGACTACTGGATGCCATATTGTGAAAAAGAAAAAAATGAAAGTCAACAACATAATAATATATCATGTGGGGTACCATTGAGTAGCCATTTTGAAATCATTGTGAGGTTTCTTATACTATTTTTCAAGTGATATAATATTTTAGGATATAAAGAGATTTAAAGTTTTTTAATTGGGGTTATTACTAATTCATATTTGTTACTAACTAAAAAGTTGGAAATAAAATTATTATTATTAAAACAAAAACCCGACTGCTTAAAATTAATGAACTGAAAAGAAAAAATACAAGTTAAAATTGCAAGTTACTATAAATTAGGTACGCAGTCGGTCGGAGGCAATGTTTTGTTGACCAAAGATCAAACTACCATTGCCTCCGACTACGTGTACCTAATAAATGATAATGATACATGATATTTATTTTGTAAGCAGGTGGTAAATAACACTTTTACACGTTGATCTTTCTCCTTCATCATCATTCATCATTTTTAAAAAGAAGAGGCCGATCTGGACCATTACCTAAACAACTTTTTTAAAGGGTGTGGAAATCAGTGAATGCCATCGAAACTCTTCTCTCCCTTTGTTCATTGTCTTTTTTACAAGTTAGTCGTTCAAAGATCCTATAGTGAAACAAAGCAAGCGGAATGCTACTGGCATCCCAGTAGTCACCTGACTGCCGAATTAATCCCTGACTCCTGGCACGTGGACATATCTGTCAGTACTGAATTAAAATTAAACCAAACTCGTGCAGTGCGTGATCAAATTTGGTGGTAAAGTAACCTTCAAAATATTTATATAGCTAAGCTGCACTGTTGAGTGATGAGTAGTTCCAATACTGGTCAGCGTAAGAGTCTGACACTCCCTTCTGTTCCACCCAGAGCGGAAGAAGTCATTTGAAGATTTCCCATACTTAAAAAAAACCGGACAAATGGGTATTGGACTCGCCCACCGAGGGTTCCGTACAACATATTAAGTACTTTAAAGAAAGACTTTATTTTTTATAATTTCATTACAAATGTGTAGTTTTCAGACTTTTCCTTATATTTGTAGTATAAGAAGTATCCTATCAAAATCAGATCTTCTAGGCACCTTCGTTAACGGTTGAAGATTTAGAAATAGGATTCAATCGGTGTCGATAGTGATGTGGTGAATGTCAGTTTCTTCCCAAAAGCTTTTTATACTTCTTTGTGTCACCTACTAATTACTTGTAAATGAAACTGGAACACGATCACCTCTACTGTTTTCAGCCAGGAAATTAGGAAGTGCGTACCTTGGCAGCAGGCGTCCTCAGGCCTGCCAACTATGCCGATCAGCTGAGCCGCCTCGAGATGCATCTCTACTAGCGAGCGTGCAGAACACCGCTGATCATCATTATGTAAATGGCTGATGGGCGTAAAACTTCCACTGTTATTCTGGAATATTACAACGTAGCTGACTGCGGCGACATCTTCTTGGATGGTGATACAGTGTTGCGTGTCGGATAGACAGTTTTTTGAATATCCATTGGATTCTGTCCATTGTTTCTGATTGGGTTGATGCGGATACCAAATTGGTAAATGGGCCAAATTACATGTCTAGGACGTTCAGGTATTCACCTCAGGCTATGGCAGTCTGTTGTTGATAAGCACCTTCGTCAGTATTTCTAAGTAGGTATAGTTTTTTTTTTTTTTTGAGATTTTGACTATTGTTATAATTTTACATGTATTAATAATTATTTAAATATGTTATTATTTTCCAAAAAATAAATGAAATAGTTATTTATTTATGTAAGTACACACAATATACTTAAAAACCAAAATTAACAAATTATACTAAACTAACAAAAGACTAAAGTAGAGCATCAAAATATTCGTCCTCCACGCTGTCAGCTGGTAATGTACCCAAGAGACTGGCGGCATTGCCACGTTGAATGTCAATGCTTAATTAGCTTACGGTATAGATTAGCTTACAAACATTGATATTTAGAGCTGGTTCCACGTTCTGATAGATATTGAAGCAAGCATCGGTAGACCATAGTTCAATTCACAAGAATATACTCCATTAAAAAAAAAGTTTCTATAAAAAAGGATTTCCACATTTTCCACAGTAACAAATACTACCATGCCTTATGCGCTACTAGCTTATGTTCAGCGCTATTTTATCGCACAGGGTAAAAGGAATCTAATGTCTTAAACCAGGCCATGGGCCCCTAACAAGTTTCATGAAAAGTAGAATTTCAAATACATTCGTAGATAATTTCTATTGAGTAATTCATAGAACTGAACTAAAGACACAATCACTTACTATCATTTCGTAAACTATGAGCCGATAACAATAGGGGATTATTACCCGATTACAATGTACTTTATCACATGATGAATTGCATAATTAACATTTCTCGCACTACAAAAGGAGAAATTACTATTTCCTTAGAACCATGAGTATATAGGTAGTGTCGCTTAGGGTCATATCGCACGATACTATTACGAAATGGTTAAGTAAATAAATGCATAAGTATGTAACATGTTATTTACTCGGGATAGTTACTTCAATAATAATATCAATCAATATCTTGCGTGGAATATTACCAGATACTAAGTACTGGTACAAACAAACTAAGTACGATTATCTGACAGTCTTATGAGTTTAACTGATGTTTCCTTCTCCTTTGTCGGCACCAGCTTGTTAGGTAGACGATAGCTTATAGAAATCGTGATAAATTGTATATTTTGGTGCAGTTGGGCAAATTTTGCTTAGTGACAAGTGTATCAAGAGACATTTTAAACATAGTTATTCGATAAAAAATCTATAAAGACTACTAGTAGCAAAATACTATCATGAGAAATGGCTCGGGGGTTTTTTCATCCGCCGAGGGCGATATTCGTGGACGCAATTGTATAGGTGTGGGCATTCGCAAACACTGCAACTCCTGAAAGCCAGAATCAACAGTGGCGACCACCAGAAATAACGCCGAGCTAATGAAGCCCGACGAGTCCTGGATAAAAGATTCAACTGTCTTGGATCCCGCAACGAAATTAATCAGAAGAGTATAGCGGAGGAGTAGAAAAAAATAAATACAATTTTCACTTCCCTCCTTATCAAGCAGGAGACAGATTAGAGTTAGGCCAATAGTACCACGGATTATATATTAACATTATAATATTAGTATAGACAAATAAATGGGTCCTAAATTGTGAGTTACTTTTGATTCCAGTAATAGGTATGGCAAAATCGCCTGAACGCACGGAAATTTGTTCTGGTTTCCACAAGGCCCGTATAGAAACAACTCCAGATGTAGCCTGAATAGTTGAATACTATATAACATAATATTACGTTCAGTCTGCCAAAGAATACACTCCCATAAAATGTGATGTGCGGATTGTTCGTATTGGTCAGCTGTAGAACAGTGACATAAAGTTGAAGCACAAGCCTAAAAGGAAAATAATACTTGCCTTACCTAAAACAGTGGTAGGAGATTTTTTTTGAAAAAGTTTTAACAGTCAGTTCAGTAATGTAGTACTAGAACCAACCCCCAAGGTTCCTTACGCCAATATGCAAAGCTTGTTTCAATACGCTTTTCTATTAAAATCTGGTCGTATTCAAATTCTCGCCAATAGACAATCTGTCGGGGAAGGTTTAGGTAGGTGTATAAAATGCAAATGTGTCGTCTATTAGCAGAGCTTTATATTATGGAAGTCGTAAAACCGATATCCGTGCGAAGCCGGCCGGCTCGTACAATAATAAAAGTATGTAATCGAAACACATGAAACGTTCCAGCTTCGACTCTGGGGTGGCAACACAAATATGCTATTTGGAGATCTTGTAGATGATCAAAAGACGGCTGTGACAACTTGATGAGACAGGCTTGCTTGTTTTTTATCATTGGCTTCTTGCCGGTTAACCTATGAGGTGTGTTCAACTGGCCTGTGGCGGTTTAAATAAATATATCCAGGCACTTGCTTGATTGCACTCTTCGACATATAAAATGTAGCGGTTTGCTGGAGTCTTTACAGTCTTACATGTAACAGTATTGTAGTGATGTGATATCATATTGCAACGCATTGAGGCTGAGGGCTAAGTACGAGTAGGAAATACCTACAATAGACTAACGACCGAGTGGTAAATACAATAATAAACTTGCGGCATCACAAAGCATTGTATAGACGGGGCGCAGATATTTATTATATTGAATTTAGTTACTGCATTGATGCGAAAAGATATGACAATGCCATGTAAGTACCGCCCTTTTTATAATGTAAAACTAAATAAAAGTTCTTAGGTATATAATTTTATTGATTATATTTTACGTTTGTCTGTCTAAGCATACAGTTCACCCCAGAGCGTCAGTTACGGACAACAAAATGTTAGAGACTACACTGTCTGCTGTCTATGCCACCATCACTCCATGCACCAGGCAGATACACCCTAGAGCGTCCCACTAATGCAAACTGCTTACCTTTTTAGCATAGTTTATGGTCCAATGGCAGAAGTTACTTTTGAAAAGATAGATCAGCTAACCTACTCCAAGAAAAATTAGTGTATCTCAATATTCTCAATTTTGTGTAGGTAGTTGTTGTTTGGGATGGTATATGGTTTCAGAAGCGCCTATCGAAATCAATTAGTAAATACATGATTAGGCAGATCTTGTGTCGATCGATGTGAAACAGCCCGTCCTCACTTGTTGGCTGTCGAATCCGGATTTTAAATGGATGTGTGTGCAGTGGCAGAGCATGAAACTATTTACGTTTGCCTGCCACCGATTAAAATCCTTTCCCTACTACCGACAAGTTGGAATAGTGCGTATGTAAGCGTGTTGTTGTAACTGTACTTTGTTGCTAAGTCGTCCACAACGACAACAAAATTAATCGCGTCTAGTGACTCATGCTTTTATTCTTGATCAGTATATAAATGCACATTATAATAATAGGTTCTTATTATTTATTCATTCACAGACTATTTCTAAGTATTTACTTATTATGGAGAGGGTTATAGTTCAAATCAAACCTTGGTGGAAGGAAAGTTGTGCTTTTATCGACTTAGGGTGCGTTTCCACCAGTTGTGCGAGGATGCGTAGTGGGCGATTCTATTGGTTCTCACAAACACTAACTTGTTACGCATCAACGCATCTCTGGTGGAACGCAGCGTTAACCTGAAAGATGGAAAAACAAATCACTGACCCATTATTTACACTGTCTGTTGAAATGTGTGATTTCATCGGCAAAAATAGCAATACCTTTCAAATGCATTTTCATTAAGAATTTAAATGAAATGATGTCATATTCAAATTGGTTAGCTATTGTGAGTGGTAAATTGTCAGGGAACTTGTCGTTATCGTCAATAAATATATGCCTTTCTGTCAATTCACATTCAATTGCTGGATTTATTGACATAATCAATTCAGTATGCGCAATCTGGATACTTGACAGACATATAAATTCAAATAATTTAATTGCTTTTATTAACTAGAGCTAGCTCACAGGAGCTCTCCTCAGGAGCCTCAAGCATAGTTCGGAATAGAAGTTTTTTCGAAATATGCTCGAGCAAGTACTTGTTTTTGATAAAGTCGATTCACCATAAGCCTTCTGTAACATGTTCTGTGACTCCGAACACGCAATTCCATTGGCGATCCATTATTAATTTCGGAATACGCAAATATAGATATGATTTAACTAAAAATACGACTGTATTTATGTAATTCAAACTCCGCGCCAAAATGGAAAACAGCTGTGCCAATCTAACAACATCAAAATAAAAACAAAAAAAAATATTTCTCGCTCCCGTAGGAATTTCGAGAAATCCTACTGCCCCAGAAACATAAATGCCAAATTTCAGCTTTCTACGACCAGTAGTTTCGGCTGTGCGTTGTCTGTCAGCCACTCAGTTATATAGTTGTCCTTTACGATTTCTGGAGAATCTAGATTCTAGCACTTCCGGAGACTAGCACAAGGTCTTGTCCCGAACTCCCGAAGACAATTCGGTCAAGGCTTCATCTAGTTTCGTTAGTATCGACCCTCATAGTATTCAGTACTGAACATATCATCATATCACCCAAGTTTCGTCCACTGCTGAACGTAAGTCTCCTTCAAAGAGCGCCAACCATTCCGCTGAGTAGTCTGTATCCATCCGCTGCCAGCCATCTTCTTTAAATCATCGATCCATCGTGTCGCAGGGCGTCCCACACTACGTTTGTCCATACGCGGTCTCCACTCTAACACATGTCTGCTCTATCGTTCGTCTGTCCATCTACAGACATGGATGGCCCACTTCCATTTCAGCATGCTGATTCTACGCGCAATGTCAGTGACTTTAGTTCTCTGACGAATTTCTTCGTTGCGAATTTTATCTAGCAGAGAAACCCCGAGCATTGCTCTCTCCATTGCACGCTGAGCAACCTTGAATTTGTACACCAGGCCTATGGTGAGTGTCCAAGTTTCGGCTGAATATACAATGCTTACTTAGCTATGCATGTGTTATGTTAGAAAATGAGTCGTCACCGTCACCATCTTGATGAAATAATATCATATCGCTAAAGGGGATTGCAGCCATGTTGGAGAAATATTTCCAATTTTCCATGTCATCTTCCAATCTTATATATAATGCGCTTTAATAATTATGATGAATGTTGAAGATGTCAGAGTTCACGCTTATGATTTCGGGAACGACTTTTTCCGCTGTACAAGTAGGTAGGTATTACGTTCGATCTTTGCAAGACTCAATTCCGTTTTACCTGTCATAAAAAGTTTACTACACAAAAATGATCATTACAACAGATCAGACAATACAAGGTGGTGTCGTATGTCGTGGCGGTGCGTGAGCGGGAGGCGTGCGGTCAACCGCAGTTCTCGGGTTCGAATCTCGGCCAATGCAACTTCAATACAATCACTCATATTTTATTGCGGCTTTGAATAATTGCATTGTTCTCAATTCTTGCTATTATCGAATTAATTATCATTTTAAAATGGGTGATGCTAACTGTAGACTTCATAAACAAAGCACTGAATCTCTCTCTCATGAACTTCATATTTAATTTCTGGATATCTTTGTCGATTGGATCGTCATTAATTTGTGCTGTTCGTTCACCTACTCGTATCTTTACTGTATTTTGGATAGATTCTCATTCTAATCAATGTGGATTAATCTTTATTTACACTCTTCTATGAGTTCAACATCTTATAATTCACTTTCTTTTTTGCCTATCATTATCATCATCGTCATCCAGAACATTACTTCGCCCACTGCTGAGCATAAGACCATCCTTTCTTGTGCCAATCCTTCTTCATACCGTGTAAACTTTCAGTATTCTTTGTCTTTCTATACTGCCTTTTACAAATACGTAAAAATCAATTTTAAATCTTAATTTAGGTTTCAAGTACCTATTGCTAACTTTTTGTAATTTTAACCACGAGTTAGGACTTCAAGATAAAGCCGGTTTTCAGTTCGCACCTCCTTGATAAGTTGTCCAGCGGTCGTGTGCATTTGGCTAATATTTGTGCAGACGCGAGATATTTGTCCGTTGTGCAGATAGTGAGGGCTTGCTGATTGTTCTTGGGATTAGCATAGCATTCAACTGTTTTCCAGAAATGTTGGCGTCAATATTATTGCTAAGAATTTTAGACGTTCAAATTGGAAAATATTTCCTGCTGCTTTATTTTGTGTAGGTAGGTATTTACGTTTGATTTTGCAGGAGAGTACGTAAGCAGGGACAACAACGGGGGCATGCAACCATTGTAAAATAATTCTAAACATACCAAAAACTAACGAGTAGGTATCTGTCGATAGTGAGCGCTATATCGCACGAAAGCCATCGAACCTCATGGGACATAGCCCTATTTGATGGTCGTACCAAGTGAAGCCACCAGCCAAGCCAAGACACCAGGACATCCGACGGCCAAGGCCAGAGATCGTCATAAATGAAGGGAGATGGTCAACAAGTTTAGTCGGGCATCACGATGTAGTGTGAAGAATAGAATGATGTATCGGAAAATGTCGTATGTCTGTGTTCCTATGTCTGTCAAGGTTTTCTGAAGTATTTGTTGAAATTCGAATAGTTCTGCACCACCATTGAATTTATTGAGCAAAGTTTATCTTTTTCATTTAGCCTTCAAGCAAATCCAGGGCACTTGCCAGAGTTGCCAGCTGCAACAAGAACATATCATCATATCACCCAAGTACACATATTAGAGATTTACCTTTGCATCATCATTATATAGAATGACACATATTTGATATTGGTTATATCAAACTGACGCAATCTAAAGTGATCGTAGAGGTTGTAGGTATCTATTTTATTTAAATATTGTTTACTATTACGTATTCTACTCAAGATACTGACTAGGTAAATACTCTGATCATATAAATGGTCAACAGCACTGCGCGCCTTGTCACGATGAGCTTTTGTTTTCTCATCCACTGTGCCCTCATCTCATCCACCTTGCCTTAATTATGCCTAAACATTCTTAATCTAAATGTTTTGATTGCAACTGAAATTATATTTACACGTGGTCACGTACCTACGCTTGGCTATGGTTATAGACTTAGTTGCGCCAGGTGAAGTACCAATATAGTCATACATACATATGCATATGAGCTTATGAGCTATAGCTACGCATATAGAGTACGCGATTAAACATACAGACACACCTTCACGGCTACACCCCGTGATTTGATTCATAAAGGGATGCAGTATTTTTAACGTCGTGTTCTGACGTCAGGCAAACGTTCCAGACTGCATCTCATACATTTTTATTAACCATCAATAAATTGGTGTCAGTCAATTTTAGATGCATGTAAAAAGCATGTGCCAAATTTTCGCGCATGCGCGGTGCCGCCCGCCGTACCATCGTACCCACCCACTGCTGCGCACCCGCCCTGCACCGTGCGACCCACTATTTATAGATAAATGTGACATTGTTTTATTTGTCACAGGCAGGCGTAATCATACTAGTACTTTTCCATGCGAAAATCGTTAACCCCAGCGCGATAACCGGAGAGAGTGCATGCTCCTGAGTCGGAGCACGCCATATTTCATTAAAATAACATATCCTGGTTTGTATGGCTGTAATATAAACTGTCGGTCAATTCCAGAAGAGTTGATTTATGTACTCTGATTTTCAATATGGTCAATCCAAGGTCCAATTGTGCAACACTTCTCCAATAAGAAGTCACGATGTAAATGTTGGGAATCAATATAAATGGTGTATTCATTGTGTGGCGGGGTGCGGGAGGCTGCTTCCCTGGTCCTGGGCCCTGCGCGCGCGCCGCCCGTCAGAGCGCATCCTGCCGCGCGCACTCCCGCGCAACACACAGCTATCGGTCGTGCACTCACAACTTACTGATAGTGGCGGATTATTCATTTATATCGAGTTATATTGTGATGACGATCATTGTGCATGTGTGAGTGGTTTGCCATGAAATGGATCTACGGGTGAGTGTTCTGCTTTTGTTTATGTTTTTTTTTCGTATTGATAACAGGTCGGTACGTGCTAAGTTAACTGCAAGATTAGGTTATTGCTCAATATGTTTTATGTAACGACTTAATTAGTATGTTACAATTAAAACATTTCGCTATGTCAACCAACACAATCATCCATTTATATTTTAGCGAGCAAATTACAATGATAACAGCAGGAAACAATTACCGGATTGACGAAAACAAAAAGATTGATTTAATTTATTGGGAAAACCCTTGTGACTATTGGGATAGTTTCCTTCTCTATAAATATACTTACACATTGTATTTACCAAAGTATTGTCATAAAAGTGTGACAATAAACTTGCGTTTCTATGAATAGTAGTTTTATTTTAATTCTAGTCTGCACTATTCAATTATTTATAATTTTAATAACTGAACCCATTACTCTGTAAATTAATTTTTAATTGTATTAAAGTGAGCCATATTTATAAAAGAAATGATAAGCTGTAAGATAAAATTGTTTACTAACAAACAGTGAGGCGCCTTTCTATTGGTCATAGTCATAACATCATTAGGGTGCGAGTACACTAACGAGGTACAATGATAACTCAGACTGCTCAGATATTGAAGAGAAACACAATTAGGAAAAAAATATGAATAATTAAGTACTGTAATTGTAATTTATTGGTATCAAAACAGACTTTCGTTTGAGAAAAGTCTCTTTACTTTTCTTTTTTTCTTGTGGTCCCAAAGTACCATTCAAAAATAATATTGGTGCGGGACCGCGGTCCCGGTCTACACCAATATGTCCCCTCGACCCGATAGAACGTGCATAATAAAAGCTTGTTTGGTTCTTGTTGGCATTTTCAGGCTATTACAGTTTAGTTTTATACAAAACTATCCCATAAACAGGTCTATTCGATGATGGAAGTCTTGGTTTCATTATCTTGGAATGAAAGTTCTATCTCATTATTACCTACTTTCTGAATTTCAAATAACACCCTCGTAGCTAAGAAATTTATACCAAAGTCTAAGTTTCTCATACGCCATAACTAAGAACTCTACACTAGGTACTGCACTATAGATATGGCATCGCTTTCTTGAAGGTTCCGTACCAAAATTGTAAATAGGAACCCTTATGGTGTGACAAAGCCTGTCCATCTGTCAAAATTTGGAATAGTTTTAGATGATATTATCAAATTATTTTGCAAACAAGAAAGTTTTATTTTTGTAACAGCGACTGAAAGGGATTCTTATCTATAAATTCGAATAGGGGCAACTAGGACCTGAGGGGTATGATATTATGAATTTATCAAGGAGCGCTGTTTGCACATTCTCAAACTTTTTTTTGTTGTTTTTTAGATCGCATGTTATTCGAATTTTGACGAAAAATATAAAAATTGTCTTTATTCTCCCCCCCCCCCCTTATCTCCGAAGTTTGCATAGAGAACAATCTGTAATAATTCTATATGAAGAAGTTTATGTAAAGATGACAAGAAAAATAAAATGATGTCTCTAAATAGCACGCTTTAAAAAAATTATCAAAAAAATTACATTAGTTCTGCTATCGGTCAAGAGATGGCGCTGACCTAAAACTGCAATAAGTATCGGTATATATACACCGCAGCAGAGTTAAAATTCTCTGACGAATAAATGCCTCGCCGATAAAAAAATAAAATATTTCACGTTTTATATGATGGTACGGATTGAAACCCTGTGTGCGCTTGTCCGACTCGCTCTTGCCCGTTTTTTTGAATTATTACTTAATTTCATAACTTTTAAATAATATTTACTTCTTTGAATTGGTCCCTCAATTCCAATAAAAAATGACAGTAAATTAATGGCTCTTCTGGATCTAAATGAATTCAGTTAGATACATCGTAATGTTATAAGCAATTAGGCTGCCAATTTAAATAACAGATATCAGCCAACAGGTAATGCAATTGAGTTATATGAGGTTAATTTGTTTGGCTATGAATTTCTATCCAAAAACTAGGATGAGGTACTTAAATGAATTTTATCTTGGCTTTAAATGGCTGTCGTCAGTATGTCAGTCCTGAAGGGGGATACAGAAGTTCTAGATTTAATTTTAAGATTATTATTAATGATTTTATTTTTAATGATGGGATATCATCAAAAGACTCTTCTGCTCTGGGTGGAGCGGAAGGGAGTGTCGGACTCTTACTGACTACAACCCATCCGTGGCAGCCTGGAACCTGGAACGCCAGTATAAGGAGAACCTAATGCCCCTTGCGTTCCAGGGCCGTCACCGCACTCTTTCGAACAAATTCCGCAACCTAAAGATCACCCTAGACTTTCATGTGTAAGTAATTGTTTCTTAAACAAACATTATCATCGATTTTTTTTGGAATTGGTAGCTTATGCTGCTCATTAACTACTTAAGTGGCTCCTGTAATGCCCATGACCATATTGGTAGCCCTTTACTGCGTAAATCTGACGAAAGCCAGACAACATCAGACGTCACGTCGGTAAACCCTACAATACACTTGACTGTAAGTGATTCTGATTCAATACGCCGAGTGACTTTGCTCTGCCTGTTTTCCGTCTACGAAATCGAGGAAACAAGTCCCAGAAATAAAACAAGACATCGTAATTTGTACAAACTTATAAAATATTTTCGTCCTGACTTGCATCGCACATAACAACCAAAGCTACTGAGTCTAAAAAGCTGAAATTTTGTATAAAAGTTTATTTTGTAAGTTTTGTAACATAAGCATCCACTAATAAAGTATTTTTACGAAATATTACTTTAACCGGGTCTTTGTGTGAATATCTATGTTCTTTGAAGCCGACATCCACGGAAACGAAGTTGCGTGCATTAGCTAATCAATCATCATCATCTTCTTCGTGTTGCTGGAACGACAAGCTATTTTTTTAGATGTGTGTGGTCCAAAACTTTGCCACCTCCACGGTATCATTGGTGGCACCACATCCTCACATAGGTCTCCTTGGGTACATCTTCGACTCCAAGATGTGCAAAATATCATGTAACGAATAGTAAAGATGATCTGCTGTTATCTGGTTGTCGCACTCATTAGCGACTGGTGCACACACGACCTGACCACGCGACCTGACCACGCGACCCGACCCCGGACCACAAAACACGATGCGATTTACCTTGTTATTCCACTCGCGATAACACCTTGTTATTCTAAGAGAAAGCCCACACTGTCCCCAGTAATTCCAGAAATACTGGACTGGCGGCAAAAGTCTACAGGTCTACCAGGAAATGTAAAATACAGTGAAATGGAACTTGTATCAGGATGCATTTTAATCGGTCGCATTCCTTTGGTTTCTGCAGAAATGTTTGCCTATTCTCACCATAGACTTCATTTATATAAATTAATGTGAGAAGCGTGAAGAATATCTACCTTATTATAACCAAGGTACACTTCGTGATGGTTTAGAAATTGATAAGACTAAAGAGTAAAGACAGTTATCTGAATGCCAATCAGTTGTAATCAGTTCATGTTTATTATTTCGCAAAATCAAACTTATCGTTTAACACTCGTATCCTTCACTGAGGATTAAATACATTACAATCGTCTATATATCTGTCTCAAGGTTTTACGAAAAATATATTTTTATTAAGTTTTATGCAAATGGAAAGAATGGATTTTATTTTTTATGCACTTGTCACATACACTTGGTATTCCGCCAGTTTCAATGGAATGAGTGCTGTGCTGCTGTATAAGGGCACGTACAGCCGGCTGGGTGGCGTTGTCCGTTATCGGGAGCACTCGTTATTGCCATAAGCGTCCAAATTATCTGTAGTGACATTAAGTACGTGCCTCCGAGTGGTCGGCAGTGCCGGCACTTGATCGCGCATGCAGATAGCACTTAATTACGATCTAACATGATAGTGTTGCTATTGACTACCATATTTGTAAGATTCAAGTCTTGTGTAGGATAACTACCACCCGGGGTAAGATCTACGGATCTTATATGCCTGTATTAAAATCGTGAGATGTAAGTAAAGATAGTAATTATAGGGAAAAATATAGTCATTATTTCAACACTAAAATAAAAAGTGTTTAACAAATGAGTTTCTGTTTAAATTGACTGAAATTGTGTTTCTTCTAAAACACTACTGTTTTACGGCACAGATTACTAAATAGTTAGGTACTGGTTATTGTATTGATGATTTCACACAAAAGCATAAAAATATTCAACTTATTTGCTTTTACGACAATTGCTCATACACTTAGATATCTATTTTATTATTCACATGCGCTTTACCCGTATATTCGACTATGCATCAAACATGTCGTGTTCAGTCTTTACGTATGAGTTTGTGACCGCACTGCATAATATCTAAGGTCAACGCGTGGTGAGGGAACTAAGACGTATGAAAATAAGAATACACAAGTATTTAATCATTCAGTATTTTCCTATCAAGGTGCTACAATCGTTTAGCTAAAAGATAGATACAGAATACTGCAGTAAAAGTGATATTTTTATTTTTTTATAAAGGTTCCATATTCCTTTTAAGGTCGGAAGCGAAACCTTAGAACTGATGAAACGTGTTCATAATCAATAATAATACTTTAAGGCGCGTCCCCGAGCCAAACGCAGCGCTAGCCGTTTTTTGTGCAGTTTTTTGGAGCTATCTACTCTTTATCCAAAAGAAATATCAACTAATAAAAAATACATTAAATTTCTACATAGTCTTGGCTTCAAAATGGTAGATTTTATTTTTATTACTGAGTATAATGTTTAAGTAATCTCCTCACAACGAAACCACAGAAATGAGAAAAAATTACTGAAAACATGCATCTTCTCGAAAACTAACGATTATTTTGATTTTGTACTTACACTAGTGGATAGGCAATTTAATTATGAACATTTTGGTAGAAGTATTTTTTTCAAACGACCAAAATTAGATTTTATAACGATTCAATTCAACATTCTGAGCGTCTTCGCTATTGTATCTCTTGCGCTGTTATTGAGGGAAAAAATGCTCAAGGTTATTTGCTCAGGGTACGGCCTTAAATTTCTCAAATCTGGATACAAGAGGTAGATCTTGGACACACATGCCAATACTGCTGCTATTTTTTAGATAGATTGCTTGATGCTCCAAAGTCTTGAGCATCGACTCCGAGTTGCTGGCCTGTCGGATTTCTATCGGTTGCATTTTGGGGAGTCTGCGACGGAATTGCTGGTCAAACGTATGCCTAGCAAAAGTAAATAAAAAGGTTAATTGACGCAAAACATTATTAAACAAACCAATAATTACATTATTCAATCCTTGTGTGCCAAAAAACCAAGACAAATGATTGTACTGAGTGACGATGTTAGTTTTGACACGTCTGGATGTCTCTTCAAACGCAGTTTTTGGCGCTATCTCCATATCGAAAGGAATTTTCATGACAATGTGTTACGTAGCAAGGAATGGAAGTAATCACGTAACAAATATTGTTCGCTGTTGATTATGTTCGAACTTTTTCGAGGGTGTGGCTGATTTCCGGACACTTTCCGAATGATTCGTGGTTCAAAACAATCTAGTCGGTGCCTATCAGTTTCTTATAATTTCGCTCAAGTCATTTGCAGTTGCTCTAACAAAAGAAATGAGACATAGTAGGTACGTTTATAAATGCCCACGGTTGCATATTTTTTTCGAAAGAGTCACCGCGTCACGAAAGTGTAAACGCACCGTGTTGCACCTAATGGCCTTTTCATTAGGAGTTTAGGAGGAACACGGATGGGTTTTAGTCAGTAAGAACACACTCCCTTTCGCTCCGAAAGAGTCATTTGATGATTTCCCATCCTAAAAAAAGGTTTATGAAAACACACTACTACTCCTTTCTAGGTAGAATAGGTTAATGTTCGTTTCCTCACAACTTTTGTATTATGTTTTTGATACTTTATTTTAGTCCAGTTCGAGTGATTATTAGGCTCTCTATCAGCGGGCGCACAGTTCAAATGCAAGTCGGGTTTTAGAGCCTAACCTATTAATGTCGTTTCTATCTACGAATCGAAAATTATTATTCAAGAATAACTTACCTACTACATTCAGCCAATATTCAAGTCTATTGTTAATCTCATGTCAGTAATCAGACTTGGTGCCTTAGTGGTTGTTATCTTAGTACACCAATCATAACAGCTAGTATGAGATCTGACAGTAGATTATCTGGTTGTCACAAACCGGAGGTATACGCTATGTAGTAAAAGTATGATATTATCAGTCATATACTTCGCGAAGGGTTAGGTGGAGCTACACAGTGCAGACACTTGGCTAGTGATGTAAAGGTTTCCGAGTAAATTGCCATGAAGCTGTAATCGTACTACTGTACAATAAAGGAAAAGGCGCACAGATCTTTGTGTCTTGTTGGCAAACTGTATACGTGATTAATAATATGGGTTGTGCAGATAGGACGAGAAGAGTTGCGTTGTACGGATCAACTGCTGCCACTATAGACGAAATACTCCATCTATCAACCAGCAAGGGAAATCGTAGGTCTATTGCTGCAAGAGTGAGCGCTTCAACTTTATTATCACACACATTCCTTCAGTTTAAGTGCGTGATAGTTGTATAATGTTGTAGGCGTGTAGAAGGTAAGTGTGTCGAGTGATGTCGTTGTTTGTCACGGTGCGCGGCGCCGCTCCGTCACGCTGCGCCGGGCCGCGTCACAATGTGCACGCTGCCCACTTTATCTTGACACTTATCAGTGGCCCCACTTGCAAAGGCTTAAGGCAAATGACATGTCAGATGCAGTGCATTTGAATTAGTTCGGCATGTTTACGTATGCCAAGGTTAACTGGACGTCCTGAAGGAAGACGCTCCAGGACACTGCTACTTGCATCATATAAAATAAACTATTTTATAATCGAGGTTTCATTGTTATAGTATAGAGAGAAGAGGCTTATATGTATAGGTATCTTTTGTTTCGATATACACAAGGTTCATCAAAATAGTCTGTCCGTCATCGTTGGGGTAGCAATGTCACTAATTTGCGGCTACGGCGTAGCACAATCAGTTAGTATTTTTATTTCATGCATTTTCATACATAAAACAGATAAAATCAAAAGAAAGAGCAAAATAAAATTATTCCTAAAATTATGAAGAGGCGTAATTCCACAACTCTTCAAAGTTTTGACATAAGTCTATTATTATCCGTTCTCACGTCCCGTTGGTTAGTAACTAAAACAGAGGCCGAATCAAACTAAAAATGCCACATCCAACTACCATCATGTTTATGTTTCATAAGAAAATTATGAAGAAAAACTTGTTATTTATTAGTCCAGCCGTTCAGCGGAGCATTTAGGATCTAATTCTAGTTCCCGCCGAATGTCGTCGAAGGTCAGGCGCGAAATGCGCACGCGCCGCCCGCCCCCACAAATAAGTAGAGGTCAACGACCGCGCGCTGATTTAAACCCTTTATATTGAGCAAATTAGTGTCGTCATCAATGTACTGCTTAAGGATTTATTGGTGAATGAATTGCAATGTTATTCGTTCATTTAAATTGCTCGTATCGTTATGTCGTTCTCCTTTACAAGACAATCTTCCAATTCAAAGTAATTGTATAGGAGGAATGCGATTTTAGATAGGTACGTGTATAGATAGATTTAGAGTTTGCTTTGACTGGGTAAATCGTCGATTAACCTGCGAGGGCTACAGTGATTTCCCATGGACCTGATAAAAAAAGGAGAATTTTCCTTTTTTTTATCATTTTCCTTTATTATCATGTCGATAACGAAAATTGTATACTTATTCTTAGTCCAGGAATGGGAGGCCTGCTTTGCATGAAATCCGGATGGGTCTCTTGAAAACATACCTTAGATCTAAGATAAGTGTGTCTCGTTGTGACTCATTTAGTCACAACGTCACAATGGACTACTTGAACCTGAGACTAAGAAAGGCTAATTTACGTTTGCCATTGTGGTTAAAGGATTAGCCAGTCGACTGAAGTCAATTGCCCAAAAGTAAGAGAAGAGTCCCTGGGTGCGCCGCACCTAAGAGAAAGGCCCCTGGGTGCACCGCACCTAAAAGAAGGGGCCCCTGGGTGCGCCAGACGTAAGAGAAGGGTCCCTGGATGCGCCAGACGTAAGAGAAAGGCCACCGGGTGCGCCAGACATAAGAGAAGGGTCCCTGGATGCGCCAGACGTAAGAGAAAGGCCACTGGGTGCGCCAGACATAAGAGAAGGGTCCCTGGATGCGCCAGACGTAAGAGAAAGGCCACCGGGTGCGCCAGACATAAGAGAAGGGTCCCTGGATGCGCCAGACGTAAAAGAAAGGCCACCGGGTGCGCCAGACATAAGAGAAGGGTCCCTGGATGCGCCAGACGTAAGAGAAAGGTCACTGGATGCGCCGGACATAAGAGAAGGTGCACGGAGAGTGCAGACAGATGTAGTCACTGCGGAGGACCGCACCTGCGTGAGAAGTGCGTAGAATTTGTCGCGGGTAGCGAACCGCAGTGCTGCAACTGTTTGCACTCAAAGCTTCAGAGGACCGAGCATAATGCATTTAGCGTGGAGTGTCCGGTCCGAAAAAAATGGGACTATCTGGCTCGGACGAAACCCAAAAATGCAGATAAAATAAAAACAGGATTAAGAAATGACAATAATTATATATAATCTTAGTATGTATATGTATATTATTGCCACAATCTCAACAGAAATCAATAGTGTAACGTCAAAGAAGAAATCCCCCTTTCCCTAATCCCTTTCTCCTTTCCCCCTCCCTTCTCCCTATAACCCTTATAACAGTACTCAAATACAAATATAAAGTAAATAAACAACATATTATATAAATAAACTTTAGATTAACCCACAATAACTAGACAAATAATACAAAAAATAAGTAAGTGTAAGAAAACTAAAAGTATAATAAATATAGAATTAGTTAACAGACACGTTCAACTAATTAAGTAAGAAATAGGCTAGGTATATAAAACAGAAAACAATAAAAATATAAAATGTAAGGAAACATAATCAAATTTAAGTAAATATTCTAGATATAACTTAGTAAGTAAAAAATGTATTAAATTAGAAGAACAGATTTAGATAAAATATAGTAATAAGAATAATAATAAGCACAAATATAAAATAAGCTAGTAGATAAGAAAACTAAATATGTAAGTAAATAGATTAAATACATAAAGCAGAAAAATAAATAAAAATATATTAATTAAGAAAACATAATTAAATAAACAAATATTTTAGATATAATAACTAGAAAATTCAAAAATTTAAAGAAGCTAATACTTGTTAGGAAATAATATAAAAATTAAATAAAATGACCAGGAAAAAAAAAAAATTCGCGGGAGTCCCACCCGGAAAAATTTAAAAAGGATGAGTGAAAGAAGGTTGAAAGAACGAAAAGAAAAGATAACCAGAATGAATGAGAAAAACTAGAACGATAAGGTCTCGTTGTACACGAACGAGGAAAAGCCACGTGGCAGGAGTGGGTTTTAGACATAAGAGAAGGGTCCCTGGATGCGCCAGACGTAAGAGAAAGGCCCCTGGGTGCGCCAGACATAAGAGAAGGGTCACTGGATGCGCCAGACGTAAGAGAAAGGCCCCTGGGTGCGCCAGACATAAGAGAAGGGTCCCTGGATGCGCCAGACGTAAGAGAAAGGCCCTTGGGTGCGCCAGACATAAGAGAAGGGTCCCTGGGTGCGCCAGACGTAAGAGAAGGGCCACTGGGTGCGCCAACGTAAGAGAAGGGTCCCTGGATGCGCCAGACGTAAGAGAAAGGCCCTTGGGTGCGCCAGACATAAGAGAAGGGTCCCTGGGTGCGCCAGACGTAAGAGAAAGGCCCTTCGGTGCGCCAGACATAAGAGAAGGGTCCCTGGGTGCGCCAGACGTAAGAGAAAGGCCCTTGGGTGCGCCAGACATAAGAGAAGGGTCCCTGGGTGCGCCAGACGTAAGAGAAAGGCCCCTGGGTGCGCCGCACCTAAGAGAAGGGCCCCTGGGTGCGACGGATGTAAGAGAAGGTCGAATAGTACGTCGCTTAGGGAGACTCCTTTCGTGAATCCCTCTGTCCCTTTACACATCAAATCTAACCTAAACCTTTCTGAGAGACGCATCGCCTTGTTTCAACGGTCACACAAATACCTACTGTTCGCAATCTTTAAAGGCAAGAAATCTGACTACAAGCCAGGATAAGACTTCTTGTAAGTAACAAAATATTATTATTGGAGTCATCTATACTAATATTATAAAGCAGAAGAATTTGTTTGTTTTTTTGTTTGTTTGTTTGGTTGAACGCGCTAATCTCAGGAACTACTGGTCCGATTTGAAAAATTCTTTCAGTGTTAGATAGCCTATTTATCGAGGAAGGCTATAGGCTATAATTATATCATCACGCTAAGACCAATAGGAGTGGAGCAGAAATGAAATATGTTACGCAGACGACGTTGCGCGGGTCAGCTAGTTTGCAATAAATCTTATGTAAGATACCTTAGTAAAAATATTTTGAGTTAAATATCGATTCTTTTATGTTAGTAAACAAGTAAACTATACTGATATTTTTATATTAATTATTAAGAGGAAAGTCATTACAATAACAGGGCGAGCATCTGTTGGTACAAGTAGAAATCTTGAGTGGTATCTACTCATTGTAAATAGTGAATACATAAATAGCGCCCTTTGCCGGATATGAATCAAATTCCTATTCGATTTTAGCAGAAAGTAAGATTTACAATTTGATTGTCCTGATCTTAGGAGGCTATTCCTCTGTGGTTTGTTCTAATGATTTCAGTTTGAGTGAACAATAATATTAATATACGGGTTCTATCCTTTTTCAGTGGGTTTACCGTATGCCTTTTAAATACTACTATACTATAGTACTTTTAAATACGCGAATACCGGTGAACAGCCCCACATGCATCCACATGAACAAAACACAATCGTGAGCTGTAATACACCACATCAAACATAACTCAAAACACATTGTTTCCGCTAACGGTGCACATTCCTGCACTTTTCGGGATCGTGAGACGGTTCACGGGGCACTGCGGGGCATAAATCGTAGACGACATCGTTTACCGGTGCCGGCACATACATTACCGGATCGTGCTCTGCGAGATCGGTCTAGGTACGTGCCCAGGAGGGCAATCGCGCTAATAAAATTCGGCTGGAACGCAACTGAACTGTAGCCATTTCACAGCTTTTTAAAACATTCCGTATCGCGCTAAACGTTTGACAGAAACTTGGAACGCATCTGCATCACAACTGTAACGTTACCGCTGTCAAACAAAAAGTTGAAACAGTGCTACTTTTTCTTGGCTTTTTCTCAATCGTTCGCGTTGTGTTGTTTGGATTTGGAACGAAAATATTTGTAAAATTTTGACAACGCAACTTTGGTTGAAGTTTAAACTTTAGCGCGATACCAAATTCCTTACAGGTGAATCGAAACTAGATCATAACCAAAACTGAATTGGAAACGAATTGCAAGCGGACCTAAACTTTTAAAATTAGCGCGATTGGCCCCCAGACCGGACACGGCTGGGCATGCCGCGGTACAGCCCTATATCTACTCACCTCGCCATTAGTCCATATTTGACGCGAAACCGACTTATGTAAAGAGAATTTCGTTGCAACAGGCTGGTAGATCAAGTTGCGGTTGGTAGATACTGCCTGTTTGAATATTTTGGTTCGAGTTATTAGTATCTATATTTAGTAGTGGTCTGGTTTACGGTACGGCATTAAAAATCACGTTTGATAAGTGTACCTCAAGCCGGGTATTTGCGCGACCTGCTATCAGACTTTTCTCCAAGGTAAGACGTTTGCGAAAACAAAGACGATAAATCAAAATTATGGTTGCCCTATTGGCAGAAACCTATAACTCCATTTTATGTTACGAGAGCACGTGTAAAACAATTGGACATGAATACTTAAAATCAAACTAGTAAAGATTTTCTAGAATTTGTTCTTCTTCAGAAGAAAATCTTTTAGCACAATACTTAAGGAAAATTTTCGGTTTATTTTGATGGATATAAACAGTCCTCAAGTGAGATAAATGCTTTGAACCAATGACGTTCAATTACATTGCAAACTACGCCAAAAGCGTAGGCTGGGCGCGACGGTATGCAACCAAAAATAAATACTGAATATTCTTCTTTGTTATTCAGAGGATAAAAATACATAATTTGCTACTGATAGTCTCGTCTTTCGACAAATCATTTACTTTACATGTGTGGTCTTAAACATTTAGACACATTAAACTGTCGTAGCCGACCCCAATACAGTTGGGAAAAGGCTAGGAAGATGATGAAACTGTCGTAGACTTTGGTTTTTCATTTCACATGTCTGACTTTTTGACGAAAATTGCTAAGGATTGTTAATCTATTTTTATCACTTCTTTGTTGGGCTAGTTCAGGAATTACGTCAAAGTATTGTATTTTACAAGACATCTGTTAATATTTTATCAACTGTTTCGAGATAGACTTTGTCTCTGTCATCTCTGACCTAGACTAGAGTCAAGAGCAAACCCATTTAACGTAAAACAAAAGAGAGATCACGCTACATGTATGAACATAAAGAGAGATCACGCTACATGTATGAACATAAAGAGAGATCACGCTACATGTATGAACTTAAAGAGAGATCACGCTACATATGAACATAAAGAGAGATCACGCTACATGTATGAACATAAAGAGAGATCACGCTACATGTATGAACATAAAGAGAGATCACGCTACATGTATGAACATAAAGAGAGATCACGCTACATGTATGAACATAAAGAGAGATCACGCTACATGTATGAACATAAAGGAGCCTATGTAGGCACTTGATTTTAGAACAAAAATAAGAATTCAATATGTTCCAGGTTAAATCTTCCATGTGCAGCTGGGAATTGTACCCCAAGATAACCAGGTAATTTATTATTAAAGTGTACAGAAGTTCACAATGTCAATCGTATCAATATTATTTATTACTTTCTACCGATACCTAGTTATAAACAATTATTGTAGTTTTATTACTTTTACTTATTTCATCGAGTAAAGTACTTTGCATCTGAATTACTCTACGCATAAATTTATTTTTATTACAATTTCATGGTGTCATGTTACATCACAGTCATGATGGTTTCAGTTTACTGCGAAATCATGGCTGTGTGAAAAATAGTTCGATGCTCTTACTTTTCATTGGGAAAGTCCAGTCTTCCTCTGTCTAAACTAAACTAAACTCGTCGCCAAGAAACGGTCACTCTTCCTTATTTTTCAGACAGGTCGAAAGGTGTGGCTTAGCATCTCTTTCCCCGACCGCACCGCACACTCTCCTCGTACTCCCGCACCGAAAGTTCAAAAATCGAATATAGGGTTACCCCGTCAACTAATTGAAACCGCCAAATTATTCAGTGTTGCTCGCACGCAAATTATTGTAACATAGGTATACAGATACTCTTATAAACAACGTTTTTAAAGATAGAACAAAATAAATAATCAAAGTAGACAAATAATAAAATGATTCATCAATACATATATCATCTGAGTAGCCTTATCCCAACTATATTCTGGTCGCCTTCCAGTCAAATGGCACGGTTGCCGCAGTGTTTGAGCGATTGACTGTAGCGCTGCATGTCAGGGGTTCGATTCCTCTCCGGAACAAATATTTTATGGCCTACAGATAGTTGTTCCGGATCTGGCAGGTTGTGTATGTGACTTTATATGTTTGAAAACGCACCCGCAATACAGGAGAAATTCTTAGTGTGGGGCAAGGTTTTTCTAAAACACAGAGAACCCACAAAGAAACCCGATTTAGGTGAATACGTATTTTACGTAGAGTGGCTGCCTAACAGACCTCCACGTCCACAACCCATTAAGTGGGTAACACGGTACTTTTTTTGGGAAGGCAGGAGTCAAACTTATTGGCGTCTGACTGCCAAAAATCTACAAATGATAGCCGGGGCTTAACGTGCATTCCGAGGCATGGAGGAAACTCGGTGTGTTTAAAGATGGTCACTCAACCACATATCAACCTTGTCAAGCGTTGCTTACCCTTGAAGATCGACCCGTGCGGCTGTTATTCTTTAGCCACGAGCTCCTCCATTCGTGTGGTCAAATCGGATGTTTAACTTTAATTTGCCAACAAACTAAGACCAAGGATTGCAGTTCAAAGGCCGCCATTTTGTTTTAGAGAGTTTTCAAAACATTTATAACTGCATTAACTTCGTTCGAAATTTCTAATGTAACTAAAGAACTTCCAACTCATATCCATCGCTGACGGTATGTAATAATGTAAAAGCCACACGGCGTACTTTTACCGCGCCGACGACGCACGTCAAAAAGGCCAAAAAGCAGAGTGTAGCATCTGTAGGTATCTATTCAAACGCGCGTACAAAGCGATTTTATTAGCCAATATTAATTTCGTCTGATATGAATCCATTCTTGTGTTCAGGTAAATCCCCAAATGTTGTGCTTTAGGCACTTTTAGTCCTTTATTTCATACCATTTTCATAAATAATTTCAATGTTGGTACGAATATAAAATGACTACGATTATATACCTATTGTCCAAGGTCACAAAAATACACACTCACACGGTAGAAATAATTTTATAATAACACAAATTTTAATAAATAACATCTTTAAGCTGCTGATCTATGTGAAATATGGTTAATAAAAAAAAATACAAAAAAATACAACCGACTTCCAAATAAAAAAAAAACACTACTTACAAAGTAAAAAATAAATTTAATTTCGGAAGTCGGTGTTTTTGTTAGTTTCTTCGTATTTTGACACCGACTTCCGAAATTAAAGTTATTTTTTAATTTGTAGTGTTTTTTTTTTATTTGGAAACCAGTTGTATTTTTTTTAAGTTTTTTATTTTTCTCTTTTTGGTGGTATCCCACCTATCCCACCATCTAACCTAACCTAACAACACCACTGCAAAATCGCAGAAAAGCAAAATACGCAATTTAGATTACTTGGATAACATAAAACCATCATTCAAGTAAACGAATCCAGCTATTTCGATTTAATATCCAAAATTCGAAACCGATTTTGATAAAATTTAAATGGGACCAATCTGCAAGTATATCCTTTCAGACAAAACAAGAATTTTTCAAATCGGTTAATAATTGACGGAGTTATGAGTTAATAAACATAAAAAAATAAACATACAACCGAATTGAGAACCTCCTCCTTTTTGGGGAAGTCGGTTAAAAATATTAACATTACGAAAATCTGACAGCTCTGATCTGCAAAAAAGTGACATAAGAATTACCTTGACAAGGCCCACAGACCATCTGATTTGATTTTAATCGGCAAAGATGCAAATACTTTATGAGATGGTGATAGGATGAGGGCGGCTCGGAATAAATAACGTAATTGCCAAAAGTAAATATCGGATTTATAATATAAAAGTTTGATGAAATCAAATCCTTTTGTGAATTTTGCTAAATTAGTTTATTTTCTTTGTTGGAAAGGCGTTTTCATAACATCTATCTAATGCATTACGCCATGAAAATGGCAAAAAGACAGACCGAACTTTGCATTTTTTTCTATAGAGAAATATCTTTGCATTGAATATTCCTTTTAAATTTAGGTACCTAGATCATAAGTCAAGAAACATAAATCAAAATAACAAATCCTTATTTATAAAAAAACGGCCTTTTTATTTGTTTATCGCCTTAAATGAAAACTGATGCAGAATTTGTTGATACCTTGATACTCCCTAATGGCAGCAGAAGGGCTAATTGACAAAAAAAAATGGAGAAAAATGGTATCCGTTTATAATTCTCATTCACAAACTGCCTAGCTTTTTCCCAACTATATTGGGGTCGACTTCCAGTCAAACCGGATTCAGCTGAATACCAGTATTTTACGTTGAACGGCTGCCTACCAGACCTCCACAACCCATTAACTGGGTAGTACGGTACTCCTTGGGAAGACTGGTGTCAGATTTTCTGGCTTCTGACTATCCGTAACGACTGCCAAAGATCTCCAAATGACAGCCGGGACCAAAAGCTTAACGTGCTTTCCGAGGCACGGAGGAAACTCGGTATGGTAAGATGGTCACCCATCCACAGAACAACCTCGGCAAGCGTTACTTGACCTTGATCGAAGTGTGCGGCTGTTATTATTTAGCCACGAGCTATACACACAGATTATAATTTTCTGTAGGTCTAACAATCGTAAAGCAGTGTTCTATAATAGTAGTGGTAGACACATTCCAGAGCCTAGTCGCAGTCTGGCTGATATGAAAGAGTGTTGGGGTGCATTGCGTGCGCCTGCGCAGGCGACCGGTTCCCGCACGCATTCCGCGCGCCGCCGCGCCGCGGCGCTCAGCGCTGGACAGCCTGCGCGGCTTTGGATTTACGTCCACTAAAGATTAATAGTAAAAATTTCTAAAGAGATTATCTATATCATATGCGATGTCTAAGACTTTCTCAGATGTTCTGTTCTGGGGTAGGTATATGGTAGGTACAGGGCGTGATTGGACTTTTTGGGAGAGTCTGGGCTTGACTAATTATATATATATTTTACTCTTGCTACGCTTGAGAGAAAATATTTTGATCAGATATTTTTTTAATTAACTCCCTCATCCCTGTATTAATAAGCAGGAGTATATAGATGCTGGTTTTGTCCTGTTGAGGAAAATAGGCTCGCCCCCTAAGTATAGCATTGAAACGTGAAAATCTAATTCTCCTGTTTTCCAGCTTCATATTACATCATCAGCCGTCTTTAGCCTGCGTTTCCACCAGAGATGTACGAAGATGCGTTGCGAGTTATGTGTTTGTTAAAAACCAATAGAATCGCTTGCGCTGCGCGAAGCTAGGTAAATTAGGCATCTCTGGTGAAAAACAGCCTTAAGGCGGGGTTGCAGTACTTTTTAAGATTTTTGAACGTCTGAAAATCTAATTAATTATGAGTTTTTTAATAAATAAAAATCATTACATAAAAATTGAACATGCAAGTAAATCGTAAAGATAGAAACGCGATTTATAATGATTGGCTCGCTACTTTTTTTTATCAAACATGACACTAAATTACAATTTTAAACGTGTACTGCTAAGAGATTTCATCACGAATATATATAAAAGTTATATCAATAGATAGAGCTTTTTATTTTGAAGTAAATGTTTAAACCATATTGTGTAATTTCTTTATCAGTTTTCGCCAAGAAGAAAAAACAATCAAAATTTAGACATTATTTCGCTCGCCGGACAGTCGCTGTTGTTCGTCAAAACACACAGTACTGCAACCTCGCCTTAATTCCAATCACGTCTTTACAATTCAGAAACAAATCCTGTAGAGACAGTTAAGGAATTCACACTTTAGTATCACTGTCTTGTAATTTGCTATCTTGATTGGCTGAGTTCGCTGTTCCTAACTTAGTCTAGTATTAGCATACAGGCTAGATAAAGTTTAGTACTCTTACCTAATACAAACCTATCTATAGTTTCCTTATTGGTACAGATTTAACACTAGTTCTTTGACTTATTGATATTGTTTTGAGTTTCTAATTTCTATTTACATGTAATTGAAATTAAAAGTCATAAAATAGAGAAAATAAATTGTTTATTTGTTTGTCTTGATTAGAATAAACAAATTCGTTCAATTATAGAAAGCTGTAGACTATCGCTGAGGGCAATGTTGAGGGGTTTTCTCAGAAAGATACAATGTACTCGAATAAGGGGAGCGAAGCCAGGGAAAAAATCTAGTTTTATTAAAGTCGATTACTTTTGAACTCGAAATCACAGGCGTGAATATGATCATGACCACGCATAGCTCGCCAGTCTATTAATTTCAGTTCAGTAGGTAAATAGACTAGTACTTATACCAACTGACATTTACAATGTTTCCATCCGTATCGTGAGAACGTCATTTATTGCTTATCCGGTTACGTATACCTGCGCAAATAATTGATTGGAACTGAAAGTTAATAATTAATTGTATGTACTCTCCATGTACCCATATATTATCTAGAGTTCATTGCTAATGTACCACGTGTACTTACATATGCGGAGCTAGGTAAGTACGAGTAAATAATTTATAATTAGTAATTTTAATGGCTTGTGAGCTAAGTACATTTCCGTTACATGATTCGCAGATCCTGTAAGTTGAGCTTGAAGTTTTCTTGTTTATTTTAGTATGATGAGTTGATGACTGAAATAACTGAAAACTTACTATAGGTATAAAATTAATCATTTTAATTTTTGTGTAGAACCAAACACAGAGACGTGGCTTTCGATTGTTTGTGTGATTTTCTTAGTATTTTTCTTGCTAGTGTATCTTGCACAAGTAACTTGTCTTGTACTTGGCTCAGCTTCGAGATAATAAATACACGTTCTTGGTACTCGTATCAGAATCTGCCAACGTTAGACACTCACTAGATACGTCGGGCTAGCGGCACCTGGCTTCATTTCACGTTTATCACAGTTCGCTTCGCCGAGTACAGCGCCTGCTCAGCCGCGGTTACCGCAAGCCTACGCCTCTTTGTCGGCTCCATGACAACTAAATTCATTGAGCTCACTATGGGAAACTTGTATCGGCTTTCAGCACAGATTGCAAGCCCAGGGCGAACGGCCACGAGGAATTTATATCGTTATTGCATTCACGATGAATTCCATTGTTGACTGTCTTGATAGCGACAACTTAGTGCCCTATTTAAACTATAAATGTTTGTTGTTAATACATATCCATTTAGGCTGAGAACGATTGAGTACCAAAGTGCCTATATAAAATATAGGTAAGCCGTGTATTCAACCAATGGGCTACTGCAGGTATATATAAAAGTAGAGCGAGATTATACGAGTTATATGGTTTAAAAAAATACAGGTTTGATATCCCTTTTTTAGAGTACGTAAAAAAATATTCTAAATTGTATAAAAAGATTTGCGTTATTGCTAAATCAAAATTTTTAAGTGAGAAAATTAAAAATTCTAATAATAAAGTAAAAGCCACGTGGCAAATCATTAACAATGAAACAGGCAAATCGGTTAAACGAGACAATCAGTTAGTGATTGTAGTCGACAACAAATTAATTATTGAAGCTGCTGACGTAGCTCAGGCATTTAATGATTTTTTTTCAATATTCCTATAACTACAACTCGCTCCTTGAATTCGTCACCTTCTAAAGCTGAAAACCTTTTGCAAAGTAGTGTGCCTAAGTGTAATCAATTATTTCGTTTTGAGCACGTAACGCCTCGTGATGTGGTTGACGTATTCAATACACTGAAATCTAAAAACACAGGTGATTTCTGGGGTATTTCCATTAAACTCTTGAGTAATATAATAGACATAGTAGCCCCCTATCTTGCTGTAACGTTTAATAAATGCGTTGATTTAGGAACTTTTCCTGATCTCATGAAGAGTAGTAAAGTCATACCTTTATTTAAATCAGGACCTTAACAATTACATAGGCAACTTCCGGCCTATCTCCATCTTACCTGCATTTAGTAAACTATTTGAAAAGTTAATACTCAACCAGTTGTTAGTTCATTTTAATTCAAATAGACTACTTCATAATGAACAGTATGGCTTTACAAAAGGTCGTTCGACAACAGATGCGGGTGTCGCTCTCCTGAAACATATATTTAACGCATGGGAGAACTCGCAAAACGCAATCGGAGTTTTCTGTGATCTCTCTAAAGCCTTTGATTGTGTACACCATGACACACTTTTACGTAAACTATGTCATTACGGTCTCCAAAGCGAAGCTCTTAACGTAATTGATTAATATTTACATGATAGGTTACAATGTTTTGATGTAAATGGTGTAAAATCTTCCGGCCTGTCAGTGCAATTAGGTGTGCCTCAAGGCTCAATACTGGGTCCATTCTTGTTTCTGGTTTACATAAACGATCTACCATTTTTCTTAAAGGGTATCTGCGACGTAGTATTATTTGCGGATGATACCTCTCTTATCTTCAAAGTAGATAGGAATAGACAAGATTTCGATAAGGTAAACAACGCTCTTTCAATGGTTACGGATCAAAAAATCAAATCAAATCAAATCGTTTATTGCGTTCCATAATGTACACGTACAGGTGGTAAAATAGATTAAAATTGAAACAATTATGGACCCTGTCGGGCACAGCAAACTTTAAAATAATTAAGAGAGTGGAAGAGCGCTTTAAATTCTTTTCTAGTAAAATAAGTGTTGTGTGTTGTTGTGTGTTGTTTACGACGAATAATTTAGTTTTTAATGCTAAAAAAACGAAATGTATAAAGTTTGCCTTGCCAAATGTTAGAAATTTAGGTCCCAATGTAATCTTAAGTGACGAGGTGCTTGAAACTGTGGACACGGCAGTATTTTTGGGCATAACTGTTGATTCCAAACTACAATGGGGCCCAAATATATCAAGCCTGCCGGGAAGGCTCAGCTCTGCCGCAGACGCCGTTAGGAAAGTTAGACAATTTACTGACGTTAATACAGCTAGGTTAGTCTATTTTAGTTATTTCCATAGTGTTATGTCCTACGGTATTTGATTGTGGGGAAAAGCTGCTGATAAACAAAATATATTTGTCTTACAAAAACGTGCTGTGCGAGCAATTTATCAGCTAGGGTCAAAAGCTTCATTAAGAGAAATTTTCAAAGAGATTGGAATTCTCACGGTAGCATCTCAATTTATTTTTGCAAATATACTATATATTAGGCAAAACATACATTTATACAGTAAAACGAGCGACATCCACAACTTTAACACCAGAAACAAGCACAAGCTACATGCTCCTTCACACCGACTTCGTAAGGTCCATGATTCATTTGTGGGGCTCGGTATCCGTTTATACAATAGACTTCCAATTTCTTATCTTGATCTTTTAACTCATTTAAAGAAAAAGTAAAATCTAACCTCTGTTCCAAGGCATACTATTCTATTAATGACTAGCTTCTGCCAGCGGCTTCGCCCGCGTGATCCCTAGGGAACATATTCCCGGGATGAAAAGTAGCTTATGTGCTATTCCAGACTATAATCTATCTTTGTTCTAAATTTCATTAAGATCCGTTAAGCCGTTCTGGCGTGATTGAGTAACAAACAACCAAACTTTCACATTTATAATATTACTCGTTTAGTGTAAAGCGAAATTATAACCATCTTCCCCTCGACATTATAATTATTAAAGGATATTGCAAACTGTCGTAAGCCGTTTTCCGAAGCTACTCGCTAGCCTCTAGGCGCCAAGCTAGCCGCCTGCCTGTGCGTTCGCGACCTTATACAAAAATAATCCTTATAGCATGATTCAGTATTCACGCGCGATGGCTTATTATTAGTGTACTAGCTGACCCGTGCAACGTCGTTTGCGTAACATGTTTCATTACTGCTCCGCTCCTATTGGTCTTAGCGTGATGATATATAGCCTATAGCCTTCCTCGATAAATGGGCTATCTAACACTGAAATAATTTTTCAAATCGGACCAGTAATTCCTGACATTAGCGCGTTCAACCAAACAAACAAACAAACAAACAAACAAACAAACAAACTCTTCTGCTTTATAATATTAGTATTCTGCTTTATAATATTAGTATAGATTAGTATAGATTGCATATTATATACAAAATTTACGTTCAGTTACGTATCCTGATCTCTCTCTCGAATAAAGAATATAATTATGAAGAGGGTACCTAATGCAGGGCACTGTATCATCTCTATCGGTTGAAATGCCGACCAGCCCAGGTACCTAATCTCCTGGTACAGACTAATCTTGAACCAAAATCAACAAAACCGACTATCGAACGAATGGTGGTAAATCAAGTGGATTCTTAATTTCGTCCAGCACAGTCCAAAAAGAAACACATTTTCTCCGATTTTTACTGACGATATTGCTGATTGTAGACCACTGATTAATTTAATTTGTTTTAAACCTTTTTTATCAAAAAAGTTTTACTGGGTTCATAGAATTGCTTTATTATAGAGGAGCTCGTGGCTAAATTAAAACAGCCGCACGGGCCGATCTTCAAGGCTTTACTATAATAGAGATATATACTATAACAGACGAACGCATCGATCTTCAAGGTAAGCAACGCTTGCGAAGGTTGATCTGTGGATGGGTGACCATCTTAACATACCGAGTTTCCTTCGTGCCTCAGAAAGCACGTTAAGCCTTTGGTCCCGGCTGTCATTTGTAGATCTTTGGCAGTCGTTACGGATAGTCAGAAGCCAGTAAAATCTGTCTGAAGTCTTGCATTGAATGAGTTGTGGAGGTCTGGTAGGAGGCAGCTGCTCCACGTAAAATACCGTATTCATCTGAATCCGGTTTGTCTGGAAGCCGAGCCAATATAGTAAGGAAAAGGCTAGGTTGTTATAATGGTCACCCATTCACAGACCGACCTCGGCAAGCGTTGCTTAACCTTGAAGATCGACGCGTTCTGCTTTTATAGTTTAGTCACATTGAAGCATAATACCAAAAATTCACCACTTCTGTTAGTAAAACAGTTTATTTATGGATACAGGTAACAACTGTCCTCTAGGCTAGGTACGTATTTACGCGACCAGGTTTGTACACCAGGTATTTGCTTCCAAGTACGTACACCAGGTACTACCTATACGGCTACTTGAACTCGCTCCTTCGGGGGCATTCGGGGCTCGACGCTCGCCCGAGTCTCGCCGAATCGTGAATTGTGACGTGGCTTCGGCAATCGGCCGTCGCGCGCGCGTCGACTCGCTTCCGCCGCGTTCTGGTCTCGAGCAGCGCGCGCTCTTTCCAATAATACCTACATCGTTCTTACTCGTCCCGTGGCTCCGGAACACAAAGGGCAATGAAGGAACATGGATGGGTTTTAGTCAGTAGAAGTCTGACACTCCCTCCCGCTACACCCAGAGCGGGAGGAGTCATTGGATGATTTCCCATACCTAAAAAAAAAATGCTTTCCACAGCCTGCTGTAAAGATGACTCGCTTGGAAAGTTAGGTATAAATATACGTAAGTAAGGAACAAATACATATTATGCAATTTGATACTGAAATTGATGGTAGGTACTGTAAAAACTGTGTATAACAATCGTAAAATGAATTGAAACCTTTTAACTACGCCAGCTACTAAAATCATTGAATAATCATAATAGGAAGGAATGGTTTCGTTCATTTTTAATTTAATACTATGCTACTTACCTAGCGGTATTTAATTTACAAAATTCATTAATTCTACGTAGTTTTTCAATACATTCTTCAATAGTTCAATAACTGCGATAGTTTTCGCAAATGCGATCATGTTCAATTTGTGTACGCGATTGTGATCCTTATTTGTAACGAACTACGGAACAATTTCGTATGCAAGTATTTTTACCTTAATGGTTTGTCTTTGCAAGTATTTAGTTGTAAACGCGATTGTACTCCTTTTTAATAAATAGGTCAGGGTTAAAATTCCCATGCAAGTATTTTTTCTTCCAACAGGGCTTTTGGATGAAAATTAAATAGAAGTAGAAACTTGAATCGTCGTAAGAAGGTATTTATTTGAAAACGCGATTGTGATTGTGCTCTTTATTCTTAGAAAGTTATGGGTCAATTTCCCATCCACCCACATAGAAAATACTTCCCGAGCCCAGGTTTGTGAAGGTAGACGTACTGGAAGCCTTGGTACTCGATTTTGCAAGTACGACCCAAGTCTACTCACTCATCCCATTAGTTCGAGAAAAATCTAGTAATTCAATCCTATACTTCCATAGCTGCCATTGCCATAGCTATACCAAATAAACATGGGCCTGACAACATGCTTTTGCGGAGAATCTTAACACCGCGATTCAGAAAAACGCGTCATAAGTACAACGCCATCTATCGATCTACAACGTAACTGAACTGTCTCTATACTCATAAGTTCGAACTTAGAAGCTTACACGTTACGATAAATAATGATAATATAATAAAATGTTTACTTTTTTTTTGCTATATTTTAAGTTTAATTAAAAAATAACTCAAAAATACATTGTTTCGGGGTCTTTTCACACATTACTTATTACAAATTTTCTCAATAGATGGCATTGCAAGTATCTGGAGTCTCAATGAAAACAACCTATTTTAGCGCTCGATGTAGTTTCTTCGTAAACTTTAAAATTCGATATCTTTTGAATTTGTGGGTCGATTTTGATGAAATAAACACTAAATGTTACTCCTATTATCACTTAATATTTTGAAGTACTTATATTTTGAATCCAATCCGTGGTTTATGCGTGATGCTCCTCCAAACGCACAGACAAACAGAATTACAGACAAACAGACAAACAGAAAAGAATTTCAAAAACTGCTTTTTTGTGTTCTATGTCATTTTTCGGACATTTCTATGTATTTTTTATGCGAAAATATTCAATGTACAGACACGGCAACTCTACGATTTTATTATATGTATAGATTTCATGTTTAAGTTTGGTGTTTCTATACCGATTTCTATGATTCTTTTTTTATGGAATAGTTAACAATGTTAACTTTTATTAATGTTAATTAGGGACGACTGAGAGTTTTATAAACGTAAGAGTAGACAAATACAATCAGAAGCTTCGAACTGCTAAGCTATCGGGAGTTACACGTGTTATTGTTCGTCAATCATAAAAGATAGACATATGCTGTCGTTGGATATTTTTTATATAATTTTAAGGAAAACATTTCCGTCATACATGATTTCTGTGTAGCTTTCACCATTAAAGTTGCACACGCGACGGAAGCTTAAAAAATGGAGTAACTTCTCCCGTTTTCCCAACATTTCCCTTCACTGCTCTGCTCCTATTGATTGTAGCGTGATGAAAAGTATACTATAACCTGCTCAGGAGTATGAATAATAATTGTACCAAGTTTCATTAAAATCCGTCGAGTAGTTTTTGTTTCCATAACGGTTATACAGACAGACAGACAGACAGACAGACCGACAGACAGACAGACAAAAAATGTACTGATTGCATTTTTGGCACCAGTATCGATCCTTAATCACTTCCTGATAGTTATTTTGGAAATATATTTCATGTACAGAATTGACCTCTCTACAGATTTATTATAAGTATAGATAGATATAGATAGATAGATTATTTAGACGATAAGAATAGCTGGTCGCTGTGTTGAACGCAAGACAAATTATCATGTTCCTTGTGTATAAGTAGATAGTATAGTAGTTTTATGACAGGTTATATGTGTTCATATAATTTTATTTTTTATTTTATTTTTATTTCTTTTTTTATTTATTTGTCTGACTATGTAGGTCATTTTTTTATTCTTATTTAATCCACATACGTCAACACTTGCTTAAGTGTGTATTTTGTTTTAGTGTCATAGTGCTAGTAGCTAACAAGTGATAAATAATGTATATATTTATTTTTTTGTCATGTAAATTTTAGAAGGAATTTTGAATTTTTGGATTACTTGGCATATTAATTATTGTAAAATTCTAGTTCCTAAAACGTAACAGACAGTTGTGTTGCTGGGGAGTTTGTTGGCCACTTCTTCTCCACAGCCAAAACACTAGGAAGTGGTGACGGGCGGGCGTTTTGGGGGACTGTCTTTTGTAAAACTTGACGTTCAAAAAGTGCTGGCCCTCAGCCTAATTTGAATAAATGACTTTTGAATTTTGAATTTGAATTTTGAAAATTTTGTAAGCGTTAGCGCCCATTGCACAGTTCCTAACAAATAAACGGTTTCTATTTATATCGTGAATATTGGTGCCTTTCTGGAATTTTGCAACAAAACTATAATGGAATTCAGAACTTGGTTGCAATACAAACTTAAATTTTTCGTAAATATTTTTATCGTTCAGTTGCATTTTATAAACATGACGCAAATGAATACCAAATTGTCGGATCTGCTGGCTACGCCACTCCTAGGAAAACTGTTTATCGCAATTTTGTAAAAAACAAAATGAATGATGCCTTAAAATTCCAATGTTATTGTTCTTGGAAATGCATCCAAATGATATTTTTTCATGAAAATTTATTTAGGTATTATTTCGGCTTTAGAAAGAATGAATTCTGAAGTCTTCAATCCCCTGTTCTTTTGGGAAACGTTTCAATTAATAAAAGGAAACGGTTTGGAATAAAGCTAGGCTACAACAAAAATAAACGCAAAAATTAATAAAATGTAGATTTTATGTTTTTTAAGAACTGGAAACTTTTCATAGGAATGACAGTTATTTAAAGGAGGCTTATTTCTTAAGTTATTAATTACAATAAGCGCCTTAATATATAAGAGCATGCAGTGGTTACCCAATTATAGAATGCACCGAGATAATCGGGATAATAAATCATAAAGCATAGAAACCATATAATCATATCGTAAAATCGATGGTAAAGCTCTCCTTCGACTGGCCGGCTAGTTATTTTTTTCAGATTTTTTGTCGAGATGCAGGTAAGGGCATTGAAAAAATAGGTTCCCATGTTACTTTGACAATAACAGAGTTAAAAGAGACGTGACGAATCGTAAACATGTAGATTACAGCCCAAAAGTCATTTGAAACTTGGCATTTTTACGGTAGAAATGTTTTTTTAAAACATTTAAAGTAACCATTTTATTGACCAGATACCAGCTTAATTGTGGACGTTCCAAATGTATTATTAACAGTTTAATTTATTCATAGGCGCCGGGCCAGGCCTTTATTGCTTATGGACGTAATCTTGCTTCATTTTGATTATTTATTATTACTAGGAAATATTTAGAATAGATGAGATTATCTACTACTACTATGGGGCCATTCAAGTATTAGGTAATAATGAGGGGGGGAGGGGTCTTCACTATGCTTATTTTTGGTGACATGGGGCACGGGGTGGTTTAAATGGCGTCAGCAATATTTAATTACTTTTTAGTTTGCAAGTCTTAGTAGATTTTGATTTGACATAATGTGATTCTGGCTAGTTAGTTTTTTTTTATTCTCATGCGATGTTTCTTAGTTAAGTAAAAAAATAACAGAAGTAGGTAAAATAGGTCCCGCGCGAGTAAAAACTATGCCAATGCTTACGCAAGCATAGGAGGGAGGGGTTAGAACTTTGATTGATTACTATCGCCGACAAGGGGAGGGGGGGAGTTAAAAATGTCTAAAATTCTGCTTACGTAATACTTGAACGGCACCTATCACATTTAACTAGTTTCTTGAGGTTCTTGGCAGGTTCATATTAAAAATAAAATTTATTGTGTCATATTTTAGGGTCTATCTATGACTTGGGAAAAAAAGGACTGTCGTGGTCGGAGCATTACCCCAAAAATAAAATTATTGTTAACGTATTCTTTCGTTCTCTATTATAAGCAAATAGGAACAAGTCTTAGGATTAATATTCTATGAATATTTTAGCGATGGGCATTCGCCTCGTTCGGTTGCGTTGTCGATGCGCTGTCGCAGCAGGGGTGTCATCCATCACGAGTCAATAAACAACAACAAAAAATTAAGTATAGGAATATCCCTTATAAGTAGGAACTACTCGTGTTTCAAAGGTTTTTTTTGTTGTTAAAATAACACGTTCTGCAACCGTGCGTGCGAACTTGCGAATGGTATTAAAAACTTGCAAAAGCTTCGACGTTTTCTATTGATTTTTTTTTTCTTCGTTAACACGGACATATTTTTATTAATAATTAGTCGAAAAGATACGTGTAACTGAAATGTGTTTCACATTTTAGTGATTGGAAAAGGTGATTTTACTCAGAAATAGAAGTGATAGGTATTACTTTTTAAATACATTAGCATAAAATCATAATAACAAGACAAGTGTGAGACCGGGTTAACAGCTAAAAACCGGTCATTGATAATAATTTTGCTAAAAAAAAATAACAAATCTGAAATCACCCAAATACAAAGTGTTACAACTCTTTATCTAATCAATTACGTTTGTATTAAATAAGAGATTTATCAGTTTACGTCTGCAAGCTATCAGCAAAGGCCAGGCTCAGTGCATTGCTCCCGAAGCTAAAAATACCAGGTTGAAAGCCTAAAATGGCTGCGTTACGGCTACTTTAGGAATGGCCACACTTTCCACACTCCACAGTTATACCGGCCGGCAGGTTGACAGACCCGCCGCAGTGGAAATTTTAAGTTTCGAACGTTTTTCACTCCGTGAAACTGGCTGAAAATAAAAATACAATAAACGGCCGTTGAATAAAATAAAGAAAATGCTGAAGATACAATTATACAATTTATTAAAAAAAAATATTTGCTAACCTTAAACTTGGAAGGTATTTATAACACTTTGAGATATATTTAATCACGTTTGACCATGTCACACGGTGTCATTGCGATACATAATAATTAGTCAAGGCGGACTACATATTTAATTTAGTTTTTATAAATACTTTATAATAGTGTTTTTTTCACCGACTTCCGCAGCTATAAACAACAAAGTCAATGTTCCGGATAGTCATTCCATAGGTTAATTAACCTGAGAGATGTGCCCTCAAAAATCCCTTGATACATGCGTCGATTTGAATTATTGAACTGAAACTTTCATCGATAAATATCTTAAAAGGCAATTACTGCGAAACGATTTTATTATTACTGGGGTAAATAAAGCAAAGCACTGTATACCATTAGGTTCACGACAAAAATCAACACAACACCGAAGCTCTCTTCGAACCAATAATTATACCTAGTCATTTACATGTACTTTCACCATTAATCGTCGCAAAACATGATATTTACTTAACTAAGAGCCAATTAGAAAATATCGATAACAAATTAATTAGGCACTAGGTACTCTCAGCTGGTAAACAATTCCTGTTTGTCACGCGTAGAGATCTAAAACTCGTGTGAGTGATGCTGCTGAATCGGCAAGTCAACTATTCCTACGGCAAATAGGTGACCGTATCGTATTAAATCCTAATTAATCCTAATCAAAGTTCATATTAATTAATAGCTTATCTACCATACGGTAGTAAGATGGACACTGTTTACTATATTATTTGCTATTTCAACGACTTTCTCATCCGTTTGTAAACAACTCATTGTCAGTGGAAAGTCTTCCGCTACATTGACCGGACATATCGACGAACATGAGTGTTGCTTTAAAAAATAATGTAAGTAAATGAAATAATTATTGTTTTGTAAACTAGTTTTCTTAGATAGCGACGACGAGAGTATTTTTATTCATTTTATTGTTTTTGCTATAAAAAAAAGTTGACCACATAAGAACTTGTGCCGAAATGGCGCTAGGGACCAGGTGTTTGTTTTTAGATGTTTTTTTGATCTCAATTGTTATTGATTGTACATAATTAAGTTAAACCGTATGTGAACCAGTAACCACCGGTAATAACTTGACTTGATATTGCATTTATAAGATATGTCTTAATGTTTGTGCTTACACGTATGTGCGAGCATTCTTACGATCCGAAGAGCCGCCTGCCGAGGGCGCCAACACCACATCACATGCTCGATGCGTGATGCGCACGCGCCGCCTGCGTGACACTATAAATATATTTACAAGTCGCTCAAAATCCCTGTAACCGATAGTTTATCATTAAGGTCCGGTAGATTATTAACATGAATGCACATAAACAAAGCTAACGATGCAGAACATTGATGCATTAGGTTAAATATCTCAAATAGGTTTTGTCTAGTGGAGCGCGGGCGGCGCGCAGCGGGTCGGCGCGGGCGCGGGCGCCCACCGCGCTCATTCGCACCAAGCGCAAGCGCCGGGTGGCTGCGCACGACACGTACTCCCGATACTTTATTAATCTACCCCCGAACTCGAACAAACGGAAACAAATAATCAATTATTAAATAAAATAAAAATATTAATATAAAAAAAAGTTTTCATAAAAATAAAACGCGTACCTACTATATCGTGAATAACACGCCGGCATCGAGTGACAGTTATCTTTAGTGTCTTCATTAATTATGAATGTATCTGTAAATAAATAAATTGTAACTAAAAGTGGAAGAGGACGAGACTTTAAGGTGTTATTAATGAGCCCGTGTTTACCGAAGAAGAGAGCCTCCATGAGTTCTCCGAAACTGGAGATGTCCCTGGAGCATCAGATCCCTGTGTTGATGAAAAAGGTAACCAAATTAACATGTACATCAGATTTGTCAACTGTGTTGTCATTAGCCTTTGACCTTTTGCGCTCCGGGTCACTTAATTATAAGTTATAACGATGTCTTAATATTGTTTCAATAATTAGCCTGATCTTGCAATTATTAGTAAAAATAACGATAAGTGACGAACGATGGTGATTTAATTAAAAATAAATAAGTGACACATCTGAGATCTTTGTGAATGTTTTGATATGAAACGAGCATGGAGATAAGAGTTCTATCTTTGTTGTTAACAGAATAATGTTTACTACTGATGTCAGATTACTTTATTGTTTGTCTTTATTTAAAAGACTAAATAAGATACACGATTCCCTTAACAACAGTCGAGTAGCAATAAAATATAGTGGTTTTTATCGTGTTACCGACGGCGAGTGCATAGGCGATGCAACAAAGAGCGGCTTTGCAAGCGCATCCATGATTCCAAATAGAATTGCTAATGTATCCCAACAGTGGACTCTATTTACCGCAATTTAGTATGCAAACCACCTCGGTGCTTGTCTATCCAGTTTCAGGATCTCGCTGTAAATTATTAGGTTCCTGGGGCTGACTTATGCGCGGTTATTATGTAGATGTCGGTAACGACGGGGCGGACGTATCGGCCGAGTTATGGCGGCTGAGCCTGTAATCATATTGATGAACAACTCCTGGGGTTGCAGCGATCCTAGTACTGATGACGGGATTCGAACCAAACTGATACTTAAGTTCTAAAAAGAGTAGGTACTGAGAACTATCTCTCCTCATATACCTGTTAGGTCTAAAGTCTTAGACGGTGATAGTAACATTGTTGCAAGCAAGCGGTTAATTATTATCTATTACTGAAAACTAAACTAGGGAACGGCCTCGTTTGTTATCAAAATAATACTGAGAGTTGGATGTTGGCACGCTACAGACTGATTAACGATTAGGTCTTCTCATTTCCATGCGCGAAACATAACTTTAGAAAATGTAATAAACTGCATCGATATTAAATTAGTCTCGGTTTTATTTGGGAATTATGTAACAAGATTAACAATAAATTAAAAATTGAGTCTTAAGATTGCAACTGCATTGCCTAAACAAGTTTATCAGACCAGCAATGAACACGAAGGTTGCACCTAAATCTTATCTACGTCCCTACATTTCGGTCATCATATTGTGCATTTGTGCAAGCCGTACCTAATAAAGCATCGGCCTATCTTGCAAGTAGTGTGTCCAGACGACGTTATCATAGGACACATATGTCCTGATAGCTCATGGACTCTTGGAAATTCCCGAAGAGAAACTGTCATTTATGTAAACAATCCTATGATCACAGATTCATGGACAGTAAAGAAACTCATCAATTTTAATTTAATTGACATTGTTACATTTACAAATACATTAACACTAGCCTGGATTTAAATAAATGAATTGCAAATTTTGTTATATCAACAGCGATCTAATTTAGCCGGACTAGTACCCAAACATTACGGATTTATCTAAGCTTTCATCAAAATTGCGATGTATGATGTCACTGTCAGTCCTTAAGCCACTCACGACGCGATGTTTGTGTAGTGTTTATCAGAGAGACAGACCACGTACGGCCAGGTCAGATGTTACGATCAATGCAGCCATAGTATCTCGATCATCGTAAAAGCACGCTGGTTTACACATGACTGGCAGATATTTACGACAATTTTACCCGTTCACACGTAAAGGTCAAATTCATTGTATCTGTTGAGGTTTTAATTTAACATTCTGCGTTATTTTTGTTAAAGGAGATAAGAAATGTGTCGATTTGGTACGGTTTTACTATCAAAAGCTGTTAGTCTGATGTCTAAAGATTATCATAAGATTTTGTGATCACTGATCTGTGAAAATTCGTTCGCATGAAACTCTCCTTAGGAAAACAGATTGATTGCTGTAGCTGGCTGATGGAAAACTTAGGAACATAAAATTCAGGGCGTGTTGTTGTGTATGTTCTTATCAATCATATCATAGAGCAAGGCGACAGGTCATATACTCATAAGTTATGATTGCAACTATAATATCAGTACTATTGTCAAACACGCGGATATACACACATGTTTTCTTCCAACTTTACGTGAACAAACACTTTCAGTGGAATGCTATGGGCGTGCTTTCAGTAAGAAAATAGAAGGTAGTTGTTACTTTTATTTGTGGTGCTTCCCGATATGACACCATATCAGATGCACATAACATAAGACTAGGTATTGATAATCTTGTCACAGCAAACATCTAATTTTTTGCCATTATCCTAATCCTTTTGCCTAATTACTTGTTTTGAAATCCATTTAGACAAATAGCTTTTAACTTATTTATCTCATCATTAATATTATTGAGGATAATTTATTAATTGACACCCCGATATAAAGTAACATTCTGTTTTCATCATTTTGTTCTGCATAAGAAGCTATTCCTCTTATGCAGAACAAAATACAGACAGTGTTCTAGTGTTCGTGAGTTTATAGCTGTCCATTAATCGAAGAAAGGTCGAATATGTACAATAATCGTAAAGGTTAAGTACATATTCGTTTTGTGACAACACTGTCCATGTTTTGACTTTATGTCTACTTACTAATTATATAAATATTTGGCACTAAATCTAAGATGCTCATTAAGACAAGGAAAGCAGATTGCGAAAATGCTAGTTTAAATCAATGATCATCATCAATCATATGTCATGTTGTGTAATAAATTATTGTAATTTTTAGCTATGATTTGATATGTTTGTAAATAGATTACGTTTTACTAGCTGACCCGCGTAACTTTGTCTCCGTCACATTTTTTATTAATGCTCCGCTCCTATTGGTCGTAGCTTGATGTAAATGGGATATCCAATTATCCACAACTAAAAAGCTTTATAAAATGAGTAGGTACAGATGTGTGTGGGCAACACTTATAAAACCGTACATAAACATGAATGTTTTCTTCATTTTGAAATGTGATTTTTAGATTTTCTTTTGCGAGCATTTAGAGTGGAAAACTTCTTCGAAAAATCTATTTTCTACGTAGATCCGACTGACATATTATCTAAATATGTATACGTTTTTATTGCCCAATGCCCCTGAATTAGTCCAATGTTAACTTTGTTATTAGTTCGTTTAACGTTTGCATTTAAATGTCACATAAATAACTACGAAGCAACGAAGTCTAAGCGGTCATTCACCCCGCTCGAAATAGTGATGGAATCTGAATGTCTACTACCGTGTCTCTCGAATATTTTTGTATCAAAAATAGGAAAATTCGATTCTAGATTCTTGGCGCCGCCGCCTGCAAGATACAGGCCCGGTAGAATACGAATGAGGTTGACCTTAGAGTGATAATGAAATGTAACAGTATAGGTTGTTAGGTTTCTGTCAACAAAGTCACTCAGTCGTCTTCGTCTATTGAATTCATTGTCATTGTTTGTTCCATACTTGTTACGCAATTGTTACACGTATTTTATTCAGTAGAATCCCTGAAGTTTAGGTACAGGCTCAATGAATCTAACTTCACGTATAGATTGTTGAATATAGGTAATATTTAATTTTTCACACATGATACAAGGTGTTTAACACTGAATGGCTAATAGGCCGATGCTTAACGATAGCATAATGACTATTCCTAAACATGGCGCCAACGAAAGAATACAGTTATAAAGAATAAATATGTACCTACCTACCTACCTATAACTTAATTTATTCCAAAGTAGCATGCCCATCACTGTTATATTACGTAGATACATTATAGATACTCTTACGACTAATTAACATCAATTTAAAAACAATTGAACAGTTATTTATAACTTTAGCGCCACAGTTGACATTTACTTTTCATTTAATTTAATAATAACTAAATATTAATAGTTGTGTTTTTTACAACTACGAAAATCAAAGTCCAAAAATTTGGTTTCCAGTTTATTTTTAGCAAAAAGTCTATATCCTTACCACATTTTAATTGTATTTCCAATATATTTCGTTAGCTGTGTGATAAGCCAAAGAAGTAATTGTAAGTAGGCAGGTTACCGACTTAAAAAATCATGACAGTTTACATTTTAATGTCATTAAGTTGCTATCAATTTATCATTCTTAAGATAGGCCACATTTAAGGAGAGATAATGCAAAACCTTAAAAGTAAAACAATGACAACACAATGTTTGTAAACAAATTAATATCAACGGTAATTAAATATTAAGTACCGTAACCGTATCTTTAATGAGAGCACTTTTTTAATTCTGACCTACACGACGAATAAAGTTGAAGCTGACACAATTTCCATCTTTAATTTATATTTAACAACTGCATTTGAACAAACATTAAAGGCACACTAAAAAGAAAACAGTTTTATGACACATAGCATTTATATGACAATACAACACGAATACGAAATTAACCCGGACATAACAACAAACAAAAGGACGGAATTTTATTTGCACTTGCATAGGTGATATATTAAGACTTTCTCTTATTGCACATTCTTCGGGAGGCAAGCGGCTGTCAAGGGCGCCGACTCCTCTAGATTACAGGACAAGTTTATGCCTTACATCAGCCGCATCAGCGAAGTTTGTAACAAGCCATGACGCGTACTTGACGCAAATTCTCTAGGAAATCCACCATAAAATTAGAAATTATCGTTAAATTCACACCATTTTATAACGTCAAACAATTTTTACGAGCGATGATCAGATGCAAGTAAAGTCTTGTAAACATTGATTTGGCACGAAACTTAAATGTGATTCAATAAAGGATATGTTTGAAAATTTGATCAAATATAACACCAAGTCCAAATTGGAGATAAACAAGCTTATGTCAGAGCTAAATAAGAGAGCATCGAATTATTAGTAAGATGACATCTAATTATGGATTATGATTTATGTGTAATACTTACCAGTACGATATACCGGAACCGGAAAAAGAACACAACAGAATCGATATCGGATATAGGTAGCAGTGAACAGTCGTTTATTACAAAAACAATTGTCAAATTATCACATTGAAAGAATCAATTTGAAAGATGAGAATCTTATTTGGTAGCTGTTAGCAATTGATTGCCAGGTTTTGAATTGATGTTTACAAATAGAATAGAAAGGCGACGCGATGGGGCGTGTTCACAATTGATCGTGCGATGGCCACTTCACTCACTCAAATATTTAAACAAGACCGTCGCAACGGTATGGAATTGACTAGTAAAATGACTTCTTGACCGCCAATGTTATTGCTCCCTGAGAACTAAATGAACGAGCGAATGCAATCTCAGAAACTAATACGAGGAAACTTTAGAAATAGTTCTGCAACTCAGTTTCATATCATCGAATATGGTTGTGGAATGTAGGCTTAAAACCCATATGAAATTCTTTATGGGAAACCTATAACGAAATGTGTTTGTGAAAGCGCATTGAATTTTCTTCAGAACCGGTCGTGGGCTGACAATCGAGCGCAGTTGCTACATTGCATCGCACTGCTACAGTGTTGTTGGCCGTTGTAAATTAACTATGAACATGGATATCGTTGATGTAAATGGCTTACCCTACTATGGCGTTGACGTCAGAACGAGTTATAACCGCTACTCCTCCTGCGTGTTTTAATTAAGAATTATAATTAGAATCTCTCTTTCATTGACTGTGACATGGATTCTCCATTCTCCTGCTTCATTTATCGTAGCTAATTTGTTGTGTGCGGACACTTTCGTAATTACAGAAATCTTGTCTACAAGGTATACTTAGTCTCAACGATTTATTTCGTCTACATCCGAGTCGTCTAACTTAGAATCAGCTGCTACTAAAGTATTATGTTCCTTATTTACAACCCTTTAATCTGTCAAGCGATTTTCCTCGGCTCCCTAGCCTAGCATTACTGCTGCGTTGATAGAATCATTGCGATGTTCAGTAACGACCACAGTAATAGCTTGTCGCGCTTATAAACTTTAATTTCCATCTCGCTCCCGGTGGTTTGAATAATAATAAAGCCGTAGTTATTCAGTACCGTTATGTCGTGGGCTGATGCCGGCTAGGGATGAACTATCAACAGAGTCACGCAAAGTTGCAGTTCATTTTGTAAGTTTATGTAGTTTATAAATGTATTAAGTACAGTGGAATTTATATTTCCACTCATTTGTTTTGAATTTATATTTTGCTTTGTTTCCAGTTAAAGTTCATGTTGAACTGATTTGTAGGGTCTCCCTATTTGCTTTCATCTAAAGAAGTGTTTTTATACTTTATTGCAATAATCAGCATCAACCAAAATCGCGTCTTTCTTATAATGTATGTAATCTCTTACTCGACATACCAAAATATAAAGGTAATCTAATTACAAAACTAGTTTAGTTGTCTGTTGAGCTGTCAGTCCAAGGACGGGACAAGGCCGCAGAGCTGTCCCGGCTAACGAAGATGTGACAACCGTGAGTGCACGAACAAAAACAGATTCAGGTTGTAGGTGGAGCTCTCTTGCCAAATTTCACGAATAGGAAGAAGCGAGAGGCCGAGCCCTACCTACCTGTTTACAAATTGTCGAAATAATCTGCAATGGTGTGATGATGAGTGAGGAGGCATAGCAAGACAGTATTTGTACATATGTATAGTGCCAAGCGCGTGATCGCTATATCTATTTATGTGTCTGTGTGACGTCTGGATGTGTCTGCGCACTATTTTAGTACACAAAGTGAAAGTCACGACTCGAAAATCGTGGACGAGGATGTTCCCGCCTCTATTATTGCATTACTGAATAGTTTTTTACACTCATTCACGACATTACGTAGGCTCGCTCCATCGTAGACTTTGTCCCTGTTATCTCTGACCTAGACTAGAGTCAAGACTAGTCAAGAGCAAACCCATATTAAATAAAATAAAAAAAATACCTACCTCAAGACCCGGTTGCTAGCCGAAGAGGTAATGATAACATTAAAAATAGGTTTTGGCGTTTGACGCATTATTTCTTTAGGCTGCTTTCAGACTACAATCAATAATATATAGTACAGTACAGTGTGAACGTGTCCATAACAATGTATGGTGCGCGTTATTGTTGTGCTATGAGACGCCCCTACCCTATACCCTACCCTATAGTACGTACGTGCTCATAGCAGAGCACGTACGTACTATAGGGTAGTCTTTTTTTTTTATGGATGGGAAATCGTCCAATGACTCCTCCCGCTCTGGGTGTAGCGGGAGGGAGTGTCAGACTTCTACTGACTAAAACCCATCCATGTTCCTTCATTGCCCTTTGTGTTCCGGAGCCACGGTGTCTCTTGCGAATAATCCCGCGACTCGGGCAGGCGTCGGCCCTTTCGGGCCCCTCTGTGTTGCTGACTCTCTTTGAGGCGCGCGTGGAACACTAACGCGCCGTCAACACGGCCTGTCGTCACTAGACGGACGGACGGCGAGCCACCCATAGCTCGCCGTCCACAGGCCCGCGCCTACGGTGGCCGGAGGTCACCAGGTGGCCCCCGACGCCCGCGGCGTCCACCACGGCGGCCGGGACGAGAGGGTCTCCTCTCCCGCTCCGCCACCTCCTTCGCTAGCATGACTGCTTCGCAGAAGGAGGCAACGGCGTCCCATTCCGTCTCGCTTCGGACCATGGCTTGGACCAGGGCCGGACGCGAGAGGTCGCCGCCAATCGCCGTTTCGAGGACACGGCGGTGCCCCGCCCAAGCGGGGCACACCTGCACAGTGTGCTCTACCGTGTCCTCCGGTCGATCCTCGCAGTGGTGACACCTGGGCGTTTCCTCCCGCCGAATTCGGTGCAGGAACCTCCCGAAACATCCATGTCCGGTGAGGACCTGCGTCAGGCGGAAGGTGAAGACGCCGTGGCGCCTCTCAAGCCACTCCTCAAAGAGGGGACTTATCGCCGCTATTGTGGCGTGCCCTGCGCTGGGTTGCGATAGTCGTCGTCTCCATGACGCCATGAGATCGCGCCGGAAGTCCGTCCGCTGCGCGACAATTTGCCGCGTCAGCGGAGTTTCCCCCCGGCTTAGTACCTCCGCGCGCCAATCATGCAGGCGCGCGAGGACCACCGCCTCCAGATCCCATGGCGGCAATCCGGCAAGGAGACCCGCCGCTTCGCGCGAGATCGTGCGGTACCCTCGGGTCATCCTGAGGGCCACCACCTTTTGGGGCGCGTTCAAGTGGTTCGCAGCACGCTGCCTCAATGAACGCGCCCACACCGGGGCCCCGTAAAGGGCCATGGACCGCACGACCCCCGCGTATAGCCTACGGCAGGAGGCGTTCGGTCCCCCCAGGTTGGGCAGGAGCCGCCTGAAAGCAGCCCCGGCCCGCTCCAGTTTGGGGACCAAACGTCGGAAATGCTCCACGAAGTTCCATCGGCTGTCTAGGACGAGCCCCAGGTATTTCAGCGTCGATTCGACGCCGATGGAAACCCCTACTATAGGGTAGTCTGAAAGCAGCTTTATTCCTCATTACGTTGACGTTGCGCTGTGTTCGCGGTTTTATTAGGGAAAATCTACATGCAAAATTGTGCCTTGAACTTTCCTCTTTTGGCATCGATTAAATGAGTAGGGCAAAATTTTCCTTCGTCATCAACTCATCATGATTCAATCTGGTTCCAATAAGGTTCTACATGTTTCTGTCCAAGTAATTTCTACATGCATCTGTAATGTTCTCGCAACTTATTCTGCTTGGACTTGGTGTTTGGAAACCATTCAAATCTCAATTTGTAATTAAAAAAATCTCTATCATTAAAATCCTAATGCATTTATTTATATTGGCTTATCGCCAATGTCTATTGTATTTAATGAAAGGAACATATCTGTTCGGACGCTGATGATATGCGTAATCGTACCTAATGTGATAAAAATATTTCTAAATGTCGCTCTAGTCGGTCCACTTTCGTCGATCGCAGGATTGTCGGAGTCGCTAATCGAGTATTGTTTGAGCAGTGATAAGGTCGAGCGACGAGTCTCCGTCAGTTTCACTGTGTTCATTGTTTCATGGAACGCGCTCGCACTCCGCGTGGCAGTGTGGCAGTGATGGCAACGCACACGAATGAAATGACCGCTATTCGTCCTCTGCTGTATCTCTCACTTTTGGTCAACCTGTTTTATGGTATTAACTGTCATATTAACACTAGGCTTTCCTTGTACAAGTTCCAAATCCAAAATTAGCGTGTTTATGTTTGTTTTAAGGTATTTTCTTCACATAGTCGGTAGTTCGTCGACATATTTGGCGTTTAATCATGCGTATATAATCTTATCTTTATACAAGTGGGCATTCACTCAGTCTGGTTCACCTGGTTACGTATATTGTAGTGAAATAGTGTAAAAATGTAGATAAGTTCGCTAATAACGGGAAAATAGCGTCGAACTTAGTTTATTATATATCCTAGTTTCATTGTCAAGGACTTTACTTGATATTAAACCCAGGTTATATTACTGTTTAGTGCCTGAAAAATAAAGTTTCCTTTTCTATTGCGGTGAGTCACTTGTTTTACATATATGTTTATTAGAAAAATGTCACCTGAGTGGATGATCGTTGTTAACCTTAGTGGAATATGTAATTTAGAGGTCATTGCCTGTTCTAAAGTACATAGATTTAATGAATGTTAAACACAGCACATTCACACTTTTAGTCTTTATTTGCATATATATTGTCTTTCTCAAAACGTAAAGTATTATAGGTACCTATTAGTATTTTAAAAGTAAGTCGAAGAAAAATATCACTGTAGTTCCTTGTCTTGCCTATTGAATATTCCAGAATTAAAATTCCATATTGTTATCTCTCAGATATGACATAAATAATGCGCTGATAAGGGTTCTATTTATCCTCAGATAAATGTACTTTCACATAGATTATGTATTACGTATTTGTTTTCTTTTATTTTCTTTATCTTTTGAGTACACTATAAGAATTCGATCATACGATACTGTACTTCGATAATTATTTACTTAGGTACCTACCTACTTGTAATAGCTAATCTGCTGAGATAAACTGTTGGGAGCTTTCACACATGCAGAGAGTAGGTTACGTTCCTATAATAGATTAATTAATTTATAAATTAGTGAACAAATTCATAACAAAAATAAAGTGAATGACACAACTTGGCAACAAGTTCATTGTGAATATCAAGTTCATGCGTTACTTACTTAGACTCAGGCACAGTGATTTCGAAATTTTTATCCTCATATACATACACGTTTTTTTGAATTTTATAAGGTTTCCACTATAGATATCTATTAAAAAAGCAAAGCTTCTTACGGTATGGTACCTACTTATTGTAGAAAATTTGGATACCTGAAAAATAATAATTTTACACATTACAAAACATAAATTTAAAGGTCCAACTAAATGAAGAAATTTTCCCAAAAAAACAAAAGTAGAATTTGAAACAGTAGATCTTCGATTATTAAAGTAGATGTAAAACATCACGAAGAAACTTTGTTTTCCTTAGTTTCGCAGGCGACCATGGAAATGTGAAGTTATGTTTGTAAGTATGTTATTTCAGAAAAAGGTGTTTTCACATTATTTTTCTGAATACAATGATATAACTGTCAGTGGACAAGTCACACATTTTATGTACATGACACAACGCTTTCTGCCGGAGAGCAGCTAAAATAAGAAAATGTTGATGTACACAGTACAAGTATCTAAAGATTTTGATGAATGAGAGAGCTGTCGAGATAGCATCGGTCCTTGTGTGGTATAATCGAGGTTATTTGAGGAATGGAATGTTAGCAAAAATGTGCGGTACTTCATCATAATGGTCATATTTAGATAAGATAGCTTTATTTTCCTTAAATAACAAATCGCTATTTCAGAAGACGGTAAATTAAACAATTTTCTCAATCATTCACCGTCATGTTTGGCTTGTTAAAATCTTCACCGACACATGTGTGAAAGGTTGAAGACACGCATCGTCGTTGCCGTAACATCGACATGTGAAATGCCGCTTGGAATATTAAAATTGCAATGAAACGCGTATCCGTTTTACCTCGATTGTGAAATGCATGTGTGAAGAAGTACCTTGACGATAAGACAGTGCACAATGCAGCTCATTACCAATGTAAATAATGCAATGTATAAGAAGGTTTACTTTATTAGATCACTAGTTTAACAATAGCTACTACATCCTCTTGTTATTTCTGAATGGAGTCAATGAGTTCTAAAGTCACGCGCTATCGGGTGGGCGGTTACGAAATCACTCATAATTGCAACGTTAAAGTGCAGGCTAAACAGAGTCAGCCGCACAATGGTCTCATTGGCAATACTTACTAATATCGGACGATGTCGCGTGCAGCAATTGTGCCTTATCTACCGGTTCACTGACCGCCCTTATCGAACTTCATTGAGCGCCTTATGACGTAGACACTTCTAATTCTTGTAGGCAAGTTGTGAGGAATACTTTATTATTATCTTGATTATTTATTTATTTTTTAAGCACAGCTGAATTCATACCTACGTTGGTATGGTAACCAAAAACATGTTTGCCTTTTTCCGTCTTGGATAAGATCATAAAGATAAATGACGTCAATTAATTATTGTTTCATTTGCTACAAGTTTCAGTAGTTCACCGTTATGCTGATATCGGTGCCTTTGCTTTTATTAGTTGAAGATTTGATCTCATTTTCTTGGTATGTTTAGGTTTAAAACGATATCCCCTAAATGAATTATTCTATTCACTTTAAGACAACCTGCTTTGTTAATGAATACCATTATACAGTAGCCGTTGAAGGAGCTCAATGCAATTTTTTTTTATCTAAACCATGGCAATATTCCCGTCATATGAGTTCTACAAGCCTTTATCCTTGATCGGATCTTTAAGCCGAAGTTGCAATAGAATGTTGAATTTTTTGGAAAACATGTATGTACAGAAGTTGATAAAACACTTCTTAATGGACTCTTACAGTGATATGATGGCCCAGATTGTGTCATAGTCCCAGATTGCTGAATATTTAGGTATAATACCCAGTAACAGATAAATATGCTACATGCTTGACCTCCAGTTCAGGGAAAATTAACCTAACTGTTGCAAAAAATGTAAGAAGCATTACGTGAAGATTAAAAGCTTCAAGCATAATCTTAAACGCATATAAGAAGTCATGATAGTGAAGAGTAGACTTATTGTTACAATGGCTATAAAATAATTATGTAGGTAGTAACGACTTTCTTCACATACATTTTAAGTGAAAATATTTTGGCAAAGCGCACTCATATGATGCAGGAGTGTAACGTTATCGTTTGAAATACATTCAACATGTTAAGAATACAAGCTATGAAGAGAAAAGAGGAAAATTCTGTAATCACAAGAGAGTGGTATTGACAGGTATTGTAAAAAGGAAAAGAAAAGCATTAATTATAGTTTGTGTCTGTTAGTCTAATGCATAAAAGAAGTCGATATATTATAGTAGTCTTTGAGTCGACTGTACCAGTGTCCAATAAACTTATTTACTCCAAGGCAGTCCAAGGCAAAAGATGTCAAGAGTACTTAGAGCAATTTAGATTTCTGCGCCGAACCCTAAACGGTGGGTGTGCGCAGTCGCGCGATTGATAACCACTTCTATGAATAAATGGATGAACCATTATAGTGTAAAGGATCTGACGAGGATAATCGGCCCGATTGTTTGCTGCGTACAACCCAGCAGACAATATCATTCCATTACGAGTGCAATCTTGAGGCAGATATTTTTTGCTCAAAGCTTTGAAACAAACATAAAATAACCAAACATAATACAAGAACCTTGCCTATCATGATGAGTTGTTTGAAGCGTTTTTTTACTATGTATATATTTAACATAGAAAAAATAGCATTGATCACGTAAGATGTTACGAGTACTAAACCATTTTGCAGTTTGCACTTGATCAAAAGTCAGAGTATTTTCGTTCGGAAATACATACAATGTAGATACCTAATTGATTTGAGAAAAGATGCTAGGTAGGTATATTTGATATCTATGTTCATAGTTCTAATTGCATTTGAAAGAAACTGGACATTCAAGTTTTGTTCTTATGCAGACATTAGTAGATAAAGAAAATTTTCCTCATGGTTCAATAAAAATGTTTGCATGACTACCTTCAATTCTTGTGAAGTAGGTACCAATTGATATCAGATAATTATGAGTGTTACCTATTATAAGAAAGTGTATCATAAGCTTTTACCTATTATAAAGGTGGTCTGAAAAATGACGATGCTACTTGTGATTCACCAAATGTTCATAATTTTATTTGTTGCAGTTAGAGCTGAGAACTTGATCTGTCAATCACATACATTTTCCGCTGGTCTCTTTTGGAATACTAGGTTTATCATGTCATACGTTCAGAACAATCGTATAATGATCATCTGCATGTAAAAGATTTTTCATCAAAATTGATTTTCACTGCAGTGTTTTCCTCTATTTCGTCTGTTTGGTTCCCATATTGGTAATGGTCGTTTTCTCTGGTCATTCTTTCCACTTCGCCTTGCTTTTACGAACTAACTCTTCTGAGTCGCAATATTCGTGGCATTTCTAGTCCACTGCCAAAGTGCCGCCACGGTGAAATATTTGAATATACGTATTATGTCAATACCGAAGATGTAATAACAACAGATTATCGTATCAATTGATATATGAGTACTTTCTCTGTTTACATTGAGTCACCTTGGTCGCCAATCACCTGTGAGAGACCTTCGATGTTTACAAACGCCACCAATTCCACGACTTTATTCTTATAAACACTCGAAGATAACCGCCTTGTCTTCGATAACTCCTTTGTTGTTAACTTTCATTTGTAGCCTTATCTTACTGTGTATGTACATATGTGTACTTTGTTAAAACCCACTTCAGATAATGAGGGGCTATTGTGGTTTTTCTTAGGCTTGATGATCCTATAATAACTGTTGTAGTAACTGTCTAAAATACCATATGCACAGTCAGCTATTATACTACTGTATTTCTCTAAATATTCTCCAAAGTTTGTTTCTCCTATACATATTATGTAACAACGCGTTAAAGCACCAGTTTCTCTTCATTGGGATCCTGGACCACCATCAAAGTCTCCGTATTGTTTCTCGCATATCGTGTAGTAATAATACATTACGAGAGTTGAGTCTGCCATTATTTATGAACAATAACGAGTGGCGTGGTTGCGAGCCTCGGAGCGGTGACCGACTCGCACTGATTGGATAATGGTGAGCTGGCCACCGATGCCGTGATGCATTACTGAACTATATTTAACTGAAAACGTACCTCCTACGATTCGAAAATGCGTCGGTTCTCTTTGCTGAACGATACAATGACTCTGTTGCATGTGACTCCATGAACCGGATCCTACAGCAATACTGCATTAAGAGGACTTAGAGGAGGAGGATTAAGAGGTTCGGAAAAAGAATCTTGCTACGTGCTACGACTGTAATGACACTGTATACAGGAATTTAACTAATTTTAAATATGTGTAATCTAATGTTCTGGGTGTGGTATTATGACGATCCATGAATTGGAATGACTAGGAATGAAAAATACCGTTGGTGCTGTGCCAGTAATGTAAGTCAACCGAGAGATTCAGTTCACGGACATCCTCAAAAATATGATTGACGAACTCTGTGAAATATCTGGTTTCCTTACCTACTACGATGCTACCGGACTTCATTCATAGGTGTTGTTGTTCATTCACCTAGCAATGAATGGACAACAATATCAATAATTCATGGCGTTGGGTGGCCTATTATTGGCTCGCTTAAATCATATTTATAAGTTAAGAAACTTATGTAACGACTCTTTTAGACTGCCCTATCTATACGAGAGCAATATTTTATGTCACTATTTGTTTTCATAGTCGGAACGGATGTTAGCTATCGCTCCTAGTTTGCAAACCTCAATTTCCAGGCTTGTCTAAACAAATCTAAAATTCGCCTTCCGAAAGCTACTGGTCCAGAATGAGTTCCCGTTCGTCATCGGAGCGGACTTGCGCCACTGCCACCGTCGCCAGATGCTCATGTAGGCCGCCCCCGCTTCCGTGACGTATTGCTTTTGGCACCGGAATCCAATTACGACATCGTCAACTACATGTACCTATTAAACTTCCTAAATCCTATACCTACACGTATGCACTTAGATACAGATATAACAGGATAAATGGATGTTATCAGATGAGTGCTCCACTCTCGTACTCGTCACTGTCACGCGCATTCAATTCAATTTCGCAACAGCTCAGTTTAATTTAGATCAATTTTGAAGACTACAAACAGAACGTTTGAGGTATTAAATGAGTTCGTCCACTTCAGCAAATCAGAATACGAGCACTGACGTGTTTTGCAGTCGGAAATATCTGCCCTCTTGACATTCTGGTACATTAATGAAATGAAATTATTGATGTTTGATTGGTGGGTCATTGTTACAAATTCTCTTCGCTATTCTTTTCCTAAGTAATCAAATTACTGCAAACTTATTGTTATTCTCATCCTTACTACTTGATTCATTTTCAAAGCATCGTTCCCTTTTACAATTTTATCCCTAATTGATTTTTATCAGTGTGTGTCACGAGAGCTGGCTTGCTGACATTGAGGTCAAGGCTAGGCGACCCACTTTAGCGTTGCCTCTAAAATGGGTCGGGCACTGACCTTCACAATGTTGCGATTGCACCGCACCTGTAGGAAAGCGGCACGTTCTTTGAATCTCGTTGAAAGTCTTGATTCTCCAGTTAATCTTTACGCCAATACAAATAATTTAAGAAAAATCTTTTGGTTGTGATTTCATGCTCTTGAAATAGGAATCTTAAAAAAAAGGTCTCCGTTGTTACTGTTATTTAGGTACTTTTAATATTTCGTTGCAGTATTGTACTGTACTTCATACATCAGCTGTGCAGTGAGCATGCGCACTATCTGGTAAATGTGTTTGTGGGCCCTGCTGATCACAGAGCAGCAATGTAGTTACATTATCTTATCGAGGTCGTTCACATTTGACATTCAACTTTCATGTTGTGATAAAGAGAAATAAATATAATAGCTGATGACCAAAGACGCATTTGCAAGATTAGTAAAACAGAAATTCTGGCTTTTGTCAGAACCGGACTTATATTCTTACGGTCCCAAAATACGCTTGAAGGAATGCTTGCATTTTGTATGCAGCTGTTTATTGCGCTAACTTACGATGTTTGTTGGTGCCAAAATAAATAAAATAACCATCTAGGTCACCTTTGATTTATAAATAACCACCACACCAGAAGACAATATCTGAAAACGGTTAAATGTTTAAAAGTCGATGTTGTATGTTTCAGACGCAGATGAGCGGAGATCGCGCAGGGTCGCAGTGCGGACTGACCTCCCTGCTGCCGATGTCGTGCGGGCGACGCGCCGCGGCCTTCGCGCGCGACCTGCATTCGCGCCTCAGCAACCTCGGCGGCGCACACGACGACCACTGCGAGAACAGCTGGCTCACGCGCGAGCCCGCCGCCGCGCCGCACCGGCCCGCCGCCTCCACAAGCACGAGGGAGCTCGACACCTTCTACGACTTTGAGCTCGAGTGCGAGAGCCCCTCCAGCCCCGTCGACGAGTTTGAACCCGCCTTCCCGGAAAGATCTCCCACCGAAGATCAAGAACAACCCTTTTATGATGTTGATTCTGAGCCTGAACCAGCGAAAGAACAAACCAAATTTTTATTACAACAACCGGACAAAACACAAAATGGTTTCATATTTTCTACGGCCTTTTATACGGAGTGCACGCCACCAGTGAAACTTCAGCCTATCCCGCGTGAAAATGGTCACGCCAACAAACGCTTATATTCTGCGATCACATTTGAGGGTTGTGCACCACAAAATAGCCTCGATGAAATCGACTGTGCTGCAAAACCAATCGCCGCCTTAGAAACAGACTGTTTTAGTTTACCTAACTTTGCAAGTGCTACAGTAGACAGTGACTCGGAATTTGAATCTGCAAAGAGCGAACCTTCAGATGGTGTAGAAGTTGAAAAAGATTTTCAAAATGAAAAAAGTACTGAAACTTACACAACGGAGTGCCTGGAAAACTTATCACTTGCGGAAGCTGAAATTCCGCTTGATGAAGAAACCCCGACGGAAGCCCCCGAAGAAACCTTCGAGCCAACACCAGTCGCATGCAACGAAATTAGTACGGAACCCGTAGAAATAATAACCAGTGAAGTTCCTATTGAAAATGAAATTTCGCCTTCATCTGAAAATGAGCCGTCCCTCTTGAGTGCAGAAGTTAAAGATGAAAATCAGGCTGAAGGAGAAGTGGAAGTAGAAGACGACCGGCCCCAACGAGTTCGACGTTGTTCGTCACTCAAAACAGGCAAAACGCCGCCCGGCACGCCAGGTCGCAAGAAAATTGTGCGCTTCGCCGACGTTTTAGGACTCGATCTTGCGGATGTGAAGACTTTTATGGATGAAATTCCAGTAGTACCGAAGTCGGCCTACGACGACCTTACTGGATGCGACGTTCAGAGCACTCCACCAGCGCGAGCTGCGCAGCGACTTGGGGCGCTCACACTCGTACCACTGTTCCAACTTCCAGTCAACATCACGGATAAACTCGAAACGCAGAATGTGTGCATCGAAAGCGCACGCGTGTGTGACGGCGTGCACGTCACCGTGTGCGGCTCCGTGCGCGTACGCAATTTGGACTTCCACAAGACTGTACACATACGCTACACAATGAACGGATGGAAAACGTACACAGACCTGCAGGCAACCTACGTACAGGGCTCGTGCGACGGCTTCTCTGACCGCTTCCAGTTCGTACTGTATGCCCCGGCGATATCGTCGGGGCAGCGGCTGGAGTTAGCAGTTAGGTTCCTGTGCAAAGGTCAACAATTCTGGGACAGCAACAGCGGCTCTAACTACTGCTTCGATTGCTTAGCACTAGGCTCGACGACTGCTACGGGTGCGCCGACTGCAGTGGGTGCGTCAGGGCCACTTCATCCCTCGGTCGACTGGCACCCGTCGTTCTACTGACGTGGCCGCGAAGAGCCGAGAGGTGACAGTGTCGGAGCGACGAGTGCGCGTCGGGCGGCGGCGGCAGCGGCTGGCGGCTGGCGGCTGGCGGCTGGCGGCTGGCGGCTGGCGGCTGGCGGCTGGCGGCTGGCGGCTAGCGGCTGGCGGCTGGTGGCTGGTGGCCGGCTGGCCGCGCTGCGGTGTCTGCCGGCCGCAGGCGCGCTGGCTCCCGCGAGGCTGCGCGGGGCCCCGAGCTCCAGAATTGATGAGGCTTCACGTTGTAAAGCGTTCTTGTGATATAAACTAGACTAGGCGTAGATATTGTAACGACGAGTGAACGACTCGTTCTCAGAGTGCCATTTTGCAGTAACGATGTTTCGAGTTATTTGTATATTTCATCGATTTTTTCGTTTCGTAATGTTAATTGTAGCGTAGCGTCCCGTAGGACAATAAAATGTGATGAATGTGCGTGCAGGCGCGTCCGCGCCTCTCTCCTTGTACATAATAAGAGAGATGAATTCTGAATGATATTAATTAATATTTTAATAATACAGTTTTATGACATTATTAGACCTTTGTAATAGTTATAATATGTTGAGGTAGGAGTATCACCTAGATAGAAAGATTTATTCACATTAACATCTTTATGAACTGTAGATAATACGAATATTTCTAGTATAGAACCTGTCTGTGGTGACATAATATTATCTTCCCTTGTTACACCGTTGTAATGTTGTGAATTGTTAAAGTAGACGCGGAAATGTGTAATTTAAAAATATGTTTCTAAACTGTGAATCCTATGCGAATAATAATGTAACTGAAATATTTTATACCGATGTTACAATCTGGATATATTTTATATTTTTATAATAACGGTATCATGACATATTTCCTACGTGAGAACTGATAAATAATAGCCAATTGTTGATTCAATTTTGAGATTTTAATAAATGAGACTATTAGAAATTACGAAATTAAATTATTGTTACTTTTAAGCGATATTATAATTTATTTATTAGGCCGATGTTTTGTCTATTTTGTATGTACCTGAATTCTTAAAATGTGGCCATATTAATTTTACACAATTTGAATGCTACTCTTATGAACTATTATTGTTTCTGTAATTGACTCCTGTTTTATAATAAATACCTACCTAATAAATTAATGTGCATAATTATGAACTTCTTGTTTATATTTTGTAACCTTTAAATTTCCATTATTAAATTACCTAACTGAAAAAAGTAGATTCCACTTCAACGTGTGTTCCTACCTAACATAATAAAATCGGCCGAAAGTTATCCTAACATATAGAATTCTTCCGTTACCGGTGACTGACTGAGTGATTCAGTGACCTAGTGACTGACAGACAACGCACTAAGAGAGGATTTTCCGAAAATCCTACGGGAATGGGAAAAAACACGATATGCGCGTACGAAGTGCTAGTTGTTAATGAACCTAAATTAAGGGGAGCTGAATCTTTTTTTAAAGGGATAGACAAACAACAGAATTTTACTACGCAAGTACTTTAATAACAGAATCTTATCATTAAGCGGAAATATTTATATCACAATTACACTTTATTTTGATCTCATAATAAATAATTAATTCAATGTAGCTTAAGGTACAGTTCATCAGGTAGAGATAGACTAACAGTTCTAGTAAGAACGTTGTGACCTTTCTGCCTTACACACCATTATAACCGAAAAATATTTAAATAATAGTGCGACTTCTTAATAAGTAGCAATATTCTACAGCTAAGTCATAACTAAAATTTACAATTCCATAAAATAAGACGCTGTACTTATCTTGGTTGCGGCTTAACATAAAAATATGGACATCACTTAATGACTACCTACTAAAATAAATAGTCACAATTTCGCGCCAATAGCCAAGATGGCGACGATTAAGACTTACAATCTCAACAATAAAACAAAACTTCACAACAAAGCCGAGGAGCTAGTCAATCCTAACTCCTCAATAGTTCAATCGATTTACTCAAAAATTTACAACGTTTCTATTTCGTTTTAGTTCTATACAAATCTATTCATAAGTATAAATAAAAAAATAAACTAGACTACAACTTTAAAATACAGCAAAATCTTGACTGCACTGGCTATGGGCCATACACGCAAAGGTAAACATTTAAGGTCCAAAGGACTTGGGCTCAGCTTGCCCTGCGGTCTTCTTGCATTGTAAATGAGCGTGTGTGGCCCTACGAGATGTTACATCAAAACGAAAAGCAGACCGAAGGACGCAGAGTTCAAAATTCACGATAAAATGTCACTGCTCTATACGTCACGCTGCCTGAAAGGCGGTACAAGTTGTAACTCAACACAGTCTAGAAGCGATGGGTCTACCATCAGTTGTGTATGGTTACAGTCGGGTGGGCTTGCGCGCGCGCCGCCTGCGGGAGCTGCGCGGCGCGGGGAGGGGGACGGAGGGGTCGCGGAGGGCGCGCAGCTGCATGTGCAGCCTCTGCTTGCAAAACTCATAGAACTCGATCTCTCTGGTGAAATTCGCTCGGACGATATTCTTCACTTCTTCTGAAACTGGTGGCTTGTACGTGTTGCGGTTGATCCGGGCGAATGTGTTTACTTCCTCTGAAATGAGAAGGACACGTCTTCACTATCTAGTGAGTATAATAAGAAAGCGTTGGTGGTCTGATGACGATTTTATGAAGCCGCCAATCTAGGGTGGACAATCCGGTAGTCAAATGCGCCGGAACAGCTTCTTAAACTGTTTCAAGCGCAAGTTCGATCGTGTATGGAGTACTGCTCTTATCTTTGGGACGGATCTGCCAGATACCAGCTTGATGCCCTCGAATCACTTGAAAAACGAGCCAAGAGGATCATCGGCAATGATAAGCTCGTCGAATCGAAGCTCCAAAGTCTTGAGCATCGACGCCGACTTGCTGGCCTGTCGGTTTTCTATGGGTACATTTTGGGGAGTGTGCGACGGAATTGCATAATTTAATTCCGCCAAGCCCGTTCCACCATCGGACCACAAGACGTACGGCGATGCGCCACCGGTACATGGTGGACATCCCACCTATACGCACAAAACGTTTTGGGAATACATTTATTGTGCGTACAGCTAATGAGTGGAATTCCCTGCCTGAGTCTGTGTTTCCTGATAGCTACAACCTGGGTGTCTTTATGTCAAGAGTGAATAGGTTACTTCTAGGCAAGCGTGCTCCACATCGCTCCACAGCATCATCGCTTAACATCAGGTGAGATAGCGGTCAAACGTTTGCCTATCAATAATAAAAAAAAAATGTAAAAAAACTCAGAGTAATAATTTATTCATGCTTCATGATGGCCAAGAATTCACTCAGATAAGAAATGACGCACGGTACTATAAAAGGTACAGTACGAATAATCTAAGTTTACCCATGCGAAGTACGTCGCAATCGATTGCGCAGGATGTCAATTTGACAAGAAACATAGAAAAGCGCATGCGCGGGTACGTCGCGTATGCCGTCTCAGTCACTCGTATATGTTTGATGCATACTTGTGCCTCGCTTCCTCAATGCAATACGACTGTTGGTGCGAAAAGTGTTAAACGTTGTTATTTTTTTTATTAATTATTCTGGTTTTTTCTTACTGTTTGACTTGTATTTTGTGTTTTCTTGTAGTGTATGTGTTTGTTGTGTTACTTTGTGATCGTGTTATTGTTATTCCATGCATTTTTTCAAAATTCAAACATAACACGTACACAAAAAAAAAACATAATCTACGAACGTAACACTTTTCTACGCGATGGACCCTGCGCGGTCGTCACTAACAGCCAACTTCGCATGGGTAAAGTTAGAATATTCGTACTGTAAGGTACTATAAATTAATAACATAATCATATAACTGTGACTAGTCTCATTAGGATGCCCAGTGTCGTGAGGTCAAGTCAATATTGTTTTAGTTTTAGAAGTGGGCATTACATCGAGGGCCGTAAGACCAAGGTCTATGGTCCAATCGTTTAGTCTACGAGATTAGAAAATAGATTCGATTGAGGGTCAAATACTTATTTAATTGCATAGATAGTATCTAACAGAAGACAATTGTCTGTTATTTTTTTCTATTTTTGGGCAGCATCATACCTAATTTCCATTTCTTCAACAATACTTACTAATTTTTTTTTTGGGAATACATCAAAAGTGTGTTGATGAGTCTTTTTAGGGTTCCGTAGCCAAATGGCAAAAAACGGAACCCTTATAAATTCGTCATGTCTGTCTGTCCGTCCGTATGTCACAGCTACTTTTCTCCGAAACTATAAGAACAATGCTGTTGAAATTTGGTAAGTAGATGTATTCCGTGAACCGCATAAAGATTTTCACAAAAATAGAAAAAAAAAACAGTTAATTTTGGGGGTCCCCATAGGTAGTACTTATAACTGAAACTCATATTTTTTTTTCATCAAACCCATACGTGTGCGTTGTGGGGTATCTATTGATAGGTCTTCGAAAATGATATGAAGAGGTTTTTATAATTTTTTTCTAAACTGAATAGTTTGCGCGAGAGACACTTCCAAAGTGGTAAAGGGTGTGTCCCCTCCCCCTTAACTTCTAAAATAATAGAATGATAAAACTAAAAAAAATATATGATGTATATTACCATGTAAACTACCAGCGAAAATTGGTTTGAACGAGATCTAGTAAGTAGATTTTTTTAATACCTAGGTACGTCATAAATCGTAAATCGCAACTTCTGCTTATAATATAATACCTACTGGTTTGTACGGAACCCTCGGTGCACGAGTCCGACTCGCACTTGTCCGGTTTTTTTTCATCTTCCCTTCGTTTTAATAAATATATTACATAAATATCTTACAAAAGGGTGACAGTATAGGGCCAGGGTTTAAGCCAGTAAAGCAAAAAGTAAGTACTTAGGTGCTATAACAGGTGGTATTCCGTATTACTTACTTGTTTATGATACAAGGTATAAGTTAATGAATTAGGTGGAATCTTTTGGCTTTGCGGCTTGTGATAATTTTGCAATTTCAGAAGATAAAGTTACTGTCTGAAAATATGGTATTATTAGATACTTCGCAGGTGAAAATTTTATTGTCTGTGCGATGAAGGAACTGTAAGTGAAGCCGTCTATCCTTAGTTTGTTAACTGAGCATGTAGTTTTAAGGTCATGCTATAGATGGCGTTGAACTCAATGTTACTAACCCCAGTACAGTTTGAGTGCTCCTCGGAAGAACCGCGGCACGTATCGCTCAAGCGCCGTCAGAGTTGAGTTCATGTCTTCGAGCACGCCGACCACCGCATATTGTTCCTCAACCACTCGCTTGGCGCGCTGGAGAGCCTCCACACTGTTGAATGGCCTGAAATCACAACATCGAAGCCATGAGCGATGAACATGCTATGCTACTTAAGTAATAAAATCGCCGAGTCGATTGACTGCTTCTGTAACTAAGCTGATAACCAGGAATAAAACGGTGGCCGGACACGGACAAGAGTTAAATGAAGAATGGGAATGAGTCCACTCTTCCCTTTAAAATGAATCCCCAATAAAATAACCAGGTAATCTCAGCATTTGTAATATTAGGAAATGACGCGTTTTTAATATTATCCTGTGAAACCTTAATTCGTTAGTGCCAATAAAAAACATATTATCCGGTTCCTACAGAACTTGACTTTGGTTACAAAATATCCATAAATGAATTTACGGGTATTTTACAGATAGTAAAGGAAATGAAATATTGCGCCTTAGCAAATAATCATAGCAATTTTTAAACGTGCAGAAGAGAATGCGCAGGCGCATCACAGCTTCACGCACTGATCAAATGTTATTATTAAAATTTTGAATATAACATTTGATCAGTGAACATTATGCTAAAACATTATTTGCTGGCCTGCTGGGCAATGGTCTTCCCCACGCTTTCCAGAAGAGAATTTTAAAGAAAGATAATAAATATTTCAGAAAATCTATCAAGGCTACAGCAACAATTAATATTAACTCACGTGCACTGTTGTTCATGTCCGCAGAAGAACAGTGTCTGTCGGCGATGGTCTCCGATGCCCTCGTGAGTCTGACCTTCAACGTAGCGGCACTCGCGGTCTCCACTTAGCACGCAGGTCTCGAAATCCTGAAAGCATACAGAATTTAACATTACTTAGGTGGGTGTGTGTGAAAGTATAGACAAAATAGCGGTCGGTGTTTCTCGAAGGAATAGGCTGAATAGATAAGAATAATTATTTATTTGCATACAAAATAAGTACAAAAAAAATGCTGACGTTTTATAATTAAGAATCCATTGCCCAGCCACATAAGCCATTTGTATATTTTTTAGTTTATGAGGGCGTATTCCGTCCACTAGCGCCGCCAATCGTTTTTTATTAATTGTGGTAAATTTAAGACACGTAGATAAAAAACAGCTCTGTAGTGTTCTGAAGAAATGTATTTATTATTTTTTTAGAGTTATGTTTTGTACTTTAGAACATAAATAATTGCAAAAGTCGATGTTTTTGCTAAAAGTGGCCACTTTTAGCAATAATTGCCGTTTTGGCTATTTAGCCATGAGTTAGGTATGTATTAAAAATAGCTGTCAAAAAAATAGATACATTTCTTCAGTACACTACAGAGCGGTTTTTGATCTACGTGTCTTAAATTTACCACAATTAATAAAAAACGATTGGCGGCGCTAGTGGACGGAATACACACTCTTAAGGTTTTCTTTATGTTTTTATTTTTGTTGGTGTACAATAAAGCATATATAAATAAATAAATAAATAAATCCTTATAAACTCTACCTTAATAAAGATTTAGTACAAGTGCTTAGTCTAAATCTTTGTCAATGTGAAAATTCTTATAATATGGTCAATTAAATATAATAAAGAATTAAATAATATGTCAAGATTAATTAGGTAAGTAACTGTAAAGTTTTATCATTCAGAAATTGACTGAAAGTCACTGAAAAAGTATTCGTCTACTTTTCGAATCTATGTTTAACATTTAAGATATTAGATAAAACAATCGGCCTAGCAACGTGTCTTCATAGGCCATATTGAAGGAGTTCATTAGAACTTAAAAAGTGCAGGTGTATGGAATTTGGGACGTTTACATTTTCTGGACATAGACAAAGCACTCGAATTGGATACCAAACGGTTTTAAAGACCCATTTTTCTTCTTTTTAGAAGAGGTTTAAAGTCTTCTCCACATTTATTATGCGCATAGCCATACTACGTGGAACTCTCTGCCAACGTTTGTGTTCCCGTCCACATATAACCAGTCTGCCTTCAAAGCATGTGTGAACAGGCATCTTCTGGGCAAGCTAGCTCGAACATAGACCTCATCCATCGTTTTCCATCAGGCGAGATTGTGGTCAAGAGCAAGCCCATTAAATAAAAAAAAGAGGTAGAGTATCCAACGCATCCTCCAAACATCGTTTCGTCTTAGATTAATTGTTTTACAGGCAGCTTTGTTCCTGTCAATTTGATCGAGCTGATAATAATGCGTCTCGATTCGATTGTGTAATGATCTTGACGCCACGTATTTGAATGGTAGATGTAATAAAGATGTTCATATTCAAATCTCCTAACGTAACGATACAGTCATCACCCTATCTACTTTGTCCAACATTATTTTTAATTATCAACTGCTTATTATCACAGTTCAAACTAAATACTAAGCACGTAAGAGATAGTTTTTTTGCTAAACTAATTATATCATCAATTTTTTGTTGAGTCAAAACTAATTTATTTTTTCACTGTGCTGACTAAGTCAAGGGGCTGGCTTGAATAGACAGGCGTAAGCTGAGACCTATTCAGTCAGTAAATAAGGAGTTAATGTATCTCGTTATGTGCGTATGACCGCATGTTTGTGCTGAAAACTGATTGAGTGTGGCTGTAATCATACAGCTTATCAGAATTAGATCTGTTGGTTTAATTACAAATTCCGATGTGTGTTACAAGAGTTTTGGGTTCACAAAAAAACGTTTTACAGAGCAGTTGAATCCTAATTTGGTTTGCGGCGACCTTGAACTGTCGTCCACCTTTCAAAGAAATAATCGCGACCAAACTTCGATCACGGTTGCCAATCTCAACAAGAAGATTGGTCAAGTAGGTATGTAACAGATAAATAGGTACTCGTAGTTCTTCTTTAGCTTTTTGTTCCTCTACTTTCGCAGTCCGATGGCATGACAATTCGATTCGACCGAGAAGAGATCAGGCACAGGAGACAGCGGCTATACGTGCTTTCCGACTTTCCGAGGCACGGAGGCACTTGTTGCTGTTGTGGTACCTTAGTACCTACCATAACAGCAACACCAACTGTGTGACACCCCCCGTGCCTCAGACAAAGCTTCTTCCAAACTCCGAGATTACCGAGAAATTCCTAATCGAAAACCTAGTTTTATTAGGTAGGTACACATTTTAAACAACCTGGGAATCGGGAAACCCAGGTGCTCGGCAGTTGCATTTGTGATCACGAGACTAACGGGGCAGTTAGGTTTCCTGCCAAAGTAAAATAACTCTGAATATAAAAATGAGATTAATAGGTCGGTAGGTAGGTATTTTAATTATATTTCAATGTCATTATGTATTTTTAGTAAGTAAGTTTGCACGCTTATTTTTAAGCAAAACATGTCTGATCTATATTTTCCAATAACACCTTGTATACCATGTTTTATGCAAATAAAAATATCTTATCTTATCTATCTTAGCATACAAGCATACAGTTCGCGTAAAAAACTATAACTAGGCTATGTAGTAGGGCGACAATTTTATTTATTTAAACTTTAAAATATTAAAAACTTCTCCACGGGTATCGGCAAGATCAAAGAAGACTTTATGTCATTCGAAATGGTGCGTAAAGCAATAAGCCACGCACTATTTAGGTAGCGTAACTCGACAAAGAAAATTTCGTCGACCGTAATATTCATAGAAACCAATGGCCATTCGAAACAGCTTTGCGAATCGGGAGCATGTCGACTAGTTTACGTTTGAGTAGAGAATAGTCCACGTTAAGGTACCTAAGCATTTCCTAAGCCTATGATGGATCGCCGACTACCTCAATACACATCTGTGTTCAGATCTAGCGATAAACGACGTAGAAATAGGTCTCTACGTGGGCTGGCTTAGAGGGACTATAACTCATAGCTTAAACTAGGTTTTCCGATAGTTTGTATAGACAAAAGTAATGATTATAAATTATAGATTGAGACGCGAGGAGTTTCGCAGTTTAGCTTAGTATCGTGACTTCTCAAAAGGGACGTCATATTTTGTGTAGGGGTAAGTAGAGAAGTGGAGAGTAGGTACTCGATATAATGTAGTATTTTTAGAAGAAAAGTGCCACCGTTTACCGTTTAATTCTAATATCTACGTTTGCTGATTATGATAAAATTCTATTACAATGATGTATTTTTGGCAATGGCATAATTATGAACATTTTAAAGTGATTATTGTTTTAAACTTTCATGGTCACTAAAATTAGAATAGAAAACGCAAATAAAAAGGTACATGATAGCAATCTCGATATTAACTATTCTTTTGAAGTGATTATTAAGTATAATATCAGTTTGCAGGATTTGTTCGAAAGAGTCACCGCGGCCTGGAACGCGAAGGGCACTAGGAGGGACACGGATGGGTTTTAGTCAATAAGAGTCTGACACTTCCATCCATTCACAGTCAATTAAGAAAAATGTGTGTATTTTTCAAAAGAAGGAAACTCGTGTTTCAATGTAGGCGTCGAAACAAGTACATTTCAACGTCTATGTGCGATGCTAACGCGCTGAAATTAATTTACTACATAGTAAACAAACATTTATACCGGTGGTCTAAATCTAGGCCCCGACATAGCTATCATTAATTTTCTAAAACATAGGCGCTAATTGTTTTGTCAGTTTGTTGCTCGAAGCCAATTCACACTGTTGGAAATAGATCTAGGCTAGGCCATCAAAAAGAAGGTACCGTTTCAGATATTAATGAGCTTTTACAAAGAAAAAATAGTTACAATTAGTTTTTGTTCGAGTCTTCATTCTTTCTAATTATTGTGATTGATTGAGCACTTAATGCCACACACGCCTTTTTTTTTTTTTTTTTAGGGATGGGAAATCATCCAATGACTCCTCCCACTCTGGGTGTAGATTTTTGTTCAAAGCTGCAGATTGCTGAGGGTTCCAGGATAGTCTGGTAGACCCCAATATAGTTTAGAAAAGGCTAGGCTAGTTGATTGATAAAATAATTATTAAAAGATTTATTAATAAAATAATTTATATTTAGACAATAATTGAAACTATTATCTAAATACAATAAATTATTTTATTAATAAAAAACACATTGTATAAAAACGTTGCATTGATGCATGAAAAAATAATTATTTGATCTAATAATTTAATGTAATTTACCGAAATTTTCTCATTCTACGATAATAATCATGTTATTATATCATTAAATGTTTGATACTAATGTGTTTTAAGTAAATAAATAATAAATTAATGCTGCGCTAAACAGCGTTTTAGGTATGATAGCCAATAGACTTGACTGTCCTTACATGGGTCGATGTATTCACATTCACATGAGTATATTGATACATTAAGTCATGGGTCAGACAGAGAGAATTACTAACACTAGTTAAAAGTTAGTATGTAGGTACTACTAACTAATTTGATCCTAGTTATCTTAAATAAACTTTTTTATTTATTTTATTGAGATTGGTGTGCCTGTGCATACCTACCTATATTTTTATAAGTGATGTATTTAACCAGAACTTAAGATTTGTGAGAGCCTGTTTTTGTTATAATTGTAAATATGTCGTTACTTAAAAATATGTCGGTGTGCCTTACTTAATAAATATATAAATAGACAAATAAATCTTATTATGTACATAGAATATTTTGTGCTTAAAATGTTTGTGGCTTTTGAGGTAATTAATATTGTTCATACGATAGATTCATCAGCGGGCTTCTAAGTTGTAAGTCCTCACTTAGTGTTTTTAATCGAGGCCCTACATCAATTTCGATGGTTTTGTAGCAAAACAGGAAAGTTGCATCAGTCAATAATAATAATAATAATAATAATAATACAGGGATAATCGCCGGTTGGTGCCCCATTACATTTGAAATGTCTAACGGGGCCTCTGCGAGTTGGTTTCGGCCCCTCGTACGCCTACCAAAGGACCGGGTCTCCAGGGGCCCGAGAAAGTAAAAAAATAAAATAAAAATAATAATAATATCCTTGGACATTTCACACAAAGCCATATAGTCCCAAGCTAAGCAACTTAATGCTTGTGTTATGGTAACGAGATGGCTGATAAACTACTTATATACATTTTTTTTTTAGTAAATACATACATATTATAGATAGAAAACACCCAGACTCGGAACAAATACATGTAGGCCGTACAAATATTTGTTCCGTGCGGGAATCGAACCCGCGACATGCTGCGCAGCAGTCAATGACTAAAGGTTCCAATTTTTATTACACTTTCGCTAATATTTGAAAATCATAATAGCACTTAAATCGCCAAGAAGTAAGTGTATTTCGTACAACATATTCATTTTACGAGAATAATAGTCATAAATTGCCGAGTATTCTCATAAAATACAATTCTTACTTGAGGGCTGATCAAGATAACGCCAGCTCGCTTACGGTGCGAATATGCAATTGAAGTGATCAGTTTAGATTCTAGATTAACAATTTAAATACTAAAGTGCTGGGACTTTTAATAACAATAACGATTTATGTAACAACTTTCATTGTTATGTCTTTCGTTTTCTTTCTACTTATATGGAGAGCAACGGAAAAAAGAACTAAGAGAAATCGGATTTAAATGCTGCAGCACAGAGGCATCAAGTCAATGAAATTAAACGTTTATAAGTTCACTATAATAAAGTTTTAATTGGCAGTAAACTAGTAAGTGTTACAAAAAGATTCATAACGATCAATTTTACAATTAAAATATAAAAATAAACAAATCACGTAATTATTAAAAAGTATGTTACTGCAGCACAGTTACACAAATTCATTAAAAACAATATTAACTGAACTATAAACCATTTCGATGGCAGCAGTTATGAACGCAACACTAATCTGTTAGAATAGTACATCACTATTAACTCGTTAACTGCACTAAAGTGATGTACCATTCCATTCATTCCGAGAGGTGCATTAACCCAATTAATTCACGAATAGTTAGACGCATTGCTTCAATTTACGTTTACTTGTAATTCGATCGTGAGCATTGATTCGTGTCGTGCTAACCGCGCCGATCGTGACCGACTGATCTGAACAATCTGAACTCTTGACCATGGGATTCTGCTGATTCTTCTGAATGAACGTTTTGACAGCCCTAACGGGGCACGTCACACTTAGAAAGCCAGTCGCGAGACGCGGACATGCGCAGAGGGTTCCGTACCATAGAAAAGAAAAAAGTTGATGTAATGGATTTTTAGAGGTTTTAAGTCTTGGCTCCACATGAGGATTTAAAGTCTACTATTTTGTTATTTGAAGTATAACAACCTGTATTCTGTATCAACTGGGTAGCTATTACACAAGAATACATCATTAATTGTTCTGGCAAGATGCGGACTCCCTCCCTGTGACAGGTGGGCCGACAAAACGTGAAAACGTAAAGCGATATGCTATGGAACCCTAAAATTGGGAAATTCGATACAGCAAATCGTGTAAAATCGGGAAAACGGTTCCGTATTAAAATCCGGATAGTGTTTGATTGCCATGAAGTAGGTTTACGGAGCAAAGAAATGGCGAAAGCTTGAGAGACTTCTACTGACCAGTGTTCGGTATGTAATGGTTATTAATATGATCAATATCATGGCGTTAACGGTCGCATTTACAATTGATTTATAATACAGTAGATGTTAGCCGATATAATTGTGCAGCTATTGTGTTCGAGAGAGATTGTGATAGGAGCAACTGGTTGGTTGCGTACACGCACGTTCGGTTTTAATGATCTCTGTAATTCAATGTTTGTTTATATTGTTTGTGGAGGGACCATTCTTTTGGCACCTACTGAGCTACTCTACATTGAATGTAGAAATAACAACATCAGTATTGTTACCAACGGTGGTAGGAGATGGTACGCTGATATGACATTATATTCACTTTTCTGTTAAGACATAAAAATTGGTCACTATAAAAATAGAGAGATATTATGAATATCCTTTCACGTCAGAATGCCTGAAAGGATCTTCACAATATCTTTGAACTCATTTATAGAATCACTTTTAAAACTTTCTAACACAACAAAATATTGTATGTAGTTTTAGTATCTACTACAACAATGTAAGTATCAGAACTATCAGATATATGATTATATCATCAAGTCCAGATAGCGCCATAAACATTCCCTAGTAATGGTATACAACCCTGCCATCACCCCGGGATCAACTCCTGCGCCGATAACGGATCGGCACGTGGTCGATTCGAGACGATTCATCCGCAAAATGGCGGACGATCAACCCGATCGAAGCCACGCGTATCTAAACTATTTGCTTACACAAAAACCTTTTTTTTTGTGATTAGGTATAGTTAGATACGGTAGGTTATAGACCCAAAAAGGCAGAAGAAACAAACAAAAAACAATTTTAGCATCTCTTGCATGCTAAAATTGTTTTTTGTTTGTTTCTTGATTTTGCAAACAGAAATGCAATTTCAGTGTTGCACGTTTGTTTGATACAAGATCTTAATGATTAATTGATGGGTGTCATTAGAGAAATTTAATATCTATCTATAAATCTAATGTTACTAATATTAATCTTCTAGTTCTAATATATAAACATCTCGTGACACAGTGTTTGTTATCGAACTCCTCTGCAACGGCTTGGACGATTCTTGTGTTTTTTTTATATAATTGGTTAGGTCTGAGAATACGTCATAGGCTATTTCTTTTATTTATATGTATAAATATATCTCTATTCATAAAACCGGGCATTAGTAAGTTCTATGATATACCTACGCGATTATGATACTGGTTACATTTTACATTAAGTTGGAATTCAGCTCTTAATCCCAATTACGATCATCTTGTTACAATACACGTTACACTGCACAGAAAAGTATTCGATGTAATTTTAGCCGAAGTCTATCGCACGAACAGTATGGTACAGCGGTAATTACTGCTACATGAAGCGCTTGAACGAGATCATTTTCACCGTTAGCAAATAAAAACTCATCTCGTGAATAGAGATCATGTCACGATTGTAACAAAAACAATAAATAAATAGAATAGCTTACAAGTTCTCACGGAGACGTAAAAAAAATATGAACATGTCGAAGAACTTTTGAAGTAAATACTATTAGCTATTATTTATCCTGTCAAGATGTCTATTGACACGCATTATGCATGCTTCTACTATCAGATAACAGAACGAGCGTGATGATTAATAGGTGATGTGAGTAATTGCGTGTCTGTTTTTTGTACGAGTGTTGGTGTCAATTTTTAATACTCAGTACAAAGGCTCCGATGAACCACGCTTAGTACGAGTATGTACTGACGTTCATCAAAGCATCTGTTGGGTTGTAGATACTGGTAATATGTCATCATTAAGTATTGCATGCAGGATATTAATCCCCTTAATAACGGCTTTATGGCACAAAATGTTTACTACTACTATGTGTGTTTACTATAAGACTCTTCACCTAGCCAAACAACCGGTCTACTCCGTCAACATCCACCTTGTACACTTATTAAGGTAGAGGGTAGTGAACTACCAGTCCATCTTGTTTGTATAGATTGATTTCATGTTCACTTCACCTAAGAAAGAAAGAAAGAAAGAAAGCATTTATTCCGCCAGAAGCGACACACCAAAACTTAAAAATTAAAGAAAATAAATTATCAACTAAAAACAAAATTATATATAAGAAAACTAAACAAAACTTGTCAATAAAAAAATTAAAACTAAAAAGATTGATACATATAAGAAGTTAACTCTCCTTGCGCAGATATGTTGGAAGAGATTTCTATAGAAATAAGCATCACCCTTCTACTTATTTGTATTTGTTAAATAAATGAATTAACAGAATCGCACTACTGGAAATAGAGAACGAGTATGTATCTACATTATATGCAATATACATTATTATTATTGCGAAAGTAACCGTCATCTGTCTGTCTGCTTGATATCTTATCGCGTCTTAGCAGCTCAACGAAATAGGACATAGGATAGTACTTTTTATCCCCCTCCTTTAGGATAATTTTCAAGCGGACAAGACCGCTAGCAGAAGCTAACACAGTAAAAATGTGAACCAACCTTCTTTAGCCAAGCAGGGTCAGGCAGCGGCAGGTCAGGGAAGGCCCTCTTCCTCTCCACATAGTACCAGGGCGCCCTGACGTAGTAGTACCACGAGATGACCCGCTCCACGGGGTCACGCACCACGTTCACGTAGATCGGAGACGGGAAGCCCAACCTAGAAAATGTTAATATAGGAGTTTTATCTCCACTTCCAAAGATTTATCGCTGATAGAACATAGTCATGTTGTTTATCTCTCCGTGCTTGCTCAATCGGCTTGACATCACAATAAATTAATCAATGCCTGCATGGCACACACGAGTGGTTTTCAGTTAGCGACCACCATTTTTTCTAAGAATCGCAACAATACATTTTCTTTACTCAGCATTTTTCAGATAATTACATTACAATGCAGTGTAATAACAAGTCTCGCAAGTCTTAATATCGATGTCATCCATTGATATCATCAAACGTTTTTGCACAAACTGAAAAACCCTGAAGATGAAATTCTATGCAATCCAAAATGAAAAAATGTACACCGAAACACATCATTCCGCTCTCATTGCAACGGCCGACAGTGTTGGCTACACAATGGCGTTTGAACACATTCAAGAGAGTTTTTGCACGCGCCGCTGTTCTATAATTAACACTAACAAGAGCCTCGCTATCAGGTAATAGTCGATCGCAATTAACGTCTACTTGAATCATTAATCATAGTTTATACGTCTATACGACCAATAAAGTTTGGTGCATGTGATTGATGTACGAGAGGCGGCGGCTTCTCTCTTATAGCAAATGGAACAGTAAGTCAATGCGTAAATATGAGTATCAGTGTCTTCAATGATAGCTGTTATATCTCCGTGCAAGGTTTTGTTTCACATCGATGAAGATTTAGCGCCAGATACCGCTACTTTATGCTTGATTTGTGGCTTTGAATGCTCTTCAAACTAATAATTGGATTTGAAAATAATGGCTGCATTCTGATTGTTATAGTCCTAGAACATGTCCGGTATATTTTTATTGCAGTAATTTACTAGATGCTGACATAGTTCTGTTGCTAAAGTTAACCCATTACGGCTTCGGTTTAACAAGTTGCAAACATTAATGTTCAGCGAGGAGTTTTGGTATTTATTTTGGATTCGCTGCGCTCATTTCACGGCTGGGTCGCCGGCGGCAGTTTACGTCTTTCGAGCACTCTGCATAAGCATCGCGTACAATAGCCCCACTCTGCTAACTTAAATAGAACTCCACAAGTATTCGATCCCGAATATTCACAAATTCTGAAAGCCAAGTAACTTTTGCCTGTTTATTGTGAAGTTGCTCGGTGTTGCTGTTATGTCGAGAGTTCTGATGGAAGTTAATGTTCATGGCATATTCATATTAAAACTTTTAGCAACCGTAATAAAATTCCTTTTACTGTAGCGTGTTCCTGTCCATCACTTGTAGCTATTTTGATCCCACTTTTAAATTAAACTTCTATAATAAACATCACCATTACCTTGTGAAGTTAGTGTAGCAGACATGTTTGATGTACGAAGCCGGAGTGTCGTATGTAGACACCAAAGCGGCGAGGGCTGCCTGATCGGCTGGCGCCAGGCGAATGGTCTCCACTCGCTGCACAGGGTCTCGGTGGAAACCTTCACAGACACTATGATTAACGCACATAATATTATAAACTTTAATTCATCGAGTCGTTAAGATCACCGTAAAAGCATTCGCTTCATCAAAGCTCCTTGATGAGTTTTAAACTATTATAATTACACTTTTGTCAATGTGGTTACAAGTGCACTGGTAATGCAGTATAGCTGCGTTTTTAGTATCGCGTTCGAACGATAATACTGGTAGTGCTATAAGAATTATAACTAAGCAATTAAAGCGCTTACGATGGGCTTCAAACGACTTCATGGGTGCATCAACTCTGCTACCTCAGCTTAAGATGCACGAAGTTTATAGAATTTTCTTCATATGGTCGTTAGCTCTAGTAATCTGGGGCTTATATCAATAATTTATGAGATTATAAGTGATTGAATAAAGGACTTAAAATTGTACTTACTTCAATCAACAATGTCTGCGTAATACTCGTTAAATTGAACGACAATATTATGAGACGATGAGATAAAAAGAATAAGTACTTTAAGAATGGATAAATAGGTAAGTGCTGCTACTATGTATACTATGGCTAGATAGGAGTTTATGATCGTATAGGTTCTTTTTATATAATATATATATATACGCAGACAAGTCCTTGTCTTGTAAATAGTTTTCGTATAAGACAAGAATCCGCTATTTAACTTACATTAAAACAATTTATGCCAACTTTGTCAACTACAGATTTATTTATTTTAGGATTAATTTTACTTACGATATATTTCTTAAAAATAAATGTAATTAATTGCCTACATAATTACAAAATGGTAGGATTTATACTCCAGCCTATTTCATGGATCAACAAACTCGCAGTAATCACAACCGGTAATTGCCAAAAAAAAAGAGAACACGGCAAAGCCTTAAAATGTTTTATTTTAAGACTTAATTACTGGAGATATTAAGAGAAGAATTCCAGTTTAAGTAAACTAAGTCGGCCTCATTAATAACTATCAAGATAAATTCACTTAATTAAATATTTTCGGAAGTCATACAAGGTGTACCGTTTTGTTAACATTTTATTAAATTAACTCCGTATTTTATATTGCATCTTACAAAATGGTCGCAAAAACTGTTTTGCGAGTTATTATTTCTCTGCATTTTTGTTACTTAAAGTAACTTAGTCGTTGTTTCTTTTTCTGTCCGTACGGTTTTATCTATTAAACTACGCATCGGAGTTTTATGCGGTTGTCATCAATAAGCAGAGTGATTCAAAAGGACAGTATAATTAGAATTCGTCCCGAAATTCCTACGGAAAATGGAAAATTGTGATAGCGAACGTCGCGGGCAAAAGCATAAGTTTAAACAACATCAGTATCATCAATGTAAGTATTTGAAACATTGTCATTACGGTTGTTATTAAATAAAATTGTCCTCTGTCTCCGTCAACATCATCGACTCCGATAACATGAATGACTTTTCTGATCTCATCTTAGGATTTAAAAGACTAACAAAATTTTGTTTTTACTAACCAAATTGATTCTTAAAGGCCAGCCGATGGAGTAGTTCCATAAAGGTCTGGCTGCCAACCTTGGGCACTCTGTTGAAGAATAGGATCTCCGTGCCAGCTCGGGCGGTGTTATTCAGCTCCCAGGGTTCAGGGACCAGTAGCTCATCGAGGTATTCCTGTTCGGTCTCCTGTTGGGAATCATCAGGTTCAGCTTCTAACGTTCGCTGGGGTTTGCTTCGCTCCTGGGAAGAAATAGATTGGTTTTATAAGAATATTTTTATTCATAAGAATAGTAGTATACATTGTGCATTCCGAAGTTTTTTTCCCATACTTATTCGCCTACAAGCATGAAATCCCAAACAAAATAAAGAAACTGCATTTGTCATGGATCGGTAAACTATTCTCTATCTATCATGCCAATTTTTAGAACCATTTAAGTAAGCTTTGACCTTGAGATCAGGTTGAGCTTACTAACATAAAAAAGTAAGTAACAAAAAAATTATAATCTAGGCAAATATTCTCAGGGCACGCCACGATAGTGGCGATAAGTCCCCTCTTTGAGGAGTGGCTTGAGAGGCGCCACGGCGTCCTCACCTTCCGCCTGACGCAGGTCCTCACCGGACATGGATGTTTCGGGAGATTCCTGCACCGAATCAGGCAGGAGGAAACGCCCGGGTGTCACCACTGTGGGGATCGTCCGAAGGACACGGTGGAGCACACTGTGCAGGTGTGCCCCGCTTGGGAGGGGCACCGCCGTGTCCTCGAAGCGGCGATCGGCGGCGACCTCTCGCGTCCGGCCCTGGTCTAAGCCATGGTCCGGAGCGAGATGGAATGGGACGCCGTTGCCTCCTTCTGCGAAGCAGTCATGCTAGCGAAGGAGGTGGCGGAGAGGGAGAGGAGAACCTCTCGTCCCAGCTGCCGTGGTAGACGCCGCAGGCGTCGGGGGCCACCTGGTGACCTCCGGCCACCGTAGGCGCGGGCCTGCCTGTAGACGGCGAGCTATGGGTGGCTCGCCGTCCGTCCGTCTAGTGACGACAGGCCGTGTCGACGGTGCGTTAGTGTTCCACGCGCGCCTCAAAGAGAGTCAGCACACAGAGGGGCCCGAAAGGGCCGACAACTGCCGGAGTCGCGGGATTATTCGCAAGAGACACCGTGGCTTCGGAACACAAAGAGCAATGAAGGAACATGGATGAGTTTTAGTCAGTAGAAGTCTGCCACTCCCTCCCGCTACACCCAGAGTCCCCCCTCCCTAAAAAAAAAAGGAAGGCAAATATTCTAGCTTATCGTGACAATTTTATTCCTCGTTTTGTTCCATAAGAAGTAAGAGAACTGACCGATTAAATTATCATAAGACGTGTTTGCTATGCACATTAGCATACTAGTAGTTTTAACCGTTTAGATACTTTTAACGAGAAAAGTCACTAAACTGTAGGATGGAAATATAATTTTTACAAAGTAAAAACAAGCTCTAAGAAGAAGAATGAGGAATTGTCCGAAAGAACTTCCGCGGCCCTGGAACACAAAGGGCGTTTGAAGGATCACGGGTCTGTTTTGGTCAGTAAGAGTCTGACGCTCTCTCTATTCCACCTGGTGCGAGAGAAGTCATTTGAAAAGCTCCAAGAAGAACCATAGAAAATTGTAGATTCTACTAAAGTCGCCGTTTTGACCCCCTCTGCTAACTATTCAAACGCACTCACGTGATAAAATACCAACCAAAAACAATACTCCAATAAAAACATTCTCTGATCATAAACAAACAAACTAGTGAGGAGCGCAACACCTTTTTACAACTTCCTGCCAGGGAAGAAATAAAACAGTTCAGAAAAGGAACATAATTACTTTTCTAAGTAAAGTGTGAACGCTTAAAAGTCCGTAAAGAAACCGCATAAATTACAGATGCGTATTTATTTCAAGACTATCGCATAGCACAGATAATCTGTTTTAACTCGAGAAATCAGCATAAAACTGATGTTTCTTTGACAGCTTATAGCTGTAGAGCCTCCGGGCTTAATTAATGTTTGCACATAAATGCTCGAGTGTACATAATGATAGAATTATCGCACGTCGTATGAGAGTGAAGCATCTGATATCAACGCTCCTACGCTGGTGCCTTTTCAAAAGTTTGCCTAAAATTCTCAAAGTATTCAAACAAAGAGTCCAAATGTCTTAAACAGACTTCTTTGAAGATCAACCATTTCAATGAGATGGCTTTTTTTAGGATTCCGTACCCGAAGGACTTATGGAACGTCCGTCATTCTGTCTATCAAATATAATCAAAATAAAATTCAATAACGGGGTTATGTTACCGAATACTTTGTGTGAGAGTCCGACTTGCACTTAGACGGTTTTTTTAGCTGCCTTCATTTTAAACTTTCATTCAGACCTCGGCCAATCATTTCTGAAGAGGCCTGTTTTGATCAGTCGCATTTATCCATAACTAGCTGATGCCCGCAACTTCGCCCGCTTGACAAATAATATACTAAAACCTTCCTCGAGAACCACTCTATCCATCGGAGAAAAACCGCATAAAAATCGGTGCAGTAGTTTTTGAGTTTATCGCGAACAGACAGACAGACGCGACGGAGGACTTTAATTTATAATATGTAGTGATCTACACTAATATTATAAATAGGAAAGATTTTTTTCCGAAACTGCTGGACCGATTTGGAAAATTCTTTTCTTTTACTTCTACATTCTCTCTGATGAACATAAGTTATCCACGAGGGTACAGTAGGATCCGGTTAAAACGACGCGACGATGAAGGGACCGGTTATATTAGGTCGTACTAACCGGACGTCGTACTAAAGGAAATGACAATTTTTGGTTTTCTTTCAAATCACATTCATATGTTATATACCTACATACATAATGTATTTAATAATATTTACGTGGCCGAGAGAGAAAAAAACATTTGAATCAAAATATTTATTTGTGTGTATCTCACATAATGTATATCTAATAAAAATTAAAAGAAAAGTATGTAATTTTAACTGAAATAATAATTATGTACATACATGTCGAATGTAGGATAACAAAATAACCGTGCACGTACATGATATACCTCTCTAATAATCTATATAACGAACAACAATAATCTAGTGCAAAAAGTCTGTAATTATTTATTGTTTTTGGTTATTATTTCTATAGTGGCCTACCCAAATGTCCTTTCATTGGCATTGTTCGTCGAGTCACACATTCACTGTCCGCAAAGCAGACACAATAGTTGCACAATCAGCCTGAACCACATGTGGTTCATGGGACTGTGAACGGGTTAAGCTCCTTATTGGTTCTAAGTTGAGCTAATCGACTACTGACCAAGGCTTGCATTGACTGGACAGGTCCACTCAAATCTGTGTGGTTCTTTACTCAAAAGAACATTTCAGACACTGATCTGCATGGTCTTCATATAACGTATTGTGAATATGATATGAGGACCATGTAGATTGCTATGTTAGGGGTTTATTTCACTTAATGTTAGTCTGGCGGTTTGAGTTCTTTATGCGGCCTACACAAATGTCCTTACTTTTGTATTGTTCGTCAGTTCGTTGAGCTCCTTTAAGTTCTAAGTTTGAGCTACACGATAACTGGCAAATGCTTGCACTGTCTGGACAGGTCCACTCAAATCTGTGTGGTACTTTCCTCAAAATACCACTTCAGATATTATCCTACATGGTTCTCATATGATTTGACCAGTACGATTGTATTGACTTTAAAAGAGACTTTGAACTCTGAGTTTGTTTCGGCGTTTGTTCTCAGAGCAGTCAGCTAGGAAACATCGGCCTCATCTAGTTTAAAATGACCAAAAAAGATTGACGTGTAAAAGTGTTATTTACAACCTACTTACAAAATAAATATCATTTATCATTATCGCGGTTTCTATTATGCAAACGAGACATCATACTTTTCATATCGGCATCTTCAAAATAAGAATGCACAATACTTTCATTGTGGGTCATAAATGAAAACCAAACACGCGCCTTAACTTACGTCGCAATTTTTTTTTTTAACAAAAATTTCGCGTTTAGAGCAAACGGCCCTACGTTTGGTCTATTAATAAGTTATTTACTCATTACCCTTTATTTATTAATTAAAGGATCATCCCATTAGAGGGGAAATTAAGTTCATGGAGTACCAACTAAACACGTGCGAACGAAGCCACAGGCGAAGTGCTAGTTTAATGTAATGATAAAATTGCATAAACCAATCAATTAGTACGGATTGTAACGGATTCCTGCTTTTCACAGGTGACAATGAAACTGATTCGATTGTACTATTGGTACCTACAGTGGTATTTCTATTAGGAGGACAGTGGCCAGGCCTGATCACGAGGCGGTGATGCCGACTCCATTACCTCTCAATGAGGGAGGCTCTCCAGATACAATACCAAAGTAATAGACTATTATAAGAATACTTTAGAAATTCGTACGCAATGTAAGTAGGTAAGTATAATTGTATTATGTAGGGCTGGCTGGTGATAATAAATCAAGTTTTGAAATCAATATCTTAACTCTGGATTTTACAAAAAAGGTTTGAAATTTTTCCTTTTTTTGGAAAAATAAATCTAAGGTTGTTATTTGTGCACTTATCATTTTTGCGTTTTTGGTGTGAAATGGGATTGTTACCAGAGGACTATGGTTTTTTGTATGATTTCGAAGGTCAGTAACCGAAATGTATTTTTGTTTTTAAGGATCGCCTATCTGTATGAGTATTTTGTTAAATCGTGACAAATCGTTTCTTTCACAATAATTTCCTCAAGCATTAAAATTCCGCAATTTATAAGGATTGAAAATCAACATTGTTAATTTTTCACGCCGAATAATAATAATGCATAAATCAATATATATTGGCATAATAGGTGACAAATTGGGATGGTTTTACAACCTAAGCACGAATGGCTTTATCGGGTTTGTTTGAGTAATGTAGATAATGAACTTTGCGGTACTTAACTATTTTACAACCTCCCATTGATGCTGGGGTAAGTAAACTTTAATCAAGTCATGACAGCGGATTATAACATCCTTGCTAGCCAGAAAACACTATAAACTGTTTTGGCTTGCATATGCGATTTCTTCTATATTAGGTATCTTACTCAGCTCTTGGAATAAAAGTCAAGATTTATTCCTTAAAATTTTACATGGAACATGGTTTTTATCACATCGCAAAAGTACCAATTACCAAGTACCAATACACATCAGGCTCTATATTAAGGTCCTGGTGCGAGTATTAGAACGTAGGTACTCGAACATCTCAGGTGGAAACGCAGCCTTCTTGTCCCCGGACGGCGCTTATTCAGTTTAAGTACAAATTGACGTTGACTTTGACGCGATCGAGTACGTTTCAAAAGTCGCACACACACAGGCACGTAAGTCTTTCAATTTTATTCATATTCAAACGCTGTGTTGTACCAGCCCTAGCGCTGCATAATGTGAGGTGTTACTTACGGCGCCAGTGTTCCTCCGTATCGCCGCGAGGGCGTCTTTGTACTCCTGCGCAGACGCGAACGCGTGCTCCGTGCGATCCGTCGGGACTCCTACGAAAAAACAAATTAACATATTGTTAGTATTTTTGATTGGATGCGTGATGCTGTTTTTAACTGGCTATTGTTTAAGAAAGAAATGATGAAGTATTGAAGTGGAGATGCAAGCCTACTATGGAAATGTAGCTCTGTTATAAGAAGACCATTTTTTAAAAACTAATGATTGTTTTCAGTCATTCTGTGGTTAGCAAACAACTCAACAGATTCTAGAAACAACCTATTAAAATTAATAACCAAAATGAATAATAAGATACAAGATTACGAGCCACCTACCACAGTATTTACTTATTTTTTTGTCAGTTGTAAAGCAAAAACTGAATCCTCAAAATTTTTATAATTTCCATTACATTACCTACAATTATATTAGGTAGTGGTTTGTACGAAATGCGCGGCTGATGACTCTAGAACTAATCGGACGTAATAAAATTGCCGGTTACGTATCAACTAAGTAATTCCGCGGAACTTTGCAGACGTTTTCAGCTGGTGAAAAAAAAAAATGCTTGTAGGTACTACATACTTCTAGTCACGAATATTTTTGAAAAAAAAGTCTGCGTTCTGTGATTCTAAAACTTATTGGGTTAACGCAACGACGACGCGAACTTTAAATTAAGAACACATTTTTTTTTACAAACTTTTTGTGTTTTTTTTTTTGTAATGGTACAACAGCGACAATAATAAGGTGTTATTTTAGCCAGTAACTGGCAGGGCTTTCCGAGCAAAGTTTTTGTGTAAAGAGAATCTGCTAAAGTTATTTGCGGCTAGCGTCTACAAATCACATTATCCATAATACTTTATCAAAGCCATATTGAACCTCTTTGAAAATAACACTACAATAAAGTGTTCCACCTGTTAGATAGTACTACAATAATATTGACAAGATTGCATTTCCTTCGCACGACCCAACCGATGGAAATTGTCTTTCACAAATCGGTAATGTGCCACCATTGTACATAACTGTATGGCTTTCTTGTCAAAGCTTTCGGGGTTAATGTATAGCCATGATATTTATGATTTACTGTAACCGTTTTGTTGTAAGTATATATGTTTTCCAAGTACGTGGAATATCACATAAGTAATTGTGTTTTGCGGAAATGGCCATTCACATCATGTTAGTGGTTTGAAAATCGATCCTATATGATTGTGAAAGATTATTCTATATGATGTGTGAGATGAAAATCGATTGATACGTAACGTGGAGCGGACTGGAGCGCGCTTTTCTGAATGAATTTCTGAAATAACTGTCTTTTGCAGTATATATTGTTATATATAGATAGCTTATTCTCTGTTTATCTAAAATCAGACTGCATACCTAAATGAGAAAATAACAGATTCAAATAATGGATTAAATTCTCTGTATTTGCTTTTTATTTGCTTAAATTATACCTCCAAAGCAATTTACTTCGGCTACAATTAGGCTACTTAACTCTCACTTGGACCTTTCGCCCGCAATCTCTGTGGTCTGCAGACCACCTGCAAGAATCACAATAAAAAAAGAATAAAAGTTTTCTGAATACGCAATGAGACTATTTATATAAATAAACATCATTGAACTGGCTGCAAAGCGGTTCAAATTCGAATTCGAATTGGAACTTTTTAAATTAAAAAAAAAAAAACTGTTGTTTCCAATGTGCTGCACTTTTTGTTTTCATTTGTCTATGGTTGTTTTTTTTTTAATAGTTAAGGATGCAGTTATCATGAAAATGGACGTACCTACTTTTCGATAATCATAATAAAATAAAATATAAATCGCTCAGAGAATGTTATTTTGTTTAGAAGGTACTACCTACTAATACTAACGTTAAGGAATATTAGTTTATAATTGTTTATACTTTTTCCAACTCTCCTTATTAAGACTTAAGTTCAAATAAACTAATAAATAAAAACAAAGAATCAAACGCAGTTACTTAATTACCGCCCAACAAGCAAAGTAATCCTATAAAGAAAGATTATAAGTCTATCACTACTAATAACGTTCTTATAAAGGCATTGCGGTAGACTCCTTAACTTATAATAGCATTTGCCAAGCCTTAACATACTCAAGTGCATTCGTTTTTATATCTCGGTCTTATAGTTTGCTACAAGACTGACCTCTCAATCATTTATAGGATTTATTTTCTAGTAATAGCATTTTACAAGCACAGATATCCTCAAGACTAATTGCGTTTATATCTCAGTCTTATAGTTAACTACAAGATTATCTTTTAGGACACTTTTAGGAATAAGTCTTCTATAATTGTTTGCAGTAAGACTAAATAATCCTGAATAATATTTTGATCCAATAGTAGCATTTTCTGAGAGAAAAAGATATTGTAACATACTTGGCTAGACGACTATAAGTTTTTGTCGTCATAATCTTGCTTGAGACTTTTATCAATCTAATAGTACTTAAAAAGAGCGATATAAGATCAAAAAAGCTTATAAGTTAGTAGATTAAACACTTTATTAGTAAACGTCAGCCATTTATTTGACATTCAGTTAAGAAAATATATTGTATTATACAGTCTTCGTCTTGAGAAAATATATTGTATTATACATATTTTATAAATAAACTGGGGATCCACACCCATTCCAGTTTTCGGATAACACAAAATGTGTTTTTTGTCCAAGGCCATCTCATATTTTTAAGTAAAATCAATGAAGATTTTGTCAAAAACAGTCGAGATCCAGAAATGCAACCATCTTGTTAATTAAATCCTAAAAAAGAATGAAAATCAATCATTAGCAGGCAGACTTCAAGGGAACCCTAATTTATTTTAAAATGGAGGCGAGTTATTTGGACAGAGACTGCTATAAGTACTAATTTACTTACAATGGTTCTATAAAGTACTTTATGAAGAGCAATTTTAAAACATGGCGAATATTCATTAGAATTAATGAAATAATTTATTTACAACAATATACTAATGTGCTATTTTTCGAAGGGCATCGTAAAAATAACTACTTTGCGGTACACATTTACAGTAAATATGACTTCCCCGAGACTTCACACACTATATTTACCATACATTATTAGTTCTGTTTTACAATAGTACAAAATAATATCTAGTAATAGCAATCTTACTTACGTTTTTATTAAATATTTATCAAAAAACAACCGGCACCACAAGCCGAAGCAACAACAAAGAAAACCTTTAATAAAATATACTTATAACTCATTATTAAGTACATTACTAGTGCCATATAAACAAATTTGCTTTAGTATGATATTTATGCCAGATATTAATAAGAGCGTTTGTACTTGTAATTGTGTAGTCTCATATCAATATAGAAGCTATTGCGCTTCGTCAAGTACATTATAGGGCTTAGTAACATTTTATAAGTTGATTATAAGATAGTTATAGAAATAAACGCTTCTATAACTGCGCCCAAATCCAGCTTTGTAGCATGCTACAAGTTTCTTATAAGTAAAAATAAAAGTAGTCTTGAGATCGTTATAAGCACTGATTTTGCTAGTTGGGCGGTAGTTAACTACTTAGTACATTATGAAAATTAGACAAACGTTCTTCGTAGCAGGTGTGAGATCTGACAACTTTCTACTGAACAAAGACAATGATCATTCTTAACGGCCTTTTGTTCAATTGTGGCCGTAAAAGTGAACAGAGACACTTGACTTTAGCGAAAAACTGTTACAGATTGGAAATGATAAGGAATGATCCGTTAGTGATTGTATGATTCACAAGAAAGTATTGTTTGGGTCATCTGATCAGCGTTTAATGTGTCAAGGGAGAGGGAGACCAAAAAAATAGGAAATCGATACGGCTAAGTAATTTCATACAGTTAAAATTGATCAGATATAGGATTGCCTATAGATGTTCATAACTATACCAATCCTAGGATAAGCCTCCCCCCATTTTTCCACGACGTCTCCCGCCTCTTCTGTCTATGTCTGCCAGTCATATTCCCTTTTAAATACTTATAGATACGGAAATTATTTTTTTACACAGTTACACTAACTTATATTAACTATAAGTAATACTAAACTAAATCAAAATCAGAGTAATACCCACTGGTTCCGTTTTACCCATCATTAAATCTCAATTTATACCTATGCTTTGCACCTCTAGTGCTAAATCACTTTATTAACCATCGAAAAACCAACAATAAGAAATAGAACAAAAACTATTTGGTTACCATTAAAGCGTGAACTATACTAATAGGATGTGCCTCATGGAATCATAAAAAACTACATCTTCATTCCGAACAATAACGGCATCTTTGATAATGTGAGTAATAATGATATTGAAGAAAGAAAAACGAATCAAGTGTAGCGGAGCACATCCGGTGCTGCGAGTGCCGCGGTGACGTCACGGAGTAGTGATGACCCCAATGAGCAGGCACGACTCACCATTGACACGACAAATTGATACCTAAACCGAGATCGCGAGCCAAATAATGACTATAGATACCACCAATCATCTCATACTCTCGCCAATAAAAAATATCGACTTGCAAATCATTAATGCATCCCTAATGCTAAAGATGATTCAAATAATTTCTTGGAATACTTAAATCCATTAGCTTAACTGAAAAGAACAGTTACAGAATTCCATCAGAGTCCGTAACCATGTCTTCTGGTAAAATTAGATCTAATTTAATTTAATATTGAATGCATTCATAGCTATTTACTTTTTTATTTAAATGCCATAAAGCTTGCCAGAAAAATATAATTTAATTGGAAAAATAGTTATTTAAAGATTGCGTGATGCTTCTAATAACATTTATTTGAAGCTTTAATGATAGTCTGTGAAACGTAGACAGTAACTATCTGGGCTATGAATGCGGACTGTGCTTTTTAATAGCCTCAGGCTTCGGGTGCTAGAACAAAAACCATTAGAAAAATGAGATTTTCTCCAGTGTTAACACTTTTTTCCGTACGTCGATGCGTGATGGTATTTTTGCAAAAACGTAATGTATGTCATTGAGTTAGATTGAGTATTCATCTCCGTTTACTAATTATTTACATGATAGACTAATCATTAGGCTAAATACCTGAGCGACGAGCGTGTGGTCTTTCGTTCCTCAGGCTAAATAGAATACAAGGTATTGTATGAGAACATCACTTGGTGCTGACTTTTTAAGTTAAAAGATGCAAACGATATAAATAGAGTATTAGTAAGAATTGTCAGCATCATCATCATCATATTGACGTCCACTGCTGGACATAGGCCTCCCCCAAGAGCCGTCGCCACAACGACCGGTCCTGTGCGTCTCGCATCCTTATCCTATAGTTTCTGCCTTACCCCTTAAAAAAGGTGTAAGTTATGTGTGTGTGTGTGTGTGTGTGTGTGTGTGTGTGTGTGTGTGTGTGTGTGTGTGTGTAAGTACATTATGTGTGAAAAGCGTGAATTAAATATTTTGTAGTTTACCTTTTAACAGTGCACAATTAAAACTGCCAAAGACAATATAGATAAAGTGACCATAAGATAAAACATTATCTCGTAACTAACACATACAGACTCCATAGATAAGAATAATTGTTAATAAACCTTTTTTCAATCATCCATGTGGCACAAAATACCTGGAAGGGCTCCCAGACCAGGATGCGTTAGATGACCAGTTTTTTTCAATAAACTTTAATTAAAAGCCTGCTGTTACTTTAACTGGAGTTAAGGTTTAACAGGATCGTTATTTCTTTTTATTTATATTAGTCAATAAGATGTGTAATTTATGAGTTTAGAGGTGTGGTTTCTGTACATCTCGCAAGGGTCCACGTGAAAACGAAAAGTTAAGGAAGACTTTACCAGATGAATAAAATGTGTCTTCTCACACAAAGCACGAACATTTTTAAATTTATTTATTTATTTATTTATTATAAGTATACTTTATTGTTCACCAAAAATTAAATACAAAAGAAATCTCATTTCTTTCAGACTACACTTGTAAGGTCCCTCTGCTGCCTCGAATTCTAAAATTAAAATACACAAAAACCTCTTGTATTTCCTTCGTTAATAACTGGCAACTCATCTACAAACAAACTGATAATTGGCAGGCAAGTCAGTAGTAGTTTGTTGACAATCATTTAACTTAATAACTACCTCAGAGAAGGGTTTTAATTACAACACAAATGCATCTGTAATTCAGTTAATTATCTCATTGTTCTTTCCATAATTTGTGAATGCACAAGTCTGCCATTAAAACCTTTTGTTAATAAAGACCTGTTTTCTCAATTTTCGCATGCTGTGAGTCATATAAGAATAATGCAATTTACTGTGTTTTATTACGTATAAAACACAGTAAATGCATTTGCAAATATGATGTTGTTTGGTATGCACTAAGGTATCCACAGGTATCATTGTTCTCAAACAAGGAACGGAAAGTAATAAAATAAGGAAAACTTAAGCGGCTAATTCAAGAGGCTTTTGAATCCATGTCGAAGGATCATGGATATTTATGATATCCGAAATAATATGAATAAAGTTTTTTTTTTTAAATAGGTACTGCAGTTCTTTAATGTGTGTGTGTGCAGTCCCAATCCCAACGTTGGAGCAGGTTATCATCCAAGGTAACAAATATGCTGGTATGATTATAATATCTTTATTAGAATTAAGGATTCCAGATATGTTCCATTCATTTTGAAAAATCGAATTCTAATTTCTAACATTCGATAAATCTATTTCACCAAAACAATCACATTCTAAGCAATACATTCAATTTCAGATAAACATCAACCGTCTATGAGAGAACTCGCAACTAACATTGATGGACGTCACAATTCTCGTAAATCTACTAAATACAAAGCAAGTGATGAGAACGCAGATTGTCCAACATGGTCCATTGTGTACACTATTAGGACGATATCGAACACATACAGGATCTACCACAGCCTGTTTTTGTTCGCTGTTTACATTATGTGCCAGCAACCCTCAAGGGTACTTCAGACAATCAGAGGAACCAGACATCTAGACAAGAATAGTCTCCGGCATTGTATAACAGGCGCAACGTTGCAGTATGTATCGGAAAATCTATGTAAAGCGCGCTGACAGAATCGGATGCAACGAAATCGGGAAAAAATAAAAAAAACCCTTTGGACCTGTCTCTGATCTACTGGCCCGATTTTGAAAATTCTTTTACCAATAGAAAGTCATATTATTTGTGAGTGTCATATGCTATATATATTAACCCGAAAAATGCCGCTAAGCGAAGTGGGCACGGGTCAGCTAGTTTTTATAAAGACAAGCTGCTTTTCGAACTCTTCGGTGAATTTTCAATGTCGAAGAGAGTAAAAGCGATAACTATGTAATGTGTACTTCAGAAAACAAAGCATCATATCAAGGAATTTCCTTTTAAGTTTGTGTAAAAGTGTTTAGGAACTATTTTTGGTTTACAATAGTATATTCTATCTATCTAGGCTGCCGACAATTTCCCGATGCAGCATTTCCTCTTACTACTCCAAGGCGCAATCCACACACGAATAGATGCCGCTGGCACCGAGATCGCATCTAGCATCGAATTATCCGCGACAGACCGCCAGGCATTATTTATGCAAGCAAGTTCAAGATTATTGTTTGCGTGTTCCCACCGCAGCGTTAACTCATAGATTTGCTAATAGACAACACAACTTACTGTACAATCAATTCTTTGTCTTATTCTCTATTAAATAAAATGATTGCACATTGTGTTGTGATACTAGCAGATTGCGACACTGGTAGTTTTACTATAGTAGGTACCTACTACCTTTTTCCTAGTACCTATCTAAACCATTAACCTACCAAAAGAGATTTTAATTTCAGAAGCAGTCGGTGTATCGACGCTTAAGCGATATTAGCCAGCAATGGATGTCTTCGGTCTTTTTGATGATAACTTTCAATTGGAGTACTTAGTAAGTTTACAAAAAGATTAAAAATAATAATATATGACAAAAAAATATACCAATCTTATCGTTGATATGTGTAGGATGTCTAACAAATTCCTAACTAACGTTTCCTTGATGTATGGTTATTCTTTGGTCTGGAACTGAGCACACAATCACGGGGTCCAAGTCAATACCCTACTGATAGCCGTCAAACAGTCGGACGAGTGTTTGTGACGGACTTATAAGGACAAATACAGACAGGAGTCACGCAGTCGACTGGTTATCGACCATTAACTCACATTCTATTTCTACACAGCAATAAGGTTTTTATGAAGTTGGACCTAACCTGTTTTTACGCAAATAGGTTCTATAATAGAGAACTTTCTATTACTCAAGCAATAAACATTAATAGCGAGCATTCCTTTTGGAATCAACATATAAATTGCTTTTAACAAATGAATTTATAATTATGGCGTAAGATTGTTTAACTTTTTTTTGATCACATTTGTTCTCACTTACCTAACAGTCGAGGATCTGCAATTATGCGCATATTTTCTACAGCACTGTTATTCAACCTTCATGTTCTATCTAAATGAGTGATCAAGAACAGAGTGGCCAGTATATATTTGCTGGTCGGTGGCGTTGCTTGTGAAGACAACTGTCAACGGTAAGTATGTCAAATTCAGTACATTTTAGTCGAGTTCCATTTTGCGCCGCCCCGTCAATTTAAACTGGGCACTCTGAAACAGCGGCCATTGAAAGAAGGCACTTAGGCAGTAGCATAGCAAGTGGTCCTCGTGAGAACCTGTAGAGCCCATTATGAAGCTTACCTGTACCTATCTTATAATCAATGCATATGTATCTTCCAGCTCGCCTCGACTAATGCCTTAGGCGATCAGATAGAGTGCAAAAATGTGATTATATTAGAGCTTCAGGTTTTTATTTTTATGATTCACAGACAGATGGTAATGCACCTGCCACATTCACTTTCCAGACATATGTAGAAACCAATAAGAACGAGTGAAGCGTTTTCATTTGTATTATTGAAAGTTACATTCATATTCATTACTGAGAAAATACACTGTGAAACGTATTTTCAATAATAGACAATGTATATCTTGGAACTATTTTTAATTGATATGACAGAGTATAATGCTTTGATAACAGTAACAGGTAGGTAATGAAATTAAGAGATGCTACATTAAAAGTTGAATGTACCGTCTCATTTTGAGGAATTGGGGGTCACTGAAACCGGTAGCTGTGATACAACAGACCGTTTGGAAAACCAATTGGGTGCAAAGGTATATTGAATGTGACGAGGTTGCTTGGTAGACCCTGAATTTTACCTAAACTATATATTTTTCCAAAAAGATATAATATTGTTTATTTTTAAAAGAAGGTGCAGTAATTTCACTGAAGATAATTCTTTAGCTGATGAAAAGCTACACAGTGATTGTGTCATAGTCTTCTTTTTGTCCCGATATAAATGCTCGGCTACTACGGGATAACCCACAGATGCCTAGCCTTTTCCCAACTATATTGGGGTCGGCTCCCAGTTAAACCGGATTAAGCTGAATACCAGTTTGTTATGTAGAGCGGCTGCCTACCAGGCCTCCACAACCCAATAACTAGGTAACACTAGGTTGCTCCTTGGCGAGGCTGATGTCAGATTTTCTGGCCTCTGACTATCCTTAACGATTGCCAAAGACAGGACCGGTGGCTTAGTGTGCTCTCCGTTGTACGGAGGAGTCTCTTTATGTGAAGTTGGTCACCCTTCCACATACCAACCTCGGCGAGCGCTGCTTAACCTTGAAGATCGACCCGTGAAATCAGATAGTAACTAATGAGTTTTATTTAAAGTGCTTATAATACCTCAATGGATAGATCTGAAACTTAGTCTAGACACAAAGTACCAACAAGGTACAGTTTCCTGCTCCCTAAATTTAAAGCTTTATTTATGTGTCCCCGGAGTCTTATCTGTCAACGCCATACAAGGAAGACTACAAAATAAGTTTTCTTCATAATCATATTTTTACCATAAATTTATTGAAAGAAAAATAATTACAATATCCAAGGCACGTGTTTACGTGTAAAATTTCCTTTACATTAACATAAACACCGTCTCCAAGAGTGTGGAGAACGGAAAATGTTTTTCTTCTTCAGAATTTGTACACATTTGTCACTCAACAAGATCTTTGGTAATGTTATTTGCGTTCACATTATCAATATTTGTAAGTGGTCTTATTAAATCTTCAATGTTTTTACATACTTTTGGGACCCTTCTAAGTTTTTTAGAATATTTTTACTTCGCTTGTGATTATATAACATTTTTAACATTCTTTTAACCATCATTGTCGGTACCGGCCTGACGGGCTTTCTTATCCAAAATAATTGAGATTTAAGACCCTATCTATAGTAATATTATAAAGAGTTGAGGTTGCAGGGGATATCTGGATCTACTGAACCGATTTTAATAATTATTTTACCAATAGAAAGCCACGTTATTTGTGAGTGTCATAATAGGCTACCTATATATTAACTCGAAAAATACCGCCCAATGAAATGGGCACGGGTCAGCTAGTACAATAATGTTGGTTAACCAACAGAACATATGTAATTACAAGAGTTGCTATACAACTCAAGTACCTATGACCTTACCAAGCTTGGCTGACTTAATTTTTAAAAAACACACGGTAATGATCAAATTGCATATTTTTTCATGTAAGTCACTTCAATACAATAGAGTTCAACAAAAACTGTTGTAATTGTGTTCCTTAGACGTCCGAGTACTAAGGAAACATTTTTTGCGACAAGCGTAAAAAGCGCACATTAAAGTAATGACTATTTAATGGGGCGATATTTGGACGATGACATATAGAATGGGTGGTAACTGGGAAAATTACATCACACTGCGTAAGGCTGAGTTTCCACCAGAGATGTGCGAGGATGCGAAGCGAGGGATGTGTTTAAGTACCAATAGAATCGCTTGCACTGAGCGAGGCTAGGTAAATTAAGCGATTCTTATTGGTTCTTAACCGACACATCCGTCGCTACGCATCCTTGCACATCTCTGGTGGAAACGCAGCCTAATGATGTAAAAAGGTACTTACGTATAAGACAACACTATGACCATGAAAAAGGGGTGACTTTAAGGACGACTTTTACAGAAGTTTGATAGACACTATTTAGCACTAACTACTGGCGGTATCTTTAGTAGTCCACATACAACCTAACGAAGTCATTGAGAAATTTATGGCGATCCAAGCAATCCAAGGCGGCTTGTTATGCGTTAAGCAAAATAAAATGTTATGAGCTTATTTAGTTAACCTAATCTCAGTGGAGTCAAGCCCCCCAAACAACAATTCTGGATCTGCCACTGGCACCATCCCCAAATACTAAGAGTTAGAGCGAGAAAATGTTGATCATGACTCATAGAACAAGCTTATTTATATATATATTTTTCTTGTGTTAGTCTAATGTTTCAATCACAACAACTTAATACGTTAGCCGATACACGGTCACAGCTAACGAGGTACCGAGTCTGACGCGATCTGGCCCACTGATGGGGATGGGACTATGGGACCCTGCGACTGGGACCATGCACGGCCCGAACAAACGACTGTGTGGAATACTAATGTCTCCACACTCTCCACTACTTCATGCCGCTATCTCTAATGTCAATGTTCGTGTAAGACGTTTTAATTGGTAGAAAGGTATTAGTTACATACTCGCTGACGTTTCTGACGACTAACAAGCTGCGCGTGCGTTCATCAACAAAAGTCAGTTAAAGACAATTTATTTATTAGATACTTATAATAAAAACTTTTTACAAAAAATATACAACCGACTTCCAAAAAAAAGGACTAGGTACAAAGTAAAAAATAACTTTAATTTCGGAAGTCGGTGTTTTTGTTAGTATCTTCGTATTTTGACACCGACTTCCGAAATTAAAGTTATTTTTTACTTTGTAGTGTTTTTATTTTGGAAGTCGGTTGTATCCTTTTGTAAAAAGTTTTTTTATTTTTCACTTTTTAGTGGTACCCCACTCCTAACAACACCACTGCAAAATCGCAGAAAATCAAAATACGCAATTTCGATTACTTGGATGACTTAAAACTATCATCCAAGTAGACGAATTCCAGCTATTTCGATTTAAAATCCAAAGTTCGTAACAGATTTTCATTAAATTTAAATGGGACCAATCTGCAAGTATATCCTTTCAGATAAAACAAGAATTTCACAAATCGGTTCATAATTGTCGGAGTTATGAGGTAACAAACATAACAAAAAAAAACATACAACCGAATTGATTGCCATTCAACGTGGCAATGCTGCCAGTGTTCTGGGCACTTTAAATTTTGCCGTTGACAGCGATGTGGATTATTTTTTTGATGCCCAATGATTTATTTTGTTTTTTTATGCGTTTGTACAAAATGTAGATACTGTAAACATTGTAATTTAATAATACCCTAAATAAATAGTTGACGACGTTTAAATTACCGAATTGATAATCTCCTCCTTTTTGGGAAGTCGGTTAAAAATACGGAATTCCTGCTTTCCAAATACGAATTAAAATCTCTTGTTCAATACCGACTACCTAAAGTTGTAGTGCTTCGAGTTTTCTCTTTTAAAAAACGCCAAAATCCGTAACATAACAGTTTATAATGCGTATCAGACCACCTGTTGACCAAATAATGAAACAACGCTTTTTTTGAAGAAATAGGCACATTTTATAATTCGATTTCTTCTCGCAAAGCTTTTAATAAAAGATGTAATCGTTCACGCTTGGCCGCTCTTATTTCTCCGAGCCGCTTCAAAGGTCAGCTTTACTTAGTCAATCGTGAACTGTGATTCGATCGTAGGCAACTAGACAGGAAGATATCTTTCACGTTGCTATGCGATTTATTTAATAGGAACGTAATGTAATAATACTTTTGCAACATCTACTTTTCTTTATAAAAGTAATCATTTGGTAGTAACTTAATTTTAATAACAGTAGAAGATATAATCAAATGTTTTCTCTGCATCATGAATTCTTAAATCTCGTTAACGATAGCATCACATACCTGAAGGTTTACATTTCCTTAACAAATAAATATTTTCAAACTTTATTGCCATGTTGGACCAACTCATAACTCCCTAGCCTGCGTTGGGGTCAGCTTCCTCAGTTCCTCTCTTAGTAACAGCCAAACACGGTATATCAGTATTCAGAGAGCGTCTGTACTGCCTGACCCCCGCCACTTAACTAGGATACTGTTGTCATAGGATTGACATCTATATACTTATAATAATAATAATAATTTTTATTTTCTTACCACAAATTACAGAAAAAGTTATCAAATAGTCTACAGACACAATTTTATAATTAATTTGTGGAAGACTGGTGCCTAAACTAAGTTTTTTACAAAACCTGTATGTCAGGTCACCAGGCCCCCTTAACAATTACATATTACACTTCTTGGACTGGAGACGTTGAGATTCGCTTAATATAATTTAGATAAATTTCTTACAAATAAATTAGTTCATAAAATTACAAAATAAAATTAAAAACAGCGAAAAAAAAAAAAAAAATTTACCAAGAAAGCATGCAAGGGAGGATGTTTGTGAAAGTGGTGTTGAGGTGAGTGTGTGTGATGTGGAGTGACGTGTGGTGTGGGAGAATTGTGTGTGCGTTGCAAAGGGATCATTTAGTTAGGATATGATTTTGAAAAGATCTTCAATTTGGGTATAATTTAAAGAAATAAGCCAGTCAGTTATTTTTCTTTTAAAAGTTGTTTTGTTTAGGGTATGGATTGATAGTAAATTATTTAGTTTATTATATAGAAATGGGCCAAGAAATGAAAAGAAATTTCGGGCAAATTTGGTTCTTACTGATTTAGGTTGACATACATTCCTTCTTCTGCTTCTTGTGTCAGAATTATGATGGGTATTTATAAAAGGAATAAGAGATCGTTGCTCCAAAGCAACGTGGAGAATAAAAAGCTGCCGAATGGAGAGGACTTTGGAGGTCTTATAAACTTCTACAGTGGGATGGCGGAAAGGAAGGAATAGTGCAACTTTAAGGACAGCCCTTTGAGCCCTTTCAAGTGCTAAAAGGTTAGTTTTGAACGTTCCACCCCATGAGGTGATACAATATGTCAGAAGCGATTGGCATAAGGCACAATAAACAGATAGTAGTTGCTGGAAGTTAAGGATAGATCGAAGATTTTTAACCACAAAGATAAATTTCCGTATTCTGCTAGTGAGGCAATCTATATGTGCGGCAAAGCTTAGTTTAGAATCTAAGGTCACCCCCAAGTACTTAATATTGTCAACTCTCTGCAATTCGTAACAAAAACAATCACCGTTAACAGGGAATAAGCAGGTGTGAGCGATAATGGAGAATGGTTGGAGAGACGACTGAGGGCTGTTCCTTAAATTAAAAGCTATATACTTAGTTTTGCTGGAATTTAAGGTGAGTAGGTTAGTTTTCAGCCAGCCATTTACAGCGTCAAACCCGACTTGAGCATAGTTATATACCTCTTCCCATGAGTCTGCCCCAAAAAGAACCACAGTGTCATCCGCAAAGGTAATAAGACGTCCATTTTGAAGAGAGAGATTGCAGAGGTCGTTAATGTAGACCAGAAATAATGTAGGCCCAAGGATGCTTCCCTGAGGAACTCCGAAAGCTATGGGAAGAGTCTCACTAAAGTGATTACCAATTTTAACAAATTGTGTGCGGTCAGTTAGATAATCTTTGAAGAGTGCCAACTGATTTCCACGTATTCCGAGGTGTTCAAGCTTGCGTAGCAAGATTGGAACCGACACTGTATCAAAGGCCTTAGCTAAGTCTAAAAAGATAGCCAAGCACTTCTTTTTATCGTCAATGTTAGACACAATAACATTTGTCAGCTCGTGCACCGCCATGGCCGTGGATTTCTTTGCACCAAAACCGAACTGATTCTGGGACAACAGGTTATTTGATTCTAGATATTTCACTAATCTGTTGTTTAATAGCCGTTCCAGAATTTTTGATAGGGCGGGCAGAATTGCTATTGGCCTATAATTATTAATACAATGTCGGTCCCCACTCTTGTGAATGGGATGGATAAGTGCCTTTTTAAACGCTAGTGGGAAGACACCAGATTCTATCGCCAAGTTGCAGACATGAGTAATGGACGGTACTAGAAGATTTTTATGTGTAATAAGAAGGTTTGAAGAAATATTGTCCCAGCCCATGGCACAGTCGCGCTTTAGAGAGGAAATAATAGAAGCAACCTCGTCCTCATCAGTGGGCAGGATAACCATGGAATGGGAAAAGGTTGGTTGATGGGTACTTGTAGGATGGGAATCATTACCTTGCTGTTGGGCGGTTATTGCACTAGCTAAGGATGACCCAATATTGGCAAAAAAATGGTTTATTTTATTTAACGAATGAACTGGTGGATCGTGCGCGCTTATTAGCTCAGTAGGTGATGACTTGGAGCTTGATCTATAAGAGACTTTGTTAATTACTTTCCAGAGGCTGCGGTTGTCCTTTCCCGCCTTTTTAACTTGTTCTCTTTCAAATTCCCTTTTAACTTTCTTTAAAATTTTGTTGCAATAATTCCTATACCTTTTGTATGTTGTCTTTAGTTTTATTTTTGGGGATAGCTTTTCGCTTTTTTATTTAGATTATCTCTGTTTTTTATACATTTCATTTCATTTCATTCATTTCATTTATTTATTTCAAACAAACAATATACATTGTGTAGAAATTTTAGGTACATAATAATTAATAACATTAATATGAATCACATGCAAAATAATTAGAAAGCTTAAATAAATTATAATGTCAAGTCAAGCAAATTCAAATTATGTCTATAAAAATATAATGTCCAAAAAGAATGTCAGATATCAAGAGACCTGGCGTTATCCAGGGTTTAATAATTGTTTTCCGCTTGGAGATGGTAATTATTTTAGTGTTTGACTCTACTACACTTTTAAGGATGTAAACCAGTTGGTCAGCTGCTAGATTTACATCGTATGTCTCTAGAACTGGTTGAAAATTGGCTTTATTTAAATCAGCAGATATTCCAACCGAATCTGTCCGTGAGATCGTGTGTTTCAGGTGTCTAGGAAAACATTGATTCAACGCAAGGATGACAGTATAGTGATCGGTAAGGGTTGTTTGGGCGATAAGAACATTAGCTGGCAATTTCGTTTTCAGAATAACGTGATCTAGACATGTTTTCCCGTGTGTTGGAATAACGTGAGCCGGTAGCAAGCCATGAAACGATGTCAGGTCTAGGTAAGGTGAAGCATTTCGATCTTGATTAGAAGAACTGATATCTATATTTATGTCACCGGTGAGAATAATGTTTTTACAAGAAGAATATTTTATTAATATTTCATCGAGTGACTGTAGGAAGTCTGATATATTCTTATACGACGGTGGGCGATAAATAGCTAAAATAACGGTGTCATTATTAACTTGTATTGTTAAACAATTAGCGTCATGAAAGTCGGGTTCGACTACATTAACATGTATACCATTTTTTATGTAAACAACTACACCCTCGTTCTGTGTTTTGTTGTTGTTAGTTGAGTAACAGTTAAAGCCGTTCATTACCGGAAGATTGGAGGTGTGCTGTAACCAGCATTCTGTGAGAATTATTAGGTCCCACGAAGTTCTCGATTGAGCTAATGGGACATGAAAACCTGGCATGTTGCAATTTATGCTTCTTATGTTTTGAGTCACAATTTTGAGACGTTTTTCGTTATTCGGGATAAGATTTGAGCAATCGGCCAGGTCACATGTAGTAGAGTCAGCTATTGAGAAATTGTCAATGTCATTATTGATTAAATTACAGTTATCGAAGAGTACAATTTAAATAATAGAGGCCAAGTATAATGTGCATAGCTGTACATATCAGGGAGACATGATACGACCAGCCACCTACCACAGAATCTCTCCTGTACTGTAAAAAGTCAGCAACGGTTGAATACTTTCTTGTTTATACCCTGTATTATAGAATTCACGAAAGTGTAGTAAAAAAGTGAGTAATTGTGTGTGAAGTTGTTTATGTGTAATTGTTTGTTTGTACACATAGGTGTTTTAAAGATAGAAAAAAATAACTGAAAAACATTAATTAACGTTATAAAATAATTATAAAAATACATGCAGAGCTATAATGACATAGAATATTGACCAGATAGTCATTTTTCAATTATCTTAGCCAAATCCTTTTCCGAGTTCACCGTGATGCGTTGAGCGCCGTCTTCCTTGCGTAAGTAGATTTTACCATACGCTGACCAACAATGTTTAAATTTGTGTTGGGAGGCGAAGTCTCTCGCTAAGAAAAACAACTTTCGGGCTTTTGCAGGAAGATTGTCTGATATGTAAACGGGTACCTTTGGGCCGGGGACTCGTAGATGTGTTGTATTCAACTTAGTTTTTGTTTTTTTATTAAAAAATCTGACTGATTGCAGCACTTTAGATTTAAGTGAGACTGTCGTGAAATCGACTATGATGGTGTTATTCATAGAATTGTTCGAGTTAATCCTGTATGCGTCCTTAACATCCGATTCTGACACTGTGGTGTATACAATAAATCTGTAGAGAGGTCAATTCTGTACATGAAATATATTTCCAAAATAACTATCAGGGGGTGATTAGGGATCGATACTGATGCCAAAAATACAATCAGTAAAATTTTTGTCTGTCTGTCTGTCTGTCTGTCTGTCTGTATAACCGTTATAGAAACAAAAACTACTCGACGGATTTTAACGAAACTTGGTACAATTATTATTCATACTCCTGAGCAGATTATAGTATACTTTTCATCACGCTACAATCAATTGAAAAAATGAAAAAAAAAAAAAATGAAAATGTGAAAGTTTGGTTGTTTGTTACTCAATCACGCCAGAACGGCTTAACGGATCTTAGTGAAATTTAGAACAAAGATAGATTATAGTCTGGAATAGCACATAAGCTACTTTTAATCCCGGGAACATGTTCCCTAGGGATCACGCGGGCGAAGCCGCTGGCAGAAGCTAGTATGGAATGTAAGTAAAACAGGAGAGATGGATTATACGTCCTTCGAGAAGCGAAATGTATACTAAAATACCTGTGATAAAATCAAGATAAAAATGACAGTAATTTAAAACAATAAGGCAGATTTTATGACACCTTGATAACATATATTCAACCTCAAGCAGACCTTTTCACAACATTATAAAACGTGCCAACCATCAATTTGTGACTACAGGAATGACATTATGCAATGTGCACAACTGGTAACACACGGCGGAGATCAGAAACAGACGTTCCGGGAATCGGCGCCGGCGCTGACAACACGTGCTTATGCAAAGTGAAGCGTTTTACGGTGAGATTTCACGGGAGTGTTCCACGGTAATGACATTTGGAGGCGTGACCTGCGCCCGCGCTGTACCGTACGACCACAGATTCCAGGGACGCCAACCTAAGAACAACTCGAGAACAGCGCTTGGGAACAACGTCTATATTACATTATTAATTTATTGCTCCGCTGTGTAACAGTTCCTTGCGCTAATTTTATAAACGTCTACTGGATCGTGAACGTTTTATCAATGTTTTGGATCGCTCTATCCAATCTGTAGTAAGATCGGGAACGGGACTTAGTGCCTGCTACTGAAAGTATCCGTATCTTGCTAATTTGTAGAACATAAACGTATTTGGTTGTTTGTATGTATTAGTCCGACATGCTGAAATGGTTTAACTTAGATAGGTAATATGGATGAAATTGTGAAAAGCCCTCAGCATTGGCGATACGTTGCCGATCTTAGTGAAAAAGGGGAAAAAAATATCAAGACAAGTTCGTAGCATACAAGACGATAACTCAAAAACTCAATAGTGTGGACTAATCAAAAAGTAAATCGAAGTATCGTAATGATGATTGAAAAAAAAAAGCTTTCATAGATCAAAACAAAGTGAATGCTCGATCTATTTCCTAAGCGTTGCCAAAACATCCAATTTCGTCTAGCCACCTGAATATCGATTTGTTATTTTAAATAGGAAAACACAACTTTGCCGACCAGTCTCCCGATACAATTGCATAACAGTAAAATATAGAGACTGTCTCTAAAACAGAAAGGCTTTGGAAAAATGCCACAGTTACGTAAAAGAAATTGTTACGAATTCAAATAAATTAGTACTAAGTACTTTTAAGGAAAGTGGATTATGTAACCAGATCTGTTACGATCCAACGAAAGTGGGCGATTTGAACGCATCTATTAGGCTGTGACCGACTGAATGCAAAACGATAAAGATGTCCATATACGAACTGAGTATGACATAAGATACAGTCATACTTAAGTACCTATTAATATTCGCGGTTCGTATACGGTATAAAATTACTATAACTTAAAACAGTTTTCGGTAATATAAACTTTTACGTTAGTAATCCTTTTGATGAAACTTTTTGCTAAAAAAAAAACAATATCACTGTTCCGTTAAATCTACATTTCATGATAAAATCAGGAATATTTAGCGCTGATAAGTTTCAAAATCAGACGCTAAGCCACTCATTCATATTCCGCAAACGCACCCAAACCCCAGAGCTAGTTTGTGTAGATCGTTAATGGCGTAATCCACTGGGCGTCTGTACACTGACCATGTTCGGCTTGGCCTCAGGTTGGCCTGACACAATGGTACCGCGCGCGGCGATAAAGGAGTCACGACAAGCCTTCCGGGACCCTGGGCGAGAGTTTAGAGGCGGCTGCGTGTCAATGAACTTGGCCCAGTACTGTGTTAGTATAAGTAATGGATAGTCTCCTTTTTGAAGGTCTAAGTGGATGTTTTTGTACCAAATATGGATGGATGGATGTTTGATGGCAGTAGCTTTAAGCAGTTAGGCGAGTCGTGAGTTTGAAATCTATCCGTTGAATAATTGATGAAAGCCCAATAGATACTAAAACAAACAAAATTATTCAGCTTTACTATGGACTTCAATGATTATTTGATAAAACATTACCCTCTTTTTGGAACACTCGGGTAGAAAGGTCGTGAACTTGGACTACGTTAAGCGTTTATGACAAACATCCACTTTGTTCACACCTAATTGCGAATTGTTACGATCAATAAAACATGCTAATACGACAGTTATTTATACCGCAATATATTTCACATTGTGCTTGCAAAACATAAGTAGGTACGGTATGTATCTATATGCAAATCTGTGGCACACATAAAACAAATCTGTTAATATACGACGAACAAAATGTACAATTACCAGCTTTAATAAGTGTATTGTGATCGTGCCGCGTGCTGTATTGTGACAAAGGTCAATGAAAGTAGGCAAACCATAACCACGCATGCATAGAAACTACAAAATATTCCCACTGTTTTAATAAATGAGTATTATTTCACACATATGGTAAACTCATTGTTATTAGACTTTCATGCTTTTTGTTGGAAGAAATAAACGAATACAGAATGCAAATTGCATCGAATATGTCAGCTATGATTTGTGTTTCGATTGTGCCGTCCTTATGGGACTTTCTCTATCGATAAAGTGTACTATTTATATGCCTGATATGTCGTTTAGCGTACGTAACAATCTGGTTTTTGAAACGCAGGCCAAATTAGGAAGTATCGTATCAAGTTGTCTCGATTCTTCAAGTTGCGAACTTGCGACACAGGTTAGAAAAAGCAGAATTTTCTCCTTACAACGACCGTTAATGTTGCGTTAGTTCTTCCTGTTGCTTTTTTTAGTCTAATGACCCTCGGGACCCCGGTCGCAATGTTGTTAACAAACTTTTCTTTATTCAACGCTTGTTTAAGGAAAGTCTTCCGGGCAAAAAGCTTTTTGTGTGACCTTTCTGTTATCTGCAATATTTGTTTAAGCTTATCTGAAGCCTGAATATAAGCTCTCTCTATATTATTTTTGCAATTCTATAGCGAGCAAAAACAGATACAGGTACAATGATTAATTATGTAATGTTACCTGGTTCCAATTTATTTGCTAACCTATCCGGTACTAGCGTGAAAACAGAGAACAACTTAAAATAACAGTAAATCTAACTGCCCTTCCCTTAGGAACAGAACAATAGGTACGAAAGTTAAATTCACCCACAACTTCGTTCTCTCGAGTACAGTTCCCACCGAACAATCGATCGATAGAAGCTCACAAATTAAATGATTACCCAATATGTAATCACAAAGTATCCATAGAGCCCGCGCGGTGTCCATAACATGTAATCTTGCAAGAAAGCGCTTCGATTCTAAGCTTTCTATAGAATTAACGCGATCGTCTTTTATTTGTTTCCGGAGGAGAACGCCTGCGCAATTACACTCGAGGCGCAAACATCATGCCTCAGCACAGCTGTTATTAAAAACCCCTAGAAGGAAAAATGTACAGAACTATTCATTGGCACAATTAGCTAACATGTGGGCTTTTAAATGGTCGAATTTGTAAGAAAGTTTTAATTTATTTCCGTAATTTGTCGAAACTTTTAGTTTCTCGTAATTGTAGATTACAATAATTGATGTAGGGCCAAGCCTACGTAAGCGATGATGGCACACAGATCCACTGTGTTTACTACAATAGAACAACAGTACAATACATTAGGTATGATTGTAATTTGTAATGTACATTTGTACGTGTACTATTTCCGTCAAGCGATCCCGTAGCAAAATTCGATGATACAAACATTGCTGAGTTGAAGCTGAAAAGGCTCTCAACGCATTTTGACCTCAGAATAAGTAGATGCAGCAAAAACTTCAACAAAGACATTTGATTTATGCTAGTCAGTTTAATAACGACGTAATATCCAATATGTCTATTTATGCGGGGCCGCTGCATTGTTACACTTTTTCATAACATACTCCATCGTATCATATCAGATATTGTCATGTTTTTCTCGAAGCACAAAATGAAATTGTGTTTTTTATTCATATTTACTGTTAAAGCGACTTTGTTCCACGCCCCGTTATGGACCACTATAAAAGTGTATAAAACATGCAATTTCCGCATCGCTGTACTATTTTTTCGCGACTATCCAGCTGAGAATTGATTGATTATATCTTAAGCTCACGAAATTCAATATAGTTGATCAATGTAGGTTTTTGTGTGTGGAACAATCGTGAGACTTTAACTAGGACAGTTGTTAAAGTTTAACGCCTTGCATAAAACATAAGAGTTCGATCGTTTGACGAGCACTTGCCAATTTCCGTTCGTTATAACTGTAGCTGAAATACGTCTTAATTAGTACCTAGTTTCATACAAGAACCGGTAAAGGCTGTTCTAATGATATTTTGTACTTAGCTCTGTACAATTTTGATTGGTTAAAGAATATTTCAGTTATGTTCAATGTGCCTATAATTATTTTTAACTAGCTGATGCCCGCGGCTTCGCCTATTTGACAAATTATACACTTAAACCTTCCTCGAGAACCACTCTATCCATTGGTGAAAACAGCATGGAAATCGGTGCAGTAGTTTATCGCGAACCGACAGACAGACAGACAGATGCAACGGAGGACTTTGCTTATTATGTGTAGTAACTATTTATATTCAACTTGCTGATGCCCGCGGCTTCACCCGCTTCACAAATTATATACTAAAACCTTCCTTGAGAACCAGTCTAATCATTGATGAATACAGCATGAAAATCGGTGCAGTAGTTTTTCTGTTTATCGCAAACGGACAGACAGATGCGGCGTAGGACTTTGTTTTATAATATGTAGTTATACAACAATGACACAGAAAGCCGATTCTACTCATTTTTAAGCAACGTTCGCATTCGCATCTATCAAAATAAAATATCATCGCAAAACGTATGGAAATTGAGGCTTTTTTGACAGATTGCGACTGAACCAATGGTAGAATTGACCTTCACTAGTTTTCCACCCGTAAAACGGAACTATTTTTGGTTGTTTTTTTTTTCGGATGACCACACTGATGAACTGTCACAATCATTTTTGCGGGTGCGCTGCTGATCTCACGTTGTTTTATTTAAAAAAAGGTAAGTTTTCTGTTAATACCGATTTTTACTAGAAAAACTGCGTTGTAAAACTTCATATACATCTTATTACGTGTATGTATCATAAACATTTTTGATAATTTCTGTTTAGAAGCATAGATTCGGGAATCCAAATAAAAAACATTTGTTGTTCTAACCTCAAAATTTTCGTAATGGAGTCGGTTAAATTCTCGCGGGGTGTCATTGATAGGGTACATGGTGTGAGATTGATCAAATGATCAAAGTTACCCCAGCTATTAATACAAGAGTTTGAACTATGTATTTTATTAGTTTTTTATTATTTTTTTTGGTTTACCAGGATAATGCCGAGAATATAGGTATAAAATTAAAATTAAAATAAAATTAAAATTAAATAACGTTTACTTCGACCAACAAAGGAAGAAAAAAAGAATCGATGAAAATAATATTGAATGCGTTCAATTTAATTTTGATATTAATATTTTTGAACTTCCTTAGATTATGTTAAAGGCGTTAATGCCATTTTATATTGATCTCTTTTTATAATTAATAATTGCCATTGTTGATTGATCTCATTTTGCCTATTTAAGTAATTAATAAGCTTGAAAAGAACATATTTTTAATAAACGAATGTATCTTAGTATACCTATAGGTATTCAATTGTTATTAGTATAAGACTTTGCTTTTTGATAATTATGTTGATTTTTATCTGTCAAATAACTGTCTTAATTAAAACGTGTAGACTGCTTCATTTTGAGTGTTTTATTTGAACAATGTTACCCAAGGAATAAAAACGGCAATAACTTTTTTTCCTGTTGATCGATTTTTGTTTTTTATTAGTTAATGGGGTTACTTTCAGATTCCATATTAAAAAAGGGGGGTATCAATGTAACCCCAAAATCGTTTTAACTTTGATCACGCTGTTTTTATTTTTTTTCTGAATAACAACTCATTTTTTTATTTGTTTTTTTAACTTTAGAGAGATCTACAAAAACCAATTATTAGGTTTTTTAAATAATTTTTAGAACCACTTATTGAAAAGTGACAGAGAGTTAAAGTTCAAAATTAATCAAAGTAACCCCGGTTTACCGCCAAAATCGAGCTTAAACAATTCAGACTTCAAACAGAATAAAAAAAATAACCGAAGTTTTATCATGCATTTACCCCTGCAAAGACTATGTATATCCTCCCATAAATACTGATTGATTGACTGATTAGAGCAAGTTAGTAATAATAAAGTTAAGTGTATATTTAAAAACTTTGCAACCGAACAGCAGCATTTAAAAAAATAAGAATCACCCACGACCTCAGCATCGCATCGATCTGAACACACCTTTAGATACGCATTGATTGCAGTGCACCTACTTTTCACGTCGCGTTAATAAGACACGTACCGAGGGCTCGCCCTATATACCGCACATTGTAATGCATAGAGCTTAATAAATCGTAATGTAGAGCAAGACAAGGTAACGGGACCCGGCCATGCTCACGCACGCGGGTTTCATCATAAAATTTAACCGTCCCTCCCTGTGTATGCTGAATAAGCACGCTGCTTAATTTATTTCTATGGAAGGCATTAACACAGATTTTTATTCAGCTGTGAAATACCGTCACGGGTTAGCTGGTGGGTCAAAAGGAATAGTTGTAACGTGACAGAGATCTATTACTTACTGTAGTTTGATAGTCACGCATTTTTATGCATAGATGAAAGGGTAAATTCTGCAAGTGCCCAGTATGAGCATGTGTTCTATAATAAACACATTCTCTTATACAAAACTAGCAGCTTTGCCATCGATCGGTCCTTCTACTTGAAGACAAAGCTGTGAACCTTGTTAAGCATATTTTTGGACAGTTTAATCACTGTTCCTAAACCACCCAATTAAGTACATTTCACCAGTCCTTAATAAAGCTATTTCATTACTTACATAACTTCACGTCAATTTTAATTTCGTGTTTATTATTGGCCGGTCACTGAGGCACCTGATCGGTGATTATGACCCGTTACAAATGGATGATAAGTTCGTTTCCGCCCTTTCCTCTGTAATGTTTAACGAGCTACTCAGATTTATGAAACCTGAGATTAAATGTAGGTTCATTCAGAGATGCTGAGGCTGATCTGTGTGCATCGAGATAAAGGAGCATGAATGGAATGGAAGCGGCGATAACTCCATGGTTAGCCTGCTGAACTTCGCTGGCGAAAGGTCGTGGGTTCGAGCACCTCACTGCGCTATTGACATGGACTATGAACTTGCTCTTACTTAGAACAATTTTGTAGCAAATATACTGGTTTGTTGGAGAGGTTTCCTAACCTTCGTTGTGATTGTATTGTGTTTGCTCCTTACCTATAGTATTTGTACCACTAGACTGGGCTCATCTAAGATTGATAGCTTGTTGTATAAATATATTATACAAATAGCACTTGCAATAAAATCTTAAGCACATCGTTTAATTACAAAAAAAAAATCAAATAAGCATGTTTATTATTTTCTTTCATACTAGTACTTACAAAAGAGACAGCGAAAACTTAAAACATATAAGAAAGCTGGTATAACAATTAGATGCAGTTAACGGAGATCATCTGCGTTCATCAGACAAGTAGTTAACCAGAAACCAGACCCTCCTAAAGCTTTATTTTTTTAATTTGTTTAGACTCAAGACGATTAAAGCTTAATGCTCATGAAGAGATTATTTACATCGCATTATTTGTGATAGGAATAAGGTACAATAGCATTTAAACATGCACAAACTCACAACACACCACAACAACATCAACAACAACAACATCACATAACATCAACATCAACATCTCCGTCAACATCTTTTTTCGGTCCGTATATGAGTGACCACCCATTATATAATACCAAGACTGCACCTCCGTGCCTCGACAAACACGATAAGTCTTTGGTCCCGGCTGACACTTGAAAATCTTTGTTACCGAGTTGAGGAGATCAAATAGGTCGCTCCAAGTTAAATTCTGGTACTTAGCTTCATTCGGTTATAAAGGAAGCCGATACCAAAGAAAAAACTACGCAGGTAGAGCTCTGAGTTTAACTTAGAAATAGTAAGTTTTAAGGTTTAAGAACAACTTTATTTCTCAAAAGAATTACATACATAATTCACTTACTGAGAAACTACATCTAAAACTAAGATTAATAATTAGAGCGCACAGATGTACGTATATAAAATAACAAAGCAATACGACAACAGAAATGTGGGTAAACACAAAATAAACTCGATTATTTAACTGAGCACAACATGGATGAGTAGATTTGATTTTACTAGATGTGGCATTGATAGCATAGTCTGTTATTAGCTAGCTTATTATTATGAGACTATTGTATTTTTAGTTTATAGTTCTATTTATATATTTTTGGTTACATACATGGTTTATAAAACGTTTTGTGTACTGGATTTTATTTGTTTTTTGTTTAATTTAAGTTATAACTAGTGTATATTTTTACTTTAGAGGTGTATACTTAATCTATATAATATGTGTGTATTTTGTTTGTGTTAATATATCTCTATATATATATATAGGTATATATGCATATATATATATTAATGCAGTGTTTTTTTTTTTATTCATTTATTTGTATGTATTAATTGTGTGAGCTTTTAGTAGTTTTTTGAACCGGGCATAACTTTGTTCTCCTTTTATTAGTGATGGTAACTTATTATAAATTGTAACACCCTCATACTCCAAATTTCTTTTTCCGTAGTTAGTTCTAGGAGGGCGGGTCACTAAGTAACTAGCACGTCTTAAGTTAATCTTTCGTGTTTGCTGTTTTGTTACAAATCTTATACTGGAATGAATTTCTTTATTTAATATTTTACGTATTAGAATACATGTGTAGTATATGTACGTTTGTTTTAAATTCATTATTTTCGTTTCCTCGTATATCTTTTCAGTCGGTGTCCGAAATTTATAGTTAAATAAAGTTTTTATTAATCTATTCTGAACTCGTTGAATTGGATCTAAATTAGTATTTGCTGCAGTACCCCAGATTTCAATAAGGTAGTCGATATGAGGCTTAACCAGAGAATTATAGATAAGATATCGCACTTTTCGAGGGAGACAATTTGTTAGATTGCGTAGTGCCCCTGTAAGTGGACTTAGTTTAAGTTTAATTTTTTCTAGGTGTGGCTTCCAAGTTAGGTTACTATCTAAGATAAGTCCAAGATATTTTTCTTTAGCTTTTCGTTCAAGTAGTTGTCCGTCTATATTAAGTTCGAAATTATCATTTAATTTTTTATTTTTTGCTGCAAAAATGACATAGTTTGTTTTTGTAATATTAATAGTTAACAGATTTGACTGAAACCACTCATTCAACAGATTAAGATCATTTTGAGCGTCGGCTATTATAGCTTCGACTGAGTGTCCAAAGTAAAAGAGACCTGTGTCGTCTGCATAAAGGGAGATGTCTCCTTTGAGACCCAATTCACTGATACTATTAATATAAATAAGGAACATGAGGGGGCCTAGTATTGATCCCTGGGGAACGCCAAAATTCAGGTTACGGGGATTGCTTTCATGTTCACCTATTTTCACTATTTGTTTACGGTTCTCCATATATGATTTAAAAATTTCAAGTGCTTTGCCTGTGACACCGGTCAGTTCCAGTTTTTGTAATAATTTTTCATGACTAATGGTGTCAAAGGCCTTTTTAAGATCAATGAATATACCTAAGGCAACTTGTTTTTGATCTATTTTATTTTTAATTTTGGTTACGAGGTCAATTGTAGCCGCTAGAGTATTTGATTGAGCTCTGAATCCATACTGTTTTCGGTAAAAGAAACTTTTTGAATTAAGGAAATAGTCTAATCGGTTGTAAAGAACCTTCTCAAAGACTTTAGAAAGCACCGGGAGAACAGATATAGGACGGTAATTGCACGGGTCAAATTTACTTCCGGATTTATGAATTGGAACAACTTTTGCGATTTTTAACTCGTTGGGAAAAATACCTCGCGCTATATAATAGTTAATGCAGGCCGTTAGTTCCGTGGAAATAATGTCTTTTACGCATTTAATTGATTTTGTACTAATACCATCAATGCCAGATGCAGTATTACAGTCCAAATTTTTAATTATGGTAATGACTTCCTTCGTAGTTACTAGTTTCAGGAACTGCAATTCTGATTTATCGGTCAGTTTACACTCCTTTAGAATTTGAGTTGAATTTGATTTTTCAGATATCATATTTGCTAGGGTTGAACCAATAGTTGAAAAATATGAGTTAAAACTTTCACATATTTCTTTTTGGTCTGTAATAGTACCAGCTGTTGTTTCAAGTTTGTCCGGTCCAGTTCTGTCATGCAGTTTGATTTTCGACAAGTCGTTTATAAGTTGCCACATTTTACGTGGTTTAGTTGAATTTTCTTCAAACCTCTTTAGGTAATAATTACTTTTCGCTTCTCTTATATTATGTGATACTCTGGCTTTAATTTGTTCATAATCTGCTTTTAATTCCGTGTCCACCGTATTCGTTTTATATTTTTGCCATAATATGTTCTTTTTATTTAATAATATGTTCATAATATGTTTTTTTAGATGGGTACGCAAGAGCTAATTAGACTATGCTAATATGTGGCGGGCTTGTCCCATAAAAAAAAAGCTATACAAACATTTCGTATCCACGCCACGAAACTGAACACAGCACGTTCAACTTCTAATACCAAAGCCCAAAGCCAACTTACTAGAGCGAGTCTCGAATACACTACACGAACCCGTTCCCTTATTTGTTCAAGCCCGACTACAAACTCTAAAACAGTACAAGAACCTTTACACGGTTTGGTCAACAGTTGCCGGCACCAGGGCTCTAGCGGACCACATTCATTACCATAATGACCCGAGTTATACAACACAATCATAGGGTAAAACTACCAAAAGCAGCAATTTACACCGCGATGCAAACAGTGCCTGAGTTCTCCCCGGCAATCATCAAATAATTGCCGTTCACAAGCGATAAGTATGGTGTATACGATAATTTAATAACTATTAGCCATTCGCTAATGGTAACATTACTGTAATTATGTAGATATAGACTGTATCTAACTGTATTTTGAGCAATAAATAGGTGCCCATGCCTGTTAACTTATCAAGTAGGTATGTGAATTGGAAAACTCCATTCAGGATATTCATAGAGCGCGCTAGGCTAGATGGTATTGTCAAAACTTTCTATGATGCTAATAGAAATTGAGGGCCCAAAACGATTCCGACTGTGGCTATGACTGAGGAACAACTGAAACTTGTAACTATGCAAACAACGACAGGTAGATTATTTCGGAGCTCCAAGCCTGCCAAAGCTTGCTTCATTTCTTTTCAACCATAAAATTACTAGGAAAAATTAATATTAATAGGTGGTGAAACACACCGTTTCCAGAAACGTATGCATTTTCTTGGAATCTAATAATTGACGCATGTAACGTTACATCAGTCTTCCATACTCTTACTGTAAATAAAGACTTACGCTATACACTTGTTCGGTGTAATCTAATCGTCGCAATCGGGAGCAGTCAATGAGGAAGTGGTGCGCGTCTGTACGTGCGGTGTGCATGCGCATGTCCAGTCTACTGCATTCTGCGGTTACCGAGACCACGCGGGAACATCACTAATACCGTCCCGCAGCTGTAACGGATCATTTAAATTTAAACCCTCCTTTAAAAGTTAAAAGGAAAGGTTTTTAATTTATGGCAGGTCCTCAACACGCGCGCTTTGCCGAAACGAGATGCAAATAAATGCAATTAAGTTAATTGAGTAACTGATCGAATAAGTCATTGGAACAGAACGAACCGCGTGAAAATGGTCGTCGATTTACTTAAAAACCGCAAGTACTAGGGCCAGGGCTCAGTGAAAGAAAAATAGTAGTGAGTTAAGTCAGTGAACGGTGTCGCGGTGGATCACGACTGGGACACCATCAGTTTTTTTTTCTTTTTTTTTCGGACCAGTGAAAGTTCGGACGGGTTCTCGCGATAGGCTCGTCGGGTGCACGCCACTGACAATAGGCCAGCATTATGCATAATGAAATAACGTCACGCGATTTTTTTCGTTGATGGCAACAATTTTCGAATTTAGCCTCATTTTCTTTGTTTGCTCTATAAATGGTTCTGTTAGTATGAGCACGCAGCGTAAACATCATATCAAAGTACACGATATTACATAATGAAACATATTGTATGATTTCAGAAGGAACGATTTATGTACTCGTATGAGCCAGATAGACAAAATGAAGAAATTGCCCATTTTTCTGTCCACTTTCCCAACTTGATTTTTGGTAGCATCTTGGCAAAAAAATTTAACGACTGTCCAAAAATGCCATAAAAACTTGATTAAATCATTGGGAATTTTGCTAATTGCTTCCCAAAAAAGCTAAAAATTTTAGAATAAATGTTGATGTCATTACTAACTGTCGAGAAATATTTCATTTGTCACTAGATGCTTATCGCGGAAGCTATACAGTTAAATCTGAATGAGAGCGCGTTCAACTTTGATGTGCGTAAGACCAGCTGGGGATAACAATAAAATACGAGTACCCAATGACGTTTTAGCGTTTTGTTTTTATTTTCCACTCAATTATAACTGGCACACCATGTCGCTGTTTGACATGCTATGCGGTATTGCGATTTTGTACGAGTAAGTACAATGTATACGCGCATCGAAATTTAAATTTTTAGATTTCGAATGTTCTTAGTCACCCAGAGGTTTTCTTAAGCATGAATCATGCAGTCACCTCCATTTGATGCGCTGGCTATTTAGCTATATTTTAAAGGAGGACCATGTTTTGTAAACTAGAAGATAACTTAAGATAGGTCTCTATCTGAGAGGTATAATTTACCCAAGCATAGCCACAAAAACCCAAACAAAACAAACATGTTCGTGACATAAACAAAATAAATAATCTAAATAATTCCCTTGTCTCGTGTCAAACATAATTAACTTCGAAATAGCGCCGTGTAAGACGGGTTCTAGTCGCTGTACAATCACGCACGGACGCACGGACATTTAATTAATATATCTTTATTATATTATTAGCCGCTGTTGCTCGTTTCATGGCTTGTCAGTACCTCGGTAGAATCCCCCTGGTACGATCCAACACGGAAAATAAATCGAATTTCATGTCAAGTATCATTATCAAATACATCTCAGACTTTGAATGATTACGAAGCAGTGTTGAGATAAAATAATGTATAGTTTTGTATAACTTTTTGCAGTTATTAGAGTAAGAACAATAGAGCTATTTAGAATATTAACTGTGAGAATTGTAGGAATAGGAAGTTAGTGTTTAGACGGATCTGAACTGCCGGAAGCATTCACAAATAAGAGTTATTATGAATAAAAAGGTATGTTAGCATAAATATTGCACAAAAGAGACACATTTGGACATTTTGACTCTTTATAAAATAACCAGCATGATTGGTATTACCTACGCTGGCTGTAATAAACTTCAATCCGTAGATGACGAGGTTCCTGGACGCCTCGGAGAGCACGACCGTTGAACCCAGTTGTTTAACAAATTAAAAAAACCTGTCTGATTGTCATAATATATTTGCATCGTTTAGCACTTCGACTGTAGAAATAAGATAGCAACTTACTACTAACTTACTGGACTAGGCGTAAGTACATTCTAACCGATTAGCATTTACATCGAGTCGATTCAGATGAAAGTGCTCAATGTGTTTCGTTGAGCTGACACTTGATCAATGATCATTGGTCATTAGACTCTCAAACGCACCGCCTCAGATTCCCGGTTCAATTAGCCTGTATCTAGGCAGAATCTAGGAATGATTGAGTCATTTCCTAGTTAATATCTTTAATATGATCGGTATGAATGAGCGACTGACTGTATTAATAGACGACCCTAAGCCGTGCAGTTACTGGCCCAACATTTGCTGAGTAGCATAGATCGTATAAAGTGGAGAATTCTACTAGACGAACTGGCCTGCGGTCCAACTTCGCTTTTATAGGCCTATTTTCTGCGCTGGTCACGCATTATACAGACAAAAGAATAACCTATAGTACCTAATCAGTTCCTGCAACCACCCGCAGGCATTCTCGCGGGTAAGTCAGACAAGTAAATCCCCGCTTTACAAATAAGACACGTTCCGTAATTCGCAGCGGTAAAGGCATGCGATAGTGCCCTCTAGTTTTTTTTGGTAACATGGTGAAAATCCTAAAAGATATCCTCCGCCCTGGTGTGGAAGGAGCGGTCTGTCAGACTTCTACTGACTAAAACCACCCCGTGTTCCATCGCACACTTGCATCAGGGGCTACGGGAGCACTTAAGCAATCTTCAACGCAGCCCCTGACTGTGGTTCCCTATAGACCTGTAGTTCCACTATAGATATACACTTCTGGACAAATCTATTGGCCCACCTTAGAGTTTAGGTTTCGATGGCCCCTACCGAAATATGATTGCTATTCGATTGTTTGATATCAACAAACAGGCTCCAAATTGTCTTTTGTTTCTTTAAATTCTGTGTTCGAAATTCAAAAAAAGACTATTGAATGAAATTGTGAATGTGCCAGGTTCAAAACTGCATAAAACTTTTTGCTCGACCTAATATAAAATTTTAGCTAGGACCAAAAGAAACTGAAAATACAAGGTGGGCCAATAGATGTGTCCAGAAGTGTATATCCTTGGACATTTCACACAATGCCATATAGCCCCAAGCTAAGCATACCTAATGCTTGTGTTATGGTAACGAGATGGCTGATAAACTACTTATATAGGTACATATTTTTTATGTAAATACATACATATTATAGATAGAAAAACACCCAGACTCGGAACAAATACTTGTAGGTCGTACAAATATTTGCTCCGTGCGGGAATCGAACCCGCGACATGCTGCGCAGCAGTCAATCGCTCAACCACTGCGCCAACCGTGTCAAAAGATATGTCAACTAGCTCGCAGCATATTTAGGACTAAGCATTTGACGTAGTTCAGTCGTGGCTTTGCGCTTAGTAAGTTCGTAAAACTGCAGAGAGATGTAATTTTCAAACAACGTAATTTTTAATTAATGTATCTTTACATCGTAGAAAATGTACTTTCTAAAGCTAATTACACACTATAAATACTTCATTATTGAGAATTTTCCGAGGGGTTGGGTTTTTGTTTTTGATAAGAGTTTAATTAAGCTGACAGTAATAAATACAACAATAGTTTCCGTGTGACATAACAAAGTTGGATGAAAAAGACGAAATTTAAAAGATTTCAAAAAATATTTCATTTATAAAAAGCTACAATCGTTGAGTACCATAACCAGAACCAGAACCACGATCCCTCTCGTGTCCTTAGTTAACCGAACCCGTGTTTACGTCAGGAAATATACCTAATAATTGTCAAATAATTTGAATACTAATAAGTAAATTCGGGAACTCCGGGGTATGAACTTTTGAGTGATTTCAATTACACCTTGCATAACTTAACTATAAGTAAATAGATACTAACTGTCAGTGAGGTGATTGAAGGCGGTGACGTCATCGTTGAGCCTGCCCTCCATCCGCCGCAGCTTGGTGCTCAGGTCCCGCGTGTGGAGGAACAGGAACAGAGTGCATGACACCGCCACCAGAGCGACTAGCTCACTCGTCCTGCAACAAAACAAAAATAAGGTCAAACTAATAGAAAGAAATGATTAGCTGGTTGGCACTTTAGGTAAAAGCAATTGAATTTACCTTTTCAATCGATGAGGATTTCAGGAAAACCAGGCCACCAGTTGGCGCCACCTAAGCGAGGGGTCCTCTTCTTTGAAGACATAACTTTGTCGTAAACAAGACATTGACGTCAATTTAACTAATGACGGAAAACAAAAGCGTTTTTACAGGTGTCTGAATCTGACATCAGTGCTGCCAGTACGCAGAAAATCCTAATTTTAATATTAGATAAAGTTCAGAATTTTTTTGATTCAGAAACTTGCACTGCATGGCAAACACTGAGAGCTCAAAATAACTTAAAACTTTGCTTAAAAACCAATCTGTTTGCGAAGTGTATTTAATGATCATTTCTCACAAACGTTTCTTATCAAGCTAAAACGAGTAATATGACAGTAACAGATGTTCGTCTACATTACAGGAAAAGTTTTTACTTTAAAAAGTAGCCGAGTGCATCATTATCCATCCAAGGAACAAATTGTGCCATCCGGTGATCAGGTATTTTTAAGAACTCCAGACAGTACTCCGTTACTTAACCTTTTACAGAAAATAATGATTAACCAGTACCTACATAATTAGATCCGTATAGGCTGATAACAAGACTAGTACTGTTTACATATTGGAAAGAATTTAATAAAACTATTGTCTTTTAGTTCACACGGATGTTAGTAGTGTTTGAGATAACTTCGTCGATACTGATGATTTCATAGCGGATATAAACCGTAATGCCAACCGTAACCGTAACTTCGGCTGCATTCTAACCGTATGCTGCTGAGTACCAGTATTTGACATGGAGCAACTGACCTCCACGACTCTGTATATAACACGATACCCTTTGGCGATAATGGTGTTATATTTTTGGCATTTAACTACCCATGAGGACTGTCTAAGCTATTCAAATGGCAGCCACGACCTACCACTTAACGCGCTCTTTGAGGTATGAGTCTGTGTGGGTCTTACCCATCCAAGAATCGACCTCGGCAAAGGAATCTTACCTTAAAGTTAGAACAGTGACGCTGATATTATTTCGCAATGAAGCACAAGCGTTTATAATTATTAAAACGTCATAAACAAACAGTCTTCTCAAATTGTTATAATCGAAAATACCGATTGGAGATTTGCACTCCTTGAAAGGCTCGAGGATAAATCGATTTCACAAGTAATCGATCGATTCTATCGACTACTCGTTTGTCAACTTCGTCATCGGTTCATTAGTCTAATATTCGAAGCCCAATCTAGGCTTGTAGTTTCGAAATGTTAACTGAAAGGTATGTTGAAATGAAAATATGTAGGCATTTGTGACGTTTAAAGTGATTTCGTATACATCATACTTCTATACTAATATGTTTTATAAAGAGGTAACATTTGTTTGTAGGGGGTAATCTCAGAACTTCTGGTCCGATTTGAAAAAAATCTTTCAGTGTTAGATAGCCTATTTATCGAGGAAGGTTATAGGCTACATATCATCACGCTAAGACAAATAGAAGTGGAGCAATAATGGAAAATGTGACGCAGACGAAGTTGCGCGGGTCAGCTAGTGTTTGATAAATGTGGCTCATATTAAGGATTGCCTCGATAGTCTAATGGTTGGAAAATTGGTGAGGGTTTCTAGTTTTTTTTTAGCGCCTGAGTCTGCTTAGTGACACTTGGCTCAATATAACTTGGAATAACATAAAATTTTGCATATTCAAGGAACGAAGGAAGATGTGATATATATTTATAGATAGACAGATATTTGTATAGATAAAAGGGATAGGAAGAGTCCTATCCCTTCTGGAAAGACAGTCGTGACGTTATCCGACAAAGATTATATTCCGACATCTCACTGATATCAGGCGAAATGTAACATTCCTACTTTCTCGCGACACTTGCTCGACCACGGTACGGTGCCGCGTTACGTTTTGTGTCGCACGAGTCCACTTTAATGCACTTTTACCTTCTCTGATAGCCTTGAAAGTGCCTTGTTTGAATTAACTTTCCAATTGTACAGTAAGACCACGACATAAACAAACTATTTGGAAATTAAATGGCGCTACTTTTGTAGTGTTTTCGAATGTTTTTGTTTTGATTGTGCCGAAAGTCGCGATAACGGAACGGGCAAGGCGTAAACTGTGCCATCAATTTACGAATAACTAGCTGACCCGTGCAACGTCGTCTGCGTAACATTTTTCATTACTGCTCTGCTCCTATTGGTCTTAGCGTGATGATATATAGCCTATAGCCTTCCTCGATAAATGGGCTACCTAACACTGAAAGAATTTTTCGAATCGGACCAGTAGTTCCTGAGATTAGCGCGTTCAACCAAACAAACAAACAAACTCTTCTGCTTTATAATCTTAATATATATAAATCTTTTCTTTCTTCTTTATTCAAAACGGGGAAACTCTTGGCCCAAATCTCACCTGATGGAAAGTGATGATTAGGCCGAAGATGGAAGCGAGTTTCACCCGGAATCCTCTTACACAGAGGAACTGGCTATCATACCTCTAACTGCCGGAACACAACAATGCTGTTAGCATTGTTGTTATGGCAACAGACTTAGACATGATGGTGGTAGCTTGCCAGGCGGACTTAGAACAAGTCCTACCACCAACCAAACCGAGCAAAAAATTTGCCCCCGCTGGGAATCGAACCCGGGACCTCTGGGTCTGAAGCAGGTGGTATAATAACCACTAGACCACGGAGACGGTTAATGTCACCTGTTTAGCACCACCCGGGGACCACGTGTAGGGATTCGCTGAAGGGTATTCTCCTACGGACGCGGGTGACTCGGCCCCCAATCTCGTGTCACAATGTTTGTCCTCAATGGACTCCTAAACCACTTAACCGATTATAATAAAATTCGCACACCATGTGCAGTTCGATCCAACTTGAGAGATAGGGTAGCTTTTTTTTTTTTTTAGGGATGGGAAATCATCCAATGACTCCTCCCGCTCTGGGTGTAGCGGGAGGGAGTGTCAGACTTCTACTGACTAAAACCCATCCATGTTCCTTCATTACCCTTTGTGTTCCGGAGCCACGGTGTCTCTTGCGAATAATCCCGCGACTCCGGCAGGAGAGATAGGGTAGCTTACATCTCAATTTTTTGTTGCAATATTATTTAGGAGCGGAAAATGTGACGCAGACGAAGTTGCGCCGGTCATCTAGTATTAGTATAGATAACTACTCTTCCGTTACTGCGTGACTGATAGTCAACGCACATTTGGTGAGTGTTACTACGAGAACATTTCCCAAAATTCCTACGGGACTGGATAAAAATGAAATAATAAGAAAAAAAAGCCGGTCGAATTTCAAGCTGGCTGGCTAGATTTTTTTTTCTAGCTTACACATACATTGACAATAGGGAATATGCATGAAACAATATTTATAATCAATACAGTTTATCTAAAAATATACAAAAATATAATACTTACAGTGAAAATAGAATCAAAGTTGCTCAAAAAACAAACGAGATATAAGTATTTTAAACATAATATATCTGTCCCTCTCGCGAAAACGCTGTTTTTGTAAGGCAGATGTATTGGTGCCATGGGCTTTGACGTCAAAATCCATATCGAACTTTTCTTTCTAATTGTAATCTTTAAAGATTTATAACTTCATCGTTGATCAATGTTTTTAAAAAATAATTTCATGATTGTTTACTAGAGCTAATAATTATTTTATTTTGCAAATAAAAAAATCACATGCATATTCCCTATTGTGTACTGCCACCTACAGACACAGTTCCTACGCGCCTTAAGTCACACTTTACTAATTGCACGCTATGTTACCATGTCATTTAACAGCCTCATAAAACCTCAGAACGATAAAGAGATATTATCGTAAACACTAAGGAAGTGTAAAACCTGATACTTAAATGACAAATATTTACGAATTACTTATCAAAAGTAAACTCACGTAAGTCCTAAGAACTCCTCTCAACTGGCTAATGGGCTTATGTCATCGCAAGTCTTTTCTCTACGCCACTTCGCTAGTGCTAATTCCCTTTCCCTTATACCGGCTGAGACAGGTGCCATCAAAACGCTCAAGTAAAAGCCAGCGGTAGATAATCCTTTCACTAATAGAGAAACACTTTCGATTTTCTGTCGGTGAATTAAAAATAATCGGAAATGAGTGTTGTTCGAAGTTGTTAACAAACAAAGACGTTCGTCTCGAGTGATTTTATGTTTATGAAATGCTTATTTGCTTTTCTTGTTTTTATGATTTTCTATCTACTTAAGTATAGGTACTTAAACGAATTTATTTCTATGATTTTTTTAGAAAAAAATTACCTTTTTAAATTGCCAAAATCCTCATGAAATATGAAGGAAAATGCACTTTCAATGTAAAATAAATGGCATCGTAAATAAAAAGTAACTTCTCTTCAAATTTTAAATGTTTACTTATTTTTACAATAATTTTAATGAGACCTATCCATGAATGAAACTTTAAAAGAAAGTGCATCGTTTATTACGTGAAACTGAAAGACTTATTAATAGAAACGAAAAAACGGGGCCACACTCTCGCTTTTCAAAGACTTACATTTTCAGGTATATGTAGTAGGTTTTTCAGACATTAAATAAACCTAATGCATGCGTCTCAATAAAACCTTAAACTCTTCATTAATCACTCGTATTGAATAAAAATGTTGAACAGTTTCGTCAGTAACTGTACAAAATAAGGTCATTTTCAATAAAAACAAACAAGAATTGTTTCAATCTGATATTGAGATGCTTAATTCAATATATTTCAGTCACACTGAATACACGCGCATGTATGTATCAACAGTAGCAGTAAAGTAAGCCTAAGGTGCAATGAAATTGTAGGTAGATCTACATACCTACATATCTCTACAAGTCAACCATGGGAGTGTACTGCGCAATAAAAACGCGAGGACTACAGCGAACGATGACCATTTGTCTTATTTTTTGCGATCTCATTCCTCTACGCAAGTCAAGCGTGCAAAGTATCCTGCAGACGTCACTCGACGCTGTAAGCCACCTATTAATAGTGACAAGCACTGCCAGTCTGTACAAAATATCTTGTGCAAAAAGGTTTGTTACCCCTTCGTAAAAAAGTATGATCCTTTCTTACCACAGTATGTACTCAGCGCTAATATACTGCAGGCTGTCAAGAGTTTATTGATACCATGTTATCGGTTTTATAAGACAACACAAATAAAAGATACGTGCTTTGACGAGGAGTGGCGGACACCAGCCCGACACACGAGTAAACACATAGAAATATAAAAAACAACTTGTTTATTATATCTATGAGTAAATACAACACATTTTAGAGACCCAGGTTAACAAGAAATACTTTTCCGAAATATTTTCTGTCTTAACAATACACCAAATAGTGATTTCAGAGACCTCAAGGGCTTTGCGGTCTTAATGCGAGTTCTTTAACATACTACATAGATTAACGTGAACGTCAGTTTGTAAAAAAAAACTGACTAAGCGTCGCCTTGTGACAATACGGAAAAACTCCTTATTAGGGTTCCGTACCCAATGGGTAAAAACGGAATCCTATTACCAAGACTTTGCTGTCTGTCCGTCCGTCTCAAGAACCGCAATAGCAAGACAGTTGAAATGTTTACAAATATGTATTTCTGTTGCCGCTATGACAACAAATACTAAAAACAAAATAAATTAAATATTTAAGGGGGGCTCCCATACAACAAACGTGATTTTTTTGCTCTCTCTCTCTACTCTACTCATTTTTATAGATTATTTTATTTATACGGAACCCTTCGTGCGCGAGTCCGACTCGCACTTAGCCGGTTTTTCTATATTATTTCACATTTGCAAGAACGCGATCGAGAGTCTACGTGAGAAACGTCAACAATTTTATTTATTCTTGCCACCAATATGCTAAGTTAAAGTGTAGGATCTTCGCACTCCCAAAGCACGAAGAACATGGTAACTCATTGAACGATTTTATATAGGTATAACTCATTAAACGATTTTAAATAGTGCGAGTTCTCTCCTCCAATTCAGCCAGATTCGTAAAACGAATTGACAAAGTAGCCATAAAAACTGAAGGGAAGCGATAATTTGTGAAGGACTGAATTGGATCAAGCAGTAAAATGTCAATTAAGTCCAACGATATAAATAACACATCAAGGAAATTTGTTCGATATTTATGGTAACAACTCCTATAGTGAATAATTCAGTAAGATCAATTGCAAACTTGAAGTACTAAAGTTGTGAAAGTCAAAGAAGTTATAGCACCACCACTAGCGCACATTATTAATTTATGTAAAGCAAATGGTGTTTTCCCCAATAGTCTAAAAAAGTAATTATTAAGCCCTTATTGAAAAGAGATAAATCAGATGTAAAATATTATAGACCCAATACTAAAATTCCAAATTTTTCAAAAATAATCGAGAAAGTCATGTATAATTCCATAGTTATTTTGAAAAGAATAATTTATTTTGTAACGAACAAAAAGGATTTCGAAAAACCACTAATATAAATAATTATGGCATTCTTCGACCTCCTTTCTTATAATATGACGTCTGTCGATGACAGATCTCCGGTATGTGCTTTATATACAGACATGACAAAAGCATTTGACTTTGTTGACCATAAAATTTTGCTAAAAAACTGTACGGATATGGAATTCGAGGAAATGTTCTAAAACTTTTAGAGTCTTATCTTGATAACAGATCACAGTGCACTGAAATCTCACAACTATGCCAAAAAAGTAAAAATCCTTAAATTTCAGCATAGAACTATAACATACGGGGTGCCACAAGGTAGCGTGCTAGGGCCGCTACTTTTCTTAATATATATAAACGATCTCCCAATACTCATAACTCAAAATATGGTTCTCTTTGCTGATGATAGTACAGCCATTATAAAATGTAATAACCCTGTTGATTACGAGAATGATATAAATGATTGCCTCAATAAAATAATTAAGTGGCTTACTAGCAATAACCTGGTAATTAACTTAAACAAAACAATAGTACTGCACTTTCGTCAAAGGTGTGAAAAACCTCCAGTTTATGTCATATTATTATATGGCAAGTGCCAAATAGAAGATACAGACAAGGCAACATTTTTAGGTATATTGATTGATAGTAAGCTAACATGGAAACCCCATATCGAAGAAATTTGAAACTAAATTCTAGAACTAAATAAATCTGCGTATGCCTGTTCCAACTATCGAAAGAAGTTAATGCACAAACACTTTTATTAGCGTATCACGGATTGGTTGCATCTGTTCTGAGGTATAGAATTATTTTTTGGGGGTAATCTTCTGAAAGAGAATCGGTTTTCAAAGCGCAAAAACGATGAATTCGGTCCATGTGTGGCTTAAAAACTACTGCATCTTGTGAACATTATTTTAGATCACTAAAATTACTAACACTTCCAGCTATGTACAGTTACGATACTGCTTTGTTTTTTTTTTTTTTTTTTATTCAAAACGGGGAAACTCTTGACCCAAATCTAAATCAAAATACATCTGTTTCAAAAACTCTCTGATGTTATTTAAAAAAACTCCAATGCGTTCTCAATATGCAAACAAACTGTGCGACAAAAAATGCAGAATCGCTTTAATGAAAAAGAGTTTTTGGCATGAAAATGTATAACAAAACAAAATACCTGGTAACATTAAAAACTTGGCCTTAATTAAATTTAAAAAGATTCTCTACTCACTATTAAGGAAAAATTTTATTATACTGTTGAAGATTTTATGAATGATAATCATTTTTAATATTTCTTAAGGGGTAAATACCTATATGTATTAAATGTAATTTTAAAGACTGTTTTTGAGATTTTTTAGACTGTTCTTTAGTAAGTTCGTTTTTATTATAAACTGTATAAGGTTACAGTTCCTTTTTCATGTAAGAGTTTCGTTTTCTTCGTATGTTAGTAGTTTAATTGTTTTTTTTTTTTCTTTTCAATATTTGTATACTTCACGGCAAAATATAGCGCACTTATAATACCTAATCTACTTTAAATGTAAAAACCTATGTTTCACAAGTAAACGCTGATTCTGATTCTGAAAAGCAAAATTGATTAGTCATAAATACTGCTAGGGAATAAAAGTGCTGCCCATGGCAAATTGGAGTGCTATATTTTACATACAAAAGCTTTTAGTCTATAAAATCTCAGACTAGAATTATAAGTATAGGTACTAAGGAAATAATATAATAGCAAATAAAAAAAAATGGCATTTTTAGAAAAACCGAACCCAAAAAGCGATTAATAAGTTCAAAACAAATCACTTTTCAAGCAGTCTGATGCAGTTGGCGGCGTCAAATCAGAAAACAAACTGAGGGCCAATTCTACTAGATAACGTGTCATGCGAAAAACATGACATGCGAATGTGATTAGATTTTTAAGACACTGGAAAATGGTATTCTGCTAACATTATAATTCGTTCAATTCACAATCGCATCGCAGTATAATCACATTCTAGTCGCATAGCAGGCAAGTTTGTTTTCATTTACGAAAATAAATATGGTTTTGTGTTGGTTCAATACATGCAGATGATAATTATCAATAATTGTGATAATTTCCATTTTAGTAACGTAATTTTTTATAGAAATTGAAGTCCAATTTATCGGGCTTAGTTAAACTCATATTCACAATATTTTCGTTTTCCGATTATAATATTTTATATAGGTAAAACATTGAAACGACTTTCAAAGCAAACAATATTTGATTGGAAATATACCTACCTCAATTGGAACGTACTTGTAAATACGCCGCGCAGGCGTGGAGCGGATGATTTAAGACGTCAAAAAGAGACGTCATAAATGCTAGTCAAAATATTATATTTTGTTAGTAACTCTTATTTTCTGCTGAAATGTATTTCTGTATAGATGTATTGCATTATCAAAAGATGAAAGACCTTTTTTTGAAGTAGGTACTATATTAGCCATCACAGCACCTATCAGCGCGAGCGACCCATGGGTTGCTTCATTTGGTATTCTGTAATAGAATCTGAGTATTTAGGGTAAATAGAAGCTCTCGGAACCTTTGTAAAAACTGTGTTTGTGTTTAAAGTGAAAGGATAACAGTAAAAACCATAAGAACTGATTGTGCCGTTATGATGCAGGCGGTCCTTCGTACTGCAATGAACCTAATCTACTCAGCTCGTTTGCTGATCACAACAGCAGTTTCATCGATATCCTGGCCCTACTGGCTGAAGCTTAAACACTGGATTTACAGACTTTACCGACTGTACGATACTACAATGTTATATTGTTTATTATAATTTACTACAATTCTAGTTTTTTATATAGAATGTTACAAATAAAAACATTGATTTAAGTTATCTTGTTATTTCCTTTTTGCATTATAAAGTCTTAGGTACATAGAAATTCTAAGTTGCCACTTGGCTACTACAGAAAGAAATTTAAAGTCGTAAATAATCTTATTATTCATATTTGCACTAAAGCCACTTCAGAACTTTAAAAAATCTATACCTAACATTGATACCTATTGTGAATGTAAATATGTACATGGGCGTATGATGTTTTAAATATTGCTAGGAAAGACAGAAACAAACGTAAAAGTAAAAGAAAAATTACAAAAACACTGATTATTAAAGGAGGGGTTTGAACTTAAGTCCAACAAAATGAAAGCCGGTTACCAAACCACGTAGGCTAACTCCATGGTTGACATTTGCATAAAATATGCGTTCTAGTTGGTAACCTTTAGTAAAACTATATACGTTTTATATCATGTCACAGCCAAACAGTAAAATCCGACTTATAAATGCATACAGACTATCTGGTCTTTAAAATGGAGATGGTAAACAGTTTTATTGAAGGCGGATCAGCTTCCAGCCGGATTATCACATTATTGAATGAGAAAGCCATAATTTTATGTAATTAATTTAGCGTGTCTTGAACCACCTTTGTAAGTCCGTGGTTAATCCTATACATTAAAGTAATTTGTGACTACCATAACAACAAAAAATTTAATACTGAGCGTTAAAAGATTAATATTGACCCGTTAAGGCGTCGAACTACTACAAAGCGCTAATACTTACACGATCGTCTCGTTAATTTTTGCGACAATCCCTATCGCGGCAAAGCAAACGCACCATCAGAGGACGCCATGTAGTATTTTCGAAGATTATTCGTATCAGGATGACACCTTAGCGATTCGAACAGAAAATAGGTGTTTGTTTAAAAAAATGTATCATTGAAATTAAACTACCACGTATTTAATTTGCAGCTATGTAATTACCATGTATGCAAATGTAGGTACTATCTTTTTTGATTTGAGATGGGTTTGCTCTTGACTCTAGTCGGATGAGAGAAAACCGTGGTAAAAGAACTCATTTTTAAAGTCAATGAGGTCATCCTACAGTCGGTCGGTACAAATTACACTGAGTGAACCATGAGCAACCGTAGAAAATATTGCAATGAAGATCCGGCTAAACATGAATTAACACTGTAATACAAAACGGCTCCGATTTTAAGTGAAACAGCTAGCCACTACGTAAAGCGGCGTATACTATTTTTATATTTGACTGCGACACATGCACGTCATTTTTGACTCTGTTATACTGCTAAATGAAACCCTAAAATAACTTTGAGTGTAGCTATAGCTTTTTTAATATGAAGTAGTTTTTTTAACAAAGTTGACCAAAGTAACTAACATTTTGCAATTATCTTGTAAATTAAAATATTACCTACTTTAAAAAACTGGAAACACAATAAAACTCCTTAGAATATAATGCAGAAAAGTCACACATGAACGCAACTTGTTGCTATTCATCTGCTAGTAGGCGTCAATATTATTTAAATCTTCCTATTAGTTGCATGTAAGAGTAAAAAAAATAAACCACGTGAGAATCAGTCCACACATGAAGGGTTTCAAGGGTCATAGCAACAATAGAAATAAACAATCTGTAATTTTCACAGATTGTACCTATATTTCTATGTAATTAACTGAATTCTTATTTAGGATCTTGAGATACAGCCCGCTGACAGACAGACAGACGGACAGACAGCGGAGGCTACTAATAGTTCCGCTGGTTACCTCTTGGGTACGGAACTCTAAAAACATTCATCAAGTCAGCCATCCGTACTTCCAAACCTTCACGTTTATAATAATACTTACCTAAAAATTTGAAGAAGGATTACCAGTAGAATACAATACACACACCCTACCACATGCTACGACTAGATTGTAAGACTTCATCCATTCAAAATCAAAAGAATTTAATCTAGAGACTTTTTGAGTGATTTATTTTTAGTTTAGCTGCGTTCCTCTTATGGTATGGTTCTCAGTTTTTAGTAAGGTTTCTTTATGACTGCCTTAATTTAGAATCAATAATTCTAACGTGAGATAATCGACAGATCGAGTATCTAGGCAGACGTGTGTAGGTATGGATTTATATTTTAATTTACTTATCTCCTAAATAAGCATTGTAAAATGTTAGGTACTTGCTAATTTTTGACCAAAATGTCCTAAGAACTAAACGACTGGAGAATAAAGTGACCACCAAAAGTGACCACCTATCTTTTATTTAGAAATCTTTTCACAGAAAAATAAAACACTCATTTGCTTATAATATCTTGCTATATGCTTTCCATCAGTTGTTCTTATGATGCAGAAATAAACTCGTATCTTATTTATACCAAAGGAACTCCAAAAAGTAAAGTATCTGAAAGGAAGAAAAGAGTATTAAGTACTGAGTATTAAGTACTAGACTAACATCGTTAAAAGTTCTCTCTTCTAGCCTTTTCCCGGACCTCCTCTTAAAGCGACTTCTCTGACAAATCACAGAGAATTTTGCTTATGTTTTGACCACACATTGGTGGTCTAAGTCTGTTTTATCCTGCTACATAGGTATGAATCTGAAGGAACCGAGTTTTGTTCCTCTATGTTACTAGTCTAGCATTGAAGGAGCTACCTTATTTCTGAATTATAATAAGTATGCGCTTAGTAGACCAACCTTGCTGCAACAATAGTCCAGTCCTTAGCGTATCCTTTTGGATAAACTGCTCCATTTTGGTAAAACTAAGTGAGTCTGTAATCTTTTTCAAACGCAAGGCCGCTTTTGAAATATACGTCAATTGTGAGGCGCCCTAGCCTACAACACTGAGAACAGCTTCTGCTGCTCGCTCTACGTCGTATCACCACCAATTCATCTTCTTCACAGAGCCCGATGAATAAAAATCCCTCCACAGGCTGAACCAACACGTTTTGTATTATTTCACCACACAAACACAGAACTATGTATTGTAGTTTTACTGCACATGGCTCTGCTTAATAAATCTTGGATTTCATGATGTTTTTAAGGACTAAATAGAGAAAAAATAAAAAATTTGAATCTGCAAAAGCTAAAATTTTCCTTCAACTTTCGATCTCAAAATAATTCCATGGTTACGTCAGTTTTGACGTTGTTATATTTAGCAAAATACCGTTTTTGTCACATTTTCAAATGTCGTTCAACTTTAAAAATAGCTGAATACCGTTCCAATACATTTTTTTGTAAAATTCAATTCGCAATATAATCGCATGAAACTTCAACTTTGGTTGTCCTTTTAAGTTTAGCAGAATACCTTTTTTGACATTTTGGCATTGAGATGCGAATGCGACTTGAATTTGAACGTTTTTAAATTAGTAGAATTGGCCCCCTGCTTAAAAAGTCATTTGATGGGAACTTTCTAGTCGTTTACAGTGGTCGAATTTTTTGAAAAAGTCGCTTTTTTAGGGTTCCGTAAGCAAAGGGTAACTAGCGGAACCTTATTCAGCCAGCTCAGCCTACGCTTTCCGTCCGTCCGTCCGTCTGTCTGTCAGCGGGCTCTCAAGAGCCGTAATAAGTAGGCAGTTGAATTTTTTACAGATTGTGTATTTCTATTGTCGCTATGGCAACAAATAATAAAAATTTGCAATATGGTACGGAATCCTTCGTGTGCGAGTCAGACTCGCACTTGGCCGTTTTTTTTTTCAATTTTTTCCTTAATGTTGATAAATCATCTACCCAACATCACCTTTAAATATGACCGCGCACTTCTGGAACACCACAATAGGCAGGTAATAGTAATAAAACAGAAACACTAAAATCTATTTAGGTACATACAGCATTTCTTAAAACCGGTTTCCAGGATCGTTATAAAAATTATAATTTTAATTGCACGGGTTTCATGTTAGTTGTAAAGAAAAATAAATTAAAATTAAGTAACTTTTAAAATAACCTTCAGAGTTCAGACCGCTGCTATTAAACCAGAATCAACAGAAGCGACCACCAGAAAAACGGCTAATGAAGCCCGACGAGTCCCGGAGAAACGATTAAACTGCGAAATTAATCAGAAAAGTACAGCGAAAAAAATAAATATAATTTCACCAAGGGACATATACAACTGGATTAAGCCCAATTACCAATCACCACGGATTATAAATTAACCCTGATGAAACTAATGGGTCCTAAATTGTGAGCTACTTTTGATTGCAGTAATAGGTATGGCAAAATCGCTTGAACGCACGAAAATTTGTTCTTGTTTCTACAAGGTCCATATAGTAAACTACTCCAAGGTCCATATAGTAAACTACTCACCACCGCACCACTGACATTTTGACTGACATGATTGGTTAATATTTCTCCGTTTTTCTGCTCGCTGCCTCGCTTCGCGCAAATGGACATGCACCCTGAGTATTGGCGTTGTAACTTGCCGAGAAACCGGGGATCGGTCCTCCTTTAAGTCCGAATTATAAGGGTGCTGGTTCATTTATCGAAGAAGGCTACAGGATTATCTGTACTATAGACTATTTATAACAGCATGCTATGTGCAAGAGATGCGGAGTATAATGAAAATTGTGAAGGAGTCGAAGTTGCGCGGGTGATTACTCATGTGTACTAGCTGCTGAGTAAACTTTTCTAGTTTTATACTTTTACAAGTTTTCTGTGAGGTTGACAATTTTGACACTATTTCCACTCCCCAGTTAGATATCTTTAACTTGGCCTACTTATATCATACTGCTCCAAAAGTACTGTAGTTGATCACATCAGTATGATCCTCGAAAGTTCATCACTGTTTAAGTGAAATACATCGCGGATGCATCCAACAACTAGTTTCTTTGAACCCCTTACTTTCACTGATTTCCAGTAATAACCTTAAAAGGACATATTTTTCCTCAGAGATGTAAAACGTACGTGGATGGACAATTCACAAGATTAAATGAAATAGAAAGTTGTCACCGCATGTTTGCGGACCACACGTGGTACAAACTACAAATGGCCACATATGGCACTGCTAACTCCATTGCGAAGAGAAAAACTATTGTATTATGATTTTATTACATGTCTACGTGGTTTGAGAGACAATGGCGATGGTATGTTATGGTCGTAAAGCAATAAAAGTGGGTCGTTTGCAAGTGCTTTTGTTCGATAACGTTATAGAAAGAAATTGTTTTATTGGTCAGTGGTTTCGTAGGTGGCCCTGATTTAGTTCCCAAATTGGGGGCGATTTGGTGTATAAAATCGACAAAACTACACAGATCCGCATTTTACCATACATATATGAAATGAATTGGCGATGTGTGTGGCAGAATAAATGGAATTTCCCAAAATTGGCTTGGTTGAACTCAAGGTCTTATAGAGACCGACTCATTCTGCGGAACTAACAGCCAGCGCCGGGTGTCCGACGCCCAGCAAATGCTGAGAGGGTAACCCTTCTGGTGATCACGCTCAGCGCAAGTGTTTCATCTCTTTTACTTTTTATTTCTTGATGTTGTGTTATGTGTGTATCAAATAAATGTTTTTCATTATATTCTATCGACGGTTATTCTATGTACCGATTAACTCTATAGTTCATTAACTAAGTAACAGTTGTCATGAAATATAATACCTACCAACCTTTACACGACTTTTTAATGCTATGTTTTAGTTACTTGTAAGTTAATTTTGTGTATTTTTTAATTTTGGTTAGTAATGTAAATTCAATTTTTATTTACTTCAAATATTTAGTTGCTCTAATAAACAAATATATATATACGTTAATACGTTTATATACATGTATGTTCATGTAGCATGTGTAAGCAGGAGGTGCGATCGCGTGCGCACTAAACTTAGCGCGACACGTGCCTGCGCCGGCGCAGGACACGAGACAAACGGCCCTGTTGCCGCCACGCTCATGTCACGCACGTGTATTAAAAAGTGTTCAGTATATTAATGCATGTAGTTAGTTAAAGAAACAGTCGCAAATAAATCAGCTTAGAGTAAAGACGTTTGTTATTATCTAAAACACCGTTCCATTATTGAGAAGAAAGTGAACCTTAAGTACATAAACATATGGTCCAATCGAGCCGGATTAATTAGTGAATGGAACGGCTTGCGCACTCGATGCTCGAATACAATAGAGGACCGCATTCCTTAGATAAGGATTGAAGTTGTTTACAAGTAATTAGTGTGTGAAGACTACTTATAAAAAAAACTTATAGAAAAAAGTGGTTAAGACATTGCAACGTATAGACCGTGTTTGTGCAAATAAAACTACGTGGACTATTTATTCAATTCTGCAAAATGACGTCGCCAACTTCAGAACAGGCAAAGTATTTATCTACGTTAGAAGATGTGGCTAATATGATACAGAAGGCGCAAGTTAACATAAAAAAGTGCTCGAAACAGCGACTAACTGCAGGTTATGTTAAAGCAAGAATAAAAGCCATTGAGGAATACTGGGATTCGTTCAAAGAAACGCATAGCAGCCTTATGAAGTGTACACCACGAGAACAGCGGGGCGTGTTGCCTTACTTTCTCAATGAACAATATTATACGTACGAAGAAATGTATCTTTGTTTACATGCGGATTTATCCGATCTCCTTACAAACTTGGAGTCACAACAGAGACTATTAGAAGCGTCCAGCATGTCTACTTCATCACACGATGGCCAGCTACCGTTTGCTAAGCTACCGAGAATACAGTTACCTACCTTTTCGGGAAAATATGAGGAATGGCCCACGTATAAGGATATATTTACAGCACTCGTACATAACACTTCTATTAGCGATGTGCGTAAGTTGCATTATTTAAAGACTAGTGTTGCCGGAGAAGCAGAGATGTTATTACGTCATATTCAAATTACGGAAAGTAATTATGCAACAGCATGGGAACTACTTCAAGGACGTTTCGGTAGCAAAAAGATGATTGTGTCGTCAGTTTTAAAGAAATTTTGCTGTCAGAAAAAGATAAGCAACCCATCAGCTACACAAATTAAAGCTTTGCTCGACAATTCTGTAGAATGCATCAACAGTCTGAATAACATGGAAATAAATACCGCCACTTGGGATCCTATCTTAGTATTTCTAGTGGCGCAGAAATTAGATTCAGAGACGTTAAGATGTTGGGAAGAGGAAGCTTACAAGAAGAATAGCGATGAGTTGTCTACGTGGGAGGCGTTGAAAGGGTTCCTCGAGTCTAAGTTTCGTACGCTCGAGCTAATTGCTCCCATCATTACTACAGTTGCAAAAGAGAAGACACAAGGTCACAAAGCGTATCATGTCGTAGCAAAGGACACTGATAACGATAAAGGTGACTCTGCACACACCAGTAGCAGTTCATCTCCTTGTTGTGTATATTGCAAGGGTGACCATCACCTCTTCAGTTGTAAGGAATTCGCGAAACAGACCGTGCAACAACGACGGGAATTTGTGAAAAACAAAAACCTTTGTTTCAACTGCCTAGTACCGAATCACATAGTCTACAGATGTAAACAACAGAGGAAATGCAGAGTCTGCGGAAAGAAACATCATTCTCTCTTACATGAAGCAAGAGAAAAAACACAAGAGAATGATACACAAGTGAGTAACAAACAAGAAGAACAAATAGAGAAGGTTACAAGCGCACATTTCTCCAAAGAACAACCTGGTCGTCAAGTGTTATTGGCAACAGCACAAGTACATGTTACATCAAGTGACGGCAAAACACATGTACTTCGAGCGTTGATTGACCAAGGCTCAGAGGCTTCATTTGTATCTTCAAGAGTAGTCGAACTCTTGAGATTGAAGAGGACAAGCATCAAAGGTGTAGTCTCAGGGGTGGGAGAAGGAAACCTGGTTCCAATAAAACATGTAGTTGACCTGTCAGTTACATCGCAATATAATAGAAAAGAAGTTATTCAAGTGAAGGCTTATGTTTTGAAATCACTATCTGCTAAATTACCTTCAAAACACATCGCGATGGACTGGCCAGAACTCCAAAAACTACTATTGGCTGACACTACTTATAACACACCGGGCAAAATTGATATATTACTCGGTGCAGACATCTTTTGCAAAATTATAGAAGTTGGTTTAGTAAGATGTTCTGATGGCATAGTGGCTCAGAAAACACGTTTGGGGTGGATACTTTCAGGTCAAAGGGAAGACAAATTAATTAGCGATGAACACAAAATAACAACACTACATGTGACAAGTATGGTATCAGAAGACAATGATTTATTAAGAAAATTCTGGGAAATTGAAACAGGTTTATACAAGAAAAGACAATTACTGACAAAAGAAGAAGAGAGGTGTGAAGAGATTTACAAAACTACAACTAAAAGATTGAACGGCAAATACACAGTGCACTTACCTTTGCGACAAGGAATAAAAGAGACACTGAAATTATGTGGAGATACGAAACAACAAGCTGTTTATAGATTCAAACAATTAGAGAAGAAACTACAAAAGTCTAAGAGTTTAAAGTTGGATTATTCTAAAGTAGTTCACGAGTATATGGAAATGGGTCATTTGAAAAAATCGGACCCAAATGATGACAACAAATCGGTCTATCTTCCTCACCACGCTGTAATACGCGAAGACAAGGACACAACAAAGGTCCGAGTAGTTTACGATGCGTCGGCGAAGGGTTCTAATGGACATTCTTTGAACGACACCATGATGGTTGGACCTGTATTGCAACCTGATTTACGAAGCTTAATTATCATATGGCGAACACATAGAATATGTATAGTAGGTGACATAATAAAGATGTATAGAATGATTGATATGACACCAGAGCACACAAATTTACAACGTATAGTCTGGCGAGATAACCCTGAAGAAACACTAGAAAGCTACAACTTGATGACTGTAACCTTTGGAACAGCTGCAGCACCCTATTTAGCTGTACGAACGTTACAACAACTCGCCGATGATGAATCACTTAAGTATCCTAATACAGCACCTGTAATTAAAAATTCATTTTACATGGATGATTTGATGTCTGGAAGTGAAACTGAAGAAAAAACAATAGAAATGTGTGAGGAAATAAAATTGATACTAAGTAAAGGAAATTTCAAGATGCAAAAGTGGTCTAGTAATTCGGAAAAAGTAGTAAAGTATTTACAAGAGAGAGATAGTACAAACAGTACGAATGATGGAATAGAGATAAAGCTAGATAAGGTTATAAAAATACTGGGATTGACATGGGATAGGAAGGATGATACATTTAAATTTACAATTAACTTACCTGACGTCCGATGTCCCGTAACGAAGAGATCTATTCTGTCAGATGTAGCAAGGCTGTTTGACCCATTTGGATGGCTGTCGCCAGTGATCATCAACGCTAAAGTTTTTATACAAAAATTGTGGCTATGCAGCATAGGATGGGATGACGAGCTGCCACCAGAGTTGATTGATGAGTGGATGAGATATAGAGAAGAATTAATACACCTTCAAAACATCACGATACCACGCTGGTTTAAAACTACGCCGATCAATTTTACAAACATTGAATTGCATGGATTTGCAGATGCGTCTACGCACGCATATGCTGCTGTTACGTACCTGAAGATTATTGAAGAGGACACAGTACATATCACAATCATCGCATCTCGAACTAAGGTTGCGCCGTTGAAGCAAATATCAATTCCTAAATTAGAATTATGCGCCGCAGCATTACTTGCAGAATTAATCAATGATCTGGCAGACCTGTTGAAAATACCTAAAACCAAAATCTTTGCGTGGACTGATTCCATGGTCGTGATGTCATGGTTGCAATCTCAACCAAGTCGTTGGCGTACATTTGTGGCGAACCGAGTGGCGGACATAACACGGGTACTAGACAATGACCGATGGAGACACGTTCAGTCTACCGATAACCCAGCCGATATCGCTACAAGAGGCGTAAAAGCAAGCGACCTGGCTTCTTTTGACTTATGGTGGACTGGACCTGTATGGTTAAAACATAAAAATCTCGACCTTCAAACATATAACATTCCTCAAACTGAATTAGAATTGAAAGGTTCATCATTTCATACTTTAGAAGTCAAACCAATTTGGGAACGTTTTTCTTCAATTTCGAGGATGAAAAGAGTATTAGCTTATTGCAGAAGATTTATAAAAAGAGAAAGAGAAATAAAGGAAATATATTTAACCGTTAGCGAGCTAGACAAAATATTAGAGTTATGTATAAAGTATTATCAAGAATTAGTTTACCAGAAGGATATCGAAGACTTACAGAAGGATGGAAGCGTAAAGAAAAGAAGTTCTCTTATCACACTCGCCCCTTTTTTAGATAAAAACGGGATAATAAGAGTGGGAGGAAGGTTAAAAATGCCAATATAGCTGAATTTACAAAACACCCGATTGTAATACCATGTAATCAGCATATAACAAAGTTATTAGTTCAAGAAGCTCATCTTAGAACACTACATGGTGGTATACAAGCGATGATGGCTTTTGTGAGAACAAGATACTGGGTAATAGGTCTGAAGTCTGCTGTAAGAAAATGTATTCACAACTGTAAGACTTGCATTTTGGATAAGGCGAAAGTAAAAACCCAATTCATGGGTCAATTGCCTGCTGTTCGAGTCAATCAACATCGGCCATTTATGAATAGTGGAGTTGATTTCGCTGGACCGGTATTCATAAGGACATCGAAAGGCCGCGGACACCATGCAACAAAGGGCTACATCTGCTTATTTATATGTATGGCCACCCGCGCGATCCATCTTGAAGCGGTCACAGACCTAACAACACAAGCTTTTATAGCCGCATTTCGGAGATTTGTGGCACGCCGAGGCCACTGTTCGAACTTATGGAGCGACAATGGCACCAATTTCGTTGGCGCTGCCAAGGAATTGAAGGACATGTTCCGGAAGGGAAAGAATAATATCGCGAAGGAAGCGGCTGAACTTCTGGCTAACGATAACACGAAATGGCACTTCATACCACCAAGAATGCCCACATGTGGAGGCCTATGGGAGGCTGGAGTTCAATCTGCTAAAAGACACCTCTACAGGATAAATAAGGATACAAGACTGACCTACGAAGAGATGTCTACGCTCTTAGCACAAATCGAAGCGTGTCTCAACTCTCGCCCCCTCTATCAAATGGACAATACTATGATGCCACTTACTCCGGGGCATTTTTTAGTTGGAGAGCCCTTGATTTCGGTTCCTGATACATGCTACGAGTACCAACCTGTCAGTCTATTAACCAGGTGGCAAAATATTCAGAAAATGACTCAAGATTTCTGGCATAGATGGCGTACAGAGTATCTTAACACGCTTCAACAAAGATACAAATGGCAAGTCAAGGTTCCAGAGCCTGTTATTGGAGATGTCGTTATCATTAAAGAAGATAATCTGCCACCTACGAAATGGTTGTTAGGACGGGTGAAACAAATACATCCTGGAAGGGACAATCTCGTAAGAGTGGTAACAGTCCAGACTATGGGGAACAAGGACTTAAAAAGGCCCCTATATAAATTGATACCACTTCCTAAAGAACCAATAAGTCAGTAAGCTATGGTGGGCGGTTAAAGGAAAATTAAATCAAGTGCTGAAGTGAAATAAAATCAAACGTATTAGACAAATTAAGTTAAAAATATTTACAGTCCATTTATTGTTCGATTTGCATGACATGTATAAGTATTATATAATAGAGATAAAAACTTGTGTTTTGGTGGGCGGTATGTTCAGTATATTAATGCATGTAGTTAGTTAAAGAAACAGTCGCAAATAAATCAGCTTAGAGTAAAGACGTTTGTTATTATCTAAAACACCGTTCCATTATTGAGAAGAAAGTGAACCTTAAGTACATAAACAAAAAGAAAAGTATCTGATCTAACACAAACTATTTATATACTTACCACTTCAAAGTAAGTGTATGGTTGATTGCGATAATTTTTAATTGTGCCATAAATTCTTCGTTTGTCGTCAAAATGTGGTTTAATTACCGGTAATTTAGCGGTTTTATGGAGTTTGAATTAAAAATAATTAAAAATGAAGCTCTCGATCGCGGATAAAGAATCGTTGAATTGTTAATAAATTATCCTGTTGATAAGCCCCATGACTGACAGTTGACAAGTGCCTGAACCCTGCCTCCTACTCGGAGTAAGATTTATTTCCAGCATTGGATTGCTATTTAATTGAAGAGTAGGCCGTCTGTGCTACAAAAGCTATTCAGAGAATTTCTTCCACTTGAAATAACAAACAAAATAAAACTAATCTAGCGCGAATAAGTTCACGGCACAATCACAAACAAATTACTTTAATTGTTGTCATTGTTCATTGAACACGGCGTAAACGACTTAATCTCGATTCTAGATCGATATCGGATAGAAAGTTAAACAAGTCGTCACGCCTTTTATTCGTAACATTCAAATTGACACGGTTAAGTTACTTTGTTCTATAAACAAAAGCAGTCAAAATTTTGATTACCTTCTTCGAGTTTCACATTCATCTCGGCACGAAAATCACACTTATTGGCACAAATCCGGTTTCGCGGCCAACGAAATAAATAAAATAAGTCCATAAACCTACAAAAACACATGAAAAATAAAACTGCACTTTATTTATGTACTGGCTCACTTTTACATAGTCTCTTTTGTTTTTTAGCACCAATATAGCGATAAATATTTTCGTAATGTAACAAAACCACAGTGTATCCTTATTGTGAGTATCGATCAGTGGGTTAAAGATAGAGTAGAGTGGTTTTCTCCGCTGAAGCTCGATATTATTGTAACAAGAAAGCTGAGCAAACGATATCGTCTGTCAAAACCACATGTTTGATTAAAATAGGTTGTGGTCAGTAGGAACCTACCTATGTGTTAATCCGCATTGGCGGCTACGAGGAAAGTAGTCTCTGCAGGACCCAAATTTGACACACGCTATGAATTTCTTGACTGCGTCTTTGTGTGACGACTACCTACTGAATCAATCATTCACCTACTTTTACCCATAGAATTTAAAGATCCTAAGGAAAACCAGCCTTTTTCATTCTTTTATTTTTAACATTTACATACCTACCTAAACAATCAAAACATGACCTAAGAGAGGAAGATGGCTAAATTTTGTGAAAACAAGTAACACTATGTTCGGTTAGAATTTAATTTGAACCTTGTTATGTTTAGTCTAACCTACCTAATACAACTATATGAAGCCAAAGACTGCCTGATTTTAAATCTCATCTTAAACTTTGTAAACAGACAGATTTTTGATTGTCATACTCATAACTCACAAGTGTATGTCAACTAAAACATGTAGCAACTTATGTTACAAGTCATCCTCCGCAACATCCATACCGCATACTTATACTGCACATAATGTTCGTCTAAACAGCACAAACAATGCCAAGCAAACGCTTGCTCACCTACTTAAGAAATCAGTGTCATTTCCCTCATTTATCAATATCATTGGTACGCAGTGATCCAAATCCCAGCTCCATATAAACGCAATAAGTAATGCTTCATCAATTACGTCTGCTACTAAAACGCATCACTTGTTACTTGTTATAGTAACCTATAAATAACTTTCTCAGCCTGCGCAAGCGCATCGATCTCCCCGCGCGTCTATCAAGCCGCGAAAGGCTCATCTTATAAATCTAAATCATCTTTATATGTTTACACTATCGATCTAGTTTATTACATCACATTTATTTATTGGATTTATGTCGTCTTCGTTTATTAAGAACATATTTTTATTGGATTACAGGTTATGGTTCGACACATTCGAAAGTTTTACACGCTAGACAGTAATATATCATCGATTTATGCAATGTTTGTGTTTAAATATATTCCCACGCGTATTTTGGAGTTATGGAAAAAATATGGTGTTGGTATGTTTTAACAAAATACAGTTATAGGTCACATAGTGATGTTATATTGAGCAGCGGCTTATTTTGCGGGAAGATAACCTTAACCATGGTGAATTATTGACTATGATATGAAATAAATTGGTTAACCTGTTCTGAAGGAATGAAGGAGTTAAAGTAGAGAGTAATAAATATAAGACGGTTGAATGGGTTGCGGAGTTTAAAAAGCTCTCGATCGCAAGATGGACTTATCAGGCTACCCGCAGAGAGAAAAAAGTTAAAATTATTATTGCTCGAAAAAGGTTATAAAAAGCTACAATTGAATTACTTCTTCGGCGAACCTGGAGCGCAACCAATCGTTCAGAATTATTGACTCTACATGGAGCTCGCTCGCAAAAAACAGATCATCGGCCTCAGTTTTCTCGGTTTCTCGATCTCAATTAAAACATTCTATAAATAAAGTAAAATCGCATGCGCGCGTCTGCCCAGTAAAAGTTATCATATCATATCTTAGTTTTACTAAGTATTTAGACGCTATTGAAGCAGAAATGCGAACGCGAATCATTAAGGGAAATTATTTGCCGTCGCTACTATTTAAATATTAAGTACTCGTTAATTTGTAATCCTGATTTACGAGAGCATTGGACTCAAATTCTTTAGTAGGTGGGTAGATATTTAACTTAATGTTGGTATCTAACACCTTTTCTCCCCAGCTAAAATACTAGGAAGTGGTAACAGGCGGGCGTTTTGGGGGACTGTCTAAGTGCTGGCTCGCAGCCTAATTCGAATAAATGACTTTTTAATTTTTAACATCAACTTGAGGTCAGTTTCTCGAACGAAAATTATCACAACAGTATTGTGGCAGATTGTAAAACGCGCGTTATCTTGGTGTGATAGGTTGAATGAGCCATCAAAAACTACGACGACGGTGACGAGTCGATTTTTTTTTTTGTAACCAAGCTTTATTGTACTACATACCAATTAAAGTGTCAATGTAAAGTTTAAAAGACATTTGGCGCACCACGGCCACCACACGATACAGCCTCTTTCCCCACATTTCCGTTTAATGCCGGTATTTTTTTGTCAACATTGATGACATTTTTTCTCAGTGGTAAGCCGAAATCTTGTTATTTTTTTACCATAGCACGCAATGACTTGCGATCATTACCCCGATCGGCTTTATGTCAAAAATTTTGCTCCGTTTTTTGTGATGCAGGTCATCATGTTGTAATGATATTATATTATTAAAGAAGATATTGTGCCTCATTTTTTACGGTAACCGTTAAAGAAAATGAAATTTCTGTTTTCCTCAACAATTTTGTTGTTCGGTAAAAATAAATAGGTGCAGCGAGATATTGAAGAAGGTGCATGTTTTTGGTATCAGGTACTAATGTGTTAGTGTTCAGCAATAAAGTGAAATAATTTAGCACCTATCTGAGGAGATTAGGGCACATAAAGTAGGCGTGGATGTAGAAAGCTCTGATAAATGCGTGGCAGGCTTAAACTAAGTCTGGCTGGAGGCGCGATTGGAAAGCTGGGTGCAGCCGGTCCACGACGGGTTGCTACAGCTTTCCATGCCGAGATGCGCTTTCTGATATCAAATACCATTTTATACTAGTAAATGTGCTGCATTGTCACTCATTGCAACTCCACGGGCTACCGTGCGTTGGCTAACGGTAGGAAGCATCATAAAATATGGCAACGTTTATGAAGCAATTAACACAGAGCAAATTTCACAATCTAACCGCTGAAACAATGTTACAATTTTATTACTCTTCTGAAACTATAAAATAAGCATAACAATGAGATCGTACCTTTGCATGCAACTGAATATTATATTGTTCTTTAATGTTGCTTTTACAACAATGTGTGCCCGATCTCATGAGATAACAGAGAGCTGCAGTGAACGCAAGGTCCTGAATTCAACACCCAAGTGTAAGTTTTTGTGTAAGGGAATTCTCCGCTCCTCATGGCTAAATTGTATTTGGCACAGGTTTATTACACTGCGTGACCGTTGAGCGGTAGAGTTACAAGTCGGAAAGTTTCATATAGCTAGGTACACGAAAACCGATTATATTTACATGAAAATACGCTATAGGTACAGTTTTGCCTAGTCCTGCAAAAAATACAAGCGTCATGTTATTTTACGACCTACATACCTGTATTCAGTGGTCTCCCACTGATTGTTCAGATTATACTATGATTTGTCTCTAAGTTCCGGAAGATCGTAAAAAATACCTTTATAATAATATTTTTTCGCTTTTGATAAGCTCTCTAATTAATGTTAGCTTTTTCTTTTATACCGTTTTTTTATTCAAATTATACCAAATACATTTTAGGCATTTTAGACGGCAGATCTACCGTCTTCGCATTCGAGACAACTGTGTTCCCTGTGAATTTTCAAAAGGAATGCCACTACAGCTGGTTAGAAGTGAAGACAGCCCCAATAGCATACAATGTAGGACCATATCTAAGAACCCCATCCTCATCCATAAATGGTGGAAGCAGAGCAGAAGGTTAAAGATACACCTAACGGCCGTAATAATCGTTTTATTGTACTTAAATGGTCTCTAACGAGGCCCATGCGAGTATGAAGACTAGTGCACAATGGAGCCGGTGAATCAATGGCTCAGTGGCAGCTTTATTTATGTGAACTTGGCTTTTTTCACTATTGTGCTGAACTTAAAATTGGAATAATATACGATTAAGAACTTTCACTAAAATAATTCCGTTTCAGTACACTTAGACTAGCTTAATAAATTAAAAGCTTTGCCTAGATTTTTTTTATTTGATATTTTTATATTCTTGAAAATGGGTGAACAGGACAAGAGGCATATGTCCAGCAATACGAAGGCAAAATCGGGCTGCAGATAACGATGGCGATGATGGATATTTAAAGTACCCAATGTATGTGAGAGTTATCAACCGTAATGGTTTTCAGTTGATTATTGGTACATATACCTACGTAACATTATTTTCCTATACTTAGCTGACCCGCGCAACTTCATCTGCGTCACATTTTTCATGAATGCTTCGCTCCTGTTGGTCGTAGCATGATGTTATATAGCCTATAGCCGTCCTCAACTCAATAAAGGGACTACCCGACACTACAATATTTTTTCAATTCGAAAAAGGAATTCCTACGATCAGCGCGTTCAGCCAGCAAACAAACAAACTCTTCAGCTTTATAATACGGGGTTTTCCAATAACAGGTATTATTTTGATATTCAAAGAAAAATGCCATTTTTTAATATAAATGATCGGATGTTTATTTCATTATAAAGAGGAAGGTATGCCGTTAATAGTGGAAAATAAAATCAGGCAAATGACCACCACGACCACGCTTACAGGACCATATCCATTTCATGAATTTTTCCATAACCAAATCGCAAAGTGGCTGCCCTATGTCCTCGATAGCCTCACGAATTCTATCTTTGACGTCTTGAATCGACGCTGGGCTGTTGGCGTAGACCGTCTCTTTCACGTGGCCCCAAAAGAAGAAGTCGCAAGGTGTTAAATCACAAGATCTCGGTGGCCAATTGTGATCACCTCTTCGAGAGATAACACCGGTCCGGAAACTTTTCCCGTAAAAGATCAATGGTTTCGTTGCTTGTGTGGCACGTAGCGCTGTCTTGTTGAAAGTAAACTTGTCCAGATCAATACCATCCAATTCCGGCCATAAAAAATCATTAATCATCTCTACCGGCAACAATTGGCCACCGAGATCTTGTGATTTAACACCTTGCGACTTCTTCCTTTGGGGCCACGTGAAAGAGAAGGTCTACGCCAACAGATGAAATAAACATCCGATCATTTATATAAAAAATGGCATTTTTCTTTGAATGCCATAATATCACCTCTTTTTGGAAAAATCTTTATTAGTATAGATTTTACTTCTCATTCGTCCCATGTGCACAGAGCTTATCTCGGTAAACATCACGAGAAATCGTGGCGAAGTGTTGCGAATAGAACTTTAGTGCCAAGCGAGCTATCGAGACGCTTCTTTTTGCGCCCACTTAATGTAAACCTGACCATATGAAAGTGCATTCTTTATCACATAATCATTACATTAGAATTGCATTATGTAAATACCGAAAAACCAGATGCTCCACACGTAATAATTTAAATGTAACCTACTGTTAGTCAGCAACTCTATACAAAATATTTTTTTGGATGAAAGTATAAGGGTAAATATGATGATAACCACAATACTATCCGGAAGAGATTTACATAACTTATATCAAATTGGCCATACATATATCATCCGAGGTCAAAGAGAACGCTTCTGCAGTGTGCACGCCATCTAGTATAATCTTTATACCCATTTTATGTCAACAGATTGTCTATGCTTAAAGGCGGATCTTCACGAATGATTTATTGTGACTACCCAGCATAAACTCTGACGTGGAAACTATTCACACCAACAGTCAAGTCAGTGTGTATCTATGTTTTAAAATGGAAATGGACCTGTCTATCACCAACCTTTTTTTTGTAAACTATTAGTTGCTATTTACCAATCGGTGTATAGGTAGGCATGCACTATTTTAGCAGTACTTCAACAATAGCTTTACATCAAAGGGGTTTTCTTACTTAATACTTCATGCATACAAATTTACAGAGCTAGCTTGGCTTGATACTTTCGGCATTTTCTACCACCCAATCTTTGGGCGATGCAGGGACAATTAATGTTTTATGACTTTTACGCTTTTACTATGAAAGAGGAAGTAACTGCCGACTTCAAATAAAATAAATTATCTTATGTGCACGAAGGTGATAAAGATTTCATCTAAATGCTTGAACAAGCTATGCTTGTGAAATTATGAGACATTGTCACGCTCAACACCCGTGGCGACACAGCCAGGACCCCTTGCTTTGACCACATAAATAAAGAACTAAACTCAGAGGCCCCCAAAGTTTTTTGAGCTGTGGAGTCCTTGGTGAATTCATTTGTATAAGGTAGACCCCGGCTCTTAGTAGACTATTTAAGAGGATTAAAGTGACAGGCCTACATAAATGAGGATCGTGTCTTGTCTAGTCTACCACCATTTTCCTGTCATGCACCCCTAATTTTATTTTTTCTTTTCATAGACCCCTCGTGTATCTGCGTAGATTTTGTGCATCTTGGGGTCTAGGTGGCCAACGTTGGGAATGATTGGACTAAACATTAACGTCCCACGTAGCCAAAGGATATACTTTAGTGGATGGTCAAGCAACAACATCCTCATGTTTACTAATAACTTAATGCAGCGATAAGCATCCTACTCGTTTGATTATGGTAATCTGCACCCCATGTCATGTTCTGTAAGCTATGAATTACAAACAGTAGCTAAACTCGGTTTAAAATTAACTGCCAAGTTAAATAATGTGGTGACTGGTTCAGGTTAGTTATGGGCACATTATAAACTGCTTGGGTTTGGGACTTATCCGGTAAAGCTAAATGCCCCCCGATGATTAACGGCATAGTTAGCTGTCGTCGCGTGTTAGACCTTTTATTATCTGTTGAGATAATATAAGTACCTTCCTACCAATATACAGTACTTATCGTTCTTTTTCCTCTTGCAGTCTCTTTTCACAGATACTTTTCGAAAGCCAATTTGTTAAGTTTCGTTTACCCTCATACTGACCAGCTTAATCAGAACATCTGATGTTGAACGATTACCCATTTAGAAAAGCCATTAGCAGAACTGCAAAACCGATGGCCCGAGCAATGGCCGTAAGTAGATGTTCGATGGAAGGGAAAAAACAAAGTTAATTGAATATGGAGCAGAGTAAAAATATCCCTATTCACTTAAGCAAAGGAAAAATTACGTGCCATAAAATTTAATAACACAAAAAGTTTTTTTTTTACTATTGATAGGCATACGCTTGACCGCTATCTCACCTGATGATAAGTAGTAATTACACGAGCAAATTCATGATTGACTAAAACAAGTGGTTCTCAACTCAAATAAAATTCAATAGGACATATCACGTCATGTATACAGCATAGCATTTTTTTATTGTTATACATAGTCGCGTGTTGACCACTATCCCACCTGATGGTAAGTGAAGATGCGGTCGAAAAACTTTTTTCAAAAAAATACAACCGACATCAAAAAAAAAAACACTACAAAGTAAAAAATAACTTTAATTTCGGAAGTCGCTGTTTTTGTTAGTTTCTTCGTATTTTGACACCGACTTCCGAAATTAAAGTTATTTTTTACTTTGTAGTGTTTTTGTTTTTGAAGTCGGTTGTATATTTTTTGTAAAAGGTTTTTTATTTTTCTCTTTTTAGTGGTACCCCACACCTAACAACACCACTGCGAAATCGCAGAAAAGCAAAATACGCAATTTCGATTACTTGGATGACATAAAACCATCATCCAAGTAGACGTATTCCAGCTATTTGATTTTGATAAAATTTAAATGGGACCAATCTGCAAGTATATCCTTTCAGATAAAACAAGAATTTTTCAATTCGGTTCATAATTGTCGGGGTTATGAGGTAACAAACATTAAAAAAAATGCAACCGAATTGAGAACCTCCTCCTTTTTGGAAAATTGGTTAAAAATGGAGCACGCTTGCCTAGAAGTAACCTATACCTATAACTCTTGACATAGACTCCCAGGTAGTAGCTATCGGAATTCCACTCCTTAGCAAAAGTTAACTAAGTAGTAGGTATGTATTATTGAGAGTAACTGAACATAGTTCATTAGCTCTTAGTTCTCAGTCGTTAAGTCGCAGTTAATTCGGTAATGGTAGTAGTTAGCTAGCTTACTTGGGTTAGTCGTACTTGTGGCTAAGTATCGTCGTAACTTATGAGTTACGGTAACTTGACGGGTAACGCTTGTTGAGGCTTGAGTGCCCTAAATATGATAGTCATGGGAAGTTATATTATGTAGTTTAGGTAACTATGGTGGGCTAAAGATGCAAAAGTAAAAGATATCCTACAGAAATAAGTAGATTGATTTTGCTTCGAGCACAAAAAGTACGTAATTACTACTTGTTTTATTTCTGCAATGGAAATTACTTTTTGGTTTAATTGAGTTTAGCAAGTAAATTTTTCTTTGCACTGAGTTATGGTGTAAGTGCACCTAATTCTGGGCTATGACGGCGACCTTAGCAAAAAAATTAATGCACATTGTACATACGCTGTAAATTATATTTATGTCTGTGTGTTTCCATACTGGAGCATTACTCATGTGAACACAAGAAAAGTTATACTAAACAAAACAAATTAGGTTACGAAATCTTTGAATGAATATAATTAAATTCAATATCGTTGATATTTACGGAGTGCAATAACTTAGTGCTCTATCTAAATAACTTTTCTAACACCACACCTCAGGTAAATACCGCTACTGTTCCCATACCTTCGACACTATCTAAGCTAATAATTGATCAATTAAACATCTTTGACATATACCTGGTTTTATCTCACTTAGCGTAACATAGCTCTCATCGACTTTCGCAATTAAAATAGCTCGCAGTTCTGTCTAAGGTTTATCTGAAGAATAGGCTCGGCTTGGGGGCTTGTTAGACTCGGTTTGTACTTTTATTACCTGTGGACTGCATGTAGTAATCAGTGCAATCAAAGCTTACATAGGCAAGTGAATAATTACTGTTCAAATGTTACTAACGGGAATGCTTGGGACACAAACGAATTTTATGGGCTAGCTGTCTTACTGAAAGAATTTCTGACAAAAACGCATTGACATTCACAGAAAAAACATTTTTCAAAAAATACAACCGACTTCCAAATATTTTTTATTTGGAAGTCGGTGGTATTTTTTTGTAAAAAGTTTTTTATTTTTCACTTTTTAGTGGTACCCCACACCTAACAACACCACTGCAAAATCGAAGAAAAGCAAAATACTCAATTTCGATCACTTGGATGACAAAAAACCATCATTCAAATAAACGAATTCCAGCTATTTCGATTTAAAATCCAAACTTCGTAACCAATTTTCATAAAATTTAAATGGGACCAATCTGAAAGTAGGTATACACTTTCAGATAAAACAAGAATTTATCAAGGTAACAAACATTAAAAAAAATACAACCGAATTGAAACCTCCTTTTAAAAAAGAAATGAAATACGGAAAAACAAGCGAAAAACGATTGTGGCATTAGCTTTATGTTCTACGGGGGCTATATAGCAACTTCAGCCATAATTAATAATTAAATTATGCAAACTATCTACCGCGAAATACCATCAGTATAATATTCTATTTAAATCCTATCAAGCTTCTTGGCATTCAGGCTACTTGGCTACAGGAAAAACCGGCCAAGCGCGAGTAAAACTGAAATGTTCCGCACCATCGTATTTTTATTATTTGTTGTTATAGCGGCAACAGAAATACACACGCTGTGAAAATTTGAACTGTCTATCTATTACGGTTCATGAGATATTATACGCTGCTGACTGACGGACGGACGGGTGGACGGACAGACGGACGGACAGTGGAGGCTTAGTAATAGGATTCCGATCTCATACATAAGAAACATAGACACACAACAATAATGACATGTTCTATATCTACGACAGGTAGCAACAATGGCTTACAATAGCCTTCACATGATTACAGGACGAGAATCATTATCCAACACGAGCGGCCTCCACTCCATGTCTTATCATTAGGAGTAGCGGTAACCAGAGATTAATGTACTACGCCCAATATATATGAATTTGGAGCACCACATCATAAATTATGTGCTCGCTAGGCTATGATAAACAACTCATATGGTCGATATTATTATCGCTCTTTGATCGATATTTATTCACGCGTTCTCATGTTTTATTTTTGCGAAAACGTAAACCAAAATTCCACAAAATCGGTTCAGGGTAAATCGTTCATCGGTTTAGGCGTAAAGGCGTGACAAATAAACAAACAAACTTTTGCATAATATTAGTTAGTATTTCTAGTTTGTTTTGGCCCACTAATGGGCCAAGTTCTGCCTCCATTCCTTCCAACGGTCACGATTTTGCATCTCTTCCTTCCAATTCTTAAGAAAGACATCGAGGTCGTCCCGCCATCTTTATTTTTGTCGATAAAAACCAAAAGGTTTACGTCGTTTTATGTCGTTAAAATGAGGATGCAATGCGTTAAAATTTACAGATATTCTTTATCTAATAAGGTAGGTAGTTAATTTCGGTCGTTGAAATTAATTGGATATTCATGACGAATTAAAGAGAATATATGCATATTCTCACGTATTTTAGTTATTAATTGGGCTATTTTAATGTTAATGATCTGACTAATGTCTTAGTTTTTGCTATCTATAAAATCTACCATTTTTAATGTATGTGACGGATTTTTTAACAGTACCTATTAATAAGGTAAAAAATTAACTGATGAGTTTTGCCAAATAATATTGAGTCCCAATTTATAGATCGGAAATTCGCGTAAAATTATGAGACACTTAATCAACCGCGCGTTAGCTGCCTTTATTTTTCGAATAAAATGTTAATCGCCAATCACTTGCCTTGCGTTTAATTTGTATCGCGACGAAAATTTTATTCCAGAAACGAAGTAAGGGAAGCTGAAAGCCTCCAACTGTTTTGAACTAAGTACATCGGAAACATTCATTTCTGGCTGGATACGTAATCTTTGCAATGCTATGATACGAAAGTGTACTTCCTCAATAATAAACCTAAGTCTACACGCAAACCTTAGAGTAACGACCGATATTGTAATAAACTTGAATCGCAATCAAATAAATATATAGGTAGGTAATAATAGTCTTCAACGATATGAGCACAAGCACAACGCCGTGCATTGTGCATCTTCCAATACTAAACTTTTGATGCAACTGTAATAAAATTAATATTCCGGAACTCCTTTCACAAAAAAACTTATGCAAGACATACAATTTTTGGAAAATAACAATTCAAAAGTTAACCTTTTTATCTGCCGTTTTGTAAAAGATTACATAATAGGTACCACGGAAGAACTTTTAGTGTTAATAACTAATATCGGAGACACCACTTCACCTGTCTAGATGTCACCTCAAAAATGAAAGTATTGAATATGTTCGATGTTATTTTTTCAAGACACAAAATATGTTTTTGACCATATTTTTTTATATCTCAATGTTGTTACTAATATGGTACTAATCAAAATTTACTGCCCAATTTCAGTCAGTCCCTATAGAGCGCAAAAATCAAATGTGCTTTGTATTATAAAACGGTTAATTTATTTCATTTCACATCGTCAAAAGCCGGAGCCGCGGGCAAATATAAAAGTAATAGATATGACAGAAACGAGCCACGTAGATATAAAATAAAGGATGTTGTTATGCAGGACGTATCTACAAGTTATCCGGGATGACAACAGCTATGTGCCCCGCGGTGAGCTGGCTTTGTCGGCGTGCGCAGGCGCATGGCGGCCACGGAGTAATTAGCGACCACTCATTAATCACCAAAGACAAACTGAGTAAAAGGCTTTTGGCATTAAGATTCAATTACGCTTATGATGATTGTGATATATATATAAAGAGGTAAAATTTGTTTGTAAGTTTGTATGTAGGGGTAATCTCAAGATCTACTGGTCCAATTTCAAAAATTCTTTCAGTATTAGATAGCCCATTTATCGAGGAAGGCTATATCATCACGCTAAGACTAAAAGGAGCCGAGCATTAATGGAAAATGTGACGCAGACGAAGTTGCGTGGGTCAGCTAGTTATATATATATATTTTATCCTTTCTCGGGTTCCTGGAGACCCGGTCGTTTGGTAGGCGTACGAGGGACCGAAACTAACTCGCAGAGGCCCCGTTAGACATTTCAAATGTAATGGGTCACCAACCGAATTCCTTGTGAAGGAATTCATGGTATTTTTATGCTTATTGAAAATTAAACGTTGATTCCCATATCTTAATGCGTATTTTAGTAGTGCGTACTTTATTATTTTTATTTCACCAAGTCATAAAGCATAATATCCTATCTACCTAACTATATATCTAATGGTTTCTGCCACATTATCCTCCTAATCAAACAGATTTGTCAATATTAAATTAATTACAAATGAAAAATCGCCAACAGCCAAATAGCCACCATAACTAATCGTTAAACTGATTTACGATTCTCTATAATCTGCACATTTACACCTACTAGTGGTACAATATGATCCTTAACACAACCGCTTCATAATCACTGTTTTAATTGCCGAATTACGGTACTTCAGTCATTTGACTACTATGTCGCGTTATTTAACCAAATTAGGTTTTTTCTACGGAATATTTATTCTGGAGGTCATTGTACGCGATATGGAATGTGAAAATAATCAAGGATGAGCCGTATGGTTATCTCATTAAGTATGTGGATTAAGGCCGAAAGTTTAGTTGATTTCTCAGATACGGTTATGAACAATACAATACCAATAATCATAGTACGGCTATCTCCTGTAAATGGCAAACAATAATGGTATGAACTACGAACAATTTAAATGTATCCAACTGTACCTAGTGATGGACAACGGTAATCGTTTTACGTTTGTTCGTATGAAATATATACGCCCATCGATCATTTAGGTATTTGTCTAGACGAAGTTGTTGACTATGGCACTCTGTCTGTAGCTTTAGAACTAGTTTGTATAAAACATACTCGATCAATCGCGTTAACGTAAACTTCAATTTATGCTGTGCTACCCACTTTTTAGGGTTCCGTAACCAAAGGACTTACTGAGCCTCCGCTGTCCGTCCGTCCGTCCGTCTGTCAGCGGGCTGTATCTCAAAAGTAATATATAATTCAAATTTACACAGATTTCTATTTTCACGATAACTACAAATAATAAAAATTAAACTTTATCGTACGGAACCCTTCTTGTACAAGTCCGACTCGCACTTGTCCGGTTTTTTCATACGATTTGACATGCAAATTTTAACGTTAACGCGAAAGAGTACGTTTGAAAAGTCGCACTAAGACTGTAACTATACATCGCCCGAATTTTCTTTTCAATAGAGATTTGCGGGACTTTACTCGCTGTACCTCCAAAACCTGACGAGCTGCAAAACAAACATGTTAGTAAGGCACAAAGTTATTTTCTTGGGACAAAGCGTGCCACGCCGTTGCAACTCTTGAAAGTCAGAATCACAGTGGTGACTAAAGCGCCGAGTCTATGAAGATCGACGAGTCCCACAGACACATCCTTGGATCCCGCAGCGAAATTAATCAGAAAATAACATTGGAGTATGTAAAAAAAATACAACCGACTTCCAAATTCGGTTGTATTTTTTTTGGAATAAGTTTTTATTTTTCACTTTTTAGTGGTACCCTACACCTAACAACACCACTGCAAAATCGCAGGAAAGCAAAATACGCAATTTCGATTACTTGGATGACAAAAACCATCATCCAAGTAAACTAATTCCAGCTACCTATTTCAATTTAAATCCAAACTTCCTAACCGATTTTGATAAAATTTAAATGGGACCAATCGACAATTATATCCTTTCAGATAAAACAAGAATTTTTCAAATCGGTTTATAAATGACGGAGTTACGAGGTAACAATATTAAAAAAAATACAACCGAATTGAGAACCTCCTGCTTTTTGGGAAGTCGGTTAAAAATAACATCACGTCCACAAGTAATTGTCAGTAAAGCTTCATGCCTTTAAATACAGCTCATTATTTTTAAAACAATTGTTTATGACTAATTACTACATAGACAAACTACACGTAAACGATTGGCGTGCAAAAGCGATGCCAAATCGGTAATGAAACTGTTGATCACTTGAAAGATTTGCACCGCTTTCCAAATACATAGCTTGACTAGACATTTCTGAGAGACTTCTAAATATTTTATTAGTTTTTAGGGTTCCGCACCCAAAGGGTAAAAACGGGACCCTATTACTAAGACTTCGCTGTCCGTCTGTCTGTATGTCTGTCACCAGGCTGTATCTCAAGAACCGCGATAGCTAGACAGTTGAAATTTTCACAGATGATGTATTTCTATTGCCGCTATAACAACAAATACTAAAAAACAGGGGGCTCCCATACAACAAACTTGTTTTTTCCGTTTTTATAGATGGTAGTACGGAACTTTTCGTGCGCGAGTTCGACTCGTACTTAGCCAGTTTTTTCAGAGTTCTGATGACCATAACACGCTACACAAGAATTCAACAACATCCGCATTGTGTGAAAAAGAAACGATAACACAAATATAAGACGAAGGAACCAGCATCAAAAGAATCCCTAATCGCTATTAAAGATGCGACTTTCTAAAATGTGTGAAGGCGGAATTAAAATCGCATAAAAGCATCTATCTGCAACTTCGATTATGTGACTCGAGTCGCCAGTCGCAGGTCGCATCACTCGCGTCATATGAATTTTATCAGCTGTCTCGTCCTCTCACTTTCTGTCCGCGGCCACGTGGGATAACGTACATAACAAGCTTTTATGATCTATTCCATTGAGGAGCTCGCAGCTGCCCAATCCAACCACTTTTACTTTCTGTCTCATCTCAGCTTAACAGGTAAAACACTCACCATGACATCACTGCATTACATTATACTGACACTTCATATTTGACCACATTTCGATCATTGAAGTTGTTGAACTCTCTAAGATAACTTGAAATCATTTAGAAAGTACATCGTTGCGTAACGAGAAAGACGCGCTAAATCGATATCTGTACATCCATTGCTGCTCGCTGCAAAAATGCTATTTCATTTGATATGTGTATTGTAGCGAGACTATGATGTAGTATGATGGCATCGATATAATTTCGCTTTCATATTATTAATATTGGCGTGACGCTCACGACAGTTGTACTTATCTGATGATGGCATCGATCTAATCGCGCGGTGCGTGTGCCTTGACACGGATCAATGTCAATGGTACGGTGTCGACTATAAACGACACAATACTGGCTTTGTTGCTCTGTCAGTTCTAGTTGTCTTAACTCGTTGATTCTGTCAGTTCTAGTTGTCTTACCGCGTTGATGTACAATGAAACAATTCGTACAACGATGCTTTTTGACATGATTTCTACTGAGCAATTGTGTAAGTTCACTTGTTCTTGTAGAAAGCACTGCATTGTCTGAGTTCACGTATCCAATAAGTATCTATTGGTCTTGTTAATCCCTGAGATGTGATATAATTGGATGATCTCTTGTGGTATTCGAGTTATATGAAGAGGTTTCTATTGTGTTACTATTTATAATAACATAATCAGAGAAATGAAATTTTACAAAGCCGTGTCTGTACGCCATTGTTTCCAAAAAAATATAGAAATAGATGTGTGCTTCGCTTTGTTCAGCGCGATATATTAATCAGAAATAAGTACCCTGAAGTCTATTAGAAGATTACGCATCAAAATCTATTAGGTATGAATTGGAATTATCAAGAATTTTATTTCGTCATTCATTTCATATTCATCAAACCACTATCACAATGCTTAATGAATTACTTATGTAAGTCTAAACACGCCGCCTAGATAGTGTCTAGATGGGAGATAGCCCAGTGTCCTTTCTATTTAATTTCTCCTCAGTCACGCACACGAAACCCACGCTAAACACCAAATTCCGTGCGAGTCGTGCGACCACTATACATTCTAATAAAAACATACATCGGCACGCCAAACAATAACCTGATTATATCACCGAACAAACGATCTCCCTAATAGAATTATAAACATCCTAACTGTCTTTCTATTATTGTAAATTGTTCTAAATTGCTCCTAAGCATCGCGCGTTTAAAATTAAATTACGGGACAAGTCATATGTAACATTATCTCGCGATTACTCGGGAATTCTCTTCTGAGAAGTGTTTGTCGGGTATGCACTGAGATACTGCATACGTGAGCATGAATATCATGGCGGGAATCGCAATTTTATGAGATAGTTTGTGGGTTAGACGCAGACGCCAGCCGCCGAGAATAATACCCCGCCTTTAGGGCATAACTTTAATTCTGCTGGCAACCGCGAACGAGTTTATCGTCATGCGGAGCAGAAATGAAAGCAATCATAAATTGGCATTAGTTCTGAAGGAAGTAATTAAATTCAATGTAATGCAATATAACTTGTTTAGGCTCGAGAAAGTCTGAAAGTCAGTCTAACTCTCAAAACATCGAAACCGCAGTCTAAACCATTTTGTTAAAGTAGTCTAGATAACTTATCTTTACGATAATTTGATGCTAAATTATACGATACACAAAAATCTTAGCAAAACAAGGATATGAAATACATGGATATGGAAATATTTCAACGAATTAACTGCTAATGTAACTAAGTGATCTAAGATCTTGTTAAGTAAAAATATCACACTTTCTCGCAAAAAAGCCGTAAAATAACTAGTTAGCCAGGTTCGAACCTAGCTTGTTACGTCACGGCTCGTTGGGGGACCTAATCATATGTATATCGTGGCCATAACATACACGTTTCTATTAAAAAGCCGATCTCCTCAACGCTCCATTGTTTGCCGGTTCATTTGCATGATGAATCGACATTAAATTTTGACGCTTTCAAATTTTTTGCCGATTCCGCACAGCGTTACGTCCGAAATAAACAAATTAATAGTCAATCGGGATCCAATCTAAACTAGATCGTATCTCTGATATCTTCATATCTCGCCACACTCAATTACTGGCGACTTTTAAATTAATCAGCGCTGTTCACGTGTGAGGCAGTGGTTTTTTCTCGCCACCTCTCGCTAGTCGTTTCCTCTCGTTAGTTTTATTGGTGATGCCCGGGGTGCTGTGACTCTGTGAGTAGATGCCATTTATTATCCTTTCAGCTCGAGGTATATGTTTCCTATTCGCTTCGTTAACATTAATAAAGGCGTCAGGTAAATATTTACAATATACAATGCATTTGTTCATTGATATCCTATTAATATAACCGACATTTATTTATGTTGTACTTGCATAAATATTTTGACGCTTGGACAAAGTATTTCTCAGTAAAACATTTATCATTTCCCCGTCTTGATGAATACAACTTTTTGTGTAGAATTAATTTCTTGCTCTTGTTGTCACTTGTACTTTCAAGAGACGTAAATTATTCATTCTGTTATTGCGTGTCGACAATCTGCATAAAATGAGATTTTCTTTCACACATAGTTTCAGTTCAGTAGAGCAGTACTACGAATATTCATTGGGATACTGAATTGTTAAGATTCCAACTAGCCTTATTAATCTTAACTGACCAGGTAATCCTAAAAGAGCACGTTATGAAGTTCTTTTTTAAAAGCTTCGTTTTCTCTTCATCACAAGATGCTTCTGTGGATGACGTTGTAACACGCGCTACGCTGTACGCTACGCCGCTACACCATATGCTACGTTCGGTACTACGAACAACGCAATGCTCACTAAATTACTACGAGCATTGCTACGCATCATGTTGCAAAAAACAAATAGTCTAACGTTCTAATACTATCAATGATTGACTGAAGTATTTGAAAGACAGCGCTATTGGCACTTGTTACTTTTTAATACAAAACCGACTGTACTTGTATATCGACTTCGGAAATGTCGTGCACAGATAGTTAACTTGCACGCGGATGATTCTAGCTCCACATTAATATCAATAGGGTGCACTGACTCCTGTCGTAACTACTTAACTTTTTTGCGACTTTTTTCCACTCAATCGGCTGACAGTGACATGACTGACGCGTCAGAGTAACATTAACGCGCGAAACCAAACACTTCGCGATATAACCCGTCAAAATATTAATGTGAAATCAACTGACATGATCAGCAACACCTTTTTGTAATCAACCGTTAAGACGCCTATTAGTCAGTTGTTAGTTCTAACTAAATATGTTATTATGGTGTCCATTACAAATTGTAGATTATGATGCGCTTAATGAATATTTATTATTATTTGTGTAGGTGTAATTTTATGATATTTAAGCCATTTAAAAGGTGCTAAGAATTGCATTGTGTTCATTCATTTTATGGTTTCACGCCACGCTAGGCATGGATAAATTTCAATTTCAATTATTTTATTTAATACACTTTTATGGACAATTATTATGGTAATCAAACAAGGTTTCTCACCGCGTAATTTTACTGTACTTGTTTCATGACAGACTTTTTGAAATTCTACACTCATAATCATGTATAAGAACTTCATATCCGTATTCTGCCATCTGCAATCAGTGTCGATAAAACGCCTGAATAACTTATCACTTTTATCTGGCTCAAATAGTCTCGAAACACATACAATGGACAAAATTGTACCAGAAAAACATCAATTACATTTCTGCCCATGTATACATAATACTGGTCGATTATATAGAATACAGTTGAGTACTGACCGTCACAGGTTTTTTGCGAAGATTAAAATAAAACATGACACGACAGGCAGCTCATTTGTCACTATTAGTCGAACCATTTGTAGGATCACAAGGTTACAAGTGATTACTGTTCGTTTTTTTGTTATATTTAACGTTCCCCTTGCCAGGTACGAGTGACTATTATTTTTGGAATGAGTGATGGGACCTTCAATACTGCCTAGTATTGAAGGTATAGGTACGTACTGTAATGCTAGGTAGCGGAATTTGTTCCAAAGCGTCAGTGGCTCTGGAACGCAAAGAGAACTTAATTAAAGAATTGGGTGGATCACGGATGGGTTTTAGTCAGTAAGAGACTGACACTTCCTTCTGCTCCCCCAAAAGCGGGAGCAGTTATTTGATGAGTTCCCATCCTTACAAAAAAGGTACATACTGTAATATCACAGGACTCTCTCTACCCGTGATACTATATACTTAAGGATTGTATAACATAAAACTCCGTTTAGGATTTAACTATTACTTATTTGGATCGTCTGGCTTTGAAGGGAGTACTACATAACTCCCGTGTCAAAACCACGTTTACTTTTACCATTCATATTTCAAATACTATTTTTATTTTTGTTGGACGCTTCCAAAGTTCCAACGACTAACTTGTCTGCCATTGATGTGCAGCCAAGGAACTCACAGTAACTACCCAAGTACTTCCATTTGTCAAATGTTAGGTAATTTTGGTCATTATTAGTAGGGTCATGGACAGTCATGGTTAGCGTCACTTAATGAGCATAAAAAATGAAGTGTTGTGAATAAAGTTCTGAATTTATGTCGACCTTGACTTCTTGAACCTTGAAGCGTTAACGTCAAAATTACCTATGGAATTTAATTTCCTGAAGCTTCAGCCATTTGCAATAATCCTAGTATATTGAGAGATAAACACACACTATAACTGCTTACTCCAATGAACCAACAATAAATATTTATAACATTCAATTAAATTAATCTGAAGAGTATTACATGACTTTCGACGTTAATCACTTATTGGAGGTAAACATTTAATAAATAATCAATAGAACCCGCTTAGTTTCCGCCATCATGCAGGTGGGCGCTATTGCCTAATTAGCCGTGTATGTTTCCGTCTTATGTAATGTGTATATAATAAGTGTCAGCACACACAGAGACAGGATATTGTGCGCAACTTTTTACAATAGCGGTGCAAAATAGAACTTTATTGACTACTAAAAAGGTACACAATTCAGTCACAGAATTCGAATTTAACTTCTGCGGGGTCTATTCGAATTCGGTCATGGAATGTGAACCTTTTTGTTTAGTTAATAATGTCGTAATCGCAGCGTCGTCGCGTCTCCGTATAACCTTACTTTAAGACTGTTTAGTGTAAAGTTTTCTGTGAAGATTAAAGGCATCAGGTGGTGATCCTCCCGCGTCGCTCGTAACAGTCAATTATAGGAAGAGTTACTCCGATTTAGTGTTTGGTCACGTTTGAGGAGCAAACGGACCGTTAAAGTCTTAGAAATGAAACAGGGTTGTACGAAAACGCGTTAAAATTTCTTACTGGGTTTTTTTAAATCTGGGCTTATAGACTTTTTCTTGGGCAGTAAACAGCTAACGATGGGTTTAAATGAATATCTCAAATTACTTCGTTCAGTGAGTGGATATCTTAAGCTAACAAGAGACAGGTCTAACGACCAGAAACTTATCAGCCCATTTTATTAATGAAACCCTGTAGTAATATGACTTGCGGAACATTCCTCTTATTTATAAACAATAGAGCCGTGTGAATACAGCGATACCTAACTAATTCATAATGGGGAGTGTTGCGATTATAGCCATTTCCCTTCTGACCGTTATTTGAAACAGGCCTGGAAATAACCTCGGTTGCTAGGCAACATAAAATTCACATAGTCAAAAGTCGAAGTACTAACAATAATCAATTTAACCAAATAGCAACATAATTCAAGACAAACCAATTAATTTTAACCCTTAAAGGTCAAGCATACCATGTGCTGACAATGGTTCAACGGGGATTTGAACCCACGACCCTTAATTTGTCTGCCGACACTTAGATAGTTTATGGCTTTATTGAACCTCCTTTTGTACTCCACCGACAATGCTAATTAATTACTGTCAATTTAATAAACTAATGAACAGATAAAAAAGTAGAAATGTTGTGCGTATCATCGTGAGAGCATCGGACTTGACTGTAAAAATATTCACTACAATGCGAAAGTTTCATTAAAATTAAAAGAAAACGTTAGATAATTTTATCATTATGCCGATTTAAGTGCGGTTACAAAAATTGAACTGTTCCAAAACCGGGAATTAATTAATAACTGTTAGGTTCCGTGTAAATTGCCATATTTCTGCTCTGTTAAATCCTCACCACCCTTGGTTCACTGACAAAGAATGCTTAAGGCATTAAGTCCGCTAATGTTCCTTTATACATGAAGCTTTTAAATAAATAAACTATTAACAGTTCTACTTAACTTATGTATCGAGCTACTAATAGATGCTTAAAACCATATCCTACAAAATCATAAATAAAACTAAAACAACCATCTCATTAAAGCCCTTCACATCTAACAAATCTCAATATTTACGGCTCATCCCCAGCACATACTAGTCAAACAGAACACAATAATACACAATAAGCCTTATCATAAATTTTCTACACGCCAACATTAATCAGTTCGAAAACTATAACTGTGGAAGAAACAATGGGAGCGAGACCAATGAACAACTCGAGATCCGGCCCTTTGACAGTTCAGGTAAAGCTATCTAAACTTAGCTTAAATTAATGTACAGCAGGCATTTGAATTCAATACAATTTACGATGTACAGACGAACAAAGAGATAGGAAACAAGCCACTAATTAGAAACTTTTCTTAATGGCCACCTTAGTTCACCTTCGCCCAGATTTGAAAACGCGTAGGTCTGTCAAATTAAATTTTATCCATCTGTCTGGCCTATTTCGTCCCACCGCTGGGCAAAGGCCTCCCTCTCCCTTTTCCACCCAACTCTGCGATTTCTTGTGTCGGGCCAGTCCATTCGGTAATACATAAAATGACAAAAACAAATTAACTACTGTAAAAAAGGGTAAGTATTAGAAATAGTATTTATGTGTAAAAATAAATACACAAAATAAAAACATTTTTGAGTGTTACTCGAGTTAAAAATAAAAAACAAGAATTAAATAATTTGTTGGTCTAGTGAAAATCAAGACGAAATATAGAACATCCATCATCAGATTCTGCCTAACCTTTTCCCACCTTTATTTGGGTCGGCTTCCAGTCAAACCGGATTTCCACAACCCATTAACTGGGTAACATGGTACTTCTTGCTAAGACTGGAGTCACAATGAAACATGGATGCAATGTAATTTAATTAAACACTTCTACTTAACCCATCGTGGATAACAGGCTTTATGATATGTATGCATATACATATTATGGAAAGATGAAAATTCCTATCTGTATAGGTACTAAAATGTTTGTTTCACTTTACTTATTGTGATATCCCCGCTAGTAATGTCGGTTACAATTAATGTTAGTTGAGAACGATGCCACATCAGCCACATGTTGTTGCATTCAAAAGACTTCAACGCGTTTTCTCAGGCGATGAATGCTAGGAAATATGAAAAAAACAGCGCTTTGATGCGGCTGATAATGTGGGCTCTTTGCAATACTGAGAAACGTTTAATTAGATTGTTTTTTTTTTGACACATTGTTTATTGGGATCCTCTGACATTTGACAACCGCCAATATAGGTACTGAATATTCACTAACCAACAAAATTAGCAATATAGCCGATACTATACAAACCGGAACACAACAATACTTATCTATAAATAATTGCGAAGACTGTTGTACGGAGCTATACTAACAAGAAAACTCACACTAATCGAACCAAAGGAAATGAAATCTTGTCTATGAGAACTTAGTGAAATACCGTCACCGTTAGGAAATGCAACTGCAAATACGTGTACGGTATTTAGCCGTTAATACGTACTTATAACGGAGACTTTTTGTCAACTTGTTTCTTAATTGGATTATCCTACAATGCAACCTTCCGCTGCACCTCGAGCACGCACAACACGCTCTGATTAACATTATAAGAAACGAAAACAAACTTTAAGTTTATTCCGTTAAGGTGCTATTTCCGCTGTAAATTTCGAGCCATGTGAAACAAACTATAATTACACACTAAACAATGCTAAGAGCAATGTTTAAAAACTAGGGCTTGAGGAACTCACGCGAAATAAGGCCTTACCAACACTTGCGGTTGATACGGAGGCATCTACTTTCGTCCTGGTTTGCGAAAACGAACCCTGCTACTACAGAAACAGAGATATTATTCTGGTGGGTTGTTATCGCAACGCTTGACTGCGGTTTCCGCAGAATGCCATTGTATTGCACTGTCATCCTAGATATATGTCACTGTTATAAGATCGACGGTGGCGTGTCACGGTGGCGTGCCACTCTAGCGTGCGGCGATAACGCAGATACGTTTGTTTACCGTCACGCTAGCACGCTCCGGTATGTAAGGGAGTAAGGCAGACTGAAGCTGAGTCACCTTGAGATGTCTTAGCAGATAATGTGCACATATTGTACATGGATATCATTGTTAACCTAGATACTGCTAAACATATGCTTTATGTTAAGAGAACAGGTTTTGCCCGTTGATATCAAAATTACCGACAAACTAAAAAATAAATAAGTACATACTCGTATTTGCATTAGCACACTAGTTTATAACTTTATACACACTATACATTTATACACATGAATGCTACTCAAGAAAGTTCTTATATAAAAACCTTACGTGAAATACCCTACGACTGAATTTTAGCGTATCTGATAACCGTAGATGCAGCGAAAGTCGAATGCATCGGTAATTACTAATGGCAAAAAAACTAAGTGAGTTCGACCACTAGAACTGAACGTCTGAAGTTATTAGGAGATCAGCGAATCACAAAGTTTCAGAAATCTTTATTTTATTATAGTCTTTTAGAAATTGTGGTTCTTGAATTAATTTATATGATTTATATCTTTTCAGTATTTGAGAAGCTGTCACCAAATAGTTTGACAATTTCATTATCAAATTAAGAGTACATTAGTGCCAATTCTACTAATTTTCACATTCGCATCTCAATCGCAATCTGTCAAAAATCTATGAAAATTAAGTCTTTTTTGACAGTTTGCGATTGACATGCGAATGCGAAAGTTGTTTAAAAATGAGTAGAATTGGCCGTCTGGTAGCAGTTTTAGTTCAACTTCTGTTTATTTCCGTTAAATTCTTTAGAATTACGACGAGGTAAGACAGGGTTTATTAATTCCATTTCAGCTTTTAATTATAAATAGTTCGTAATTCTCAATGCATTTTTTATCGAAAACAAACCGTTCCAATTTCAATACACTGTAATGTTATAAGTTACTGAAACCAAATCATCCAAACATAACCACCAATTCAATTGTTTCATGACGGCATGAGAAGAAAAACATACCTAATTGAAAAGTCCATAATATTATTCTGATAGCAGCCTTACATAACGACGAAAGACATTAAGACATAAATAACAGTTTGTCACCTCGTCCGACGAGTCGACGAGTCATTGCATGGCCGCGGCCAGTTCAAGGTCATACATAAATTTATCATTTCCCACGGCCCTACAGAAACATCGCATTCAACGTAAAAAAATCGGCCAACCAATTGACCCATTCGTTTTTTAATGTTACAGATCAATAAACACAGAATACGGTATTTTCGAACGCATTTAAAGTCTCTCTCTCAATCTTAACATTGCAACATTGCAACTTTCACGGAAAATCGCAGTTTAAGACCCAATAGTAAGTGAGAAAAAAAATGTCGGGCCACTTTCTGAGGCGTCATCCATCTATACTATAGAATGTCATTGTTCTACACACGATGCTATACCACGTGGATTGAATACTAACCAGTACCTACGCGCTGTCATATTAACCTAATTGAGAACAACAAATGATGGAGTATGTTGACTTAGTGCGTGTTCTGTTTAACGCAGTAATTCTATAGTGTGCATAGGATTGCATCTGTGGTGTCGGTTGAACTCGTTTTGCTTTGAGTGACGAGTGGGATTAGAAGGATGTGTCAATTTGCTGCCAGCCGAGGTGGCTCTAGTATTTCTCTACATTTATTTCATCTGTCAAGTTTGCGCTTCCGTGATATTTCGATAGGTTTATAAGTAGGTGTTCATAATTGATTTAAAAAAAAACTGATTCATAATTGATTTTAAAAGTTTCTGCTCCTTCTATGGGTAACTGACGCATACGCTGCATTGTTGATAACTTACATAAAATGCTTTCAAAATGACATTCACGCATTAAATGTCAAAACTTTCATCGTCGCGAGAGCGCTCGGCATTTGTCCTGGTGCCACACTTACGGGACGTGCGCACACGCACCGAATATTTACCACATTCAGATACCTACACTTCATTACCGACACCCATTAACGCGAATGACAACCAGTTAAATAGTAATAAATGTAGAAAGTCATCCGAGCTTTCTTTGCGGTTATCAAATTCGAATGTAATTGAATGTGAGAGGAGAGTGAGTGCTGGACATTGAGTAATTTGCTCTAACGCCTCATCCGCCGCACGGAAGCACATTGTTGCCGACCTAATAGCCGAGTTTCACACACCAGCCGATTACCCATAAACAGACAACGTAAACGATGGATAGCTACGCGGACGACCAACGAATATGGAACGGTAACTCTGTTTAAGGCTACAAAAACTCCATTCATGTGTTGACCTCGACAAAATTATCTAACTGTTCGACACTTAATTCCCGAACGCAGAGCACGTATGTTTCTTTACAAAACATCCATTAGGCGTTAGAATTTGAATTTTAAATTAGAAATAAAACAAAATAGAGTTAAACTTTCTTGTATGTACTGTACAGACAAATTCTTTTGTGCGAAGTAGTTACCGGTACGTGTAACGACATTGTGCAGACATGAATAGATTTAAAAGTTTCGCATTGCTGCGCCCGATACAAAGGAGCAAGCTCTGCTACAGCGCCTAATGCCGACAATACAATGCTACTTCTTCGCGATTTACCAAGATGTGTTGCGTGAGAGACAATCATTGTTTTTCGAACAATATGACGAAAATCATCAAAATCACTTGTCTGTTCTAAATAACAAGATTTCTAAGTAATTCCGTCTATCCTGGGCATACTATCTTCATCCGAAGATAGCCTTATAGATGTTCTCATGGGAAAACAGTAGCTAAGTTTTACGAAATACCTACATACTATATCATTGGGAAATGAAAGCATAATTACCAAAGACATAAACCAGTATCGTGGTCAATGTTCCTTCCTATCAAGATTACTAGGTCTAACACTCAGCTCCGTTCCTATTCAATGTCCGATTAGCCTAAACACACCTCACTAATAGCAGCATGTCTCTTTCAAAGCTTGTTACGAGACTTCTTCGTACACCGGTTAATATGTATTTCTATGCGCTTGCGACTTGCGAGCTATTGGTTCATGAAACTGTTACAAGCGGTCACGCCGCCGCACCAGCCAGCTACCTATTAATTATTGAAGAATTGCTTTCCGATGCGAGGGAAGGAAGTCAAGCGAAGAGGCGATAACTGTCGAGCGAGCGACGACCGAGACCTTAGTGCAAATACTAGAACAATAGACAGGAATACTAATCAATACGCACTAAAAATGCTGCGAATACAAATTACTTTTTTCTGCACTTGATCTGTAATAAACACATGCAGCGGTTGTAAAACGCGGAGATTCTTACTCAATACATAATTAACGCTAGATTAAGTCATGAAATCAATGCCTGGTGGGATAAGGAAAAATCTCCAGCACTCGTGGTAATTATTTAATTATAGGAACTTCATCGTCATTATTGGCATTACGTGTGTGTTCGCCACGGTGGTGTTATTACAAAACGACTACAAAATGCTTGTAATTCTACCACAAAATCTGTGTAATATGATATAATGGATATTTGGAGAAAGTGTTGATGTAAGTGTGTTTTCGTGGCCGGTCGTGTGTGATGAGCAGAACTCGGCAGCTTTCGGAAGCACTCGGCAGTATTTACAGTCGCCTATATTCCGGTTGGCGCAGAGAGCGTAACATGACAACACTGTCGCTAGCTGATTGTATCCTCAGTCGGAGACCTCATGCCCGATTTCACTCAACTCAATTCGCGGCTTGTTCCGATAATATATCATTAGTTCTATACGTAAGTTTATATTCGTATATTGCGGTAATAGTAAGTAATTTTCAGAACGAGACTATTCTCAGAAAACACATCTACTGCTTTCAACACAAGCTTTCACAAAACTTTACTTTGCCTGAAAAAACTAACTATAGTTTACGCCAGATAAACGTGGAATAAAGTGCATTGACCCACATACATTTATTGACTTTCTTAAGATCAAAATCAGAAATAATGACATAAAGCTGTCCTGAATCGACTTCTATCGTGATCCTTTACGTTCTCTAGTAATGAAAAACAGTTCTTAATTTATTGTTCTAGTATCTACGAAGAGATGTTAGGGAAAGGTCAATGTACTTTATTCCACGTTTATCTGGCGTAAACTATAGCAAGTTGGCAAATGTAGTCATGATCGGAAAATTTCAGTGTAAATGCAATAACAGGACGGTACAGGTGAATAGTGATCCATAATGGATATTTGTAAACAAATATTCAATAATTTACATAGAAAATGAGAACGTAGTAAATCAGCCGCGTGCAAGGCTTTATATCACAGACACGGCATGAAGTACTGCTAGTAGCATGTAATGTGATCGTTTATTCATGTCCACTATGAGCACAGAGCCACTGAACCACGAGCCACCTGCCTCCTGCCTACTTCGAGCCACTAATTCGAACAACCTGGACTGAATAGCAAATAACTCGCATTCTACACATGTTTAGTGATTTCCCTAAACATTACACAACTCAGCCATTAGGATATGTAAGGTGTTAGGATAATAAAACTAACTGTTTGTAGGTTGTCAATGCGTACGCTCAATGCGACGTTTACGTAAGTATGGAAAAGATTTGTTTAAGGCTTGTGAAAAACAGTTTTCTCGAATACTAATGAGATCATTTGTTCGAAAATGGTTAGAATGTAGAGCGTTCTTTCAGTCCCAAAATGGCATAATTGCGTAGGCATCGTCAAGTTAGACTTTGACTGTGTACTATTGCTCATTCACAACACAGACACAAGCAATAGTTCATGCAGTGCAGCAGTAACTTTCTTAATAAAATTAGATTAAACTCATTCAACACCATTAAAATTCTTGTAAAAAAATTAAAAGACGCGTAATGACTATCTGCCATGTTATACTCGAGACATTGACTATTTATAGCTTGAAATTAAGGTCATTGTAATGACTAAGATTTCTTTAACGCTCGTAAAACAAGAGAGATGACGACGAAGAAACCCGAAGATACTCGAAGAATTGCGAAGATGTTGCGCTTGCGACGACAACGTTCGTCTCGCGACGCCGGCGCTGCTGCCGAGCAACTGGAGCATGAACGGAGTTTCTCGATGAGAAATATTTTTCTGATTGACGTGTATTGCTACTTGCAGCTTGAGAGATGCAAGACGAGCTCGGATATCACGTAAATAATAATTCCAATTTATCGGTGATTATAATCAAGAGTATGACGTGATAATTAGATATTGAGACTGTGTCAGATAGAAACTACTATATGAATCTTGGGGCAAATTTTAAAAATAGAACAAGCACAATACGGTGCAAAAAGTTCTTTTTAATACAGTTGCTCAAAAAGTGGTGTATTGCAGGGACGTATAGCGTTCGGGATGTGGGCTATTACATACTAGTGCTTCTTTTTTAACTTTCCCGAACTCGTGCGTTCTCTTTCCCAACTGTCAAAATAATGTCTACCGCTGGGTCCCGTGTGGTTCACATGTGAACCAGTAATGTCAAATCGCACTTGAGCCCCGCTGGTTCACATGTGAACCAGCACACCGCGACTGATATAAACTTTAATATTGTGTAAACTAAGCTTTAGAATCGTTTGCTAATGAATGTTCTCTATGGCAGATAAAATTTGCCAACCATAAACACAAACAGATACTAAAAATATGACAGCCGACATTTCAAAAACTCTTGTCAAAAGTTTCTACGTCACGGTTATTTCGCGCGCATGTCATGCAGTGATTTTAGTGATTTTTGTGTGTTTTTAGTGTGCTAAACTAGGGTAAGTGGATAAATAATCATTTATAAGTGTTTCCTACAAGTATGTAGCTAGTTTTTTGCATGAAATAACATCTCAAAACTTGTTTTGTCGAGCCAACAAAAGTTACGTAGTTCCGAGTGTTCGCCAACGTCAACATTGTTATTGTTTGGGTTTCTGGCAATGTTTACAATTAAAGTAAGCATATTGTAACGATTTATAGTTAACAATGCGTTGATGAATATATAGGTAGTATTCTACAAGCTTTTCCAATTGGAATCTGTTTGATATAACTCTGATAATCGTTATCAAAATAGCGCATTGAATTACGCAATAAAAAACAACAAATGGCGCCGCGCTTTATGAAGTTTGAGCTTGAATATTGCTATAATCGGCTATAGAACTCATATAAAAGATCATTGTCATTAGATTACTCTTCTTTTCATAAGCTAGATCCCAAAAATTGGTGTAAATTGATGCAATAGTTTTGTCAGAAATAACATAAACAGCAACATAACTACATTCAGCAAGTTCTCTCATTTCAATAGGATATATATATTTCTCGAGTACTAATAAGACTTTTGTTTGTGATTAATTTCATGACGACATAATTAAGGAACTTGAAACCGTTTCAACTGTGAGGATACAAGCTTTAGAAACGCCGCGATAACGTTTTAAGTGGCTCGGGTCAGATTACTGTTGAATGAGCGCCCGCCCGCGGGGCGATAAGGACTTGTGACGTAAGAAACGTTCCGTACGAGAGAGGTTAAAAAGAAAAACCAACCATGAAGTTTATACTAAAGACTTTTTGTGATTCATACAAATACGTATATTTCTTAAAAGAAGCTACTAATTTAAATATCAGATTTAATTGAATGAGTTAGGTTAGGTTTCATTTCATTTCACCTCATTAAATTTCAATAAAAAAAATCGACTGAAGACTGTATGCTGTATGGATAGTTCCCTTTGCCTACCAAAACGGGTGAAGAAAAAAAAACTGCTTATATTCTACGGTTGGCGCCATTTTCCAGAAATTTTCTTTGCGAGTTTACTTGTTTATTGTGTTTTAATTATTTTTTAAATTGCTTCATTTTTTCGCAACTGTATTAAAAATAGTCGTTCAGTACACCTGCGGAACCGTCATTGCAACTTGTTCCGACTGTCAACCCTCGCCTTCGGCTGCGCCTCGGCTCGGGTAGACATTTGTCGGAACTCTTTGCAATGACAGCCTTTCCGCACTTGTAATGAAATATACTATACATTTGGCTGAGGATTGAAGGAAAATTGGGATATAACCTCGCATAACACCGTGCTCCGGAAAAGTTCCACGCGGGTATCGATACTGACCCATACCGCAAGTTAATCAGGTTGGTACTCAGCTTGGTACTAATCGAAATCTTTGATCTCAGTCTTATTGCCAATCGAGCTGACATTGGCTCTAACGAGTTTAGCTAAACCTGGGATTACTTACTATACCCCGGTTTATATCATGCCGCTAGTAGGTTAATGATATCAATGTCTCGCTCGGTGATACAAGTAGGTACTTAATAATTTAATTAACGATCCTAGTAACGGTCTTTTAAATGTCAACATCATTACACTCCTTCACCTTCGTCTTATTACTTATTTAACTAGATTCACAAAATGAGTCTTTACTAATTTAACCACTCAGCATGAACTCTGTTTGGCCTCTCATTGAAAGGTCGTGGAAAATAGGGAAATTTTGGACACGCAGGAAACCTCCATCTGGTTATGATAAAATAAACAAAATTGGTAGAAGCATGGGTGATGACAATGAAAGTTCTAAAAGGCGACTTTAGTAGAGTCAGGAAGCACATCATTGTCAAATTATCCACGTTAGAGATAATATGAAAATAAAAACCATAAAGATGAAAACGAAATTTGACAGATTGTTGTGTGGTTAATTTAATGATTCTACTAAAGTGACCTTTTCAGACAATGTTTTCAGACCCGCTAAAGCTGGCTATGCTCAATCCTAACTTTTAATGAGCTCCATCTGGAGCGGCCATAGCTAAATAACAACAGGCACACGGGTTGATATTCGAATTTAGACTGAAAGAAGACTCCAATATACTAGAGAAAATCCTGGGTAGATTGACACAAGGCTGTTGTTGACTTGCTGCAACCATTTTCGACAACGACAATGAAAGAATGTTAAAAATACAGTCAGTCCGTAGTTTTCTCTTAGCACGTTAGCCACAAAGGTTGCCAGCTAACAGAATTTTCTTATATGAAAGTAGACTATCCAACATACTCACGACAACGGTAATTAACTTCCGTCTACTTCGGAGAACAACTGTTTGTTGACGACAATCATTTTACACACAATGATGACTAACAGGAATCAACTGAGAAAAGAAATGAGGAACATTGGAAGAATGACAAAGAAATAACTCTTAAGACGGAGGTCAATTAGAGTTATTGATGAACAAATGAATCGCGATTGTTACTGAAAGGTTAAACCTTTATAGTTGGAATGACTGTATATTTTTTCTCCAAGCACATTGTGTGTGATTTTTGCCGACTCCTTTCATTGTGTCGGCGCCTTTCTTCCGTTTCATTAAGAAAGGGAGAAAGAAGTATGTTCACACCATAGACAGAATTCCAAACACATTAGTGCCAACTATCGCCTTATCAACACAATCGACTTCACGAAACTTTTTTCTGTGGCGCAGTTGACAAGAGCTAACACCTGAAGGCCAATTCTACTAATTTATTTCGCAATTCGTAAATAATGTATCAAAAATGAGATTTTTTCGATAGATAGCGGCTGAGATACGAATGCGAAGTTTGCTTGAAAATTAGTACGAATGGACTCAAACTATACCCGATATGTAAATGTTTCGAAACCTAAGTCGATGGGTGCGTACATATATAATCATACCTCCATCCACAACATAGCCTGAACATTCAGGGCAGTCAGATTTACGACCAAGAATTCTGAGTACCTATTTCCAATTTTATTAGCATCTACATTCGTACCAATAAGAGCCATCCAATACTAAGAACAGTTCTCAGATCAAAGAGAAAAACATTAAAACTTTATAGGCACCTCAGAAAACAATACAAAAGACAAGCAATATGGTAAAAGGACCAAGTTCAACTAATCTGTAAACAGTCGACATGCGGAATAGAGCATTACATCATAAACTAATCAGGAGAACATAAAATGCTGACAGCATTGGAAGACGAAACCTAGCATCCATGCCCTTTACATGAAAACATAATGAATAAATAATTCAATAGGACGGACCTCGTTTTGCATAATAACACAGTTTGGTTGAATAGAATCATGTATCATATGGAAATATCTGCGAAACAGCGGGCCATTGAAACACCCTTGTCTCGCAGGCTGCTAGACCTGACATTACCTGGGAGGACCATACAGCCTGACAGCATGCAAGCCATAAAACATTCATACTTCAAGTTTGTAACCTATTTTTAACAGCTGTGAATCATCATTCCGACTTTTAGTAGGGCTTTTAATTATTCCTAACCACTGGCTCTTTACACAAGCAATCGAAATTATCTTTAACTAGATGACCCGCGCAACTTCGTCTGCGTCTCATTGTCCATTACTGTTCCGCTCCTATTGGTCTTAGCGTGATGATATATAGCCTATAGCCTTCCTCAATAAAGGGGCTATCTAATACTGAAAGAATTTTTCAAATCGGACCAGTAGTTCCTGAGATTAGCGCGTTCAACCAAACAAACAAACAAACTCTTCTGCTTTATAATATTAGTATAGATTGCTTATCGGAAGTTGCTAATTCAACCACTTGTATTATTTTTGATTAAGCCTTAAATTAAAGTCAGCTGTGGGGCGATCCAGCGTTTGTACTAGGAATTCCTTTGAGCAAGAAACTTGATGTGTTGGCTCGAAGCCACATGAGGCTCTGGAAGTTAAACACCGCGCTAGTGTACTAAGAGTTAGCAGGAACTTTGTTAGCATAACCACGTGATTTGGTTAAAGTCAGGGTAAGTTGATCTTTCTGCTAAATAAACTTAGTTCAACTACATAGCTTGAAGTTGGCTCTGCTTAACTCAAGCTAACCCTATCTATCGTTGATTTAAACTTGGTGGAAAATACTCGTTGGTTAATGTTGGAGATAAAATTAAATGTGTTCAGATGTTTTTACTGCTTTGCTCGACTATCACATGAACTCATTACCTACATCTTACTGTTATCGTTTAAGCTTCAAATAACTTATGTTTGATCTCATAACTTTAACGCATCTTGTCCGAAATAAGTGCTATTTGTAAGGAGTTTTCCAAAATTTCTCAGTGCTCTTCATTCTAAACAGACTTGCATGTACCACACCCGCAGTTACGTACGTAACAGAACAGAAGATAAGTACGTTAGCATTGAAGTCGACGCACCATTGTCAGCTCCCGGCAACAATGCTCGAGATAAGTTGACAAAAAGCGCAGCCGCCACTGTCTACGTGTCATTCACCCCGACGTGGAAATCGATGTTTACTCCGACTGTGATCGATTCGACAATCAAATCAAATTTCGTATAAAACGATATTTTATCCTCATCATTCGTTTCGTTGGTATTAATTGCAATTAACAACGCCAGTCGTGCGGATCCGGAAAGAAATTAACCGCTGTTTCCTGAGATAAGCAGACAGCTTTTGATATTATTCGCTATGTTCGTCTCGCAATGTTTCCGGGCACACAATACGGAATAGCACAGTGAACGACTATCGTTGCAACAATGAGAACACTCAGACTTGAATACTATAATCATTACAAAAGTAGCCTAAGAAAGTGCTTACCTCTTGGGCACACTAATCCGCCGCTGCCGGAACAGGTGGTCCATTGTTCCTGAGCTCTGCTTTGTCTTACACTTTAGCTCGGCCTCTCCCACACAAATATAGGAAATTACAAACTTTCACTTAATCTTATGTTTATGTTCCGGATTGTCCACAGTTTTATTTCGAACTATAACTAAATCACTGTCCACACTGGTCCACTGAAACCTTTAGGTATTCCTGGTAACTTTACACGGTCTAGTGGAACCGGGGCTCTACCACTACGATACTATCTTCTATGTTACAGTCTGCAACAAAAAAGGGAGATTTAGCTTCACGCTAGCATAACAAATCTTAGCAGTGCTAGACTGAGTGTGAAATATTTGATTTATTTTATTCTAGAAAAAAACACAAATAATAAAAAAAAAATGTTGAACTAAATCGGCCTAACTACAAAATAACGAATTTACACTTAAGTTCTCTCATGCCAGTTGGCTAGAATAATGGATGTTTTTTCACGAGAGAGTAATCAATCAAAACTGGAACAATGAATTAATTGATGGTATCTGTAACATTTTGGCAGCGATTACATTCGCACGGAGAAAGTGAAGGCGTGCGATGCGCCCGCGCCGACGCAGCGCGACGCGCTCCTCTCGCTACATTTAACATTAATCACGAACAGCTTTAAGAACGCCTGCAATTAATGTTTGTTTCTAATTTGTGAAGTCAGTCACTATCACATGATACGTGGTTACTTGGAAAAATATTATGTATGTATGTTTTCTCATAATTTCATGGAGGACTTTGATGGATTTTAGAATTTTATTGCAAAAAAATTGATAGTAAAAATTGGTTGAAAAAAATAAATAAAATTGATTGAAAATTCATTCAATGACAGCCAACTAGGGAATATTACCTTGGACCATTATTTCGGAATCCACGAAAGCACAAAAAATTGTGTCCCAGTTTCTAATTTAATATTAATAATGAATGGTGACACTGATCTATTGTATCGTGTTCCTAATGATGCCTTATTATAAATAGTTGACTGAAACGGCGACATGCGAGAACTTTGCAGCGTTTACTTAATTACATTCCTCCACTTGCGTGATGTGTGAAAATATTTTGCATGAAAAGTTTTTAGTGCTGCACTATATTTTTTTCAGTATTATAATTAGTTTAGTAAGGACTTATTAATGGGGAATTATAAAACGATCGAATCAAAAAGCTTAACGACTGATGATGAGAAAATATTTCAATAACTTAGGCGGTATGAATTTGAGTAAGCGAAAAAATAACTAAAATAACGACGAATATTGATTACCTAATAATAAAATCCAGAACGAGGTTATAAAAAGTGAGTTGTGATTAATCCATTTCATATACCGCGTGTATCTGACATCGACGCACAAACGATTTCCATGGGTCCGGGGCATGATTCTGGACACCCTAGACTTTGAATTTTTCGTCGACTTTTTTCTCATTTTTTTATTTTTTTCAAGGGTTTTTTTACTTTAGACTGCGTTATTCTGATCTAACCCAATGAGATTTTTAATAAAAAAATAATTAATTAACTACTTTCACTAAAAAGAGCAATCTGAATAAAGCCACAAATAGATTTCAGCTCAGCTGAGCTGATACTTTGTGGTACTCTTGAAAAAAATTAGAAAAGAACCGACGAAAAATTCCAACACTGGGGTGTCCAGAATCATGCCCTGGACCCATGGAAATCGTTTGTGCGTCGATGTCAGATACACGCGGTATTAAAATTCTAGCCGTGCGACTAAATTAGTAAGTGAGCGACTAGAAATACTAGAAATAATATAGACTAAAGTCAAGAGCAAACCAATCACAAATAAAAAAAAATACACAGAGGGCAACTTGAGGGGCAAATTCAATATAAAGATTGATAGGTTAGGTTAGGTTTTTTTACTTTATTTGTTAGAGTTAATTTCCGCGGACCTGGTTAGGTTAGGTTAGCATTTTGTATTTTAAGTAACACAAATGAATGTTTGTATGTTGCTGTTCTGTTGATTTCTCGTCACTCGCAGTTAGTCGCTCACTTAGTAATACTATAACGTAAATTAATTATTTTTGTCACTTAAAACTTTAATTTACAGTCACTCGTTTAAATACTACCCCTTATTAATTACCTACTTATTTTTAGGTATTTCTAAAAATCTTCGAGTTTTTTTTTCATAATTTAAGTTTTACTTAGTTTTTAATTTAAGTTTAAATAGTCAATTCGTTGTACTTAAAAAAAAAATAGAAAAGAAATATTAAAAAAAATAAGTAAAAAATGTCTGTTCATCCAAACTTTCCAAAGACAAAATCACAAACAAGTCACAAAAAATATTTAAAGAAAAAAAAACAACAAATTACTTTAGTAGTAGAACGTGAGTTTCGCGCGACTTTCTACCGCGTGCGGGTATCTTGACGGACGTGCGGCCGCGGGGCCATGTGATGGAGCACTGAAGCCGCTGCCGGCGCCGACGACCCATCCCCTACCATCTAGATACAGCCCTCGTGAGCCAGACGGCACACAGATGGCTTGTGATGGCTGAAAGAACTTTCAGCGGTGCCTAGCTTTCTGGGAATTTCATGAAGTTCTGTAAAGTGAAGGATTTTCTTATAACAATCCGTATGCCCGATGGCATTTCGCATCAGATAAACTTAAACTTATAACCTCTAGAATTTTTTTTAACATGCTCTTTACTACTCATCTTCTTTAGTATCAATCTTAATATTCCTACGGTCAGTAATTCAATGAATTAATTAATTGATTTAGGAATATTAAGTGTTTCATTATTATTTGTCTATCTACTTGCTCTACTATTGAAAAACTTTGAAAGAGTCGATAGTCCTGAAATTATAGGTTCGAAAGATCTCGTGGCTAAATAATAATAGCCACACAGGTCGATCTACAGGGTTAAGCAACGCTTGCCGAGGTTGGTCTGTGGATGGGTGACCATCTTAACATACCGAGTTTCCTTCATGTCTCGGAAAGCACGTTAAGCTGTTGGTCCCGGCTGTCATTTGGAGATTTTTGGCAGTCGTTACGGATAGTCAGAAGCCAGAAAATCTGACACCAGTCTTGCCAAGGAGAACCGTGTTACCCTGTTAAAGGGTTGTGGAGATCTGGTAGGCAGCTGCTGCACGTAAAGTACGGGCATTCAGATGAAACCGGTTTGACTGGAAGCCGACCCCAATATAGTTGGAAAAAGGCTAGGCAGATGATGAAAGATCCGTAAGAAAACTTGTACCTGGGCACCATTGCCGGAAGTGAAGGCTTGAGTGAAGTGATCACGAAGTGAGCTGTCGTTCCATCTTGATTACAGGGATTGAAAGCTCACTTTATAAACTACTAGCTGATCTGTTCCCACCTCGTTTAGCGGGATTTTTCGGGTTGATAATATTATAGCTTTTGTCACTCACAAATAACATGGCTTTCTTTTTCAAAATCGGTTCCGTATTTATCCGATTACCCCTACAACGTCACAACGGCACACACTTACAAACTGTACCTAGCTCTTTATAAATTTTATAATATAGTGTAATGTAGGTAATTTTCTTGATAAAATCCTTAGATTTGCTTTGCCCGTTTAAAATACTGCTAAGTCCTGTGGTTTCATTGATGAGATTAACCAGTTCTTTAAATGATCACGAATCCGCACTATTTAGCGTTCTAAATCACAAATGGAGCATCTAAAACATGTGTGTTAATTACTACGTACCTACTAACATTCACATGCATATACTTAGTATAAAAACTTCACAAGTAAAGCACTATTAACACTTTATGAGCGCTGTAAAGGTGTTTAATTTAAATCATTTGAGTCTAGATACGTCAGTCATTCGAACAAAGGTAAAATTATCACATTTCACTTTGCGTGTCTCGGATACGACGTTACACGCGATCGACGAGTCAGTTGAAAATAACAATATTATCCCTGTATTCTACCAAGGAGTGGGCAGAGGTATAGAACACCCATATTTTAACATTTATAGCGATGTTTAAATCCCCATGTAACAAGCTAATAGGGGAAAACTACCCAGGTACAGATTAAAACTTCGGGTTATTACTATAAATATACATAGTGATGGTAAAATACAGGTTTGCTATGTAGGCGCCAAGTAAGTTGGCAATAACGGTCATTGAACCACCAACATTTACTAACATTATTTAAAAAACATGGAAATTAAGACATAAAACAGTCTCAGGACTGATATAAGTCTAAATCAACACCTATCGTGATCCATTCAACATTTTTCAGCAATGAGAAACGATTCCTAATGGATTCCTATGAAGAGATTCCTACCAAAATAGAATGGTTAGTTTAAATACTCATTAGCGGATTCTAAATTTAATTGGTAATAGAGAATCTGCTAATTAATCGTGTACCTATGTTGATTATAAATAAGCCCGAGCCAAACTAGTCTCGATTCAGGAACTGAACCAAAGATCTCCGATTCAGTAGTCTCGCTTGCAACCACTACACTAATAAGGCAACAGCTACATTGTCCCAATCAAACCCTACGTGCTACACCTGTTCTCAACACTCGGTTTGTGTAAGAGATTTCAAATTCGCATAATTCGAATGAATACTTTTCGGTCTAATTGCGCCTGCGCATCGTAAACATCGTAAGCATATATTTACTAGTTAACGGGGACTGCGATTATTGGCATAACGATAGGTGTGCTGCAACTAGCGATGCTCATCAAATAACAGTGGAAGCCTTTTTAGTTATTATTTGCTCGTTACTGGCTATTACCTAGAGCACCACTGAAGAAAATACTTTTTTTGTACCAATGTAGATGTTGTGCGAAATTAAACTTTGCTTATATTTTTTTAATCCGTCTGTTGTTTAACAACAACTGTCATTCACCTTCTTCGTAAAACATGTTTGGGTTCATCATCATTTTAGCCGAAAGGTGTCTACTTACTGCTTTTCTCAAACTGTCCGTTTCGAGCGACCTGTGTGGCTCTCACCAAATAGATTAACTTAAGTAGATACATAGGGTCTTCTTACTACCATAATAATTTCCTTTCTTTTGCTTTTATATTATAAGGCTATATAAAAAAATTGGGATCGAACTTGTTGTATCATCAAACATTTTCAAGTAACAATCGAAAAGAAAATGTTTGCAATTCAGTATATTTCTCGAGATAGCTATTTTGAAGTTCAGCCTATAAACGAATAAGAATAGCTGTCTAATTTCAACTATATATTTTCATTTATTTGATTTATTTTCACACCACCTGCATGAAATCATAAAATTATTTGACATGCAAACCTAACCTAAAGTAGGTACCTACGTCATTCTATACCGCGGGCGGCTCCCGCCCGCCTCCGCTGCTAAGGCGCAGCGAGCGCAGTCAAAATGCGTTCCAAATTCAATTCACATTATTGCTCGGGTTATAATGAAATTCAGTAGATACATATTACACCGGGCGGTGGTCTTGAGCTACAGCTTCGGACGCGCGAACTGCTCCTTTGGCGCGCCGCACAATTTTCTCGCAGTAGGTGTGAAAAGCAGAGTATGCTCCTTAGGGATAAAGGTGTCTTTGACTTGGGCTAGCTTGAATCCCTCGCTGCATTCAGGATTCTTGTATTACTCCCTCGTTTCGCACGTGAGTTACGAGTAACTCTCGAATCCTTCATTGTGTTCGGGATTCAATATGACGCCCGTGCTTTATCCCCTCGTTTCATAATCTACCTACTATTATTTACCTACTAGACAGGTATCTATACACTATAGGTATGTATAAGACCGGAAACCAGTAAACAATAATTAAGTGACTATAAACCTAAGAATAGTAAGGTATAAACGCCTATCCATAATAACTATCTACTTAGATACTTTTTCCTACAGGTAGTAAGTTATACACCATGACGTAAATGTTACCTTCATTTTCTTGACCTGATATAATCTTCAACCAAGTTCAATGTCCTTACCTTGCACCTGTAAATAGGTTACACTCCTAGCCTTTTCCAAACCAAATTGAGGTCAGCTTCGAGTCTTATCAGATGCAGCTGCCGGTTCAGTACCTACTTTACATTGAGCGAAGAACCCTCGCAACCCTGCTGTAGCTGGGTGACACGATAGGTAGGTAGGTACCCTTTTGCAAGACTGGTGTCAGATTTTATGGCTTATATATTCCGTAACTGACTGTCTAAGATCTGAAAATGTCAGCCTATGATCATTATGTAATGGTTGGTCACATTGGTCACCACACCTCGGACGGACCTCAGCAAGCATTGCTTAACCTTGAAGATCGACTCGTGGAGCTGTTATTACTTAACGACGTCCAGTTCCTTTGAAAGAAGAAAAGTCTGCTACTGATACCTACAAAAGTATCTAACACTTTAATTGCTTACCAGAAACCTTAGAAACGCACCGTAGACGAAGTCTGCATTTGGTTGATATCCCGATAAGTTACACTCATCGCTTCGCTAACAACCCAGGACAGAACTCAGGGGAGTTCATGTGGAGGACGTGGTGAGCGCTGGAGGACGTGGTGAGCGCTCTGTTCCCTGCGCGAGGGGACTATCCTTCCCCGCCTAGTGCTCCGCCGCCTGCGGTGCCGGAAGAGGACCAAGAGGACGACGACGACGACATCCCGGCTGTGACTGGGGTAGACCTGAGAGCGGCGGTGCGAAGGCTCAAGGCCAAGAATACCGCCCCAGGGCCCGATGGCTTGCCTGGCAAAGCCTGGGCCCTGGCCTTGGAGGCTCTCGGGCCTCGACTGGAGGGGCTCTTTAGCGCATGCTTGGAGAGAGGCCAGTTCCCGCTTCCTTGGAGGACCGGGAAGCTGGTACTCATCCGGAAGCCTGGGCGCCCTGCGGACTCTCCGTCCGCATTCCGGCCCGTGGTGTTGATCGACGAGGTGGGCAAGCTCTTCGAGAGAGTCATTGCGGACCGCCTCGCCGGGCACCTAGCGGGAACGGGGCCGGGAGGGGCGCTCTACGGTGGACGCCGTCATGCGCGTCAGAGCCCTCACGACGGGGGATGCGGTCTCCCGGGGTGGTGTTGTCTTGGCGGTGTCTCTCGCCATCGCCAACGACTTCAACACAATGCCCTGGAACTGCATTGGGGAGGCACTCCGGTATCATCGGGTGCCGACCTACCTTCGTCGTGTGGTCGGGGACTACCTGTCCGACCGGGCAGTAATCTACCCAAGTCACAGCGGTGAGCGGAACCAGCGAGAGATGTCGTGTGGTGTCCCACAGGGTTCGGTTCTGGGGCCGCCCCTGTGGAACATCGGTTACGACTGGGTGCTGCGAGCCTACCTCCCTAGCGGCGTCAGCGTAATCTGTTACGCTGACGACACGCTGGTGCTGGCACAGAGGGGGTCGTACGCGGAGGCGGCTGACGTCATGACACGCGGGGTTGTGATAGTCGTGGAGAGGATCCGGCAACTGGGTCTCGAGGTGGCGCTGCACAAGTCCGAGGCCATTTGTTTTCATGGCCGAGGCAATGCGCCACCGTCGGGATCCTTGCTGACGGTAGGAGGGGTTTCCATCGGCGTCGAGTTGACGCTGAAGTACCTAGAGCTCGTCCTCGACAGACGGTGGAACTTCGTGGAACATTTCCGACGTTTGGCACCCAAACTGGAGCGGGCCGGGGCTGCTTTCAGGCGGCTCCTGCCCAACCTGGGGGGACCATACGCCTCCTGCCGGAGGCTATACGCGGGGGTCGTGCGGTCTATGGCCCTCTACGGGGCCCCGGTGTGGGCGCGTTCCTTGCGGCAGCGTGCTGCCAACTATCTGAACGCGCCCCAATAGGTGATGGCCCTAAGGATGGCCCGAGGGTACCGCACGATCTCGCGCGAAGCGGTGTGTCTCCTTGCCGGATTGCCGCCATGGGATCTGGAGGCGATAGTCCTCGCGCGCCTGCATGATTGGCGCGCGGAGGTACTACGCCGGGGGGAAACTCCGCTGACGCGGCAAATTGTCGCGCAGCGGACAGACCTCCGGCGCGATCTCATGGCATCATGGAGACGACGACTGTCGCAACCCATTGCAGGGCACGCCACGATAGTGGCGATAAGTCCCCTCTTTGAGGAGTGCCTAGAGAGGCGCCACGGCGTCCTCACCTTCCACCTGACGCAGGTCCTCACCGGACATGGATGTTTCGGGAGGTTCCTGCACCGAATCGGGCGGGAGGAAACGCCCGGGTGTCACCACTGCGAGGATCGACCGGAGGACACGGTGGAGCACACTGTGCAGGGCACACGGCGGTGCCCCGCTTGGGCGGCGCACCGCCGTGTCCTCGAAACGGCGATCGGCGGCGACCTCTCGCGTCCGGCCCTGGTCCAAGCCATGGTCCGGAGCGAGACGGAGTGGGACGCCGTTGCCTCCTTCTGCGAAGCAGTCATGCTAGCGAAGGAGGTGGCGGAGAGGGAGAGGAGACCCTCTCGTCCCGGCCGCCGTGGTAGACGCCGCGGGCGTCGGGGGCCACCACCTGGTGACCTCCGGCCAACGTAGGCGCGGGCCTGTGGACGGCGAGCTATGGGTGGCTCGCCGTCCGTCCGTCTAGTGACGACAGGCCGTGTCGACGGCGCGTTAGTGTTCCACGCGCGCCTCAAAGAGAGTTAGCACACAGAGGGGCCCGAAAGGGCCGACGCCTGCCGGAGTCGCGGGATTATTCGCAAGAGACACCGTGGCTCCGGAGCACAAAGGGCAATGAAGGAATATGGATGGGTTTTAGTCAGTAGAAGTCTGACACTCCCTCCCGCTACACCCAGAGCGGGAGGAGTCATTGGATGATTTCCCATCCCTAAAGAAAAAAAAAAGGGGAGTTCTTGTGTCTATGAAGATGGCCAACTAAGGAGTATAGTATCCTTATCAGAAAGGAAAACACAAAGAACCTATGCAAATGTACCTACCTAAGGAAAGTGGTCACTAACGGCAAAATTAATGAAGCTCAAGACACAATCGGAAACTGAGAACAAGAGAAAGTTATACCTAAAGACTGCGACGTTAGCCTGTTGCCATGCGATCAAATATTAACATAATGTGTCTGCCAAGCCTATACATAAATGACTAGCTCTCTATGGAACACTAAGTAATCTACGGTAGCGAGATCTCACCTGACACTTTTCTCTCATGAGCAAAAGCTCGTGATGTGAAAAATCGCACTTTCGTGGGTAGATAAAAGTACCTATATAGGTAAAATGATGTGTGTTCTTATTATAAACTAGCTGACCCGCGCAACTTCGTCTGCGTCACATTTTCCATTACTGCTCCGCTCCTATTTGTCTCAGCGTGATTATATATATATATATACGCCTATAACCTTCCTCAATAAATGGGCTATCTAACACTGAAAGTTTTTTTCAAATCGGACCAGTAGTTCCTGAGATTAACGCGTTCAACCAAACAAACAAACTCTTCTGCTTTATAATATTAGTATAGATTGCTGGTGGTAGAGGTGCTGAATCAAGTGGATTCTTAATTTCGTCCAGAACAGTCCAAAAAGAAACACATTTTCTCCGAATTTTACTGACAATATTGCTGATCGTAGACCACTGATAAATATAGTTTGTTTTAAGATTTTATAATATCAAAAAAGTTTTACTGGGTTCATAGAATCGATTTATTATAGAGGAGCTCGTTCAAATCGGACCAGTAGTTCCTGAGATTAACGCGTTCAACCAAACAAACAAACTCTTCTGCTTTATAATATTAGTATAGATTGCATAATATACAAAATCTACGTTCAGTTACGTATCCTGATCTCTCTCTCGAATTAAGAATATAATTATGAAGAGGGTACCTAATGCAGGGCACTGTATCATCTCTATCGGTTGAAATGCCGACCAGCCCAGGTACCTAATCTCCTGGTACAAACTAATCTTGAATCAAAATCAACAAAACCAACTATCGAACGAATGGTGCTGAATCAAGTGGATTCTTAATTTCGTCCAGAACAGTCCAAAAAGAAACACATTTTCTCCGATTTTTACTGACAATATTGCTGATCGTAGACCACTGATAAATATAGTTTGTTTTAAGATTTTATAATATCAAAAAAGTTTTACTGGGTTCATAGAATCGATTTATTATAGAGGAGCTCGTGGCTAAAGCCGCACGGGCCGATCTTCAAGGCTAAACTATAACAGACGAACGCATCGATCTTCAAGGTTAAGCAACGCTTGCGAAGGTTGGTCTGTGGGTGGGTGACCATCTCGACATACCGAGTTTCCTTCGTGCCTCAGAAAGCACGTTAAGCCTTTGGTCCCGGCTGTCATTTGTAGATCTTTGGCAGTCGTTACGGATAGTCAAAAGCCAGTAAAATCTGACTGAAATCTTGCATTGAATGAGTTGTGGAGGTCTGGTAGGCAGCCGCGCCACGTAAAATACCGGTATTCAGCTGAATCCGGTTTGTCTGGAAGCCGAGCCAATATAGTAAGGAAAAGGCTAGGTTGTTATAATGGTCACCCATTCACAGACCGACCTCGGCAAGCGTTGCTTAACCTTGAAGATCGACGTGTTCGGCTGATATAGTTTAGCCACATTGAAACATAATACCAAATATTCATCTCTTCTGTTAGTAAAACAGTTTACTTATGGATACAGGTAACTCCGGACTCCGGAGGAGACTCTCCTCTCCTCCCAGTAAATCGAAAAACATTCTAGTAATTCAATCAAATCCATACTTCCATAGCTAATAATTTCAACATTATACGTCTTTATGTTAAACAACATAAAACATGGGGCTGACCTTATGCTACTGCGGAGAATCTTAACACCGCGATTCAGAAAAACGCGTCATAAGTACAACGCCATCTATCGATCTACAACGTAACTGAACTGTCTTTATGCTCATAACTACTCATAAGTTCAAACTTAGAAGCTTACACGTTACGATAAATAATGATAATATAATAACATATAATTATAAACATTATGTGTTTTATTAAAAAATAACTCAAAAATACATTGTTTCGGGGTCTTTTCACACATTTCTTATTAAAAAATTTCTCAATAGATGGCATTGCAAGTATCTGAAGTCTCAATGAAAACAACCTATTTTAGCGCTCGATGAAGATTCTTCGTAAACTTTAAAATTCGATATCTTTTGATTTTGTGGGTCGATTTTGATGAAATAAACACTAAATGTTGCTCCGATTATCACTTAATATTTCGAAGTACCTAAATTTTGAATCCAATCAGTGGTTTATGCGTGATGCTCCTCCAAACGCACAGACATACAGACGCACAGACATACAGACGCACAGACAAACAGACAAACAGAAAAGAATTTCAAAAACTGCTTTTTTGTGTTCTATGTCATTTTTCTGACATTTCTATGTATTTTTTATGCGAAAATATTCAATGTACAGACACGGCAACTCTACGATTTTATTATATGTATAGAAAAGGCTAAGGTATTGGGAAGTAGTTACCTGCCTGGTTACTTACCTCTCTTTTGTCATCAAAGGCCATCATCGAAACTTTTCGACGGGATTTTCGGATTACAACCTAGTGGTCCATTTTCACGGGGGTTGGTATGGTCGCAATGTTTTTTCGCCTAATACCAGGAGAATATCGCACTATCCATTATTTGGTCTCCTTCTCCCGCTCCGTTCATTAGGAGGTAATTGAGCCCAATGTATTGTTAGAATTAAAATTCAACACACTCACGAAAAGCCAACTATTTTGGATGCCTCTGATCCATCAAGGGAAAATGTAGCTTAGCAGGTAGGTAGCACTTATTTTTTTTTTTTACTTGTAATGGGTTTGCTCTTGACTCTAGTCTAGGTCAGAGATGACAGAGACAAGGTCTAGGTACCATAGAGCGAGCTTACCCAAAAGTAGCCTATTTACTCTAACTTTGAAAAGATTCGGGTTGTAAGCATTCGGAAACAGACGCAGGCAAAGACCTGACAAACAAATCGCTCATAGATAGATACTTATATGTTGGCAGGTAGGTATATGTATAGGAATAGATGGCCTATCTACCACAAGAACAGCTAATTAATTACTAAGTATAGTCCTCCGTAGCTTGAGATGTCCGCTCACTTCAAAGAATCATTTACTTGTTGGTAAAAAAGGAGTGTAAACTACTAATAGAAAATGAAGCTATGTGAAGGAACCCCATTTAAGTACATAAATAGTAGCTCATCTAGGACACGGAAACTGCTAAACTATGCAGATTCAACGGTACCTAATTCCACTGACTTTTTCAATATTTTAGGAGCTAAAGAAAGCGACGAATGATTGGAATTAACATGCATGGACTTAGCATCTTTAGACGACTATACTAGGATACCTTAATTGTGGTAATTAGGCATATTACAGACAGGTAAAATTATACCTTCTCATTACCTAAGCGTCTAATTAAAACTTTCCAACGAAGTCTGTGTATTTTAGAAGCTGTCTCTTGTATGAGAAATACTTACATAGATTGGTTTTGTAGTAAAAGTAACTACTAAACAGTATAGTATCTTCAGACCAGTCATATTTAGCTTTTAATACCTACCCACTTACCTACATGTTTGTAAAGAATTTAAGAAAACTGAAACAATCCGGGCTCGAAGAACTGTTGACCGTTGGCGCCGGACCGGTTGTCGTAGCCGTAGCGTTGCTCAAACCAATGCGTCCACTGGTCTACCTATCTCCGTTACCTTTGATTCGTAAAACTCATTATAAGTAGATGCCTAATTTAACATAGAAATGTGCCTTAAACTTCCTTAACTGTGAAGGTCCGTAAAATACGGCGTACCTAAAACCTATAAATCTTGGAACCGTACTTATTATGCACTAAATATAGAGCTGCCATTACATAATTTGCCGACCCCGGTAAACTTTAAAAACCCCGGATATTTGAGCGAGGCGAGCGCGAAAATTTTAGGAGATCGTAGGTTTTTTGACCATTTGCATAGAAACGCGCTTATGCGGAAAGACATCAAGCGAACTCGAAATCGAAGGCGAGCGAATTGAGCTCGCTTATTTTAGTAGGTAGATACCCCGGCGCGGATCAGTTACTGAATTTCTGTAAAAAAAAAATATTTTTTTTTACACCCAGGCTTGAGTTGATTAGACTTTTTGATTTTGACTACTTATTAGTGCTTGCCAACTAGTGTGAACAAAGACAACACCCTTAATATGAGTGACGAAGAACCCGTGGTTAGCATTATTGCGACTTACAATACTAATTAAAAGATTTTTTTTAACTAGGTATGTTTTCAATCAATGGAGCTTCCCCGGACACAACAAGCGTCCGGGACGCCCAAACTAGGACAAATCCGGGGAAACCCGGACGGATGGCAGCCCTAAACTAAAGATGGCCTCAGTTTTGGTCGAATGAAACAAACAAAGATAAAAGAACTCCTGCCTGCCTGTCTTTTCGAACTTTATTGGGGTCTGCTTCTAGGCTTACCGGATGCAACTGATTACCAGTATTTTACTTTGAACGTAGTAGGTAACTGATAAAGGAAAATAGGATAAATATCAAGTTAGAACCAGAGAACGTGCCAGGAGCGAAAACTGATCTCCGCATTACAACAGAGCTTTATAGGCTAGAAAGGTATCGTACCCATGTGTGACGAGATGATGACTACTAATTACAGCGTAACGTTTTACACAGAAGTAATTTTGTTACAAATAAGGGTACGTCATCGGCTCAGAAGTCACGCACTTCGCAATCCGCGTCGCATCCCACTTCCCACACGACGCGGCTTAATGTCTTCTAAACGACTCATTAGGCCTCATTACGTTGCGAGACTCAGAACTATGAATATGCTACTTACTAAGCTGTAATGTGTGATGCTACTCTCTTTCAATGTGACTCGTCAATGAAACCTGACCTCTATTATCTTATCCACACTATAATCAAAGCGAAAGTGACTGTCGGCTGTTTCCTACGTCTTCAAAACAAAAGCGTAGTTTTGATCTATAGCGGAGTGGTAGATTTGTAGGTGAACCCCTAATTGAAGACGTAATGGGGCATAATGATTTTATCGATGTGCAGTTTTTTTTAGGTGAAGTGAGCTGTCAATCCATCCAAACTAGATGAAATGACAGTTCATTTCACGCATTCCACCTACGTGTACCTAGTCGGTGAGATGATGACAAATAGACCGGCTGATAATAGTTACCATGTAGCGCCACTATGTAGCATCCTTGTTCGTAGACCATTAAGCCATTATTATGGAATACTATTATTGCGTGTTAAAATATTGTTTTTAACACGCAATAATAGTATTTGTCTGTACGATTTAATTTACGATTACTAAATCGCAATATCTCAAGTAACAGCAATACTATATAAGGACCTATCTACCTGAAATAATCTATATACTTACACACATAAAAATAATCCCTATTTCCCTTGGTCATCGCATCACGACCAATTTCGCTAATTCTTTTTGTTGTGTTTGTTACTGTCAAAAAAATAAAAGAAGGTTAAAAAAATGAAAAGTTGCAGTTGACGGGAGCGAAGCCGCGGGGGAAAGCTAGTAAGTATGTAATAAAAAATATTGTTTGACATTAATATGTAGATTAGTACTTACCTAATAATTGCAAGCAGGTACGGATCAATTAAATACAAAAAGCTACACTATCGCTGAATGCCATTGACGGACTGACCACTTAGCTTTCTGGAAATAAATGGTTGGCCAAGAGGGTGAAACCACGGGAAAAAGCTAACAAAAAATAACACATTCATTTTGAATATTGTGATTTAATGACACATATATTTTAGATTGTAGGTACATGTTCTACAGATGTTCATTAATAGATCACACTCATTTACACAAATGCGTTCGTACAGTAATCGCAGTGTACTGGAACTAAAACTTATGTAGGTATACGTTATTTCTTCACTTAATTTTATTTCACCTAAAACTGAATTTCTAAAGTGTCCTTAATATTTATTTTCGATTACATTGTTTTCAATACCTACTAGTTTTAACTAATATGTAATATCATACAAATATCTTAATTCAACATTAACCTTAATAACTGCTAATTATAATAAAAAGTTGTTAAGCCACATAGAAAAGCAAATGTACTTAAACAAAACTCTCCTAAAGTGAAAATGTATAGTGGCTAAAAAGTGTATTAAAAATTACTCGACACTTCTATACTTCCTAGTCCAGGGATGGCGAACCTATGGCATGCGTGCCAGTGGTGGCACGCAGCACAATCATTTGGGCACGCCTATACAACATTACTTAGCATCTTGATCAAAGTAAAAGTTCAGTTTGATTTCTGTTGTATTAGCAAATACAACAAAAATCATACAGAACTTTTACTTTTATTTGAAGAAACACATTTAAATAGCCTTATGAATTTAGACTTACAAAAAACGATGCTATAAACTGCATCGTATGTTATTTTTTGTCCATTAAATCACCAAGTCAAGATTTTTTTTGCGGCACGTCACGGCCACATTATTATTTTTTTAATGACAATGTCACGAGCAACAATAAAGGTTTACCATCCTTGTCCTAATCTAACGGTATACCTTCACATGGACTAAATTCAATTCATTATTCGAAATAGGTACGGTAGGCGCGAGATAAACTTGCAATAAAGTAAATTGACCTTTCCCTAATATCTCTTCTCGTAGATACCCGAACAATAAATTATGAACCATTATTCATTACTAGATAACGTAAAGTATCACGATATAATTCGATTCAGTACAGCTTTATGACTTTATTTCAGTTTTTGATATGAAAGTCAATAAATGTAAGTGGGCAATCAGTGTTATTGCATATTTATCTGGCGCCTACCATAGTTTTAATCGATTGCCACCAACTTCTTTAGAGATATTGTGTATTGTACTTTAAGTTGATTTTAAGTGGTAATTTGTCCTATAACAAATATGTGTTGCAATAGATTATGAACTTTGTCATGTAGGTACGACAAAATTTGTTGCTTCAGATAGTTTTTTCGAATCCTGAATTCAATTTTTTATGACAATGTAAAAAAACATGACCAATTTATTATAATATCGATCTATCACTCTTATGCTTACTTTTTTGTTTTTGTTACCTATACGACTGTATTATGTTTTTTGTAGATTTTTAAAAGTTGCAAAATGCATATATAACAACAAAATCCATTTTTCTACATCAGGCATTAAACAACGTATAACAGAATAGACGCAATATATCTTAAGGGGGCATCGCACACACGTATTTTTTGTTTTTGTAAATCAATGAATATTGACAAAGTTATAACGCATCAAAACTCGGGAGTGAGGGCTCGTGACGTCACAACTCGCTAAAAATTATGGCATGGAGTGACGAATTGAGAATTTTAAAAGCGTCGTAACTTCGCTTCGTCAATTTTGGTTCCCGTAAAAAAAAATACGGGTCAAATATTTTTTGATTATCTAACTGACGGACTAAGTAGATTTTTTTCAGGACACAGGCCTATTGTATGGGGCAGTTGATTGTTTTTCAGTGTTGGTCCCATACTGAAAGCTGTTCATTATGATGAGTAGAATGACCCCATAAGCGGTGCGTTTATTGTCTTACACGTTGTTTATTTTAGACAAGTAGTTAACACACTTTGACTAGACTCAACAACTTAGCATGGTTTACGTTTTAGAATAGAATAAACACTAGCACATTAAAAAAATGAAATAAATAAGAAAACAAACAACATCACAGCTGTGCCAAATAGCCCGAAGGGTAAGACAAACTGCCATACAATGGGAATTAATCACAAAAAAAAATCAAATGCTGTACAAGTATAGCTTTAGTAAGTAGGAATTGTTACACGTTAAAAGTAAAGAAACTAGGAATAAATAAAAAACGAATATCTCGAATAACTCCTCGTTTGGCACAGGGGGTGAAAAATGCAAAAAATATTATGTATTTTTTAGATTCTTAAAACAGTGTCTTTTGGCGGTGTTTTCAATAAGAAGTATCAACTATTTAAATTGGCCTAAACTCAATATCAAGTCCACGTCTTACTTTTAGTCTTAGGCTGCGTTTACACCAAGGATCGCTTCATTTACCTAGCCATGCTCAGCGCAATTATTTATATTGGTTGTTAACAAACACATCCCTCGAAACGCACCCTTATCCTGCGAAATTCGCAACAGCCTACAAGTGACGAGCCCGCTACTACCTTTACATATTACCCATCAGTCCCTATGCTCTATTCCTTCGCTCGCAGAGCGAACTAAAAATGGAAGCGCTAACACGGATCAAACCAAACAGTCTCATAAGCTTATGATACTCGTAACGTTACTACTAAACAGTGATAAAACGAAACTCTTATGCTATCATAGCGCTACGACATGCGACACGTCGCAATATTCGTGCTAAGTATACATTTGATACATATCTGCTATAAATAGGCCATAACGTTTTATTGCGAAGTAGGGAATGGCGCAAAATATTTCATCAAACAAAATCGAAATCTAATATTTACAGCTTCAAAAAATACAGTGTTTTGGCCTGGGCGTTCTAAATGTTCAGCCTACTGTTAATGTGTGAATCAACTCAATTCTGATGTTTCTTTGACAATAGCAAGCGCCACTATGGCCGGACCCTTGAGACTTATTCTATAAATTCTTATACCCTTTGGTAGTGTTAGAACATTAACCAGCAAAATAAGCTCTTAAAATGACCACATCAAAAAGTAAAAACACAAAGATATACAAAGATACACATCCTTACTTACAATTTTATATATTTACGACAAGTACCTATGTGACCAAATCTTGAATGTTCAGAATATTGAAGTAAATAAATACTTCCTTCGGTGACAGGTATATCAATGAATGCATGTATCAATGCTTTTAGGTAGATTCGCCTGGGGTTATAATTTTGCCCCATCCGATGTATTCAAAAACTGTGGCGTATGAGTGCATGATACTAAATCCGTTGGGAGGCTCGTCTGTTCGGTTGCGCTTCGCAGCTGACGGCCGCGCCTCAGGCTTCGTGCGCTCTGGCTTGTTGATTCCTAGCTCTCCGTTGCCATAGCAACCGACAAGGCGCGTGTTTGGGAATGCTGCACGGAACAAATTCTGTTCTATTTCATGCTTAACATCACGACCCACGCACGACATTTTTATCACCACACTGTGTTCATAGTGAGGAACTTTCTTAGAGAACTGTAACATGAAAAGACATTTACTACAACTGTTTCTGAAATATTATTCATACAAGTAAAAATATTTTTCCCACACATTAGAGAGGCTGAATGCTCATGCTAAAAGCTTTTATGAAGAAACCTTTAACAATAACAGTTTAGGTAAGGTTTCCATTTTACATGACTTAATGCAGAACTTGAAATTATCAAGCAGCTAGTTTAAAAGCTAATTTATTGACAAAAGACAAACAGTTGGTAGCTACCTCATTAATAGCAGTCTGCATCTTGGTTTTGGACCAATCGGATGATTCCAATACGAGTGTATACATGTCAAAATTAACTCCAGTTTCTGTTACAAGGTCATCAAAATTCTTGGGGACTGTAAACAGTCCAACAGTTATAAGGTTAAAGCTCACACAATGTTTACCACTATTAATTCCCTCAACCAAAGTGTTCATGTCATCATTATCAGATATAGTGTCATCAACAATGCACCCTCCTAAGGCATATGGAACATCAGGCTGGCTGAAACATCAAAAATCATTACAACAAATGCATAAGTATTAATAACAGATTGCATGTTGAAAGTAAATGAATTAATACTTACAGAGCCTTTAAATAATTTAAAAATTTGATATCATCTACAGTTTGGAGGATGAAACTTGCATTGACAAAGACCATTGCACCTTTGACATAGCGTGTTTCTGATAAACTGTCCAAAGTTTTAATGAAATTCTCTTGTATGTCACTTATACATTTCACATTAATGACATGAAAATCTACATTTGGTATGACTGGTATGTAGATTCCTCCAATGAAAGGAGCCTTTTTTCCAAATCTTTGGTTAATTGTGTGTTGGTTTGTTATGGAGTGCGGCAGGGGCATGTAGGATATGAAGGGGGCCTTCACTGCAACCATGCATGTCTTCGGGACAACCACTAGATTTTTCACCACATCTACAACTGAAAACATAATTTATTTTACAAGGCACTGGGTATACTTTTTTTCTGTAACTATTATATTTTTTAATTTTTTCAATGTTTCATGATTAGTACTCACGGTTATGATGATTGTCACATGCTGGATCGCAAGGACATGTTGCCATCGCCTCACATATGCATGTTACGGAGAAGCCTGAATTGTTTGCAAAAGCAAACACAGCTAATGGTTCAGTATAGAAGCCACCAGATTGCAGTAGTTTGACACCATTTTTAATATGACATATCCTCATACTTATAGCAAAGTCAGAAGGGCCTATCTGTTCCTTCTGCAATGTGTTCACAGCTGAACGCCACATTGAGCAAACATTCCGACACATCAACTTATCTTGCCATGGTAAAAAACTGAGAATGCTTTTTACGATTACATAGTTGTCAGCAACACTCCCCACCAAACTTTGGTCACATAGTATTTGTTCACAGTCTCTATGCAATTCTTGTTTCTTGAAGAAGGCAGCTATATGAGCGGGTAAGTTTAACTTTGCACATCTACAGTCAGTTGACTCATCAGCAAAAGACACTGAATCTACTGAATCTTCAGCCATTTTCGATCTTAAATTTCAGTTACAATTTGGTCATCTGCTGACCTCTGGAGGGGATCGCCTTTGAGCAACGCTAGTATAAAGCAATAAAGATATATAAAAAAGGAAATTAGATAATAACCAACATAAATCATTACATCTTTTAAATGTTTTCTGAGCTGGCCCCGGTTGAGGATCTCTGCGGGATCATACGCACCCAAATTCCCACGAGGAACAGTAAAGAATTCGAAAGTTAGCCAAATAAACAAAGGCAAGTTCAAGATGAATAATATCAGCTGACCATGTAATAAGAATATGAATGTTATGAAAGAATGGGCTAAATATTTCGGTAGCATCCAGTAGTTGAGCTTATCGCAACATTCTTGAGCATTCAAATAGTCGCACTCCAGGTCGGACAGTGTTATTATGTAGTAAACTAGAAGGAATAATATACCACCGCTATCGATCAATGTCAAAGAAAACAGAAGAGTTTCAGCTAATATCATAACTAAATATTTTACCACGTTACTTCAACGCGTTAAGAAAATGCTTAGATGATTCCTATAACTCAAGTTTTCACTTTATGTCAGTAATTATGCTGTTTTCTGGTCACAATCGCCATTCCATTTGAGTTAATCGAGATTTTCAATAACCTGTGATTTTTAAAACTGTCACTGTCAAGTGCAAGCTGTGCACAGACTACAACTACATAGAGATACTACGTAAGCTGTGCAACTTAGATTAAATACTGTGCAAGATGCATGTCAGACGCTGTCAATATTGTCTTTGACGATGGCAATGGCAAGAGCATGGAGCATGCATGGAGCGTACACAGCACAGAATATAAATACTCTAGCATGTGGCTAAAATGTACACGTTTCTATGCCATAGGGCTGCCAACCCTAAAATATGAATATGTTTGTTGTTAGAACTGAAAGCATATAAATTTGCAACCACGGAAGAGAAAAAGCTGTTTTCAACACTAGTGGCTATGAAAATAGTTTAAATGCCCAAAGACTCTTTCAGCCTTTAAAGCACAGAAGGCAGTTTTAATTTTCAATTATTTATTACGGACATGTAAACGTATGGGCCTTGCCCCTTACATTTATGGGATGTCTCCTTTTTGTGTACCTATTATTGTTCAACCATCATCATCTCGCCTAGCCTTCTCCCAACTAAATTGGAGTAGGCTACCAGTCAAACCGGATACAGCTAAATGCCAGTATTGTACGTTGAGCGGCTGCCTGCCAGACCTCCACAACCCATTAACTGTGTAACACGGTACTCCTTGGCAAGACCGATGTCAGGTTTACTGGCTTCTGACTATCCGTAACGACTGCCAAAGATCTCCAAATGACAGACGGGACCAATCAATAGCTTAACTTTGTCCTGCGTGTGGCTAGGACTGTGCTATCACCCGCATGCGAACCAGCCGGTCTATTCTGTTGACATCTCACCGTGTTCACATAGGTGGAGTGATCACGAAATGAGCTGTCTTTCCATCTTGATTACTAACACTGACCGCTCCCTTCGTGAGCAGATCCACGCGCGGGCAAAACGTGATTTCTGCCACCCCACCAATGCCATGCCATATTATCTTGTAAACTACTGGAGTACTAATTTTGGATTTTGGGTACTAATTGTACCTTGCAGGGTATTTTCTATGGCGCATTAGTGTTCCACGCGCGCCTCAAAGAGAGTCAGCACACAGAGGGGCCCGAAAGGGCCGATGCCTGCCGGAGTCGCGGGACTATTCGAAAGAGATACCATGGCTCCGGAACACAAAGGGCAGTGAAGGAACATGGATGGGTTTTAGTCAGTAGAAGTCTGACACTCCCTCCCGCTACGCCAAGAGCGGGAGGAGTCATTGGATGATTTCCCATCCAAAAAAAAGGGTATTTTCTATGTAGGTTTGAGGAAAGCGACCACCTGTATAGTCGATTTTCTGGAAAACTACGACCGTACCAATAGGGAATAAGCATGCGATTTTTTTATTTGCAAAATAAAATATTTATTAGCTCTAGTAAACAATCATGAAATTATGTTTAAATACCTTCAGCATTTATTAAGTTATAAAGCTTCAAAGACTACAGTTAGAAAGAGAAGTCCGATATGTAATGTGACGTCAAATTACACGACGACTGTACAGCTGCTATAGAAAACAGCGTTTTCGCGAGAGGGACAGATATATTTGTATAAAATAATTGTATCTCGTTCGTTTTTCGAACAATTTAGATTCTAATTTCACAGTTAGTATTATATTTTCCAATACTTTTAGATAAACTATTCATATCATAAATACTTTTTTCATGCATATTCCCTATTTTTCTTATTTGAGTACTAATATCTTACCACCAATTGAGTACTAATTTTTACCAAAAATAGAAGCCATTGGCGTCGGTGGTCCCGTGAGAGTTACTCATTGTGCTCTTTACATGGACAGTTCTATGATTCTATGTGCGATATATTTATCGTTTCGCTTCTTGCAGAAAATAAAAAATTATAACGACAGTGGGTCGACCAGTACACGTACGGTCCAAGAGCTAGATTGAAGAGTATAATATTGAGAATTTATCTCTGCAATTTCTAAGGACTAACTGCAAACTAGAAGTACAATAAATTCACTTAATATTAGAAATATTTTTTCTTGGCTATTTTTTGTCATCTCTTCGATCTAGCTCTTGGACTTTACCTAGTAATGCGAGCAATACTGATTATTGCGACTTAGTTTCCGAGGCGTCGGCGGTATACCTTTCTAAAGTAGCCTCCACACTGCTCCCGAAGTTGATCGAAGTTGAGCGAATACGATTAGTATGGAGGGGCACTTCGCTTCGCCTCGTGCAACTTCGCTTCGCCTCGGGCGACTTCCAGTTGTTGGTTTTTGCGCCCGAGTCAAAGGACTCGAAGTTCGAACACGAAGCGTCTGTCCACACTACTCGGGTCACTTCGGTTCGCGTCAGCCATAGTAAATACGCACGTATTTTTATTACGCGAGAGTACATATTGCAACGGCAGTTGCCACATGAACGTTATCCATTATGCCTATCGTGAGGGGAACGGGGGGAACGGGCGACTGAGCTCCTCGCGAAGTTGCTCGAGGTGTGTGGACACCTACTTCGGACTTCGGTCAACTTCGGAGAGCACTTCGCCTCGTGCAACTTCGGAATAGTGTGGAGTACGCTTAAAATTAACGGCTTGGTCAATGATCAATCAGGGGTGGCGCATTGATAAATTTGCCCAGAGTAAAGTAACTAATTTGCCATCATGGACATGCCGCAGCGAATAATGTTACTCATTATAATATCTTCTAGGAGTAAGACCTGAATAAATCTGTAATAATTATTTGACGAAGTTGGAAAAATTGCGACTAATTAACGATTTCATTTAGGATGAGCGAGCAGATCTGCGCTAGGCCTAGGTGCCCTAGCTTTTGAGATTCAAATGGACCAAGGTGGTGCACCTCAGATCGGTTCCTTTAAACCCTTATAACTTTTGAACCAGTGACCGACTAATTCCGATATCTGGCGACTAATTTCGGCTAATTAGCGAGTTTTTTTGTTATCAAAATCAAAATCCCTGATTGTGGCTATGCCAATGTCTGTCAAGCAAGGCGTCTTGAACCATCCGTGTGCAGCGCTGTTCCACTGCGTTCGACGCTGAATGCGGCGAAACAGCGCTGAACGCGGCTGAACAGTGATTAACTCTTAAATAAAGCAGTTGCATGGTAATAACACATTTTATCCTCATTTTACACTTGTTAGCCGCGAAAGCTGAATGGATGCGTACACATCTCCATAAAAATCGTTGTTTTCTATTATGGGCATAAGCTGAAAAGAACTGAAGTGAGCCATCCATAAGTCCAGTTCGCATGGTGCACCCGTTGACAAATAGTCGCCACAATGAAACAATATTTTATGTCAAAAACTTTTTATTCAACATTCTCTCCTTATGATAATAAAGGCTTGGTAAATATTTACAAGGCTTCATTACAGGGCAAGGTAAAAAAACTATCCAGTTACACTAAAAATCCGACTCCTGTGGTTATCACATTATATTAAATTTATTGAATACTTGGCTCTACTACAAACCAATGGCTTAAAGCCGGGTATTGCTTTAATCGTTTACTTTAACTTTCAAGGTATAAGTCAGTAAAAATGTATTCAACCATACCTAAAATATATTTAGTAAGTTTCCAGAAGCCGATCAATTACATAATCATAATATAATAAATATTTATTGCAGAGAGCAAAAAAGATGTCGATATTAAGTGCACAATATGTATAACGTCGGGTTGGATATAGCTTAGTTTACAAACAAATATTAAAACTCTCCTAAAATAATTACAACAATAATAACAAGTATGCAGATAATATGCTATTTATCAAACATTAATCTCACTTAGTATCTCGTTAAATACAACTAAACTCTCGCGGAAGAGTGAATACAAAGCTAATTAACACACTAGGCCTGTTAATATAAATAAAGGAGAAAACACGATAACATTCTCCATGTAAATTATGATTCGAATATATTTGACTAATATGGGTACAATTTTGATAATGAGCAAATAGATTTTATATTTAAATCTAGTGTAAAGATTCCGTATAATTCACTTAGATAATGGAATATTACTTAACTAATAAAGCAAATTACAATTTGCGAGCCCTGTTTTAATTTTGAACGCAGCCTCTCGCTGGCTCGGTATTTTCGAAAACTTTTCAAGTCCGAAACTAGCGAAATTGATTTTAAAAAATGTTAAGTGTTTTTTTAACATTTAGAGCCACACATTGATAAATCCAATAAACAAATTATGCAAAGTTAAAATATTTTTGATATAAATTCAATGTTAACTTTTAATAGCACCATTCCGTATGCGAATGTACTCTAAAGTTATAATGAAGAGTTTGATTAAAGTACACACGCATACCCATCCATAATCTGCAACCAATACACATGATTGTATAAATTCCATTTAGGAATATATTTCTATGCTTCTGTTTGAACGGACATACGTAATAATATAACCGGATATTGAACATATTGGCACACGCAGGGCAGTTATTTGTAATTATTCGTTGTAGTAACAAGTATTCAAAAACTAAATAAAATCGTAAATGCAAAAAATGGCAATATGTTTTCGATTCTCAATTTTTGCTCTATCTAATCCTCCTTGATGAAGCAAAGGTAAACGCTAGATAAATAACACGTGATATTAAACAAAATACATTAGTAAAAAACACTCACACATAGTAATGAATACAACAACAAAAATCCTGTAAGTACACTTGAATGACTTTATGAATAAATAAATAATTATTATGCGCTCAAACAATTATGCAAGCAAACTGATATTGTTTTGTAAAAAAAATATTTAGATTTACTTTGTACGGAACTAAGGACAATATATAACAAGCTAATAGTTTGATACACAACTAAATTCTGACTACGCAAAAGATGCCACTTTATGAAATGGCTTCATCATTTGAGTATGCAACATTAGTTTAGCTATCTCGTGGTATGGGCAGTTTCAAGCCTCATAAACAAAATTGGTCCAGTCGTTTTGGGTCTCTAGGATATAACTAATTACCATCACATGTTGATAACCATTGCGTAATCGAGTACAAACGACAACTTATTGATAACGGCGCACCTATCCTACATTTTAGACATTATAATGGAATGATACATTTTTTAAGAATGTTATATTGTTACAATAATTAAAATAATTATCTAGGTAAACTCAAACAATTACGATAATTTAGCAAGACGTAAACACTACAATGAAAGCATGTCGAAGGTCTGCAAGTATTAATTGAAGAGACAGTGAAGTGTACGATTAACAAGTGATTACGAGAGTGCTTGCATAAGAGTCGAGCGCGAGGAGCCGGCTCCCTACGTTATCTAAATGAATCATATCTAACATTGTTCCCAAGCTGGTCCCACCCATGACGATGGCTTGTGAATGTGCACCTTGTTCTCTAATATTTTCCTAAATTTCACAATTTTCACTAAACATAACCATCAATTTTATAATTTTGTCAAAATTGTTAAAATAAATAATCGTAACGAGAGAGACAAGTTTTCTTGTGCCACATTTTGCACTTCAACAAGACTGGAATGTCACTTATTGATTCGGGAAGTAGCTATCCATGCGCTAGGGACAGCGTCAAGCGGATTTTAATAATTGACACAGCATCAATCTTAAGCTTTTCTATCGTTTATAATTATAATTAACACAATGTGTACGTGACCAGGTGACTCATAGATTGACTGTGCCTAAACAAAAACAACTTTTCTTATGATAATTTTTCCCTAAGTTTTAGTCATCGGGCGGAATGCAGAAATCCACAACTATGTTGAGTATTATTAATCTCAATATATACATAAGTAGATAATAATAATTATGCCTATAAATAGTAAATAAAACCGACTTATAATATTATGTGAGCCAAGTATGTCTGCGCACGCGGCGGCAGGCGCAATCACTCACTAGTGAAGTAAATGAATCTTTCAACTATTATAAACTAGCGACACAAACGTTACGTACGGCATTAAGTACATATACATACTAATAATTTAAATCATACAGCTCTATGTAGGTATAAATGTAAACACTTTGTGTTTCACAACATCAATCTCCTAAGTCTAAGCTTCAATAAAGTCATCATTATGGAAGAACGAGTCACGAGAGCAGACTAGCGTTTTGACGGTCACCACTCCGTAGCGACCGATCGAAGACAAGAATCGTACGTCCACATAACACCCGCACAACGTGTATATGTCGACGGAGGTCGCTCTGTACACGAATCCGTCGTTCGCGAGGAAACGAAAAGCCACGACGACAGGAGGCGGTGAGAGATCATAGGGTAAGCATCGTGCGAGGGCGACGGGCCGCCGGCATGTCAGCTGGCGTGTCAGGTGGCGTCGAACTCGATGCGCTCCCACGAGTAGTGCTTGCGCGAGGGGCGCGGCGCGCGCGGGCCGGCGGCGCCGCCCAGCAGCGGGTCGCAGGGCGGCACGTGGCCGCGCCCGAACAGGTTGGGCACGAGCTCCGTGCGCATGTAGTCGTACGCGTCGTCCACGTGCATGTGCGAGTCGGCGTCGATGCCGAACTCCTTCAGGTCGAACTCGCACGCGCGCTCCGAGAACGTGTCGTGCCGCGACTCCTCGTTCTGGAACGACGGCAGCGACAGGTCGTCCATGTACTCGAACCCGGCGCGACTGTGATCCAATATGTCCCCATTGGTAAGTGGTGTCATACTCATTCTTTCCGGAACGTCCTCGCCGATATCCATCGCCTGTGATTTATCTTCTATTCTGTCTCCAACGTCACCTGATAGTAGACTGCCGAAGAAATCATCGTTGTCCACAGAATTGGGATCGGAACCAAAGTCAGTGTGAAATTCTCCGTTAGACAGCAAATCGACAGTAATATCCGTATCTATGTCTGTAGCAGAATGATCGACTTGGCATCGGTTGCTTGCATTTACGGCCTGCAAATCTGCATGACTCATGATTTCGTTTTGAATATCGTCAAGTTCCCTCTGCAGCTCATCGGCGGCCAGTGAATCTCGTACGTGATTGTCGTTGAGCACATCATCTGTCAGGACGTCCGTCGGCGCATACGTCGGCGTGCCGTTAGAAACGTAGCTCGTCTCCAACGACGGCGGAGCTGTAGCTTCGCCGACCGCCGAAGGTGGCAACTCACCATTTTCGACAAGAATCTCGAGAACATCGTCCATTATCTGACTGTTCTCTGCGTCATGCACGTCCGGAGCGAGAGGCACCTGCGGCATGGGGGGCGGCGGAGGGGGTGGCGGCGGCGGCGGCGGCGGCGCCGCGCGCTCAGGCTCGTAGTGCGCGCTGGGCAGGATGGCGATGGGCACCACCTTGACGCCGTTCAGGATGTAGGCGGGGTTGGCGGCCTTTTGTGGCGCCGCGTCGCCGGCGTCGGGCGCGGCGGGCGGCGTGACGGTGAACAGGCGCACCAGGCGCTCGGGCGCCTCCAGCACGTAGCGCGGCGGCGGCGGCGCGGGCGGCGCCTGCGTCAGCGCGTCCAGCTGCGCGCGCAGCTGCGTTACGCACAGGTGCGCCTGCAGCAGGCGCCGGCTCTGGTCACTGGCGGCGGCGCCGGCCGCTTCGCGCCGCACGGCCTCCAGCTGCTGTCGCGATGCCTCCAGTTTGCGCTCCAGTTCTTCGATCTGCCTCCGTTGCGACTGCACGATGTCCTCCGCCGGCTCGGGCTCCAGTTTCACTTCCGGAGATGCGATCGACACGAAGGACGCGACCGACGCGGGAGACTTGGGCGGTTCCTCCTGTTTCTCCAGCAGGAAAGGTCGCAGTCGGTCGATCAGTTGCGGCTTGGGGCCGGAGACCCTGAGGTTGCGGCGCTTGCACTCGGCGCGCAAGTCGGACACCTTCATGTCCTCGAAGCGCGCGGGCGCCAGCAGCGCCAGGCCGGGCCCGGGCGGCGGCGGCGGCGGCGGCGGCGCGGCGTAGGCGTCGGACGAGTCGGAGGCGGCGGGCGAGGCGGCCGGCGACGCGGGCAGCATGAGCTGCAGGAGTAGCTGCTGCTGCTGCAGGAGCAGCTCGTACGGCGTCTCCACGGAGCCCGGCGGGGACGACGCCTTCGCTGCGTTCGGGGGCCCTTTGTACTCGTGGAATTTAAACCTTGCCTTGGGTTGCTGTTTCTGTTTGTTCTTCTTCCTATTCTTGTCCTTGCCGGGCGCCGGGTGCTGCGGCGGCGACGCGACGCTGACGGGCGAGAGGGTGGAGGGCGGGGAGGGCGAGGGGGACAGCTCCTCGGGCGGCCCGCAGTACTGCGAGGGGTGCTGCGGCCGGCCCGACGCGCCCTCGCTGGTCGCCTTGAATGCGAGTGTTCCACTCTTTACAGCAGTTTCTATGGTCTCCTCTGTGTGTAGTATATTCTTCTTTATTAGCTCGAGCGGTCCGGGACGATGCGACAGTTGGTCGTTGAGCTGATCCGCAAGACGTGCCTTTTTTAGCATTCGCTGTTTTTCGGCTAGGCTGGGATCTACATGACTCTCCTGAAAGAAAGAAAAGTAAAATATTAAATTTGTGCACATAAAGGGATCATTGAATTGGATAAAAAAATAAAAAGTGACATTACACCTACTTGTTCCAATATGTGTCTTCGTTCGAGTTCTTGTCTGTCCGGACGCCGCTGGATTTTTGCTTTCAATAAATCTCCAGTTTTCGCCCTCTCGAGCTGCTTACATTGCTCAAAATAGGCTGGAGGTGTTTTTAAAGCTGCAAAAACATAAATTACATTACGTTAAATTGCGTTTAAGTGTGTCAATTCTTCAAGGTTAAGTAAGATATTTATCTAGACTAGGTTAGCTATAAAAGTTTAAAAAATTCGTAAAAATTTGAAGTTGTGTGGTGTTACTTTTTTAACTTTGTGGGGTGACAAATCACTATTAGAAGTACTTCTCATTAAACGCATCGTTAAAATAGTAAATAAAAAAAATATTCCATCCCACGCATGTGAGCTCTGTGCACGGTGAGCGGTTCCCGCACGCTGGCACGTATCTTGTACTAATTCGCTTATTGTAAAGCATACGCAATTATCAAAGCATGCGAATGTTAATCAAACTGAACGGAGATAAAGGTACAAAACTTCACTTACGCGGCATGATTCCCTGGGCCACGAGCTGGTTGATCGGCCGCCTCATCATCAGCTTCACTTTCAAAGCTGTAAAACAAAAATCTAAGTCACACATTGTCCTCAACGGCTAATAATGTAATGATTTGAGCTACCTAAACCTATTTTCCTTATTATTTTGCCTCTGGATCGCCAACAATTCCAACAAATCAGACAAACATGACGGACAGAGTATACAATTTGATAGGAACATAATGCGACTGAATGCCGATGTTTGCCGGTTACCTTTTGCATACAACAATGGGCACTGATTGAATAGATGGCATATCGTCGTGAAGAATACAGTGTTATGACGCCAGGTGACGAACTTTGACGTAGCGTGTCGCGTGGTGAGCCGACGTGATCGATACGTCGATACGTCGATAGATACACATTATATATCGATAAAGTTCACAGTGGAGCGCGAGCGTAGGAGTGGAGCTATATTCTTGTTTGCGTGTAGACAAGCGGCGAGCAGCGAACGATGGGCGGACAACGCTGGCGCGACGCCAATATAAATAAACACTGCACAAGGAAACTAGTGTTATGCCGCGACCGTATTACAGACGAAACATTCACTACCACTGGGCCGAATATTGTGGGTTACTGGGCGTCTTTACCGCGATACCCACTCAATTTAGCTTTATTTGCAATCGTAGAAATTATATTAATATTATTTATTTTGGACCCGATCAATTCATTTCATTTTCAGTTTTGTGTTAATTATTTACAGTACAGCAACAGGCAGGTGTATATTAGCATAACTATTCTTAAAAAAATTTAACTGCCTTCGACAGCAATTTTTTTCCAGCAATATTTTTTTCAATGAAATATTTTGAAGAAGGGTTGAGAATGTGTTTATGCGGAATGCGTGGATGCGGGTGCCTGCTGGCAGACCATGACAAACATGGCCGGAACAACAGACGATCTGCGAGACACACTTGGGTGGCCCCAAGTGTGTCTCGCAGCCTCTTGGTGCTTACAAACCCGCTACGACATAATATCTAATTCGTTATTAAAGAATCTCAAAAACAACATAATTAATTTGAATGTATTTTCTGTGAAACACTGCTAAAATAAAATAACCTAAGTATAAACTTAGGAATTTCCTATTGGAACTTTTACCAAAGATATAAGACATGAATAGAGATAGCTACACAGTAGTTTAGCTTCCGCATCATAATGAAGGCGCCCCCATTCACACGGGATGATTCTTAATTGAAACTAATTAATTACTTTCTCTGTTACAGATTCCATGACTCGTAGAACTTATGAATTTCTTTTATCATTTCGGTTACAAATTAATTAATGTCAATTATTTCGGCGTAAAATAGAGGAGCTTGAGTTGCAGTTGGTAGTACTTGGTTGTGTAAAAAAGCTATGGAAGGCACAGGGAGTTTCAGCGTTGTCTCTGGGATGCTAACGAATCCGCGATGGGTGGCAATCTTGGTTTACAGTAACCGCTTTCCATCTTTATCAAATGCATGTTTGCCCCAAAGACATCAATAAGAAACCGCTTGCGATTTTGAGAGGAAAGCAGGTAATAATTATTATTTGATACTTGTCGCTCCTTTCTTCACCACCTAAAATGGTGCCATTGTACGATAATGGTACATGCAATTCTCAACTCGTGAATTGAAAGATCTCTGAGTTTTACAATCGTTTATAGGTATTGGAAGACTCAGACCCTGATCTCAGAGTAAGATATGATAGTTAAAATGCTACTCACATTCTTTATGTTTCCCCATGGCTGGCTGCAGCGGGCTGTCGTCGACGACCACTTTGGGCGGCGAGACGCGCGGCGAGCTGGGCGGCTCGCTAGCGCCGCTGCTGCCCGCCTGCCGGCCGGCCATCTCCTCCGCACCGGAACTACTGCCAATCACAACACACGATTCATATAAAGTACACATTTATCCTTCCTTTATTCATCGATGGCTCTAAATAGAATGAAGGTAGGTACGTATATCAACCGACAGGCGGGTTTCAAATTATGTTTCATGAAATCATCCTGCCGCTGGGCCCTACAATAATCATTTTCAGGACAGTTCAAGGTGATTTTTAACAATTGGTTAAAAATCACCTTGAACCGTGTGCGCGACGATACAATGTGGCATGGCTTTTCAATTTCCTCTCTCTGTATGGTAACTTTTATTGATTCTTATAGGACTTTTTTTGACGATGTCGTTATGGACCAGCTGCTTTTCATGGTTCAAATAATGGGTCCAAATTCAGCAATGAACCAATAAATCTCTTTCGATTTATATGTAATTGCTAAGTTTATCTTGGATATCACTGATATTGGTGATGGAAAACTTCATGAGGAAAGCTGGACAAGCGTGATACTGATAATGGTTAATGCCTAAATACCATCACTTTGTGAGAAGAACACTTATCCCTGCAGTGGGGCAATTACAGGCTTAACTTTTAACTTTAGAGGTACTATTTATTATTTGCTCTGTTATGCTCCTTGTTCTTTACGAAGAATTACTACTTCATTATTTTTAAGCAAAGTAAACTAAAAGTATGCTGGTGCTGATCGTGGTGAATCAATAATATTAAGAAAACAAGTCGTCAACTGAGATCCTTTACCTAAAGGTGTCGTCAGAAGGCGGCGTAGCAGGAGTGCGCGGCGGCGAAGCGGGCGAGGCCGGCGAGGCGGCGCGGCTGCGCTCGCGGCGCTGCTGCGGCTTGAACCACTCGGGGTAGATGGCGCTCAGCGTCTCCACCAGGTCGTGGTCCAGCGTCACGCGCCACGACGCGCGCCCTTCCGAGCCCTCGGAGTCGCCGCCTCCGCCACACGATGAACGGCTCTCTGTTAACACAAACATTAAACCTTACAAAATTTCCAGAGGATGTCACTCAAGATCCACACACATACATAGAGCAGGAAGCGTGTGTGCTCTCAACACGTTAGCCGCTGGGTGAGGTGAATTGGGCGAGGCAAACCAATGGAGCGCGCTGTGATCACGGTGCCCTCATTATTTCGGGTCCTTGAACGAGTTTATGCGCGTGAAGGTGTGTTACTTTACTGCATTACGGCTGGGGAACGTTATGCCATTTCAGTTTTATGATTACGTGAATAGGGTGAGAACAACATCGCTTTACTGCAGTTGTTGTAAGTGTTTAAATATTTTGTTTGGCGCGATGTTGAATATTTGCGTTTTGGATAGTTTGGAAGTATTTGAATATATAATAGAGAATATACTCTGAATTCATTCCTGTTTGAAAGAAAAAAAAAATGATGAATAGTAATAGTAACGTAAATAAATCTAACAAAGTAGTGGATTTTCAATTTGTTTAAATACTGAGACTTGAACAGCTTTACTTACAGTTTCTATCAAATAGATTGCCTGTTAGACGCATTAATAAAACTATAAAATAGGCCTTAAAACCAAGAAACAGCTATCTATCCGTGTTATGGGTTTAGATAATGTTTTAACTGTTACCATAGGTGAGGAAAGATGGATGGATATGTAATGTTTAAAACTCTCATAAAGCTGGGTATACGAGGAAAAGAAAATACGAGCTGAAAATAAAACATCTGTCTGTGAGTCACGCACAATATAAAACTAAAAGTAAAGTAAACAAATGTAGACTTCAAAAACGTAAAATCAGTTTTCAATTTTGTAATAAATGCAACAAACTCTAGATCATGGCTTAGATCATCCATGCAAAAAGGAGAATTCCTGAAAACTATTAAGTTCATAATCATTTACATTGTAAGCAAAGACAAAGTAACGCATGCCAAAATAGTACCTCAGCATGTTAATACATAACAGATAAAGAGTGTAGGTAATAAATGTTATCATTTCGATAGCTAAACAACAGTAAATTAATAGGAGTGTAAATGCCTGTTACGCATTTTACGTCGGTGTTACAAAACACAATTTTGTAAACAATCTGGCGCACGTGCGCACTGATGATTCATTACAAGTTTGGTGGAAATTATGAGGGCAGATGTACATAAGGCCATTGCCAATCACATGGAAAACCTCAGCAATCATGAAGAAAAGCATAAAATCCATAACAAGTCTTTAAATTTTTGCAATTTAGAGTGTCTGTTTATTTAAAACTGCATATTCTGCCAAGACTGTAACTTATTTTGGGCCAAATTGATAAATATTACACTAGACATTTAGTGGAACAAAATGAATGTCCTACACTTTGTAGGTACGTTAGTAAGCATCAACAAGACAATGACAAATAGTAGCATTCCAGTGCATGTTCACTTGTACCTACGTGGTTCTCGTACATTCTGGCTATAATAATATTCTGCGATGGAAAAAATGGGTAATGCACATAGTTCTCCGAGTGTACGAGGCGGCGACGTGGTAGTCATCGCAGCTGATTTGTCGTGTCGGCGCTTCCCACGCGAAGTTGTATCATAAATTCATAATTCGGTATCACACGACACTACTTGGTTACTTAGTCAATCGGTCATTGGGTATAGTCATTCCGTTTCTAGAAAAGTATTTTTTATTTCTTTATTTTTATATTTGAATGACGTCTTTACTTCCTTCTAAAAATGACTGACTTTATATCATACACAATTTTTAACTACAAGGGATCGAATTAAGAGAGCCGTTTTATATCCTACTATTAAAACGTGTCAAAAAAAATCAAATACACCGCCAGATTCAGTAGACTAGACCATGGATTTATTTACGTGGAAAGATTTTTGTTTTTGATGTAGGTCAAGGCTTGTTCCTTTGATGTGAGTGCGAGTTTTAAGTGGCTGAAAATTACGACGAAATAAAATGAACTAGTAAGCTGGCTGATCACATGCGTGATGCGCGTAGCGTAACGCGTCAATCAAAGTGTCAGCGTGGTAGCGCAGACGCCGCCGCCGCAGACGTCCGCTAGCGCATGCAGTCACGCAGTTCGTCGCAGTCGTCGCATCGAGTCTCAATTTTGTTTGTAACTGATTTATTACCCTGTTCCGCACACTATTTAGGCGTTAATAGAACGTTAATAGAATTATTCTGACACGTATCAATTGCTTAACATTTATCTACAACTCATTCGCACCCTTGTAGGACAATTTGTACTTGTATCGAGCTGTTATCAAAGCTATCTATAGTAATGAACATTGAGTACGTTAGTAGAAATTATAGCTATAAAGATAAATAAAGATACGCTGAAAGTGCTAAGGCCGGAACATGTTGATAAATCGACTATATAGTATATACTATGAATCACCTGTCTTTTAAATAATTTTAATTGATAAAAGAACAAGCTACTCACTAAATTCAAAGAAATATTACTGTCGTATTTGCAGAATAGAGATTAGAGAATCCGTTTGAAGCCCACACGTCATGATTCAAGTAAAATTGAAAGTAATGTTTATGTAAACGAAGGCAGGTTCCGTATGGTACGTCATCGGAAGGTTGTCGCGGTGACGTCAGGTTGCACACGGCCCTGGGCCGCGTGGGCGCAAGCACCTGCCTCCACCCACTACTTAAGAACAACAACTTGAATGACTACCATCGTCATGTCGAATTGACATTTCGATCAGTTAATAAGAATTAAGATACTACTTAAACCAGTCTGCTTATTGGTTGAAGTTCTTGTTACTCACCGCAGAACATAATCCTAGATCTGCACTTGCTTACATAAAATGTCGCAATAACTTTATGCAAGAATTAACTAATTCAATGTGGACAAAACAAACATCATTGTCAGTTCTGTAAACACATTACCATCATTACGTGTGCTCTTTTCTGCTGGGACTGAGAGATTCTGCTGTACCACGGCATATGACTTAAGACCCTTTTTTTTAACTTGAGATCTTATTTAAAGAAGTAGTCTTGGGGAAAATTGAAGTGGTTTAATAACTAGATGTAGAGTCTAAGCTGTCAGATGAGGGAGGTAATAGTTAGATATTATGTTACAATATCACCCGGTGTACGCAGCAAGATGAATTAGCTATAAGTAGCTTTAGAACGTTATTGAAATAGGTAAAAAAAATAAACAGTTAAGGTCCATATATTGTACCTTGTGGAACTCCATTGGAGAATAGTTTACCAAACAGAGCTGCTTTAAATAACGTTTTAGAACTTTAAGTTTAAGGCGCGTCCCCAAGCAAAACGCAGCGCTAGCCGTTTTTTGTGCAGTTTTTTGGAGCTATCTACTCTTTAGCCAAAAGAAATATCAACTAATAAAAAATACATTAAATTTCTACATAATCTTGGCTTCAAAATGGTAGAGTTAATTTTTTATTACTAGGTAAGTATAATGTTTAAGTAATCTCCTCACAACGAAACCACAGAAATGAGAAAAAATTACTGAAAACATGCATCTTCTCGAAAACTAACGATTATTTTGATTTTGTACTTGCACTAATGGATAGGCAATTTAATTATGAACATTTTGGTAGAAGTATTTTTTTCAAACGACTAAAATTCGATTTTATAACGATTTTATTCAACATTTTGAGCGTATTCGCTATTGTATCTCTTGCGCTGTTATTGAGGGAAAAAATGCTCAAGGTTATTTGCTCAGGGTACGGCCTTAACTAAAAAATACTGGAAAAGGTTAAAAAGGGTTACAGACGCCGATGATTAACTTATTCATGAAGTGAGTCCGCCTGTCGGATTGCATCGAAAGCTATTAATGTCATACAGACTTTATTCTTTTGCGTTAATTTTGGTTGAGTATTTAAACATTTTGCTCAGTTGCTCTATCTAACTAGCTAGACTGTAGAATCAGTAAATCACCAATCACATTGCAGAAGCTAGAATGGCAATTCTTGTATTTATATGCAGTGAATTTAATTAACAAAATTAGTTTACCATGGTAGTAACATCCATCCATAAGCTTGATTAATGTATGTTGTGGACGAATCATCACATATCATTATCATATATAATATACTAGCTGACCCGCGCAACTTCGTCTGCGTCACATTTTCCATTACTGCTCCGCTCCTATTTATCTGAGCGTGATGATATATAGCCTATAACCTTCCTCGATAAATGGGCTATCTAACACTGAAAGAATTTTTCAAATCGGTCCAGTAGTTCCCGAGATTAGCGCGTTCAACCACAAACAATCAAACAAACAAACAAACTCTTCTGCTTTATAATATTAGTATAGATATAAATTGTTGGCTCATGTTGAGAGAAGGAGGCGAATCATCGAGTTGCCCCAATGTCAGTCAACGACTCGCGAAGGGAATTCGTTTATCGACTTAGGGAAGTCAATTGAAAGAGAATTTAGCGTATATCTTAGTCTAAATTTAATGTGTTGGCATACGCTGTACATAGAGCGTATGTCAGTGCTGATTTGTGCAGTGGAGGAACACAAAGTACCAAGAGTCAAAATAACTTTTAAAGTAATTTTAATTACGCAAAGCCGACAAGAGCATGCAAACAAAGAATAAGCATGTTAAGATCACAAAAAAATAGAGTATCTATCGCCTTGATGGCAAACCCACAGACACTGAGGAAGACGGAATAACTCATTGTTTTACAAATCGTATAAACATTCACGGTTAGTTGTTGACTTTAGTTGAAATGTATTACATTGCTTATCCATCCAAACAATGAATCACCGTCGAGGTAAAAATATCGTTCAGTTTAATTGAGGTCCCAAACAAAACAAACCTTGATGTATGTGTAATATGTGTATCAATAGACATGGTATATATCAGTTTTAATTTGATCTGAAAGGGACCACCTTTGTTTTTCTTGTAGCAACTTGTACACGCATACTTAGCTTTCTTGCGCACTTAATTATATTGTGTTAAACGGACTTTTATTCAAACCGCTTATATTTTCTTATTCCTACGACACAACACAACGCTGAAAAATGTTTACTATATGAAAATGGACACTTAAAGAGGATATTTTCGAATCGTCGGCATCGTTAAGATGTTTGTATTATTTTCACATTATATTTTAGTGAAAATCGTAGAAAAATACAAGAACAACAATTTTGTGGCATGGTGGACGATGGAACGGGGTCACTCGCTACACTTCTCTGTCGCCGTCCGTTCGAGATGCGTCCCAAAAATCATATTTAGCCTAGCACTATGGAGAATTGTGACTATTGCTGTTTGTTTTGGAATGATACATGAACTGAGAGTGACCTAAATTTTATCCCCGAAAAGTTTTTCCATTTAATTAGGCACTGAGTAAAAATTTAACAAAAACAAAAGATTCTATGAATTGATCTAAGAATACCTCATACTCACATTAGTTACTCATGTTTTCTGTTTGTAAAAAAGAAAATTAAAACTGAAAAGCTCCATAAGAAATACGACGTACTTTTGCAAAGAAAAAAACTTTTTACAAAAAAATACAACCGACTTCCAAAAAAAAACACTACAAAGTAAAAAATAACTTTAATTTCGGAAATCGGTGTTTTTGTTCGTTTCTTCGTATTTTGACACCGACTTCCGAAATTAAAGTTATTTTTTACTTTGTAGTGTTTTTTTTTGGAAGTCGGTTGTATTTTTTTGTAAAAAGTTTTTTATTTTTCACTTTTTAGTGGTGCCCCACACCTACCACACCACTGCCAAATCGCAGAAAAGCAAAATACGCAATTTCGATTATCAAAGAATCATCTAAATAGTCAAATTCCAGCTATTTCGATTTAAAATCCAAAGTTCGTAACCGATTTTGATATAATTTAAATGGGACCAATCTGCAAGCATATCCTTTCAGATGAAACAAAAATTTTTCAAATCGGTTCATAATTGTCGGAGTTATGAGGTAACAAACATAAAAAAAAAAAAATTAAAAAAAAAAAACATACAACCGAATTGATAACCTCCTCCTTTCTGGGAAGTCGGTTAAAAATCGTTCACTATTGATAACTATGACGCCAGACAAATTCAGAACGAAATTCTTTTTCCAAACATAGACACATAATATATTATGAACTTATAGCTCCGCTGAAGGCAGAAACCATAGCGAGGTGATGACGTAAAAGGATGTTTTCAGCGAGTCGGCAACAGCGGCCGTCTGTTTATCGTCGGAGCACAGTTAGAGCTACACCCAGTCTGGGCCTATGCCGAACTGCAGCTGTAAAAACACACGAATTACACCACTTCTGCCGATCGCAATAAATGTACATAGAATGCCAGTTACGCAACTCGCGGCGACCACAGTAATGGCTAACCAACAATGTATGCTTAATGACGTGAACGTTTAATACAATATATTTCATCTATGATAGAGCTACATAGTCAGGCTACGTATATGGCTTACCAATGCTCCCATACTGTAAGAAGTTAATTATCTGCTGCAATGGTACTTGCCACTAACTTTAGAATAAATTGCGAAAAGTAAGCACACACCACCAATGCACCCGCAGTATTTGACACGTTTGGAAGCATTTTATATGCTACTAGATGACCCGCGCACATTTTCGCTCCTAAATAATATTGCAACAAAAAATTGAGATGTAAGCTACCCTATCTTTCAAGTTGGATCAAACTGCACACAGTGTGCAATTTTGATTAAAATCGGTTAAGTAGTTTAGGAGTCCATCGCAAAACAAACAACGTGACACGTGATTTATCTATACTAATATTATAAAGAGGTAAAATTTGTTTATAAGTTTGTATGTTTGTAAGTTTGTATGTAGGGGGTAATCTCAGGAACTACTGGTCCGATTTGAAAAATTGCGTGGGTCAGCTAGTATATAAATTAAGACTAGCTGACCCACGCAACTTCGTCTGCGTCACATTTTCCATTAATGCTCGGCTCCTTTTAGTCTTAGCGTGATGATATCTAGCCTATAGCCTTCCTCGATAAATGGGCTATCTAATACGGAAATAATTTTTCAAATCGGACCAGTAGTTCCTGAGATTACCCCCTATATACAAACTTACAAACAAATGTTACCTCTTTATAATATTAGTATAGATTTGTAGGACTAAATAAAAAAAACTGGATTAGAAGCCAGGGTTTATAATTTTTCTGGCATATTGGAAATTAAGCAGGAATACGCACAAAATGCTCATAAATATATCTAATATATAAAAATCTCGTGTCACGGTATTTGTTATCGAACTCCTCCGAAATGGGTTGAACAATTGGCATGTTTTTTTTCTGTATGTTCTCGGTATAGTATCTGAGAATAGGCCTTACGGTATTGTTTTTTTATATGGCAAAACAACGTTTTCCGAGTCAGTTAGTTAATATATAAAAGATCCTAAATTTGTTACCATTCCACCAGGAAAGAGCCCGTCTTAAACCGCACGTACTTGTAAGTTGTAACTATTTCAACCTAAAATTTGTCATGATATATTTTATTTTATAGGAAAAAAGCAATAAAACACTAGTTCTAGTGGCCTTAACAAAATGCCAACTATGCGCGATTTCGCATTAAAATAAATCTAAATAAAAGTCAAGCTATATTAAAAAATAAATGGCTCTTACGCAATATGCACGATTGGAGACAGTTTAGTTGTTCGGGCAATATAAACATTTTCACACATACAATTAGAATTTTTGCCAAAGTTTATGTACCTTCACATATTAATATATCACGTTATTATCGTGCGTCGTCGCAGTTTTTTTCATCATTCTAGTAAATCATAATTTAAGCCAAATGTGAGAGCTGCCCTGTGCATTTGCTCAAAATTCGGTTCCTATTAAAATATCGAATTATAATTAACTTTTACATGATATTTTAATCGATAACCGATTGTTGCAAATAAATGGTTTTGTTATTTAGCAGTTTTACTGTTCTATTCCATGTTGATTCCATGAAGACCAATAGGAAAACGATTTCCCATCAATTTATTAGTGACAAGGGGTTTGCGGACGGTATTAGGTTTGCATTAATATGTTCATTATTGCTTTATCAAAACTTTTGCCGGTAGATACATATTTTAGTTCAGACTGTTAGGACAAAAACCATTATGTTTTTTCCGTCGGCAATTGTTTTTTTTAGGGTAGTCTTTTTTTTTCGTATAATAATTATTATCACGTATTTGCACCACTTGTGTTCGTCTCTGAGATATAAACATTATTTTTTCCGGACATCAGTAAGGTTCATTTTAGCTTGTTCTTAATATTGAAGCAGATAAAATATAGAAAGAAAACGCGTATAGGTATTTTCTAAAAATGTTAAGAGTCACTGACGCAAATCTCTACACATAAATTATGTGAAAATATTTTGGTTCGTTCACAAGTGGCTCTACATTCTTTTTATTTATAAATAAGTATCAGTCCCAGTATATACTTTTACTCTCGAGATGAATACGTGAATGAACTATTACAAAGGGCGATAAAAGTTAGTCCCTGTAAACAACCGATTTTACGAATGGTATTTTTACAATAGTGACTTATTTACGTTTATATTGAAAGGGCATAAATCTACAAACTTTACGATTTAGAACCGTATAATAAGAATCTCTAAATTCAGAGAACCCGCAACAACTACGTAAAGATGTTAACAATTTTATTTGTAACTGAAACATAACAGCTGTTTATGTTTAGTATCAGGGTTGCCACCTTACGTACGAACATTATTTTTATGTTCGAAGTTATCACTAATTTTCTTGAACGAGATTTAAAAACAAATCTCAATAAAATATGTTTAACTACCTCACAGAAAAGCAAAGATAAAATCATAACAGAGCTTTTAAGTCAGCATGAGCATCGTAAACAGCGACCTTGGCGACGCGCGACCCTGTTATATACCGCCACCATCACGTCTGCTGATTAATCTGAATTTATAGATATTGGCAAGTGAGCGGAACTCACACGAGACAATTAACTGTAACACTTGTTAAATTGTCTCACGGAGACAGTAGGAAATAACTTTCGTTGGCAACGTTGTATCTTCAGCCACAATATGGCTGCTGCTGCTGTGGAATAAAGTGCCAAATAAAACACATTTAACTACATGCATAATATTTGAGTAAATTGTTTTGTCTCAAATACCCACGTACGCCTGTGGGCTGTTACATAAGATCAGATAAATAAATATTAATCCAAGTGAAGGCAAAAATAATTAATACACGCTGTTTATAACCAGTAACAAAAGTGAATTAAATTTTCGAATCCAGAAAGTACTGTTTTGTGTTGCCCATAAACAAAAACCTTTTGCCAAACAATCCGTTCAGCATTCACAGTATTTAACAACCCAAAGCATGGCGAAGTTCATGATTTATGATCGCTCCACCAATCACGCAGAAGAATTTAAAACTGTTGTGGTATTGATTTAGCCAGAGATCTTTGTTGCTCGAAGCTTTACAAATATGCATACTTGACACTTATAATGAAGGTCTTCTACTCTGTAATTAGAATTTTTAACTTGAGAGTCAATTATTATTTTATCATCAAATCTTTATGTCTAACAGTTCCTTAGCACATTAACGATATATCAGACACTTATCCGCAGCTAATAAATTCCAATAAATCGTACAGGTGGCGTTTGTGCCGCGGTGTGTGGCTCGCGTTCGCACGTGACGATTCTGACGACCCCCATTCATCCGTCATGTTCCACGTGTGATACGGCTCTGCCCGCTCTGGCACTGTGCCGCGTGACGAGATCACACCACAATTGTTCGAAATCGTGCTATTCTTACAAAAACTCTACATGTTTACGCCTATCGGCAATTATTGCTGTACACACCACGGCCCTAAGTCAAATACCGTGATCTTATGCCGTGACAAATGTCGATTGGGAACATAAAATATTTCGGATGATTGAAAGTTTATGGCAAAACGTCTATGAGCGCAGTAGGCGGATGTTAATACACACGTAGTGCTGCCATATTCACGACGGGCTAGTCGGCCACGCGAATAACAAACGAGCAAAGCGAGCACTGTTTTAGGTCAACGTTGAACAAATACCAAACGGGTCGGTCGGACGCTTCCGTGGTCTATTTCTGAACTGCATCTAAACTATGAGGACTGTGCTGGCGTTTCTGTCGCGACTTTTGCGACGTATGCAGTCACACTCAACTCTCCAGCCATGAGCACGAGCAGTGATATTGTGTCCAGTTTTATAGGCGTACCTATAAATGTTAAACAGTTTTATTGATTTACGATCAATAACTTAGTTTGAAGGTACTTCTCTAGTACCTAATCGCGCTCTGACAGCAGTACTCGCTTAGCTTCTTAAATGATTGCTCTTTGTTTCTGAATCATATATAAATCAGTAATTGGTACATGTATATACAGCAGTCAACAAATGCACATTTGAACTGATTCCGTTTTAATATGTGAGCATTTTTATTCCCATGTCAAGCTTGCTTCGATCGGACATGAAGGGTTGGATCCAGTACAGATTGCGGAAGTAATCATTCGTATCTATTTCGCGGAGCGGGCCAGGCGGCCCGATTGCGTGGTCGTCGTCTCCACTTCTATAATCTAAATAAGGAGCAAAAGTTCAACGGCCCGTCTCGGCAGACTACGAAGAAACCAACAAAAGTCACCATACATCACGATTTTGTCCACTTTTTAAAGGCGATCCGTGTTCTTGATGACCCGATAATAGGCGTGGCTATATGCACTCATTTGCAAAAACCTACAAATCTATGAATGATCATCCATTTGCCTTTATGAGAACAAGCTCTTTACAACAGAATGGTTTAGAAATTAGATCCTAAGCGATGGGTTTGAATATTTCCTTCTATAGTTCCAACCAACTCAACTTCAATTAAATACAGCAAACATGAGCATATAAGTTGATTCTTTTGCATGACCATTAACAAATCTTGATGAACTGATTAACATTGCCTATATTGACCTGATAATTGATTTGATGACAGATTAACACAGTTTTAGATCGAAGCATATGCAAGTATAAATCTACATAAATATTACGATTATGACTTTTGAGAATTTTCGAAGTATCACTCATAACCATAAATAAATTTAAAGGCATTAATGAATTTAAAACATTCTTAGAAACCTGTTCGTCATGGTGAATTGTAATTAAAAAACTAGGTCAATATACCTGAACTGAAGTCACCTGCGCCGTTTACAAGTGCTAGTTATTTTCACGAGAAAATAGACTCAAAAGTCAAATGTCTCGAAGCTCCACTTTCCTGTGAGAGTGAAAATGGCGACGCTTATGACGTCGCGCCTTGGCAAGCGCTAAAGCGTGAGACAGGAATTGCGTAAAGGTGTCGTGAACACTTCATTCGAACTGTCTCTGCGAACTTTTCACGACAACGAAAGTACAGAAATACCATTAGCGTCCGTCAACAACGGCCAAAATAGTGTGGTATGTGGAAAATACTCCCACTCTGCTTGATTGCTAATTACTACAGAACCAAATAAAAAATACCCTCAAATTCATTTCCCTTGAAATTATCGACATGAATGTCTAGAGCTAATTGCTGCCACTAATGAAAAATCTCACTAACAAAATAAACCTAAAATTAATTATCATCACTTCCTCTACAAACTTCAGTAAATATTTTTAACTCAAATATAATATCATAACTGTTAACTATGTTGAACCGTAATGACGCAGTGAGCCGAAATACATTTATTTTAAGATATTTAAAGCTAGTGAATTTGAGTTGTTCGATTAAAATAATCGCTTTGTCTAGTCTAGATCAATAGGAAAAGTTTAAAGATTTAAAACAATAAAGAGATTTGTGTATGCACAGCAGCGAGAGAAGGCGACAAGGAGTACATTGAATTATCGAACTAATCTACGAAAACTAAACGTGGAAAAAATCTTGGACTCACTCCAAGCAGCTGATTGATGAGGATGGTCATTTCGTACACGGCCAATCCCGAGATTTTTCTTATTATTTAGCAAAGTAGTGGACTAGTCTATTTTTGTGAGGCGAAAAACAAGTTGCCCGCAAAATATGCCGTCGATTAAAAAAAAAAACTAACTATTGAATTTGTCTTAGTAATAATGCATGCATAATGTCGTACCATTTCTTTCTTTATGGCACTTTACTTGTCTACTAATTCCTTTTATTGTCGGTCATAAGTTTGTCTTGATTTCCTCAAGAGACTAGTTCTACGTAACTTCTAAGAAAATATTCAGAATTGTTCTCTCATGGTTTTTAAAACACCTATATTTTTGTTTACGAGCATTTACATGTCGATGAAACATACATTTTCAAGAAATTTCGAGTGACACATAATAAATTAGAAATTTGTCACTTCGCCTTTTGCATGACAAGGTGCTCCTTTGCTATGGAATAACCGTGATGTTAAAGATGGCTGGAATATAATATCTGTGCTGGACAGAAATTGCTGTTTCCATTTTAAATGTGCAAATGCGTTTGAGCAGTAAATATTATAGCTCAATGCCGAAAGTCCCCGGGCAAAACTGTGGGTAAAAGTTAGTACAATAATAAAACGAAACCAGCACGCGAAGCGGAGCAACAGCCTCAACACAAGACGGTTAACGGAACCGCAGCTGCATGCAACACTGCCTTTGATGCAGACTCATGAAGAATTATGCTAATTGATTTAATAATTTCACATAATAATAAATGTAATATTCATTCACAAAACACAAGAGTAATAACTCCTATGGAGACAACTGCACTGGCGCGGCAGCAATATCGAATAATTATACATTCGTGAACAGAACCAAGTCATCACACTGGAGACCATGGCCTACTAACATCAGCATCACACTTGTTAGCAATTTCCATTAATTTTAAGGAAAATACTTAGCGAACACGTCACGGAAGTCAATAAAACATTACTACAAGCTAGTTATTACTGAAGTAAAAATGCTGATTTTGGCCGCTGTGCAAGCGTGGGTGAGCAGAATGCGCTTAGCGACCAGATAAATAAATCGCTCCACATTTTGCACAGCTCGGCGGATATAATTCTACTAACGATAATAAAATTAATAACAGCTGTTTTCTCAAAAAAAAAAAAAAATTGCGCAGACGTTTAATTGATGTACAATGGCTTTCATGTCCTATACAATATTTTATATTAGAGTTGTCTACCTAGTGTTTCTATTAGGCACAATCACCTCATTCACCGCTTTTGCCCTATACGCGCAAGATTTGGAATTTTTAATAAGTAGTGTCCGACCGAAACATGTTTTTTTGACGAAACCGAAGGTTTGGTTCTTATTATAGTTTCGGCCGAAACTGAAACCCAACCTTTTATAAACGTGATCAGAATGTCTTATAAAACGTCAGTGGATCGTTCTTTCTAGACATATTGTAATTATGAATTATGAAACAGCTCGCTGACCTAATATTACGTTTCACTTTTTTTTAGATTCATTGCTTGTTTTGTTGCAGATAGCTTTCGTTTCGATATAGCAGCTGTGGTCTTTTCGAAATTCCCAAATCTGTTTTTTTTTTCTGTTTGTGATATTTATTACATTTAACAAAAATAGTATTTATTGAATATTTATTTATAATATACTTTATTGTACACCAAATTTAAAATACGTAGGTACCTACAGAAAATCTTAAACTAAAAACATACAATTGGCGGCCTTATCGCATTCCGCAATCTCTTCCAGACAACCTGGATACTACGAACACAATTAAAATTATCAATTAAAAACATAATTATGTCAAATTTGTTTTAACTAGATCTGGAGAAAAATGTGCTTTTTGCCATCTCTATGAGCTCAGCTGGGCTCAAGACCTGAGCGAGGCTAGGTAAATGAAGCAATTCTATTGGTTCTTAACAAACACATCCCTCTACGCATCCTCGCACATCTCTGGTGGAAACGCAACCAAGTATGGGGCACCTTGATTTAATAAAAGCATAACGTCTGTCATTTGAATTTAGGCTGAGGTTTACCGGACCGTATTTTTTCAGATTAGGATCGGTGGAAGTATATTTTGGACATTCCACACTTCGTTTTGGAAGTATCAAGAATGGTAAGAGGAAAAGAGGACAGTAATTTCTTAATAGTGTTAAGTGTAGTATTATTTTATCAATTTTGCCAACAAACAACACACGTGAATTAGAACGTAGAATTCGTAGAGTTGCTCCGCGGTTGGGTGACGATTGTCATCTATACAGCTGTCACGTAAATTAGTGCCCAGCAATTTAAGGCACTGAAGAATTCTGCTTGCCTGTGTATTTATCGTACAGCCGAAGATCTATTAGTTATTTAGCAAAATTTTACAATATATTAGAAATTCTCGTTCTTTCGGTTTACGGAATTTTTATTAGTCACAAATAGTTTTATTTTTCTGGGCGCACATTGTTTCGTAGCGGTTCAGATACAAATTTAACAGTTTGATGAAATATTTTTAATGAAATAGCTAAACATACTGATCAACAATATAGCGTCACGTCGCGCGTCGCGTAGATAGCATTTCAACGAGTGCAACTAGACACGTAATACTGTCTGCAGACTTACCGAAATATTGTGCCAAGCATTTAGACGCTCAGAAAGAAGGAACGTGAAGGTTAATTACCTGAAAATGTAAAATAAACAATTAGTACTAGCGTAAAGCTACGGCCTAAATAATACCAACTAAATCTGCACGGAAACATAGTGTAAACATTCCTTACACCAATATGCTCAAAATTGTGAACTTGCGCGAATTGCCAGTAACTACTGGAACACCTACTAGATTGAAAACAAAGTGTTTTGTTAGGCCTTTCCGCACTCAAATGATTTAACTATATCAAAATTGTCTTTAGTAAATTCTGTGGGAAGTTGGGAACCGAAAATATGTGAAACTTTCGCTTTTATAAATTTGGTACCAATACATTTTAAATACAATGAAACTCTACAATGTTTTTGGGCTATATATCAAAAGTAATCACTACGCCACTCTTTTTCAGGGGCTCGAGCCTAAATCCAGATTGCCCGGAGCAGTTCGTACAGGGTAACTACATATATAGCGACTAAATCGGCAATAACAAATATGGCTCAACAGGAATGTGATGTAGAAGATAAATTTACAGACGGATTAGGAATGTAAATTCTAAAAATAATCATCATAATACATCACGATGCGTTGGCAAAAGTTTAAACGTTTCGCTGGCGCTTGAATACGATTGTCAGAAAGCAGTACAGTAATTGGGGAGCACGCAAATAGACAAAACTTCGTAAACAAGTTTGACAGCATCGCCTGATACGACCCACCTACGCTGCAGCCGTCAGTACGGCGAAACCCTAAAGAAAACAATATTATGTGTCCGACCATACTACGAAACGTTGTAAAAGTTAACGGGCGAAGATGTCATGTGTTTGATTCCAGGACTAGACGTTTATTTGGTCGAAGCCTACGCAACATGTTATAATTAATGAAGGTGAAAATTAGGATGATATGGTCAAAAGCAATGTTAGTTTTCCTAAAAACCTCAAAAGCGAGTGATTCATACAACCATCATCACAAACTCGTCAAAATGTGAATGGAAAATACCGCAATAAGAATCTATACAGTTGTGGCAGATATAGGCAATGAGTTGCAGGTATGAATTTACCTGCACCGGTTTTATAGGTCAGGCGGCTGAAGTTCGTTAATCTCTGAACTGACATTATTTTAGCCGACGGCGGGCTACGACCAGAGCGTATCGACAAGCCAAAAGGATCGGTCATTCTGGCGGTGTACCAAGGAACGCGAACACCGGCCTAACTAATGTACATTTCGAGACCCAAGTTGGCATTTTGTCCGGTAACCGACTAAAATCTCACTGTATTGTATCTATCTATAGACAAAAGGTGTAGTGAACTTTCTTCGTTCGTACTCGTGTCTTAATTTTTTCACGAATGCTATCAATTTATTAATGCAAAAATGTTAAATAGAATCTTTCGCTGATTTCTAGTATACTAAAACTTGCCATTGTTCTTCATATCTTCGTTTCCCAAAAGCGCTGTTGGAAACTATAATTTAGTAATACCTATACGCCCTTTTTGGCATTGAAATTTATTATAGTAACTTATTTTTACAGAACTATGCCAAGTAACATAAATTAAAGCAACTACATAAATTGCAATGACCCTGTTAAAATTTACATATTTGAAATGAACTAGCAAATAGATTGACATTTATTCGCCATTAATTAGCATCATGTCATGTTATGAAGATGAAACAGTTTTCTTATTTAGCTTCGTAATATAAGAAACTCACTGCCAATTTTCTCTAGAACAGATTATATAATTAGGTCATATTTGGAAAATATTAGAGCAGAACCGGCCGCTGCGCCACTTGAAGAAAAATCTTACTCAAAAAAAGAGCATTGACATCGAAATTCCAATCAAGTTTCGATGATTTTTGTTTTCTGATCAAAACTACGTTTTATGATTTATACGAATTTAACAGGGTCTCGTAGCAAAGTAAAAAGAAACAAAACTGAACGTATAATTTTTGTTATTGCCAACCTCTCTCTTCCTGGCTGTTAGTCTGATACGATGATGCGGAGAGCCTCCCTCGTCTCTCTCCTCCACTTCGTTCTATCTTCGACATCTGTGTTAAAAACGTGCACGTCAGCATGATCTATGTACACACACACGCTTCAGGATTACACAGATTTCAGGGGATAAGGGCAAATATTGTGGTTTTGTAGTGCAAGGGTTTCACAGCATACCCTAAATACTTTCAATTCTATGGAAATAGGGCGATCCAAAATATAAATATCAGCGAACTAATGATACGTACATAAATAACAACTATGTAGGAAGTAGATACACAAGCAATAAAATAATATACTATGTTGATCTCGAGGACATAGCGAGCGTGACGCGTGACATGACAGGTGCGTAGAGATACTGTTTACTTTATTCAATGAGCAGCTTTGATGTTCAGTCAATACATAATAGTGACTAGAGTAAGGGCAGAAGTGGATAGGTATAGAAGTGACACTGAAGGCCATTTTGTAGATGCGGTATAGTGCTGGAATAGAGGATAGGTAGAAGCGTGATAACATTAAATAGCAGTTCTTAAAACTAAATCTACCATGCATGAAAGTGTGTCTATGAAATTAAAAATTTGAAGATTGATGAACAGTCAGAGCATTCGTTTTGCCATGGTTCATTCTTCTTAAAAAACAGTTTATTTATTATTCGCGCAACACTTTGAGCCACAACCCGCACAACTGCAGCACATATTTTATTAATGTTAGAACTAAATTGGGACGTTCCACATTCTGAAAAGACTGGTATCATGGGCAATCAAGGTTTCCGTCATTGATGATAAAGAAACCGCCAAAAGATAAAGTAAACATGTCCAGGATTTCGATATATGAATTTATTTCAATCTTGTGCTTGTCAATCCATCAATTGTTATTGTTCTCAGCTTTCAGTGGCGCAGTAAATAGATTTTCAGTCGCGTTTAAGCTTTTTTTTTTTTTTTTTTTTTTTTTTAGGGATGGGAAATCATCCAATGACTCCTCCCGCTCTGGGTGTAGCGGGAGGGAGTGTCAGACTTCTACTGACTAAAACCCATCCATGTTCCTTCATTGCCCTTTGTGTTCCGGAGCCACGGTGTCTCTTGCGAATAATCCCGCGACTCCGGCAGGCGTCGGCCCTATCGGGCCCCTCTGTGTGCTGACTCTCTTTGAGGCGCGCGTGGAACACTAACGCGCCGTCGACACGGCCTGTCGTCACTAGACGGACGGACGGCGAGCCACCCATAGCTCGCCGTCCACAGGCCCGCGCCTACGGTGGCCGGAAGTCACCAGGTGGCCCCCGACGCCCGCGGCGTCCACCACGGCGGCCGGGACGAGAGGGTCTCCTCTCCCTCTCCGCCACCTCCTTCGCTAGCATGACTGCTTCGCAGAAGGAGGCAACGGCGTCCCATTCCGTCTCGCTCCGGACCATGGCTTGGACCAGGGCCGGACGCGAGAGGTTGCCGCCGATCGCCGTTTCGAGGACACGGCGGTGCGCCGCCCAAGCGGGGCACACCTGCACAGTGTGCTCCACCGTGTCCTCCGGTCGATCCTCGCAGTGGTGACACCCGGGCGTTTCCTCCCGCCCGATTCGGTGCAGGAACCTCCCGAAACAGTCGCGTTTAAGCTAAATTTCAATTGCATATTCTATATGACTGTATATATTTTATTTGCCAAGTAGGGTGAATAGCCGCCGGTAACTCTCGACTGTCACAGAGGCCTTCATAGAGTAATTATCACTTTCAGTTGCCACGGAAACTGATAGATAAGTTTGAACGTAGGGCTGCGTAATATTTAAATTCTAAACACATGATAATAATAATTATTAAATGCTTTTGTCATATATTAATCGTCACGCTTAATGGGACATGTCAAATAGCATTCCAATTCAATAATTATTTCGCCAAGCCGTGTGGCCTGTATTTCCATCGGCGGGAACGCATCGAAAGAGACGTTGCGAAATTCACGTCACTAAGCGCCAAGCGCACCCAGGCGGGACTGCCTCAGAGGATGACGCCCCCAGATGACACCGTATAGACAGAAATAAATCTGCAAGCTAAACAAACCTGGCATTTCCGGCGAACACGTGTGCTCTGACACAATTAAATTTATTTCCCTAAATTGCATACCGGTTACAAGCTTACAACACGTCCCGCCCTGGTGGTCAGTGCGAAGAAATTTCACTTTTGGCGACGATGCGCCATGAATGGGCGCTTTATTACGTAACTTGGCTTGGTCTTCGCTCCTGACTCATTTGTACAGAATTAACATATGTGCAGTTGACTGGAGCCCTCACAGCTGCATTACATAAATCGTTAATACAAATATTTTTGTTCTCCATTTTTCAGGAAAATTATTTATTAAAATATTTGGTCCCATACTTAGTTAATTCAAATAGAGAATTTATCAATATTTACGTAGTATGTTAACTGTCATTGGGAAACAGATTGGCAACAATTCATCTACTTCTACATAAATGATTGCTATGCATGAATTATAACCACAACGGCATGACGACCGATCTACATGTTTGCCAAAATGAGGATTATTATTGACGCCGCCTCTAGCTGGCATGGCATGCTAGGGCTGTGGAAACCCATTTTTTGGTAAAAGATACGAACACACCAATATTTCAAATCAATTCTTAAACCAGAGGATGAATATATTATAATCAGGTAAAGTAATATATTGCTCTTACTGTGGAATGGCCTTATGTTCGGGCTATAATGGATCGGCAACAAAACAAAACATTAACATTGTACAAACTGTTATTTTTATCGCCGTCCATGGTTGATTACAGAACATTACAAAAGAGAATAACGTTACATAATTCCCTAAAATAAAGAAGAAGTAGATAATACACTAACTGTAGTAGATATATGTGAAATAGATTCAATGCACTGATTCACAGAGCACTAGTAGACGAGCATCTTTTCTCTTGCATTTTAAAACTGACGTCAAAATCGGTTTAGTGCAAACCACTTCCAGCACTTATTACGTCAAGGAATAAATTATGTCCAAACAGATCCACCATACAACACCTGAGAGGGATTGCGATTCTACAGTTTACATAGTGATATTATCAACAGGAACTTCATACGTCAGGAAACTGGAATTTAATGGAGAAGTAACATCAATTTGCTGAATTTTGTTAGTTGAAACTCTGAAGTAAGTTTGGATTAAAATATAAACACTTCTTTACGAAAGACGTTCATATTCGCAGAAAAATAACGGGCACTTAGTCACGAATCATAAAACTGTTAGTTAAACAATAATTCGTAAGAAGAAAACGTATAGTTATGTGCGTGGCAGCAACCGGATAGAAAAATCCAAATAGAATCAATTTCAATGTCGTACTGTCTGAGACACTCTTTATTTTAGAATATATTTGGGGATGCTTAGCGTTGGATGCCGAGCAGCACATTAATTTAACAGATTTGTCTTATGAAATCCCGCGAGACGCCCCCGGTCGAGAGCGTGCGCGGCGAGCTGTATTTTTATTATGCGTACATATGTGCGTGAGAACACTTCATTATAAATTTAATTTTGATTACTATTTTTACAGGTGTGAGACGTCAAGGATTGTAGATATCATAAGTAATTTACTTCCAAATTTATAGGTACAAAGCTATTATAACTGGTGTGTTGGTCAATCGGCACTTGCAAAGTAAATGAGAAATTGGGTTATTCCACGAACCAGTAATCTCAGCACCAATGCGATGTTTCGTGACTCAGCGCTTAGCCGCCTCATAAAATTTGATTTTCTAAAGCTGCTTACGAGCTTTTTATACTTCGGCTTGCACCGTTGCAAGCCTTGAGCTTGTAACAGCGCTGCAGGCTCTTCTTTAGATATAAAATCGATTGATCATTTTATTTTATACTAGCTGTCCCCCGCGGCTTTGCTCCCGTCAACTTTTTATTTTTTCTTTCATAAGAACATTCTACCCATAATCACAAAAACAACAAAAAAAATAATTAGCGAAGTCGGTCCAGCCGTGATACTTGAACCATGGGAAAAAGGGAATCATTTTTAGGGTTCCGTAGCCAAATGACAAAAACGGAACCCTTATAGATTCGTCATGTCTGTCTGTCTGTCCGTCCGTATGTCACAGCCATTTTTCTCCGAAACTATAAGAACTACGCTGTTGAAATTTGGTAAGTACTTAGATGTATTTTGTGAACCGCATAAATATTTTCACATAAAAATAGAAAAAAAATTATTAATTTTGGGGGTCCCCATACTTAGAACTGAATCTCAAAAAAAATTTTTTCATCGTTTCCATACGTGTGGGGTATCTATGGATAGGTCTTTAAAAATGATATTGAGGTTTCTAAGGTCATTTTTTTCCTAAACTGAACAGTTTGCGCGACAGACACTTCCAAAGTGGAAAAATGTGTCCCCCCCCCCCGTAACTTCTAAAATAAGAGAATGATAAAACTAAAAAAAATATATGATGTACATTACCATGTAAACTACCAGCGAAAATTGGTTTGAACGAGATCTAGTAAGTAGTTTTTTTTTTAATACGTCATAAATCGTAAATCGCCACTTCTGCTTGGCCAGTTTTTTATATAAGTATAAGAAGATGAATACGATTCAACCACTATACAAAGAAAACACAAGCACAAATCGTGTTGGAATCTCTTCCCTCGAACAAAAACAAGTTCTTTTCTATTTTTACCTAGGCGAGAATGGGAAAATCTATCATGTTGAGATTCCAGAATATTATTTTAGAAGTCGACCGAAATATGTCTACACGTTGCATGTTGCATAATTAATGGCCGTCAGCTTTAATTCTGTGAAGAATAATTCTCACATGTTTTAAAATTATAAGTACATGTATAATATTTATAATAGTCTAAAAACATATTAATTTGGTTACAGATGCAGGTTTATCACTCCCATGGCAGTTGCATATCACGCTGAATTTAAGACATAATGTCATGATGATTTGAACTTTTTGGACAAAAACAGGTGGTGGACCCGTTCCCTGGTGCATACTTTTGCCTGGCTTTATTAAAACAAATGGGTTGATATCATTAAGTCTGAAATCAAAAGTGTTTTGTCGGAGTCCAGTTGACACGGGTCCAAGATGCTGTCAGCAGATAACGGTAACATGGTTCATGTGGTCGGCGCACCCAGCGCTAATCGCATTCGACGACACCTCTGCGTTAATCATACGCTCATACTGAACTGAACTCGACTTTACGGGTACATGTACGTATGGAGCTTATGAGCTCGTTTCGTTATTGGTAATGCATTTGGCAGTAAACCACGGCCGTACACAATTCGTGTTAACGTAGTATAGCGCACCGGTATGTCGATTACCTTCGAGAACAAAATGCGATTACACCATCTTAGCGAAATGAATCGACTATAAATGACAACAAGCAAAAAATGAAATAATTATTGGTTAACAGAGCTCCACCTGCCGTTTTATGAGTTTTTCAAAAAGAAAAATATAAAACCAGATAGTACATCGTAAAGTAACACAACGAGGTCAAGGTGGCGTTTTAGAACGAGGACGAGCCGGCTAATTACTGAGCCATCGACAATAATACATATGCTATGGAAAATAACAGTGGTGACGGACATCATCGATTTAGGGCAAAATAAGTATTTCAGGAAAAAACACACATTCTAGACGAAATACAGAAAGCAGGTCATTTGCTAGAAGATAATAGGAACATTATTGTAAACTCATTATAAGTTTGTAAATAAAGGTATATTTAAATTGAACACTACTGTAACAATCATTTCCCATTTACAATAGCCAGGTGATGACAGTATTATTGTATGAATAGCTGTACTGTTTATTAATTGTTGACATTAATTAAAGGCATTCCAACTATTTATTACACGTCATACTTGTTACGTTTTAATGTGAATAGATAGTTTGGATTGAACAAGTGGTTTATACATGAATTACACAACTACAGACAGTCAGTGCCAAAATTCTATTTGTGACGACAAACCGAGACGGGTATATTTAACTGCCACCCATAAACTGTCGAATAAGTACTGCCTCTGACAACACACAAAACAATCAAACGGCAACATCCACATCAACCGAGACATCAACTGACAATAAGTACTGCCTCTGACAACACACAAAACAATCAAACGGCAACATCCACATCAACCGAGACATCAACTGACAATAACAGCGAAAATTTAGACAACCTGCAAATTGGAATATTTCAGGTTTTTACAAATAATTCATTTATCTTAATAATTGTACATTTTCTCCTGTAAAACATAGAGCCAAGTCGGAACAACGCTAACCCATTTTCTTACAGTTTACTCTAAAACTTGCGTAGGATTTTGGACTGATGAAGGATACGTGGGTAGTTACAGTGCCTGCTTGTTTTGTTTTAAATAAATAAAAATACCTGGCAGCACAAAAATACAAAGTAGCACCAAATTGTTTGCATATTTTAACATTTACAAACTAAACAAGGCATTATAATTTTAAGTGCCATCGAGTATTGTACATGACGTACTCAACTAATCCTATACCCAATGTTAGTCTTATTGCAGGGTGCATACAATAACAGTAAAGTACTGTGCAACAACAACTGCCACATAATGCAATTTAAGCAGCTTGAGTCAGAGATAATGCCGTTTAAACCATACATTGTGTACGAGCTACTGTTCTCGGAATAATTATGAGTTTGTTTGCGACTCCTCAAACCAAACATTCCGTTCCTATGTGCGGTACGCACGACCAGTCGACCAACTCTACAGTCGGGAACGCCGACGCGTTGCATAAATAGACTCATTTCTTGGATGGAAATTCGCTTTTATTTTAAGGCCATCATCGAAGACGACGAAAACGTAGTCAGCTAGTCATAGTCACTGTACTATTTTTCGTGAAAACAACGAAGCATGACGCCATGAAAGCAAACTATAAAAAATACGATTAGTCCGCCGTGACGGTATAACACAGTTATTTTAAACAGCCAAATACGAATAAGCCAAAAATACGTAATGAAGGTAACAAAATACACAAATGAATAATTAGGGACCTTACTCGTCTTCTGGAAAGTTAAAACATTGTTTTTTTACTGATTTAAGTTGGTGTTAAGCTGGCAAACTAAACAACGACCTACTTTAAATACCTTAGATATACATTAGACACCATTGGCAAAATTTAAAGTTTCATGTCCCGATAACTTCGCCGTTTGGGCCGCTGTTTGGCGATTGAGAAAGGACTAAGAAGGTACTTTCCTGGAGCAGTTTTCCATACAAAAAGATCTAAACTAAAAACAAAAATACCACATCTTCCTTTCTAAGTGAAATCTATTTTCTATAATACAGTCATAATTGATTGTCGTAGGTTTCAAACTAATAATAAGATACCCTTTTTCGTGGGCGTCGCAAGAGATGACTAGAGCATAAAATTAGGTGGATGAACAACAGCCAAAGAACTTCGACATTCAGTGTTTTAGAACTAAGAAAAGATACGCCTTGGTCATCCCAAACGCTGATTAATGTAAAGGAGTCTCTTAGTTGAAAAGAAAGTCCCAAAAAATTTCAATTTTTCAATGAAAGGAAATCAACAAACTAATTAACTCAACTCGAGTTTAATAAGGTAAATAAAAACCCACGATGATATAACGCGAATACTTGTTCACATATTTGCGCTGGCATGTGTTGGGCGGGCGCCGCCGTACGTGGGAGCTGGGCGCGTAACCGCCCTACTATGCGAAAACAATTACGTTGCGACGTCGACCCCGTGTTATCATGGGTATACCACTGATACTATCACACTGATATATTGCAAAATATGGGTGCTAAAGGTGGATTTACAGTTAGGAAAACACAGGATGAAAGAAACTCATAATTGAGGTGGCACGCGGCAACGGCGCCTGAAAAAAACAAATAAAACGATCTATCCAGTTCAGCCATCATTTGCAATTATTTTCAAAGCGTCGGTTAACACTTTTCACAATCACACAAGATGACAGCTGTCAATCATAGCTCTTTGTACCTACAGTGACGAAAAGAGACGAGTACGTTTACGTGTTTGCAACAGTAAATACATCTTATAATCGTACTGCCAAAAGATGACGCAAAATAAAATTCCTAAACGGATGATCATGTGTTGACGAAATATAACTATTTTCGTGAACCTTCTAACGTGAACGTAAGTATATAGGTTAGCAGCAGAAATAAACTCAAAATGCATGAGCATCACGCATGGATTTAAAAAACTTCTTAGAAAACTTAATTGTGTGTAAAAGTCAAGTTTATATTTTCATCTTTAGGTTTTTAAAAGTATGTCAGCTTTATGTTTAAAACCTAAAACGATTTGGCCTTAATTTATTAAATGTTAACACAAAAGTTAGGAACTCTTACGGCCTGAAGTAGAAGTTTACTAAACAGGTTACCGTTCAGAGGTGCGCATTTTACCTCTTTAAATGGAATTGTCGCTAAGGAAAATAAACGGTGACGCACTTTATGCTCAAATGAATTTCCGTCTCTGCATAACTTTCATTAATTTAGCTGAAAAAAATTATGCGAATACTAGCTGACCCGTGCAACGTCGTTTGCTGAACATTTTTCATTGCAGCTCCGCTACTATATGTCTTAGCGTGATGATATGTAGCCTATAGCCTTCCTCGAACTGAAAGAATTTTTCAAATCGGACCAGTAGTTCCTGAGATTAGCGCGTTCAACCAAACAAACAAACAAACAAACTCTTCTGCTTTATAATATTAGTATAGATAGTGAAAGAATCTTTTCAATCATCCACCGCCAGCAACAACACACCCTTGACCGGAGGAACTGGAAGCGCAATTTTACACAAGAATTACTTTTGGATCGAAGTAGATCACGAGGCCGTCATCCTGGCATAGGCTGATAAGTAAACACATTACCACTCCTTTGCGTCGCGCTGTCGGGTAAAAACTAAGCTCTTCTATTTTTTATTTTTTTTGTTCCCGCAAGGTCCAAAGTATCTATTTATTAATATTGCATACGTTATGGATTTCGTTAATGATTTGATATTTAACATTGTGACTCGGCTTTGTTAAACACATGTCCTTTGAAAATTCATCCCCTAAAGGAATTGAGGAATTAAAGGTTGTGTGGAGTTAAGAAGGCCCCTCGGGTACACTGCGTGGAACTACATGAATCACAACACAAAGCCTACACACAGCCACGTAGTGATACAACTACGAAGGTATGCTATGATCCATGGCAAATTTACCAGATGTCTAGTTCCAATTAGTGAAATACACAAAGCTCCGTTTGGCATGAGTGCAGTAGCAATATGTATGTAGTAACAGCTTGCCAAAATGCCAACCCGTCTGTCTGTTATACAAAGTTACAAGTCTGCGTAACTGTTATCCTTACCCTTGGACGTGTTCTACAGGACGATAAACAAAAAACTTCAACCTCTTTGGACATTTCCAATCACCGTCTTCATATTCATGGCAGTAGCAGTATGTATTAGTAACAGCTTGCCAAAATGCCAAACCCATCTGTCAGTTATACAAAGTTACAAGTCTGCGCAACTAATATCCTTACCCTTGGACGTGTTCTACAGGACGATAAACAAAAAACTTCAACCTCTTTGGACATTTCCAATCACCGTCTTCATATTCATGGCAGTAGCAGTATGTATTAGTAACAGCTTGCCAAAATGCCAAACCCATCTGTCAGTTATACAAAGTTACAAGTCTGCGCAACTAATATCCTTACCCTTGGACGTGTTCTACAGGACGATAAACAAAAAACTTCAACCTCTTTGGACTTTTCCAATCACAGTCTTCATATTGTAAGTTTTAGCAAACGGAGAAGAGATTGCACAGGATAAAGAGATTTGAATAGGAAGCTCTTGCCTGACCGTGGGACACACGACAAAATTAGTATAAATAAAGCAATAAAGCTAGGAAATACCGTAGCAAAGAAATCTCACTAAAGATAATATAATTATTGCTTTATAGCCCACAAACGGTTTCAGGGTTTTCTCTAGACCAGCTGATAAACTTGGCGATTCTCTAATTTCAATTTTATTCATTGACAAATGTTTGTAATTATTTGCCTGGCATAATTACTAATGTCATAATAGAAATAAATAATTGAATGTACTTTAATGTTTGTTAGGTGGTCAATTAATTTAATATTATTCCTAGATCCCTCGTCGCTTAGTACAATAAGATGATGTCATAGAAAAACTTTCCTATAAAGTTTATCAGCGATTACACGGTTGCGAAACTTTCAATTAATATCGAAGGTGACGAGAATCTAATTTTTTTTCTCATAAAAATTACAAATTAATAAAGAGAGAGTCGGCAGTGCCAGTTTGATCGTAAAGCTGTGAGAGAGAAGTGACAGCTTGGCAATGACTACTAGTCTCATAGTACTACGTGAACCACGATAGCTGTTATGAATGATTTTCTGATAATTGTGGGCAACGAACACTATTTTACTTAGAAGCTCACAGGCACTAAGAATTCAGGGTATTTAAGAATATGAATTTAAGAAACTACGTCGGTAATTAAATGAATGGATAAAGCTTGTACAACAACCAATCTGATCTACAAAAAATGCAGTCGTATCGAAACTTGCAACAACGAGCAAAATACTAACGAAATCGCTTCTTAGGTTTGAAGATCGATTATAATCTGTATCAGCAGCACATAATTGTTCCCAATTCATGTTTATAGAGATTATTGGCCAAAATATGCAAATATGTATTTCAGCGAGATTCATAATGATGATTTCATTCGAGCAGTCTCGGCTGTGGTCTTGACAGGCGATACTAATTAATCGACATGCAAGTCTCGCCAGATCCCGTCACTGAGTGACGCAGCACCTGTCACAACACCGACTCAGTCACAACACATCCTCGCAATTTACGATGCCCACCAAAATTGAACGCTGTCAAAACTGTTGCCTATTGTTCATTTGTGGCCCCAAACAAAACGTGACCTACGTTCTTCCATGGAGTATTAGTCTCAAGTTGAAACAAGAAATCTGGGTTGGTTACTAAAGTTTAGTGCCTCTAATTATAAGTTAGTTATAAATAATAATTTCTGTTGATTAAGGAAAATACAAAGATGAATGAATCATACTTGGTAGGGTCATCGACATATAAACGCCAAGTTGAACGTGAAACAAAAGGGCGCGAATAACGTGCGCCGACGATGCGTCTGCGGTTTGCGAACACTACAACAAAATACGCAATGTGCGAGCAAATCGCAACATGTGAAGGTAAGTCAGAATACGCATTTGTTTACGAGCTCTCTGTTACATAAGGTGGGGAATGTGGCCCACTCGTAGTGGAGTCCGAACACCTATTTATACGCTCTTTCCATTCCCGACTGCGTGACACATATTACTTACTCCAGTGACTAAGGGCGGGCTAAAGATAATTTTCCTGCATCTCAACCATTAACCGAATTTGCATGATCGTTTCATAATTTCTTTAGCACGTGTTATAATGTGTTTCAATGTAAACAATGAGATGGTAGCTAACGACGACCGGCTAAGTTTCTTGAAGTTTCATCATTATCTATGTTTATTTCTTATTACTTTAATTAAACAGAGTTTTATACATTGCATTATTTATTTCATGATTCATTTAACGTGAACTAGGAAGGCCTGAAACATCAGCTTTATCGCACGTTGCCGACGGCAAGTGATAACGATCCAATTAGTACCTCATAAGAAGTCGGTTTTAAACGCTTATAACAACTTCGATTTAAATCACTACCCTTGGAAAGTGCTGAACAAATTTATTTGTTTAAACTATCTTTTATAATTCCTTACATTCTGATTTGAGGCTATAGCCTATAGACTGTGGTCGAATTTATAATCAAAATGATCAACTCATTAATTCATCTTCAAGTCCTCCAGCTTTGTGATCGATGACTCCGGCGTGTAAACAGGTAACTTGCACTGTTATTTAACGCAAACAACAAATTAACTACAACACAAAAAGTATTTTTGTTTTAAAGTAAGTGGGTTACTGTTTTAAATGCATATTAATTAAATGTTCATCAATGTCAGCAAACACATCACTGTTGAATTTATCCTTAATTCAGAGTAAAAATATGTTCTATTCCATCAGAAAATTGCCCACTTGCAAGTGTAAGATAGCCAGGGAAGTATTTATACGAGTTACAAATATTATTATCAATAGGTAAGTAGTAATCCCTTTATAGTTTTCGAAGTAAAGCTGATAACGTGTTATTAGTTTTCAAGTTGGTTAAGACACCGAGTGTTAGATAAGTTTGATGTAATGTTTTGGTGAGAGTCCTGCGCTGCTTAGCAATGTATGTGATCGTACCGTCGCAGTGCCTGCAGCGCTTGGGCTCCGGGGGTGCGAGCTCGTCGCCGAGTTCGCGGTGTCGTACCGGCATGGCGGCGCATCCCGCGCCGGCGCCGCCACCACCCGAGTGTCAATACGAGGCTCGCGCGCTCCACCTCGACCGCTCTCTACATGCGGCGGCGTCGCAGCTGCCACTGAGCCCGACCAGAGCCGCCCGCCCCGGACGGTAGGCGGCGCCCATTTCCAAGTTATTTTGGGCGGCTGTGACTCATGGCTCGAACTGCCCGAGGCGATCGGCGCCTGCGCATCACAGGCTGTGCGGCGAATCCCGCCTAAGCCTACGCTCACTTGCAGTGACCTATTGCATTTATTAGCCTACAGCTTGATTCACCCTTAATAGCTATTATTATATAGATATTTTTACTTATAATGTTTCCAAAATCGCAGTTTTTGTTTAGGAATTATTTTGAAATATTGAATATGTAGTATTCATAATATATATATGTAATAGTCATATTTTTTAGGGTTCCGTACCTCAAAAGGTAAAAACGGAACCCTTATAGGATCACTTTGTTGTCCGTCTGTCTGTCTGTCTGTCTGTCTGTAAAGACCTTTTTTCTCAGGAACGCGTGGAGGTATCAAGCTGAAATTCATATCAAATACTCAAGTCTATGGTCTCTTGGAGCTGTGAAAAAATCAAACTTCTAAGTCAACGCGATCAAAAGATACTCCCGTTTATGCCGCAAATTTTCGACACTCGCAAGGGAATCAAAACCTACAGGGTACTTCCCGTGAACTCAGAATCTTGAAATTTGGTACGAAGCAACGTCTTATAACACAGATAAAGGAAAAATTGCGAAAAGCATAAATTTTTAGTTACATCATATAATAAAAATATTTTTAATAATTTTAAACTTATTACCCCTTTACTCATGAACGCGTAGTGGTATTATATTGAAATCCTTAACAAATACTCAAGTCTATAATATCTTTAAGCTGTAACAAAATCAAACTTCTACGTCAACGCAATCAAAAGATACAGCAATTAAAGCCGCATATTTTGAAACTCGCAACTACTCGCAAGGGAATCAAAACCTAAAGGATACTTCCAGACGACCTGGAATCTTGAAATTTGGCATGAAGCAACGTTATAAAGTACACATATAGGAAAAATTCCGAAAATCTTAAATTTTTAGTTACATCACATAGTATATTTTTTTTAATAATCATAAACTTACTAGCTGACCCAGCAAACGTTGTTCAGCGATTAAAAAAAAAAAACAGATGTTGGCCGATTCTCAGACCTACCCGATATGCACACAAAATTTCATGCAAATCGGTTCAGCCGTTTCGGAGGAGTTTGGAAACAAACACCGCAACACGAGAATTTTATATATTAGACTTGCTGACCCAGCAAACGTTGTTATGCGATTAACAAAAAAAAATAAAAAAATAGATTTTGGCCGATTCTCAGACCTACCCGATATGCACACAAAATTTCATGCAAATTGGTTCAGCCATTTCGGAGGAGTTTGGAAACAAACACCGCGACACGAGAATTTCTCGATGGAGAAGAACGTGCAAGAAACTCCATGGACACTCTTTTAAACCATGATTATGTATTACAGAAATTCTGGTTACATGTCTTATTACTTCTAATATATGAGAACAATGCTAATTAAAAATTACATTAACAATAAAATTAAAATAAGCTAGTGGCAGTTGAGAGATGACCAGTCTCAACTGATGGCGCCCGTTCACGAACATGACGCGTGGATCAGCACTACTCAGCTCAACCATATTGAAGGGAACCGAATGACCCAACACACGTGCCACCATCAGCGAGACATTTGAGTGAGCATGACAAACTCTCAATTGCCATGCTCGTTCATGTCAAAAAAAAAAAAACAAAAACAGTTACATTATATTACACGTGGTACTCATATTTACAAAATAAATAAAAAATGCTTCGAAGTTATACAATACTATAACTTTTCAAAAGTTAAAAATAAAAAGATTAAACATTTACTCCAAAAAAAAAAAAAAACGATTTAAAAAAAAAAAAAAAAACATGTTTATAAAAATAAAAGGGAGAGCATCTCTTCCAAATATAAAATAAAAGAAAACTAATTAGTGGACCCAAGTGGCTGTGACTGTGGAGCAGGACCAGCATTAAGCCAAGCTTTTTTATCAAGGATATAATCCTCTAATTTATAATATGCTTGTCTACATAGTGTGCGTTTTATGCATGTTTTAAATTTTGTCTCGTTCAGTTGTAGAATCCGCAGTGGTATTTTATTATAAAATTTTACACAATTCCCCATAAAAGAATTTCGTACCTTAGCCAATCTAAACCGAGATTGATCCAAATTGTGCCTATTTCTAGTATTAAAATTATGTCTATCACTTCTCTTCTTAAAGAGATGAAGATTTTTCCGAACATACATAATGTTTTCATATATGTATTGACAAGGTACCGTCAGCTTTCCACATTGTTATGTTATGGATTTCATTTAGCAATAAAAATACCATAACTTTTACTTATATACCTACAGGTTTGTACGGAACCCTCGGTGCGCGAGTCTGACTCGCACTTGGCCGGTTTTTTTATCTTGACTAATTTATTAACGAAATATAATATTAACAATACTTTTTACTTTGTTTATTAAAATTAAAAATCTCAAAATCAAATCTCTGGTGCAGCTGCCTGAAAATGGCCTTCCACAGGTGTTTACCATATTAATATGGTTAACTCCCGTGGAAGGCCATTTTAAATATATAAAGAGTGGTCCAGGACAGATGGATATAAATTTTTTTTTAGGTATTCGGCTTAGGGACCTATTTGTATCCGCCAGGAAAAAAATCGCTTGTCACCGGCTTACAAGACATGTACAAGAATAATTACTTTTCTTGAAATCGACAGATTTTTCGTAAACTCCAACAAATTTTTTTTCAATTCATTTTTTTACCTAGGGAACTATTTGTATCCGCCAGGCCGACTACCTAAAAAAATTTTTATATCCATCTGGCCTGGACCACCCTGTATAATATTATAAAAGCGAAAGTAGCTCTGTCTGTCTGTGTGTTATGCTTTTTGTCTGTCTGTGACAGAAAGTTTGTATGAAAGTCTGTCATTATTGAGGATTACAAAATGTATTTAGGCGCTTGATAAAAATAAATAAATATGTAAAAGTATTTTTTTTTTAATTAGTGAAAAATATACAGCCAAAGTAACTATTCCACGCAGACAAAGTCATTGGTAAAAGCTAGTAACTTATATTTTATTAAGATTGCTCTCAGAAGGTCTACTGAGGTCAAGAGCAATTAACTGAGGTTACTCCCCAGTCTCAACCATGACTGTTTAAATTTTTTTGCTTTAAGCACTTGTAGAAAACTAAAATCATGATTTTCAGTTACCATGTTTTAGAAGTAGCACAAGATTCTGCCTATTGGAAGGAATTGAGCGAGGCCATTGCACAGCAGTAGGACAGTTTGGTCTGATAATAATGTCTTGGGATTTAACTGCAGTGACCTTTGGTGGTTCTTGATGATATATAGATAGAATATGCTTCAATTTACAAACATAGCAAACCACAGTTACCCAAAGTCATGCCCAGGAAATGCAAAATAGCATTACAGAATAAGCAAGCTTTCCACTAAATAGGTACTTGATTTATTTTGTTAGCTATATATATAATATATATATATATACATAGATGATAAATGTGATTACAATATTGTAGCATTAAGCAGTCATCTAAATACTTGGCTAATGGAATGCAAGGCCTATTAACTACATCTTCTTGAAGTTTCTTAAGTGGTTAATTGTAAAAGAAATAGAATTACATTATGACTCAACAAGGAAAGTAACAAACTTTAAATTACAACACAAAGCAATTATGAACTGAAAAGCTTCCAAGTGTCATCTGTAAACTATTAATTATTAACCAAAAACCACCAATCAATTAATTTTTATAGTATACATGCATATGCTAAAATATAATTAAAACATAGAAGCAATACAAGACTAGAAAACTGAAAACTGTAGTTATTGATCAGGATGTTCATGATTTATCATTAAATTAAATTAATGTGTGTCTATTATTGTGTAATGTCTTCTTCTTTATTCTAGACTAGCATGTGCCAGCGGCTTCGCCCGCATGATCTCTTGGGAACATACTCCCGGAATATATAACCTATTTACCCGCATAGTTCCCATTCCTGTGGGGATTCTAGGATAAAAACTATCCTATGTCCTTCCTCGGATCTCAAACTATCTTTGTACAAAATTTCATCCAAATTAGTTCAGAAGTTTAGGCATGAAGAAGAGACAGACAGACAAGACACTTTCGCATTTATAATATTAGTAGGGATTTCGACTAAGATTGCGTCACTACATAATTATCATAAAACAAAGTCCTCCGCTGCACCTGTCTGTCTGTTCGCGATAAACACAAAAATAGTCCTGCACTGAATTTAATGCTTTTATCACCAATGGATAGAGTGTTTCTCGAGGAAACTTTTAGTATATGTTGTAAACACTATTTTAGGCGTTATGCATATTTTCAGAGAGCCAGTTGCAGTGTTAACGAAATTCGTTGTGAACAAGGCATTGATGTTTTCTGCACCAATGCAAGCACACTAAGAAGGCTATAAGCAAAGCCATTTTTTGTACAATAGGCACCTGCCTACATTTAAAGCGTTTGCTGTCCAGGTAAAATTAAGATTTATAACAAATTGACATAAAATTGAATGAAACCAATCAACTTTAAGGGAATATACAAATATGTGGGCAAAGCCATGGGCGTCAGCTAGTTTAGAATAGAATCATGTGTTAACTGACAGGCTTTATCATATAGTTTGCCATATATTTATATTTTAAAATTTGCAGGATGCAAAATCATCAATCTTCTGTGGAGCGAAAAGACCAGGGTGTGGTAACTCTTTTGAACAAAATTCGTAATACTGAAAGTAGACCTAGTTAGATACTGTCATACATCAGGTTGACTTATCCATTGAAATGAGCAGATTCACTTTTAGAAGGAATAGAGGTAGATCTTGTTTAAGTTTACATGAAAAAACTAGCTGATCTATGTCCATAGTAGTAAAATAAAAATAAATACCATTAAAAAGTTGACTTTTCTTGTCCATTATTGGTTCCTAGGACAGGTTTTTTAATTCAACTTAAAAATATTTAATACCCACATTTAGATAAAAGGAGGTTAGTAGAATAAAGTTATTTTTGTGTATTATGGATTGTATTTAACAAATGTTCTAGTATGTTATTTACTTCCTACTGTTTACTTTTACATTTTGTTCTTGACCTTGTTAAGAAGCTAATTAGTCAGTATCTGGTTTGTAAAAAGTGGTTTTGAAATGTATAATAGGTAAGAGAGTAATTCGAGTTGAGTTCCAATTTAGATAATATTTATATGACCGTAATTTTGCCGGCGCAGTTGTAAGCCATGAGTTAACTTTAAAATTTAGTTCAACAGGTTGAAAATGATAATTTCTGTGGATCTTCAACACAAATCTTTATTTCTGTAACCAGCCGATGGAACCACAAGTTAATAATAACTTACAAATGCGTAGTGTCTGGTTACCGAACAAAACTCGATAAGAATATAGTGGACTGCAATGTGATATCACGACTATCCTTGGATGGTTGTCACATTTTACAATCAACAAAAAGAATGTTTACTATGGACACTACTAATAAAAAACACACAATACAACGTGACATCGTATTATTAACTAGAAATAGACTAATACGAAACAGATTGAATACTACTGTGGGCGGCTACGCAGAAAACTTACCTTGTATCAAAAATATTGCCGTCTTCAATAAAATCCAAAACCTAAAATGAACTAGTCGAAATATTCAATCCAAAATCACTATAATTCCGTTACACCACGTCACTATGATTTATTATTTCACAAACAGAAACAATATTTCTACTCGTTCCTGCCATTTTGAATTTTTGAAGAATGTTGCCAGTTTCGAGTTTTCGACAGAAATAAAATTAGTCATTTACACATGTTAATGCTGGTAGCAACACCACAGAACACAATTATCCTAGCGGAGCAACACTGTTGGCCCAAAGTACAGCACACGCCAAACTTTGTGACCGCTCTGAAGTTAACTACAAAGGGGGCGCAGTAATAAATCTCATACAAAAACAGCACCGCGCGAAGCTTGCGCATCGGAAAAACTAACTTCAGGGCGGTCACAAAGTTTGGCGAGGGCTGTACATACGACAAATAAACATAAGGGGAACCATAGACGGTCAATCTTGCATCATAATACCGCATTGACGTAACATTACATTTGTGTCCCTATGCAGGCGATTTTCTGCGATAGATCCATTGACAAAAAGAAAATTACTCAATATTTGAGTTAAAAAATTGTAGCATTAATTTGCGTTTCAGGCCAATTCTTAATATGAATTAGTTAAGGCGGGGTTGCAGTACTTTTTAAGATTTTTGAACGTCTGAAAATCTTATTAATTATGAGTTTTTTAATAAATAAAAATCATTACATAAAAATTGAACATACCCTCAAGTAAATCGTAAAGATAGAAACATGATTTAGAATGATTGGCTCGATACTATTTTTAATCAAACATGACACTAAATTACAATTTTAAACGTGTAACTGCTAAGAGATTTCATCGCGAATATTTATAAAAGTTATATCAATAGATAGAGCTTTTTATTTTGAAGTAAATGTTGAAACCATATTGTATAATTTCTTTATCAGCTTTAGCTAAGAAGAAAAAAAAAATTTAGGCATTATTTCGCTCGCCGGAAAGTCGCTGTTGTTCGTCAAAACACACAGTACCTACTGCAAACGGCCTGAATCTCATACAAAATGCCAAATAACCCACGAAAAAGCAACGGCCCAAGCGGGCTTTGACGCCGTGTAGCTATAATACGTCTCCCGCGCGCGGCCGCCTCGCCAGCGCCGCCTTGCGCGATTTGGCAACGCCGCGCGTAAGCGGCGCTCCAGATTAGGCTAATTTCCCATACAAAATCTTCTGTTTCACGCGTCGGACTGTGTCGATGTTGTTCTTTCGCACTCATTGAATACAGTGCTAGAAATCGTACAGAATTTTGTTTCATAGGAGCGCAATCGCTGGCGCTCCACTCCACACGTTAAGCACATACGACTTGACGCCAAATGTGCGCGTAGGTAATAGTTAGTTTCTACGACGTTTCTAGTAAACTGCTATTATAAGTGTATTGTATGGGCATAGTAGAAAGAATGTATGTATGTATGTATGTATAGGATTTTATGGAAATATAGATTATGCAATTTTTGTGGGAGTGCACTGCACCAGCGGTCTTTAGGACGAGCCGCCTCTGATTACTATAATTAAATACCAGTTACAAAGTTCTAAACAACCTAAAAGCAGATATTAGAACTACAAACGAAGAAATCAAATAATAATAATAAGGTACATCACTAATCTCGTTCGTGAAGTCATCCGCTGTCGGGAAGACCCAAAGATACGTCAGTGCAAAGACCCGACTCTGGCGTGGCTGGCATGACTTTTGACAATTTCCTCGCATGCGAGTACGGATGTGATATTGTGGGACATATAATCATGTAGTATTTAAAATAATTACAATTTACTTATAAATATTACTGTGATTGATCTGATTCTTCATAACTTGGCAAACTTATGTCATCCAAGTCTTTTTGCTGTCGCACTTTTCTAATAACGTTCAGTAAATAGACATAATTTACTGAACGTTTTTATTTATTTATTTAAACTTTATGCACAATAGTGGTACATGGGCGGACTTAATGCAACAATGCATTCTTTACCAGTACGACGAGTCTTCTTTGTATGACGATGCCTTCCTTTTACGACTAATACGACTTACGTCACTTAATATACTTGGTGAGGAAGGCCCGGCTATATCCTCTGGAGAAGATTAATAATATCACTATTATTATATCGAAAATTGTGACTATGAAAACTACCCGTTATTGATCTCAACTAACTGACAAAAGAAAATAAATGATTGGACAAAATAACTCAATCAGCTAACTGTAGGTACTACCAGCACGTCTCACACGTAAGAATCTGGCAACGTTTTGGTCGAGCGAGGCGGCACGCCGCAACGGCGTATAAGGTGGCTTTACTTAGCTTTGGCAGCCCGCCGATCGCCTCTCTGCTCCCCCGCTTCTTCCACCTCACAAGCTTAACCGTTTCAAAATAACGATAAAATTAACGTTATTAAACAATTAACGGTTAAAAATATTAACGGTAAAATGTTTCGAAAATATCGTTAAAATAACGTTAACGTTATTTTCTCATTAACGGTAACTCTGTCAAATGCAGGTAACGTTACGAAAGTTTTACCGGTTTAAAGCCCTGTTATTGGGAGTCCTCACAACGTCGCTAAACTGGATGGTGCAACTTTGCCTCCTGTTTTGTTCGATATTACGGTCGTTCCACTTAGTACTGACGTAATAGTCTAGTCGACAAGTTGAAAATGGTACAAAATAGAGATACTGCACTTAAAATTATGTGCGATAGCTCATTGGATCCGGAATGACGCCTAGAAAAATGTGCCAAAAGCGTATATTAGCAAATAGCAAATTGCAAAAGTTATAAACAAAAAAAGATGAAAAAAAAAATGGTATTTCTTTTTTTGCCAAAATTTCATAAAAAATATTAATATTTAAGAAATTTCAAAAATAGAGTCTGAAAGAGGAGGAAATTTCCAATAAAAAACTCCTTACTTCCGGAACTCTATCTCCATTATTTATAACTTTAATTTAACGCTGAAAATAGGTCTGCGCGCGACATTTTTAGGTTGCTCGCGTGGCGTCAAAAGCGAGTACGGCACATTAATCAATTTATCTATGGTATTGAATATTTTTTTTTAAATTTGAAAAAAATATGGTGTATTCTGAACACTATAAATACTTTATTCCCGTTGGAAATTTTACTTAGAAATAATTTTTCAACAAGTTAAACAATTGTTAACTAACACAATTTTCTCGATGAAAAAAACCGGCCAAGTGCAAGTCGGACTAGCGCACCGAGGGTTCCGTACAAACCTGTAGGTATATATTATAAGCAAAAGTTGCGATTTACGATTTATGACGTATTAAAAAAAAACTACTTACTAGATCATGTTCAAACCAATTTTCGCTGGTAGTTTACATGGTAATATACATCATATAGGGGGGGGGGGGGGACACATTTTACCACTTTGGAAGTATCTCTATCGCAAACTGTTCAGTTTAGAAAAAAATCATATTAGAAACCTCAATATAATTTTTGAAGACCTATCCATAGAAACCCCACACGAATGGGATCGACGAAATTTTTTTTTTGAGTTTCAGTTCTAAGTATGGAGACCCCCAAAATGTATTGTTTTTTTTTTCTATTTTTGTGTGAAAATCTTAATGCGGTTCACAGAATACGTCTACTTACCAAGTTTCAACAGCATAGCTCTTATAGTTTCGGAGAAAAGTGGCTGTGACATACGGACGGACTGACAGACAGACATGACGAATCTATATGGGTTTTTGCCATTTGGCTACGGAACCCTAAAATGATTAAATAATGGTCGTAAAAAATTTTCGCTTCGTAGAGCCTTTCTTACATACATACGCGCCATAAAAGTTAATAAACTATTTATACTTTGTTTAAAATAATTTTTTTACTTGAACAAAAAACTGAAAAATCCAAGTAATGTTGTTAAACTGTTTTTTTTTTCTTAATCATCATATTATCGTTTTTTTATTAATACAAGATATATATTGATTTGCAAAAAAAAAATCCCGCCATTTGTAGATAATTTTTTTCACAACTTTATTACATTACAAAAATTATGATTTAAAAAAAAAATCCTTAACAATTTTTAATTGTTTATAATCGTTTTTTGTATATTTAAATTATTTTTTTTTTCAAAAAATCATAATTGACAGTCCTCTATAAAGTAACAGATTTTTTATTTTTTTTTATCAACAATTATTTTGTTTAACTCATTGGATCCGGAATGACGCCTAGAAAAATGTGCCAAAAGCGTATATTAGCACATAATAATTTGCAAAAGTTATAAACAAAAAAAGATGAAAAAAAAAATTGTATTTCGTTTTTTGCCATATAAAATATTAATATTTAAATTTCTTATTTTTTAACTTTTTTATATTTTTTTCTAAAACTTCTAAAACACCAAAAACAACCATATATAACAAAGTATGTTTTTCTTTTCAATTTTTTAAAAGTAGGTACAATAAAAAATTGATAAACCAATTTTGTTATTTATGGTTGCTTTTGTTAATTTTAGAAGTTTTAGAAAAAAATATAAAAAAGTTTACAAAAAATATTATAACAAATTGGTAAGTTATTGACTCCATACTGCCTGTAACCATACCTATGTTTTACAAAATAAATGATTGATTGAAACCAAATCCCCAATAGGTAGACCTTCCTAATCATAAAAGTCAGGCCAAGGACACAAGTTTCGATAAAGGCGAAAATATCCACTTTTCGGCTGAAACATCACATGTGCGTCAATGTTAGTTGATAATTTATCAAAGTTCAAATAAAATTACTGGAGTATTTGCTGCTGCTCGTTTATGTGTACGTTTTGTGCACCAAAAATACAAAATTATTTTCATACAATTTTATTGAAATAGAACATATTATTTTATTTCATAAACGTTGTCTTTATCAGATTTCAAAAATAGAAGATTACCCATTAAAAGTTGTAGATTTTAGGGCCTATTTTTTAATCATCAGATTATATGGCGGTTTATCATATTTTCTATACACAAACTATTAAAACGCATTTTTTAATTCCACAGATATGAAGATTGTAAAATAGCCCCACTGAATTATTGCGCAAATTTAAAATAACCTCGATTTCTCGATACATTTCAAGAGAGCTAATAAGAACTCCGTCTAAAGATGTAAATTGCATTTAGTAACAGAAATAAAACATATCAACAAAAACAATGTCAAATTATAATTAATTTCCTAACTTAGTAACAATAAATTGTAAAAAAACTTTGAACAAAGCCACAAAATCTTAGATCGATAATAATATAACATAAATAAATAATCGCATTGTAATTTAATAATTATAATGCAAATAAATAGAGATTAATTCAATAAAGTAATTTTAGGACGTAACTTAAAAATGCAATTCAATTACAATTGGGCAAAAAAAGAATATTTCTAAATCTAGTAGTAAAGGACGACTCTAGAATCGATCATAACATCAATTTTCTATAGCCTGATAAACGATATTTAAGTTTTGAGTTTCAAGAGCCCATAATATCCCATATTCAATTTCTTAACTTTTTTTGCCTAGCTGTAACATGTATTTATTAAGTTTAAATAAAATAGCGTGACTATAAAATTATACCATGTCCTGTCGACTACACCGATGTTTTATAAATTAGAAGTAAATTGACGTTTTACAAGCCAAATAGTGTCTGTACTTATTGCACTAATAACTCGGTTAGCTACAATATTTATTACACGTTTGATACAACCTATGAATAGACTATTAGAATAGAATATTATATAATAATATAATGTAAATATTTTGTAATTAATAGGCGGGCAAAAACTGGAATTTTATTAAAAACTATTTTCTGAACCATAACTTTAAGTATTTACAGATTAAGCCTCAGAGCAAAAATAAATCTATTTAAAATTTATTTGAGACATACAACCTGATTTATTGATTTAAAATTATTACCTAATATTCTTTCAAGAAATGGAGGATAAGATATAGAACAAGCTGATCAAATATCGAAATAATTGTCGACTGAGAATGTATCTACTGGTTCTAAAATAAACAAGAACCAGAGGCAAAATAAGTTTCTACAAATACTTATACAAAGGGGGCTTTGCTCTATCAATAGTGATCGGGTTGATTCTTCAATTCTACTCTAAATAGCAGAATCTAACACATATATTTGGTAAATAGATTAAAATTCACAGCTCGTGTTGTTTTAGCTACTGTTTACAACTTCGCAGTTGCCATTTTGTTTTACATGTTGATCTTTTTTCAAGCTTTTAATTAATGCTGACTCTTTTTGTTCTTTGCGAGTGTTCCGTATTTCGAATTCAAGTCGATGACGAATTATTCGCTGCACAATGTCTTCTGTTGTCATGGTGTTGCCAGAATTTAGAATCTGTAACGGTATATAATATTATAAGTAAATATCGTTTAATAAATATTTTTGTTCCTCAGACAAGAAGGGACTGGGTGGTTCACGCTTTCAGGATCAATGCCTCAGAGCAAATGAACCAGGATCATAACACAGTAGGTGCCTGAAGATTGGTGTCGTCACTAAAGAACGCAAATTAGCGCTGTCGCACACGTTCTTCACCGGCCGGAAAAGTTACGTTTGTTTCAGTGTCCAATAAATGTTTTCTTTTCTTATTCTAATACGCAAAACATCAAGAGAGCGGGAAAAGTGTGGTTATGTGGTTAGACCTTGTGATTCACACTCGCTCGTAGAGATGGCGCCTTAGCTTTCTAAGGCGCCATCTCTATGAGCGAGTGTATCGCCTCTAGTTGACGTTTATTCACTCATCGAATTACCGCGATTATATCGCCGTGTGGAGACACGTTCATAGAGTTGTTATAGAAATACGTGGCCCGACGATAATATCGCCGCGATTCTCTCGCTCGTGGAGACAGTCTTTTAGGTTTACTAGAGCTCAGCATAAATTACTTTCTGAAGAAATTAAATTTTGAATTTTCTCTGCGAAAGAATAGTGTTTACCTTGAAGCAGCCGCGTTGTTTGGGCACCTTGTAGGGGTCAGTGCTGTCTGCGTCGGTGGCTATCGTGGTGAGGCCGTGGCACACCACCTTTACTCGAAAGTGGTCCATGAGCTCGGCTGTCACCGCGTAAGGCGCGCCGATCACCACTTCGTGCACGTACTGAAAGAGTAAACAAATAACGAAATGAAAAATATTTTGGCTAGATTCTGTAAGCGGATTCGCCCGCGTGAATGTCGGAAATGATCACAAAGGAACTACTCCCTGGAAAAAAAATACTATTCCAGACTATAATCTATATCTGTTCTAAATTTCATTCAGAGCCGTTCAGCAGATATGGCGCGATTGAGTAACAAACATCCATCCAAACTTTCGCATTTATAAATAGAAAAAGTTATCATTTATAAAATTAAGAAGTAGGATAGTAAGATTTCAGTGTCTGGAAATATACTTATTAAAATCTTGTGGCGGTTATTTAGACTGAATAACTGAAAAACCTTTCCACGTCCATTACTATTTCATTTGATTCATACTACTGTCACAAATTCTATCCGACCACTATATAATAGTCTTTCATCAGCTGATAATACTTGAAAGACTCGTTTGATAGCATTTCAGAAACCAAAAACAACATGTTAGAGTGACGATTCTATATGTATTGAGAGTTACAGTTATTATTAGTCTCAAATTACCAGATTACAATGGCTGATGACCCGTTAATTTTATCTCAATTGGTCAAGGTCTTAAACCAGGGTATCTTAAAGATATAAATGTTCATATCTTCATGACTATCTGATTGTTAAGATTGTGCGTACAGTACAGTAACTTTTTATAGTTTCTGGCTATATTCACTATGTATAGATGAAAAGGATCCGAATATCCTTATGAAAAAGGACAAATTAGAAAATATTTATAAAAAAGTGCCAACAGATACCAAATGAGGTTTAGAGTGACGGTTTCAAATAATTTTTTGTCATTATTTTAAAATAAATATATTTAAAGTTATTTCAAAACCTCGATCGAAGTTGACCAAGCCCCCTTATCTCCGAAACTAATGGGCCAAGTTAAAAAAATGCAGAGAACGAATGATGATGATGATTGTACAACATGTTACAAATATGTTTCGGAACCTTTACGCGCCGTTCTGAGTCGCACTGAAAGGTTTTTTTCAGTTATTTTGGGCCGATCCTAGGATATCCAGATTGATTGTCATGTAATTTGAACTACCTTGCAAGCAAGTACAGACAGCACTCGCTCATGTAAGTTCATGATGGGGTAGTTGGAGCCCTTGTAGCGATTGACTTCAAGGTCGGTGTGCAGTCCCACGATGAGGAAGTCTCCTTGCTTATGCGCCGCCTCCAGGAAGTCTAAGTGGCCCACGTGGAACAGATCGAAGGCGCCCGCGACGTACACAACCTAGAATAGAGGTGATACTTTAGCATGAACTTCATGAGTAAGGCTGCCTGTCCACTGACGCGGATCGAGGCAGCAATTCGGAGAAGAGTTGCGGACTGCGTCTGTCCATTGATGCGGAGCGGCGTGGTGCGGAGCGAGTAATTTGAGTGAAAGGCCGGTTTTACCTGCTTTCCCGCTCCGCTTCCAGGATTTGTATGAATATTTAAACTACATCGCAAAATCCCTGTCTATTGAAGCGGAGTAAGATTTATGAGATTCTTTTGGTTCAAGTTGGCACAACTCTGCTCCGCCCCTCTACCCTGACTGTCCAGGTTAAGGGAAGGTCAGCCTTAATAAATATGGTGTTATGGGCTTTGGCAAATCAAAAATATAGAAAGGGGAAAAATATAAAAGGGTCACCCACTCTGATTAAAACTCTACAAATTAGTATCTAACTGCGATAACAGGACGATTCAAGCTTAAAAAGTCTTTCACTTTTCGCTGGGCTGTATCCATCTCACCCACATCTATCATTTGGACTTATTATACTTACCTATGATTGGCGCCATTGGTCATAAGTTTACCTCACTATAATATAGTATTTTCATAATTCTTTTCATTTTCAGTTTCCTTGGCGATTACCTCTACAATAAAATCAATAAAGCCATTTCCATCTACTCTTTATAAAAAATTAAATGTAAGATGAAGGTCCAAAATTAGCTTGAATCTCTCGATTATGAAGCAACTGACGAAACTGTTAACAGTTATCTCTTAGAAATACGAACTTTTGCTCCAAAAACACAAACCTACACGAACTTTTGCACCCAAACCTGAGACACTCTTACACGAACTTTTTGCACCCACCCTTCTTTCCAATTACTTAAGTAGGTAATTATTTGCATTATTTTGTTAGTTTATTTTTCAATCAAGTCATATTTTTTTTTATACATTAGCAACTTACCCGGGTAGTTTGGGAGGCCTAGAGCCCTGTAACACAGGTTTTCCTAGTACAGGCTCCAGTCTCCACAACATCAATGTTATAACACCGATTGTAATTTACCTATGATTTTAATCTTAAAGCACTGATTGTAATAGGCTTGTTTGTGTCCTGAAAAAATCTAATTAGTCCGTCAGTTACATTATCAAAAAATATTTGACCAGTATTTTTTCTTTTGTTACGGGAACCAAAATTGAAGAAGTTACGACGCTTTTAAAATTCTCAATACGTCACGCCCTGGCATAATTTTTAGCGGGTCGTGGCGTCACGAGCCCCCACTCCCGAGTTTTGATGTGTTTTATCTTTGTCAATATTCATTGATTTACAAAAACAAAAAATACGGGCTCATTATTTTTCAATACTCTAACTGACGGACTAAATAGTTTTGCAATTTGTGGATGATGGAAACTAGCCTATTCTATTTCATTATTCGATTCCATTAATCGAGCAGAATTTAAACTGTGTTAGTTTTGACACTGTCCAAGTGGAAATAGCAAATAGCGATTAGAACATTTCATTTTAGGGTGAATGTCAACTCACCTTATCGGTGGGTTTGGGCGAAAGGCCGCTGCTGAACTGGATAATTTTCTGTGTGGTGGGCAGAAACTGTGAACAGCCAGTGTAAGGGGATCGGGCAGTGGAGTCTGTGCCGAGGTTGGAGGAGTGCTCGAGGGCCACGGAATACTCTTTGTCACCTCTCCTGGAAATCAAGATGCCTTAAGTGTAACCTTGAATAGGATGAAATGGTTCATGTTTTGGGTATTTGTGAATGTAAGCAAAATAACACACAGGTACTCTCCACGAGATACGCAAAATGAGCGCTTGGAGTTGCGATACCAGCCCAAATATCCATGAGTATGGAGTTGTGTGGGAAAAATATATATTTATGAAATTGACGATGTACTTTTATATTAATTGCACTTTGCAGCGCTAAGGTGACCTTTATGCTGCAGCACATTAATTGAACTAATTTAAGATTTGTATTATTCACTGTAAATGAAACAAGTGATTATTTTCTACCCAAGACCCTTGAGATAAGTAAAACATGTAGTTCTTTAATATCATTGAAAATAGTGCTGTTATAGGATTTTAAAATGAAAAGCCTTATGTTAATTAAATAAAGAATATTTTTTACTTGAAGTGTTCCCTGGTAAGCAGTAGCATGCGACCGACTAGGTCTGTGGTGGACACTCCAGCCGTCCTCTGGACTTCCCTGAAAACATTCAAATCAAACACATCAGCGAGAGTTGCATATCAGGGGACATAGGCTCAGTGGTCTGTCAGTATGGCCTGAATGTACCATAAATGAACAATAAACACGTTTCTTGTATGGGAGCCCCCTTAAATTTATAATTTATATTTAATTTAATTTTTTAACCGACTTCCCAAAAAAGGAGGAGGTTCTCAATTCGGTTGTGTGTTTTTTTAAATTATTATTTGTTGTTATGGCGGCAAAAGAAATACACACTCTGTGAACATTTCAAGTGTCTACCTATTACGGTTCTTGAGATACAGCCTTTTGACACACAGACGGACAGATGGTCGGATGGATTATTGGATGAACAGACAGCGGAGGAGTTATAGGGTTCCGTCGACTACCCTATGTATAAGGAACCCTAAAAAGAGAATATTTTGTACATGACGCAACATTCAACAACACTGGTTTATTTCTTTTAGTTATTTAGTGACAACACTAGAATTTATTTACTTTTCATGATGACTAAGTAATATTTAAATGCTCTTATGTTTTTTTTTGTGATTAAATTTATCTGGTTTTATACACTGAAAATTCAATTCGATTCGGTAGTTCCTGAGATTAACGCGTTCAACCAAACAAAGAAACTCTACAGCTTTATAATATTAGTAAAGATCGGGGATGGCCAACCGGTCGATCGCAGCTAAAAGTCCAGTTGATCGCGGCTAAAAGTCCAGTTGATCGCGGCTAAAAGTCCAGTTGATCGCGGCTAAAAGTCCAGTTGATCGCGGCTAAAAGCCCAGTCGATCGCGGCTAAAAGCCCAGTCGATCGCCGCAAGGATAAAATATAAATGCTTATTATATACTTATAACAGACTACGCAACTATATAAAGAGTTTAGGTGATAAATGCATTTATATAATTTAAAAATAGTACGATAAATAAGTAGGTGAGTTTAATGAACAAAAAAAAAACAAAATAGCACTATAATACATTCTATAACTAATAAAACGAAGTCCTCCGCCGCGTCTGTTTGCCTGTTCGCGATAAACTAAAAACTGCTGCACCGACTTTCATGCTGTTTTCACCAATGGATAAATGATAAAAGACACTTATTTTGTAAGTAGGTTGTAAATACGTCAATAGGTTCTCGAGGAAGCCGCAGGCATCAGCTAGTATTACTATATTTTAGCCAATGTATAAACTTGACATATTATTACTAAAACCTTCCTCCAGGACCACTCTATAAAACAGCATGAAAATCGGTGCAGTAGTTGGGATTATCGCGAACAGACAGACAGACAGACGCGGCGGAAGACTTTGTTTTATAATATGTAGTGAAGTTAGGACTGTTGTCTGTTAGTTTAAATATTCAGGGAGCATTAAGGGACTGCTTTGCGCCCGTTTTGTGGCCAAATATGCATTCGCGAAATTTGTCTAGCGAATTTTGAACTTAGTTCATCTTAATTTTTATAGGGCAAGAGCCCGCGACGGTCAGACGTAGGTACGGTAATTTATTAAACCTGAAAGTTTCTCTGTGTATGTCCCTTATATACCTAGATATGAACGATCCCCGACTATGAAGTTTGGATCATGGTAACTTTGGCTGTTTATGTTGGTTTGCCTATCTTGGACACTAGGTAACGTACTCTTCTCCGATGAGGCTCGAATTTGTCTGCATGATGAGGACCGACGTCCACAAGTGTTACGAAGACCAGAATTCTGACGCGACATGTGTTTTGAAGAAATCACCTCTTATACCCCCATATATGTATTTCCAGTTATCGTAGGTACTGAGATAGTATTCATTGAAAAGCATTAAGGTATATTTATAACAGAAATCATTTGTTAACATATCAAACCCGCACTGACTATATAATTGGTGAAGATGCCAATTACTTGGACGATAATACTCGGGCCCACAACGTAGATGAATATATTATGCAAGAGGTACATAGACAGAGAAACATTCAGGTTTTTTATATACCGTAATTATGTCTGATCGTCGCGGGCTCTTAGTCCAGTACCTATATCGCGTAACTGTAAGGCGCGAAAACACATATTGTATCTATTGAATGCGTGTGTTTTATTGAACTACTAGTTGACCCGCGCAACTTCGTCTGTGTCACATTTTCCATTAATGCTCCCCTCCTTTTTGTCTTAGCTTGATGATAGATTACTAAAATACCCACTATTTTAGTAATTAGCAAAATATATCCTGAAAAACATTAACATTAAACACAAAAAAAAAAACATAAAACATGATATCAGGTCATGTGTTAAGTCGTGTTTAGAGGGTAAAAAGGCTAATAATTTAGGATCAATCCTGCCCAAGGGCTAATGAAGGTAATTATTTTATTTTGCTAATGTTAACCATGGAAAACTTTGTGTCTAATAATAAATAATAACATGAATATGGTACAAATCCTAATCCAAGTGAGGATACAAAGGATCTAAACTACAAGAGGTACATTTACAAGAGAATATAATTATTTCAGTAGCTTTCATTCTATTACAGACAACTCTGTTAATTGCAGGGTGAATTTAACATTATTTTCAGTGTGTTTGAAATAAAGAAAAATGTTTATTTGGGGCTCGCACAATACACATAAAAGTAAAACTTACTGTTATAAAAATAAGTTGACACAGTTAAGCTACATCCTGAAATACTAATACTAATATGTGTGAGGCCAAAAAGGTCCCTGTCTCAGCGTATGCTGCAATATTTAAATATATAAATATCACAGCCCTGGTATTATGACAGGGCCTGCAAGTGAGTGTTTCAAATTAAGTTTGATTGACCAAATGTATTATAGTGTACTAGCTTTGGGGTTTTAGCGTCCAGATTTGGATCTGCTTAATACTATAAGGCTCAACTTCTATCACCATGTTTGGAAACAATGATAATATTATGAATAATTATGATACATAGTTCCAACATGCAACACTTCTGCCATACCCCTCAAGAAATATAGCCATGATGTTATATTATTAAATTTTAGAGTCCCATATAGTTTTATATTGCTAAGCTAGTCTACACCATATAATTAAAAATTTATTACATAATAAAGTGTGAAATGCCAATTTTCTTTCAAGATTGTGAATGGGTATTAAATTTTATTACCAATGTGAAGGTTTTATAGAGTTAAAATTACCTGTAACGGCCAGCTTTTTTCACCAAATGATATGTATCAATTCCATCAGCAGTCACTGTGATGTCATCTGGAAAAATTAAGCATTTAATTAGTTTATTTAGGTATTTAAAAAATACTATTTAAATAAATTAATGAATAATAATATTATCTAAGTGAATTTTAGAAATCAAGTAGAACATTGTGCATGTTGAACTTCTCAATTATTAAAAAATTGTATTTAAGAGAATATTCATGTTTGCTGTTTTATCTAATTAGTTATTCATACATATTGAAATATTGTAGTATGTGATTATTGACAAAGGAATAAGGAATTGTATTATAAGTTGTTTTTTTTTTATTTTTTACATAACAAGTTTCATGAGAACCAAAGGAAAAAATACTTGAAGACAACAAAAAAACTGGTTTCAAGGTACACATACCTGACAGGAAATATTATTAGATTTTTTGTATGAATATTGAAGGTGGTAAATATAATACCAGCCCCTGGCTGACAAAAAAATACAAGTACCTATACTCTGTTTATTATAACATTAGAAAAAAGAGGCTCGCAGAAGCAGGAGTACGAAACCTTTTATTTCAAGTTGAGTTCAAACAATTTTCATAAATAATGTGAGCTTTTTGTAACAATGTATGGCATGCATATAATAAAGCATTTACTATCGATCTACTCGTCACAAGGCTTGAATAGGTACATGAAATGAAACAATTTTTAGTAACAATCAGTTTATTAAAAAACAACTATCACAATGGCATGACGTTCATTATTGTTTTCACAAACTTCACAAAACAAATATAATAATTTAGAATGTCAGAGGATTAAAAAAATACACTACCAACAGTAAAAACATTTTCTAGAGACAAAAGCGTAAATTGAGAATTTATGAATTTTATTATTCTGTTATTCATCATCCTCTGATGATGATGATGATGATGATGAAGTTTCACCAACGTTAATAATGAACCTTTCTACAACATTATCCATTATACCATCAAGTTGGCAAAACCTTTCCTCTTCTTTAATTGTATGAGCAATGCAAGATTGCCATTTCTCTGCAGTAATATTTATTAGTGCTTGAGGGAGCAACCGCTTCACTTCCTTTAATTTAAAAGTTTTGTTGTTTTGGGCTACATACCCCTTCATTTGAGCCCAAACTAATTCTATTGGGTTGAGCTCACAGTGGTAAGGTGGGAGGCGCAATACTAATATATCTTTTTCTTTAGCCATCTCATCTACAGCAAACTTTTGGTACAAATGTCGTACTTGTTTAACTTTTTCTAATAAAGTGGCCCTTAAGTCTTTTTCATCAAAATGAATATTTTTGGTTTTAAGCCACTCCTGAATATCTGCCTTTCGTGTGGCTGTAGTTGGCAACTTCTCCACTTTCCTCGAATGATATGGCGCATTATCCATAACAATAACAGCATCACTTTCAATTTTTGTTAGTATTAATTTGAACCACTTTTCAAAATTGTGTGCATCCATTTCAGAATGGTAGTCTCCATCACCCTTTTTGGCTTCAAATATTAATTCGCCATCCATTAAAAACCCATCTGTTGATCCTGTGAAATAAAATAAAAGGAAATGAATTTATTCTGTACTGGTGTACTGGTGAAAGAGAATTGGCTTCCAGTCTCACATGCCATTATTTATTTTGTTTGTATTAGCTGTAAGTCATCCATAGTGATAAATAAAAAAATAAAAAAATACATTTAAATCATGTCTTACCAATATGGCCAATGATAAGCCGTTTTCCTTTTCCAGTTGGGTTCTTTAAACCAGTAGATAAACCTGCCCGGTGTGCTTCCTTTGAAGACTTTAAAGTACTATCTTGCCATACCTTGCTTTTGGTGTGTCCTGTACGTATAAAAAAGTTATAGATGTTAATACAATATTACATCGACTTATGTTCAACTAAAAATACTAATTCACTGTATCAATGTAACATAAAGGAGGTTTACGAATTTATGTAAAGGCAAGCATGCCCCCACACTAAGATTTGTCTTGTATTGTGGGAGCGTTTTACAAACACACATTATCACACACACAAACAGCCATATCCGGAACAACTATCTTCGACTTCGTGCAAAATGACTTAAAAATATTAGCAGAACTGTACCTTCATTTAGCCAAGTCTCATCTAAATAATATATTTTTTTCCCTTCGTTCCTTAATCTCTTAATTTCATGGAGATATTTCACCCTCCATAATACAATCTCTTGTTTATCAATTAGGGCACTTTTTCTACTTCTTTTAATGTAAGTAAATTTTAATTTGTTTTTTATTAATTTGTTTAAAGTGCTTCTTTTAAAATCAGGTAGAGACTCATCGCTATTAACAGCTTCCAGAATCTTGTTCAACGTTGGTAACTCATTATCAAAGAAAAAAGAATGAATTTTTCTTCGTATTCCACTAAATGTAATATCATCATACTCTTCGAATTTTGAATGTTTCTGTTGGCGAGGAGGGGGTGATTGCAGGCGACCTTCTTTATTATACTCTTTGAGTATATTATAGACTGTTGCACGAGATATGCCTACAAAATAAGATTAGTAATGTATATTTATTATCTCACAATGCAAAAAAATAGATGGATGGATTGTGTGAGGAGTGAATATGAAAGAAAAGGGGGTAAATGATAGTGAGACAAGTGACAGGACGAAGTGGAATAAAAAAAAACGTGTTGCGCCGACCCCAAGTAACTTAGGATAAAGGCAGGAAGATGATGATGATGATGATGGTACCTTTCTAGTAATTTAAATCCTTACCTGCAATTTCTGCAGTTTTTTTAACTAACTGCGTTTTATAAGCAGCAGCACCTTCGGGCAAGGACTCCTTAACATCTTTGTAAATATTAATCACTGTTCTTTTTTCTGTAGAACGAAGCGGTGTTTGTTTAATTCTACTTTTCTTGGGAGACAATATTTTATCCTCATGGTCAACGTTGGGGCCACGTCTTTTTCGCTGTTGACATTGATCAGCGCTACCAGCAGTTTCAGAGTGTGCATGTTGCGCTTGCATGCCACTCGGGCCTGCATCGGGATCCATAGTTCCACAAAACGTACCAGTTTGTACAAACAACACAAAACTAACAATTAAAAAGATAACAAAACAAATAGGTAACAAAAGAAAAACAGTAACAACTAACAACAAAATCACGAAAATTCAGCAATAACAACGAGAAAAGGCGTAGCATTCACAAGTATTCACAAGCGACAACACAATTGACAACTGCAGAAAATTTACGCAAATTGACGGATGGTTGATAGCATAAACCGACAAAATAAACAAAACACGTGCTTCCATAACTTATGAAGGGAATACGTAACATTTTAGATTTGGTAGAATTATAGTGACGTAAAAAACGTTCCCGGTCTGTCCACCTCTGCTTCTTTTAGATTTTAAACATCAACACGACAATATAGAATGTTAAATCTAAACAATATTAAATAAAAGCCTTGTAATTTCAGAAGGTAGATAGGTTAATTAAGTACAATTAAGTGTGACAGCTATTATATAAATTGATTATAATAAACTCCACATCAATCTTGACTGTAATAAAGTTTGTTGTAATTTTATTGCAAAGTGTGCACCTAAAAGAGCCTTTTTTAACTTCTGTCTAATGCTATAGTAAATGGAGTATAAGTACCTACTTATATCCAGTCAGTGTTTGTAAATAAAGTTTTAAAATAATAATATTAATAGTTCGTGCTTATTCTGATTGTTCAAACTAGAAGATCTAAACTACTAATTTTTTTATCGCATGATTATAATATCTATCAATTACCCTATTATAGCTGGTTCTCAGTAAAACAGTGAAATGAATTACCTCCATGCACACAAAAATCACACTGGTTTGTGTCCAGAGTCTCAAGTGTGGTCACATAGGGTGCACCTTCCACCACCTGGTCAACCCACTTGATGGCACGCACCATTTTGTAGCGTTCCTCTTGAGTGAACACAGGAGGGCCCTTGTGTTTTGAAATCTCTTCATCAGTGTGTACTCCCACAATCAACACATCACCCAAGGCCTTTGCTTGTCTCAGCGAATTTGCGTGACCGAAATGCACCATATCATAACTGGAAACAAAAATCAATACCTACCAAACTGTGATCCCAAGGAGAAATTATTTAGAGAAAAGCATTTGTACACAGCGATTGTGAACTGAAATCGTACGTGCCGGATTATTCCACACATAAGTAGGTACTACAGCTCGTTCACGTAAATTTATGAAAGTATATCGAGAATTACTGGCGAGAAACACTAATGCGACTTAAATGTTATCAACGGAACTACTAGTGTATAATGTTTCCAATTACCAAGCACGAAGACATGAAGTAAAAATAAAAATCCGATGTTACTCACCACCCATCACACCACACACGAACTTCTCTTTTATTTTCGTTGTTTTCACCCATCTTAAATCTGACTGATTATAATGAAACCACAAACTGGTTGTAACACCTTTTACAATAATAATTTTTGGTAATTGAATTAAGACCGAAACCGATCACCAAAACCTCGGCACCACCGCCCCTCGAAAGATTCACGAAACAACTGAGAAAAATAATCTGTCACTGTCACGTTTGCATTCAACCGCAGACGTCAAAGTGTCAAAATTAAAAATTCATACTGGTATTCTCGGTATTCAGATTGACAATACTGGCAAATATAAAGATAAAGGTAGCTTTTTAATTTGCAAATATGGGTAAGCTCAAATGATGACAAAAAACATAACTTACATAGTACAGCCATATTTTACCACATAACTTTTCTCATGCTTTCTATTTACTTCCAACATAATATTTTCATGTTGTACCTATGTAAATCTATTGTATAAAACCGCCTACGATGTGGCGCTCTAAGCTCGCTGAAATAGATTTTATAAAATAGTTGAGGAGGAAGGAGGAGTAAATAAGAAAATATCCCTTGTGATTTTGTGTTTCATGTAGATAAAAATAAAGGTAGGGCGGGTTGGCAAATCGATATAGGTAGATAGTTTTGGTTGCTAATAAGTACCTTGTAGGCTTGTATACGGGCGTAGCTTATATAGCCATATCAAATATACGGGGGCCCCAGACTGCAAGGGCCCCTTAGTGCACAAAGCTATACATTTAGTCCCACCATTTCCCTCGTGGCCTTCCAAGACAGTTCTGAGCTAGTAGGGCCTATTTGTTTAAAAAAACAATACCCTAAAAACGGGGCCCCCAAAAATGTTTGATACTGGGCCCCTTTAAGCTTAGCTACGCCACTGCTTAGATAGTTTCAGTCCATCTTTGTTATCGGTCTCATATAGTCAACACACCACGGTCAGCCAAAAGATACCTAATCAGAAATCCAAAAGTCTGACAATCAGTGTAACGAAGGGACGTTTTACCTAGCTAGATATCATTCTGTTATGGAGAACAGATAGGCAAAAGCCATATTGTATTTGTAAATAATGGTATTTTTGCTTTCAGTTTGACCGGGGCTCGAACACAACGTAGTCCCAAAAAGGCTGGGCAATGATGGTCACCAGGCGCCTGTAGGTATTTAGTTAGTAGGTAGGTACGCGTCCACGTCGTCGACATACATATATCATAGAGTTATAGTCTTTGACATATATGTATGTAATAAACAACGTGTAGCGTAAATCATGAAAGTATGGTAGCTTTACTCTTTATCTAATCGTAGCAAGGAACTTAATTGGTTCGTTTGAATCACGCCACTGTGAATGACGAAAACAAAACGATTTCGTTAGCATTTGGACTTTGGTTTCGCTTGACTGCATGCAGTGGGAGAGCGAAGACGGGCACGGGTTACAGAAGTTATCTCAATCTTCCGATTTTCAGGTCGATGACATTTCTTCAGTACCTAACTTACCTAATTAATGAGATAACTAGTTTTGGTCAGACAATTTTTTTAGGGAAATAAATTACTTAAATATATGTATTGTGTCTGCATGAGGCCGTTGTTTTCTAGCTGACTGCTCTGAGAAGAAACACCGAATCAAAAACATAAGTTAGTAAGAAATACTGACGGGTAGGGCAATCGAATTTTGCTGAAATAGGAACCATAAAGAAATAGGTGATATCCTTCCAGTTCCAGGTGATAGGTATCAAAGCGCAAACTATTCAGACTTGTAATAACTAGGATTCACTGTGACAATCCGGAAGCATCAGGAATACGATCATTATTTTGTAACACATTTAGGTACCTACCAATCAGTAAAATGCAGCATGTTTTATAGTTAGATTAGTAAGTACCTACGATATCAAATGCGTGCGTCTAAGAACAACCTTTTATCTGGAGCTGGAGTATGCTATAGCATTCACGATTTTACAATGTTCTTATCAGTGAGTAGGTAGGTATTTATTATATTTACTTAGGTACTAATTTGATTTAATCTTGTATTACTTAATTCTTAGTCATCAATCGATTACCTAAATGGATTTTTAGTAAGAGTTTTTGATGTAGTAGGTATATGTACTCTAAGTTCTTATATAGAATACTTAATTAGGTAGTACTTAACCAATTTCGATGGTTTCAAAATCAGGCGAATACAAAATAAAAAATACTGAGGAAATAAATATAACCTAACTGGAAATATCTTTTTAGTAATGAACTTATTGCTTACACCATGAACCAACTTTAAATGCTGAAACGGAAAGTAAAATACCTAGGTAACACATCGTTTTGTCTGATGTTTCATCGACTTTTGCTGCTGGCCGTAAACCGCACCGGTCCTTACGAGTTTTCAGCTTCTAGGTAGGATACGAGTCTAGATGTATGTCAAAAAATTTGGTGTAGGTACTGCTTACAATAAAACGTTTAATTAAAAAGTAATTAACTTATTTAATCTTTAGCATCTGCCACACCTCCATTTGTAATAGCAAACGTAGCTTCACTCTCAGGCAAGTCAGGAGAGTCGTATATTTTTGCGATTCGGTTTTCTCCACGTGCCTTTCTTAGGGATATTCTAGTGGTGGACGCATGAGCTAGGATATTGCCTCCTATGGGTTTCTTGGGGTCCACTTGAAAGGACAGTGTTGCTCCGGGGTCGGCAGTCATTTGATTCGTTATGAAAACTGCGACGTTGTATTCTTCTGAAATCTAAATAAAATATTATTACTTAATTCTTACACAGAAACCGGTTCTTATTTTGTTATTGAAGGTTGTGTTATTTAATAAATTTACTAAATAGTTTTGTTTTAATCATTTTTGTATGGATCTCTGGCCTGAAAATAAAGATATTATTATTAGTTTAGATACCTTATAGGGAACCGCAAAGTCTCTGCATTTTGAATTATTTATGCAAATGGGTTACATATTTATTTAAACTAATTGTGTTAAAAAAATTGAAGCAACTGAAGTGACGACTAAACGTAGTAGTCGTCACCTAAAAAATGGTTGATTCATCATGAATTTTTTTTTATTGATAATTTTCATAGTAGGTAAGTCTTATAGATAATTATTTTGAGTGCGATCGTGAAGTTGTTTAGCGTACATTACGGTATTTTAGAATTATTAAGTAGAGTAGATATCTTGGCTGAGAAAAAGCAATTTACAATTTTGCAACTGCAACTGAGAAATATAACTAGATATACTGACAATAAAATGTGACAAATAATCTTGATTAGTATACTCGTAAGTACTCTATTGTCTTATCTCGAGTCAAACAACTGCTTAATAAACGTGGTTCGTGCGTTGAAAACCGGACATTATGTTTATCTATTGAGACCAAACGAGCCAATCTTAGCGCGCCGTGATCTTGAACTCGTCTGTACATAACACGAGACTTTCAAAATGTATGCTTATAAATAAACCATAATGTGTTATTACGACGTAGAATAATTTGCGTGACACTAGCGCTACACTGAGACAAAGGCGCAGTACCGTTCTAGTATTGTAAAATTATAAAGACAGAAACGTGACTAATAAAATTGGTTATGGACGAATTTCCCATGTAGGGCTATGTGCCTATCTATAGGTATACAAGGAAAAAAATTGCGTCGAATTCTGTCCTTCAGGAGTTTAATTTAGGTAATGTTATTATACCTTGGAGCCAATCCCAATTTTATTGTTCCGTCCAATAGATGGGGCCTTCTCATAACTGCGCAATTTGGGGCCCTCGGCAATTTGATCAGGTGCCCCGGAATAAATAAAGCCAGGAAGCGTTGCTATGTAGTTTCTAGTTTGAAGAGTTTGGGTGCCGATACACGTGACATTTCAGCGTTCTTCATGAGATGGTAAAGCCATTTACCATCAGATAAAACTATAATGTTTGATAGACATAAAAAAGTAGATCAGCTAGAAAATTCAACAAACCTTTTGTAACCGTGAGAGAACTTGTGCTAGTTTCTGCTGTCTATCAGCCAACTCGCCTCGTCCTGAGAAGTCAACTCTGAATAACGCCATGATCGAGTCTATTATCAGCAGCTTGAATAAGCCAGCCTCTTCGTGGAACTTCGCTGCTACAAAGTCTAGCAGTTCCGCCTAGTCAGAAGGGACGTTATTAGACAAAAAAAAAATACCTACTTATATTTTAAAATAAAATATACTTGTAGTACTGTCAACAAAGAAATTCTTGAACATATGTATAATAAATTATATTAGGGCCTTACGTATGAAATTGGCGTTTTGTACGGGAGGTATATTGTCTTTTTTTTTGAAAATTTTATTTATTTAATCAAAGTAGGTATGCACCGTTGTTATCTATGCATTTTTGCCATCTCATTGGTAGTTCATTGATCCCTTTACTAAAAAACTTTGGGGGCGAGAATCAATAAACTCTCTGAAGGCGGTTTGGACTGCCGCATCGGAGTTGAATTTTTTTCCATGATAAGAAGTTGTCCAAATTCTGGAAAAAATGGTAATCTGTTGGAGCAAGGTCCGGGGAGTACGGTGGATGTCGCAGACATTCATTCAAATTGTAGCTCATCTAACTTAGTGGTTGTTTGTTGTGCAGTGTGTGGTCTTGCGTTGTTGTGAAGCAGCAGTAGCCTAGAGCGATTGACCAATCTCGGTTGTTTAGCAGCTAGTTATTCCTTCATGGTTTGCAGTTGCTGACAATAGATAGGTATCTGCCGTAATCGTTTGGCCAGATTTTAGAAAGCTGTAGTGAACGAAACCGGCGCTAGCCCACCAAACACAAGTAACTTTTTCTGAGTCAATTTTCATTTAGGGCAGGATTTGGCTGGCCGGGTCTCCAAGGTTCAGCCATTGCGACTAGCGCTTCCGATTATTGTACAGTATCCACTTTTCATCACAAGTAATGATTCGATTTTAAATCCCTTCATTATTTTGTCGGTTGAGCAAAGTAACACAGCAGTCGACGCGTGTTTGCAAGTTCGATTCACTCAATTCATGAGGTACAGAGGTACCCATCGTTCAAGTTTTTTTTACTTTCCCGATTTGCTTCAAGTGCAGTTTTATCACTTACCCCGAAGCCTGCCGCTATCCCTGAAGTGCTTTGTGCTTGGACCTTTAATTCTTCATTTTCCACTTTGGTCGCCGGCCGTCCACGGGGTTGGTTCTGAAGATCGAAATTTCCAGAACAAAACGTTGAAACCAAAAACGTACCGTGCTTTCTTTTGTGATACCAGCGCCGTACACATCATTAATCCTTCGAGCTGTTTTTGCAGAACTGGTGCCACGGTAGAACTCGTACTCGTGCGGTAATAAGCGACGCCAAAGAAAAAAATAATGAGGAAAAAACATATTAATGACGGTTTTCAAAACTCAAATGTACCAGCTAAATCCAAAATTTGTTTAAAGAACAAACTATATGTACAAAATAAAACTCCTAACTAAAATATGGCGTCAAAAATTCGTCCCCATCGCTATCGACTGGAAGTGAGCCCAAAAGACTGGCTGCATTGCCAAGTTGTATGGCAATGTTTATCGTCTGTCCAAGGTAAAAGCCAGCTCTTGGGTCACGTGAAGCGTCAACTAAGCGTTTTGCTAGATCTTTAAATAGGACGTGAGCATTTGGACTCCACGGTCCAAGAGTTTCAACCCCAAACGGCTCAAAAATGTTGTTGCCAATAAGGGTACTATATTTCCGCCGTTTGAGGTTTTCAGCAGCCGAAGCCGCAGAACCAGCACAGCACGACGAGCTAGGAAGATGGGATGGCGCGAGAGTATCGACACAAGTAGCCTAGCGTCCCACACTAAAGGCCTACCCATCTTCCATGGAAATAAAGACATACCGTCCGGTCTTTTGCGTGCCAGGCCAATGGATTCTAAAACGGCTGGCACGCCGACGGCGACAGAGCGCGTCGAATAATGTCGTTGATGTTTGCGTGCCGTGCTATGCGACCCGCACTTCGACTGCATGACAGGCCGTGGTGCCCGAGGCTGTTGACAGCTTCGCCACAGTGGCAGCGATAAGGAGAACAACAGGATGCGCCTAAGCGAAGGGAAATTAATTTATAAATTTGAATTTGGAATTCTTAACCAAAGAGGAGATATTTCACATCAAAGTGGTCAGTACGTCAAAATGCTAATTTCATATGTAAGGACCTAATATAATACTAGCTTCTGCCAGCGGCTTCGCCCGCGTGTTCCCTAGGGAACACATTTCCGGGATGTGTGTTCCTATGTGCTATTCACCAAGATCCGTTCAGTTTTGCATTTATAATAAAGTTAGATTAGATGAGACACAAGGATTTAAGGACAAAAGTAGGATGACAATTATTAATTTTGAAAAAAAAAATACTTTCTTTGCTGACCTTACCTTTTTTATATAACAACTAGCTGACCCGCGCAACTTCGTCTGCGTCACATTTTCCATTACTGCTCCGCTCCTATTTGTCTTAGCGCTAGATATAAATATATATATAAACTGTAAATACTATAAACACTGAAAGATTTTTTCAAATCGGACCAGTAGTTCCTAAGATTAGCGCGTTCAACCAAACAAACAAACTCTTCTGCTTTATAATATTAAATATAGATTGCATATACAAAATCTACGTTCAGTTACGTATCCTGATCTCTCTCTCGAATTAAGAATATAATTATGAAGAGGGTACCTAATGCAGGGCACTGTATCATCTCTATCGGGTGAAATGCCGACCAGCCCAGGTACCTAATCTCCTGGTACAAACTAATCTTGAATCAAAATCAACAAAACCAACTATGGAACGAATGGTGCTGAATCAAGTGGATTCTAAATTTCGTCCAGAACAGTCCAAAAAGAAACACATTTTCGCCGATTTTTACTGACAATATTGCTGATTGTAGACCACTGATTAATTTAATTTGTTTTAACATTTTATAATATCATAAAAGTTTTACTGGGTTCATAGAATCGATTTATATAGAGGAGCTCGTGGCTAAATTGAAACAGCCGCACGGGCCGATCTTCAAGGCTAAACTATAACAGACGAACGCATCGATCTTCAAGGTTAAGCAACGCTTGCGAGGGTTGGTCTGTGGATGGGTGACCATCTTGACATACCGAGTTTCCTTCGTGCCTCAGAAAGCACGTTAAGCCTTTGGTCCCGGCTGTCATTTGTAGATCTTTGGCAGTCGTTACGGATAGTCAGAAGCCAGTAAAATCTGACTGAAATCTTGTATTGAATGAGTTGTGGAGGTCTGGTAGGCAGCCGCTCCACCCAAAATACCGGTATTCAGCTGAATCCGGTTTATTTGGAGCCGATATAGTAAGGAAAAGGCTAGGTTGTTATAATGGTCACCCATTCAAAGACCGACTTTGGCAAGCGTCGCTTAACCTTGAAGATCGACGTGTTCGGCTGATATAGTTTAGCCACATTGAAACATAATACCAAATATTCACCTCTTCTGTTAGTAAAACAGTTTACTTATGGATACAGCCTGTATCCATAAGTAAACTGTTTTCAGAGAGTTACCTGTATCATACAGGTAACTCTCTGGAGGAGACTCTCCTCTCCTCAGTCTCCTCCCAGTAAATCGAAAAATAATCTAGTCATTACTTCAATAGCTATTTATTATTACAATAATTTCAATATTAATAATACGACTTCTAGTTATTATACAACAACATAAAACATGGGGCTGACCTCATGCTACTGCGGAGAATCTTAACACCGCGATTCAGAAAAACGCGTCATAAGTACAACGCCATCTATCGATCTACAACGTAACTGAACTGTCTTTATACTCATAAGTTCAAACTTAGAAGCTTACACGTTACGATAAATAATGATAATATTAAAATGTTCACTTTTATTGCTACATTTTCAGTTAAATTAAAAAATAACTCAAAAATACATTGTTTCGGGGTCTTTTCACACATTTCTTATTAAAAAATTTCTCAATAGATGGCATTGCAAGTATCTGAAGTCTCAATGTTAACAACCTATTTTAGCGCTCGATGAAGTTTCTTCGTAAACTTTAAAATTCGATATCTTTTGATTTTGTGGGTCGATTTTGATGAAATAAACACTAAATGTTGCTCCGATTATCACTTAATATTTCGAAGTACCTAAATTTTGAATCCAATCAGTGGTTTATGCGTGATGCTCCTCCAAACGCACAGACAAACAGACGCACAGACAAACAGACGCACAGACAAACAGACAATCAGAAAAGAATTTCAAAAACTGCTTTTTTGTGTTCTATGTCATTTTTCTGACATTTCTATGTATTTTTTATGCGAAAATATTCAATGTACAGACACGGCAACTCTACGATTTTATTATATGTATAGATTTAGGGTAAACACGAATGTAAATGTTGTTTTTAACATACAATTATTGATTTACATTAGAAGGGCATATAACACAACCTACGCGTTCAATATAATAATGCACTGAGAGTGCTGCTGCGGCTGCCGTGGCGGTGTAGTGCGTCAGGGATGTTTTCAGATAATAATATTGATGGTTTTGCCGCGATTATTAGAAAAAGATGTGCATCCCTGATGTCTCGTGTTCGCGGCAGCACCAACAGTATTCTCAGTGTATTCGCAGATCGGTGGGATTCTCCGATGTTGCGGAGGTGGATGCGGCTCCACACCGAAATTTAATTGTATATTTATGTGTCTGTTGCCTACTAACAATAGAATTTAAGTAAAAATTTTTACTAACCCTATGGACCCCGGTCTGAAATAAAATTATTCTATTCTATTCTATTCTATAAGTACAGTACACAGATAATTATGTATTGTAAACTTGGTACTATAGATGTACGCACGGGCGTAGCCAGGTTTTAACGGGGGTTGGGTTCAAGAAAATTAAACTAAGTACTGAAAATGAATATTCATGAGAGCCAAGTCTGTTTTCACTCGTTGTGTTCTGTAGGCTTGAAAAAGTCAACCTTTCTGGTGTAGCAGTGGAAACAGCTAGTCTATTCTGTAAATAACCACTTCGATATCGACTTCACCTGAGTGACTAAGCTTACATAGTGAACTTTATTTCACACATCATAAGGTCTTATATTTGTACGAATTTGAAACTCACCTCGGATTCCGCTGTCGAGACACGAAAATGTTGTTACAGAATAGCACTGCTGGTATGGTAACCAATATTTGTAACAACGTGTAGGTACCTAAATACCTATATCAAAGCAGATTTTGGAGTAGGGGAGGTGATAGTCATAGCTGTTTTCTACTGCCAAATACTTAAAAATAGCGTCTTCAATTTTCTTGATACAGATAACGGTACTCCCCCAACCCCCAAACCCCCCCCCTGGCTACGCCCGTGGATGTACCTACGTACCTACTTCATTGAGCTACTAACCTGATGTTCTGAGGTATATGCCCTGGCGTACAGAACGTTATCTAGTACTGCAGTTTGGTCTAAATTGAATCTGTCTGCAATTGGCCTTAATCGGTCGGGTCGACTGGAATATTGTTAAGGAATTATGTAGGTAACCAGATAGGGGCTACAATGCAACTCATAGAGTACTATGTATAAATGGATGCAACTGCAGAGATCGTTAAGTCTACTTAGGTGCCTCCTACTGTTTGGCAATACAAAGGGCATTTCCTCACGCAAAACCATAGGTAATTAATTAGGTACATAAGCGCGAATTTATTTTTGCAAAATAATTTAATATACAGTAGGTACAAGATAACCTTGATATTTATTTAAAAAAACGAACAAAGAATTTCCGTTAATATGACTCCTAATTCAAAATAAGACATTCGTTTGCAAGTTCTCGTAAATTAGTATGACGTAATAAGTAGTTTGCGTATGAGGAAATTATTAATGAACGGAGTCATCACATAGTGAATACGAAAATTATGTCTACTAATGGTTTTCTAATGATAATAATGTTATCCGTATGAAATCCACGTGTTTCATTGTTCGATTAGCAACTTTAAAGTTTTATTGTTTTATTAGTTGTTTACTTGACTTCAAACGTAGTAAGGACTTATGTCACAGAGGTTAGCCCCAGCAAGCCTTCGCCTAAGCGAGATCATGTAAAAAGACCCTCTGGGTAAGTACCACGCGGTGCGGGTCGAAAGCAGAGGTCAGCAGGCTAGGGTAAGCTGCGGAGAGACTATCATTAGCAAAATTTGTAAGTATACTAGTTACGGACATCAATTAACTGAGGAAACAGATGACTACTAAGCATATCGTTCCTCTCGCCGTATTGTTTATTTTTATAGTTCCTGTAGGTACATATAATTTAAAAAACTTTAACCATCAGACACGTAGACAATGCTTGTACCTACAGACCCAAGTTTTCCCATCATCGACTATGGCGACGTAACGTGTGCTACAACTACCCGAATGCAAATCTCCTCAACAAACTTGACCGTCTTCTGAATTATTACATTTGATATGTTTTCGCTTCTAAAGTGTGACCGAAAGGTTGTCCATATGCGAGCGCAGAGTTAGAGGGCTCTAACTACTATTACCTACCTTGTTTTCATTTCTTAACTCCCCCAGCTCTTATCAATAACTCTATTATGTATCTAGCCCCTGTTTCAATATATTCACTCTTCATAAAGAATACTTAAATTATTGTTACTATCACAGTTTAGCTAGGATTCTGATATTAGGAGAAGATAACCCTAACTGACTTCTTGTGAGCTGGTTGCAAAGGATACAAAGTGTGTTCAGTATCCAGGAACATGACCTTCCCGCCGTGGTAGCCCGTCGAGTTGGGTATCTGCGTGGTGACGCACAGAGTGTGAGACAGCTGAGTCTTTCCAGTACGAAACTCGCCGAACACTTCGGTGATAGCCATTGATTCCACGCCGCCAGCTAGCAGCTTGCTACAATAAAATTCGAATCATTATCTAATAAAATCATTTCATCAATTGGCTCAGCCCATCGATCGCAACAATATCCGCGCGAAGTTCATACGGCAGCGCGTCACGTTATGTGACTAAAAGGAGGTGCTCCGCTGGCAGAAATTATCCAAAAAAAATCCTTTATTCCTAAATCATCCTAGATTTAGGGTTAGGTACGGCCGGTTTTCTCCTTTTGATATTATTGAATACTTTTGCCAATACTACTTAGAATAAAAACACCAGTCAGGTGCGAGTCAGCGAGGGCAGAGTCATACCTTTGCAACCCTCACAACACCCTTTCATTTGATATGCCACACGGTACCTACATAGTGAAAAAGAAAAAAAAATTATTAAATTAATTTGAAAGTAACCCTAGCCATAGGTACCTACCCAAAATTCACTTATTTTCGTAATGCGTCCGTATTTGGGTCACAGCAGTTTATATGTGTTTTGAATTCGGAACAGTAGATTTATAGAAAAATAGCTGTGATAGACGGACATACAGACAGACAGAAGCACGAGTGATCCTATATGTGTTCGGGTTTTTACGAATGTTCGGAACCTTATACAGTTATTTGTTTTGTATTTATTTTTGAGTATTTTTATTAAGTATCTATCATTTTCTTTAATTCCTAAATAAAGATTCCTGCATGGTGACGATGTTTAATCCACTAAGTGCCTACCTAATATATTTATCTCAACAAAAGATGTATTATTTTTTGATAAATGCCCATTGTACTTCCTGCCCATGCATGTATGCTACATTTATTTATCACGAGAGAGTACGAGTATTTACATGACAAATATTGGGTGTGCAACAAACAAGTAATGTTATCTATTTAAAATTTACCGTCAGTTAAAGTGAAAACGCCTCCTATTTATAACAACAGCTTACAAGCTCAGATAACATCAGCTTTACTCTGGTTGTGATTACTCCTGTTTCTGTGACAATGGTGTGTTGTTACACACCAGTGTCACAGGAGTACAGGACTAAAGAGGAGAGTAAAGCTTATTGCTTTTGTTTTCATTACAATAGAAGCTTCAATATACTCTATCTACCTTATATCCGTATGCTCCTTATTTTTAACAAATTGACGTTATAGTAACACTTACTCTAATTCTGTACTTCCCGTGCTGATTTTAAAAACCTGTTTCCGACGGTCACTGACTTCCAACGCAGTCATAAAACCAAGCGTTGCAAGTTTTTGACAGGCTTCTTTTATTTTCTCAACTTTTGTATCAGAAAATCCTTTAATATTGCATAACTTTTTCTTTGTAGACATCTGAATCCCTTTTATTGTGCATATCCCAGCCGCTTTCAATTTTTTTATGTCCGCAACGTTTATTCCATGCTTCTGTAATAAGTCTACGTCTTGAAAAAAGCTTTCTTCCTCATCATTTTCAGATATATTATCGTCGAGACCTTGTTCGATCATTTCTAAAGCGTATAAAAAATAGAAAACTATAAAAAGTGATACAGTAGGATGGCAGTCAAATTACGAATTTGGCGCTCGTTTTCTGGTGGTGGACTCATAGACAAAACAGTGTTGCTGTCATAAAAATCGTCCGTGATCGCGTTTCTTTTTTTTTTCTGTTCCGTGCAGAATCCAGACAGAAGGTGGCATAATGTTTTTGACATTGAATCTTGAAGTTCAAGATTCAATGTCAATGTTCGCGTCTGAGATGTTCAAGACTTGAACATCTCAGACGCGAACAAGAGATTCACAGACTACATAGAGATATGAAGAGATTCGACGAGACTTATAAGCACAGCTTATAAGTTATACATTTTAGAATGCCTAAATAAGGGCTTACACGAATTTAAAAATCTGTAATTCCTACACAGATCCTCTTGTTTTAGCTTTTGACTCGACTAATTTTATTTATACAGATCTTGAGCATTCAATATAACATGCATACGTGATACGTGTCGCTACGGTTTTCGTGCTCACCACTTGACGTCACTAGCAAAATAACATAAAAGTAGTTAAAACGCTCACGTATGCAAAGTTTGAAGTAGTACCTAATAAATTTATAAATAAATTATAACATCGTTATTGCCCTTATTGCCGCAGTTTTTTACGCGGACTCATTTTTATTCGAAACAAAAACGGACTAGGCGATGCAAATATTATGCTCTTGCAGTGGACTTTAGAAGTTGTCTAAGAACAGGAGGTTTTAGTTCACAAAAACTACAGCAAATGAGTGGTTAATTAAGGCGAGCCAAAGACCAAGCAATGTCTTCAAAATGTGAACTTTGACATTTTGAAGACATCATGCTAGACTAGCCTTAGAGCATTTAAATGCTCTAAGACACTAGCAGCTCTAGCGGCGAATTCAACAAACGCCATAGCCTTCATTGAGATTCTCCTTACTGACTTTGAAAAAGAAGGCTATTTTTGAAGTCGGTAATACAGCTTATTTAATTCAACCATAAATTTAAGAAAACTGTCAGCTAGTAACTGTCAATTTTGTCACGACAGCAAAATAGATTGTCATTATCATGGATCACAGTCATGGATTAATTTATAACGAGGACCTACGGTGTGGCGATGTGGTGCGATGATATAATTAATTATTTGGTAGCTTTTAGTGTAAAACTATATGGGAGTTTTCCATTGAATCGATGACGAGGTAACTAGATAAATATCCAAATAAGGTTTTAGACATGTTGTGTATTTGCTATGGTTATTGCTAGATGGTGGAGTAAACCTAGGTTTACCCGGGTTGACTTAGTATTACCCAAGCTTCTTGGGTAACGTTCGAATGATAAGTAAAATAAATTTTAATTCGAGGTTTACCCATGCTCACCTAGGTCTACCCAACTCTGGCTGGGTAATGTTAAAAATTTGTCTAATTAATTTGTGAAATGAAAATCAAAGGGCATTTTAAACATTTATTATTTAAAAAACATACAAAGGCGAATGTAATCGCTTGAAGAGCATAAACATAATAGCTTTAACACAAACTAATAGCGGTCGTTGTTATTAAAATTTAAATTATTTATTTGAGCAAGATAAACTGCTGTGACATTTTGAATTGCAACATTTTCCTGCAGCTTTACATGAACACTTCTTTGTAGCACATTTTGTTTTGCAATTACACCTCTTATAACCCTGGCCTCCTGAAAGCGACTGTTCATTTGCAAGCTCTCGTAAGCTTTTTTCTACGGGGGCGCGGCGCGGCGCGGGGGAACGCGGGCCCCCGAGATTTACACCACGGGCTCGAAAATTACGCAACACCTAACATTACCCAGCCCGAGTTGGGTAGACCTAGGTGAGTATGGGTAAACCACGAATTAAAATTTATTTTACTTATCATTCGGACTTTACCCAAAAAGCTTGGGTAATACTAAGTCAACCCGGGTAAACCTAGGTTTACTCAATCTTCTAGCATTACCCGTAACATATTCATTCTATAAATATCGCATGAATGCGAAAACCACCGCCCATGTACCACTATTGTGCATAAAGTCTAAATAAATAAATAAATAAATAAATAAATAAAACCATTTAATTTTTATTCGCAAAAACCTTTTTTTTAAAAGCATAATTATGGTTGCTAGATCGTAGTTAGTCTGTATCGCCCATGGGACACGGTTGGTGATGGAGCTCTGCCCCACTTGGGTAGAGCATCAAAGTATCCTTGGAGCAGCGATTGGCAGCGGCGAACTCTCACATTCGGCCCTAGTCTCAGAGAGACCACGGGAAGCAGTCAGCTCCTTCTACGAAGCAGTTCCTAATCAAAACGACCTAACCGAAAATAATGATCTCAGTTTGCTGGTATCTAACATAACCAGTAATAAACAGGTTCACAGACTACATAGAGATACTACGTATAACAACGTGGTGGTGGCGTCGTCGTGGTGTCGTGGTTCTATTTTTGATAATTCGCAGGTACGAAAGTATAAACAGCGCCGACGACTACGACAAGACTATTGTATATTTGCGTGTGGACCATATACAAAACAGAGATGCGACGGATGTGTGGCCTGTGGCCTTAGGACTAAACCTACTAAAGCAGCAAGTTTGCACCTTTTCTCATGAAAAAATCACATAAAATAATTTGAATAGCCACATACATTTATTAATGGCTTATGTTTAACTTACCACCAGATATAGTAACAAATAGCAGACAAAAGTAGTAAATGATCACCAAAATGAAACTCGCATTTTTATGTAAAATTAAAACCAAAGTTTTAACACTTTGCTATGCTATATGACTCCAAGTAAATCATGAGTAACCCAAAAATAGTAAATGATCACCAAAATTAAACCAATCTGGCGCTCGGCGGCCGCTGCCGCGTCACGCTCGCTTCGCTCGCTCGCCTTCGCGCGCTAATAGTCATGGTTGTAACCTAACCTAACCCACATGTTTCACCAGCCATAGAGGGGATCTGACGCAGACACGTTACTATAGAATAAAATTTGAATATTATACTAACTGAATATTAATTTGCTCGCTAAGATTTGGTGATCATTTACTAAATTTGGTGGTCGAATACAATTTAAAGTGGAGTCGTGACTATTTTTCTGGTGTTAAGTAGATATTTTTGGTTACAAAACTAAGGGTATCAAAGCATTTTATGGTGGTCATTATATTTATTCCCTTTATTTATCAAAGCAGACATTAGTCTGCTTTGATAAATCTAATGCTTATATTATTTTATCAGTATCGTTGCTGTCAAATCGCTTAGTGTATTTACTATTTAATAACATGTACAGAGTTCACCTCTACTCAGGGCTGCCAGATGTACGATGTTAATCGTACTCCTACGATTTTTTTTGCATTTTTACTCATGTACGATCCCTAGATCGGTTTAAGGATCGTACGGAAAATGTACGATTTTTATATACCTGACAACATTTAATAATGAAACGAACGTCCTTAGCGGGCAAGTATGACTTTCGGGGAATTCCCCAACAACCTAACGCGTACGTAGATCTTTTACTTGAATAAAGACTCTTTGTAGAGTCTGTGTTGTAGAGGCTGTATTTGTTTGCATTTTTAAGAAACTCATTATTTTTTTCTTTCAGTAATAGTTGCGTTTTGTCAGTCTCGCTCGATCTGTGCGTAGTTTATATTATCCTCTTTGAATCTGTATACTGTCTCGAGTGCTTTTTTGTGTTTGTTGTTTGTGGTCAAGCAAGAATGTGTGACAAAAATGAAGACGAGCGACCTGCCCCAGGTACTCCAAAAAAGAAATTGGCTAAAAGAGGACAGCTAAAGGATCTGCCAAATACCAGGGGTGTGACACACTGTACATTGGAAAAGTTTTCAAAGAAGGCCGAGACATCTAACGATCTGATCCCGAAATAAGCCTCTTAGTAATTTTAGTGCCAATAGATATCACCACATAAACTTTATTTTCTGGAATGAGAATAAAATAAAGTTTTATTTTTTATTATACATCGTAGAAAATATTTATATGAAACAAATTGAAAAAATATATTTTTATTTCTTTTTATAAAATATCAATAAGACTCTCTTGAGTTATTGAACGCAAGTTGAAATGTCATGTCAAACCGTCAAAATTTAAAAATGGTGGTTTCACAAAATTGTTTGTATTTTTCGCTTGCGTACGTGCTTGTCGAGTATTTAATCAATTTTGTGTGTTTTGGTTTCTTGAGCTACAGAAAGACGTTGAGTTGAGTTTCTCCTCCGTCCTAATAGTTAGTAAAACTGTGGTTTCGATACGGACGCTATTATTTGTGTTATCAAAACATCATGCCGGCCGAGGATATGCAACTGGTTTGTGTTCATAAATTTTACTTTTTGTATTTTTACTATTATCACTTTGTTATCGCGAAAATTAATAAAGATACACCAAATCGTCACTATAAAAATCGTAATCGTCAGTTGTCTAAATGAGTATAGTAGTGTATAATACGCGACTATCAGGTACCTTACTAAACTACAGTCACAAATCTGTTTTATGTACGTGACTACAGTATTCAACATTGTTGGATATGGCTCTTTTTTATATTTTTTTTATACAAAACGGGGAAACCCTTGGCCCAAATCTCACCTGATGGAAAGTGATGATTAGGCCGAAGGTCCACCTTCGGCCTTTTTATTATAATTTGCATTTTATGGATAAGATAAAACAAAAAAAAGAATTAAAGACATGGCACTGAGGTGTAATGTTGTAAAACTGTGTCCCAAAATTTTAACGAAGAAAACTTCTTTACAATTATCTTTCAGGTACCCCAGTACATATTTTTCCAAATCCGGCAAAATTTCCTGAGCGTTTTAAAGAATGGGTTCATATCGTTGGAGGAGAATTAGAAATGCCATCTGATTATGAATTTTACAAGAAGAAGAGGATTTGTGACATTCATTTTATAGACGAACATAAAACTAGCTGTCATCGTTTAAGTACTTTAGCTGTTCCTTCTCTTCATTTGCCTGGTAAGTTATAACATTAGATCTGAATATCAAGTTTACATAAATAATAAAATAGTATTGTTATGGCATCTATGTCATCATCTGCCTAGCCTTTTCCCAACTCAATTGGGGTTGGCTTCCAGTTAAACCGGATTCAGCTAAATACCAGTATTTTATGTGGAGCGGCTGCCTACCAGACCTCCACAACCCATTAACTAGGTAACACTGTATTGGCAAGACCGGTGTCAGATTTTCTGGCTTCTGACTATCCGTAACGACTGCCAAAGATCTCCAAATGACAGCCGGGACCAACAGCTTAACATGCTTTCCGAGGCACGGAGGAACGTCGGTGATGGTCACCCATCCACAGACCAACCTCGTCAAGCGTTGCTTAACCTTGAAGATTGACTTGTGCGGCTGTTATTAGTTCGCCACGAGCTCCCCTGCTATGGCATCTATGTAAAACTGTAATATTTATCTCCTGGAAAGTTGGTATTTTTGAGATACATTCACATGGTTTTGTCATTGAATTACAGGTTCACCAGATGATACTCAGCAAAGATTTCAACCTATGAGCGATACTCAAATGGCTGCTGATGTTTTGATGCCGGTTGTAAATCAATCAGGTATTTAACTATATCTATACTAAAATAAATATTATAAAGAGGTAACATTTTTGTTTGTAAGTTTGTATGTAGGGGGTAATCTCAGGAACTACTGGTCCGATTTGATTTTTTTTTATGTGGAGTGGCTGCCTACCAGACCTCCACAACCCATTAACTAGGTAACACTGTATTGGCAAGACCGGTGTCAGATTTTCTGGCTTCTGACTATCCGTAACGACTGCCAAAGATCTCCAAATGACAGCCGGGACCAACAGCTTAACATGCTTTCCGAGGCACGGAGGAACGTCGGTGATGGTCACCCATCCACAGACCAACCTCGTCAAGCGTTGCTTAACCTTGAAGATTGACTTGTGCGGCTGTTATTAGTTCGCCACGAGCTCCCCTGCTATGGCATCTATGTAAAACTGTAATATTTATCTCCTGGAAAGTTGGTATTTTTGAGATACATTCACATGGTTTTGTCATTGAATTACAGGTTCACCAGATGATACTCAGCAAAGATTTCAACCTATGAGCGATACTCAAATGGCTGCTGATGTTTTGATGCCGGTTGTAAATCAATCAGGTATTTAACTATATCTATACTAAAATAAATATTATAAAGAGGTAACATTTTTGTTTGTAAGTTTGTATGTAGGGGGTAATCTCAGGAACTACTGGTCCGATTTGATTTTTTTTTATGTGGAGTGGCTGCCTACCAGACCTCCACAACCCATTAACTAGGTAACACTGTATTGGCAAGACCGGTGTCAGATTTTCTGGCTTCTGACTATCCGTAACGACTGCCAAAGATCTCCAAATGACAGCCGGGACCAACAGCTTAACATGCTTTCCGAGGCACGGAGGAACGTCGGTGATGGTCACCCATCCACAGACCAACCTCGTCAAGCGTTGCTTAACCTTGAAGATTGACTTGTGCGGCTGTTATTAGTTCGCCACGAGCTCCCCTGCTATGGCATCTATGTAAAACTGTAATATTTATCTCCTGGAAAGTTGGTATTTTTGAGATACATTCACATGGTTTTGTCATTGAATTACAGGTTCACCAGATGATACTCAGCAAAGATTTCAACCTACAAGCGATACTCAAATGGCTGCTGATGTTTTGATGCCGGTTGTAAATCAATCAGGTATTTATCTATATCTATACTAAAATAAATATTATAAAGAGGTAACATTTTTGTTTGTAAGTTTGTATGTAGGGGGTAATCTCAGGAACTACTGGTCCGATTTGATTTTTTTTTATGTGGAGTGGCTGCCTACCAGACCTCCACAACCCATTAACTAGGTAACACTGTATTGGCAAGACCGGTGTCAGATTTTCTGGCTTCTGACTATCCGTAACGACTGCCAAAGATCTCCAAATGACAGCCGGGACCAACAGCTTAACATGCTTTCCGAGGCACGGAGGAACGTCGGTGATGGTCACCCATCCACAGACCAACCTCGTCAAGCGTTGCTTAACCTTGAAGATTGACTTGTGCGGCTGTTATTAGTTCGCCACGAGCTCCCCTGCTATGGCATCTATGTAAAACTGTAATATTTATCTCCTGGAAAGTTGGTATTTTTGAGATACATTCACATGGTTTTGTCATTGAATTACAGGTTCACCAGATGATACTCAGCAAAGATTTCAACCTATGAGCGATACTCAAATGGCTGCTGATGTTTTGATGCCGGTTGTAAATCAATCAGGTATTTAACTATATCTATACTAAAATAAATATTATAAAGAGGTAACATTTTTGTTTGTAAGTTTGTATGTAGGGGGTAATCTCAGGAACTACTGGTCCGATTTGATTTTTTTTTATGTG